>OZ030008.1:55775000-57092500 GCA_964023405.1 Apodemus agrarius | reverse complement strand
AATACAGATTGGAAAGGGAGAAGTCAAATTATCACTATTTGCAGATGATATGATAGTATACTTAATCAACTAAAAAACTCCATCAGAGAACTCCTACAGCTGATAAACAATTTCAGGAAAGGGGCTGGATATAAAATTAACTCAAACAAATCAATAGCCTTTCTATACTCAAAGGATAAACAGGCTGAGAAAGAAATTAGAGAAAAAACACCCTTCACAATAGTCACAAACAATATAAAGTATCTTGGTGTGACTCTAACCAAACAAGTGAAAGATCTCTATGACAAGAACTTCAAGTCTCTGAAGAAATAAATGGAAGAAGACCTCATATGCTCATGGATTGGCAGAATTAATATAGTAAAAATGGCCATCAATATAGCAATTGATACTGTTTACAGATTGAACATTCAGGGTCAATGCAATCTCCATCAAAATCCCAACTCAATTCTTCATTGAGTTAGAAAGAGAAATTCTCAAATTCATCTGAAATAAAAAACAACAACAACAACAAAAAAAAAAACAACAACAACACAAAAACAGGATAGCTAAAACTATTTTCAACAGTAAAAGAACTTCTTGGGGAATCAGTATCCTGGACCTCAAACAGTACTACAGAGAAATAGTGTTAAAAACTGCATGGTCTTGGTACCATGACAGACAGGTAGATCAGTGGCATAGAATTGACGACCCAGAAATGAACCCACACACCTATGGTTACTTGATCTTTGACAAAGGAGCTAAAACCATCCAGCAGAAAAAAAAAAGATAGCCTTTTCAAGAAATGGTGCTGGTTCAACTGGCAGCTAACATGCAGACAAATGCAAATGATCCATTCTTATCTCCTTCTAAGCTCAAGTCCAATTGGATCAAGAACCTCCACATAAAACCAGACATACTGAAACTAATAGAAAAGAAACTGGGGCACATGGAAACAGCAGAAAATTTCCTGAGCAGAACACCAACAGCTAATGCTCTAAGATCAAGAATTGACAAATGATATCTCATAAAACTACAAATTTTCTGGAAGGCAAAGGACACTGTCAATAGGACAAAACAGCAAGCAACAAATTGGGAAACTACCTTTGCCAACCCTATATCTGACAGAGGCTAATATCCAGTATATACAAAGAACTCAAGAAGTTAGACCCCAGAGAGACCAATAACCCTACTAAAAATAGGGTACAGAGTTCAAGAGTTTTCACCTGAGTAATATTGAATAGCTGAGAAGCACCTAAAGAAATGTTCAACATCCTTAGTAATCAGGGAAATGCAAATCAAAACAACCCTCAGATTTCACCTCACACCAGTCAGAATGGCTAAGATAAAATCTCAGGAGACAGCAGGTGCTGGAGAGTATGTGGAAAAAGAGGAACACTCCTCCACTGCTGGTGGGATTGCAAGTTGGTACAACCACTCTGGAAATCAGTCTGGCAGTTCCTCAGAAAACTTGGCATGATAGTACCAGAGGACCCTGTTATACCACTCCTGGGCCTATACCCAGAGAATTAGCCAGCATGTCATAAGGACACATACTCCACTATGTTCATAATAGTCTTATTTATAATAGCTAAAAGCTGGAAAGATCATAGATGTCCCTCAATGGAGGAATGGATACAGAAAATGTGGTATATTTACACATTGGAATACTACTCAGCTATTAAAAACAATGAGTTCATGAAATTCTTAGGCAAATAGGTGGAACTGGAAAATATCATCCTAAGTGAGGTAACCCAATCCCAAATACACTGATGGTATTCACTCACTGAGAAGTGGATATAAGCCCAGAAGTTTGGAATACCCAAGACATGATTCACATATCAAATGATGCCCAAGAAGAAGGAAGAACAAAGTATGGATAAACTGGTCTTTCTTAGAAGGGGGAACAAAATACCCACAGAAGGAGATACAGAGACAAAGTGTGGAGCAGAGTCTGAGAGAAAACCCATCCAGAGACTACCCCACCTAGTGATCCATCTCATATACAATTACAAAACCCAAATATTATTATCAATGCCCAGAAGTACTTGTTGACTGGATCCAGATATAGAAGTGTCCTGGGAGGCTCTGCTAGTGCATGACAAATACACTTGGGGACACTCTCATCCAGCCATTGAATTGAGCATAGGGTCCCCAATGGGGGAGCTAGAGAAAGAACCCTAGGAGTTTGCAGTGCCATAGGAGGAACAATGATATGAGTCACCCAGTATTCCCAGAGCTCCCTGGGACAAAAACATCAACCAGATAGTACACAGGGTGTTACCCATGGCTTCAGACACATAGGCAGCAGAGGATGGCCTTGTTGAACATCAAAGGGAGGAGAAGCCCCTGGTCTTGGAAAGGCTTGATGCAGCAGTGTAGGAGAATACCAGCACAGAGAAGCAGGAGGGGGTTGATTGGGGAAGAGGGAGGGGGTTAGGGGGGAGATGGCTTATGGGACTTTAGGGGGGAGGGGGAACCAAGGACAAGAAATCATTTGAAATATAAATAAATAATATATCTAATAAACAAAAAAGAAAACAAAACAAAAACTCTATTTAAAAAAGTCACCTTCCTATTTTCATATCTGATGTGTGGCAGTAATAGTGGGTTGGTGCCTGTGTGTGCGCACACACACACACACACACACACACACACACATACAC
This sequence comes from Apodemus agrarius, assembly GCA_964023405.1. Classification (NCBI taxonomy): domain Eukaryota; kingdom Metazoa; phylum Chordata; class Mammalia; order Rodentia; family Muridae; genus Apodemus; species Apodemus agrarius. The sequence goes on along the minus strand of OZ030008.1, from coordinate 57,089,858 downwards.
ACACACGGTTTCCTGAATGAGCCTGAGTGGATGTTATTTACTGCCTCTTGCCCTGTCACAATTAAATAGTCAATAGTCCCTCAGAAAGGATATCAGGCCTTTTGAGACCTCCCTTTTCTTTGTGAATTGCTGAAAACTGAATGTGGGAATCAGTATCAAAATTTTTAAAAATACAAAAATCAAAGCAAAATAAAGAGACAGGAGTAGCTGCAAGCTGAAGAAATAAACTGCTAAACCAATTAGCAGTGCATTATAAAAATGTTTCACATGACCAAAGTGTCAGTCTTTATTTTAAATGGCTGCCTACAAATGCATTTTATAAATATATGTTTTTCAAAGTGAACATTCATTATTGGAAGGGGAGATACATACAAATTGTTACTACTGAAACAGTGCTAGAAATTGTTACCATTTTTATGCATTTGTGTGACTCTGTTTTAGGCTAAACTCTAACAGTTTTGGTTCAGTTGCTTGGCAAACTTGAGAGGCTTTCCAATCTATTGTCAAGTTATCTTGATAAGGAGTGAGTGTTGATAAGCAATTTTTTTTTGATCTTGCCAACAGTTCCATTGCTTTCTTACAGAATTTCTTAGCAAAAGTTGTTCCTCTCATTTAACTCAACACTAATCTCACCATTCATGAAACATGAATATATTATATGTCATTCACTATGTCTTATTTCAGAGCGCTCACTTTCCGCATTTGCTCAGCTTCTGTTGACAGTGTGTTGTTTCACACAGAGCTTCATGTGTCACTGGCTCACACTTCAGGTAATATTTCAGTGAGGGACGACCACACACAGCAGTGATGCCTTAAGATTGGAATGGAGCTAAACGATTGCTCTCCTAGTGCCGCTGTTCTTGTAATATTGGTGTAGTGTGACTATTGGTCCAAGTGTTTGTTCAGCAGCCTGAAGAAGCCTGCTGCTGGTAGATGTATAAAAGTGTGCCACAGTCCACAGTGTAGAACACATAACACCTGTATTGACAACTGTGCTAATGTTCTTTTCGCTGTGGTTACAGGCTAAACTCTTTCTGGTGCACCGTGTCCCACTCGCAATGGCCACATCTGTCCTGTGTCCATATCTCTTGATTGCATCAAGATGTAACATTGAGTCAAGAACTCACACCGTTTGTCTCTCTGTCTGCTATTCTCATGATGATGACATATCTTCATCCTATGGATAGATCCCTATGAATGACTTCTCGGTATTCAATTCTGTTAGGTGACATATCAGTGTATGTAGAAAGACAACAGGGTGTGCCAAATTTATTTCATTTTTTTCTTTTTCTTTTTTCTTTTGCATATGATTGTAAAGTGTTTGTTTTCTTTTTGAATCACTTTTATTTTTTACAGTTCAGTTGTTACCCCCTACCAGTCTGCTGTCCCACAGTTTCTCATCCTATTACTCCTCCCCTTTTCTCCAAGAGGATGTCCCCACCCCCAGGCCCTCTGCAGACCTCCTCACTCCCTGGGGACCTAAGTCTCTCAAGGGTTAGGCTCCATATCTTCTCCCACTGAGGTCAAAGTTTCTGCTAATCTTACTGAATTTTGATATGGTGTGTTTGGTTGATATCGCTGGGATGCCTGACCTTTTCTGAAGGTCAGCAGAAGAGCCAGTGGATCTGGGTAGGAGGCCAGATAGGATATTTGGAGGAGGAGGATGTGGAGCCTGTGGTCAGGATGAGTGAAGAATAATGAAAAAGAAAAAAGGAATCTTTATAATGCCATTTTAAAAATATTGATTATCTTAACATGGGCTTTTCTTTTTTTACTTAGCTTTGTAACATACTTAGAAAAAACAGGACTCCATTTTTATATAAACCTCTTATATTTTCTTTATTTTGAAACTTCCCCATAGCTAGGAACATGAAGGCATGTTCTTATGGTTTTCCTGGTAATGACATTGTGGGTTTTTTATAGTAAAACTCAAGTGAATGCAGTGAGTCCTCCTAGACTAGGTCAGAATACTGATAATATTTCTTGGTGGTCCTTCTAGAGTCCAATTAAGATTGTTGGTTCATCTCTGGTCCATTGTTCTTGGTGTTGATCACAACATGTGTACCTGCATCTAAATTCTGCTGCTAAATTTCTCATTGACAAGGTTTGCAACCCTCCAAGTATTGAGATACTCTTCGCTGCAAGCAGAAGGTCTTCCAGTAGTCATGTTTCAGCATACAGTCCTGAAAACATTGGCACCCAGACACAAGAGCATGTAGATCACTGAGGGTCTGAGTCTGCCCTGCAGTCTACTCCAGCAAGTCTTTAAAGATATTTATTATTTTTAAATATCTATCTATCTGTTGGTCTTTCTGTCTGTCAGTCTGTCTGTCGGTCTGCTGCATGCCTATCTATCTATCTATCTATCTATCTATCTATCTATATTATACATGAACGTTTTTGCTTGCATATATATGTAACATGTTTTTCGCTAATGCAATATAGGCTAGATCAGACCAGAATTAAAGTAAATAAATGCAGGTTTAATTGACACAACTCTGAGGTTGGTTCACCTGAACCTGACTAAGGAAGTCATGTTTCAGGGTTATGGAAGGGAACTTTTATAGTTCTCAGCAAGATTTGATGATGATGTGTCAGCCAGGAGCTGAAAATGTGCCTGAGTATCAGAAGCTGGGCACCTGGCCAGGGACTTGGGTGGACTGGTTATATCAGAACAGCTAGATGTATCAGTTGCCAGTAATGCAGAAGTGAGATTTTAGAACCATCCCTTTGGAGTTGTTCAGAGAAGGTAGGGTTGGTGGAAACAGCACAAATGGGGTTTCCTAGCTTGTGCAGGTATGAAAAACAGTTCGAACCAAAAAAATATGTTCGTGCAGCATGTGTGTAATTGGTGCCCTAAGTTATCAGAAGGCACTACATTCCTGGAACTGGAGTTAGAGACAGTTATGAGTCATCATGTGGAAGATGGCAATCTAACCTTGGCCCTCTGCAGAAGCAGCAAATTCTCCTAACTACTGAGCCATCTCTCCGGCCCCTGTAGGAGTCCTTTTAATATGCCATATCCTTATTTATTTTTAATACAGAGCTCCTTCATATCATCTTTGAAACCTATCAATTACCTTATAGCACATATCTCTCATTGAGGATCCAAGTTTGGGGTCCCAGAATGATGTCAAACAACCACAACCTCCTACAACTCTATCTCCAGGAGAGCATCCAGCTTCTTGCTTCTCAAGGCACCTGAACTCAGATAAACACACAGAGAGACCACCTCATATACACACAATGAGAAGTAAACATCAGAAAGAGAAAATACAAAATGTTACATAAAGTACTTGTTGTTGTTCATGTAATTACCCAGTTCTTGACAGCTTTCATCATATGTATTCTTTGGTTCATAATATGAATATATTATTATATATAAATATATATATTACATTAAAAGAAAATGAAGTCCAAACTAGAGAGATTCATATGTTGGCCTCTATCAAGGGCTCTCTGAGATATATAACTACTTAGTGGAGAGGCAGAGACTGAAATGGCTATATGAAGAAAATCATACGGCAAGACGACAAGCCAGATTGATTCAGAGGTCAGGCTCACGTTTCCTGTAACTTAGGAATTAACTCTAGGAGACCAGCATTGTAGTGACACCACCCTCACCCTTGTATCAACTGTCAATATGGCCTCATTGTGATCCAAGCTACTAAAATGTGAATCGTTGGGAGATAAATTGTATTTGAATCCATTAAAGGTTAAGCAGTAGATAATTTTCAAAGAGGCATTGAGGAAAACTGCTTATGGCTTTTTTCCTGAGTTATTATTTTAGCTGGAGAAGCAAGAGCAACCTGGTGTCCCTAGAATTATTTCTTGAAACTTACATTCATCAGTTAAGATTTTAGTTGCAAAACCAGGGTCGTGGTTGTCCCATTTTTGGAGTGTTTTAAACAGCCTTCAAGTCTGAATGCAGCAGTAAGATCTTTTAAAACTAGTTTAATAATATTCAAATAATAAGTAGTAGTACTTTATTGTGTTTACTTTGTCAATTGTAAGCTAGAATGTCTTGGTGAAGTACAGCCTACTTTGGCATCACACTTTGACAATCAGCCTGCCTCAGTTTCATGGGTTCATAGATTTTGAAAATTAGAAGATTCAAGTACATATCATGTATGTCCTTTGGGGTCTAGGCTACATCAGTCAAGATGGTATTTTCTAGTTCCATCCATTTGCCTGCAAAATTCATGAAGTTTTTAATAGCTGAATAATATTCCATTTTGTACCACAATGTACCACATTTTCAGAATTCATTCTTCTGTTGAGGGACATATAGGTTGTTTCCAGATTCTTAGAAATAAGGCTGCTATGAACATAGTGGAGCAGGTGTCCTTGCTATATGGTGGAGTATCTTTTAGATATGTGCCCAGGAGTTGTCTGGCTGGGTCTTCAGAGCTCAGAATACCCAAGCTACAACTTACAGACTATATGAAGCTTAACAAGAAGGAAGGTCAAAGTGTGGATGCTTCAACACAACGTAAAAGGGGGGACAGAGTAATCATGAAAGACAGAGCAAGGGAAAGACCAGGGTGACAGATAGGATGAAGAGGGAAAAAATGGGGGGGGGCAACATCAGGTGTGGGAAGAGACAGGAGCGAAGTCCAAGAGGGCTAGCAAAATGAATAGAAATGTATAGCAGTGGAGCAGGGGGAACCACTAGAATGTCCCAGATGCCAGGGATGAGAGAGCCTCCCAGGATCCCGTGGGGATCATTAGCTGAAATGCTCGATAGCAGGGAAATAGAATCAGAAGAAACCATCTCCCATATAAAGACATGGTCCCCAGTTGAGGGATGGAGCCATCCACCCATCTCAAAATTTCTAAACCAGAATTGTTCTTGACTAAAGGAAATTCAGGAACAAAAAATGGAGCAGAGTCTGAAGGAAAGGCCTCCAGGGACCACCCCTACCTTGGAATCCAACCCATCTACAGACACCGAAACCCCAACACTATTGTTGATGCAAACGGGAGCCTGGTACAGCTGTCCTCTGAGAGGCTCTGCCAGCACCTGACTAAGACAGATGCAGATACTCACAGCAACCATTGGGCTGAGCTTGGGGATCCCACTGGAAGGGTTAGAGGAAGGACTGAAGGAGATGATTGCAACTCCATAGGAAGAACAACAGTATCAACTAACCGGACCCTTCAGAGATCCCAGGGACTAAACCACCAACTAAAGAGCATACATGGGCTGATCTATGACTCCTGCTACATATGGAGCAAGGGACTGATTTATCTGGCATCGTTGGGAGGGCTAGTGCTTGGTCCTGTGGAGGATTGTTGCCCCAGAGGAGGGAGATGTTAGAGTGGTGAGGCAGGAGGGTAAGTGTGGGAGCACTCTCTTAGAAATACAAGGGAGAGAGGATCCGGTGGAAGGTTTGCTGAGGGAAGACTGAGAAGGAGGACAACTTCTGAATTGCAAATAAATAAAATAATAATAGGAAAGAAAATGAGAAGCTGCACACCACTACTTTATTTTATATTTGTTATGTGAGAGAAAATGCTTGCATATCTATTTGTGCCAGACAGAGAATATTTCTACCAATGCCCGACTTGTGAACCAATCCGTTTTTATCAGAAACAAGGATGGCACAAATGCAGCTGCCTCACTGCAAATCCAGTCTCAGCACAGTTGGCAACTCAAGGAAGCCGAAACCTTGTAATACTCTTCATGACCTGCAAGCAGCAAGCAGGTCCAAGGATTGTCACTTAGCCCCCTAGGATGGTCAGAATCATACCCCCACCCCAGCAGTCTGTAACTGTGGAGAGAAGTTCTTGGATCTGAAATGTTTCAACTTTCTAAGAAGTCATTTTTCTATTTATTATCTATCTCATGTGCTTCCCTTACCTCTGAATAAAAAAAAAAAAATGTTTCAGTTCAAAGGAAACTGCTTCATCTACAAATTAAAAACATCACTTCTAAATAAATATATACAATTCATCTATCATAGGTGAATTGTATTTCCTCAGGCTATTGTGCTGTTGTTACGGGGAGATAACAAAAGCATCAGTTAGCATGGTGTCAAGGAGGCAAATGGCTTGCATATGTTACCATCACAGCAGTATCAGCTATCCCTGTGCACAAAGCCCACAGGAAAAAAAGTGCTGTGGCCGTCTACCAGCCTGCCAAGCCTTCCATTGCTTATATTGGAACTGAGCACTTGTGATATTTCCAGTCTTTAGAACTATGAATACAACGAGAGAGTTATTTTTAGTACAAAGGGTTATTTGATAGACAAGATGCAAGGGAGAGAAAGCAGGATCTGCAAAACGCAATAGTATGCATGTACAAGATATTGTCACAATAAGCCTTTCAAATTACTGCTTTTGAATTCCCACTCTTTAGGCTTTTACACTTCAGGATTGTACCAGAGATGTCATCTATGGATGTGTATTAGAAGCTATGTATTCAATCATACACCCTATCAGGGCCAAGGCATAATTAACTGAGACCAAACTTCCAAAGGGTCCATTACTTAGGACAATTCCAAGGCAAGTCTATTCCTTTATTCATTATTTAATGAAGTTTTGAACTGGCCTTTAATATAACCTTATTTATATCTATAAGTTTGTGGACCTGTGCTAGTGGTTCTCAACCTTCCTAATGCCATGACACTATAATAGTTTCTTAAGTTTTGGTGATCCCCAACCATAAAATTATTTCATTGCTCTCTCATAACTGTAAGTTTGTTATCATTATGACTTTTAATGTAAGGATATCTGATACGTGACCCCTGTGAGGTGTTGAGAAGTTTGAGAAGCATTGATCTATGGGAAAGGGTGAGTTCCACAAATTTAGCCAGTTTAATCCAGCATCAATAATCCCTGTTGGAAAAATGCTCCTAGCTTTGTTGTACACCAATTAAATTAAACATCAGTGAAGTAGTGTGAAAATCTTCTGGGATAAGAAAACTTGTCTCACTGCGTTCACTGACCTAGGTTATGAAGGAAAATGGGTCTCATCTAGATGCTGAGGGAGAAAGCTATGAACCTGCATTGCTGTCACAAAAGACGTTCCTGCATCACAATGAGAAATCCTGGATGTGCTGAAAGGGAAGAATAGTATCAAAATTTTGTCCATGGGTTTAGAGGATAGAATTTATGTTTAGATTCAAAAGTATCTACCAAGCTACTAGATATATAGTGCTATAGAACTAGAAAGATATGTGAGGTAAAGATGAAAATTTGAATACTGTCAGTAGTCAAACTGTAGCCACAGGAATATCTGAGCTTGCTCAAGAACAGGAGAGTATCTGTGGTAACAAGCATGTCTTCCATGTGCAAATCCATCAAGTAGCATCTGGCTTCAGGATTCAAGTTCCAACAGTGTTCACTCCAAAGCACACATCTTTATTCCTGGAGAATAGATTCTCTACGTTATGCCAATTCACAGTAATTGAAATAATTGTATTGGAATGAGGTTTGCTCCCCTTTTGATTAGCCAGAGATGTCTTTCAGTATGTCTGGTGTCTGCTATCATGGTCACTTAAATACATGCTGATTTCACATGTTCTAAAGTTTCAATTCTAGTCATGGCTCAAAAACATCACTGTCTGTGATTTAGTCAAAAGAATAGGATCCAAAGATACTAATAAGAAAGCATGTATAGGAGGATTGATTTCACTGAAGCATCAAAAGATTGGTATAGCATGATCCATCGAGGAAAGAGAGCAGATTTGTGAGACAACACCAACGCCAAATTTCCCAGATTAAGATGTCAAGTTGGTTCATGTAAAAAAATTGTTCCAATTAATGGATTGTTTTAAAAATGATATTTTGGTGACGATTACAATCTCAATAATGCAGTGAAGTGCACTCATCAATATCTGGTATTAATATCATAAACTATTAGAATGATTTTAGAATTTTAATGAAGTCGGAAACAACAAGAATAGCCAAAATATCATGTTGTTCTTCCTATGGGGTTGTAATCGCTTCTGCTCCTCCAGTCCTTCTCTGCCAGCCCCTCCATGGGCTCCCTGAGCTCAGTCTGATTGTTGGCTCCTCGTATCCATATCTGCATTGGTCAGTTGCTGGCTGGATCTCCCATGGAACAGCCAAACCAGGTTCATGTCAGCAAGTGCCTCTTGACCACAGTAACAATGTAGGGTTTGGTATCGGCAGAGAGGATGGATCCGTAGGTGGGTCAATCCCTGGATGGCTCTTCCTTCAGTCTCAGCTCCATTTTGTGTCCCTTTTCTTCCTTTGGACAGGAACGTTTCTGGGTTAAAAACTTTGAGATGGGTGGGTGTCTGCATCCCTTGATGGGGGGAGGGGGCTGTGCCTATCTGCTGGAGGTGGTTTCTACAGGTTCTATCTCCCCCTTCTCTGTGCATTTTGCCTAGTCATACCCATTGGCAAGTCTTTCTTTTCCCTGGTGTCTGGGACCCTCCAGTGGCTATCCCCACTTCTTCATCCTACCTGGTACATATTTTTACTCAATTTTCTGACTCTCTGTACCCCTTTCCCATCCCCTCCAATACCTGATACTGTCCCCTTTATTTCCTCTCTTCTTCCCAGGTCCCCTCTCCCTCCACTCCCTGCGATGATCCTGTTCCCCCCTCAAGGTGGGTCTGAAGCATCCACACCCTGGTCTTCCTTCCTCCTAAGCGCCCTATGATCTGTTGGCTGAAGCATTGGTGTTATGATCTTTAGGACTAATATCAACTTATCAGTGAGTACATACCATGTGTGTTCTTCTGTGACTGGGTTACCTCACTCAGGATGGTATTTTCTAGATCCATCCATTTGTCTGTGAATTTCGTCAAGTCGTTTTTAATCACTGAGTGATAATGCATTGTGTAAAACATTGCTGAGCAATATCTGTGGAGTAGGATGTTAAATCCTTTGGGGATGGGTCATAGGATAATTTATTTTTATTTTTATTTTTTGCATATTCTTGTTGATTTGTAATTCTGTCCTCCAAATCCTCAGAAAACAAGTGTAGTTAAACCCCACCTCAAAGTAAACTTGCATTATAGAAAATGGAGACTGTCACAGAAAACCAGAACTGGACATAATATAGAGATGAACTTTTGAGGTTTTGGAGAGTCTTTGCAGCTCATTCTATAAATGGAATCCAGAGGCCTTGTTGGGAGGTGGGTATTCAGGAAATCATTTGTAGTTATTAAAAAAGGATATTAACAAAGTGCATTTTAATTGTTTTGTTGTTTTTATATTTACGTTTTGTGTTGGTTTGAATAATAATGGCTCCCATTGCTCATATATTTGCATGCTTAGTCACCAGGGAGTTGCACTATTTGAGAAAGATTAAAAGGCTATTGAAGGGAGTTTGTCACTGGGAGTGTGCTTTGGGGTTTCAACAGCCTGTGCCAAGCCAAAGTTTCTCTCTTCCTGTGGATGAGGATGTAGCTCTCAGCTACTGCTCCACTGCCATGTGTACTGCCATTATCCATGCTACAATGTTAATGTACTAAGCCTCTGAAACTTTAAGAAAACTTCCAATTCAGATTCAACACTTTCCATTATAAGAGTTACCTTGGTCATGGTATCCCTTCATAGCTACAACAGTGACTAGGACACCTTTGAACACTCTGAAATCTAGATATGATCAATCTCAGTTACAGTTGCAATCAATTTTCAGTTGTGCTGTGTGCTCCAGGACAGAGCTATGATGCTAAGTTGCCCAAACTCCTGTTGTGCAGCAGTTACAGTCAGAGCACCCATTTCCCCTTCTTCCTTACTACTAACTTTAAATAGTGACCAAAGAAAGACACTTCCAAGAATGCCTTGCAGATGTAGTCTGTTCACCATGACAATGTTGGCTGCACAACCTTTTAAAGGTGAGCTTATCCCTGATCAGAAGACAACCATGAAAGATAGGATACGAGAGTTTATCATAGCTTTGGCTCATCACCATCCATTCCCAAACCACACTGCATCTGCTATACTCCATTTGTCCAACATAGGAAGAAAACAAATTATCGCTATTTTGAATCAAGACATTATTTCTTATAAAAATTATTCTATCTAACTATAAATAAAATACTTTCTCCCTCACCAACCAGTGAGAGTCAGGTACTCTGCATCCTTGTCTGTATTTGATACTCTTAGGTTGTGGACTTCAGACACCTACCATGTATTACCTTTCGGTTTTTTATTGACAAATGGTGCTACTCACATTTGAATTTACCTATATCTATGTATCTTTTTTCTGAGGTGCTTATATAGAATTCCTGCTCATTGTTAAATTGCTTTTTTTACTGATTTGTTTTTAATTTTGAGATTTTTGCATGTGTTTTAGATATAATTTGGTTCAGCAGATATTTTAAAATACATCTTATTCTTTATTTGTGTGTCCAGGTGTCTCTCTGTGTATTTAGGAGCATGTGTATATATTGTCCCTTGTGGAGCTTGGAAGAGAGCATTGGCTTGTGATCATATAGTTTATATATTCTTATACTTCATGTACTGGCTGGTTTTGTGTGTCAACATGATACAAACTGGAGTTATCACAGAGAATGGAGTTTCAGTGGAGAAAATGCCACCGTATGATCCAACTGTAAGACATTTTCTCAATTAGTGATCAAGAGGGGAAGGGCCCATTGTGGGTGTTGCCATCCCTGGGCTGGTAGTCTTGGGTTCTATAAGAAAGCAAGTTGAGGGGCCTGGAGAGATGGCTCAGTGGGTAAGAGCACCACCGACTGCTCTTCTGAAAACCATGAATTGAAATCCCAGCACCCACATGGTGGCTCATAACTATCCATCTGTAAAGTGATCTGACACCCTCTTCTGCTGTCTGAAGACAGCTACAGTGTACTTACATAAAATAAATAAATCTTTAAAATAAATAAATAAAGCAAGCTGAGCAAGCCACTAAATAACATGGCCTCCACATCAGCTCTTTCTTCCTGACCTGCTTGAGCTCCAGTCCTGACCTCCTTTGGAATTTGGAAGTGTAAGCTGAATATACCCTTCTCCCCCCACATTGCTTCTTGCTTATGATGTTTGTGCAGGAATAGAAACCCTGACTAAGACAAATTTGTACCAGCATAGTGGGGTATTCCTGTGACAACCTGTTTTGGGGAAGACTGTGGAAGAACTTCAGAACTTTGGGCTAGAAGATCCATTCCATGTTAAGAGGGAATTGGGAAGGGGGAATAGGGTGTTTTCAGAGGGGAAACTGGGAAAGGGGATAACAATTGAAATGTAAATAAAGAAGATATCTAATTTAGAAAAAAAGAGTTCTGTGGGATGTTGTGTAGGAGCTTGGAAGACAATGTTGAGAATAGTACAGAAGTTGGAGGCTGGGCTTATAAAATTTCAGAGGGAAGATTAAAGACTGTTTATCAGGGCCCTTGCTATTTTGATTGTGAAGATTTTGTAGTTCTGATTAGCTGAGGCTGAAGAATCAACTGTGATTAACAAGATACCAGAACTACTAAAGTGAAAACTTTGCATTATTGGGACTATTAATGCTGGTTAGCTGGAGCTAAGAAATTAGCAGTAATTAAGAAGAGAGCAGCATCATTGAGGTGAAATCTTCTGGGAAATGTTTTCTGAGATCACAGAGGCTGTGTTCCAGAGAGAGCCAACGTTGTACCTTGTACTGTGGCTGGACTTGGTATGTGTATGAGTCATCCAGGTAGTACTGACTTTGAAGGCAAGAAGGGGTCATGAAGACCAGCTGAGTCTTGGCACTGTGAGAGGCCACAGAAGGCCACTGGTGAAGGTGCAGCTTCAGTTGCAATTGATGGCCCAGGACTTGAAGGGGTCACGCAAAGGAGTTGAGGCTTGGCACCATGAAGAGAGCCTATGAGAAGCTATTGGTGAAGCCTAGTTACAGTGTAAGACAGCAGTGCTTTGGAGATGCCAGTGCCATAAGATAACCACCAAGAACATCAGCAGCAGTGGAGTAAGAGCAGTTGGAGCCTAGAAGACAAGGTGTATGCTACAAAGAGCAGACCTGGAGAAGTGACCCAAGCCCTTGGAGGAATCCAGAAGATCATTAATAGATCCCAGACATTGGACAGTTGGAGTTTTATTTTGCTTTTGATTGTGACTGTGCCCTGATATTTTTTCCCTCTTGAAGTATGAAGGTATTTTAGTGGGGCCCACAGTTAAGAGACTGAATTTTTAAAAGATATTGAATTTTAAAAGATATTGGATATTTTAAAGGGATTGAACTTTTAATATGTAGATTGTGCGACTTTTAAAGTTATTTAGATCTTGGAGATGAATAAGAAAGTAAGGTTTGAGGCTTAATAGTGATGTGTTTGTGTGTCAAGTTGACAAGGGGTTAATTGTAGCTGGTTTTGTGTGTCAACTTGACAGAAGCTAGAGTTATCACAGAGAAAGGAGCTGCAGTTGAGGACATGCCTCCATGAGATTTAGGTGTAAGGCATTTTCTCAATTAGTGATCAAGGCGGGGAGGTCCCATTGTGAGTGTTGCCATCCCTGGTCTGGTAGTCTTGGGTTCTACAAGAAAGCAAGCTGAGCAAGCCAGGGGAAGCAAGCAAGAAAGCAGTAGGAAAAATCCCCTCCCCAACCTCCCCCCCATGACCTCTGCTTTAGTTCCTGCTTCATGACCTGCTTGAGTTCCAGTCCTGACTTCTTTTGGTAATGAACAGCTGTGTGGAAGTATGAGATGAATAAACCCTTTCCTCCCCAACTTGCTTCTTGGTCATAATGTTTGTGCAGGAATAGAAACCCTGACTAAGATACTTTCTTTATATTGTATCATATGTCTAGTTGTGTTAGTACCATTTATTGGAAAAGCTACATTTCTCCATTGAACTGACACAACTCCTTTGTTCAAAATCAATTGGCTTTGTTTGTGTGGATATGTTTCCAAGATCTCTCTTTTGTTCCATTGATCTTCTGTCTATACTTTTGCCAGTACAATACTGTCTTAATTACTGTAGCTTTATAAGTCCTAAAGTCAGTTAGCATCAGACTCATAGTTCTTTTTCTTCTTTTTCAATACACTCTGGCTATCTTGTGCCTCTAATATTGTCTACATGTGTTTAAAATATGATCATCAATATTAATAAAGTAATTTTCTGTGGTTTTGATTGAGAATGAATCTGCTCAATCTGTACAATCATTGAATCTATAGATCAAGTTGAGAAGAATTTTATTTTGACTATGTAGATGTTTCTTATCTAGAACAAGGAATACATAATCATATTTAGGCCTCATCAAATGTCTTTTACTTAAGTTTGTAGTTTCTCTATAAATTTTTCATTGTTTTGATTTAAAATATTTATTATTAGGACAATTCACTTCTGGGGACTTCATTTTCCTTTTTGTTAAATATAAATGTCATTGTGCTGAGTTCAATTTCCTCTGTTCATTGCAGATGCATTGAAAAATTGTTGAGCTTTGTATATTTACATTTTATTCTAAAATATGTATGTGCTTACTATTTGAAGGACATAAGGATATCTATTACTCTTGATAAGTTTTGTGTGCTGTACAAATATGAACTTATTTTTTTTTAAATCATCATTTTGTTTTATTCCCTTCCCATATTTTGGGATATATGGGACTCAGTACAACATCTAAAGAAGTATTAAGAAACAACAGCCTTAGCTTCTTCCTTTAGGAGAAATAATTTAGTTCCTCACCCTTAAATTGGTGTCAGCTGTGGATTTTTTATAAATATCACTTATTAATGAAGTTGGGATAAACTTTCCCATTGCTATTCTTCTAAGCAGCTGGGATATTTTTCTATTGATGTTGGTTTTCATCAATTTTGCTCCATTAATTGATGTAATTTTTTTCATTGGATTGGGTTTTTTTTGATGGGTTACATTGATTTTTGAATACCAAAAAATCCTTATGTACATGGGTCATATATACAAATAAAATTTGATCATGATGTAAATTACTTTGTTATCTTTAGTTCATTCAACATTATTTCACTATCTTGTTAGGCAATTTAGCATCTGTATTGAAGAGAGACAGTTGCCTATAGCTTTGCATTATTGTAATTTCTGTCCTTGCTTAGTGCTGTGTAAATATTGATCACATAAACTGATTTAAAATGAATTCTCTATGCTTCATTTTCTGAGAGAGATCAGAGATTAATGATGTCCTTCCTTTCTTACATGTTTAGTGGAAGTCTCCAGTGAGCCCTCCTGCTTTGCATTCTGCAACACTATTAATTATTGATGCAGTTTTTCTAATTGATGTGGAGCTAATCAGGTGATTTATTTCCCTGTATGTAAGTTTTGATACATTGTGCCTTTGGAGATATATTTAGATCCATAGGCAAAATTAGCAGGGATATCTTTAATTAAACAGAACTATCAACCACCTAAGTCAGATGGACATTTACAGCTACTCCATTTGAAAACAGTAAGATGAATTCTTACAAAGAGCTCATGAAATATTCACTAAGGCAGACCATACCACAGGCTCTAAAATGAGATAAGTTTGAAGCTTAATAATATAATTGGGTTAATATGTGCCATATTTAACTTTTCCCATGTGTTATATTTATTCCCTTTTTTTTTCAATTTTCTCCTTCTATGAAGCCTGTGTGTGAAATTCTTTTCTTTCCTCTCTTAGCTTGCCAAATGAACCTTTATAAGTATTTGATTGATCTAGCATTTGCAGTATATATTTATAGCTAATCCAATTTTAATTTTAAAAGCATCATATTTCCTCTCAGGTTGTGGAAGTTCATATTGCAGAGAGATCCATGGTCCTCTCTCCCACCCCTCATACAACACTACTGTTCATCCTGTGTGTTTTTTGTATGCTTCTAAATGGATACATCCTTACCTTCCTGGAAACACTAGATCCTAGGGATTCTGCATGGGAACTCTGAGAAAGAGGATGTGAAAAGATGCTAATTTGAACCTCTATGTATAGAGGTTCAACTCTCAGGCTAAAGTTGGTCCTATTTTCAGGACTATCAGCTTCTCTGCCCAGGCAGGACTTCCTAATATTTGACTATTTTTTATTTTAATTATGCAATCTGTTCCAGATACATTATTTGTCTGGAAAAACTAAGAAAAAACATTGCTTGTTTTAAAAATATTTTATTTGGTTGCACAAGTGGCAGATCAGCATGCCTGTTCCCTGACCTTTCTCCCAGAAGGACCACTGTAAATACAAAAGAAGCCTGCTTGCAAGGAGGCCTTCTCTAACCAGAGACAGCACTACCTGCTTCCCAGGAGGCCTTCTCTAACCTGTGATACATAACTCCAACTGCTTCCAAGGAGGCCTGTTTCAATCTGAGACCCACAGGCCAATTAACACCAGAGACAACCAGATGGCAACAGAATGTAATCAACAGAAGCTAATGCAATTTGGCACCAGGAGAATCCAACTCTTCTACCTCAGCAAACTCTGAATACACCACCACACCTGAAGAACAAGATTCTGACCTTAAATCCTATCTCATGAAGATGATAGAGGACTTTATGGAGGATATAAATAATTCCCTTAAAGAAATACAGGATAACACAGGCAAAAGGTAGAAGACCTTCAAGAGGAAACAAATAAATCCTTTAAAGAAATACAGAAAAATATACTCAAATAAGTGAACGAATTGAACAAAATGGTCCAAGACCTAAGAAATCACAAATGCAGGCAAACCTGGAGAGAGAAAAGCTAGGAAAGAGAACAGGTGCTACAGATGCAAGGACCACCAATGGATTGCACGAGATAGAAGAAGAATCTCAGGTCTAGAAGATATCACAGAAGAAATTGATTAGTAAGTCAAAGAAAATTCCAAATGTAAAATATTCCTAACATAAAAAATGGAGGAAAACTAGGTTACAATGAAAACCCAAACTTAAGAGTAATAGTTATAGGACAAGGTGATGATTCCTAGTTCTAAAGTCCAAAAAAAAAAAATCTTGAAAGAACCTCAACACATACAAGAAAATTGAAATAATCCCATTCATTCTGTCAAATCACCAGACTAAGGCTGGACTTCAGTAACAACAAAAACAGCAGTAAGCCCACATACTCATGTAAACTGAACAACTCTACCCAATGAAAATGTGGTCAGTGAAGAAATAAAGAAAGAAATTAAGACTTAATATAATTCAATGAAAATAAAGGCACAACATACCTTAAAATATGGAACACAATGAAAGCAAATTAAGAGGAAAATTCATAGCGTTAAGAAATTTGAATGATCCTATACTACCAACTTAATAGCATACCTGAAATCTCTAGGAGAAAAAGAATCAAACACATAAAAAAAGGAATAGATGACCAGCTCAAAACCAAGAGCTGGTTCTATGAGAAAATCTACAGGATATATGAATACTTAGTAATAATATTGAAAAGGTACAGTGACAATATCAAAATTTACAAAATAAGAAATGAAAAGAAAATTATAACAACAGAAACTGAGGAAATTCACAAATTCATCAGTTCTTAAAAGATTCTATTCAACAAAAGTAGAAAATCTACATAAATGGGTGATTATTCTAGAAAGACACCTTGTGCCAAATTAAACAAGATTAGGTAAACTATCTAAATAGACCCATAACACCTAAGGAAATAGAAGTGTAATAAAAAATAAATATAAAAAAAAGAGGAAAGGTCCAGGGTCAGATGGGGTTGTAGTGCAGGATTCTACCAGGCCTTCAAGGAAAAGCTAATACCAACACTCCTCAAACTATTCCATAAAATAAAAACAGAATTAACAATGCCTAAAATGACCCAACAAAGAAAGAGAACTTTAGACCTATTTTGCTTATGAGCATTGACAAAGAAATAATAAAATTGTAGCAAAGAGAATCCAAGAACACATCAAGAACATCACTCACCACAATCAAGTAGGGAAAAATCTAAAGGTTGCAGGGATGGTACAATATATGAAAATCCACCAATGCAATCCACTATATAAACAAACTCAAAGAAAAAAATTACATGGTCATCTTATTAGATGCTGAAAAGCTGTGACAAAGTCTAATAATACCCCTTCATGTTGAAAGTCTTGGAAAAAATCAGGAATTCAAGGCACAAACCTAAACATAATAAAATAAATATACAGCAAACCAATACCTAACATCAAATTAAATGGAGAGAAACTTGAAGCAATTCCACTAAAATCAGACGAGTATGGTTTGCCCAGTCTATCCCTATCTATTCAATATAATACTTGATGTTCTAGTTCAACCAATGAGACAACAAGAATAGATCAAGAGTATATGAATTGCAAAGGAAAAAGTCAAGGAACTACAATTATCAGATGATATGATAATGTATATAAGCAAGCACCAAATTCTAGCAGAGAACCCCTACAGCTGATACAGCAAAGAGGCTATATACAAAATTAACTCAAAGAAATCAGTATCTCTCTTTTATACAAATGATAAAGGAGCTAGGAAAGAAATTACGGAAACAACACCCTTTACAATAGTCATAAGTAATATAAAATATCTTGGTGTAACTCTAACCAACCAAAGGGAAGATCTGGATAACAAGAACTTCAAGTCTCAGAAGAAAGATTTGAAGAAGACCTCAGAAGATGGGAAGATCTTCCATGATAATGGATTCATAGGATTAATATAGTGGAAATGGTCATCTTATCCCAAACAATCTACAAATTCAATTCAATTCTCATCAAAATTCTAGCACAATTCTTCACAGACATGGAAAGAGTAATTCTCAACCTCATATGGATAAACAAAAACTCAGGGTAGCTAAACAATTCTGAACAATAAAAACTTCAGGAAGAATCACCATCTCTGACCTCAAGCTATACTACAGAGCAATAGTGATAAAAACACCACACGGTATTGGTACAGAGACAGACTAGCTGATCAATGAAATAGAATAGAAGACCCAGAAATATACCTACACACTTATGGACACTTGATATTCAATGAAGAAGCCAAAACCATACAATGGGAAAAAAGAATCAGCAACAAATGGTTCTAGTATAACTGGAAGTCTGCTTATAGAAGAATACCAATTGATGCATATTTATCACCCTACACAAAGCTCAAGTCCAAGGGGATCAAGGACCTCCACATAAGACCAGATATGAATCTAATAGAAGAGAATGTGGGAAATATCCTTGAATACATTAGCACTAGGGAAATAACCCTAAACAGAACACTAATGGGTCAAGTTCTATGATCAACAATTGATAAATGAGACCTCATGAAACTAAAAAGCTTCTTCCTATAAACCAAAGGACACTGCCTGTAGGAATAAATGATCTTTAGAGTTCGCTTGGACAAGAAGAGAAAATCATAGGTAAGAATAACAACAGCAAGGTTGTGGATGATAGTAGATATTCAAAGTCATGGAGATGACTCCAAATGAAAACAGACTCCTGCATCTCTTGTGCCTGGTTGCAAAATGGCCATTCACAATTATACCTGCCAAAAGAGACCTAGGGATCACTAACCTTAATTCCCTAAATATGCATCTCCATAGCCTTGAGAAATTCAAAGTGTATCTACAAGGGGGCAGAGCCAGTAAGCAGAAAGCAAAAGGTTGACCATATCTTCTTTCCTAGAGAAATTGGTTCTAGCCAGAGAACATAGAATCTAGTTTGCCTTTGATCAAGTCTATAGCTGTAATGATTATAAGGGAGTAGGCATTTTAATTAATAAGTTTCTGAAATAAAATTAACCTAAACTCTCTATTCTTTACCGGTGACCAAAAAAATCTTCTGTGTTGCCTCAGGGATGTAGAAGAACTGTATACTTTGATATAGTTTAAAGGGGACAGTAGGAAGTAAAGGAAATATTACTTTTATGTTTAAATTTCATAAGTCTTGCTTGATTAATTCCATTATATTTGTAGCCTTGAGCAAGTTATATCCTCAGTTCCACATCTTTGAAAACTGAGCCAAATATTAGAAATTCGAATAATACTGGAAAGAATCACACAGTTTTAGAAATTTATAGCAAGCATCATGCAAATCATTTAATGCTGTCATACTTAGTAACAATTAAATGTACAGATTCTGCTGCATTGCCCTAGTGCCTGCTCATCTCTTTCACTTATGGTGGAGATATACTCAGAAATTATTCCTGGACTTGAATTCAGATATTGCCCTCACATTGCTTGAAACAATACTCCCTCCCTGGCCTGGCTGCTTTCACAAAGTTCTATGTTAAACAGCTTTTCTGGGTCTATCATGCACTTAATATCCAACAAAAGCCTAC
Organism: Apodemus agrarius; assembly: GCA_964023405.1. NCBI lineage: Eukaryota > Metazoa > Chordata > Mammalia > Rodentia > Muridae > Apodemus > Apodemus agrarius. The sequence continues at coordinate 57,070,728 of OZ030008.1, read as the reverse complement.
ATAATATTATTAGCATTGGCAACAAAATATATTATGCAGTTCAAAGATAGAGGAATATGCTCTTGATGGAGAAAGATGGACTCAAAGTCATAACCCTAACCTTTTTCCTTATCCTACAGAGTTGTCTAGTTGTTCAAAGTATTAATAAAACTGTATTTGTTCTCAACCCCCCACTAATGAAAAACAGAAGAAAGATGGACATGTGACATGTGTTCTGACAAATCACAAGATGGAATAATTTATATTCTGTGATGCAAGAAGTCTTTTTACTTATGCAAAATATCATTTTTTTAAAAAAATCATAACTCTGAGTTCTCAGTACCATACATCATAGTATGATTGGTTAAGCAATAAAGGCATAAAGTAGTTTGTCCTTTTAAGAAACTTGGACTTTTATAAAACAAAATGTTCTACATAACTGGACAAAGTTAGCTAAGGTCAAACATAAAACTTAGTGACAGGATTATGAGCAATAGGAAGGCAGAATTAAAGAAATATGTGTGAGGCCAAGTTTCAGTGACAAAAAGACTTGAAAAATGAGGATAAGAGACTAACTCAGAGAATCTGTACTCCTGGGGAACTGAGCACACCAGGTGTTCTCTCTGAGACCATCAATGTAATGGGAACATTGGACCAGACATAAGGTTTATAGTGAGTCTGGATTATTTTGTCCCTTTTGGATTTACTTAATCTAGGGGCTCTGTATGCTATAATTATATACAAAGTGCTCTTTGGAATCATGGGATAATACAATTAATCAGTTACTATTCTAAAGGATAGTGTGACTTTCTACCTAGACAGAACCAATGAGTAATTAAATAATTATATAAATTGTATTTTGACTATAAATCAAATGAGAATACTTGTTATCCAAAAAAATATATTTCATGCTAAAGATGTATCTAATGAAAATTATTATAATGTTAAGAAAAATTGATGTTTATGCAATCCATACAATTAAATTTTCTGAATTAAATAGTAAATTTGATCATTAAAAAATGTACAATTCAAAAATATGTAAAAGCTTCCTGCTACATTATTTGCTTTAATTCTTTATACCAAATTGGCCTTGAAGGATATTGTTGTTGTTGTTGTTGTTTTAAGATACAAAGTTGGGTGGGTTTGGAAAGGGAGTAAATCTAGGAAGAGTTGGGGTTTGTGAATATGACCAAAACACTTTGTGTGAAACTTGAATCTGTCAAAGAACTAACGCAGAAATTGGAAATATATATAAAAAATCATAAATTCCGTAAGCCTGATAGACTCTAGGATGGCTCCTATGATCTGCATAAGTTCAATGTAAGAGATTCTAACTGTTTAGAATGGGACAGTAAAGAAATCAAAAGACAGAAAGAAAAGCAAGACGTGGCTGGACAATCGACAGGTGTGCAGCAGTCACTCTAGTGCCTCACTCATTAATGTGTTACATGTGAGTATTAGAGCTCCATGGTCTGTGTGTGCATTCATGACAGCCACACACCTGGAAACATACCTACACATATGATCTTAACATGTAAATAACTGAGATGAGCGTTCTTGATGGCCTTGGTGCAGAAATCCAGTTCTGTTTTCCAATAGTATTGTTGCTCAGTGTTAGAGAAGGTAAAGGGACACGGAAAGATCTAATTTTGAAATAGCCCTTGCCTGTACCAAGTACTTCAGTTTCTTTATACACTTCATTAAGGAGCAGAGTTTTAAGACTACAATGAATAAACAGGAGCTACACACACATGCATGCACACAGACATACACACACACACACACACACACACACACACACACACAAACTAACAAATATCTGGACTTAATAAGGTGAGTCAGATTGTTTACCACTATCCAATTTTAATGACACATATCTAGAAAAATCCTTGTTAAATATAAATGCATACTAATTTCTCAATAATTTTCTTATAATTTGTGATGTTAGCAGGTGAGTATAGGCTGCTTAGAAGACTTTCTCATATGCTTACAAAAGATTCTCAAACTACTGGTCACAATCCTAGTTGCAAGATCTGAGACAATACCAAAGATCTTTCACTTTCTACTTGTTAGCGAATGTGCCAGCATCCTTATAGTCTCTGACAATAAAAGATAAGCATAGTGTTCTTTTTGTTTATCCCATAGGATTTATACATGGTCAAAAGAATGCTATGCCACACAGACAGATGGGAAATAGGTGGCTATTAAGGACCCTAAAGATTCACACAATATAATATAACTCTGGACTTACAACACTGCAAACTACCCACAATCATTTTTAATCAACTAAATAGCATCCCAGAAGGTTCAGTATATGGTGTATATCTTTTTCAAAAGCTTTCATAAATACCATGGATAGGAAGTTCTCATAAGATAAGTGAAGGTATTCAACATCCTGAAACCTTAAGGAAATGCACATTGAAACTATTTTTAAGCCCTCCCCTCAGTTCAATATCCAGCAGAAGAGCCATTCTCTACTGGAAACAAATCCAGTATAGGAACACCAGACAAGACACCACCCACTGCAGCTGACATTTCTTAGAGCCAGCCCAGCTATCTCCAGCAATGCCCCCTCCCTTGGCCCCATATTGTGGATCAAAACTCCAGCAGAAGACCCCTGCTCTTGTTTAAAATCAATAGACTAGATAGAAAAAAGTCACAGCCTAACAGAATGGGTACAAAAACAGGATTCTTCCTTTTACTGAATATAAGAAGCAAACCTCTACAGCAAAGACAGACATAATCTCAGAGTAAAGGATTAGAAAAAGATTTTCCAAGCAGATAGACCCAAAAAGCAAGCTGGTGTAGCTATTCTAATATCTAACAAAGCAGATTTCAGGTCAAAATTAATTTAAAAAAAAGATGGGGAAGAGCACTTCATACTCATGAAAGCAAAAATATCTACCACAGTGGTGTCTCAATTTTGAACATGTGTGCTCCAAAGGCAAGGAAGGACATTCACAGTTTTGCAGAAAACATTACTAAAGTTTACATCACAAAATGAATCCTACACTCAAATAGTGGGAGACTTCAATACCCCACTCTTACAAAGGTCAGGCCATCCAGGCAAAAAATTAAACAGAAATAATGAAATTAATGACATTATGAATCAAATGGCCCTAAGTGATATCTACAGAACATTTCATACACACACACACACACACACACACACACACACACACACACACTTTTTTCTCACCATCTCAGAGTTGCCTTCAAAATTGGCCACATTAATTAATGAAAAAATAACCCATAAGAGACAATACTAATCATGTATGGATTTATCATTATCTCTATTTCTAGATGCCAAACATTTCGACTATACTAAATTATATACAATGAAGCAAAACCAAGCAGCATTATCAATGGCCTTTTGGCATTCCACATGTGTTAGTGGGTGAGGGGAGAAGGAGTATTTAGAATCGTGAATATATAAGGATATATACTACATGTTAATGCCATCTCTTTTGTGCTGTGCTTAGAAAGAAGAATTGGGAATGAGAATCTAGATGTGTGATCTTTAAGAACAAAGCTACTGCTTTGTGGATAGTCTTTTTTTCCTTCTGTGAATTTCTAGAGTCTGAGGTTGAAAAGACTATGTATTAAAAAAATACCAAATTATTCTACAAAATAGAAACAGAGGAACATTGTCAAATTAATATTATGAGGACACAATCACCCTGATATTTAAACCACTCAAAGGTTCAATACAGAAATAGAATTACAGACAAAATTTTCTCATGAACATCGATGCAAAACTATTCAATGAAATACTTGCAAACTGAATCTAAGAACCCATCAAAAAGATCATCCCCCATAATCAAGTAGTCTTCATCCCTAGGATTTAGATGGCTCATTATACAAAAATACATCACTGTAATCTACCCTATAGACAAACTAAGAAAAAAACCCACATGATTATTTTGATAGTCACTAAAAAATGACTGACAAAATCCAACAACTTTCCATGATAAAAGTCTTGGAGAAAGTAGAGATACAAGAGACATAACTAAACATCATAAAGGCAATATACACCAAGGCAATAGCCAATGTTATATTAAATGGAGAGAAACTCAAAGCAATTCTACTGAAATAAGAAGACTAATGATGCCCACTCTCTCCCTATCTATTCAATATATACTTGGAACTCTAGCTAGAGCAAAAAGACAAATAAAGGGGGATCCAGACATTACAAATTGGAAGGAAAGAATCAAAATATTGCTATTTATATACAATATTATAATATACATAAGCATACTCAAAAATTTTACCAAGGAACTCCTATAACTGATAAATACTTTCAGCAAAGTGGCTGGATACAAGATCAACTACAAAAGAGAAAAATGATTAGTCCTCTTATATATAACTGACGAATGGGCTGAGAAAGAACTCAGTGAAACAGCACACTACACAATAGCCACAAATAATATAAAATACTGTAGTCAACTCTAAGAAAGCAAGTGAATGACCTATAGGATAAGAACTTTGTCTTTGAAGAAAGGAATTGGAGAACATATCAGAAGATGGAAAGATCTTCCAGGCTCATGATAGGTCTAATTAACATAGTAAAAATATTCATTTTATCAAATGAAATCTACAGATGAAACGCATTTCTTATCAAACATCAAATACAATTCTTCACAGATTTTGAACAAAACAACACTCAACTACATATGGAGAAAAAACCTGGAGATCTAAAACAATCCTGTACAATCAAAGAACCACTTATATTATCACCATGCCTGATTTCCAGTTACTACAGAGATAGAGAAATATATTAACAAAACCCTAATCATACTGGCATAAATGCAGACAAGTTGATCAATGAAATTGAATCAAAGACCTAGAGATAAATCCACATAGACATAAAACCTATAGACATCTTATTTTTGACAGAAAAGCAAAAATTATACAATGGAGAAAAAGAAGTCATTTTCAAATATGGTGCTGGTCTAACTGCATGTTGGCATGTAAAAGAATGAAAATACATTCATAGTTATGGGCCTGCATGAAACTTAAATCAGTATATCAAAGACATCTACATAAAACCAGATACACTGAACCTGATGGTAAAGAAAGTAAGGAATGGCCTTGAATGCATTGGCATAGAAGACAACTTCCTAAACTGAACAAAAGTGTAGGCATTAATATCAACAACTGATAAATGGGACCTCATGGAATTGAAAAGCTTCTTTAAGGCAAAGGACACTGTCAACAGGCCAAAATGGTGACCTACAGAACTAACCCCTTTAATCCTGATGGAGGGTTAATTTCCAAAATATATAAAGAACTCAAGAAACAAGATATCAGCAAACCAAATAATCTAATTTAAAATGGAGGACAGATCTAGCGAGAGAATCCTTAAAAGAGGAATCTCATATGACCACAGCATTAAAGAAAATGTTCAACATCCATAGCTGTCAGGGAAATGCAAATCAAAATGACTCTAAGATTCTGTCTTGCACCCGTCAGAATGTCTAAGATCAAAACCACATGACAGCTCATGCAGGTGAGGATGTGGAGCAAAGGGAACACTTCTCCATGCTGGTGAGTGTGCAAACTTGTACAGCCACTTTGGAATTCAATATGATGGTTTCTAAGAAAACTGAAAATAGTCTACTTCAATACCCAACTATACCATTAAGATAAGAGTCCTAGAAGTAGGAGATAGGAAGCCTGAACTTGCCATCACCTGTAACCAGGCAAGACTTCTAGCAGAGATATTGAGACACCAACTCAGCCATAAAACCTTCAACAAACATTTTGTTTTGCCTATAAGATTTGCTGAGGTAATGGTAGTATAGAAATTGTGTAAAAATATACCACATTTTCTGTATCCATTCCTCCTTTGAGGCATATTTGGGCTCCTTCCAAGTTCTGGCTATTATAAACAAGGCTGCTATAAATATAGTGGAGCATGTGTCTTTATTGTATGTAGGGGAATCCTCTGGGTATATGCTCAGGAGTGGTATGCCTTATACAATGGAATACTACTCAGCAATTAAAAATAATGAATTCGTGCCATTTGTAGGTAAATGGTTAGACCTGGAAAATATCATCCTGAGTGAGCTAACCCAATCACAAAAGAATACACATGAAATGCAATCACTGATAAGTGGATATTAATGATCCCAGAAGCCCTAAATACTCAAGGCACAATTAGCAAGTCAAATGATTCCCAAGAAGAAAGGAGAGGACCCTGGGCCTGGAAAGATTGGATCCAGTTTTGTAGAGAAACTGTGGGGGGAGGGGGAATGATTGGGGAATAGTTGGGGGGGAGAGGAACTATGGGACATAGGGAGGGGGTGAAGTGGGAAAGGGGAAAGCCTTTGGAATGTAAATATAGAATATAGAAAAAGAAATTGTGGGAGTGGCCAACCAGTGACTGGCCAAGCTTGAGACCCATGGCTAGTGATGGAGCTCACCCCTAACATGCCCTAGAGGCAAAGAACCCAGAAGTTAGATAGCCTAGAGAACTAGGATAGAACCTAGAACCAAACATGACTGGCTAGGAGGAGGAGGAGGAGGAGGAGGAGGAGGAGGAGGAGGAGGAGGAGGAGGAGGAGGAAAAGGACAACGAAGAGGAGGAGACAAATTTTCTGCTATTTGGACCCTTTCCTCATACTTTGCTGCCATGTGCAGCTTTAATATGAAGGGAGATGCCTAATCATACTGCAACTTGATATCACTAGTTGATATCCTTTTGAGTCCTGCATTTATCTGGAGAGAATGGGAGGAGGGGTGGGTGGGGAGAAAGAGAGGAGAAATAGAGAGACTGGGAGGAGAGAAGGAGGGGAAACTTTGGTCAAAATGTATGAGAGAAGAATAAACAAAAATATATATAATATATATGTATATGTATATTACATATATACATATATTCCATCTCATCCCAATTAGACTAGTAATCATCAAATAAGTATACAAACCAAATGCTAGAGAGAATATGTGGGAAAAGGGGACTCTTATTCACTTCACACTTATTCACTTCTAGGGATTAGAAATATAGCCACTGGAGAAACAAGTATAAAAATTTCTCCAAAATTAAAAAGTAAATAAACCTTTTATGTAGCCATGATACTATTAGGCTATGGGGATTCATGCTCATCCCATGTTATGTATGCATTGTCCACAGTAGTGAGAAATGAAATCAGCCCAGACATCTATCAACAAATGAATATGTTACTGGAAAGTTTGGGAACCCTGGTCAAGTTAAGTTACCAGGGCATATGTTATCAGGGCAACTGGCATTCACTCTTGGAGTCATTAGCTCCACCAATCAAAGTTCATAAGAACAGACTCAAGCAGAAGCTCTACAATGACTTTCTTGGAATTAAAATGTAAAATCTGAGGGCAGGCAAATTATAAATCACAGCAGCTGACCTGGAGAAGAGGAAGATAGAGAAGTGAAAGAGAAAACACAACACTGTTTAAGTTAGTTGAGTCAGCATGGACATCAGTTGCATGGTTGACAAGTGTCCGTGTGGGAGAGAGAGGATGTTTAAGACAGAGTAAGGAAGAACCAGATAACAGAAAAACTAGACTTACACTATGGCTATCATCTATGACTAAGAAGGAAAAGGTCTTTCTGATTCAGGACTCAAAACAATGCACAAACCCAACAGAGAGGCTAGTGAGGCCCCTGAAGCAATTGTAATAGGGGTAGGAACTTAAGGAAGAAAAGGTTTATTATCTCATTAAGGGATAATTATCCTGTTCAGTAGAGAATAAAGTGAACCTGCCTTCCTGCCTAATGTCTCTGGCCATGTGATTGATCTGTCCACCTGGAGTAAGTATTAGAGAAGAGAATATATGCCTCTATATACATGAAGACTTCATTTTTTACTGTAACAGAAGAATAATGAAAATGTAGAATATGTACACATAAGAATTTATTTAGCAGTAAAGAGAAATGAAATTGGGAAATTTGTAGGAAAAAAGGGTGGATCTGAAACTCATAGTAAGCATAGTAAGCCAGCCTCAGAAAGACCCAAATTGTATTATATACGGAGCATGGCTTTGTGTGTGTGTGTGTGTGTGTGTGTGTGTGTGTGTGTGTATGTCTAGGCTATAAAACTAAAAAGAGGTCCAAAGTATTGGAGAAAAGCTACAGAATAAACAGTAAGAGAGCTGCTTAACACATAGGACATGAAAATGGCCATGGAGCTCCTGGGGGGGGGGAAGAATGCAAGGGGGAGCTGAGGGGAGAGTGGAGATAACTAGCTAACCCCACCTACTTCTGATATGATATAATTAAATGTGATGCTTCATATGATAATTCAAAATAGAGAAATAAATAATCCAGTAAAACTAAATATAATCATTCTTTTACATACACATATCTATGGTCAGTAGATCTTTAAGAAAAAGGGAAAGGAAATGTAAATATAGAATATATCCAATAAAAAAATAAATAGTTCTTGTCAAGCAGATATCTTTTATGTATCATTCAGCATCTTTGAGGCAAGGTAGATATTTTTCCCACTTTTGGGGTTACAGGTGAGGTGACAGGTCTTGTAAGATATCCCAAGTATTGTTATTAGTATGTTGCAAATACTGTCTGTGTGAATGAGTTTATCAACCAATCAGAGCTTTTTGTATATTTCTTTGCTCGAACCTTGAGCCATTAGTAAAAAGACTTTAAAGAAATCAGGTGTCAAATAGACAAAAATGGCTTATGAGCCTTGAAATATCAATGTGGACTTGTATCCCTGCTAGATCTGCATTTCAGAACCAGGAAAATGTAGCTGCCTGTCAGCCTGTCAGACTCATTCACCTTGAATCTAGCACCACTTTCATGCCTTTCACCACAAATTTGGACAGTGACACCTGGAGGGATGGCTTCTTTAACCTAGTGAAACTCTTGCCACTCCTGAAAGAGCCCCATCTTCTTAAGTGTTTTCTAAAACAAAATATAAAGTGTCTGTGTCACCGTCAATGCAATCACTCATTTATTGTGTAACCTTACACTGCTAAGCAGACTGGTTCACATAGAGAAGTGAACCATTCTTTAAGGTTCCCCACACAACTTCATTCAATGTATTTTTAGCTTCCTCATTTCAAAGTAAATCCTTAACTACTATATTAATAATCATGAATCTATGACTCCCTTGAGAAACGAACTAATAATGCATTTTGTCATGACTCTGAATTCATTGTCTTCTCTTTAATATTAATGCCTCTTAAATTTGTTTGTTGAACGTCACTTTTACCATGGTTTTTAATGAAAATCTAAAGAAAGGCTATTAATAATATAATTCATGTATGAAATGTTTAATATTTAACACTATCTACTCCCCATCTAATGTATTAATATAGACACATCATTATGCTAAAGGAAATGCCTTGTGATGTTAGAAAATGTTATAGACCCAAAGGAGCAACATCTAGTTAATTACCAAAGAGTAATCTCCATCTGGTAGGCTCTGGCTTTTCCAGCTCGTTCCCTGATAAAGTCTCCAGATGATCTCTGAAGCAGACTCCTCAAGCACGCAAAGGTTTCCCAGGTTATTACTGGTAATTGTGTTGCACAACGGAAAGAATTTTGTTTAGCGTGATGCAAGTGGCGATGTCATTATTAGTTGATTAGTGTGAACAATCTTTGACAATATGTAACACCAACTCTGACTCCAACTGGTGGCAGCTCATTATTCTGATTGCTATTTGATTTGCAGTGTTATCAACCACGAAGTGAGCGACATGGACCAGGGAAGAAAAGCAATAATTGGAAGATTTTTTTTTCTGAGCATATAGCAATGGGAGACATGGTTTTATTGTTAAGAAGAACAGATCTGCAGTAAGTAATTGAGATTTGGGGTTATTAGAGGCTAGAATTCTAACAAAGTGATGCCCGGAACTTCAGCCTTCCTTTAGGATATATGTCAAGGAATCAGATTATTCTTGGCCAGGTAAATTATAACATGGGTAAGCCATTGCAGTAGCTTATACTTCTGGTTGATAGACAGTTCTGATAGCGTAACAAGACAAAAATACAAAAAGAAAGGGAGTGCTGTTGTTACAAGAATTTGGAGATTCACTACAGAGAAAATAAGTATTGGTTAGATAAATGTTACAAGCTTAGGAGCAGCAACACGGAAACATCATATGTATAGATTAAAAAACAAATGTTTTCTGGTGAATTGCAAAGTCACACATAAGAGGGTCTTTTTGTTTTCTTTGGTAGATTTCTAGTTGCTTCTGAGAAATGACATCACATAATGCAATCTGCAGATGCTGAGAGACAACAGAAATATAATGTGTCAAGGAACAATTGAAGTTGACAGTGTTATCTAGTTATACAATCAAAGGGGATTCGATTCAAGACTATGGCATGGGTGGGGATCTGGGATGATTGCAAGGGGCTGAACTCAGCTGAACTTGTTACCATACTTCTGGGGCCTGATTCAGTGAGATGTACCCTGCAAACTCCTGCTAGTTGGTGCAATGCACACACTATTTTTTAAAGGGGCTCAATAAAAGTGCTTTTAAATTTTTTCAACAACAGCTCAAAGGAAAAGAAACTTCAACTGAAAATTGTATTTTCAAAGTAGTTGCAAATTGACATTATCTTTCCTTAACACTTGCTGTTTATTTTATCTCAGACCTTAGAGATCATTGACTTCATCTAGGGCATTCAGAAATATCCAAGATATTTCAGTGTCAAACTGGAAGAAAATGTGAGAATGCAGATCAGAGTTAGCTCTTCTTGCCTTTCATTCTCCTATTAATACTGTAAAAATAATGTTGAGAATCAAAAACAAAATCAACAATCACATGCTAACATTATCAGATAAAGTGTTAGCATTATTCAAATGCATGAAAAATTGGATACATTCAGTTGAGCATCTGGGCTAGAACATTTTTTTTAATCCAGCTTTCTGGGCTGGCAGGGTTACACCAATGGAATTCAGCTAAGCTTCTTTGCTTACTGGCACATTGGCATGACTTTATGCATAGTGTAAGTTATATTCATAAATAACAATATAGCAATTAGGGCTTGGATTCTTTTGATGAAGTGATGCCCCCCAAATTTCTACGTGCATCTTTATTATTCCATGACAAGTTCACTGTTTTATCTAAATTTGTTGTTTAAGTAGAGCATGGCTTTTGAAAAACATAAACAGCCAAAAATATCAACAAAATTATGCTTGGTTTGGTCAATCACATCATTTACAAACTGATGCAACATCTCATGGAAGTGCTGGATAAGATGAGAAATACACACACACACACACACACACACACACACACACACGTACTGACAACCTTCATTGTTGTTGGGAATTCATGTGGTGGTGAAGGGTCTCCTGTCCATCATGACACTGAAGATAATTTGGAGAACAGACCTGAGACTTAAACTGGACCATCACTTCTGTAAATCCATTTTTTTAAGAAATTCAAAATTGATTAAAATCCCAGAAACCTGTGTCGCCAAATAGAAGGATCTCCCAAGGAGTGAGAAAGGTATTAATTCTTATTTTTACTTTAACATTTGTGTTGACATCTTTACCACTGCTTACTTTCTTCATGTTTCTCCCTGAATGATAAGGCCAAATCAGTTCAGGTCAGAACATAGAACCAATCTACATGGATTCCTGGTCTCTGCCAGTTGTTTGGTGTTGCCAAATTCTTGGAGCCTCCCTCTGGGTACTGGATTTTCAATGATAACATTAATCTAGTAATTGCAAGAACTTCATTTGGTTATGAGATTGACATTCATCTATGGAGCTAAGTCTTTGGCCTGGCATACAGCAATTCTTTATAAATGTGGGCAATAATAATAGTAATTGTGATGACTCTTATTAGTAGTGATTTTTGCTGGAGAACTAAGATACACAAAATCACTGTTATGATATCCATTAGTTAAGACTTCAAAGAATCTGAAAAAAAATCAGATACAAAATTGATTATTGCCAGAGGTGATCTGCAACATAGAGTCTAGACTTTAAAGTGGGCAGGGATCAAGTTGGCAATGGCAGAGAGAAGCTTGAGGATTGACTTCTTAGGAAGCACTAATTAATTTATATATTTGGAAGGACATAAAAATGTTTTCTAAGCACAATTTGAAAACAACTTTCTAAAAACTACTCCTAAAGGGTAACATTTATAAATGACAGTAAAGACTTCTATAGCAACGAAACAATGAAAATCAGGGAGAAATGAATAGGGAACCTAGAAAATACTGAAAAGTTGCAACTTTTAGGTATATTGATTGTCTGAAGAGGTAAGGGTTATTCTCTAGTTTGAGTCCTTTAATTTCATGGAAGTAACAGACTTAAAGAGCAACTAAGTTCTTTTCTCTGGCAGCTGGGTTGGACTATCTGTGTCTTTTGTGCCTTGCATGCTTCTGCAAATATATTTATAGTATTATGATAATTTTTTCTTTCCTGTGAGCATTTGCTAAACAATGAATGTTCACCACTTTTCATTGAGACACTCAGGACTTTCATCAAAATGTAAATTCCTCTGCAGTTATCTGAACAGAGCCTTAGACTCTGCATTCCAACAAAGTCCTTCCAGATGAGACTGGAGGGTGGGTATGGGCTTCTCAGTCTTAGCGACAAAGCTCTGAAGGAGAGAAGAAGCTCAGTAGGGGTAGTCACGGATGTGTGTGCCATCACATCCAGACTAAAACTTTAAAACTGACAATGTTATTAGAGTACAAAACAATGTGTCTCATGATGGCATCTTCATGTGTTTAAACCATTGATCGTCTCTCAAGTCCTTCCCGCATCCCTCCTGTTTCCTCCACTCTCTCCTCCTGACTCCATTTGTCCACCCTAACAGGCACCTTCCGCTTCCATGTCATATACATGTGTCATATTTCTGGGTAGACATATTAAGTCTAAATTATACACTAAGGAAAACATGCTCAGGTATTTACACTTTCTTTTTCATTATCTTCTTTTGTCTTTTTCTTGCTTTATGTCCCTTCCTCCCCAGCAGAGCCCCCTTCCACTTCTACTGACTGCTATAACTTCTTTCTTTTGGTGTCCTAGTAATCCCCGCACTCAGTCTCCTGCTTACTTTCTTGTGCTTTGGATTCCTTATTTGTGAACTCCACCTGCTACCACTAACATCACCTCTGCATCATATGTGGCATCCTGGACGAATGTGATTCTATCAAGCTTCTGCATGAATTGTGACAAACAGACATCTTTGTAATCTGTAGTAGAATTAAGGAAAGTCCACAGGGAAAGCAGAAGGTCGAGCACATCATCTGCAGGTATTTCTCCAGAATTTAAATCTGTGGGAAAATACCACCTTCTTGGTTATTAGTATGCTTGGAAAAAATGAGGGAAAAATTCACAATCATGCTTGGGAAACCAAATCAAGTCAATCATTTTAGAAATACCCAGGAGGAAGAACAGGAACAGGATACTTCAGCAGTCGCTTTTCTGTTTGTATAATGCAGATTTCTTTGGGCCCATAGCAGCTGAAATTCGAAGTGTCTGCGTTTATTAATGAAAGAGATGGAGTGGCAGACTTGATGAAGGCTGACCGGATGCACACTTCAAATGTCTACTTAGGTACACAGAGAGGAATTGATTCGACAAATGCAATCTGTTCAGAAGATGGCTGTGGCTCCCTGTGGCATTATAAGGGAGTTTTGTTTAAGATAATGAGCCAGGTATTAAAGACCCAAATCTCTGAACTGAGTTTAATGGCAGACTACTTAAACTATACTTTAGAGACGCTGAAAGAAATTGGTCATAAAGAGGAAGGGAGAAGCCTTACTTGCTTTATTGCCCATGTTCATTTCAAATAATAACTAAAGATTGCCAAGACAGCACTGCCCCTGCTGTACCCCTTTGCTGTAAGTGCTACATGATCATTGCTCCAATAAGACACCTTGGAAGCTGCTTAAATGGATTTGTATTTAGAGTGTAAAATATGATCTTGATTTGAGGGAAGCAAGTCTTCAGAAATCAGGCTATGAAAGTAAAAGGAAAGCCAAATAAGATCTTCAGAGACCATCGGACCAAGTAAATGACTTGTATTCTAATTAACATGTGTTTATTTGCATCTTTTGCTAGACTGAACACTTAAAAGATAAGGGAGTAAGTCTTTCTCTGCTCACCTCAAATCTTGACTGCTCCAGGACTAATGACTGAGACAGTAAGCATGACCTCCCTTGAAACTGTGTTGACAGAAAGGATAATATGGTCATGATTATATGTGAGATAAAATAGAGACATTCTAATGTAACCTTTCTATTGGACCCTCACAGTCACCCTTTAAAAAGAGGTAGCCCATACTGTCATTTCACAGATGGCATGGGACTAGCAAGACGGAAGGCTGAGCAAGCATATGCTTGTACTAAGTTTTAAATATTAGATGTAAGTTTTAAATTAACCTCACACACTACTTTCCTTACCGGCTCTCCCTATTTAAACTGTACTTGTGTCAGTAGAGTTTCTGTCATCTTGTAAAAATACCCACAAAATTGAATCAAATAGATGGAGATACTTTTGGGGCTCTTGGTTTCAGAGCTTCCAGCCCATCTGTGACTGAGCATATCACTTTAGGACTGAGGGAGAAAGCATCATGGCTGAGGAGGAGTTTCTGCACTTTCTGGTAGGAAGCAACACGGAGGCTGATGAAGGAATAAAGCACACCCCAGTTTGTTGCTTCAGGTGCAATCCTGGTGCTCTACATATGCAGATAGGCCACACCTCCTAAGACTTACGTTCATTAAGACCAGTAGCTGGAGACCATACTTTCAACATACACATGTGGCTTTGAGGAAGATCCAGCTACAGCCTGCTACAATAGCAATGGAAGAAAGCTATTGACTAATATGCCCGACAGAAGTTAGAAATTAGTCTCTTCCACAGCAAGCCATTGCATGATCTATACTCTGCCTTCATGGTAAACCAAAGGGTCAGACAAAAGTATCTTACAGAACAATGGCAGCAGCAGTCAAAACTATTATATTTTGCATTTATTATTACAGATATCATCTATTGATTCAGTCTTTAATTTTTCTTAATTATGTCAACAAATACACACAGAAAGAGAAGAGAAAAAGAAGAGAGAGGTTAATTAATCATGTCTGTCATTTATGACTCAAATAATCTCATTGCTTTTAAGTTTATTAAAAAGAATTTCTGGTAAATAGATGTTATTACACAAAAATGAAGCTTTATGTTATTATACAAAAATGAAGTCTTCAGGCACAGCACTACCCATTTTTTTTTAAAAACGCCTATAAGGCCAGAAAGACATTGATCAACTGAGAGTAACGCATTCCCGGAATAATGATCCCGCACTTAAAGCCAGAAGTTCAAGTCATATTTCTGTCCTTCTTGAAACTTCAAGCTTTCAGATTCTCCTATGCAAGCCAACAAATCACAGTCCCAACACTATGTCCTAGAGAAATCATTAGATTACGGTTTTGTATTTTGTTTTTGTTTTTTGTTTTTTTTAATCAAGAAGACAACACTGAGTGTTTCAATGTGAATGGAAATTGGAGTTACTAACATTGTCTTAATTATCATCTCTTCGAATAGGACCCGGGGAATTTCCTAAAGAAAAAGTTCTTTTGAAACTTGTCAGACCGAAGTGCCAACCAATGGCAGAGGCTTTTAACTGCCTTTCATGCAAAGTGCAGCATGCATATCAAGTAGACAGTGGCTAGGTACTTAGCCTACTATCAAATAAGGTCCCAGCTCACAAAACTAAAACTAACCAGGAACAGTTCTTTGAGGAATATATAGTCATTTTCACTAACTGTATTGCACGTTAAGGATAAAATTGCCAGCAGGGACATGAACCTGACAGATGTTGAATGCCTATGTGGTATGCTAGCTTAGGGTCTACTTAGGAATTTTATTAATTTAGCAAAAATACACAATATTTATTCCTCCGTGTGTGTGTGTGTGTGTGTGTGTGTGTGTGTGTGTGTTTAATCTGTGCTCCTGCCTATGGACCATAGATAGGCTAGGTTAATTGCCTGAAGTTGCCCAACTTGTAATTGCTGGAATCAAACACTAAGCATCCATGGTTTTTTTGTTTTTTGTTTTTTGTTTTTTTTCCTGACAGATGAACTCTTCACACTCTGTAGTAAAGTCAGCCTGTGACTTAGTAGATGTCTGCTGAAGTCTCCTAACTCATCTTTGGGCTGTTCTCATTATGCCTCCTTTTTAGGTCATTTAAAACTCAAAGTCACAAAGTGCAGGCCCTGTCCACCTATTTAATATGTTGAAGAAGTTACTCTGCTGTAATTCAACGGGTATCACGATTGATTTTTTTAAAGGCAAGCTGCACCATCAGAACATTTTTTTTCTTTTCCAGAGATGGAAATAAAGAGCCAGTACTGTATGAAGACAATATCAAAGGGGACACATAAAAGTTGATATTTTCTTTTTACTGCTTGACAGAAGTGCACAGCGGCAATTAAAGTGCCTTAATCTCTGAGAACGAATGTATTTATTGTGGCTGATAATGGGCACAATGAGAAGATGGGCCTTGTTCCAAGTGTAGAAGAGCTTCTAATAGTGTTTTAAGTGAAAACAAATAGAAGAAGAAGCTTGCAGGAGAGTTTCTCTTTAGAGAGGTTGGGATGTGCAAATCTCATTATTTGTTAATGGGTTTGAGGTGCCAGCCTCCCTCATCCCTTTGAAACTGCTTTCCGCTTCCCACAGGCCTTTCAGAAGCTGGCCTCCTGGGCACTTGTCAGTAGGACATCATCATAGCCTTTAAACAGAGTAAAAATGATCACAGGCAACACTATCAGATATTTTCAGTCCATATTAATGGAATAAAATGTGTATGATATAATTATGATATACGCTTTGAACTTGTTTTATACATTAATGAAATCTGTATGGTATAATTAAGATATATACTTCCATATCATTTTACATATTCACTGCTGTCTTGAGATATCATCTATAAAATGTTTATTTCTGCAATTGTATAAAACCGAAGCTTTATTCGGGGAATCCACACTTTACAAAACCCCAAACTGCCTACTATTGATACATGTTTTTTTTTTCTTATTTGTGTTTCATCATAACCTTGTTGGTAGGAAAATTAGATTAGTGTAAGAATGGATATAATGTCCAAGAGACAGAGGATAAGCAACCTGAAAGACAGGCTCTGTGCGTATCTGCTCCACATACAGTCATAGAGACATAGCTCCTTCAATTGGGAGGTGTCAGATGACTGTCACTAACCTCAGGTAAGAAAATCACTCCGTAATCTGTAGGTGGTAATGTGTTCTTCACTGCTGCCAGCTTCCTACCCACTTACAATTCAGTGAGTCTTGATTTAGGCTGTACATTACAGTTCCTGGGAAATTTTAAAAATACCTAGCTCTGGGCTATGTCAAGACATATGTAATCAGTCTCTGGTGTGGAAAACATGTGTCTGCATTTTGAGGACTCCCAGACATTCAATGAGCAGTCAATACCAAGACTGACTGATCAAAGTCACCACTGACCACATAGCCAATACAGTCACTTTCTTCTGTGACTCACGAAATCATAGCTTATAGGGCTAGAGATATTGTTCAGTAGTTAAGGACTCCTAGTTCTTTCATAAGAGGACCCAGGTTCAGTTCCCAGCACCCACATGGTGACTCACAGCAATATGTAGCTCCAGTGTCAGGGAATACAATATTATTTTCTGGATTCTGGAGTGACCAGACACATGAAGTGCACAGGCATGTATGTAAGCAAAGCACTCATATACATAAAATACACATTTTTAAATTTATTTTAAATATATTTCTAAATATATTTTTTAAATATATTTTTAAAATATATTTTTAAATATATTTCTAAAAATAGCAGTCATTTTTTAAAACCCTAAAAATTAAAAAATTATATCTAATGTAATTCTGTCTCAGACTATTTAATGATTTCAAATTTCAAGAAAAGTCTGACCAAATGGCAGGAATAATCAAAGTTCAGTGTTTATTCATATATGTTAAATTTACTAAATGTGGGACTTAATGCATAGTTTCTTTAATATATGGTTGTAGCATAACCACACTGGTATGTGTATTCCCTCAGGATTTAAACTTCTCCATGGAATTTTAAAACACTCAGTGAAATCCCATCTGCTCCCAAACCGTTTAGTTTTCTATTTTCTTTCTGTCTCTTTCACTTTTTATCCCTCACAATTTTTTCTGCATTTTGGAATCAAACAGCACCAAAAGGGAAACCTGCCTTTGGGGAGAGATATATAGAATAGAATTTGGATTGGCGAGTCTGTCTCTCTTTCATGCTGGAGTAAAAGGCTGTTTTATCATCCTTGATTCTTGTCCACCCCAATGCCTGTCTTTCACCAGGTACAGTTTGCAATTCTGTACCCTCAGAGAAGCTTCTATATGAAACCCTAACTCTAGTCAGTCTTCTCAGAGAGTGCCAGAGATATCAGAGAAAATTCTATTTTCTGTTTCAGTCCCTATATAGACCCTGGGGCTTGAGAAAGTTCTGGATTTCTATAGTGCAAACTTAGTAACTAACAGTAGCATACAACTTATCAAGACTGTTATCCCTACTTGAGCTGCGTACTCCCAGTAGAAAGCTGTGGTTGAGAGATTGTCCAGATCTGCTGTGTTCTGAGGAGCAGTTAGCTCAAAGGACTCTCTGGTACTCCACTCACAAATTCAGAGATACAGCTTGCCTCACTCCATCAGAGAAGTGTCAAGGGGTCATCAGTTCCTCATCCTTTCAATCTGTCTCTAGAGTACCTCACAGGCTTCCATACATCTTTGAATAGTTCATTTGTGCTGAAGGTCAGTGTCCTCCTTGCAGTGGCCTGAATATGCCCAACCTCTTGGTTACCTACTTCAAGCAGCCTCTTACATTATTTACTCCTAAAAACAATATTTTATAAAATATGAAACTAAGAGGCAGGGACACTGAACCATTATAGGTATCTTTTATGTCCCTGTTTCAATATGCCTTCCATTGTGGTAGTCAACAATTTGACCTTCTAAATTTATATAAATAGTCTTTCTGAGTTCTTCTGTTCCTAACGTCTTTTATCAACATAGCATTTTTTCAAAACTAAGAAGCTGGTATTGCTGTATCATTGTCAAGTAAACACAGACTTCTGTAGAACCTCCGTGATTGCCCTGGCATGGCAATCACCTGCCACAGGAGGATGCCCAGACAGAGAAGGTATTCTGGTTGTATTTATTCTAGACTAGAGCCATCCACATGAAACAACCAACAAACATGTTCTTTCTAATGCTGAAATGTCCCTAGATGCTGGCTTGACCACTAGCAGGACAAAGATGTTCAAGTGAACTTGAAGGCCATTTAGAAACCCACACCCATTCAAAACACCATTACAGTAGAAGGCTTGCTGACTCACAATTGATTGCCCCATTATTTTTTTCTTTTAGGGCATAAACTGTATTCTCCTCTGTAATACTTCCATAATAGGTTTATGAAAGAGCAACCTTGCTTACCGCTGTCTCAGGCTTTGTTGTGTCTTCAGCATTATTGATATTCTTTATAAATTAATGATATTCTGGCTTTGTTGTGTTTCCTAAGGGTTGATACTTTCAATAAACTATGAAGCTATCTTGCATTACTTTTGCACATTTTCTCCATTCATTCTTTTGCCTCTTCTATGGCATTTGCTAAACTTGAATTGCATTGTTTATCAACTTTCCACTTGTCTTTCATACCTTTTATTTAATTTCTTTTCCATACTTCAGAATAATTTTAGTTTACTTAGTTTTGTAAGCCTAGCTTCTATAAAGCCTTCATTTCAGAGTCTAAACTATGCATACATGGTAGGGATGGGGAAGGGGCTGATATAGATGCCACCCATTTAGGGCTGGGTGTTCGATAAATGCTCTCACAACATCATAGGAGCTGTTTCTTTCCCAATCATTTATAATAGATTTTTAAAATTTATCATTCATCTTTACTACATAATCTAACCCCTCTAGCCGGTCTTCTGGTCGTGATATTCAGTCTTCTAACTCTCCCATACAAATGATGAGACTTGCCTCTTAGGTTTTAATTTGTCTTGCAAACTTTTTTTTTTCCATTTCTAGCATCATTTCAGTTTTGGCATTTTCCAACATTTCTGTGTTTTAATCAGTTCTGCTTGCATATCTAGGATCAGGTCCCTAATTTCATTCAGCTATTTGTTTTTATTCCTTCAGAGTGAATTGAACAGAACTATAATCACTCCTGGGTGCTTTGCCAGGAAGTTCTTCCAAGTCATTCTCACTTAGGTTAAGACTATGGGATTGGTGATTTTGGAGGACCCATCAAGTTGGTTTTCATTGTTGTTTGTGTTTCTGCACTGTGTTCTGCAGTTCTGCACATTATTTATTGCCCTCGCCTCTCTGCCACATGCACACATGTATATGTATGCTCACACATACACATGTGCACACATGCTCACCACACACACTCATACAATCACACACACACACACACACACACACACACACACACACACACCACATTTCTTCTTTCCGTAGAGTTGTTCTTAATGATCAGGACAAACTAAATTGCAAAAGGTTTGAAGTGTCATTTTCTTCTTTGAGATTTGGTGTTTCGGGCCACAGGCTGTATCAGTAACAGTTCTCACAATGGCCACCAGCTGTTAAATTGTTCTCTGCAATTTAATATCCCACTCCAGGTCAAATCTGACCTCCTCTCTGCTTCTTTGGCTTGTGCTAAGTAGTATGGGGCCCTTACCCCCAAGTAAGCTTTATGCAGGCTTAGTCTCCTCCTGCATCCACAACTTCCAGCTACAGTTGTATAACTCCCTGCACCCATATACCCTGACCTGAGTCCGCTATGGTCTTCTCCCTTGCTCTCAGCTTCCACTGTGACTTTTAGATTTCTCTGTGCCTGTATGCTTTACTCTGGGTCAGAGAAACATGTTTTCTGTGTGAATTTTTAAAATGTGTTTTTCTCCTGAAATTTAAGTAATCTTCATATATATTAGTTTTTTAATATTATATGTATTAGTTCCCTAGAGCCACTGCAACAAAGTAATACAGACAACAGAGATTTAAAGATAAGAATACTTTCTTCCCTTCAGAAGTGCAAACATAATATATCAATAGGGCTATGCTTCCTGTGCATGTGTTCTTTGCTTTTGTGTATCTGGACTCCCTGGTAACCCTTGATGTTTTGTTACTGTCTCTTTAGTTTCTCCTTTCACTTGATGTTCTCTTCTCATGCCTATGTTTATATTCTAATATTAGCTTTTAAGAATGAAGCCAATGGTATTTAGAGCTTTGATTGTTGTAGAATAACGTCAACCAATTACATTTGTTGCAAAACCATGCACAAACAAGCCCTTATCTTATGAGGATTAGGTCCTCCACAGGTCTTTTGGAAGAGAAGATTAAAACTTTAATTACATAAATAAGAACATATTTACTAACATATAATTTTATTACAAAAGAAAAATTCTAATGCATGCATTCACATAACCCCTTGGAGCAATTATTATATTGTTAAAAATTAAGTTCACATCCACGCCTATGCTTCAAAAGTATAATTCTGTATTAATTTCATTAATTAAATGGAAATAAAAAATTTTTTTTTGGTTTTTCCAGACAGGGTTTCTCTGTGTAGCTCTGGCTGTCCTGGAACTCACTCTGTAGACCAGGCTGGCCTTGAACTCAGAAATTCGCCTGCCTCTGCCTCCCAAGTGCTGGGATTAAAGGTGTGCACCACCACTGCCTGGCTGAAAATGTTTGTGATATAAATTTTCTTATTTTCTATCTTCTTCGTTTCTTATGTTTTTAAAGTTTTTCTAGAAATGGAAATTTCTAGCAATGTCCCACTCTTGTACATTTACAGGATGCTGTCCATCAGAAACACCTGGCCTCCACAAGCTTCACACATTAGAAGCTCCATCTCCAGTACAGCAATCTTAGCAAGTAGTGGGACCTTGAATATGGGAACCTACTGGGAAGTCAGTGAAAGTGATAGGTGCTGTCTTTTAAAAGGATGAAACAGATCCTGTGGACTTTTGAGCTTGTTTTCATGGAAGTAAGCTACAAAAGGCTACAAAAGGCTGGACTGACATGGCTCTCTGCCACGCTGTGTTGCCTCATGATTTCTTGCTCTGCCACGTTCCCATAAATATTAATTGACATAGTTTAGGGGTGCATCCTGGGGCTGAAACATACTGACTGTATTTTCAAGGTTCAAAGCTATCAGTAAATCAGTTTCCTCTACATGTTACCCAAACTTGGATGGATGAATGCACAGATAGGTAGATGATAGTTGGGTGGCTAGCTGAATTGATGAGAGACAGAGACAGACTGAGAGAGAGAGAGAGAGAGAGAGAGAGAGAGAGAGAGAGAGAAAGAGAGAGAGAGAGAAGAGTGGGTGGATGGATAGATAGATACATTAGCTATATTAGAATAAGTGTCTAATACACGGAATTTGATTCTTTTTGATTAACTTTTACATGAACAACAAGTTAATAAGTATATTGTTTCTAGATCAGTTGTGAATACCTTGCTAGTGCAGATCCCCTTGCTTCATGTGTTTTCCCTGATGTTTTCTATTATTGTTATTGTCAGAAAACAGTTTTTCAATGTATATTCACAATGACAGGAAACTTATTATATATAGTCAGAAAGATCTTCAAGGGAAAACAACATTTTTATTTGAATAATAGGTAAGCAGAGACATTAAATCAAGTTTAGAATAAATGGAAGCAGTCTATGTGTATATGTATGTATCTATCTATCTATATCTATGTATCTATCTATATATCTATATCTATGTATGTATGTATGTATGTATGTATCTATCTATCTATCTATCTATCTATCTATCTATCTATCTAACAATCTAACAATCTATCATATGTCTGTCTGTCTGTCTGTCTTGTCTTCCTCCCTCCCTCTTCCTCTTCTTTTCCTTCTCCTTTGCTCTTGATCTATACCACCTCCCTTTATCTCTACGTTCAAAATGAAAACACTGCAGTGATGAATGAGTAAGAAAATTAATGGTCTAGTTTTATAACCAGTAGACCAAGATGTGGTACTCTAGGAGTTGAAAGTAAATGAGAAAAGGTCTCAACAAAGGGAAACGACCATGCTACTCCTAAACATTTGGTCCCATCATCAAGTTTTATTATCATGTATTTTATGTAAATCACTTGTCACAGTCTTTGAATATGGTATTGCTTCCATAGAAAATGTTACATAAGCAATAACATTTAATCCATAAAGTGTATGTCTGCATGTGTGTGTGTTTGCAGGTCTGTGTGTGTGTGTGAGATCAGTCTCAACATCTACTTAACACTCTATTCCTTCTCTCCAATAGCAAAGGTTTTATATTTAGTTAGCTTATATTATTACCTGTGATTTGGAATATTTTAAAATAAACTATACTATATCCAAGTACATATTTAATGTTTAAGTATATTAAAAATAAGCATGTTTTTCCTTTCATGCTGCAAATTATATACACAGGAATTTTCACTCACACGACTCAAAGATGGCTAAAATAAACCACTTACCTCTTACCATCAGCCTACCACTTACCATCAGCTGACTGGTCATATTTGTAATGTACCAGATTTTGTGATGGTTACTCTTAATTACCAATTAACAGGAGTTAGAATCACCATGGGCACCAACCCTCATGTACAGCTGTGATGAGTTTTGTAGATTATGTTATTAAGTCAGGAAGACCTATGTTAAATGTGGGTGGTGCTATTATTCCACGAGCTGGGGATCTGGTCTAAATAAAAAGGAGAAAACAAACCGACCATCAGCATCCATTGCCCTTTGTGTCCCAGCTGTGAACAGCAAGTGGCCAGCTGCTTCATGCTCCTGCCTCCCTTCCCACCGCACTGTGAGGAAATGCCCACTCAGCTGTGAGGTCAAATATGCCTTCCCTTCCTTAAATTTACTCTTATCAGGTTTGTGTGTGTGTGTGTGTGTGTGTGTGTGTGTGTGTGTGTGTGAGTGTGTGTGTGTGTGTAAAACCAAGAGAACAGTAACAAAAACATATTTGGAGAAAATATATGCCTACTTGTGGATGGTTTAACTGAAGGAAAACTAGCATGGTCCAGACTGTGATTCTGAGAATGAAAAGGTTAGACCCGAAGGATTAGGAGACACTCTGCCTTGAAAGGCAGAGAGAAAGTGCTAGAAGAAAAGAGTATAAGACTAAGAAATATGCCAAGAGAACAAAGCTGCAAATATTATCTTAACAAGCCCCAGTAAAAGACAGAATATAGAGGAACCAACTTATACCACCTGTTAGACCAGTGCTGACCTGGATAAAATCAAATGAAAGGAAACCTGTATATGGGAAGGAGAAATCACGCCATGTTTTCTTAAACTCTGACCTTCTTTGTGATGTAAGTAACCTTCTTTAGAATGAAAGTTGCTCCCACTATTATTTTTTCTTTCAGTGAAAATATGATCTCTTTTTCTCCCTGTTCATAGTATTAACACTTCACTATTATGTCACAGACAATATTCATGAAGTTTCTTTTCTAATTAATTGTAAACACATTCATATCTCTCAAGAGCGGAGTCTACTTAACTGATGTATGTCTCTTTACGATGAATCATACCCTTAACATGTGAATGTGAATCAAATAGAGATCACTTTAGTAGTTATCCAATGTTTTCTAAGATAGGATTTTAGTTTTGTCCTCAGTCTTGAACTTCAAATTCTTTCTTCTTACATTGATATAACATTTATATCATGTTACAGGAGATATGCTTCTGGGCTTGTGAGATGACTCAGTAGGCAAAAGCACTTGCTGAGGTCAGACCCAACCATATAATAGAAGGAAAAAACAAATTCCAGAATATACTATTCCCACACCCATGCAAAATCAATAATTATAAATGAGAAATTAAACAGTTTGCTTTTAACTTCATGCTATACTAAAACCAAGAAATTTTTCCTTGTTTATATAATAATTTTATCATGGTTTATATCATAGTAGCTAATACTCCTATGAATATACACTTGAAGTAATCTTAAGCAATAGCTTTATTTTTTCCATTTCTTCTAAATATTAGTAGAGTATTTTATATTAAAAACTTTGAAGACAGTTTTAGTAAACACTAGCCTAACCAGAAATTTGTATCCAAAGGCTATAAAGAGAACAAGATTGAGTGTGTTAATTATTTTTCAGCAAGAAAGGAGATTCATTTTTACTAAGTACCTGCACAAATATCTTCAGAGGCAAGGAAAGGCATATTAGCTTTACCTATCTTCTTCATCTTTGAAATATCAGCTATAATCTTGGAGTACTATAATCAGTCTTTTGTACAAAGATTTTTGTCTGATATATTGTAATGTGTCCTATCAAATGAATGTCCTCAATTGTTTCCAGAAACCTTCTCTCATGATCTGTCTCAATGAACTAATATTACAATGAAAGATATAGCTTAAACAACAGATGCTAGAATGGTGAATGATCATCTTATATCTTAAGAAATCATAATGACTAAGAAATTTTCATGCTCCTTTGAAATGCTAACAAAACAGATTTTTGTAAAGAAAGAATATTTGAATAAAGGATCACCTTCTCATTTTACCTTTTATTTTATTTTACTTTCCATTAGCTTTTAAATAGCTAATTGTTAATGCAGGCATTTATTCAATCAACTGAAAGACATGTGTAATGAAAGGTTGCTATAGGAAATTGAGACACTAGGTGAATAAATACTTAATCTCAAGAGCTTTATACTATAGAAATAAGTAAAGCTGTCAGCTCATACACAGGCCACTGAAAGTCAAGATAACAAAAGACAATGTTATAGGTAATAATGACAACATGGAGCTGGGTAGACAGCTTTGTTGCTAAAGTGCTTGCTGCCCAGGTATGCACATCTGTGCTTAGATCCCCAACACCTGTATACAAAGCCAGGCATGGGCAGGACTGTATTCCCAATCCTGGGAGACAGGAAGGATCCCTACACTTGCTGGCTAACTCGTTTACATAATTTGTGAGCTCTGTGTTCAGTGACAACCCCTACTTCAAAGAAAAAAGTGGAACTAGGACTTATGATACACACATTTTCTCCAGTTCCTTGCAGGTAGAGGAGGACAAGAGAATAATATTTTTATTGACTAATTCTTTAGTGTCCTAGTACTGTAATTATTTTCATATTCCATAGAAGTCTGTGCTACAAATGTACAATTGCTCAATTGCATTGAATGTCACCCTCTCCTCTACTTCAAACCCCATATCTCCCCATATCTTGCTAGTGCCATCACAGCTATACAAGGACATGTATTTTCCATCTGAAGAAGATATGACTAGCTAACCTTGGTCATCTTTGTCCTAATGGAAGTAGTACATATTAACTATTCTTATCTTATGTGAAGCCCAAATCAAAATTTTCCTCTGTAATTATTCTCTAAATCAAAACCACATGGATTGAGTTACCCTATTGTGACATGATTTGTATTAAGTTTTGAGATGGCAGTTGGCCATTAGGTAGGGTATCATATTCATAAGTTTCAACCTTTCACAACTAGATGTCTTTGGGAGAGTATTGCTTTTGCAAACTTATAATACAGTGTAACTCTCAATAACTTGGACTCACACTGAGTCATATGACTGACAGGCACTGGGAAAAGGTGATGCCTGCTGACATATTCTTAGCCTCAGCCATTATTCACATGAGAGATGAAGCTTCTAAACCAATTTCAGATTAATTGTTGAAAGTATCTTCCTTCTTTTGCTGAACAGTTTAGGGTTTAGCTATCCATGACCCCTTCTTTTCCACCATCACCTTGAAATATTTTTAAAGTGGATTCAGTTTAGAAGCCACAATCTTTCATTACCACTAATGGTTATGAAGCTTCTAAGTATTTTAAGAAATACTGAAAACACAATTATACCCATTTGCCTTGTACTTTTACTATCATCTTTGAAAGGAATTAAGTGCAATGATTACTCATTTAGATGTATGGGGAGTAACTCAGTTTAAGAACAATGTACACAAGTGAAAGAGGTATTTAAAATTACATTCATGGCCATAGATTTTAATGAAAATAATTTTTATTAAAACCTCATGAGTACACACTTCAGAAGTAAAAGAATATTCTTAGGACTGAATACAAGTGTGTGTTGAGATGCTTCCTGGATCTATCTCTTCTTGGGATGCTGTGCTTGAGTCTCACGGTCTCTAGTATATCCTTAGTCCTTTGTGCACCTCAAGTTTCACTCTGTGAGCCACTCTGAGCCTCACTGTTGCCTTCTTCTTAGCTGTGATTAAAGAGAACTCTTTCAAGAAGTATGAAAATCTTTTCACTAACCTGAAGATCAAGACTATGTGTATATTACATGCAAGGGAGACCAACTTTATTGTTTAGGAATTTTTTAATTAAGTACAAGAATTGAGAGATGTTTATATTCTTCATCTTTCTTTTTTAATTTTTATTTTCTATATTCTATGTTTACATTCCAAAGGCTTTCCCCTTTCCCAGTTCCCACCCACCATAGTTCCCATAGTTCCTCTCCCCTCAACTATTCCCCAATCATTCCCCCTCCCCCCTCGGTTTCTTTACTAAACTGGATGCAATCTTTACAGGCCCAAGGTCCTCTCCTTTCTTCTTCTTGGGAATCATTTGACTTGCTATTTGTGTCTTGAGTATTTAGGGCTTCTGGGCTCATATTCTTAATCTTTCTAGTAACAGTATATCTGAACTACTATTTTACTACAATTGTAGCCAATTGCTTACACATAGATTATTATAGAAAAATGAATTATACCAAAGTAAAATAGCAATATTAGTTTAGAGTATGCTCTTTTTATGTTTGTTTTGGTTTTGGTTTTTTTGAGACAGGATTTCTCTGTGTAGCCCTTGCTGTCCTGGAACTCACTCTGTAGACCAGGCTGGGCTCGAACTCAGAAATCCGCCTGCCTCTGCCTCCCAAGTGCTGGGATTACAGGCGTGCGCCACACCACCCGGCAGCTCTCATTTTTAAAATGTATTTATTTATTGTATACTTGTGTGATATTTTAGTGTCTATGTACAGGTGTGCATGTAGCTTCATATTTAATGTATACTTAAGTGCATGTGGGTACAAGAGGGAGTATTTGTATATTTTTCTCAGTTTCTTCCCATCTTATTCTTTATTTATAGTCATTTTTAAAAATGGGGAGTTTCACTGTGTAGTCCTGGCTGGTATTGAATTCACTCTGTGGACCAGGCTGTGCTTAAACTCTTCAGAATGGGATGACATTTACTTCATAGGTTGACTGAAAATCTAATTTTATGTTATTCTAACATTGTATCTGATAAATGCCTCTGCTCTGCTCATTGCTATAATTAAGGGATAAACAAAAACAGAAACACTAATGAATCTCCAAAAACTAGTCTCCTTGGAGATTTTAATCTTTCAGAAATAACCTGAATGGACTCTAATGCCCTAAATAAAGAACAAAGGTCTTGTTAACAGTGAGAATTTATGACTTGAGATACTTAGATGGCTTGAATAACAGTTTTTGGGACTGCTGTTGCAGTAGTATCCATCTCAGAGATGAGTATGCTCAGAGATACAGTAGAATTAAGATCCAGAGCACTCTGTTACTCTATCCTGAAGTTACACAAATGCGGGGTGGAGAGAGAGAGAAGGCATTTTATTTGGGATCCTTGTCTAACATTTTCAAAGATCTCGTATTCAGAAGAACTATAGAAAAGCTTGTCCTCTAACATTAAAAAAATGTCCCTTTCCTTATTACTGAAAAAATAGCAGTGTGTTCGGCTAGTGGTAATGGTGTTCAAATGAGAAAATTCCACTAATAACCTTCTGGTGAATGAGAATACATTTTTCCTTCTACAGAAAGGAATCCAACAATGAAAGGAGCTTGACAAAGTCAAAATTATCCCAAGTTTCAAACCTTTGAAACTCTTTAGGATGAATAATTCTGAGAGACTAAAAAAAGACTTCTTATTTCCCAGAACAATGGAAGATTTGTAACTGGTTTAAATGGCTTTTATCTTTTGTGGACATCCTAAAAATTTATGTTTGGAATTACCCTCATGTGTGTTTCTTTATTTTTGCAAAGATTTTTACTACATAGAAACATTAACATATTTTAAAAGATCATTTGGAGTGGCAAAGAAGAATCCATGAGAGAAATCGAAAGCACTTTGCAAGAAATGCTTTAAGTTTGGAAAAGTTAATAATTAGGTCACCCGAGGAAAGAGTGTTTGAAAAATGAGCATCCTTTAAAAAGTTTTACTATTTGCAATCTCATTCCAAACTCTATGCTTAATGATAGTGGGTACATGAAAAGCTGAGGCTACAATTAATTTTAGATGGCAGCCTTTTTTTTTTTTTTTTTTGAGTGTGAAGTGCCGGGCCTGCCTTGAGAGCATGCAACCCTAAGGTGTGGAGGCTTCTTTGATTGGAAGGCCCGAGGTATGCCTCCACACTGACACTGAGGTTTTGCCAATCTGAGCACTTCTGAACAAAGAGCACTGCATTTGTGTTTGGCTGGCCATTGCACAAATCATATAGTTGGTCCTGTTGTTAAATAAATTACCATTTTCTCCACTTCCCTATTAACATAACTCTACTTTCACAGGGCCTCTCTGTCTCTTACACATCAATAGAACAACCACCATAGGAAGAAATGTTCCCCCAAAGTACCAAACTTATGGAACTCATCGAAAGTATCAAAGACTCAGAAGTTTCTTAAATCTCTATTATTGCTGAAGTAGAAAAAAATTTGATGGACTCTTGCTTCACGATGGGATCCCAGGAGAACTTACTTTTTAACTGAAAAGTAATACAATGATCAGAGAATAAATTAATTTATTGAAAATCATTAGTGGCTCCATTTCTTATCTGAGAACAAAATCATTTTTAATTTTTCTTATGTGTGTGCCATGCATAATCAACTTTTATCATGAGTTGTCTGCACACATCAGCCACTGGGGTACTCATTAACAATGCACGGTTGTTGGCTTGTTCCCTGAATCATCAATCCAATAGTTATCAGATGATGAGAACAGCAGCCTATATTTTAAGTAAATGATCCCAAGTAAATTTAACCCTAGATAGAGTCTATAACTTACTATGTTTGCTTGCCTAGTATATAATCATGCTTTCACAAATAAATCTGGGATTCAAATGGTTCTAAATATATTATAATGTCAGGTCTGGCAGCAATGCTGTCATCTGTTTATCCTTATTGTCTATTAACTAGCTGAATACCAAAAATAGCAATTAAAAACACTTAAAATTATAAGATAACCCAACAAAGTATGTAAATTCAATATAAATGTGCAGGATTCGTAGTCTTAATTCAGATGATAATCTATCAGCAGATAAAACGATAAAAAAGTAATAAAATAAAAATACACAGGAATTGGATTATGAAAACCATTGTCAAATATAAAAATATTTTAAATTAAGAGCACACCAAATGTTGTGCATGGTTATAAAATATTAGTGTAACTTAAACTGGTTAATAGAATCTTCTATAAGAATCTTAAAAGATATTTATTCAGGAGAAGATGTTTCAGAAGAAATAGGCATGTTCTGCCAAGCCTGATGATCTGAGTTAAATTCCTGGGATTCACAGGAAAGAAGGAAGGAAGGAAGGAAGGAAGGAAGGAAGAAAGCAAGGAAGGAAATAAGTGAGTAGCCCAAGTTGTTTTCTGACACTTCCTACATTCAACATGGCATGCTCACACAGAAAGAAAATAAATTTAATAAAAATTTAAATATATAAATTTATACACAGCAAGAAAATGTAAACTAATGTTCTTATCATATACACTGGTATGGTATAATTAGAAGGAACTTTATGTGAGTTATAACCTACGTGTACCTAAAAGGAAATATGAAGAGCATTCTACCAAAATGTTTGAGGAGCTGATCATATCCTGGGAGACTGTACAGACGACTCTAAAGGGAGAAGAGGCCCTTGGTCATGAGAAGGCTTGATGCCCCAATATAGGAAAATGCCAGGACAGGGACACAGGGAGTAGGTGGGTTGGTGAGCAGGGCAAGGGGGGTTGGTTAGGGGTTCTTCAGAAGGGAAAACAGGAAAGGGGATAACATTTGAAATGTAAATAAAGAAAATAATTTAAAAAGAAAGAAAGGAAGGAAGGAAGAAAGAAAGAAGCAAAGAAAGAAACAAAGAAACAAAGAAAAGAATGTAAAGATAAAGGAGAACAAAAAAGCTGGGCAGTGGTGGTGCATGCCTTTAATCCCAGCACTTGGGAGGCAGAGGCAAGCTGATTTCGGATTTCCAGGCCAGCCTAGTCTACAGAGTAAGTTCCAGAACAACCAGGGCTACACCGAAAAACCCTGTCTCAAAAAAAAAAAAAAACAATAAATAAATAAATAAATAAATAAATAAATAGAAAACATAGAGAGAGATTCCAGCCCAGATTTCCCAGACTTGTATCTTTTTTATTTATATTGCTTGCATTGTTGATGTTTGTTTGTGTGGGGGATGGTTTATCTTGTTTGTTTTCATTAATTTAAGTATTCACTTTAAATCCAGATTACAGCCCCATGATTCTAGTATTAGTCCCCACCTTGCATGGCCCCTTTCCCTATACCTCCTTTTCTTTCACTTCTCAGAGCTTCCCCACTGGGTACCAACCCACCCTGGCAACTCAAGTCACTGCAGGACTAGCTGCATCCTCCCCCAATGATGTCAGACCATATGGCCCAGTTAGGGGAGCAGGATCTATAGGCAAGGAACAGATACAAGGTAAGGTCCCTCCCTCTTCAGTTGTTGGAGGACCAACAACTGAAAACCAAGTTGCATATCTGCTACATCTGTGTTTGTGTGTGTTAATGAGGAGGGTAGATACAGTCTATGTATGCTCTTTGGTTGGCGGCTCAGTCTCAGGGAGCCCCAAAGGGTCCAGGTTAGTTGACTTTGTTGGTCTTGCTCTAGAGCTCCTATCCCCTCGGGGACTCTCAATCCTTCCTCCAATCCCTCCACAAGAATTCCCAAGCTCCATCTTATATTTCCTTATGGATTCCTGTATCTGCTATATGAAGTCTCCCAAAGACAGTTATACTAGCACTTGTTTGCAAAGCATAAGGGAGCATCATTAACAGTATCAGGCATTGTTTTTTTGCCTACGGGATGGGTTTCAAGTTAGGACCGTCATTGGTTGGCCATTCCCTCAGTCTCTGCTCCATCTTTGTTTCTGCACTTCTTGTAGGCAGGAAAATTCTGTGTTGAAGGTTTTTTTTCTGTTTGTTTGGGTTTTTTTGTTTGTTTGTTTGTTTTGTTTTGTTTTTTTGGAATGAAGAGAATTTTTCTTTTTTTTGTTTTGTTTTTTGTTTTTTTTTAATTTTTATTTTCTATATTCTATGTTTACATTCCAAAGGCTTTCCCCTTTCCCAGTTCCCACCCACCATACGTCCCATAGTTCCTCTCCCCCCCAACTATTCCCCAATCATTCCCCCTCCCCCCATGGTTTCTCTACAAAACTGGATCCAATTGTTACAGGCCCAGGGTCCTCTCCTTTCTTCTTCTTGGGAATCATTTGACTTGCTAATTGTGCCTTGATTATTTAGGGCTTCTGGGCTCATTAATATCCACTTATCATTGATTGCATTTCATGTGTATTCTTTTGTGATTGGGTTAACTCACTCAGGATGATATTTTCCAGGTCTAACTATTTACCAACAAATTGCATGAATTCATTATTTTTAATTGCTGAGTAGTATTCCATTGTATAAATATACCACATTTTCTGTATCCATTCCTCCTTTGAGGGATATTTGGGCTCCTTCCAATTTCTGGCTATTATAAACAAGGCTGCTATAAACATAGTGGAGCATGTATCTTTATTGTATGCAGGGGAATCCTCTGGGTATATGCCCAGGAGTGGTAGGCCAGGGTCCTCTGGAAGTGACATGCCCAATTTTCTGAGGAACCGCCAAACTGATTTCCAGAGCGGTTTTACCATTTTGCAATCCCACCAACAGTGGAGGAGTGTTCCTCTTTCTCCACATCCTCGCCAGCACTTGTTGTCTCTTGAGTTTTTAATCTTAGCCATTCTGACTGGTGTGAGGTGGAATCTCAGGGTTGTTTTGATTTGCATTTCCCTGATGACTAATGATGTTGAACATCTCTTAAGGTGTTTCTCGGCAACCAACAAAGTGGGAAAAGATCTTCACCAACCCCACATCCGACAGAGGGCTAATATCCAATATATACAAAGCACTCAAGAAGTTAGACCGCAAAGAACCAAATAACCCTATCAAAAAATGGGGTACAGAGCTAAACAAAGAATTTTCACCAGAAGAAATTCGGATGGCCGAGAAACACCT
Organism: Apodemus agrarius; assembly: GCA_964023405.1. Taxonomy (NCBI): domain Eukaryota; kingdom Metazoa; phylum Chordata; class Mammalia; order Rodentia; family Muridae; genus Apodemus; species Apodemus agrarius. The sequence goes on along the minus strand of OZ030008.1, from coordinate 57,037,491 downwards.
GTGTTGAAGGTTTTATGGATGAGTTGGTGACCTTATTCTTCCACTGGTAGTCCTGGCTGGTTACAGGAGGTGACTTCAGGCTCCATATGTTGGAATTTGTTGGGAGTCCACTGCAAGAAGTCTCATATAAAGTGATCTTTTTAGACTCCCTGAAGCCTCCCCTAATCCCAGGTCTCTGGCATGTGCTAGAGACACCCCCACTCCAGCTGATTTCTCTTCACTCTCTCAGCCATCTCTCCCAGGCTCTCCCTACACCTGATACCCCTGTTCACCTCCTTACACCCTTTCTTATACAGATCCCTCCCTCCATGCACCTCAGAAGACTGTTTGATTTACCCTTCTGAGTGGGTACTAGGAATTGAAGCCAGGTCCTTTAACTGCTGCAGAAATCTATCATTCTATGTATTCTTGGACTTTGTTGCTCATAAAAGTTCCATGTTTATTTTGTTATCTTTGTCTTTTTATGTGAGTTGGATTTTTTTCCTTACAAAATTTAATATTATTTCTTTGTTTTGTGTTTTTTTTATGTTTCACTATGATGTGTGTTGAAGAGGTTATTATCTGACTATGCTTATTTAGAGTTGTAAATATCTCCTGTGTTTGGATATTTGTTTCTTGCTCTTGGTTTATAAGATACTTTCATTCAACAGATTTTCTGTGAAATTATATTGTATTTTTTTCTAGTGTACTTTGAGTTCTTAGATTTAGTCTCTTGAGTGTATCGCAGATTTACTGAATATATAAGGCATATTCTTTTTCACCCTTAATAAGCATTGTTGCTTTGACTTCATTCTTTGTCCTTAAAATTCATTCCTTGGCTTGGTGTTATATGTTGATGATCTTTTCTGATTTGTTTTTATTAATTGATTATTTTCATAAGTTCTCTTTTACTATTTCTCTTTGTTCCGATTTCCTTGCTTTTTTAGACAAATACATAATTTACATAATTCTACAAACATATAAGATTTTTCTTTTCCGTAAATTTCTCATTTTGAGCCTTGAATTGATTTCCTTGCTTTACTCCTCTGCTTATGATTATTTCAATCATCTATCTGGCTATTGATTTTTTAAGAAGGATGATTTAGAATTCTTTCTGACATTTAAGTTTTACAAAGTTCTTGGGTTTCCACTAGCAGGAGCAGTAGAGTTGGAAAGGTGCTGTGGTGTGCTGTTGCCTCACACACTTCACACTTCATCGTTGGGCTTTGCACACTTGTTGGAATGAATGTCTTCCAGTTTTAACTTTCCCTTTTCCCCACTCTATTTTGATTTATGCTTTTCCCCAAGGGATTGTCTGTATTATAAATTATATTTTTTCCTTAGAGGGAGGTAACTTTGCTGATTTACCTCTCCTAGTAAGTCCCAATGTTGTCTTGCATCAGGAAACATTTGCACATTTGTGTTCATGCCAAGGTAGCAGTACCAGAATACAGGTTGTAAAAAATGTAATTTATAAATTTTTTAAGGGTTAATATTATCAATATTAAGTGAGTCTCTGTTAATTGCAATCTACTAAAAGAAGATTCTCTAGTGAGTTTTCAGCAATGCACTAATTTGCTGTGTATAACAATATGTCATTATATGTCATTTTATCCTATGGTCATCTAGCAGATTAAAAGCAGTAGGCCCATGAACAATCTGGTTTTAGGTTCTTGGCCTCATGAACAGTGTCAAGTATGAGTTCCATCTATTGAGTTGGTCTTAAGCTCAACAAACCTGGTTGGTTACTCCCATAACATATTGTGCTAGTGGGTATGTCTTCCAGGATTTATAGGTGGGTGAGATGTTTACTTTTTCCCTATGGTAGTGTGTATAGTACCTTTCAGCATTTGAATGCTAGTTAGCAGGGTTGGAGCTCCTAGCTGGACAATATCTCACTTTTCTCCATATTTAATGACACATGTAAGTGATATCTTCAGCAATGACGTTGTTTTGTTTTTGGTTTTCATTAGCACTTTCATATTTACCCTATCCTGTCCTCTGTATTTGCTTGCAACAACTCAGATCTGTTCTCTATGAAATTTGTAGAGCCACTTCCGAAATAAGACTTTTCAGTACTTCCGTTGAGATGTTTAAAGCAGTATTGGCTGCCTCTCAGTACTCTTCCTGGGAGATACTTGCTGATGTGTGCAGCAAATGCTGCTTGGCAGATGTGGCGTTAGTAGGAACAGGTTAACCAGGAACAATTGCAATCTGAATGCTCCCTCTCTGATGAGGGTTGACTGTTCTCTCATTCCCTCATTTGTATTCATCCTAACTCAGACACACAGATTCATGAAATATCCATATGCATATATATTTACATTTTACACTTATTTATCTTTATTTACATTTCAAATGTTATCTCCTTTCCCAGTTTATCCCCCTCCCACTATCCAATCCTCCCTCCCACTGCTTCTATGAGGGTATTCTTCCACTCACTCCACTCCCACCTCCTTGCCCTTGATTCCCCTACACTGGGGCATCTATCAAGCCTTCATAGGACCAAGAACCGCTCCTCCCATTGATGCCTGACAAAGCTGTCCTCTGCTACATATGCAGCTGGAGCTGTTTGCACTTCTTGGTTGATGGTTTAGTCCCTGGGAGCTCTGGAGGGTATGGTTAATTGATATTGTTGATCTTCCTATGAGGTTGTAAACCCCTTCAGCTCCTTCAGTCCTTTCTCTAACTCCTCCATTGGGGACCCTGCACTCAGTCCAATGGTTGGCTGTGAGCATCCACCTCTGTATTTGTAAGGGTCTGGCAGAGCCTCTCAGGAAACACCCATATCAGGCACATTTCAGCAAGCATTTCTTGGCATCCATAATAAGGTCAGGGATTGGTGACTGTATCTGGGATGAATCTCCAGGTGGGACAGTCTCTGGATGGCCGTTTCTTCAGTCCCTGCTCCACACTTTATCTCCATATTTGTTCCTGTGAGTATATTGTTCCCCTTCTCAGAAGAACCTAAGCACCCACACTTTGGTCTTTCTTCTTCGTGAGCTACAGCTTCTTATCTACCATCTTACTCTGAAGTCTCTCTATTGTTAATACTTCAAATTTCAGAATGATTGGAAAATTGAAGTCAGTAGTCCTAGTATGTAGTCTCTCCATTCTTGTCAACATGTAAAACAACCCAGTGAGTTCAATTAATGCTGCGCATATGTACCTGGGAATGTGATTATATACACTGGGGCCTGCGAAACCTAAGAGGGGCCATACCTCAAAGAAAACTGACTCTTCTCTCAGAAACAGTCAAAAGAAATACAATTATTCAGAACCAACAAATACTGACTGATATTTATCCTGTGTGGAAATCCAGTTTTTAACAAGCACTCCTGGTGACTGGTACTAGCTAATCTAAGCCACTGCATGATACCAGCCCATGGCTTCATGCTTATGTAAGCAAAGATAAGCAGACATTTTCAATACATGGTGGTATATATCACTTTTATAGGAGAACTATAGGACTTAACAGGTGCTATAAACTAGCTACACACAAATACACACACACACACACACACACACACACGCGTGTGTGCACACACACATGTATGTGTATATATATATATATACATTTTAAAAAATATATATTTAATATTTTTTACAGTCCAGTCATGTTATACCCCTCTAGGTCAGCTACCATACCTTATCCCCTGTCTCCAAGAGGATGTCCCCACACCCACACCACCCCACCAGACCTCTCCACTCCCTGGGGCCTCACATTTCTCTTGAGGATTAGGTACATCTTCTCTCACTGGGGCCAGTTAACTTTTTCCTGAACTTTGTTTGTAACTATTTTTTGAAAATTTCATACATAGATTTAATATATTTTATTGTTTATTTTATTTATTTACATGTTAGAGTTTCCCCTCTGCTAATCTCCTATCCCATCCACCCTCCCCCTGCTTCTATGAGGGTGCTTCCCTACCTAGTCACCCGCCCTAGCATTGCCCTACATTAGGCCTTCACAGGACCAAAGGTGCCCTCACATTGGGAAAGGACTGAAGGAACTGAAAGGGTTTGCAACCCTGTAGAAAGAACAATATCAACCAAACAGATCCCCCAGAGCTTCGAGGGACTAAACCACCAATCAAAGAATTCACATGGAGGGACCCATGGCTCCAGCTGCATGTGGAGCAGAGATCCAATATCATATCCATTGTCTATTCCTCCCTATAATTCCCCATGTGTTTACCCCCAACAAATGTCCTCCCAATGTCATTGTCATACTTCAACCCACTGTCCTGGTTATTAATTCATCAGCTGACAAAATCTAGTGTTGTCTACGAAGAGGGAACTTCGCCCCAAAAATGCCTCTATTGGATTGGCTCTCTCCCCATCAGTGTTTCTTTTCTGCAACTGTAATATAGCATCTTTATGGGTGAATATTCTGAAAATTTAAATGTGTAAAAATTTCTTTCAACTGCCACGTCTGTTTTGTCTGTTTGCCTTTCATTTTTGTATTCTTCTGATAATCCTGAACATTAATCCAACTACTTCAGAATTGTAGTAATTTTTGGACTTGATCATTAGTGATAATTTCTTCTTTAGTTTCATATATTAAATCTTTTTTATAAACTTTGGATTGGAGATTTGTTTTACTGAGTCACTTTTTTAAAACCTTCTGCATTATATTTAATTCAAAGTTGAAGTTATTGGGTAGATTTTTTTTCTCCCTTCATGCATACTTTCTGACCAGGTGTTATTATTCCCTGTTTTTCCATATTTTTAAATTTAGTCCTTTTTTACTTTTTGAAGACTTTGTCACTGCATGTGATTTGGAAACCTGATGTAGAGATGGACTAGTAGGTGCAGGGTGACATGTAGTTTGACATAGAGCAGTTATATACTGATTCGTGTTACTGACAGTCAAGAACAGAGAAAGGACAGAGACAGAAACACAGAAGCAGGTGTGTTTGAGGGGTGCTTGCAACTCAAAAGAAGCTGTCAGTATCAGCTGTGCTGATGTCACATGCAGTAAATGCATTTGACAGAGACACCCAAATCACCTGCCATGCCTTGTAAGAGTTATCTCACACATGGGCCTTTGAGAAACAAAATAGTCAGTGCCCAAATAATCAAACACAAGGAAGAGCCTGGAGAGGGCACTGAGGAGAAATTGTGAGGTGCAGTTGGCCCATACATCTCTCAGCTGCAAATTGTAGTTCAGTCCAAGGACAGGAAAGTGAGAGTAGCAACAGATCAAAAGCTCTTAGGGCTGCCTTCCATCTGTTTACTGCAGCATTCTAGAAGCTACATTGTGAGCATCTGCAGCCAAACAACTATGTTTAATGCATCCTTAACTGCCCTTCACCCAGCACAGGACTTTGAGCTGTTTTCAACAATGTTCAAAGAACCACTGTAAGAGGGCAGGATTTTTATCTTCTGTGTACTGTTTTCTATCTCATTTAATATCAACTAAAGAACTAAAATGTATTTGAAGAATAATTATTTTGCGGTATCTTAGCATGTATAAATTGCACAAAATGATTGTTTGTACTGTAATAATGCTGCTTGTGCATGTTACATACTTTAATCTCATATGTTCCCCTCTTAGCCCTCCCTTACATTTGTCTCTGTAGCATGCTTCCTCTACTCTAATAATCCCAGATTGATGTAATCTGTAGGAACAGTTTTTTGAGAAGCTAGCTGTCAAAAATACTCTAGTCAATGATCTGGCACACAAATTTATGGTTGTTTTTACAAAAGAAAAATGAAATAGCCAATAATTATTACCTCAAGATAAACTCAATGAGTATAGTCATTTAGGAAGTATAAATGAAAGCTGCATTGAGATTCCATCATCCTTCAGTCAGAATGACTATCATCTAAATAAACAGACAGACAGACAGACACAGAAAGATAGATAGATGGATAGAGAGATAAATGGTGATGACAATGCCTGAAGAAATAAATCTTCCACATAGATATTGGTCATATAAATAAATCATGTTTTTTCTTTTAAGCTTAAATGTTAAGGGGACCACACTTCCTCTGGTGAACAATATTGTACACTCCTTTCTTCTTTTGAGAATGATAGCAGAGGTGGAGTCAGTGAGCAGGATTCACACCTTTGCAGGAATTTCTTCAAAGCCACCATGATCACCTACTCACAACTATGTCCAGAGACATTGGCTCCTCAGAATCTCTCTGTGGACTTATCTCTTCCAGCACCCTATTGGCAGTATCTTCTCACCAGGAATCACAGATTATCAGTTATGCATCCTTTATGCCCCTTTTATTTCCCATATTGTGCGTCTACACAGTGTCTTTCTCAGCCCTTTCTCTGCTGTGTTGACACAATCTTTTCTCTCTGCACTTCATCTTTCCTTTGAGCTCTTGACCCTTCTGCCTCAGTGTACAATAAATATGCAGTTTTCTTCTTTTCAGAAATCCTTTACACTATACATTTTAACTAATAATTGTTTCCCTAGAAATACTTAAACTAGCTCTACTATGTTTTACATGTCAACTCTGAATGTGTGGGCTATATGATCATATTTCTCCTCTGATATGCCCCACTCCTACTACTCAGCACAAATTACAGCACTTTCTCAACTCTCATGAAACTTCATCTCATTGTAAATGTGTAGAGAGTTTCTTCTCAGGTGATAGTGTGTAGAATTCCAAGTGAAGGTGGAAGCTTCTCATCTGATTAGGAAGATTAAGTCACATTTCAGAATGCGGCAGCAGGCTAGGAAATCAGCATTGAAATGAGGATTGATTTGTGAATGTTGATTACAAATATAGGATTATAAAGGAAAATTTAAATAGAGAAGTATGCCATCTCGCATAACAATTTTTAATTTTTTATATTTCTATTCTTTTACTATTTTATTTCTGCTTTCATAATGGCAATTACAAAACTCATATCAATCAATGTCTTCCTCTGACATTTTATAAGGAACATTTGACTGTGTTTCTGTATCATTTTCACAATGGTTATCTAGTGATGGCTTAGTATATAAGGAAACACATTCATCTTTGTTTAATTAATGACTCAGGCTCATTAAAATTTGGTACTTTGTTATTAATTAATACAAACATAAAATATTATTTATTGATATGAACATAAAATATTATTTATTAGTGTGTATATAAAATACTATTCTCTGAGGAAGACTGAGGAGATGAGCACATAAACTAAGAGCTCTAAAGACTTTAAAGATTGTACAGCTAAATATATGTTTCTACCTGTGCATTCTATGTGACACTCTGATGAGAACCTCTGAAGAGTGTCCTAGTGTGTACTGAATGGACATGACAATCTCTCCTCTTTTATTAGGGATATCCAATCCAGAGGGACCCTGTGTTTTGATACATGTGTACTTAGATATAATGATATGAAATTTAACTACATTTATGCTGGTCTCTTTAAAGAAAACTTATGTTAATGATAATGACAAGGCCCAACTCTGATCCAAATGACTTTAAAGTCATCTACCCTCTCCACAGTTACCTCTGTGTTACATTCATTAATGCTATTGGCTCTTTCCTCAGGATCCTAGATTTTTGCTTTTGACTTCAGGATCCTAGATTTGCTTTTGACTTCAGAAGTGTCAAAACACTTCTGCCTATCATATTGCCTGAAGACTGCATGGACATAATAAGGTTGAAACTGCTGCTGTTATAAAGTAGAAATGCTACTAAAGTGAGCTCCCATGTGCTTCTCTAAATCTTAATCCTCTACTATGTGAAGCAGATCTCTTCTTAACTAGATTCTAAGAAAAATTTATGGAGATTTGAGTATAATCCTGAAACACCTTGTAAACAAGAAAAGTTGATTCCAGAAATGCTTTAGATGGATGACATCCATTCTTAGCACTCAAATGCAGGGAAGAATGTTGAGCTCAAACATGGTGATAGTTGGGTCTTCTCTTTGCCAGCTCCATCTTTTGTACACTAATCTCCAGTCCCATCAGGTGCCTAGTCTCTGCCAACTACAATGCATTCAAATCCCCATGCCATTGCTTAGGCTAAGAACACAGCTTGGCTTGAGCTCATTTTCCCATGCAAGGCTATGTGCTAATTTTCAAGACTTGGTTGGAAGGCAGCAGTTTCATAAAGACTTTCTGAATAGCCAGTGTCTAAATGTATTATGCCTTTCCTTTAGTTTTTCTACTGAATTTTTTCTCTCTATGGTTCATAGTCTAGTTTGTAGAATGTTTTTCTGATTCTGTATCCATTTCCTCAGTCAAATGATGTTTCATTAACATGCATATGATTTAAATCCACACTGTGAAGGTAAACACATAGAATATTCCTGTAAAATTACTTGCCATTGATGTCTAGAATAACCGTTACTATTTCAGCATGTATTTGAAGAAGACAGACTTCTTACTGGTTCCTACTGAGTTCATTGACAAAGCTGTTCTCTGAACAGCTGAACTAACATTATAGTTTTGACATTTTTTTTGTAGCTCTGAGTGTTTTCACGACATTGTCACAGGTCCTTGGTGAGCACTTTCATCTGTTTTCACTATAGTTTCTCATGATCAAATTGTAGGCAGGTCTAAAATATTGAAAGGATAATTTGGAGTCAGAGATGGAAACTTGCCCTACTCATTTCTCTGCCCATAGAAAATGAATGCTTCAGTGCAAGGGTGTGTGGTACCGAGCTGAGGTCTACAACCTGCAGTGTGGTAGCTTGCTGTAACATGCAAAGGCTAATTGGCCTCAAGTTCCTGTTACATGTTCTTCACCATGATGAAATAGACCTTTAGAAAGCAATCTTTTTTTTTAATTTTTTTTATTTTTTTTATTTTCTATATTCTTTGTTTACATTCCAAAGGCTTTCCCCTTTCCCAGTTACCCCCCACCATATGTCCCATAATTCCTCTCCCCCCATGCTATTCCCCACTCTTTCCCCCCCCCCCCACGATTTCTCTGTTCTGGGTCTACAATACTGGATCCAATCTTTACAGGCCCAGGGTCCTCTCCTTTTTTTCTTCTTGAGAGTCATTTGACTTGCTAATTGTGCCTTGAGTATTTAGGGCTTCTGGGATCATTAATATCCACTTATCAGTAATTGCATTTCGTGTGTATTCTTTTGTGATTGGGTTAGCTCACTTAGGATGATAGTTTCCAGATCTAACCATTTACCTACAAATTGCATGAATTCATTATTTTTAATTGCTGAGTAGTACTCCATTGTATAAATATACCACATTTTCTGTATCCATTCCTCCTTTGAGGGATATCTGGGCTCCTTCCAATTTCTAGCTATTATAAACAAGGCTGCTATAAACATAGTGGAGCATGTGTCTTTGTTGTATGCAGAGGAATCCTCTGGGTATATGCCCAAGAGTGGTATGCCAGGGTCCTCTGGGAGTGGCATGCCCAATTTTCTGAGGAACCGCCACACTGATTTCCAGAGTGGTTTTACCATTTTGCAATCTCACCAACAGTGGAGGAGTGTTCCTCTTTCTCCACATCCTCACCAGCACTTGTTGTCTCTCGAGTTTTTAATCTTAGCCATTCTGACTGGAGTGAGGTGGAATCTCAGGGTTGTTTTGATTTGCATTTCCCTGATGACTAATGATGTTGAACATCTCTTAAGGTGTTTCTCGGCCATCCGAATTTCTTCTGGTGAAAATTCTTTGTTTAGCTCTGTACCCCATTTTTTGATAGGGTTATTTGGTTCTTTGGGGTCTAACTTCTTGAGTTTTTTGTATATATTGGATATTAGCCCTCTGTCGGATGTGGGGTTGGTGAAGATCATTTCCCACGTTGTTGGTTGCCGTTTTGTCCTTCTGACAGTGTCCTTTGCCTTACAGAAACTTTGTAATTTTATGAGGTCCCATTTGTCAATTCTTGATCTTAGAGCATAAGCTATTGGTGTTCTGTTCAGGAACTTTACCCCTGTGCCCATGTCCTCCAGGGTCTTCCCAAGTTTCTTTTCTAATAGTTTCAGTGTGTCTGGTTTTATGTGGAGGTCCTTGATCCACTTGGAGTTGATCTTAGTACAAGGAGATAAGAGTGGGTCAATTCGCATTCTTCTGCATGTTGACCTCCAGTTGAACCAGCACCATTTGTTGAAAAGGCTATCTTTTTTCCACTGGATGGTTGTGGCTCCTTTATCAAAGATCAAGTGACCATAAGTCTGTGGGTTCATTTCTGGGTCTTCAATCCTATTCCATTGATCTACCTGCCTGTTGCTGTACCAATACCATGCAGTTTTTAACACAATTGCTCTGTAGTACTGCTTGAGGTCAGGGATATTGATTCCCCCAGAAGTCCTTTTATTGTTGAGAATACTTTTAGCTATCCTGGGTTTTTTGTTGCTCCAGATGAATTTGAGAATTGCTCTTTCTAGATCTATGAAGAATTGAGTTGGGATTTTGATGGGGATTGCATTGAATCTGTAGATTGCTTTTGGCAAGATGGCCATTTTTACTATATTGATCCTGCCAATCCAGGAGCAAGAAATATTTTTCCATCTCCTGAGGTCTTCTTCGATTTCTTTCTTCAGGGACTTGAAGTTCCTGTCATACAGATCTTTCACTTGTTTGGTTAGAGTTACGCCAAGGTACTTTATGTTGTTTGTGGCTATTGTGAAGGGTGTTATTTCCCTAACTTCTTTCTCAGCCTGCTTGTCCTTTGAGTACAAGAAGGCTACTGATTTGCTTGAGTTAATTTTATAACCAGCCACGTTGCTGAAGTTGTTTATCAGCTGTAGAAGCTCTCTGGTGGAGTTTTTTGGATCGCTTAAGTAGACTATCATATCATCTGCAAATAATGATACTTTGACTTCTTCCTTTCCAATTTGTATCCCTTTGACTTCCTTATGTTGTCTGATTGCTCTCCCTAGAACTTCAAGTACTATATTGAAAAGATATGGAGAGAGAGGACAGCCTTGTCTAGTCCCTGATTTTAGTGGAATTGCTTCAAGTTTCTCTCCATTTATTTTGATGTTGGCTACTGGTTTGCTGTAGATTGCTTTTACTATGTTTAGGTATGGGCCTTGAATTCCTGCTCTTTCCAAGACTTTTAGCATGAAAGGATGCTGAATTTTGTCAAATGCTTTTTCAGCATCTAATGAGATGACCATGTGGTTTTTTTCTTTTAGTTTGTTTATGTAGTGGATTACATTGATGGATTTCCATATATTGAACCATCCCTGCATTCCTGGAATGAAGCCTACTTGATCATGGTGAATGATCGTTTTGATATGCTCTTGGATTCGGTTGGCAAGAATTTTATTTAGTATTTTTGCATGTATATTCATAAGAGAAATTGGCCTGTAGTTCTCTTTCTTTGTTGGATCTTTTTGTGGTTTAGGTATCAGCGTAATTGTGGTTTCGAAGAACGAGTTGGGCAGTGTCCCTTCTGTCTCTATTTTGTGGAATAGTTTGAAGAGTATTGGTGTTAAGTCTTCTTTGAAGGTCTGGTAGAATTCTGCACTAAAACCATCTGGTCCCGTACTTTTTTTGGTTGGGAGGCTTTCTATAACCCCTTCTATTTCTTTAAGGGTTATGGGACTGTTTAGCTGGTCTACTTGATGCTGATTTAATTTTGGTATTTGGTATCTGTCTAGGAAATTGTCCATTTCCTCCAGATTCTCCAGTTGTTTTGAGTATAGGCCTTTGTAGTAGGATCTGATGATCTTTTGAATTTCCTCTGTTTCTGTTGTTATATCCCCCTTTTCATTTTTAATTTTGTTAATTTGGATACTATCTCTGTGCCCTTTGGTTAGTCTAGCTAAGGGTTTATCTATCTTGTTGATTTTCTCGAAGAACCAGCTCTTGGTTTTGTTGATTCTTTGTATGGTTCTCTTTGTTTCTGCTTGATTGATTTCAGCCCTTAGTTTGATGATTTCCTCTCTTCTACTCCTCCTGGGTGAGTTAGCTTCTTTTTGTTCCAGTGCCTTCAGGTGTGCTGTTAAGTTGCTAGTGTATGCTCTTCCCAGTTTCTTTTTGGAGGCACTCAGGGCTATGAGTTTTCCTCTTAGCACTGCTTTCATTGTATCCCAGAGATTTGGGTAGGTCGTACCTTCATTTTCATTGAAGTCTAAAAAGTCTTTGATTTCTTTTTTTATTTCTTCCTTGACCAGGGTGTCATTGAGTAGAGTATTGTTCAGTTTCCATGTGTATGTGGGCTTTCTGTTGTTCTTCTTGCTATTGAAGACCACTTTTACTCCATAGTGATCCGATAGGAGACATGGGATTATTTCGGTCTTCTTGTATTTGTTGAGGTCTGTCTTGTGACCAATTATATGATCAATTTTTGAGAAGGTACCGTGCGGTGCTGAGAAAAAGGTATACTCTTTTGTTTTAGGATGGAATGTTCTATATATATATATCTGTTAAATCCAATTGGTCCAAAGCTTCAATTAGTTTCACTGTGTCCCTGTTTAGTTTCTGCTTTCCTGATCGGTCCATTGAGGAGAGTGGAGTGTTGAAGTTACCTACAATCATTGTGTTAGGTGCGATGTGTGCTTTAAGCTTTAGTAAAGTTTCTTTTACGAATGAGGGTGCCCTTGCATTTGGCGCATAGATGTTCAGTATTGAGAATTCTTCTTGGTGGATTTTCCCTTTGACAAGCAGGAAGTGACCTTCTGTGTCTCTTTTGATGACTTTAGCTTGAAAGTCAATTTTATCTGATATTAGAATGGCTACTCCAGCTTGTTTCCTGGGACCATTTGCTTGTAGAACTGTCTTCCAGCCTTTTACTCTAAGGTGGTGTTTGTCTTTGACACTGAGATGTGTTTCCTGTATGCAGCAAAAATGTAGGGTCCTGTTTCCGTATCCAGTCTGTTAGTCTGTGTCTTTTGATTGGGGAATTGAGTCCATTGATATTAAGAGATATTAAGGAATAGTAATTATTACTTCCTGACATTTTGGGAATTGTTATTATTATTTGTATTTGAGTGGTTCTCTTCTTTTGGGTTGGATGAGATGGGGTTTCTATCTTGTTTCTTCTGGGGTGTTGTTTCCCCCCTTGTGTTGGTATTTTTCCCCTATTATCCTTTGTAGGGCTGGGTTTGTAGATAAGTATCTTGCAAATTTGGTTTTGTCGTGGAATATCTTGGTTTCCCCATCTATGGCAATTGAGAGTTTTGCTGGGTATAGTAGTCTTGGCTGAAGTTTGTGTTCTCTTAGGGTCTGCATGAGGTCTGCCCAGGATCTTCTAGCTTTCATGGTCTCAGGTGAGAAGTCTGGTGTAATTCTGATAGGTCTTCCTTTATATGTTACTTGTCCTTTTTCTCTTACTGCCTTTAATATTCTTTCTTTGTTTAGTACATTTGGGGTTTTGATTATTATGTGACGGGAAGTATTTCTGTTCTGGTCCAGTCTATTTGGGGTTCTATAGGCTTCTTGTATATTCATGGGCATCTCTCTCTTTAGGTTGGGGAAATTTTCTTCCATAATTTTGTAGAAGATATTTGCTGGCCCTTTAAGTTGTAGATCTTCATTCTCATCTATCCCTATAATCCTTAGGTTTGGTCTTCTCATTGTGTCCTGGATTTCCTGAATATTTTGGGTTACCAGCTTTTTGCATTTTGCATTTTCTTTAATTGTTGAATCCATGGTTCCTATGGTATCTTCAGCATCTGAGATTCTGTCTTCTATCTCTTGTATTCTATTGTTGATATTTGCATCTATGACTCCTGATTTCTTCCCAAGGTTTTCTATCTCCAACATTGTCTCCCTTTGCGATTGCTTAGTTGTTTCTACTTCTGTTTTTAGATTTTGTATGGTTTTGCTCAGATCTTTCAGTTGCTTGTTTGTGTTTTCCTGTAATTCTTTAAGGGATTTTTGTGTTTCCTCCTTTATGACTTCTACTCGTTGACCCATGTTCTCTTGTATTTCTTTAGGTGATTTTTGTTTCTCCCCCTTATTGGGATTCATTTTTTGCTCTATATTCTCCTGGATTTCTTTAAGTGATTTTTGTGTCTGCCTTGTATGGGCTTCTAGTTTTTGATCTATTTTCTCCTCTATTACTTTAAGAAATTTATCTAAGTGATCCTCAATCTGCATCTTTACCAGTGATTTTAGATCTGAGTCTTGTTTTTCTGGTGTGTTGAGATATCTGGGATTTAATTGTGTTTGTCTTGCAATGGCTTCTAGCTTTTGATCTATTTTCTCATGTATTACTTTAAGAGATTTATCTAAGTGTTCCTCTATCAGCATCCTGACCAGTGATTTTAGATCTGAGTCTTGTTTTTCTGGTGTTTCGGGGTATCCAATATTTATTGCTGTTGGGGAACTGGGTTCGGATGCCGCCATATTGCCTTGATTTTTGTTAGTAGCAATCTTAAGTTTGCCTTTTGCCATCTGGTTAACTCTGTTGTTAGTTGGTCCTGTAGATACTAGCTGGTGCTTGACCCTCCTGTGGGGTTGTAAGGCTATTTCCCAGCGACTGGGGTACCTGAATCACTGTCCTGCGGGGGTCTTGCTCACAGATTGCTGACAGGTGGCCTGAGTCCCCCGAGGTCTTAAACTCAGGATATCCCAGGTATTTGGTTCCGCCTGTTGGGCGGCTGCTCTGCACTGCTCCTGCTCAGGGTTTGCTGTTGATATCCTGTTTCCCCAGGGGTCTTAAAGTCGGGATATCTCAGTTCTCTGGTTCTGCCTGCTGGTCCCAAGCTGCTGGGAAGCTGGCTGGGTCCGGTTTCCAGCTTCCCTGCCACTGGCTGGATGGGAGGCTGGTTTGGCCTCCGGCTGGGTCTGGGTACCTGGCACACTGGCTGACTCCGGCTTCCTCACCACCAGCTGGACGGGAAGCTGCAGGCAATATGGCAGCTGCCTGCAGGGAGCTTGGGGTCCGCCCCGCGAGTGCAGAGTGCACCCGCTATTCTGTGCCCAACTCCCACTCCAGGCCTGAGTCCCCGAAGGTCTTAAGCTTGGGCTGTCTCGGGTACCTGGTTCCGCCGCCGCAGCCGGATGGTTCTGAGCACCTGGCACGCTGGGTGACACTCCGGCTTCCCCACCACCAGCTGGGCGGGAAGCTGCAGGCAATATCTAGAAAGCAATATTGTAGTACATCTCGATATAGAATCTCTCCCATTCCAAGAAATTGAATTATGGCCCCCTAACTTGAGGTTTGGTGGAACCAACACAGGCATGTGTCCACAGAACTGTCTCTTCAAAGTCTTTCCGGCTCCCTCAGACCTTCCATGGGGTATGCTTTAAAATATAAAATTTTGAAAAGTCTTAGATTTAAATGAAGATGTGGCCAGTAGGTCTGGAATTTACATTTGGCTTTAAGGATGTTTAGAAAACTGGTGAATAGTTAAGAATGCACACAGTTCTTTCAGAATGCTCTAATTTGGCTTCTAATATGCACTTCAGGTGGGTCACGAACACCTGTCATGACAGTTCCAGGGACATCTGATGCCCTCCTTTGGTCTCCATGAGCTTTGCACATGTGTGACATACAGATTGTTATACATTAATAAAAACAGATAATTTTAAAATGATATTTTAGCTCCATGTATTATGTAAGAATCCAAAGTTGCAGGCACAGCTAAATCAGAAGAAAGCAGCTACTAAATCATAATATAATTTAAAAGTAAATGCAACATAAACTTTTTATACATAAACTTACAAAATAAATTCTTAAAAAGATTTTATCCATTAGAAATATCAAATCTCAGACAGACACACACATATCATATATATATATATATATATATATATATATATATATATATAGAGAGAGAGAGAGAGAGAGAGAGAGAGAGAGAGAATTCATATCATTTTGGAAAACCAATAAGTGTAAAACCATTTATGTGACAAGAAATTCTAAAATAGATTCATTTTCTTGTGGTTGTTTTTGTTCTATGTCCTATATAAAATATGTAATTCCAGTTTAGCAAGTCATTAATCATTACTGATCTTTGAATCTTTTTATTTATTTCCATATATAAAATATTAACAAGTATATTTAGGTTGCCTACTGGGGTGGCAGAGTTGACTAGATATAGTACCTCTTTCTAAAAACTTGCAGATGTAGAATATATCAGTGATGGTAATCTTCAAACAAAAATACAAAGTATATTAAGAACTTTAAACTTTTCATGGATTGTTTTCTTCAGGGTGTAACCTGTAAAGTCAAATTGGACCCAGTTGAAAATGTCTTCCTTACTCATGGGTCCTTCAGTAATGTACTTACCATATCATCCTGCACCTAATGAACGTTATGGTCAAGGAATAGTGCAAAATAGACTGACAGAGAGACAGACAGACAGACAGACAGACAGATGGAAGGAAAGAAACAAACAAATGAACAAACAAAGACAAGATAGTTTTCCTAGGAGAATAGCTCAGTGCTAAACAATTGTAACAGCAGACACAATAAAAAGCTGATGAAATTCTCAGAGAAAATGGCTCAAAGTAACTGTGGACAAAGTAAGACATACCACATATCAGTGTGCCCTAATATGACTGTGTTAGTGATAATCAGAAAAAGTCTTCAGAAATGCTGAAGGATGAAAACCCAAAGTAGAGCAGAACACCAGAGCTATCTGTCTTCTCTGGATGTTTGTTGTGTCTGCTTCTGTGGCTACTAGAGTAGAGAGGCGACAAAGTAGGCTATGAAGGATCACAGTAAGACAAAGACTGTATGCAGAACCTCCATCAGTGTGCTGAAAGCTTCCCAGAAGGTAAAATTAAGACAAGTACCTGTGCTCACTTTTCTCTTAGTGGGGGCATACAAGAATCTCCTCTGAAAATTCTGATCACGATCACATCAATTCACAGGCATAGGAAATGAGTTCATATATCCTATCAGTTTAAAATAATTCCAACCTGGAAATTGGTTTTAAACATTTCTAATAGAGGCTGAAGAAATTTCCCAATAAATGAAGTGTGAGGAAGAGAGTCTTGATTCCTCAAACTCAGTTAGAGATCTGGTAGGCCTAACAGATCTTATACATCGCACATTTTGGAGGCAGAAATAGTTGATTCCTGGAGACATCTCCATAGTTAAAAGCTAGTGAGAATTAGTATTTCCAGGTCTATTGGAAGACCATGTCTCAGCAAATAGAGTCAGCCAGGAAGTTCCCCATGGCCAACTGCAAGCATCCACATGCACACAAGTGCATAGGTAACTACATGTACATGTACAGTCCACATAAATGCAAAAATGCATGATTCCACACACCATGCACACATACACATGACTAGAAAATGTTTCCAGTTTGGAATTTACTCTAAGTTAATGGAAGAAGTAAAGACAGATTTCTCAGACCAGACATAATTACAAGAAGTTCAGATGTGAATTTAAAATAAAAATAGGGGACAAGAAACATTCCTGAGACAAAGCAGACCCTCACAATACTGATGATGATAGAATCTCATAATCACAATGACACCATTCTCTCTGTGCTTTCTAAGAGACAGAAAATAAATAAAGAGAATGCTGGGGGGTTCAAAGTATTATCACTCCCGCTGAATGGATCTGAAAACACAAGCTACATAGAACAGAAAATAGTTGCAAAGGATCTCTGTGAGCCAGCACATTTGAAACAGTTAAAGATAGAAGTTAGATATCTTCTTTTTATAAAAGGTGTGCTACCCTTTGTTTCTAAAGGCAAAACTAAGAGACAGTTTTATGCTATTTTCATATAACAGGATAATATGAATAAGATCCCCTTAGGGCATATGCTCCAAGCATGCATGGGTACTTGGTTCAGTCAACAGTATCAGTCAGTTTTGTGAAACTTTATATGCAGTGAGAAAATAGTTGGTTGTGCTCACACCATTCATACCAAGGATTTACATATCTTAACATCTAGAGCCAAGAAGTCAGAATGAAGCCCAGAAGCATAAGAAGATGAAATTGAGAAAAAGGAAAAAAAGAAGAAATTAAGCAAATGGTGAGTTGATATATTAAGTATGAAATAAAAAATATTAAAATTAATCAGTGAGAAACATATGAGCAGATATGACAAAGAATTGAAGAAGCAACAATACTTGGCTTTGGAAAGTTCCATAAGGTTCAGTCAGAATAAATAAGAATAACAAAACTTCATAAAAATATTACATGCACCAGAATAGGAAGTGAAGCTGCATAAAAATCAAGAATGAAATGGCTCATCCTTGGAGAAAAGGCTTTAACAAAGGGAAAAATAATGTGATCGATGAAAGATTATTTTTATTATATCTCACATGCACATTAAGTGATGATAATAATATAACTTTATGACCACTTGTTTCTCTAAGACTATGTGGTTTTTATAACTCATCTTCCCATTCATTATGCTATTTAGTCTACATATATAACATAAAGCCTACTGTTTACATGTATCTGTTCTTATAGAATTTGCATGCAACAGGACTATGCCAGCTCTGTTGTACTCTTGAAATGTGAACTAACACCAGCTACTGAGATGTGTTAAACTGAACAGCCTTCTTATCTCATACAGATCAACACTCTGCTAGCCTTTATGGTCACAGAGATCCTTACAATATATGTTTTATTATAACACTAACAATTATAATAGATACACTGTGTTTAGGGAATATGTACATTCATATATAACACATATAATTAACATTTTCATATAGACTGATATATATAATCATTAAAACATCCTAAAATGATTCACAATGTCCATCCGCAAAAGAAGACCTTTACAGCCATATCTCTGCTCTTCCACAAAATCAGTCCAAAATTCTGAAACTGCTAGAACAAAACAAAAACTACCTCAAGATTTGGCCTAGACAAAAACATGCTGAATACTTTAATAGCACAGAAAATAAATCCAAGAATTACCAACAGGTAATACATGAACTTTAAAAACTTCTTCTGAGCAAAAGAAACTACCAACAAGTCAACACAGTATATAGAATGAGAGAAAATATGTGTTAGCTAGAAGTCAGTCAAGGAATTAATAACTAGACTATATTAAGAACTCCAAAAATTCAAGAGAGAGAGAGAGAGAGAGAGAGAGAGAGAGAGAGAGAGAGAGAGAATAAGAGTATAAGAGAAACTTTGTAATTTTATGAGGTCCCATTTGTCAATTCTTGATCTTAGTGCTAAGCTATTGGTGTTCTGTTCAGGAACTTTCCCCCTGTGCCTATGTCCTCCAGGGTCTTCCCAAGTTTCTTTTCTAATAGTTTCAGTGTGTCTGGTTTTATGTGGAGGTCCTTGATCCACTTGCAGTTGATCTTAGTGCAAAGAGATAAGAGTGGGTCAATTTGCATTCTTCTGCATGTTGACCTCCAGTTGAACTAGCACCATTTGTTGAAAAGGCTATCTTTATTCCACTGGATGGTTGTGGCTCCTTTATCAAAGATCAAGTGACCATAAGTCTGTGGGTTCATTTCTGGGTCTTCAATCCTATTCCATTGATCCACTTCCCTGTTGCTGTACCAATACCATGCAGTTTTTAACACATTTGCTCTGTAGTACTGCTTAAGGTCAGGGATATTGATTCCCCCAGAAGTCCTTTTATTGTTGAGAATACTTTTAGCTATCCTGGGTTTTTTGTTGCTCCAGATGAATTTGAGAATTGCTCTTTCTAGATCTATGAAGGCAAAGGACACTGTCAGAAGGACAAAACGGCAACCAACAAAGTGGGAAAAGATCTTCACCAACCCCACATCTGACAGAGGGCTAATATCCAATATATACAAAGAACTCAAGAAGTTAGACCCCAAAGAAACAAATAACCCTATCAAAAATGGGGTACAGAGCTAAACAAAGAATTTTCACCAGAAGAAATTCGGATGGCCGAGAAACACCTTAAGAGATGTTCAACATCATTAGTCATCAGGGAAATGCAAATCAAAACAACCCTGAGATTCCACCTCACACCAGTCAGAATGGCTAAGATTAAAAACTCAAGAGACAACAAGTGCTGGCGAGGATGTGGAGAAAGAGGAACACTCCTCCACTGTTGGTGGGATTGCAAAATGGTAAAAACCGCTCTGGAAATCAGTTTGGTGGTTCCTCAAAAAATTGGGCATGTCACTTCCAGAGGACCCTGGCATACCATTCCTGGGCATATACCCAGAGGATTCCCCTGCATACAATAAAGACACATGCTCCACTATGTTTATAGCAGCCTTTTTATAATAGCCAAAAATTGGAAGGAGCCCAAATATCCCTCAAAGGAGGAATGGATACAGAAAATGTGGTATATTTATACAATGGAATACTACTCAGCAATTAAAAATAATGAATTCATGCAATTTGTAGGTAAATGGTTAGACCTGAAAGATATCATCCTGAGTGAGTTAACCCAATCACAAAAGAATACACATGAAATGCAATCACTGATAAGTGGATATTAATGAGCCCAGAAGCTCTAAATACTCAAGGCACAATTAGCAAGTCAAATGACTCCCAAGAAGAAGAAAGGAGAGGACCCTGGGCCTGTAAAGATTAGATCCAGTTTTGTAGAGAAACTGTGGGGGGAGGGGGAATGATTGGGGAATAGTTGGGGGGAGAGGAATTATGGGACGTATGGTGGGGCGGAACTGGGAAAGGGGAAAGCCTTTGGAATGTAAACATATAATATAGAAAATAAAAATTAAAAAAAGAGTATAAGAGAATATTAATATGTCATACAGATAATTGTTTTTAAAAAATAAACCTGATGTGGTGGTGCACAGCTGTAATCCGAGCACTGTAGGGGCTGGACCAGGGCGATCGCAGACTAGAGGCTGGACTAGGCTATTTATTGGGTTCTACACAGTGAGCCTCAGGATCAAAAACAAAAACAAAAGAAAAAGAACTGGAACCCATTTTTGGCTTGGCAAATGTGAAGACAATATATTCAGAAAATCCTATTTGAATTAGCCAGTTTGATATTTACTTCATGACAGGAATTAATTTACAATTACAAAGCTCATATTCTCAATCTGTAATTATAGCATAACAATGATGATCTCTGTGTTTAAGATCAGCCTGTGTTTAAGACTACATGGTGATTTCCAGACCCACAACTACTATAGAATAAGATTAAATTCTAATAATCAAACAAACGGAATTTCTCTTTTAGTACATTTCCTCACTTTGAGTCAAAGGACTTCTACCCTTCTCTCTATATCAAAACATGACTGTCCTATACTTTGACCTGTACAACGGTCTTCATACTCTCTGGAAAAAACTATTGCTGTGAATGGCCACTTGTCATTGTCTCTTACCTACTGCACTTTGGCTGTGTCTTTTAAATTCAAAGACTAAGGATTTGATGTTTGCTATCTGGGCTTTCTTAAGACACCAGGTACTTCAGAATAACTGTAAGACAGAGATCAATTATCTCTTAGAGGGCAGGTTATATAAAGGAGCACAGTGGGACATGCCATCTTCTCCACTGTGCCAAGAAGCCCTTCCTAGCTCAGCAGTGGTGAACGTACAATGGCTAGGGTACCTGCAAATGCATTCTGAGTAAAGACTCTAACTTGTTTTTTTAAAACCTCAGCACCTATTTCAGTCTTTCATAAACATTTAATATACTTTGAATAAATTATATCATTTGTAATAATTCATCATTTAGAAATGATGTCAAAATCCAAGTTATAAACTAAATTGCATTCTCTCTGGGATAGCAATGTGACAAGGTTAATAAAATTACTATAGGAATCCCATATGCTTTATAAAAAAAAAAAAGAGTTCAAAGAACTGACTTTGTGAGCCACATCGATCACTTTCAGCTATAGCTGCCATTACTCACTGGTGGCTTTTCCCTGTTGACAAAATGCCTTTAGGATAAATTATGAGTCCTGTAAAAGACAGCTAACCCAAACCAGAAGAACTTAGCAAACTCTCCCTGGTATCGACAGCTGATGCTCAGGCTCATACTGGTTGCCCGTTGTCAGTCTGGGTGCTAATTTCCCATACCCCTCTCTTTAGCTTGAGAGTGCTTTGTTACATATTCTTCCAGGGCTCATCCTTCCACTCCTGAAGACAGCAGCCTACTCTCTTTGAAAGCATCAGTGGAGAGGAGGTATCCACCACCCAAGTTATATATAAACTCATTTTTGATCAGGAAAGTCAAAACCAGTTTACTTTTATTTCTTCCATTCCACCTATAAGAAAATTAATGTGAAGAGAATATTTGCTAAGCTAGGACTACCGTGAAACATTTTTTCCTAGCATAGTTCATAGTGATCAAATCTATGAAACAGAGAACATTTCTGATAAGACACCAAGTAAGTTTATGATAGAGCAAAATGGATTGAGAAATTCGGGGGCATTAAAGTTTCCCATTTCCTCATGTCAAAATCATAAAATACTCTAATAGTTATATATATTCAATTTCACATTAATTATATAATGCATTTCCTATAAAATGTCTCATGGGAGAACAAACTTTGATTAGTTTTTTTTTTCTTTTTTAGAGTAGCTTCTCTCCTCTTGAAAAGTTTGAAAATTTACGTTGAGATATGACTGGTATTTGTTCCAGGGAAGTTTTCAGGCCGCAAACCTGAGCAGCATAAGCTTACTTTCAGGACAGTTATTGGCATGTTCTTGCTACTAACTCAACTAAAGGAATTATACACTATTACTTATTTTATGCCTCTGGCTGGATTTTTTTAATATATTCTTGATTTACATTTCATTTCCCTTTTTCTGGTTTGCTGCCCCCCAAAGGTCCCACATGCCCTTTTCCCTCCCCCTGTTTTCCCATCCACCCCTTCCCACTTCTCTGTTCTGGTATTCCCCTACACTGATGCTTGAACCTTTCCAGAACCAGGGTTCACTCCTTCCTTCTTGACGGACATCATTTGGTATGTGGATTGTGTCTTTAGTGTCCCAAGATTCTAGGCTAATATCCACTTATCAGTGAGTGCATACCATGGGTATCCTATTGAGACTGGGTTGCCTCACTTAGTATGATGTTCTCCAGTGCCATCCATTTCTCTAAGAATTTCATGAATTCATTGTTTCTAATGGAGTACTATTAGTATTCCATTGTGTATATATACCACATTTTTTGTATCCATTCCTCTGTTGTGGGACATCTGGGTTCTTTCCAGCTTCTGGCTATTATAAATAAGGCTGCTATGAACATAGTGGAGCATGTATCCTTATTGCATGCTGGGGAATCTTCTGGGTATATGCCCAGGAGTGGTATGGCTGGGTCCTCTGGAAGTATCGAGTCCAGTTTTCTGAGGAACCGCCAGACTGATTTCCAGAGTGGTTGTACCAGCTTGCAGTCCAGAAGACCTCAGAAAATGGAAAAATCTTCCATGCTCATGGATTGCCAGGATTAATATAGTTAAAATGGCAATCTTGCCCAAAGCAATATACCTATTCAACACAATCCCCATTAAAATCCCAACTCAGTTCTTCATAGAGTTAGAAAGAGCAATTCTCAAATTCATCTGGAATAACAACAACAACAGCAACAACAAAAACAGAATAGCTAAAACTATTATCAACAGTAAAAGAACTTGTGGGGGAATCAGTATCCTGGACCTCAAGCAATACTACAGAGCAGTGGTGTTAAAAAACTGCATGGTATTGATACAGTGACAGGGAGGTGGATCAATGGAACAGGATTGAAGACCCAGAATTGGGTCCCACACATCTATGGCCAATTGAACTTTGACAAAGGAGCTGAAAACATCCAGTGGAAAAAAGATAGCCTTTTCAACAAATGATGCTGGCTCAACTGGAGGTCAGCATGCAGAAGAATGAGAATTGATCCATTCTTATCTCCTTGTACTAAACTCAACTCCAAGTGGATCAAGGACCTCCATATAAAACCAGACACACTGAAACTAATAGAAAAGAAACCAGGGAAGACCCTTGAGGACATTGGCTCAGAGGGAAAGTTCCTGAATAGGACACCAATAGCTTATGCTCTAAGAGCAAGAATAGACAAATGGGACCATATAAAATTACAAAGTTTCTGCAAGGCAAAAGATACTGTCAAAAGGACAAATCGGCAAATCATGGGGGGGAATGATTGGGGAATAGTTGGGGGGAGAGGAATTATAGGACGTATGGTTGGGGGAACTGGGAAAGGGGAAAGTCTTTGGAATGTAAACAGAATATAGAAAATAAAAATTTAAAAAAATACTAATCTAAAAAAAAAAAAGGACAAATCGGCAACCAACAAATTGGGAAAAGATCATCACCAACCCTACATCTGACAGAGAGCTAATATCCAATGTATACAAAGAACTCAAGAAGTTAGACCCCAGAAAACCAAATAACCCTATCAAAAATGGGGTACAGAGCTAAACAAAGACTTTTCACCTGAAGAACTTCAGATGGCTGAGAAGCACCTTAAAAAATGTTCAACATCATTAGTCATTAGGGAAACACAAATCAAAACAACCCTGACATTTAACTTCACACCAGTCAGAATGGCTAAGATTAAAAACTCAGGAAACAGGAGGTGTTGGCGAGGATGTGGAGAAAGAGGAACACGCCTGTGACTGTTTTAAGGAATACGAGATACCTGAAAACAAGCAAGCAATCAGTGGGTGAGAACATCTCCTGGTGGAGGTCTGTTGAGGTGTGACCACAAGGTCTTATGCATTTTAGCCACACCTTATTCTACTGAGTACAATCCAGCCTCATAAAGATGGCATCTTACCCAGAAGACAATAAGTAATTTGTATCTAAGTATAAGAAATCTGTCCAAAGATGGGCAGATCTAACCGTCTTATACCCACTGTTGAGAATCAGAATGCAGCATCCTTTTTCATCTCAGGGGCATTGTATTTAAAACATTATTTTCTCACTTTTAGGCCTATTACATTATTTGTTACTGGGAACCTTATTTCTAGCCTCCCAGTCAGATTCAAATATAGACATTATATCAATAGAAATATGGATGGAATTAAAAGACATTATTTTCAAAATATTAATTCACAATCTCAACTTTGTTTTCTACTCTAAAACCAATTTATTGAATATGTTAATTACCTGATAGCTCATGACCTACAACATCCTTCCCCTCCCTTTTCATTTCTCTCTCTCTCTCTCTCTCTCTCTCTCTCTCTCTCTCTCTCTCTCTCTCTCTCTCCCTCTCTCTCTCTCTCTCCCTCCATCTCCCTCTCCCTCTCCCTCTCCCTCTTCCTCTCTTTCTCCTTCTCCCTGTTCCTCTCCCTTTCCCTCTCCTCTCTGTTTTGTGTGTGTGTGTGTGTGTGTGTGTGTGTGTGTGTGTTTCTCAAAGTGAAGGAAGGAAGGAAGGAAGGAAGGAAGGAAGGAAGGAAGGAAGGAAGGAAGGAAGAAAATGAGATATACAGATACATGTTACTAAATTCAACTGAATTAGCAAAGGGTCATAATATAAGTTCATCTAATGAAGTGTTTTCTTCCCGAGAAAGTCTTTTTACTTTGATTATCCTGTGACAGGTTAATACTGTACCATTCACCATTTGAATCTATTTAAATGGTGTCCATTTAGAATGACTAGATATGAATTTTTTGGTTACTTGTGATTTTGTAGTATCCAAAAGGGTAGTATTTTTCTAGTATCAGAAGAATTCACAACAGTTCTATATAAAATGCATTCAATTTCTTCAAGTCTTTGCAATGATAAAAATATATTCTTAGTGAAATCTAAAGTAAACAAGAACTCAACATAGATTGTTTATCTGATATAGTTTAAATGTCATTTAAGTTGTTCATTCTCTTTATTCCCTATAAAAAAGATCTTAAAGTAACTGCACATATATAGCAAGAATTTAAACAATTGTATTATAGCATTTGAAGTTGTATTCTGACTAGAAATGTTGAAAAACTATTGTTACTATCAAAAGTAATATAGTTTCAAAATCTCAATGAAACAATGAAATGTTCTGTTATTAAAATTATTAAATCTAACCCTGTTCAGTCATTTTTCTTGCATGGTTACTCAGCATTTCTTAAGGTTACAGAAGACTCAACCAAAGCAATGTAATTGAAACAGTACTCAGGACTAATAAATGATTATTCACAATCAAGTAATTAAGATCAAATGCCTAACAAGTATCAAGCAATGTAAAACATGACTAGAGAACAAAGAAAACCACAATTATGTTCAGTGACTACAAATCCAGCACACTATGTTCTATATAAAAAAGATATTTAAATTAGAATAAAACAAGCTATAATTAATTTTTGTATCTTAAGATCAGTAAATAATGTTCACAAATCATTGATCAAAAAAATGATCACAGCAGAAATCAGAAAGTATTTGACTGATAAAAATGTTAGTGTGTACTTAATTTAGGAGCACCTGAAAACACCTGAAAATTTCTAAGCCAAAGCATCCTAGTCAGGAAACAACAAAAATGGACTAAAGTGGTTGAAAGTGATGATCAATAAAGGGACAATTGTTAAGCAATAAAGTTCAAGGAAAGAATGAAATAATAAAAAATATTTGATTTCAAAGAAAAAGGTGGCTTGTACTTTAGAATTTGGTTTATTAAACTTGGTGCAGAAAAAAAAGAATGAAAGAGAAAGGGGGTGGACAGCAGGGAGATATTCTATATGTCACAGGAAGCAAGCAAAGTAACTGTAACAATCAGGATTAGCAGATTCATGACCGGGCAATGTTTGCAGGTTGTAGTTCAAAGTTGAGAAACCAGAGGGAAGCCAGCAGATTACCTGCCAACAGAAAGTAGAAGTGGGATTTGGGGAAGTGCAAGAGACTGGTATTCATAGGATATAGTACCAAAGAGAAGAGATCAGCAGAGAAAATGCCTGCAATTTGCTGATGAGCCTCTTAAGTGTTTTTCAGAGTACTGGCTAGTCTCTTTGTGTGAGAAGACAGAAGCATGCATTCATCATTAAACATGTCTGGTGCCTACAGAGATAGGAGTAACACCTATTCCTACAAACTATGCTGGATAACCTCAAGATCTGTGGTCCAATGGCAGTCCATAATGAAAGAGCTTGTCTTACTGGTGTAACATTTTGATTCTACAACTACTAGTAATTTTCTTTAGAATGGGAATTGTTTCTATTGTTTTAAAAATGAGTGTGGACATTCACAAGAATAAAACTTTTCCAACTAGCGATGTGGCCACACAAAGTTCCCAAGACAAATAGTTTAACAAGTACTGGGCATTAACCAAGGTAGAATTCACTCACTGCCACTCCAAAGATTCTGTTATATAGACAGAATAATGTAAATCCTGCAGTGATAGTTATTCAACCCCACCCCAGGACTAATAGATATTAAACTCAGCAGATACAGCCAGTCTAGAAGTCACTGGCTTGCAAGTCCATGTCTTCAGTACAGAATAGAAGCATATATGATCATGACTAAATTTCTACTTAAGAGAATTCCAGATATAATAGTTTCACTGATGAATTCTACCACACGTCTCAAAGAGAATTATAAATAATTGTAAAGAAATTGGTAAGAATAATAGGCAGAAAGATTGTAACAGCTGGAGTTGACAGATAACAAAGTAAAGTGTTTTCTGTACACAAGAGGACAATTGTACACAAGAAATTACAACAGCTCTGATAGCATGCCCAAGACCAGAGCAAGCTCAAGCCAGAAACAATGCCTTCATGGAGAAGAAGGTTGAAAAGAAGTCCCTCCCTAGCTGAAGAGGTATTGGTAATTGAACGCTACAAAGAGGAGAGAGAGAGAGAGAGAGAGAGAGAGAGAGAGAGAGAGAGAGAGAGAGAGAGAGACTTCTTTAAGGCTGTGGCTTCTTGTCGGTGGATCATGCTCCAATGGACGGTTTTATAGGCAAGAGTACATATTGAAGTGATAGGTTTAAAAATAAAACAAACAGCAAATCTGGTGGGTATGAAAGAGGGGTTTATCTTGGAGGAGTTAGGGGAGGAGGGTGAATATGATCAAAATACATCATATGAAAGCCTGGTAAACAAATAATAAGGAAATAAAATCTTAAACACCCTCAAGTTAATGAAAAAAAGCATTGAGACAGTATTACAAACAGAGGAGCCTAGAGGCATAGGAATACCATATGATACCTTGAATGGAATTCTGAAAACAAAAACAGTATTAAGAAGAAATTGAACACATCCTAGTGTAGAATGGACTCTGGTTAATAATAATCTACTAGTATGGGTTATTAATTATAACATGTCATCATATTATCAGATGTTACTGATAGGGATAACTACTGTGAGGTAAGCAAGGGCCCCTCGACTGTCTTCAGAGTAAGTCGGCTGAGGATCTCATCACTTCAGAAGACGAAAAGTAGGTGAGGCTTAATTTGGGTTTCTATGAGGTTCTACATTCATAAACTCATTACTCCCACCCCCTGTCTCATCTATTAATGGTATTATATGTGTATATAAGGAATTTGAAAAATAAGGTGTGTGAATAAACAATGCCTACGTGAAATGTATGGTATCTTTAAATTCTGTAGCATAAAACCATGTTTGTAAATAAACCGAAATGAGATACATGTGAGGCATGCTTGCATCATCTACAAATAACAGGTTCTTACTTGTGAAAAACCTTTCATGGTTATGTAAGAAGCTAACAATTTGAAAAGGGAGACAGGATCTCGAAAGGTATTTTAGAATTAGTTTGTGAAGCTTCCATTTCTTTATTATTAGTTATTAATGATAAGCTCATACAACGTTTTATTCTAGCCTAAAGCAAATAGGAGTAGCAGGGATAGAAAGAATATGTGATTACTTTTCTTTATGATTTACACACTTTTGCATTCATTATATAAAAGAAACAGTTGAAGAAATCTAAACTAACATTATTACAGTTATTATAATAAAGTGAAGTCCCTTCATACTTAATAATAGACAATCACCGAACTTTTTAGCTTATGCTGGGAAGTATCTTTCAGTCTTCTTAAGAAGAGTGGGGCAGAGACAGAAGGAAAGGGCATCCAGAAACTGCCCCACCTGGGGATCCATCCTGTATGCAGTCATGAAACCCAAATACTATTGCTGATGCCAAGAAGTACTTGCTGACAGGAGCCTGATAGAGCTGTCTCCTGAGAAGTTCTTCCAGAGCCTGACCAATACAGATCTGGGTGTTTGCAGTCATCCATCAAACTGATCATGCGGACTCCAATGGAGGAGTTAGGAGAAGGACTGAAGGAGCTGAAGGGGTTTGCAACCCCATAGGAAGAACAACATTATCAACTTACCAGACCCCCCAGAGCTCCCAGGGAACTAAACCACCAACCAAAGAGTACACATGGAGGAATCTCTGACTCCAGAAGCCTATTCAGCAGAGAATGGCCTTTTCTGGCATCACTGGTGAGGTGGGAGTGGGAGCACCCTCGTAGAAGCAGGGAGGATGGAGGATGGGATGGCAGGTTTATGGACAGGAAACCAGGAAGGGGGATAACATTTGAAATGTAAATAAATAAAATAATCAATAAAAACTACCTAAAAAAGGAATAGTCACACACACACACACACACACACACACACACACACACACACACACATCTTGTACTCAATACAGTGCTTTTGTATTTTTGTATGAATGAAACAAATTTTATTTTGGTATTTTTCCTTTACAAAATTCCCAGGAACCACAGCACGTTAAGACTGATAATTAGCCAGGTGTGAAAGCATACTTCAATAATTCTAAGACTTGTCAGGTATACCCAGAAGATCAGGAATTCAATGGCATTTTATACAGATGTTGAGAGCAGCCTTGGGGAGGTGGGTGTAAAGGAGCACAGGCACAGAGAAGTGGGAGTGGGAGACGAGAGAATTTCCGATGTTGAATATTCATGTCAAACATCTTTTAACTAAGCTGAAGCAGTGAGGTCCGCCATATCAGGATTATCTTCCTTCCCTAACGCCAAATTTCTCACACTCATAGATGGCCACATATAACTGGTCCTGTCACAGGAGACCTTCCACAGCTTAGGTAACGGAAAAGAATTCCCGCCTCATGACCTGAGTTCCTTGTCTAACTCTTACTTAAGAGAGGGTGCCTGTGATAGCAGCAGGTGAAAGCAGTGGACTGTGCTAGGGATGGACTATAGCATGGTCTCCACAGACTCAGCTGAAATGCCTGGTCTCCAGCTGAGAGTGACATTCTGGAAGGCTGATGACTTTAGCTGGAGGAAAGCCCTTGGCATTTATTGCTCTGGCTTCCTGCTCGGCTATACAATGAGCGGCTCACTGAGCCGCATGCATCCCTAACATGATGTTTGGACCAATCTCCCAATCTCATGGCTCTAAGGAATCAAGGTCTGAGCCCTCTGAAATTATGATTTAAAGACAGAAACCTAAGCACCAACAACAGCAATAATAATAATAATAATAATAATAATAATAATAATAATAAACCTCGTTTAAACCATCTTCTGTCAAATATTTCCTCACAGCCATGAGAAAAGTAATAAATATAGCAGGTATGGCACAAATTTTCTTATTTCTTAGATGTCAATAAAACTACCAGTTGCTCTGCTTAGAACTTACACTGCTGCCACAGGGAAAGTATACCTTCTTCCTCTCCCATTCCTCTTTCCATCCTGTCTACTTTCTATCTTTTGCTATATCCTGGTTAGCTTGAGATGCATTGTACAGAGCACTCACTTTGGCTCTCAAAATGGCTCATGTTCTTAATGATCTGACCAAGAGCTATTTAAAGTAAAACCAAACACTTTGGGTATTTAAAGCTTTCTCTGCCCCTATGTTTGAGCTAATTCTCTTCAGAATCAACCTTCCATAGGAACTGTGTTTCGTATGGAACCCTTTCCTGAACTGGGAATTGTGATGAAGACTACTGTGTGGGCCAAGACTGTGGGTAAGCATGACAAGGTAGGTGGAATGAAAATGGAATAATGGAAGGCCTTGGGTGGCCTCTCTCTATGCATGGATGGCTCCCAAAATACATATGCATACTTAGAGAAAGACAAGATCAACAAACAAATACAATGGATGCAATCGATGAGGTTTGAAATTGATCTGCTAAACAGCCTTTTGAAATTGTTGACTAAGTAGTTTAGTCCATCCATCCTCATGGTCAACCTGCTCACATGTTTCACGCTCTACAGTATCTCACAAATCCTCCAGTCAATTACCCAGTAATTATAACACCACTGATGGCTACACTGAGGCAACAGTATAATTATGGAGCAAAAAAGCTCTGAGCAATTACAAGGCTGAGCATACGGGTTGATTACAATAAATCCCCTGTTCATTGTTGATTTTTGTCACCTGCTTAATGTATCTAATCTCCTGACATGTGTGATAAACCATTCACAATATATGAAAAAAAATGCCTTTGGAGAGAAAAGCTGACTTAAATAAAAGGGAAGTTCATATATGCAATTTACCCATGCATCAGATAATGGGCTGAAATCTTATTTACACAGCCAACATACAGCTTCAGCTAATTGCTTTAGTGGAATTTATCCTCCAAGGCTTTGCTGTGTAGGAGAGACTGTCATATATGCACGACAAAGCAAAAAGCATCAGTAGAGATGGGTATAGAACATTTTAGAAGCGTACGTGGAATCGGTGGCTTTACCAGCACCAGAGAAAGTTCCAGAAAGTCCTCACAGAGGAGGTAAATTGTGTATAGTTTCAAATGATGAAAACATTTCCATGTGTTCAGGGGAAAACAAAATATTTAGAATAAAAAAACTATTATAAAGGATATTGTTAAATCAGCCTAATTCAGGCAAAATTCCTATACCTTTCTTACATCCCTGAAAAATAATATTTTAGCTACCTGTAAACAGAAGTTGTGCTCTCAGCTGTTGTGAACGGAAGTGGGCAACAGCAGTGAGGAAATCTCTTTGAATGCTGATTTTCAAATGGTTTTATATTCTGTTTCCTCAAGCAACCTCTCTTGTGTTTCCAAAATAATCTTACCTAAGAGCTTCCCTTGGCAAATCCTGTAATTGACTTATATCCTTGAAGCAACAAAGAAGCCTTGACTCAACATGAAATAAAATGTTAGCTGAATGTAGATGAATGTAGGAAAGTTCTTTTACATTTTCACATTGATTCTATGAATGCATGGTTCCTAGCACCCTACCTTCCCAGCCTGGGTCTAAATAGAAGAAAGTGCCCCAGGTAAGTCAGTCTAATTATTTTCCAAGAGAAATTGTATTTCTAAACATTGGATTGACATTTTTGGTTTATACTGTATGGATTTCTCAGCTTTGTTTTTTTCAGATCCTGTAGGCCAAAGTGAAAATTTAGCTAGTTTACTGATTCACAATACATTAACTAATACTTACATTGAATAGCTAAGATTGGGATGTGATTATTTCTTAAAAGAAATATAAATTAGAAATTGAACATATTATATAGCTCAGAGGTATGGGGGCACATTTGTTTGGTATGGAAAAAGTTTCTATTTTTGGAAGAAAAATACTGAACATATAAGAATTGACAGTGAAATTTCTATGAGATGCTGTGACAAGACTTATACTTTGTGCTTTCTTTATAGTGATATTTAATAAAAGTTGACTCTACTAACTCTAAATTTGAAACATTGCCTTAACATCTATGGTAGTTAGATGTTTGTCAACTTGACACAAAGTAGAGAATCATCTAGAAAGAGGGAGCCTCATAGTGAAAATGTCCCTATCAGGTGGACCTATAGGCAGCCCTGTGGGGCATTTCTTGATTAATTATTGGTATGAAAAGTCCCACCATTCTGTGGTCAGTGCAATTCTTAGGCAGCTAGTCCTGGTGGTATAAGAAATCAGGCAGAGAAAACCATGGTGATCAAACCAATAGGCAACAATCATCATGGTCATTAGTTTCTACCTCCAGTTTCTGCCTTAAATTTCTACCCTGAAGTTCCTTGACCCCTCCTTTGCTTTTGGTCATATTTTTTTATCATTAACAATAGGAGCCAAACTAAGACAGCTATTGGTATCATGTTCACGGGCTAGTGTTGTGACAGAACTGATTATGTTTGCCAGGGGAGGAGAGGATTGTATAGAAACTTTGGAATTTTGGTCTGAAAAGCCATTGCATACTAAGAGTTTAATTAGCTCTTGTGGAAACCTAGAAATAGGGATGCTGAAGGAGATACTGATGACCAGTCCTGGACCAGGAAGATTCAGAGGGAAACAGACTCTTGTGGGACCATTTATATCATAGTTTGAATTAAGAATCTGTAGTTCTTTTCTTCTGATCCTAAAAAATAAGCTGCGAATAAGAAAAGGCTAGGACCATTAATGTGAAACCTTTGCTTTACTGGAGCAATTGATGTTGATTTTCTGAGGCTGGCAAATTAGCTATGCTTAAGAAGAGACCAGCATTGCTGAGGTTAAATCTTCTGGACAGTTTTTTCTTAGGGTCAGCTTGCAAAAGCTGTTGGCCAGAGAAGGCCAAGTCTGTGTCTCATTGTGGCAGTCAAAGTTGGTAAACGTGTCTTCCCATATGGTACAGGGTTGAAGTCATGAAATAGTAAATGCTTCAGGTTGGTTTTGTTTGTTTTTGGTCAATCAGATACAAAGTAGAGTCATTTGAGATGTCACTATAGAACTAGACATCATCACACTGATTTGTACATAAGCCTCTGGAGTATTTTCTTGATTAGTAGTTGATGTGAAAGGGTCCATCCCACTGTGAGCTATGTCATCCATAGATCAGTGGTGCTGGGATGTATAAAAAAGCAATATGAGCAAGTCAAGGGAAGGGGTCTGTGATGGTTTGTATATCATTGGCCCAGGAAGTGACCTCATTAGGAGGTGTGGCCTTGTTGGAGTAGGTGTGTCAATGTGGATGTGGGCTTAAAACCCTTACCCTGAGTGCCTGGAAGTCAGTCTTCTACTAGCAGCCTTCAGATGAAGATGTAGAAGTCTCAGCTCCTCCTATACCATGCCTGCCTGGATGCTGCCATTTTTCTGCCTTGATGACAATGGACTGAACCTCTGAGCCTGTAAGCCAACCTCAATTAAATGTTGTCTTTTATAAAACTTGCATTGGTCATGGTGTCTGTTCACAGCAGTAAAACCCTAACTAAGACAGAAGTTGGTACCAGGGTCTGGGGTATTGCTGTGATAGGCCTGACCATGCTTTTGTTCAGAAGAATGTGGATTTTGGGACTTTGGATTTGGAAAGCCACGGAATTCTTTAAGTGGGGCTTAATGGGCCAGATTAGTGGTAATATGGAAGACAGTGGTGCTGAGGGTCATTTTAACTGTGTAGGCTTGATGGCCCAAGAGGTTTCAGTGGAGAAGAACTTTAATATGTGGCTGAGAGACTGTTTTTGTGATGTTTTGTTAAAGAACATGGCTACTTTTTGCCATTGTCTGAAAAGACTGCCTAGGACTAAGGTAAAGAGATTCATATTAACTGCATCTGCAAAGGAAGTCTCAAAAATGCCCAACAAAGACTTTGTTCTCTGGTTAAGTCTGATGAAGAGAATTTTGAACAAACATAGCAAGCTGAGAAAGGAAAAGTACAAAATATATAGTTTGAGTATTAAAGGAACTCCAGGAAGTGAAATGGAGCTGAATTCAAGGATATTGAATTAAAGGAGTGGCGACCTTGGGGCAAGATTCCACCCAGGTAACTTTAGGTCCAGGCATGGTAGTACAAGCCTTTAATCCCAGGAGGCAAAGATAAGCAGATCTCTGAGTTCAAGGCCAGCCTAGAACAGAGTAAATTCTAGGTGAAGAAAAACTGTAATCCAGGCTTGGTGGACCACACCTTTAATCCCAGTGCTAAGGAGACAGGTATGCAGATCTCTTGAGTTCAAGGTCAGTCTAATGAGCAAGATTCAGGACAGCCAACTTAAACAGTGAAGGAGCTGGGAAAAAGGAAGCTAGTGATAATGTAATAGAACACGGGGGCCAATATTCCAGCTCCCGCAAGCAGCAGAACTCAGCAGCTTCAGCCATGTGTCTCTGGCTTTATATTCAAGAGGAGACTACTGAAACAATTGATGCTGGTTAGCTAGAGCTACGAAATTAGTGGTGATTAAGAAAAGACCAGCATCACTGAGGTGAAATATAGGAAGTGTTTTCTGAGAGCACAAAGAAGCTGTATTCCAGAGATAGCCAAGTGTTCCTCATGCTGCAGCTGTACTTGGTAACGTGTAAGAATCATCCAGGTGGTACTGGTTTGAAGGCATGAAGGCATCATGAAGAACAGCTGAGGCTTGGTACTGTGAGAGGCCATGGAAGGCCATTGGTGAAAGTGTACCCTCAGCTGTAATTGACAGCCCAGGACTGAAGGGGTCATGCAAAGGAGTTGAGGCTTGGTACCATGAAGAGAGCCTATGAGAGGCTTTGGTGAAGTATAGTTGCAGTGGAAGACCCTAGCATATTGGAGATGCCAGTACCATGGGATGACCACCAAGAATAGCAGTGGCAGTGAGTGGATCAATCTTAACTTAGAGTGCTACAAAGGGCAGAGCTGGAGAAGTGACACCAGCTCTTTGGAGATACACAGAAGATCATGTGTGGATCTCAGACTTTGGAACAAGAAGCTGTGAAGCTGAAATTGACTTAGGGTACCCAAGATGTTAAAGATGCCAGGGTCACAGGATGCCTGCCAAGGAAAGCTGCTAACAGGGAGTGGAACAAGCCCAGGAGAAAGAACCTAGTTGCAGTCAACAAGGATGAAAAAGGAGTTGGATATCTGAAGACTGCTTTGCCATCAGACATGGAGATGCAGAGTTTGGACTTTGCCCAGCTGGTTTCCTGTCTTGCTTGGAGGATTACAGTTAAGTGATTGAGTGAATCTCAGAAGAGACCTTGAACTTTGGACTTTTAACAGTGTGGAGACTGCTATAGACTAAAGGGACTTTTGAAGTTGGACTAAATGTATTTTGCATTATGCTATGTTTAAGTATGGCCCCCATAGACTAATGTTTGAACAAGCCTATGGGGGCCAGGGAGTGGAATGTGATGGTTTGTATATCATTGGCCCAGGAAGTGACCTCATTAGGAGGTGTGGCCTTGTTGGAGTAGGTGTGTCAATGTGGATGTGGGCTTAAAACCCTTACCCTGGCTGCCTGGAAGTCAGTCTTCTACTAGCAGCCTTCAGATGAAGATGTAGAAGTCTCAGCTCCTCCTGTACCATGCCTGCCTGGATGCTGCCATGTTTCTGCCTTGATGACAATGGACTGAACCTCTGAGCCTGTAAGCCAACCTCAATTAAATGTTGTCTTTTATAAAACTTGCATTGGTCATGGTGTCTGTTCACAGCAGTAAAACCCTAACTAAGACAGGGTCTTAGGCATCTTTCTTCTGAGGCTTCTGACTCAGTTACCACATCTCATCAGGTTTCTTCCTTGAGCTCCCACTGACTTTCATTCATAACAAACTACACCTTGAAGATAAAATGATCATAAGAACAATTAACAAAAGTGTAGTAGAAAAAAGAACCCACTTACACATTGCTGGTGCAAATGCAAACTGGTTCATCCACTATACAAATTAGTTTTATATAAAAGCTAAGTGTAGTTCTACCATGACCAATTTCTCAGTATTTAGCCAGAAGACTACACACCATCTAACTGAGAAATTATTGCAGCCCTGTGTAACCCTACATGCTTTACAACAGCTGATGTATGAACCAACCAAGATGTCCACTAACAGAAGAAGGGATAAAGAATACTTAGTACATATTTATAGTGGAATTTTTTTTCAGGCATAAAGAATGAAAAATGTCATTTGGAGGAATGTAGATACAACTGGGCTTAATAACAGCAGCATAAGTCAGCCTCGGAAAAATAAATCCTATATGTTTTCCCTCATTTGTGAGCTACAACATTATTAAAGTATAAAATAAGATACGTATGATTACCTGAAAGCAGATACAGACCTACCTAGGAAACAAGAGAGACTGATGGGAAATGGAAGCTCACAGGGGAGCCTTGTCACCAGTAAGTCTTGCCCCAGCCTGGGTGGCCTCTGTGGAGCTTCAGAGCTGTACTTCCCCTTCACTTAACCTTGGACCTACTACATACTCTAGTGCTTGTCACTCCCACAATGCCATGTGCAATTACTTCAGCCTCATATAAAGCTGTGTGGGGGGAGAACAACAAAGTTATTGAGATAACAGGAAGGGGTCAGTGGCCTTCTTACTCCTTTTTTTCTATAAAGGAACATCAAAGCCAGCAAGCTTGATTTTTAGTGTCCCTATAGGTGTTTTGATGATAGTGATGGCTGTCATGCTTGGAGAACATCACTCCATAAAACTCCTTGATCCCATTTTAAATTTCTATGATAATTGACAGATGGCTAGTTATGGCTTCCCTAACAACATCCCAGAAAACCCTACTTCTAACAAAGCCAGTCTCCTCTATTTGTCCATTTTATATTATCTCCCAACTCTTCTTTCATCATTTCGTGTCATTTCCTTTTTCAAGTGTAAAAGGATTCTTTATTTGGTAAATCACTATTCACTTTGCATTGTCCTAACTCTACACAGATGATTTCTAGTTGCTTTGTTGATATGAGTTCAAGAAATGAAAGCCATTCTTGACAATATCCTGCAGGGTCAAAATAAAGAGCATTAAGTTGTTCCATAGTTCATCTTGTTTAACACAATAGAACCCACAGGATCAGAACAACGATGCTTACAGAATGTTCCCTTTTGCTATGGGAGTCTTAATTTGGATACTAAAATTTATCTAAACACTCAAAGAAAGAGCTTTCAGATTGAACCAGGATGACTCCATCCCAATACCTCCAATCCAAATGGGTTTCCTCTTTATAGCTAAAAATCAAAACAAAGCAAACCAAAACAAAACATTATTTCCTTTTCATAACTCTTTAAAGCTCTATCCTTTAGAATATTGCATTCACTAGAGATGCCAAAATATCAAAGTGTGATAATATCCTTGTTTCATTTCCTGTCGCTGTAATAAAATACCCTGACAAATAGCAACTCAGGGGAAGAAAAGGATTTATTTTAATTTTCAGCTCCAGATTACAGTCCACCATGAAACAAGGTCTTGAGAGGGTTTAGAAGGATGGGTGATCTGGGTGAACAGAATAACTGTGAATGTTTGATGCCTTCAAGAGGAAA
Organism: Apodemus agrarius; assembly: GCA_964023405.1. Classification (NCBI taxonomy): domain Eukaryota; kingdom Metazoa; phylum Chordata; class Mammalia; order Rodentia; family Muridae; genus Apodemus; species Apodemus agrarius. The sequence goes on along the minus strand of OZ030008.1, from coordinate 56,999,685 downwards.
GGTGATTTCTGCATGCCTGGAAGACTGGGCTTAGAAAGGAGGATTAGAAGGAAGAGCAGAGGAACACTTCTGTAAACAATAGCATGTCAGTGTTTCACTCAGGGAAGGGGAGAGCCACTTGCATTTTTGAACAAAGGTTACACAACTGGTATTTTTTTAGAAAAGATTTTACAGGTAACTTTTTTGTGTCAAAGACTATGAAATAAAATCTGAGGGCTGAAGAGTCTATGTGATAAAGAGATTGCGCTATTCAAGTATGAGGACCTTCTTTTTTATCCCCAGAACAATAGGAAAGCTGGGTTTAACTGCATGCTTATCTCAGTTCTGGGGAGGAAGGAGCTCACTGGCCAGCCAGTCTAGCCTACTTGATGAGTTTCAAGACTGTGAAAGACACTATTCAAGCACAATCTAGAATTTCTACTTTGTACCTTCTATCCTCCCTGCCCCCACTCTCTTAGCTTAAGCTTCCTGTAGTTGACAGACTCTGGCTGTTCTAGCATAGAGTCTCCAAGGGGAAAAGCAAACCATACAAATCAAGATTATGGTTTATGGTATTTTGGCATTATTAGGCTAATCATGTGCTGTAGAACATCTGACCACCCCCCATCAAAAGAGAAAGCAAAAGCAAAACAAAACAAGCCAATAAACAACAAAAAGCAGGAGAACTAAAATCACATTTGTCTTGGGAATTGACAAAGGCTCCTCTGAAGAACTCATCATTCTATACATGGTGACTATATCTGTTCTCCCACTTCAAGCATGTCTCCGGATGAAGCTCTACTCAAAGCTCTTCTCTCCCCTATGCTACTGCCAGTATGATGTTAAACCTCTCCAAAACCTTTCCCACCTGAAGGCTCCATCATGCTCTCTCCCCTCTTCTGCCTGGTTACTTTTTTCTCCTTGTAAAACATCCTGAAAGATAATTTAAAGCCAGCCTCTACCTCCCCCAAATGTCTAAGACATTATCTAATTTTCCACAAATATGCACACACAAATACAAAAGAAAAACTAGAACAAGAGGAAGGATAGAAGGAAGGAAGGAAGGAAGGAAGGAAGGAAGGAAGGAAGGAAGGAAGGAAGGAAGGGAAAGGATATCAGAAACTATGCTCCAATTATTACAGGCAAGATGATGAAGCTCTGTGCATTTTGGTGTGGTTAGAGCTTTAAGACTTGTTGATGTTTACTCCATACTGTCTTCTGGTACCCTTACCTCTCTGCTTACATCATATCCATGTGTGAGCACTCTCTCATTAATTCTTTCCTTGTCTTCACATGTCTTTCCTTGGTCAAGATAGTTTGCTTATTTTTTAAAGGGCTAGTAGGAAAATCTTCGTCTTTAGGAAATCATCTCCAGATTTAGATTTGGGGTTGGTATTCTGTTGTGACCACTTTGCACTTCTGATTAGCTATTGTAATTATCTTCTCACGTGTCTGTTATAACCGTGACCCATGCTCACGTGTTAGCTATGTGCAGAAAGTCAATCGTGTATTGTAAATACCAAATGAATTCTAGATTGATGAAAATGAATGAGAGAGCTTTCAAATTAAATAAAGAGATCAGATCTGGGACTCTGGGTCTGTGTCATGGGCAGGCATTAGTAAATCAATGGTATTTGATGCCTGAACCCATTTATTCGGCGTATGAGTTAGGATTTAGTGTAGGCAGATTATTTAGTATGTTTTGGTGAAACAATGACAAGACTCAACAATGACAAGTGCAGAGCTGAGCTGTCTAATCTTGAACACTTACAGCAGGAGCCACGGTGGCACAAGCTTTGAGAACCTTTCCACGGTAGTGTACTACGTAAAAATCTCATCCCTGAACATTTCTTCTGCAGTATACAGAACATAATTGTAGTTCAAAATGTTCTCTGTTCCAAAGTTGTGGAAAGAAATAACCATGATAAGATCCATAAGATGCATACTTAATTTTGAATTTTATGATTCAAACCCTCACTAGGTCAGGTAAGATCTGCAAATAAACTATAGTCCTTTAGTAGAGTTCACAATGTGTCCACTATAATCCCAACATAGACCACTGAGGGTAGATACACACAACAGTTGTTCATTGTGTATAGATTCAACAAAGGCCTGAAAATTACTCATAGGCAAGGATGCACGTAGAAAATATCATGTTCTTAATGAGACTGATGAAAATAAGCATTGGAGAAAGCCAGAATAAGTCAAAGCTCCAAGTATTAGCCCGCCAGAAAGACTTGGCTGTCCTTTCTGCTTGAAAAATATGAAGCACAGAGTTTTATTTCAACTCTTTCTCACACACATACATATACATATATGTTGATAGATATATATGGATATGTGTATGGATGGATGGATGGACGGATGGATGGATGGATGAATGTCAAGTGGTCTTCGCCATTCTGTTCTCATTACTTCGAAGCCTTATACAACACTATGTCCTTCCTCTATCACATCATAATGCTGGCAGCTGCAATGGATAGCTTAATTACAGATGCCTGGAAATGCCACAGCCAATTCTTGGGCTGGGAATTCTGAAAGCGATTCAGCTAAGGGTGGGAGGAAGGACTATTCTGCAGCATACAGAACAGCTCGGGTTAAAAAGCATCCCTGCAGCCTGCATGCTGTGAAACCATGAGGGCATCCTGCTCCTGTCTGTGACTGCTAAGATGATAATTAATAGGGAGCCAGAGGGTGATTACAGTGTCTGAGAATTGATTACTGAAGGACTAAGGATTCAGGGCAGTGCATTGGTTCAGAGCCCAGATTTCAGTCAGATGACCGGAGGTTCCAATCATGGAGATTTGCATTTTTATTAACAGGCAAGCAATCTTAAAGCCATTATCTCTCTTAGAATTTTCTTTGTAATGGACTTCAATAATGTTGTATTTTCTATCCAAAGTGACCAACCCTGTTTTTTCACATGTACCTGTCAAAACATCCTTAAAACCTAAAATCTCTTTCTAATGCTAGTTCCTCTTCATTTCTTCAGTTTACTACAAACGTCCATTCTGCAGTGATTTTCCCATGTATAAAGCAACTACTGTGATCCTTGCTCCTTTGTCTATCCATTTGTTCTCTTGTTGTAATCCCTTCGCACACAAACAAAATAGAAATAAATCCAGATCCCTCCCATCTGGAAAATGCTTTTCAGCAAAATTCTTAGTTTCCTCATGACAGAATTCCATCCCAATCAATCCACCAAGCACAGGAATTTTACTTTTATCTTGAACACCACCAGGAGCTATCCTCACCCTGTATTTTTATGCTAGAGGGATAAGAAGGAAGAGAATCTGCCACTGATTTAATTACTTAGTCTCTGGCCAATACTCTTTCTGAGACCTCACTGTGTGATGCAGATTATTCGCCAATAGAAAGGATAAAAGCCTCTGGATGGTTCTCTGCTATTATTTTTAAGCAAATTGAGTGAGAATAAGAGAAATAATAGAACTACACTAGATTCTGACTGTGTGAAACAGTAGTATTGACAGTAAACCACCATCTTGGCTCTCTGCATTCTGCATTCATTTTAACTATTTACAAATTCTAACATTATCTGGTATTTGTTTTGCATGTTTGAAGAACGTATCTGGTATGAGTGTTAATAACTATCAAAAGATCTTATGTTGGTTTCTAAGCATTAAATATCACCATAAATAAAGCTCTTTCCTCCCAATGGAAACACTCCTTCTAGGACATGCCAACGGCTCTGGAAGTAAGACTTTACCATGGCTGTGACTGTGTAAGAGCAGTAACCACCATAGGGGAGAAGAGGCTCTGGCTCAGTGAAGCAGCCAAGAGTTGCACAGGGAGTTCAAGAATGCAACATTTGTGATTTCTCACCATATGGTGTGCTCAGCTTCTCAGTGATAGAGCTGTCTTAGAGTCACCCATGCTCCTTGGAGTCTTCCACGTTCCTACAAGTAAAGTAACCCTAATAATAATGTTACCAGTTAACTAAGATAAAGTTGAAGCAAATTCTCCCTTTTCTTCTCCTCTCTTTTCCTCTCCTCTCCTCTCCTCTCCTCTCTTCTCCTCTCCTCTCCTCTCCTCTCCTCTCCTCTCCTCTCCTCTCCTCTCCTCTCCTCTCCTCTCCTCTCCTCTCCTCTCCTCTCCTCTCCTCTCTTCTCTCCTGGCCCCCTTCCCTCCTTCCCCCCTCTCTCTGTCATTTTTCTCTCTTCCTCTATTATTTTTATTCCTTTATATATTTGGTCTGTTAGCAGTGCCCTGACACTGAAAAGACACTTGTTCATGTCTTCCTAAAAATGTGACCCAACAGGCAAGAAAATAGAAGCAGAAATGTCTGAAGAAATGACAACTCTGAAAGGAAGATTGTCAGGAGCAGTGAATACTCCAGGAGGTCAAAGTTCCAGAAGAACCAAAAAAAAGAAAAGAAAAGAAAAGAAAAAATAACACTTAATTCTCAATAATGTTTGTAGTTTGAAGTTAGCTGGGCAGTGGTGCCCCATGCCTTTAATTCTAGCACAGAGGCAGGTGGATCTCTGGTCTGCAAAGTGTATTCTAGGACAGTCAAGGTTACAAAAAGAAACCTAGTCTTTAAAAAGAAAAGATCTTACAGAAACTTTTTAATTTTATGGGTCCAATTTGTCAATTATTGATCTTAGAGCATAAGCCATTGGTGTTCTGTTCAGGAAATTTTCCCCTGTGCCCATAAACTTGCAACGCTTCTGTAAGGCAAAGGAAACTGTCAATAGGTCAAAACAGCAACCAACAGATTGGGAAAAGATCTTTACGAATCTCACATCCGATAGAAGGCTAATATCCAATATATACAAAGAACTCAAGAAGTTAGACTCCAGAGAAGCAAATAACCCTATTAAAAATGGGGAACAGGGCTAAACAGAGAATTTTCAATTGAAGAACCTCGAATAGCTGAGGAGCACCTAAAGAAATGTTCAGCATCCTTAGTCATCAGGGAAATGAGAATCAAACATGAAATCCCACCTCATACCAGTCATAATGGCTAAGCTCAAAAACTGGGGTGCCAGCAAATGCTGGCAAGGATGTGGAGAAAGAGGATCATCTTCCATTGCGGTGAGATTCCCAGCTGGTATAACCCCTCTGGAAATCAGTCTGGTATTTCCTCAGTAAACTGGACATAGTACTACATGAGGACCCAGCTAGACCACTCTTAGACATATACTCAAAAGATGCTTTAATGTGCAATAATGACGCATGCTCCACTATGTTCATAGCAGCCATATTTATAATAGCCAGAAGCTGGAAAGAACTAAGATGCCCCTCAAAGAGGAACAGATACAGAAAATGTGGTACATTTACACAATGAAGTACTACCCAGCTATTAAAAACAATGACGTCATGAAATTTTTAGGCAAATAGATGGAACTAGAAAATATCATTCTGAGTGAGGTAACCCAATTACAAAAGAACACACATGGTATGCACTCACTGATAAGTGGATATTAGCTCAAAAGCCCAGAGATACAACTCACAGACCACATGAAGCTCAGGAAGAAGGAAGACCAAAGTGTGTATGTCAGTCTTTCTTAGAAGGGGGTACAAAATACCCAGAGGATATACTGAGAAAAAGTATGGAGCAGAGACTGAAGGAAAGGCCACCCAGAGACTGCTCCACTTGTGTCTCCATCCCATATACAGTTACCAAACCAAGACACTATTTTGGATGCCAACAAGTGCTTGCTGACAGGAGCCTGATATAGCTGTCTCCTAAAAAAGGGGAGAAGGGGATGGGATAGGGTGTTTTTTGGGGTGGGGTTGGGAAGGAACCAGGAAAAGGGATAACATTTGAAATGTAAAGAAAATATCTAATAAAAATGTAAATAAAGAAAATATCTATTTAAAACAGTTTTTAAAAAAAGTTCAATGATAACAGAAAGCTTGGGGACACTTGTTCCTGGAGGAGGAATATTTGCAGGTAGAATTGATAGATTGAAATTCAATGAAAGCTATGCCCAACACAACTCACAGACTCACAGATTAGTCTATAGTGAATCATTCAAATTCTTTTACTCCTCTATTTACAAGCTTCACACAAAAATAATAACAACAATGCATTATACTCTTGACATGACATTTTTTCTAGTCTTTGTCCATTACTCTTTCCCTGAAAAATAGTGACCCTTTAGATTTTTCATTCATTCATTCATCCATCCATTCATTTATTCATTAAAGCAGCTTCCACTGCTCACCTTTCTTCTCACATTTTACAGGGTACACTGTGATGTAATTCCTATATTGAAAGGATTGTGGGGTGGTGGATCATGAGAGGAAGCTTGGTAAGGTCGAGCTAAAGTCTAGAAGCCGCAGAAACCCTGAAGGGACAATAGGAGCTTTGCCTGCTCCTGGCACCAGACCCTGCTGAGTAGCCACAGTCCCACATACAGAGATTTGTGACCACCAGTCACATAAGGGCAATGCCCCAAGCCCTTCCACATGTAGATGAGGCATCCCTAACATCTCAGACCAAGAAAATAGAAAAAGGAGTTGTTACCACAACCACATATACCCAAAACAGAGTTCTCCACACTAATGAGGTACCTTGAGTCTCAGAGGGCTTAGCCAGTAAGCTTCCCTTCCTAGACATTCCTCCCTGATAAAGGTATTTAATCTCAGACCCACCCTGAGAAGGGGGGGGGTATGGTTTTACTCATCCACTTTCTGCCATGACAATAAACTGCTTAGAACCATCGACTATCTCTTTTCACCAAGATCCACCATGGGGAGCCATGAAGGCCTTTGCCTACAGATGCTGTTCTAAGCTTGCCACCCCACCCCCAACTCCATCCTCTGCTCTTCTGAGACTCCCAGCAGTGCCTATCCAAGGGTCTGAAAACCCTGCAGCCCGATCGCACACCAAGGGACCCCCAAGCCAGCTCTGGCTTTCCCATGTCTCAGACTGTGCTTTCCCACCCCAGAGCCCTGCTTCAGAACTTCCATAAGAACCAGCACCTGCACCCATGTGGGGAAGTGCAGCAGTCAAACTCCTACTCCCCCAGCAGCCATGCCCAGTGGCAAGCAGATAACAGGCCTTCAACCCTACAAAGTATATAAGTAACTCTTGCATACTGGACTTTTCACAGGTTTACTTACTATTCCTTCCCCAAAGTCTCCCTTCTCTGACAGCATGGATTTCTAGTTCTTCTCATTTTTTTGACCTGTCAGTGCTAGAATTTCACAGTTAGCATGTGGACTTTGACTCCTCTTTTGTAATCCTTCCTGTGTTAAAATCATCTCACCCTCATATAGTTTCAAATAGTAACCCTACAGAACACCTCAGTCTTGAACTCTGGTACAATACTGCACTTGCTGAGGTTAGTGACCAAACACCTGTGAATGGCACAAGTTAACATGGATTTTTGTATTGCAGAAAGAAACACTGTCATCCATTAGTCAGGTGGCCTTAAAAATATCCCTGAATTTTGCCCTCTTGACACTTAACACAAGATACTGTTGGCTTTACTTTCTAAATATTGCTTGTCTCTACTTTCTGCTCACATTTAACTCTATTCTTCAACATCAGCTTATCTTCTGCTGGAAAGACTCAAGTGATGTCTACACTGAATGTGTTGATTAACTGTGTCCTCAAAACCTTGGCTGCATCCTGGTGTGCTGATGGAGGGCAGGCAAGGTGAGGTATTCGGCTGTCTGGATACTTAACCACGGTTTCTTGCAAGTGAGCACCCTTCTTTCTTTGTGTGGTTCAAAATAAGATTTTACTTGGGATGGGAATGGGTGGTATTTTTTGCTCTTTAGTGTGCCTAAATCACATTTCTACATCTAATCCATTTTTCATGCTACAAGTATTATGCTAATGTGCAGATTTAATCTCATTATTTCTGTGATAAATTACCTTGGTATTAGCTATGGCTTATTCTGGAAACCAGAACCAGAAGTGATAAGGAGTGAGTGATTTGTTACAAGCATTAAAACTTCTACTACTACAGAGGTCTGCGGAGAAGTCTATGGAAGGCTGTTACTTATGGGCAGACCATAGTGTTTATTTAAAGCACTGGAACTTGGGTTGAACAATTCTAGGGGAATTGATGCAAACCTGAACCTAGAGGAACTGGATTACACCATGTCTGTCATCCTTTTCAAGTTTGACATCATCTGTGACTTGCTAAGTGTTTGCTGTTTTGTTCTATTAGGCTGGATATATAGCATCACCAGGGATCTGCAGGATTCTAGTTTGGGACTAGGAGACTATGACACAAAAATCTGATATAAAATGGAGAAGTCACAAGTCTGTCCTCACCACTCTAGCAAAGTGAGCCTTTAATTTAGGGTCCTAATTTCCAGTGAGTGATGGGGGCTTACAGTGACTGCCGCTTCATTTCTGCATTCACAACTTGCATAAATTGCTCTTGAGGGATAATAGAATCCCAAATGGCACAGGGAAACAGAATCTGGGATTGTAGCTCAAGTTTGACTAAATGTCACTACACCAAAGCACCACACCTTCTCCTGCACATATACAGCCCTAAAAAAAATAGCTCTGAGAAGCTATAGAACACGATAACAATTGAGTCTCATCCTGGCCCAGTTGGCCAGAAACTCACCAGTTGCTATGTCAAATGTATTTCAGCTCCTGAGCTCCTTCTGCTTTCCAGTCCTAATATATGCATGCATACTGGCACCATAAGAGCAAAAGGTCTAGTCTTTATTGTGTTCTTATTCCTTATCATATATGACCCTCTGAATATTCCTTGACTTTAGGATCTATCTCCATATGGCCCAATTTAGTATGTGAATTCCTATGTTAAATTTATAGCCAATCCACATGTCACAGGTACTCATCAGATGATGTATGATATGGCCCTCGAGGCCTTCCATAGTACTGTTCCACCTGTATCTCCATCCTATCTCTAACTGGCCCAGTTCCAATCTCTTGAGAGCATGGTACACTTAAGCGAAGCAGTGGTAGAAGGTGCCTGTAAGGTTCTCTTCATCTGTCCAAGTCAGTACTGCTGCTCTACTGTTCTGGGACTGGGGTCTTTATAGTCATAATTCAAGCAGTCCTTGACTAGTCTTCCACATTGAGCACTGAATCTTTGCAGAATTTTATTATGGTGTCCATTTTTCTTTGTTGTTATTATTATTATTATTATTATTATTATCATCATCATCATCATTATCATCATCTATCTTGTTATCTTTGATTTTGCATTTACACCATCATTGAATCTTTCAATTTAATCACTGATTTGTACACTTCTAATATCTAGCATTGTGTACCCTGAGAGGTGTTGTGGATAGCCCTGGGCTTGTATTTTGATGCTAATTCCACTCCTCAGAGGGGCTGCAGATGAGGAGTTACCTTGTGAACTTGCTCCCCACTTTAACTTTTCAAATAAAGGCTTGAGACAAAGATTGGGCAGGAGGAAGTGGGAGGAGCTGAGGGTCTAGGGGAGGAGAGACTGGGATCAAGAGGAGGAGTGACAGAGGATCCTACAAAGAGGCTGCAGAGAGAGAAGCTCGCTCTTGGCCTGGAGATACCACAAGTTATATGAGATAATATATATGGAAACAGAGTAGTGTAGTGGGAGATCTGCCCAATCTAGGCTTATAGTTTGTTTTGTTAACTGATTAAGTTGAGATTTACTGTGGAATTGGGTTGGAAACAAAGTAGCAACAGAGTGGTTCTACCAGGCCCTGACAAATACAGAGGCAGATGCTTGCATCAAACTATCAAACTAAGTCTCTGGACCGCAGTGGAAGAGCTAGGGGAAGGACTGAAGGGTTGCTGGGGTTAAAACCCCATAAGAAGGACAATATAGACTAACTGGACCACCCAGAACTCTCAGGGACTAAACCACCAACCAACCAAAGAGTACACACGGAAGGATCTAGGACTTCAGATACATGTGTAGCAGAGGATGGCCTTATCTGACATCGGTGGGAGGGGAGGGAGGCTTGATGCCCCAGCGTAGGGGGATGCTAGAGGGGTGAGGTAGAAGTGGGTGAGTGGGTGGAGGAGCACCTCATAGAGGCAAAATGAAGGGGGATAAGGGGGAATGAGATGGGGCTTGGTGGAGGGGTACTGAGTAGGGGATTAACATTTGAAATGTAAATGAATAAAATGACTAATAAAAAAACAAAATCTAGCATTGGATTCTTGAGATCAAAACTGCATTGGTTTATTTTAGTGGCATAGTTTTAAAAAGAGAGAATTTAAAAAAACAATAACAAAGAAAAAGTAAGAAACAAACAAACAAACAAAAAACAGAACCTACCAGGTAAAGCCCCTGGTAGCCGTTCACTAACTTTATTGGGCAAAACCAGAGTGCACTTTCTGTGTGAGTGAGGTTGGGGGCCAGGAAGCTTGGTTCGAGATGAGAGGCTGAGTGCTTCCGATGCAGGTGGTCTGAATCCACACTTTGAGAAACTGCCAGAGAGAACAATTGCTGAAGGGAGCAAGGGCAGGTGGAAGCCAATGTGTAAAACAAACAATTATATGTAATTTAACACTTAGCTAGTTCTGGCTTTGCAGTGCAGAAAACTGGTCCAAGTACAGAAGTAGTTAGCTGCTGACAATAGAAACCTCATGATTGAAAAAGTGCGCCGAAGAGGGATTATGCTGGACCACAGTTCTGCACAACCTGAGAAAAACACAAGAAAAATCACTGTTGAGAAAAACAATAAAAATAAGCTTTTTTGTGGAATAAGCTTTATAGAAAATGTAAAACTTTACTGAGTCAACTTTTTCAGCTTTAGGAACAGAATGCAGAGCCCTTGTATAGATTCTATGAAATAAATATTGGAAGTGGTCAGGAGAGACATCAAATTGACTAATATCCACTGGAAGCTAAAAACGGATAAAGCGAAACACACACACACACACACACACACACACACACCCTAATATATAAAAGTAGAATAAAATATTTTTAAAATCATCACATTCTTTGTGATACTTCTAATTTCTTGCAGACATCACCACAGTTTTAAGTCATCTTAACGAGAAAGCAGCCACCTTCCCTAACCCTTGGTTGTCTTCTTCATTGTTTGATGCAGCATCTTTTGGCTAAACCCTTGAAGAATTTGATTTTCCTCAATTGTCCTTTTGATTTTTTATTTCAGGCATCATTATCCCACTTAAAAAGAGTTACCGCCCCCCACCTCAAAAATCTTTCCATCACTTCTTAAGGACTGCAGAGTGAGAAGTGTGTGAGAACATAGATTCCCTTTTATTGTGCTCACATGCTGAGTTGTTTGGCACCATATGGGTACCATTGTGTTAGCCAAGTTCCTATCATCTCTTCTTTGTCACCACTACGTGTTTTCTCATCCACCAGATGCTATAACACCATAGTGTTCTTTCACCTAACTGTTGGTACCATCATGACATTAACCCCCTTGGAATTCTTTTCCAAAACTGGGCAGTCTGATTTAATACACATTATCACTCTAGATTAAATACATGATATTTTATAAAGCTTTCAATATTATTGGCTTAGAAAAACATTGATTATATAGCCCTCAGGTATCAATCCAGACTTTGATGGAACAGCAAATTAGGAAGAACCACATACACAGCCACAGCCTCATTGAGCCCTAAACACTTACTGTGTAAACTGGCCCACTGTCACTGACCTTACTATGGGTCTCCGTCACCATACATTTTCAACGCCTATAGGTTTCAACACCATTTACCATCCCCTATAGGCCAGAATTACATTAGTTAAAGCTTCATTCTTTTGTTTAGAAAGGTTGTTTATATAATAAAAGCATACTTAAAGAAAAATATGCTATATAAACATACGGTATTCTTATCAGAAGTTACTGTCTTAAATCATGAGACTACCAAACACCTGACATATCAATATATAAATTATGTATCTGGTGGTAGAAATATGAATCTGATGATTTTTAACGTGGTCAACATTTTTTTTGTCTACACTATTTATGATCCCCAAAAGCACTTAGTTGATAACTAAACAAATATAAAATAACTAACATTCATTAAATGCTTGCTCCTTAGAACTTATCTGACTTTGCCTCACTTGGTCCTCACTACACCCTGCAAGGCAGGCAGTCCTCAGGAAGTGTCCATCTCACAGGTTGCCAACTCCATATTGTATCCGTCATAGTCTTTAAGGCAGCTTGACTTCTAAACTTCATTTTCATTTGATAAAACTAAAGCTCAGAGTAGTCAGCAGTGAAGACAAGGCCTTGTAAGCAAAGCAGCCAGGGTTTGAATTCAGGGCTCAGTCTTCATGCATATCTTGTGTTCCAGTTCCTCCAAATTACAGCATCTCTCTGCCCAGCTCAGGTTCCTCTGGAAAATCGAACGATCCAATCCATCAATGTTAGTTCTTCACTTTTAAGAGGCCCAAAGAGTTTCTCTGTGTAATAATAAACACAGACACTTCAACCCAGACTCCTCTACTCATTGCTACAAGGTAGCAACGTGCTGGCCTGGTTACTTCTCCCACATGGGCACAGGGGAAAATTTCCTGAATAGAACACCAATAGCTTATGCTCTAAGATCAAGAATTGACAGATAGGACCTCATAAAATTACAGTTTCTGTAAGGCAAAGCCCACTGTGAAAAGGACAAAATGGCAATCAACAAATTGGGAAAGGATCTTTACCAACCCTATATCCAACAGAGGGCTAATATCCAAGATATACAAAGAACTCAAGAAAGTAGACTCCAGAGAGCCAAACAACCCTATTTAAAAATGGGGAACAGAGCTAAACAAAAAATTTTCGCCCAAGGAATATCGAATAGCTGAGAAGCACCTAAAGAAGTGTTCAACATCCTTAGTCATCAGGGAAATGCAAAGCTAAACAACCCTGAGATTTCACCTCACACCAGTCAGAATGGCTAAGATAAAATCTCAGGAGACAGCAGGTGCTGGTGAGGATGTGAAGAAAGAGGAACGCTCCTCCACTGCTGGTGGGGCTGCAAGCTGGTACAACCACTCTGGAAATCAGTCTAGCAGTTCCTCAGAAAACTGGGCATGATACTACCAGAGAACCCCGTTATACCATTCCTGGGCATATACCAAGAGCATTCCCCAGCATGTAATAAGGACACATGCTTCACTATGTTCTGTATTTAAATTTCAAATGTTATCCTCTTTCCTAGGGTTTCCCCTCCAGAAGCCCCCCTTTCCTTTCCCCTTTCCACTGCTTTTATGACAGTGTTTGCCCCCCCCAACTCTCAATTCCCCATTCTGGCATTCCCCTACACTGGGGCATCAAGCCTTCATAGGAACAAGGGCTTCCCCTCCCACTGATGTCCAACAAGGCCATCCTATGCTACATATGCAAATAGAGCCATGGTTTCCTCCATGAGTACTCTTTGGTTGGAGGTTTAGTCCTTGGGAGAGCTGGGAGTTATGGTCACTTGATATTGTTTTTCCTATGAGGTTGCAAACCCCTTCACCCTTTTCGTCTTTTCTCTAACTCCTGCATTGGGGAACAACGTGCTCAGTTGAATGGTTGGCTTCAATCATCCACCTCTGTATTGGTCAGGCTATAGCAGAGCCTCTCAGGACAGCAAGCACTTCTTAGGAGCCCCAACAGTGTCTGGGCTTGGTGTCTGTATATGAGACGAATCCCCAGGTGGGACAGTCTCTGGATGGCCTTTCCTTCAGTCTCTGCTCCACACTTTGTCCCTGTATTTCCTCCTGTGTGTATTTTGTTCCCCCTTCTAAGAAGTAATGAAGTGCCCACACTTTGGTCTTCCTTCTTCTTTAGCTTCATGTGGTCTGTGAATAGTATCTTGGGTATTCCGAGCCTTAGGGCTAATATCCACTTATCAGTGAGTGCATACCATGTGTGTTCTTTTGTGATTGGGTAGTCTCAGTCAGGATGATATTTTATAGTTCCATTCATTTGCCTACTAATTTCACTGAAGTCACTTGTTTTTAATAGCTTAGTAGTACTCCATTCTGTAAATGTACCACATTTTCTATATTCATTTAGGTTATTTCCAGCTTTAGGCTACTATAAATAAGGCTGCTATGAACATAGTAGAGTGTGTGTCCTTGTTATATGTTAGAGTATCTTCTGGGTATATGCCCAGGAATGGTATATATAACTGGGTCCTCAGGTAATACTGTGTCCAATTTTCTGAGGAACCTGCAAACTGATTTCCAGAGTGATTGTACCAGCTTGGAGTCCCAGCAACAATGTAGGAGTGTTCCTCTTTCTCTATATCCTTGCCAGAATCTGCTGTCACCTGAGTTTTTGATCTTAGCCATTCTGACTGATGTGTGGTGGAATCTCAGGGTTGCATTTCCCTGGTGACTAAGGATACTAAGCCTTTCTTTAGGTGCTCCTCAGCCAATCGATATTGCTCAGTTGGAATTCTCTGTTTAGCTCTCTGCCCCATTTTTGGTAGGGTTATTTGGCTTTCTGGAGTCTAACTTCTTGAGTTCTTTGTATATTTTGGATATTAGCCCTCTGTCAGAAGTAGGATTGATAAAGATACTGTCCCAATCTATTAGTTACCATTTTGTCCTATTGACAGTGTCCTTTGCCTTACAGAAGTTTTCCAATTTCATGAGTCCCCATTGTCAATTTTTGATCTTAGAGCATAAGCCATTGGTTCAGGAAATTTCCCCCTTTGCCAATGTGCTTGAGGCTCTTCCCCACTTTCTCTTCTATTAGTTACAATGCATCTGGTTTTATGAAGAATGTAGTTGAACCAGCACCATTCATTGAAAATGCTGTCTTTTTTTCCACTGGATGGTTTTAGCTCCTTTGTCAAAGATCAAGTGATCACATGTGTGTGGGTTCATTTCTGGGTCTTCAATTCTGCTCTGTTGATCAATGTGTTTGCCTCTGTACCAATACCATGCAGTTTTTGTCACTATTACTCTCTAATACAGCTTGAGGTCAGGGATGGTTTTTCCTCCAGAAGTTATTTTACTGTTGAGAATATTTTTTTTTGTTATTCCAGATGAAGTTGCAAATTGCTCTTTCTAACTCTACAAAGAATTGAGTTGGAATTCTGATGGAGATAGCATTGCATCTGTAGATTGCTTTTGGCAAGAATCAAGATACTCTAACACAGAGGTTAGGTGACCTGCTACAGAAAGATGTGTTTTTTCTTTGATTCCAATATTCAGATCCCACCTAATAACCTTATTCCTCTAAAAACATAGATGATTAAATGAGATCTCCCTTTCATGCTACCTGCAAACACAATGCAGTCATCTTCTGGGAAATTGACTTTTTCCCCCATGGACAAAGCATTTGCCACAGGTAGATAGCCCCACAAATGAGCAACCCAGGCCATTCACATTTCCCCCAGAATATTCATTATTTCCTTTATGAAGTTTGCATATTTAAGGGCAGCAATATTACATGTTTGTAACAGAACACATGCTCCTGCTATTACTGAGAGGCCGGCCAAGTGCTTTGTAGAAAGCAGGCCTTGAATAAATGCTTGCTCAAGTACTAAATGAATGGATGAATAAACTACTTTATGCATCACAGAAAGTTCACTGCAGTCATTCTCATTTGCATAAGGTCTCACACAAGGCCAAACAGCATCAAGGAAGGGAGAAAATGAGACAGAGTAAGTCATGATTTCAATAAGATAGACTTCACTTCACTGCATTAAGATCTCTCTGGATTTCCAAAGGTAATCACCAAGCCTGGAGGGTGGTTTTAGCTGTCTCTCTGAACATATAATCATTTTCTGTCAGGAACTTGGAGGACCATGTGGTCATCCCACGAAAGATACAAATCATTCCTAATACTGATACCAGAAGAATCAGTTTTCATGGGACTTGGATATAAAGTTGAGCTGCAAATGCTTCTTCTTGGCCACATCATGGATCTGCTGTGTGAGGAGCACATATTTTTTAACTTTCTTTTTTTTGTAGTGGATATTTTCTTTATTTATATTTCAAATGTTTTCCCCTTTCCTGGTTTCCACTCTGAAAACACCCTATCCCATCCCTACCTCTCCCTGCTCACCAACCCACCCTCTTCCTGTCCTGGTATTCCTCTATACTTGGTCATCCAGCTTTCTTAGGACCAAGGGTCTCTCCTCCCTTTGATGTCCAACAAAGCCATCTTCTGCTACATATGAAGCTAGAGCCATGGGTCCCTCCATGTGTACTCTTTGATTAGTGGTTAGGTCCCTGGGAGCTCTGGTGGTACTTGTTGGTTCATATTGTTGTTCCTCCTATGGGACTGCAGGCTCCTTCAGTTCCTTGGGTCCTTACTCTAGCTCCTTCATTGGGAACCTTGTGTTCAGCCCAATGGTTGGCTGAGAGCATGCAACTCAGAATTTGTCAGACACTGGCAGAGCCTCTCCGGAGACAGCTATATCAGGCTCCTATTAACAAGCACTTGTTGGCATCTGCAATAGTGTCTGGGTTTGGTGACTGTATATGGGATGGATCCTCAGGTGGGGCAGTCTCTGGATGGTCTTTCCTTCAGTCTCTCCTCCACACTTTGTCTCTGTATCTCCTCCCATGGATATTTTGTTTCCCCTTCTAAGAAAGACCAAAGTATCTATACATTGGTCTTCCTTATTCATGAGCTTTGTTTGGCCTGTGAATTGTATATTGGGTATTCCAAGCTTTGGCGCTAATATCCACTTATCAGTTAGTCATCAGGGAAATGCAAATCAAAACAACCCTGAGATTCCACCTCACAGTCAGAACGATTAAGATAAAACACTCAGGTGATAGCAGATGTGGAGAAAGAGGAACACTCCTCCACTGCTGGTGGAATTGAAAGCTGGTACAACCACTCTGGAAATCAGTCTGGTGGTACATCAGAAAATTGAACATAGTATTATCAGAGGACCCAGCTATACCACTCCTGGGCATATACCCAGCAGATGCTCCAACATGTAATAAGGACACATGCTTCACTATGCTCATAGTAGCCTTATTTATGATAGCCAGAAGCTGGAAAGAACCCAGATGTCCCTCCACAGAGGAATGGAAATAGAAAATGTGATACATTTACACATGGAATGCTACTCAACTATTAAAAACAATTAATTCATGAAATTCCTAGGCAAATGGATGGAACTTGAAAATATCTTCCTGAGTGAGGTAACACAATCCCAAAAGAGGAGCACAATTTTAATATGTTAGGATAAAGGAGCCATTCAAAAACATTGAGCTTCAGCCTCTGGTGAAAAAGTTAATTCTTCCATAACTAAAAATGTTCAGGACATAGATTAACTCATAGCTCACAATATGTATTATATCAGACAAAAATAATCTCAATAAATCTGCAAGGTTCTTTGGTAGATACTACTATTATTGAATCCACTAAATAATGTAAAGTATTTTAAAATGTTCATTTCAAATAAAAATATCAAAATGAGCATTTGAAAGAAAAACAGTTAAATATAGTTTATGATATAATGGGTGGAATGCTGATGCATATTCAAACCTTTCAACAAATATATTAATTGTAAACTGCATTAAATGAAATTCTTTTAAAAAGAAGCATTCTTCATGTCTTTGGAGATAAAAGTCAAAGCATCTGAGTGCTATAGCTCAGTTGTTTGTTTAGTATTGTGAGGACTAAGGGTCAGTCCTCTTATGTAAAAAAATTATAACTGTCTTGATTCTTCATTCTCTTCTTAGTCATATACTGAAGGCTAGCTTAACTTGAAGTAAAGTTTCCCATTGTGATGGAATAATGTTATGTTTATTTGATGTTTCTGCCTAAGTAAAGAATTATGGGGGGGGTTAAAAATTATGTCTATAGTTAAGATTAAAAATATTTGTAATCCTCAAAAAATGTGTAACACATAGTATTCTATTTAAATAAAATCTATGCCTTTTCAAATTCTAAAGCTCAGCAGAATGGTTCAGAGCTTAGCAGCACGTGTTTCCCTAAAAGGCATACATGAGCCATCTAAGAACATAGATTATTTCACATTCTGGCAAAATTGGGTGGGGAAGGAGGAATGCCAACAGAATACTTGATACTCTCTGATGTACAAGACTCTAGAAAACATCTTAACTGAAAAAATAATGTAAAAAAATTTTAACAGGGGAAACGAAAGAAGTACCCATCCTTCTTCCCAGCTGCCAACATTATTCTACATGTTAGAGGAGAATAATGAAATTCAAAGTAAAGAAGTCTGAATTTGAGACGTGGCTAACTCATCCTTTATAACCAGGTATGATTTGTCCATTTCTATAGGGTAAAGTTTGAAAATAAACTCATCACTAGTGTATAAGTAACACAAACTTTGATGGACTAACACAAGAGGTCATAAGTAAATGACCTGCTGGAATCCACTCACCTCCTGCATACACGTCATTCACAAGCCGAGTAAAATACAAATAATACAAAGAGAAGTTGAATAGAGCAACATCACATTCAATGTTAAGAATTAAACTCACAATCTTCAGAATGTGACTTAATTTCAAAAATTAGATAAAGAAACATAATAAATCCCAGAAGTGAAGAATAAAGACATATTCTACTTCAGAAGTACACCACTTCAGAAATAGGAATACTAAAACATAAATAATACATGTATATGTGTGTATATGTGATATATAGATATATATATCTCAAAGTGCTTAAAGAAGAGGAATGCAAAATTTAAAAGGTAATTTAAAATCATAAAGAAGTAAAACATCTTTTATTGTAAGCTGGTTTTGTGAGAATAAGAACCAGGTCCAGTTTTTGCTTGGAACCTGAATTGAAGCAAGTAGAACCAAATAGGTAAAATGGTTTCTATGCATGAATAGATTAAGCCTCCTTACAGCACAGTATTTCAAGGTCTTTGGACTAACTTCAAATCCCAAGTCAGAACTGAAGAAGAGGGTTTAGAAGCCCTGCTGACCCCTGAAAGTTGGGCAGGTGTGGTAGCTCTTTGTAAATGTCAGCCCTTAGGAGTCAGAGATGGGAGAAGGCATGCCAAGAAGAAACTGGCTGCTCAGACCAATGGCAAGTGGCAAGGTCTGCATTCAGCAGTAGATCGTGCCCCCGAAAAGTGGAAACTAACTGAGAACACCCAAAGTCAATTTCATGCCTTTACACACATCCACAAATGTATGCACAGGACCACAGCCACACGTACACCACATTTTAAAACAGCATGTGTGGGGGGGAATTAGAGAAAATACGAGGTATTCTTTGGATGAACTAAGAAGGAATTTGGTGACATTATTGAAGAAACTATGGGACTTGTGAGAACTTTTAACTAAGTACAAATGATGAGATGTTTTTTATTGGTTGTCAAGATATTGTTCAGGCTTCCAAGTCTGTCTCAAAGTCTTCTTACAAGTCTGTTCTCCTCAGGTGTCTACATGAGACCGGGCAGAGCTGCCCCAGGATTAAAGGTCACACTATATCCGGAGCCTTTGGAAAATAAGAGATGGGAGATGCAGGGAGTGGATGAAGCCCTGAACAAACGTGTGGCTAACAGGGGTCCATACATGGCAAAGACCCCGATGCCCCAGACCCATTAGGACTGCCAAGCTATCCTTGTGTCAGGCTCAAGGAATTGGTCACACCTCTCTCTGGTCTGCCTACAGATGTGAATAGTATGTGCCAAAACTAACAACTGCAGCTTCTTCTCCTGGATGATCACATTGGATACTGCTCCCTACAGAGAGAGACACCTCCCCCAGGAAGAGTCACTAAGCTCCCTTCTTGTGCTGTACTTAACAACCACACTGATTTGCCAGGCTGTTGTGAGGTAGGTACCCTCCACTGGAGTGAGCACAGCTGCCGTTGACCTGGAGTACTGCCCTAGCATTCTTCTTCTCTACAAAAGCAGAAACATATTTGCTAGACAGAACACAGTCTTTGGTACAGCTCTTAATTGTCTTGACGGCTACAGTGCATAGTCAAAATACTGTTTTGCGACATTATTTATATTCTGAGTGGCCAAATCAGCCTGGTGGTCCCAGTGATTGCTATGACAATTAGAACTACTTGTTTTATTGGTTTCGGAAAGATAGTAAATATACAATTTGTCCAGCTTTCCCATTTTTTTAATGTACGTGAGGATGACATCATATTGTTGCTATGTGTTCAAGTGGAAACTGGAAGTTTGGATCTTGTAGTGCTTTCTGAAAGAGATGGGAAATCAGAGCTACTGCTCCCTGTTCTAATTTACAAATAGGCACAACTAAAAACACTTCTGAACCAAATCTTTAGGAAAAGGACAAGCCCTAATTATAGAGCATAGATATCCTTGGCTTACATAGAAAGAGTTTGTGCCCATCCATATTTTGGTTTTTTGAGGTGCCTGGCCACAGTGCACATACCTCTCACTACTACTGCCTTGTGACTCCTCAGGCTGCCAACAGCTCAGTCAACTTAGCATTGCCTCTCCATCAGCTCTGGTGACTAGCCAAGCTTCCTTAAGTTAAAATAAAGAAAATGGTAATTGAGTGAATTCAGTTCTGCCTTGACCTTCTGTGAACTCGGTTTTCTTTGTAGGTGTTTTACCATTCGCTGTGCATCTGCGTTCAACTTCTTAACTACTGTGCAGCTTTAGGCAAGAATTTCTAAGAAGCCAAGAGAATCAAAGTGAGCGTTTCTAAATCAGGCTGCACTGAGTTCATTGGAAGAGTGATTTACAGATGTGTTCAGATTTCCAAGATGGGCAGAGCATACCCACAAGGACAGATCTTCTTTGTGCAGTGGTCTAACTGTCACTCATAAAACACACAGCACTGTACTATCGCCAGGACCATTTGGAACACCTGACAACTGTTGAACAAACACAGTAATTCATTAGAA
Source organism: Apodemus agrarius (assembly GCA_964023405.1). Classification (NCBI taxonomy): domain Eukaryota; kingdom Metazoa; phylum Chordata; class Mammalia; order Rodentia; family Muridae; genus Apodemus; species Apodemus agrarius. The sequence continues at coordinate 56,979,000 of OZ030008.1, read as the reverse complement.
TCTCAGGAAGTTTTCTCTTGAGCACTGTGAATAGCCCCCCTTAAGCTCCAGGACCGAATGCTAATGCAGCCAGTCTGTGATCAAAGTGAACTGGCATGTGCGGTTAGGACAAGGAGTGACTCCACACTGGTGTTTCTGTTTGATTCTTTTGTTCATGGAGAACAGCACTGGCAGCGGAAGGGCTCTCACAATGGGGCACTGACAGTTCCCAACAAGCAAATCAGGCAAGGCTGAGATGTGTTCAGGCAAGGCCGAGATGTATTCGAATAGCTGGTTGTATCCAAAAGACAGTTTTGTTTTGAAATTTTTTCTTCTTCTGTAGCTGACATTGCTATAATGTATTTTCATTACCCCGTGCAGACTGACTGGCCAGACAGCCACAGTCCTTTCCAATAGCCTGCAGAAGCAACACTGGAATCTGACAAATTCTCAGGAGCCTTTGCTTGCTAGAGACAGGTTAAAAGCACTTACTCTGGGTTCACTGTGGCAGTGTGGCTGAGGAGGTCCTTGCTTTCTTTTTGTGATAACCAAGCAGTGCTCCTGTCCTATGACATGTCACAAATGTATTTGTTTTTGTGCCCATCCCCCTCCCACCTCTGAGTTGTAACAGTCCCCACTGACTGTGCTGTCACTACATTCAGACACAGCTATAATGGCTTTGAAGGGCAGTTTAATCTGGTTTTGTTAATGTTCATCTTGTTTAAGATGACAAAGTAAGCTTAAATTACAAATTGGCTCCCTCTTCAACATCCCAGTCTGATTGCTGTTACACCTGCAATGTGGAACTTTACTGTGACAATACACTGTACTAATAAAACCATGCTTTGAAAAGATATAGCTAGTGAAATTAAATATAATCTTATATACATATGCAATCTTTCTAAAACTATGTATGTATTTATTTTTATTTAAAATGTTAATTAGTGGAAACCAGAGTCCAGAAATACACCCAAGCATGCCTGGTTAATCACATAAAGATTTAGGGCTATTGAATAAAAGGAAAATTATGTGCTTAAGAAAGAATTGGGGTCTCTTCCATTCTCATGTATTAAAAATTAATTTTAAAAACTGATATTTGTAGGATACCATATGAGATTGTCTGCTAGCCTCTGGGTGCTCACATGCTTACACATGCATACACATACCCAAACACCCACAAACATAAAATTGGAGGAGGGAAAAAATATCACAACCTTGATGTGGTAGAGGAGTTTGATCCTTCCCCTTGTGATGCAGAGCACAGATTCTGCTTGGCATATTGGACTTGTACTATTAAGAAAATGAAAACAAAACAAAAAAAAAAACAAGTCATACTCTAAGACAAAATATTCCAAAAATAGTATTAAATGAACTCTCAAAAATCAATATAATAAATACATCCTGTACAATATAAGCAGAAGCATCTAACAGAAACTACACCGCAGATCAATGCAGTTAAAGAAGCACATGGAAGCAGGGCGTTAAACCCCTGGTACCTCTGGAAATACCAATTGTAACTACAACAAAATGTCACTAAGTAACTATTGGAAGGGCTCACATTTAAATAGAAAGAAGGCAGCCTGTGAAAAGCTGGCAAAGATGAAGTGGAACCAGTTTTTAAAATTGTTATTGGAATTCAAAACATCATCAATTGCTTGGAGAGAAATTTAGCAATAACTTTAAAGTTAATTCACATGGTGTGCCTAGAAGTCACAAGCAAAGCCACTATAGATATTAACCAGAAGAAACAAAGACATATCTCAACACAGACACTTTCATATGAGTTAGGTTAGAAACTTTCTTCATTATCACCAAAAAGGGAAATGAAGCTGTGTCTGTCAGCTGGCAATCAGTTTACCTGATTATAATACATGTATACATTACAAGTCTATCCAGTGATAAATAACAAAGTCACAGAAAAAAAAGTGGATTCTAAAGCATTATGGTAAAATCAGTGAGACTCCACTCCACAGCCACCATCCCAGACACACACACAAAGGTGTACACATTTGTTCCAGCTTATGTGGAATCCTGTAGAAGGAATTTTGATGAAAGAAATCAAGAAAATGGCTGCCACGGGCTGGACCGAGGACAGTAGGGTAGCCCATGAGAAAGGCAAAGCTTGCAGGGCATCCTGTATCTAGCCTAGACTGTCTCTTCTATAATGGATGACTATTGGAATTCACAAAAGTATGCCTGGAGACCGTGGATTTTACTGTAATTAGAGAATTGGATTTGAATAACATATCAATAATACTTCCTTCCGGGGGGGGGACAGCATTTTTCTATTTGTATTTTTTACATTATAATAGACGTGTTATAACACTGAACTATTGCAAAGGTACTTTGGTCTCTGGGTCCTACAACAACTTTATCAGGACAGAATCTGAAGCAGGTTCATTGCACTGACTGCTAGACTGATGCTGTTTTCACAGATGAAAAGAGTGAAGGAAAAGGTGGTGAGGTTTGTGCCTGGTGTTTCGAAGCAATTGCACGATGTAGGAAAGCAGACTCCAGCAGAGTCCATCTGAAGCTCCTGTGGTCCATTCCAGAGTGGTCTTTTCTTGCACTTCTCACTCAAAACTAGTAGCTGCACACAACTCCAACCTTTTAAAATGCAAGGTCTAGAGAGAATGTAATTGTTCAATTTTTAAAATAAGAAAACATGGGTACTTCCCCATTACGGCCCCTTAGTACACTGAAAACCAGAATTCCACAGAGAAATGGTCCTTGGTAATCATTAAAGAGGCATTTACTGTTTCAGGCCATGAGGCTGCAGTGTTAGGTTCCAAAAGTGGTAACAGGGTTGAAAGCCAATCAACCAAAGGTGCCTGTGACAGAGATGCCAATATTGTGCAGCACGGAGGCAACAAGGTCCATAGGACAGTGCAAGGTTTCCCCCAGTGAAAGCATCCCCACTAAAATATGTAAACCCAAGGTTGCAGATATGCTCCTTGCTGAACTTACCATCTGGATTCCTTTTAAATGATGGCACAAGTGTCAGACTAAAGGCAGACATGTTTATGTGCTTCTTTGTTTCAGAAAGTAATCTCACTTTATATATATATATATATATATATATATATATATATATGGAGTATTTTCTCAAAATAGTTTGTTTTGTTTTAAATACATGCAAATAACACATGCAAGTAATGCAATATAAAATGAATATTGCATGATAGTTTACTTCAAAATTTATCCTGACCTAGCACAGTTTCCAGGGAGAAGACACTTTGAAACCTGCATTTTTGTTTTGTTTTGTTTTGTTTTGTTTCCCACATTTAAATGATGTGCTTCTATTGTTGACTGTTGACTTACTATTTTTGGTATGACATTTTCATGATGTTGTAGCATCCCTTACTCACTACACACAACACCTCCTCGCTTTTGCAATGAATGAGATGCATCTGAGAGTTTGACTGAATAAATAGGAATTAACCATTTTAACTAGAAAATTTTTATTTTTCTTACCTGTGTTGTTTTCCCTTTTGTTTATCTTGAAACTATTTTTATTTTTTTCTTTATCTAATTTCTAACCTTTTGTCTCTTATTTCCTTCCCTATCCAATCATACTCTAGCCCAGTCACTAAATTTGGTTCCATTTCATGAAGATCTAAGGGTTTCTGGAGGACAGCTTGCTTGCAGTGCCACACACAGATGCCTGCTAGGAGTTCTTCCCCGCAGCTCTTCCACACCTCCTATCATTTAGACTGGGAGACTCTTTCTTAATTTATGTCCACAAATTGCTGAGTTACAGCCTCTAGTAGTTTCTGAAGAGAGAGCACATAGAAAACTAATGGTTTCAATGTTCACTTTAGCTGACAAAAAGAGAACTGTAGTTTATTAAGATATAGGAATATAGAAATTCTGGGTAAAATTGTTTTCCTATGATTTTTAAGGCATTCTTTTGCTACCATACTTTTCTTGATACTCTCTAAATCTTTAGAAGATGTAAAATTTTTATTTTTACTCTAGAAGGTTCTGAAATTTCATGAAAACTCAACTTGGTATAGACACATTTTTTTACTGTTGTGCTAAACACTTCAGAATCCTTACCAAAGAATTTTGTTTCTGTATTTGGAAAATAGTATTTTTAGGTAATTGAGGTAATTTCACGTCTATTTTACTCAGGAGATATGATGATATTGAATTCATGAATTCTATATTTCACTGTTTTCTGTACCTTGTAAAGCCTACTTTTGTGTGTGCCAGGTTGACTTAATCACCACAATCTACTAATTTTTTTCAAATTATACTACTTTCAAAGAGTATATTTTCAATTATTTGGCTGCTTCTTCATAGCAGAAGCTGTTATTTCAGACTGTTCTTAATTTTCATCTCTTTCTCTCTAATATATTACCCATAACTATAAAAAAGTTTCTATAAAAATTTTTCTTGTAAAGCAATTCTTAGTTTGCAGATCTAAGAACGTCAAGAAAAAATTATTCAGATTAGTATTTAAAAACAACAACTAAATTTCAAAAACCAAAGACACATAGAAAAACAAAAAGCAAGTGATCCCTACATAGAAATTATCTTGCAGCATTATAAGCAACAGAAGAGGAAACATTAAAATGTCCTTCAGTTTACTAAAAGAGAAAACTTAGATCAGAAACTTATACCTGAAAGACTTTCAAACTATGAAAACACATTGCATAGGACTAAGCATAGGAGAGAAGTCATTATTAGCATGGAATCCCATGTGAAATACCAGAGTCACATAAAACTGGAAAGAACAATACCAATATAGTATGCAGACAAACATTAACATAGACATGATTCCTATAAAACCCCAAACCTGAAGCCAAATATATACACAAAGAGCTGTTAAGGTTAAAAAATGCCCTCACTTAACATTATTAGATAAATAACCCCCAAAGATAACCCCTCAGTGTTTTGTTTTGGCCATCTACTGAGCACGAAACCTGCCCCTAAGAGTAGTTTGTTTGCCCTGTGATACCCACTTGGAAAAAACCTAATTTTTCCTTTGTAAGAGGCTATCAATTTGGGACTGCTTCTGGGTTGGGGATGGGGAAATGTTTGTTTAGTTTTTTTTCTGCTTTCTTTTGTTTTGACAGAGAAAGAATGCAAAGTTTGCACTAGGCAGGTAGGGAGGTGGAAGGATTTGGGGAGAGTATGTGGAGGTAATAGCATGACCGAAATATATTTTATGAAGAAAATGTTTTTTATTTTAAAATATATAATTCTAAAACATATAACCCAGAGGTTGGAGGTTGGCACATTAAAATTATTTTAAGGGTCAATGATCTCTCTCTCTCTCTCTCTCTCTCTCTCTCTCTCTCTCTCTCTCTCTCTCTTTTATATGAGATGCATTGTGGGTTTATAGATTCCAAACTGTTGAAGAAATAAGGGATAAAGAAGCAATTTCTAAAATATAATAGAGTAACCATAGTGTTGAATTAAACTATGCTGATAGCATAGTAGACTTGAAAACAATAAATATTAACTAGAGTTATACATTTCATAACAGAAAAATAATTGCTTTGCCAAGAAATCATGAAAGTTATGAATATACAAACATGTAAAGTCATTTCTCCCAAATATGCTATGAAATGTTATAGAACTGAAAAAGAAAGATGTTAAAGGGTACAGGGTGATACTTAAAATATCCAATTGCCAATAACTGATGAGACATGTAGATAGAAAAATCATTGAGTAGATGGGGAATTTGAAGAGCTCTGACCTCCTTTTGTATAACTAACTTCCACAGAGAACATGGGGATTGCATTCAATGGTAGCTGATACACTAAGACCTAAAGTAAACCTCAGCAAATGTAAACAGAGTGGGACTTTATGCTGTAATAAATTAAGGAATAATAAGGATATATATATATATATATATGACTATATATATAAAACACACAAAGTTTCAGAAAATGACTAACATATTTCTAAATGATCCACATAGAATATAGAAAATAAAAATTTAAAAAAAATAACTGAAAAAAAAAGAAATTACATGGAAATGAAATGAGAGTGAAGATAAGAACAATATAAAAGACAAGTCAGGGAACTAACTAAGGGAACAACGAAGGGAAAAGAGGAATTCGTTTGTTAGCACAAAAATGGAAGGTAATTCCAAGTCTTAAGATTCATATTAAGAAATTTACATATAAATAGCCAGCCAAAGCTAAACCAAACAGACACAGGTAAATATTATATAAGTACTATTGCATAAAATTTTGATTTCAAAAGCTGGTCCATTATCATAGTCCCCCATCTCTCTCTCTCTCTCTCTCTCTCTCTCTCTCTCTCTCTCTCTCTCTCTCTGTGTGTGTGTGTGTGTATGTGTGTGTGTGTGTGTGTGTGTGTGTGCCTAGAGTTTGACAGCATGTGTTTTCCTCAATTACTCTTCTACCTCTCCTATTGAAGTAAGATCTCTTGCTGAACAAGAGGTAATCATTTCTATTGGTCTTGCTAGCCAGTTTCCTCCAGGGATCCCTTGTCTTGTGGGTGCTGAGAATCTTGTTGGCTGCCACACCCATACAGCTTTCACATGGCTTCTTGGATCCAAATGGTAGTCCTCATACATGCACAGAAAGTATTTTAACCACTGAGACATCTCTCCTGCCCCACTGTGTCACTTTTCTTCAATAATTTGCCATTACATGGCTGAAAACAGAATATGAAATAGAAAACATCTAGATTATGAAGGCATTGCTTTCATTACTCCCTTAATCATTAACACACACACACACACACACACACACACACGTGCGCGCGCATGTGTACACAGACAAAACCTTGATAAAACTAATAAAAATAACATTGCAAAAAGCAAAATCATAAACATTTCAAAATACTGCCAATGAAATAGTGAAAAATACAATTATACTCAGCAAAATTTTTAGTATAAAGGAAACAAATTACATATATCACTGACTATTTTAATAGTAAATTATCCAAGTAAACTGAGAGATTTCTAATGTACACACAGGCAAACTTTTTTTTTACTAGAAATTCTTAGGACCTTTATATTCATGTACCAATCCAAGAAAAAATATATAACATATAAACACAAAAATGTGCAAAAATACTCACAGAAAAGTTATTTATAAAACTAAGATTGCAGAAATAATTCAAGTGTGCAGTAACTGGTGACAGGCTATCAGAGTCTTATACTTTTGCAAAAGAGAGTGATTCGTCAATGTGAAGGAGCAAAGTGTTGCAGGACTGTAGACTGATGTATGTCAAGATCATTGCTCCATGAGGGTTAAGTTGATAAGCCGCACACTGTGAGGTTCCTGTTAGATCACAGCTCTATAAGAGGCAAAGTTGTTGAAGCAAGCTTGTCAAAGAGCCATGCTGGGAACATGAACGAGCTTCCCATGAGCATAAGGAATTATCTAGGGACAATGAAAGTCTTCAGTAGTTAAATTCTGGTGTCGTTCATTTAACACTATAAATTAATTCGTTTTCAATTTTGCTCTTTCTAACATGGGGATTGATTGTATAAAATTCATGCCTCTCAAGAATATCTAGAAAGAGAAAACAAAATGTATGAGTATCAGGTCCTTTCCAAATAATTCTGAAAAAGATGAAAACTCAGTTTTTAATAATGTTAAAGATTTAAAAACCAGCCTCACTATGCAGTTGTATTTTCTTTCACTTGTTTAATGCTAACGTATGAGAGTACTTGGCCCTGTGGCTCTTTCTTGAGCAGATATGTCTACCAACTAACTCAGCCTTACAATTATTCCACTCCTCATCCTTTTGCCTGTATGTCTTGCTAAGTCATGAGTTGAGATCTCAGAGCTAACAACAATGCAGAGAGAATTCCAAGCATGCTCCACCAAATGTTACTGAATGCTTCCACCCCTCTTCACAGGAACAATGACTAAGGATACCAGTAGGCTAAAAATAGTTTCCATTGCTACAGAGATATTTGCATTTGATGATGTTATTACAATTTTACTTTATTTTTACAAACCAATATATTAGTATTATGTGAACCTCTACAATCAATCAGAGACATATTGATGCCACCTTCAGTGGTCAATTTCAAAGCCATAGCCCTGGGATTTGGGGATTACTGTATCTAGGAAAGAAAAAATATCCATATAGATTTCTCCTCAGAGTCCTATCACATGATACATTCACCTTGAAGGGGATACAAAGATGCAGTTTAACATTAAGCAGATGAAGCAAGAAGGAAATTTACTTTATTTTTTTGATACAATAGCACATAAGCTTCCAAGTAACTGACACTGCATTATTTGATATATTTCTTCAAATTTCCATGCTCTACTTTGCAAACATTTTGCTAAAATTGTCATATGAGATGATTCTGGGAGGAATGTATTTTAAAGCATTTCAAGGTCATTGATTTTCCAAATGTACAATTATACATGTATTTATATTTTCTTTGATAATGAGACTCATATTTGTGGTATTTTAGAAGTTCTTAATATCACCCCACATGCAAAATTCTAGTAATTAGACCTTGCTGGCTCAACTGGAGGTCAACATGCAGAAGAATGAGAATTGATCCACTCTTATCTCCTTGCACTAAGCTCAACTACAAGTGGATCAAGGACCTCCACATAAAACCAGATACACTAAAGCTAATAGAAAGGAAACTGGGGAAGACACTTGAGGACATTGGCTCAGAGGGAAAATTTCTGAACAGAACACCAATTGCTTATGGTCTAAGATTAAGAATAGACAAATGGGACCTCATAAAATTACAGTTTCTGTAAGGCAAAAGACACGGTCAAAAGGACAAATCGGCAACCAACAAATTGGGAAAAGATCTTCACCAACCCCATATCCGACAGAGGGCTAATATCCAATGTATATAAAAAAGTCAAGAAGTTAGACCCCAGAAAACCAAATAACCCTATCCAAAAATGGGGTACAGAGCTAAACAAAGACTTTTCACCTGAAGAAATTCGGATGGCTGAGAAACACCTTAAAAAATGTTCAACATCATTAGTCATTAGAGAAATTCAAATCAAAACAACCCTGAGATTTCACCTCACACCAGTCAGAATGGCTAAGATAAAAAACTCAGGAGACATTAGGTGTTGGCGAGGATGTGGAGAAGGAGGAACACTCCTCCACTGCTGGTGGGAATGCAAGCTGGTACAACCACTCTGGCAATCAGTCTGGCGATTCCTCAGAAAACTGGACATGATACTTCCAGAGGACCCAGGCATACCACTCCTGGGCATATACCTGGAAGACTCCCCAGCATGCAATAAGGATACATACTCAACTATGTTCAGAGCAGCCTTATTTATAATAGCCAGAAGCTGGAAAGAACCCAGATGTCCTTCAACGGAGGAATGGATACAAACAATGTGGTATATATACACAATGGAGTACTATTCAGCCATTAGAAACAATGAATTCATGAAATTCTTAGAGAAATGGATGGAGCTGGAGAACATCATACTAAGTGAGGTAACCCAGTCTCAAAAGAATACCCATGGTATGCACTCACTGATAAGTGGATATTAGCCTAGACTCTTGGGGCACCAAAGACACAATCCACATATCAAATGATATCCGACAATAAGGAAGGAGTGAACACTGGTGCTGGAAAGGATCAAAACATCAGTGTAGGGGAATACCAGAACAGGGAAGTGGGAAGGGGTGGATGGGTGAACAGGGGGAGGGAAAAGGGCATGTGAGACCTTTGGGGGTTGGGGAACCAGAACAAGGGAAATGAAATGTAAATATAGAATATATCCAATAAATAAAAAAAAATACAAAAAAAAAGATTGTCCTTATGATCCACCTATTACAAACTGCAGATATTGAGGATACTATACCTTCTTGCTGGCACAGAGAGGCCATGTAATATACTTCAGGGAAGGTCTCTCAGGACCTCTTGGTACAATTTCAGGTCACACATGTTAAATTTTTCTCAGGTATTAATTGATGTTTGTAATCTGGCAATTTGAGGATTCTTGTCCTGGGCTCAAGCTGTAATTCATCTGTGCATTAGCTGACATTCCCAAATGCTGTGCTACTTCTCACATCTGGAATAACTTGCTCAAATATCTTGAGGAACTTAGTACTACTGTGATAGTGTTCTCTTATTCTGGCCTCTTCTAGGCTCTTGTGAACGTTATTTTGGTAATCTTATGGAGTCTTGCTACCAGAAAATCTCCAAATTAACTTGAGTTTTATTTATTTATTTACCTTGTACAGGTATGTGTTCCTTTATAAAGTCTATTATAATCTAGAGGTAGATTAATACGTCAAAGTGTATAAGGCAAAGCTCGCATGATTTCAATCCTATGCAAGAAATCTACAGGCAACTAAAGAATTCTGAAAATAGGAGAAATAATCTTCCTCAGGGAGGAACACACCAATTGTTATTCAATACACAATTCTGATGGATGTTTGGAAGACCAGAAAAGCTGAGAGAGACATGGACAGTGCAGGCTGTGCTTAGGAAGTTTCACTGGGGAATAAAAATCATCTGGAAATGGGATAAAAACCGTTGTGATGTTTTATGGAAGATAACTGTTTTCACTCTGTCCATGTCCTAAAAACAGAACTGAGACTAAATTAAAAGATAATGGACTAATTTGTTTGCCTAAAAGAATCTAGGATGCAGACTGTCATGGTACTTTTATCCAGGTCTTCAGAGAGAGTTAGAGAGAACAATAAATGGAATAGAAAGATAAGAAAACTGTGCAATTTGGCAAAGAAATAACAGATTAAATTTGAAGACAACAGGGGTACAGAAAGTGTTTCTGTAATTGCTGAAGATATTAGTACCTTTAAAGTAAAACTTCTTGCTCTGCACTGGGACAATAGGAACAGCGAGAGCAAGGCTTCACCCTTCCCTATAAGGATTTCTGACTTGTAAAAATACAAGAATACACAAAAGAAGAGAGCCTTCCATGAAATTAGCAATTTAAAACTCAAGATTTCTCTATTCAAAAACAATCACCTAGGGAAGTATAATCAAGAGTCAATCTCAAAGACAAATAAAATCCACTGCAACTTTGGTCTAAAGTAGCAAGGCTACATCTCCATTTCGAGCTAGCCAAGGAAATTGACAGCTGGTATTAGTCAGGGTTCCCTGGAGAAACAGGACCAATAGGATGTGTGTGTGTGTGTGTGTGTGTGTGTGTGTGTGTGTGTGTGTGTGTCTGTGTGTGTCTGTGTGTGTCTGTGTGTGTGTCTGTGTGTCTGTGTGTGTGTGTGTCTGTGTATGCATCTGTGTGTGTTTGTATATGAGAGAATGATGTATACATTTAAAGAACTTACTAAATCAGCTTGTGGTAAAGTAGTAACAACAGTTGTTTCAACCTGAGAGGTTGAGAACCCAGTAGTTTCTTGAGATGGAAATATTTAAGTAATCCCAATCTGGTGCCAAAAATCTAGACAGCTCTGGGGAGCTTCTGGTCCTTTGTCAACAATGAGAGTTTAGAAAGACTGGTTCTTATATCCTAATGAAGGAGATGGAAAACTTTACAATAAAAAATTTAAAATACTGAGGAAAGTAATTAAGATACTAGGAGATGGTAAGACACTAATGGATGGGCAGAATTAATACATGGAAATTTTTGTACTACCAAAAGAAATCTATAGATATACAGCAAACTATCCAAATTCTAATGCCATTTATCATAAAATTTATTTTTTTTAAATTCCCATGAAATCAGGGTAAGTCAAGAGAGAAGTTCAAGGACCAAAATGCAAACTGTCTCCCTTCTACCATAATATTTTTATGGTAGAATAATATTTTTATATCTTGAAGGCAACTACAAGAAAGTGCCCTTATCACTCAGGGTGAGCACTACCCCAAATAAAGCAATCAGTTCAATTCTTTACTTAAGATTCTCTATTCAGGGAGATTCTAATATGTGTTGACATCAAAAGTAGCCACATGGAATCATCCATGTGGCACTGATTCTGTTGGAATGAGTGACTCAAGCATGAGGGGATGAAGGAAGTTTGCACCAAGGTTTCATGAGGCTTATGATACCATGGACTACGTACCAGGAACAGTTTATCTGGAGAGTGGTTCTGAGAAGCGACTGGATAAAGGCATGAAGGTGAATAGCATTAGAAGCGTCAGTCTGTTGGAAATGCCAAGGCCACGAGAGATGCACTGATGAAGCTTCAGACATAGGATGCAGCTATCCCACGAGTGAGACTGTGTGTGTCCTCAAGTGCCATAATTGGAGGATTGGGAATGCTAAAGGCCATTAGATTCTGAAGCCCTAGATGCTGCAGGTGAAACTAGAAGATTTGTTTTTTGTTAGACTGGGTTTTGTTATTTTTGGCTTTTTTTCCTTTGCCGTGGCCTCATTTCTCCTTTGTAGAATAAAAAGGTTTACTCTGAACGATTGGGTATTGGATGCAAGTTGTTAACATTTGTATCTTACAGGGGCTCACAGACATTTATGCTCAGTCTTAAAGGATACTTAGTACATTGTACTTTTGGAATGTGTTGGGATTGTTAATAACTACAAGCACTTCATGAATGGAGGAAATGCATTTTGTACTATGAAATGAAAATGAGACTTAATGGGAACAAGGACAAAAATGTTCTGATTTAAAATGACAAGTTTGGACTTATTTAATATAATTTGAGTTGTGATTTATTAATCACGGTCAACTTGACAAGATCTAGACTCCCTATAAAAACACATTTCAGTGTGCATCTATGAGGGCATTTCCAGGAAGGGGAAGCTACAGAGGAAAGTCGTGTCCTGAACATTGATGTGGTGAGGAGAAAGGAAAGCTGAGTGGCAGCGTCCATTTCTGTCTGCTTTCTCTTCATGGATATAGAGTGAACAGAATGTAGACATAATGAGTAAAATATGCAGATTATGTCAGCCACAAGAAAACCTTCTTCCCTTAAAACTGTATCATGCTGGGTATTTTGTAACAACAAAGAATGAGAGTAACTAATCCAGAGTGAGAATGAAAATCCTGAATAGAAACAAATATTTACATCTAGCAAAATTAAACTCCAAAAATTGAGATATTAATGTGCTTCTAGAAAATAAAAATGCAAGGAAATGATTACTATCATGATATACTCACCAAAACTAAAACAAAAAAAAAAAGAATTTACGTATATGGTTCTTGTAGACTTCAATAATAAAAATAATAAAAGATAGAAATAAAAGGGATACTTGGAAGAAAGGAATAAGTCTATTTTTTCCTATTTTTGACCATACACCCTTTATGCAGATCTCTAAACACACCACCAGAAAGGGTAGAACTGATAAACACTTCTTTCAAAGTGGTAGGTTTACAAAATCAATATACAATAATCATATAATAATACCTTCTTTTTATAAAAACTTGTTTTTTACCTCCCAATCACTGCTCCCCAGTCCGCACCTCACAGAGTCCCTTCCCCCACCCCTTCTCAACTGGGAGGGTACTCCCCAAGGGATCCACCATCACAACTGTCTCATCAATTCTTTTCAGTATTAGGTACATCTTCTTCCACTGAGGCCAGACAAGGCAACTTGTTGGGGAACAGATTCCACAGACAGGCTAAAGCTTTAATTACAACCCCTGCTCTAGTTGTTGTGGGACCCACATGGCAAACATGCTGCACATCAGCTATTTATCCACCTGGCGGCTCCATGCAGCCCACGTGTGCTTGCTCCTTGGCTTGTGGCTCAGACTCTGAGAGCTTCTAAGGATCCAGTTTAGCTGACTCGATTGGTTGGTCTTCCTGTGAAGTTTCTATCCCTTTCAGGGCCTTTAATCCTTCCCCAAACTCTTCTGGAAGAGTCCCTGGCCTCCTACCAATGTTTTACTATGGGTACATGAATCTGTTTTAATCAGCTTCTGTCTGCAAGCAAAACAGAGTATCTTCAATCAATTGATTTCTTATACACCAATAATAAGCATACCAGGAAAACATTCAGTAAAACAATCTTATTGACAATGGTGTCAACAAAATAAAATATCCCAATGAAAGAGATGGAAAATGAAATATTTAAAATACTGAGGAAAGTAACTGTGTAAGACACTAATGTATAGGCAGAACTCTTAAAGTTAAGAGTTCATGATGAAATGCAATCACTGATAAGTGGATATTAATGAGCCCAGAAGCCCTAAATACTCAAGACACAAATAGCAAGTCAAATGATTCCCAAGAAGAAGAAAGGAGAGGACCCTGGGCCTGTAAAGATTGCTTCCAGTTTAGTAAAGAAACCGAGGGGGGAGGGGGAATTATTGGGGAACAGATGGGGGGGAGAGGAACTATGGGAACTATGGTGGGTGGGAACTGGGAAAGGGGAAAGCCTTTGGAATGTAAACATAGAATATAGAAAATAAAATTAAAAAAAAAAAAAAAAAAGAGTTCATGAATCTGAGAAGGAGCTGAGATAGACACAGGAGGAATTAGGTGCAGGAGGGAGCAGATGCAGAGCAGATGTCATGATAGCATTCATGTATGAAAATATTAAAAAATTAAAAGTAGATCAGTAGAAATATCAAGTAACTGTAGGCATTTTCAGTAAGTTCTGGCTCCTCTTCTGTCCAATTACAAGCTCTCTCTTAATTTCTTTATCAATACTTTGCTGGTTGTTCCCTAACACCAATAATATGCCAGAATTGTTTAGTTACCAAAAGTAATCTATAGGTTTATAGCAAACTATCCAAATTCCAATATCATAAAACAAATATCATTCATTGTAAAATGAAAAATAATATGTATAATAACTATATATACATATATATAAATTATATATAAAAGAACCTGAATAGGCAAATAAATCTTGAGCATAGAGAACATTACCTTAGGACCACAGTCCCTGCTTTCTGGTTATACTCCTGAGCGTCAGGGAACAACCAGCAAAGTATTGATAAAGAAATTAAAAGAGAGCTTGCAATTAGACAGAAGAGGAGCCAGAACTTACTGAAAATGCCTATAGTTACTTGATATTTGTACTGATTTACTTTTAATTTTTTAATATTTTCATACATGAATGCTATCATGACATCATTTGCTCTGCATCTGCTCCCTCCTGCACCTAATTCCTCCTGTGTCTAGCCCAGCTCCTTCTCAGATTCATGAACTCTTATCTTTAAGTATAAATGCATTTATTTATTTTATATATAAATCTACATATATACATGTATATATAATATAAATCTACTTATGCATACACCTCTCTCTGTATATATATATATGTATACACACACACACACACACACACATATATATATATATATATATATATATATATATATATATATATCCTTATCTTACCGAGTCCAGTTCAACACTGTTTATATGTGTATTTGCTTGGAGCTAGTAATTTAGGATTGGATAACATGTCATGGAGCTCATCCCTTGAGACGGCTGATATTCCCTCACTCTACAGCCATTAATTGCCTTAGCTTTTCATCTATGGCTGAGGTCTTATGAGATTTCTTTCATCTACATTGGGTTGTAAACTGGTGGTGTCATTGTATAGGTCTGGTTTAGGTGACCACATTTTTGAAATTTCTTATGTGTACCTCTCTTACTAAATATAGAAAAATATCAAAAACATATAATTGAGAAACAAGTTTCTCTTCAACTAATGGTGCTGAGGAAACTGGTTATGCATGTATAGAAGAATGAAACTAGAGTCCTGTCTCTTACTCTGTGCAAAGTTCATTCAATGGGTCAAAATCTTACTAAGATATGATTCTGGCAGAGGTAAGGATAGGAAAATACATTGATGTCTAGGCATATAGATAAAAGACAGACCATAACAGCACAGAGAGTAATACCATGAGATGGCAAAAGTATTGCGTGAGATTAAATATTTTTTTCACAGCACTGGTGTAATTAATTGAGAAGATACAGCTTTCCGTATTAGAGACAATTTTCCTTGCTATATATCTGATAGATTAACATTTATCCTATACAAAGAACTAAATGACTTAAATGGCAAATAGACTTAATGAAGTGAACTGACAATTCTCAAGATCTGAAGTACAGATGGCCAATAAATACATGAAAAATACATCTAACGTTATTGACCAGCAGAGAAGTGCTCATTAAAACTACATTGAGACTCAGTATCATGCAAGTGAGAATGACAGTCATGAAGTAAGTGAATGGTAAAATATGGCAAGCATCCTAGAAAATGGGAGATCTCATACTTTGGCAATTATAAGAACATGATCTGGTGCAGCTACTGCAGAAACAAGTCTAGAATTTCCACAAAAACATAATCATAGAACTACTGCATGATACGGCTTCATGAATAATGTGTATATACCTGAGGGTCTCCAAGTCAATATGCCATAAATATTGTATCTATGTTTATTATAACACTACTCACAAATGCCAAATTATGAAATCAGCATAGGCATCTCTCAGTCAATGAATGAAGAAAAATATGGAGTATATACACAATGGAATTTAACGCCAAAGGTAGTATGCCATCTTTAATAAAATGGAAGTAGAAATAATTATTTTAAAATAAATAAAATTAAGAAAAACAAATATTATAACTTCCTCTCATTAGTATATTCAAGAATATTTATAGATATATAAAATCATATATCACATACACATGTATATGACATTATACACACATATATGTATATTCAATTTTATATGATAGCAGAAGGGAGACTGTTAAAAAAGGAGGCATCTAAATAAAAACAAAACTTAAACTTTATCTGTTCAATGACCACGTGATTCTGTGTATATGTATATATATTTATATGTATATACATATATATTTTAAAATCCCTAGGAATAATAACTTTACAAAACCAAACCTGCTAGAACTATTAAGTCTAATGGGTTTCAGAATATACAATCTGAATATACCAGTGAATATTTGCTTCTTTTTACTACCAATAAACAATATAATAGATTGAAAATAGCTTCAGATTCAATAACAGAAGTAACAAAATACCAAGGAAATTTTTCACAAAAGTGGTATAAGATGATTTCAGTTGAAACTATGGAACATGATGAAAAACATCATTGAGATTTTTCCACAGTTTCAAAAGCATTCCATGTTTATGAATCAATAGCTTAGCATCCACAGGAGAGCAGTTATCCCCAAAATGTTCTGCTAATTGTGGGTACTTCTATTATAATCTCAGCTGGATGGATCATAATCAAATGGAAATGCAAGTCTCTTCATGACAGTGTTGAAATAGAAGGAAAAAATGAGATGTTTATATCCCCATGTATTAAAGCTCACTGTATACCTGAAATACCCAACATTAGTCTATATTGGTAGAGAACACATATATGAAGATGATTGGAATAGAACACAACTGACAAAAAGAAACATTTATGTTTATGTTTCATTTATCTGGGAAAGCAAGGAGATTTGATAGGTAAGAAAAACTATTTTAAAATACCAGATCAACTGCATATCTGAATACAAATGAAAAGGAAGTGTCCCTAATCAAAGTGCATGCAACTGATTGCTCAAATGGACTTGTGCACAAAGAGAAGAAAGAAATACTATATTATTTGAGAAAGGAAATACAAATATTTGATTGCTTTGCTTGGGAAATAGATTCTTATAAGTGATAAAATATAAAATGTAATAGATCAATTATCAGGGTTTCACATACACTAAAGCTTTTATGATTTAATTTGTACAAGAAAGAAATATCTAATATATATTATTACTACTACATCCCCCAGTTTTTTAATTTGGTAGAATTTTTGATTCATCTCCCTTTTGAGAATACATACAAATGCCCCACAAATGTGTACAAAGTGTTGTTAAAAATGTGGGAAGGACATGATGAGACCCAATGAGAGAACTACCTTTAGCAGTACCTAGTTTCAGTTTTTCTATTTTTATGTGTGCCCACACACATACCAAATGTCATCTTCAGTTTTTTCCCCCATCAATCTTCATTTTACTTCTTGAGTCAGGGTCTCTCCTTGAACCTGCAGAGCACTGATTCCACTCCCCTAGCTGTCCAGCAAGCCTCAGGGATCCCCTGTCTTGCTTCCTTAGCAATGAGATTATAGCTACACACCACTGTGCTTGTTTTTCTCATCTTCGTATTCTTCACTCTTTATAGTTCAGTCTTTCTGCTCATCTTGCCAAGTATACTAATATGTGTGTATGTGTGTGTGCGTGTGTGTGCAGAATTGTGAACCTATCAAAGGCACCATTTTTACTATATGCAAACGGAATTAGGCTCCATGAATGGGATGTCCAAGTACTACTTCAATATATGAAGTTGGAACTATTAAGAAAATATCATGTCTAATGACATTAAGCCAATTTGCCAATTTCAACATCTGGATAGGATTGGAGGCATGTGATGAAATGAAACTGTCATTTATTCCCTTTGTTTAGGCTGTCATCCTGTATTGATGTTTTCACTGCAGAACGATGAAGTAGCTTCTAACTATGTCCAGACCAATGTCTATCTGTATAAATAGCTATGCATGTACCAACCATTTTATAGGATTATGTCTGCAGATGGCCAGGCCCACTGAGTTCAAAACTACTATTTTACAACCTACAAAAATACTATTTTACAAAATGTCTTCTGCCTTACAATTCATCAGATAAAATAATCCCTTTCAAACGGTGGCTTCCAGATGAAATACCCGCAGTTTGACCTTGGGACCCAGCAGGACTGATGAAATAGCCATAACGTTGTCAGAGAGCTTCATCAGTTGGGCTTGCTGAACAGTTACATTTATTTCTTTGGCAATCCAATCACACGTCAGGGAATTTTACCTGTAAAATTTGGTCTGTTTCATCTAATTAGATTTTTAGTGATGTATATCATAAATTCCCAAAAGATAAGACTATCAAATGCTTTATGTGAACTGATGACTGATAAACATTTGGGACTTGAGTGTTATCAGAATTCTAGATGTCAGTTCTGTCTATTTCAATCTGGTGCCCTGAAGTTACTTAGTGAATCTGTTAGGTACCATTTGCCTCAATATCAGTATCGAGAAGATGATATACTTTAGTTTAAACAAAATAATGAAAATCATGTAGTTTCTATAAGATTATGTCTATTGCAACTCTTAGGCTAGAGACTTATACAGGAAAGATGTTGATCAAATGAATAGCATTTTAACATGTTCGTCTTCAACATGTCATATATATTCAACATGTATGAATTGATTGTGAATTAAAAAGTATATTAGATAGTAACTAGATCATTTGTGAAAGAATTAGATCAATGTGTTAATAAAACTAGCTTACATAAGCATACACAGACCAAGTAAAGATTTGAGAGTCACTAATGTGTTTTAGACTCCAGTCCACTGGATGCTAGGCACCTCTATTTTCCTATCCATTTCCTACACCACAGAATTGCTTGACTAGATAATACAGAGCACACACATTAAAATAAGAACCCCCATAAGAGAGTCCATGCGTGTCCCTTCCTACCTCTCTAATATCTAATGAATTTCACAGTTGTCACTAGGGCCTGAGCATTAACAAAGATATCGCTTTGGAATTTAATAAGGATTACATACATTAATTCACATCAAGCTTGGCATGCTGTAAGTACAGAATTGCTTCCTTTTTATGGCATAGCTTAGCTATTCTTTTTACTTAGCTGAGAAAACTGAGCAGGGAAGGGGGAGGGGCATGATTTCAACTTTCTGAAAACTGGTTTTTTTCTTAACTCTCACAAAATTCTGCTTTTATATATTTTGGTAAAGGTTTTAAACATGGTTCTAGCTGGGGAAAGTACTTTATTTTATTTTTATAATTACAGTTCCCTACTTTTGGTAAATCTGAAAGATTTTCAGAACCTTTGTGAAAACTCTCACCTTTTTAATCAGAAACACAGTGTGGGTGGGGAGCACAGACCTTGGGCAGGTCGAGAGGCAAGCATGTAAAGACCAGATTCATTGACAATGGGAACAAAACACTGTAATAGACCACCAGTGTGTCTCCATTCACCATTTGACCTTTAATTGAAAGACTGAAGGTAAGTAGTTCCTGGGAGAAAGCAAGAGGCAGATTCACTGACACTGTAGCTTAAAGTAAAAGAACTTCCCAGAAACCGTCCCTGTGTTAGTGACACCCTCCTGTCACTCCAAGCCAGTCTCACTAACTAAAATGCCAGAAATGGATTGATGGGGCCCTGACTGCCATCAGAGCTGGAGGAGGAGGGGGAGGGGGAAAAGGAGGAAAAAAAGAAGGGTAGGAGGAGGAGGAGGAGGAAGAGGAAAAGGAAAAGGAGGAGGAGGAGGTAAAACAGTACAGTGGATCCTCCTGAAGGCACACTTTATGAATCTCACATTTCAGGCCAGAGACTCATCTGCCTTCAGAAATACTCCCTCTTCTATAGCATACTGTTCTATAGAACACAGTTGTGAAAAGTCCCAATTACTGTACTGTTATTTTAATACACACAGTTTCTGGAATTATCCATTGGAGACATCCCAAAGCAAATCCTAAAAACTGATAGTCACTGTCAAGGAAGTCACTGAGAATCCTATAATAATGGGGTGCAGAAGAAACTGATAAAAGGGGGAAGCTGTATTTTACACCTTCATTAGTGTGAAGTTTACTCACTCCTTCATACCTCATTTCATTATATATTTATTCTGTCCTTTCTCAATAAGCCAGTCGAACTGATCTCTTTATTTACTATAATTCAGCCATAATTTTCATTAATCCTTTATAGCTTCCAAAATTTTTATAAAAATGGCTCAAATGGATGGGGATTAAGGGGTTAAAGGACACTCACTTGTGAAAAGTAAAAGATAATTTGTTTCCCAAATTAGTCAATATTGTAAATTAATAAAATACATAAAGCATCTTCGTATATGTATTATAACAAAGTCATACAAGAGTAAAAGAGTAATTCAATTAATAGAACATAAGCAAATTATATCAAGATACAAATTATGTTAATAAAAAGAGATAAAGCTAAGTGTCATATTGAGATGGCTAACCCTGATGACCCTATAAGGGACAATTCAATAGTCGTGGGGAGATACAGATGCTTTTGCAAATTTTAAATGCCCTAAGAGAAAATTGACACAGAGAAGGATATACACACACATGGAGAAATCTAGATTTTGAGGTGACATTATACAGAGGAAATAAAGTGAAATGTGGTTTATGAAAGGGTGAATGGCTCCTGATGACTTCAAGATAAGATATAAAATCAGACAGACAATAATTTCAGCCAGCAAGAATTTCATGGGGGCTGATTGTGTTTTAAGTTAATGTTTATCCGGTAAGTTAGACATTTATCAAGCTATTGCAGAGACTTATGGTATGAAAAACTACTTTCTGAGTAATGTTGTTGTATAGACATGGGACATATCATGGGTACCCGTCATAGCCCTTGTTGGACATTGATCCCATATCTTCATGATGGTAAACAAGTTACCAAGCCCTCTGAAACTTGTTTACCTCAATGAAATGGGAATTGTACCCAACATGAAGGATTGCCTGAAGTTTGTAAGTAATGTATATGAACTATCCCGTATTTCTGACAATATTTAAGCCAAAAAATATGCATAATAATGATAAGCTTTCATGCTAAACTTTCCTATATTATTCAACTATGTTTTAAATATCATCATTTTCATCCTTGTGAGGATTTAGGCTTCTTGATGGCAGAGAATGTCTGGTTTATTTGTTGATAGAATTTAGTCACGAGAAAAATTTCAGGAACATACCATTTAACCAATCAATATTTGTTCAATTTTTAGAATAGACAATGATCATATCTATTATATTATGATCAATAATACTCTTTTGCTTATTCTATGGGAAGGATTGAAGGATTATTGGGAAAGAGAAGCTTTGTAGGTCTACAACTAGACAGAATATGGAGGTATACTTGATATGTTTGGGACAAATACCAGAACTTTGCAAGTAAGTATTTGAAAATGGGATGGAAAAGGAGCCAAAATAGATGAAGAGTTTCAGTGAGAAGTACAGCATCCATAATGTTGAAACTTTGAAGCTTAGTACTAAGCTTAATTTACCAGAGAGTGATTTCAGGAGTAACTGTTTTTACAGAGATGTAAGAAAGTCAATTATAAATTTGACGGGTATATGTAACACTTGTTATTATGGTTTTCTATATTAAGCACAGTGCGAATGGCTTCATAGACATTGTTATTTTGAATCCTTTCCAATGGTTGAGTGGGTGGGTGTAAGGATTTTCTACTTTTACCTAAATAGGAGACTAAAGTTTTCTGTATAACCTGGCTGTATAATGTACCTAGGGGTGCAGATGAGTATTTGGAGAGTTCTGCAGGCATCTTTCTAATCACAAAGATTTAGACTCTATGAAACTTCACAGATCATTTGAATAAGAGGTCCCATTGGGCAATGGAGAGATGAAACACAGATTTCTTAAAAACTAAGATAAATGCTTTACATTGAACCATTACAGCAAGCCTGTCACTCATACTGAATGATTTTTTATTTTTAAGAAATACCAATCAAATTGTTTCATGAAATGGGCATTCTATAGACTTCCTTGTCAGATACCCCAACTTGTTTTTTGGCAAATATTTATTTAATTCTCAGGGAGGTTGACAGAAATGGGATTCAGTGAATTCCTAGAGTGGGTGTGAAGAGGCACTAGTGCTAGAAGGGACCTGGGTGATGCCGACCTCTGCATACTAAATGCATCCATGCATAGTTGGTGCTTTCTTTTCACATTGATGTAGTTCACATTTTCCACATGAACTTCCCCAAGAAACTATTAAAATATAATCACCTCGATTCTCAGTGGTCTATTTTCAATTTAAAAAATCTAAGTGTTGAAGTACTTTTTTAGGACATCCTCAATCGACTCAGGAGAAGAACTTTAATGAATGTCCTTGAAACTTCCTTTTCTCCTCTCATTTATTTCAAGGAGAATCTTATTCTTTAAGAGAAGTTTGTTGATTCAGCCACATTTCTAATAGTCCTTGTGTGATAGTTTGTATATAATTGGCCTAGGAGTGACCCTATTAGGACGTGTGGCCTTGTTGGAATAGGTGTGTCCTGTGGGTGTGGGCTTAAGACCCTCACCCTAGTTGCCTAGAAGTCAGTCTTCTACTAGCAGTCTTCAGATGAAGATGTAGAACTCTCAGCTCCTCCTGCACTATATCGGCCTGGATGTCGCCATGTTTCTGTATTGATGACAATGGACTGAACCTCTGAGCCTGTCAGCCAGCCCCAATTAAATGTTGTCTTTTATAAAACTTGCGTTGGTCATGGTGTCTGTTCACAGCAGTAAAATCCTAACTAAGACAGAAGTTGGTACCAGGGACTGGGGTATTGCTGTGATAGGCCTGACTATGTTTTTGTTTGGAAAAATGTGGATTTTGGGACTTTGGATTTGGAAAGCCATGAAATGCTTTAAGTGGGGCTTAATGAGCCAGTGTAGTAGGAATATGGACAACAGTGTTGCTGAGGGTCATTTGAATTGTGTAGCCCTGATGGCCAAAGAGGTTCCAGTGGAGAAGAACTTTAATATGTGGCTGAGAGACTGTTTTTGTGATGTTTTGGTGAAGAACAGGACTGCTTTTTGGCATTGTCTGAAGAGACTGCCTAGGGTAAGGTAAAGAGATTTGTATTAATTGCATCTGCAAAGAAAGTCTCAAAAAATCCCAACAAAGACTTTGTTCTCTGGTTAAGTCTGATGAAGAGAATTTTGAATAAACATAGCAAGCTGAGAAAGGAAAAGTACAAACTATATAGTTTGAATATTAAAGGGACTCCAGGAAGTAAAATGGAAGTGAATTCAAGGATATTAAATTGAATTAAGGGAGTGGTAACCTTGGGGCAAGATTCTACCCAGCTAAATTTAGGTCCAGGCTTGGTAGTACAAGCCTTTAATCCCAGGAGACAAAGATAAACTGATCTCTGAGTTCAAGGTCAGCCTAGAACAGAGCAAATTCTAGGTAAAGAAAACTTAAATCCAGGCTTGGTGGACCACACCTTTAATTCCAGTGCTTAGGAGACAGGCATGAAGATCTCTGAGTTCAAAGTCAGTCTATGGAGCAAGATTCAGGACAGCCAACTTAGGCAGTGAAGGAGCTGGGAAAAAGGAAGCTAGTGATAATGTAACAGAACAAGAGGGCCAATGTTCCAACTCCTGCAAGCAACAGAACTCAGCAGTTTCAGCCATGTGTCTCTGGCTTTATATTCAAGAGGAGAAGGAGACTACTGGGACAATTAATGCTGATTAGCTGGGGCTAAGAAATTACTGGTGATTAACAAAAGATCAACATCACTGAGGTGAAATCTCCTAGGAAGTGTTTTCTGAGAGCACAAAGAAGCTGTGTTCCAGAGATAGCCAAGGTTGTACCTCATGCTGCAGCTCTACTTGGTAACCTGTAAGAATCATCCAGGTTGTACTGGTTTTGAAGGCATGAAGGCATCATGAAGAACAGCTGAGGTTTGTCACTGTGAGAGGCATTGGAAGGCCATTGGTGAAAGTACACCCTCAGTTGTAATTGACAGCCCAGGACTGAAGGGGTCATGCAAAGGAGTTGAGGCTTGGTAGCAATGAAAAGAGCCCATGAGAGACTTTGGTGAAGCATAGTTGCAGTGGAAGACCCTAGCACATTGGAGATGCCAGTACCATGGGATTATCACCAAGAACAGCAGTGGCAGTGGAGTGGATCAACCTGAACTTAGAGTGCTACAGAGGGCAGAGCAGGAGAAGTGACACCAGCTCTTTGGAGAAGCACAGAAGCTCATGCTTGGATCTCAGATATTGGAATAAGAAGCTGTGAAGCTGAAATTGACTTGGGGACCCCAAGATGTTAAAGATGCCAGAGCCACATGATGCTATCCAAGGAAAGCTGCTAACAGGGAGTGGAACAAGCCCAGACAAAAGAACCTTGTTGCAGTCAACAAAGATAAAGAAGTTGGATATCCGAAGACTGCTTTGCCATCAGACCTGGAGATGCAAAGTTTGAATTTTGCCCTGCTGATTTCCTGTCTTGCTTCGGGATTACAGTTAAGTGATTGGATGAATTTCAAAAGAGACCTTGAACTTTGAACTTTGAACACTGTTGAGACTGCTATAGACTACAGGGACTTTTAAAGTTGGACTAAATGTATTTTGCATTATGCTATGTTTAAGTATGGCCCCCATAGACTCATGTTTGAACAAGTCTATGGGAGCCAGGGAATGGAATGTGATAGTTTGTATATAATTGGCCCAGGGAATGACCCTATTAGAATGTGTGGTCTTGTTGGAGTAGGTGTGTCACTGTGGGTGTGGGCTTAAGACCCTCATCCTAGTTGCCTGGAAGTCAGTCTTCTACTAGCAACCTTCAGATGAAGATATAGAACTCTCAGCTCCTCCTGTACTATATCTGCCTGGATGTTGCCATGTTTCTGCATTGATGACAGTGGACTGAATCTCCGAACCTATAAGCCAGCCCCAATTAAATGTTGTCTTTTATAAAACTTTCATTGGTCATGGTGTCCGTTCACAGCAATGAAACCCTAACTAAGACATCTTGTTTGTCTCTTTGCTTACAGTTTATCTAATCATGTACATCATAATGAATGATAAATTGTCATCTAAATTCCCTTTGGGGGATAAATTTCAAAGTATGTAATTGCCTCCACAGTCTCCATGAAAGTATGTCTCGAAGATTTTGATGGAAAGATCATTCTACGAGGTGAAGACCCAGGCAGAGTTCATACTTTACTTTATGAGACAAAATGCAGATTGGTATTCCAAGGTCAAAAATTACACAAATCAGCCTCCATTCATCAGGAAAGCTTGTACCCCAAACAGAAACATCTAATTTTCCACTCTCCCTCTATCAGTGGACAGTGGGGTCTACAGAAACAAATTCCTGTAATATATCTTAAGTCATGGCTCCATTATGTAACTGCCATTTTTAGGCATCCATTAAGCTCAAATGTGAGGCTTATTGGTGGATCAAACCTTTTTATATAAATTTATGGAGGTTTTCATTTCTGTATTCACACATGATTTTCTAAGCTCCTAGGAAGGGAAGCAAGGAGAGGTCTTCTTTAGCTTGGTCCGAGTTTATTAAAGGGAATGAAAGTTATGATTCTGGGATATTTGTAATTTAAATCAAAGAACATAAGAGCTATGTTTAAAATACATATTGTGCTCTGGACTCACAGGAAGCATCCTGCCACTTAAAAATGTCAGACCCTGGGAAAAAAATCACACTGCAGTAACTCAATGGGCAAGTGGCATTCCCCTGTTCACTAGCCCAGAATGACCTGCTTGTAATCAGAACAGAGGCAGACATGTGTGTGCGATGATGCAGCTAGATCACCATGAGGTACGTACTTTCAGTGAGTTCAGGTAAGGATGTCCGGCTTCATTTGTCAGAGAATTGTGTTTATTTTTTTTTCATTAGAGAATATTTTAGATACTGTAGGAATGGTCATATTACTAATCAGTTGCCTGGGTCCTTCTTAAATATGCAAATCCTAGTTATGAACTGGCAAAAGACAGCCTCTTTAGTGTTCATGGTCATGAGTCATGGTGTACCAAGGTCCCCACTCTGGTTAGTACTGTTTGACTTGACACAAAATAGAGAAATTTTGGAAGAGGGAACCTTTTCCACATTGAGACACTTATGTATCAGATTGACTTGGGGGTAAAATCAGTAGTACAATTTCTTTTTTCCATAATTTATTTTTATTCACATTATATCTCAATCACAGCTCCTCCACCTCCTCTCCTCTAAACTGCCTTTTCAAATCTTTCCTCCATCAAGCTCTTCTCAGAGAATGTGAAGCCCCCATTGTGTATGTACTCCCAGTAGGACGAAGCACCTCCTCTCCCATTGAGGCTCAACCGGGCAGTGTAGGTAGAGGAAGGGGATCCAATTGCAGGCAGAAAAGTCAGAGAGCCCCAGCTACAATTGCTAGAGGACTGTATTAATCTGCGTTCTTTAGAGTCACAGAATGTATGGGCAGTCTCTATATAGTTAGGGAATTTGTCAATGACTTACCGCCTGTAGTCCAACGCCCCAACAATGATCAGCAGCAGCTGTGGATGGAAGTCCAAGGATCTAGCAGTTGCTCAGTCCAAAGAGGCAAGCAGGTAAGGAAGAGTGAGTAAGTCTTCCTTCTTCCAATGTCCTTATATAAGTCTCCAGCAGAGGATGTAGCCCAGATTAAAGGCTGTAGGTCTCCAGCAGAGGGTGTGGCCCAGATTAAAGGCGTGTGTGTCACCATGCCTTTAATCCCAGATGATCTTGAACTCGGATATCTCCTTTTCTTAATCTTCTAGAATTCATAGCCACTATGCTTCAAGATCTCCATGCTAAGATCCAGGTCAGAAACATATCTCTGAGCCTCCAGATTAGGATCATAGGTGAGCCTTCCAATTCTTGATTGTAGTTCATTCCAGATATAGTCAAGTTGACAACCAGGAATAACCATTACAAGGACCCATATGAAGGACAATCTAAACATCTGTTACAAACATATAGGGGGCTAAGGCACAGCCCCCACATGATCTTTGATTGGTGGTTCAATCTGTGAGATCCCATGGACCCAGGTTAGTTGATTCTGTAGATTTTCTTGTGGTGCCCTTGACCGCTCTGGCTCACTCACTTCTATCCCCCAGTCTTTCACAAGACTCCTCAGCTCTGCCTGATATTTGGCTGCTAGTAGATGTAGATAGGTACACCTAGCAGAGGATGGGGCCATCCCTGGGCTGGTGGTCCTGAATACTTCAAGAAAGAAAGACAAGTAACCCATTAAAATCGAGGCATTCTCTGCTTCAGTTTCTGTCTCTGGGTTTCTGCCCTGTTTGAATTCCTGCCATGACTTCCTTCAATGTTGTGCTGTAAGCTATAAGATGAAATAAACTCTTCCCAAGTTGCTTATAGTCACAGTGTTTTATTAAATTAATAGGAAACTTAACTAAGACAGTCCTAGAAGCTGCACTAATAGGTCCAGGGCATATGGCTTCAAGAAATGAGCATTACAGTTTACGGCTCCAAATTAGAGAGTACAGAGACTACAGCTTTGGGTGCTCAGATCAAAGACTGATTGTTTTGGGTCTTGATTGTCAATGATACTGTGGTCAACAGCTATTGATCCATGGCTTATAGCAGCTAGCATTGGCTAGGGTGTCAGCTGCAGGAAATGGCCAATATTTTACCCCAAGGGTATTGGGTGTCAGGTTCTTGTGCTCAGGAACTGTACCATTAGCCACAATTAATACATAAAGCTTCTAAGTCTCGATGTTAATAGTCATAAGTTCTAAGTCCAGCCCAGTTCATAAGTCTAGCTCCCCAAGGTCATTTTTATCTATTTACTATTGTCATATGAACATGGTAGACAAGCCCGATCCAGCTGGTTGGTAAGAGTACCCTCAAATAGGGAACTATTTTACAGTAATGCCTTTGTGACTCCAGTAATAACATGTCCCTGTGTGTACATCAGGCTCTCCATTAGCTGGCACAATGAAGAGTTGTCTTCAGAGAGAGTCACAAACTCATGATTCCCCCTCAGGTGGAAAGCATAGCACACAGCCTGAGCACAAAATCAATGCTCAGGGATGGCAGAGGGACTCAGCAACTAGACACTCTAGCAGCAAACACCACTGAAAGCAGATGCTCATTGCTCCGAAATAAACTCAGTTTCTGTCATTATGGATGTAGAGAACCAATAATAACCTTAAGACTTCCCTTAGCCAGTGAAATTTTGACTTGCTTTGGAAGACAGAAATAAAAACAAAAGACTTTCTGGGCATTGCCTTTGAACAGCAGTTTTTCCCAGTATTAAAGAGTAGGCCACTAAGCAGAACTGACATTCCCAATGAGCAGGGGCAATAATTTAGCCACTAGCATAAAGTAAGGTAAAGATTGCCCTGTAGACGCTATTCAGCTGCAATATAGAATAGTATTCATTCACGTAGTGTATATGTCTCTTTTCCAAGGAGCTCACTACTCCTCAAATAGCATACAAAAGTGCAATATGCCAGCTGCCACACATGGCTGTCACGATATAGGTATCCCTTCAACTACCTTGAGCAGCAATATCAGCCAGCAAGAAAAAATATTTTAAGTAAATACAATATAGCAATCATGGTCTGATGAATAATGTGTTTGGACATTTCTTTTCATAGTGATAAAATTAAATCTTATGTAGACACTCATGAGTATCTGGGAGTATTATCCAGAGGGACTTAAAGGGTGACTTGGAGAGGAGGTACTTGCTGTCAATTTGTATTTAAAAGTAAAAACAAAAACAATAAAACAATGCTGCCATTTACCAAAAATTCAATATGTGGCATTACATCTCCAAGTTTAATAAACATAGTACATGTAGCAGGCAGGCAGACACTTCTTTATTATCAACAGATTTTAATAGTTAAAAGCAACATGCCCACAGCTAAATGGCTAATGTGACCAAGCCAAACCTAAGAGCCATGTCTGTCTGACCCTGATTTGTAAGCTCTTAGCCCAAGGTATTCCCACTGTGAAGAACTATTTCTCCATTTCTGTCTCTGAGTTGAATGTCGTGTACAATAGTTAATGTACTAACATGAAGACAGTCCAAATTAAGATGAATGTTGCATTATGTATGTACTCATATGTGGCCTATGCAGTGACCAGGCTGAAAGCACGGAGAGGATGTTATTCTCAAGTGTGAGGAACTTACTCACATGTGTGGTGCAGTGCAGGGTGCTGATAGGTTTAGGGTTCAAGGAGACCATGTGAAAGTGTATACCTTGGAAAAAAGATCACTGTTACAGGTCTCGAACCCAGGGAGTCAAAGTGCAATTTCCCAGCCATTAACATTCCTAACAACTGCTCAGCACACTTGGGTCCTTCCTTATCCCAAGTACCTAAATCACGGGGGACTGTGTTGCAACATTTTACATAGAAATCCGAAGTCTGGTGTTATTTCAAAAGTTAAAACCATTTCCAATTACCTTATTTTAAAAAGTCAGAGAGGAGAGATGACTTACTTTTGTCGGGTTTTAAATCATTGTAATTTCTTTTTACTGATGGCTCTGAATAGAAATGAATGCAAGTGTATTTCAGTGCAGTGGAATAATTCACACCTGTACTCTTCACAGTAGCTAGTAACAGTGAGGGTCTGCATGCCCTGCTATCCTGAGCTATTTGACGTTAAATGCCTTCTTACATGCCATTGTCAAATCACTAGTTAAAACCAACTTTGGGCTTCACCAGGAAGCATTCCATTTATCTTGGGTTACAGTCAACCAATAGAATTTGTGCTACACTGGATAATATAAATGATCTAAGAAGTACACTTTGATGCATTAACGTAAAATTACTTTTTGTTCAAAATCATTTTACACTTTTTCTTAAATTTAAAACTTTAAAAGCTGACATGTCCTTTCCCAGTGTTGCTTATCCTCATCTTCAATGTTTATGTATGTTCTCTGGGTGTGTATCATGTGTACATATATCATGGTCACACGTGTATGGACACATGACTTTGTGTGCAGTAGGTGAAATCAAAAGATGGCATACATGATATTAATAGATCTACTGTGGAGACCTTATGTGATGAGGCACCTTTGGAATATTTTACTTCAAAAGAACAAACAGAAGACTTGGTAAAATCCAAATAGTATGGACTGTTGAGGACTTTTAATCTAGCAACATGGATACTTTGGTCAGAATACAGACTTACTCTTCTTACACACCTTTAGTCCTTAACAATGTAGATGGCCTTAGTGAGTAAAAGAAGCCATGTTGGAAATGGAAGTCTAATTGAGTGTTGTTCAGTGAGTCTGGAATCAGGTGAGAGGCAGTGCAGTTACTGCAGCTCAGTGCAGGTTACCAGAGGTAGCTGAAGCCAGAGAGTAAGAATGAGCCAGAATCTAATGAGATGATAAAGTATTTTTTTCTTTCAGTTTGTTTATATGATGGATTACATTAATGGATTTTTTATATTTAACTATCCAAACATCTCTGGAATGACGCCAACTTAATCATGGTGAATAATGTTTATGATATGTTCTTGGATTAGGTTGTGATTATTTTATTGACTACTTTTGCATTAATGTTCATAAGAAAAATTGGTTTGAAATTCTGTTTCTTTGTTGAGTCTTTGTATGGTTTAAGTATTAGGGTGGCTGTGGCCTTAGAGAATGAATTTGGCAGTGTTCCTTCTGTTTCTATTTTGTTGAATAGTTTGAGGAGTATTGGTGTTATCTTTTCTTTGAAAGTCTGGTAGAATTCTGCAATAAAACCACCTGACCATGGATTTGTTTGCTGCTGCTGCTGCTGCTACTACTGCTGCTGTTATTGTCATTGTTGTTGTTGTACTCATTGTAAGACTTTTCTTTTGCTTTTCCCATTTATTTATTTATTTATTTATTTATTTATTTATTTATTTTACATCCGGATCACAGCCCCACCCTCCACTCCCAGACCACCTCTGACACAATAGTTCTTTCGATTCTTCTTTCTCCTTTTCCTCTGAAAGAGGGAAGGGCACTTCTTGGTACCAACCTACCTTGGCACATCAAGTCACTGCAAAAAAGACACATTTTTTCCCACTAGAGCCAGACAAGTCAGTCCAGTTAGAGAAAGAGGATCCAGAGTCAAGCAACAGAGTCAGGGATAACCTTGACTATAGTTGTTGGGAGACACAAATGAAGGCCAAGCTACAAATCTTCCACATATGTGTGTGTGGTGGTGTGGGGGTAGGTACAGCCCATGCATGTTACTTGGTTGATGTTTCAGCCTCTGTGAGTCTCCAGGAGTCCATGTTAGTTGACCCTGTTGGTTTTGCTGTGGAGTTCCTATCTCCTCCAGGTCCCTTAATCTTCCCCCAACTATTCCACAAGACTCCCTAAGCTCTATCTAATATTTGACTGTGGGTCTTGGCATCAGTTTTGGGCACCTGGTGTGTGGAACATCTCAGAGAACAGTTATGCTAGGTTCCTGTCTACAAGCACAACCAAGTATTAATAATAATGTCAGGGATTGGTTCTTGCCCCTGGGATGGGTTTCAGTTTGGGCCAGTCATTGTGTGGTCATTTCCTCAGTCTCTGCTCCATCCTTGTCCCTGTACTTACTGTAGGAAGGACAAAGTTCAGGCCAAAGGTTTTGCAGGAGGGTTGATGTCCTTATCCCTTGCCTGGGAGTCTTGCCTGGCTACAAGAGGTGGACACTACAATATTCTCCACTGTTCAGAGTCTCAGCTAGAGTCCCCCCTCATAGATTCACTGGATCCTCCCTGATCCCAGGACTCTAGGAATCTGGTGCTTCTTGGAGATGCTCCCCAACCCCAACTTCCAGCTGCAAACTCTCCCATCCCTCTCTTTTCTTCGCTCTATACATGTCCCTAACCCTGTTCTCTTCCCTATCTCCTGTCCCACCAAGTTACCTACCTCCATCCACCTCCAATGATTATTTTATTTCCTCTTCTGAGTAATATTCAAGCATCCTTACTAGGTTCTTCTTCTTGTTTCATTTCCTTTGGTCTAAAGAATATAGTATGGGTTTCTTATATTTTATGGTTAATATCCACTTATAAGTAAGCACATACAATGAATGTCTTTTTCAGTCTGAGTTACCTCTCTTAGGATGATATTTTCTAGTTCCATCCACTTACCTTCAAATTTTATGATGTCCTTGTTTTAATAGTTGAGCAGTATTCCATTGTGTAACTGAACAACATTTTCCTTTACCTATTCTTCAGGTGAGGAACATCTGGGCTGTTTCCAGTTTCTGGCTATTACAAATAAAGCTGCTAAGAACACAGTGTAGCAAATAACCTTTGGTATCATGAATCATCTTTTAGGAATATTCCCAGGAGTAGTATAGCTTTTTCCTTTCTTTTCCTTTCCTTTCCTTTCCTTTCCTTTCCTTTCCTTTCCTTTCCTTTCCTTTCCTTTCCTTTCCTTTCCTTTCCTTTCCTTCCTTTCCTTTCCTTTCCTTTCCTTTCCTTTCCTTTCCTTTGCTTTCCTTTCCTTTGCTTTCTTTTGTTTTCTTTTTTATTAAATAATTTTATTTATTTACATTCCAAATGTTGCCCTCTTTCCTGATCCTCCAACCCTGA
The DNA here is from genome assembly GCA_964023405.1 of Apodemus agrarius. Taxonomy (NCBI): domain Eukaryota; kingdom Metazoa; phylum Chordata; class Mammalia; order Rodentia; family Muridae; genus Apodemus; species Apodemus agrarius. Next base: position 56,946,070 of record OZ030008.1, on the reverse strand, counting down.
GTTCTTCACCCCATCCTCCATTCCCTTTCCTTTGGAGAGGGTACTCCCCATCCACCCATTCACCTCTACCTCACCCCAGTCTTCAATAGGACATCAAGTTTCTACAGGAATAAGCATATCCTCTCCAACTGAGGCCAGACAAGGTAGTTCTCTGCTACATGTGTGCCTGGGGCAACAGACCAGCCCATGTATGCTCTTTGGTTGGTGCCTTATTCTCAAGTATCTCTTGGGCCTAGGTGACTTGATACTCTTGTTCTTCCTACGGAGTTGCAATCCCCTTCAGCTCCTTCATTCCTTCACCTAACTCTTCCATTGGGACCACTGACCTCAACTTAATGGTTGGCTATATGTATCTGCATCTATCTCAGTCAGCTGCTGGTAGAGCCTTTCAGAAGACAGCCATGCTAGGCTCCTGTCTGTAAGCACAACATGGCATCAGTAATAGTGTCAGGGTTTCGTGCCTGTATATGGGATGGATCCCAAGTTGGGACGGTCACTGGATGTCCTTTCCTTCAATCTTTGCTCCATTGTTGTCCCTGTGTTTCCTTTATACAGCAACAATTCTTGATCAAAAAATTTATTAATGAGTAGGTGGCACTCAGCCTCAACTGGGGGCCATGACTATCTACTGGAGGTGGTCTCTTCAGGTCCCATCACTCCACTCTTGAGCATTTTGGCTAAGGTCATCCCCATTGAGCCTAGGTAGCCTCTTACATCCTAGGTCTCTGGAACTTTCTAGAGGTTCTTCAGGCCTCCACCCTACACTGCTGCATATTTCCATTCAATTTTTCTGGCCCTCCAGGCTTCTCTCCTGTCTCCCCTAACACCTGATCCCACCTCTCCTTTTCCCCTTCCTCATCCCCTCTCCCACCCTGATCCCTTCCTCCCACTGCCTCCTGTGATTACTGTGTTCCGCCTTTTAAGTGGAATTGAAGTATCTACACTTTGGTTTTCATTCTTGTTAAGCTTCATATGGTCTGTGAGTTCTGTCATCAGTATTCTAAACCTTTATTTTTTGGGCTAATATCCATTTATCAGTGAGTATATACCATGCATGTCCTTTTGGGTCTGGGTTAGCTCACTCAGGATATTTTCTAGTTCCATCCATTTACCTGAAAAAATAATGATGTCCTCATTTTTAATAGTTGAATAGTTTTCCAATGTGTAAATGAACCACATTTCCATATTCATTCTGTGGCTGAGGGACATGTGGGTTGTTTCCAGCTTCTGGCTATTACAAATAAGGCTGCTATGAACATAGTGGAACATGTGTCTGTGGTATGATGGAGCATCGTTTGGTATATGCCCAGGAGTGGTATAGCTGGGTCACCAGGTAGAAGTAGTTCCACCTGAGGAACCACCAGATTGATTTCCAGAGTGGTTGTACCAGTTTATAATGCCACCAGAAATAGAAGTGTATAAGGTAAAACTATTACCAATTTTCTTAGAAACTTCCAGATTGATTTCCAGAGTGGTTGTACAAGTTTGTACTCCCACCAGCAATGGAGGAGTGGTCTCTTACTCAATGTTCTTGCCAGCATGTTCTGTCTCTTGAGCTTTGATCTTAGCCATTCTGACAGGTAAAAGATAAAATCTTAGATTCCTTTTGATTTGCATTTGTCTTATGACTAAGAATGTTGAACATTTATTTAAGTATTCCAATTGAGATTCCTTGCTGAGAATTTTCTGTTTTACTTTATACCACATTTTGGTGTGTTGGTGTCTAAATTTTTCAGTCTTTTATGTATTTTGGATATTAGCCCTCTGTAGAACCATATAATTAGTCACAAAGAAAGATAAAACAGATACAGAAAGATTGAAATAACCCTTTGTATCTTACAAGATCTCCATGGGCTAAAGCTGGATTTCAACAACAGAAACAACAGAAAGCTTACAAACTTATGACAGCTGGAAACTCATTTCTCAATGACCACTGTGTCAAAGATGAAATAAAGAAATTAAAGAAGTTCTATAACACAATGAAAATGAAGGCACTCTATACCCAAATGTACAGACCACAATGAAAGCAATACCAAGAGGAAAGTTTTTAGCAAGCACTATTGGGGAAATGTCATATTAGCAACTTAGTAGCAAACCAGAAAGCTCTAGAACAAAAAGAAACACCCAAAAGGAATAGACAGTATGTGATAAAGTCAAGGCTGAAATTAAAATATTAGAAACAAAGGGAAAAATCAAAGAATCAAGAAAATCAAGAGCTGGTTCTTTAAGAGAATCAATAGGATAGACAAATCTATTGCCAAACTAACTTAAAAGCAAAGAAACAATATCAAAAAATTAACAAAATCAGAAATGAAAATGGACCTAACAACAGATACTGAGGAAATCCAAAGAATCATTAGGTCTTATTTCAAGTAGTTTGGAAAATCAACTGGAAAATAAAAGCCATGACTTTCTGGATAAATTCCACTTACTGAAGTTAGATCAAGATCAAGTACACAATTTAAATAATCCTATAACCCCATAAGGAAATAAAAGCAGTGAATAAATATCTCCAAACAACAAATAAAAACAAACCCAAACCGAACACAAACAAACAAAAACCCTGGGGCCAGATTATTTTAGTGAAGAAATCTACCAGAATCTCAAAGAAGCTAATACCAATATTCCTCAAACAAGTACACAAAATACTAAGAGTAGGAACATTGCCAAACTCATTCTATGAGACCACTGTAACCCTGATACCTAAACCACACAAACACTCAACAAAGAAATAGAATTTCAGACCAGTTTCCCTTCTGAAGAGATGCTAAAATAGTCAATAAAATACTCACAAATTGAATACAAGAATACATCAAAAACACTATCCACCATAAGAATAGGTTTCATCCCAAGATGCAGAAATAGTTCAATATACAAAAATCTATCAGCTTAATCCACCATATAAACAGACTGAAAGAAAAAAAGAAACATGATCATCTCCTTAGATGCTCAAAAATCCTTTGACAAAATTTAACATCCTATCATATTAAAAATCTTGGAGAGATCAGAAATACAGTGTGCATATCTAAACACAATAAAGACAAAATACAGCAAACTAAAAAACCAACATTCTAAGATGTCTCTTCAGTATGCCAAGGGTCACCTTGTTCTTTATAAAAGTGGCTTCTGTTCTGTAGATGGACCAATGTTTGTGCACCTACCCTTCAAAGATGGAAGTTTAAAGACTTTCTAAACTTAGTGCCTTTGAAAATGATCCCACAGTAGAGATTCTTGATGGTGAGCATTTGTGCATTGGAGGAGATATTACTGGAAATGTACAGTATCAGGTCAAAGGCATGTATATCACAAATCTAGTCTCCAAAGAGAGAGTTGGCAGTAATTTAGCTATAGACACTAACTACTGTTCCAAAGATATCTTGAGAAAGATCTTGATGCAATGGAGCTGTATTCAGATGATGTAAGAACTGAAGGAGAGAGGAAGGGGAGTGAAGATCGATGTAGGCATGCCACTTATCAGATAGAAAGGGTTGTCTTGTCCTCTGTGATCCCCAAATACTGGGACTAACAGTGGGGTGAGAACTTCAGGCAGAAACATTAGGGCTCAGTATAATTTTTTTTCCTTAAGGTGTTTGCCAAATATGAAGCCCATTGTTTCATAGAAGGCAAGACCCTTGTTGCTAAATGTGTTCAAATCCAAGCTGGCTCTGTTTGGCTTTGTGTTAGCATGTATGTATATGTTTGAGCATGCATATGTGTTTTTGTATTTAACTATGTGTACCAATCACAAAAGAACACACATGGTATGAAATTGCTAACAAGTGGATATTAACCCCAAATCTTGGAGTACCCAAGATTCAATTCATAGACCAAATGAAGCTCAAGAAGAAGGAAGACTAAAGTGTGGGCACTTTGGTCCTTCTTAGAAAGGAGAACAAAATATGGAAGCAAATATGGAGACAAGGTGTGGAGCAGAATGAAGGGAAAGCTATGAAGAGATTGCCCCACCTAAGGATCCATCCCATATACAGTCACCAAACAGACACTGTTGTGGATGCTAAGAAGTGCTTGCTAACAGGAGCCTGATATAGCTGTCTCTTGAGAGGTTATGCCAGAGCCTGACAAACTCAGAGGTGGATGCTCACAGCCAACCATTGGAATGAGCACAAGGTCCCCAATGGAGGAGTTAGAGAAAGGACTTAAAGAGCTGAAGGGATTTGTAACCCCATCGGAAGAACAACAATATCAACCAACCAGGTCCCCCAGAGCTCCCAGGGACAAAAAAAATGAAGAAAGGAAGAGGAAGATGTATATAGCACAAACCAAGTAGAGCCAGCTAAGCTAATCTCTACTTTTCTGCTCTAATTTTACCGTTAGAGACATTTTTACCTAATTGGTTAGATGATCTGAAGACAGAAGGCTAGGAGGAGGGTAGATAGATAATCCTGAAGGAAGGAGGACTGATAATATCCAGGTGTTTCACGTAAAAATCTAGTGTTCTGGGGTCCACTGGAAGCCATCTGTACTGACTGGTTTTGTGTGTCAACTTGACACAGGCTGGAATTATCATAGGAAAAGGAGCTTCAGTTGGGGAAGTGTCTCCATGAGATCTAGCTGTGGGGCATTAGTGATCAAGTGGGGAGGGCGCTTGTGGGTGGTACCATCTGTGGGCTGGTATTCTTAGGTTCTATAAGAGAGTAAGCTGAGCAAGCCAGGGGAAGCAAGCCAGTAAGGAACATCCCTCCATGGCCTCTGCATCAGCTCCTGCGTCCTGACCTGCTTGAGTTCCAGTCCTGACTTCCTTTGGTGACAAACAGCTGTGTGGAAGTGTAAGCACAATAAACCCTTTCCTCTCCAACTTGCTTCTTGGTCATGATGTTTGTGCAGGAATAGAAACCCTGACTAAGACACTATCCCAGGATAAAAGTTTTATTCTGTTGAATTTTTTCAGATTTCTCAATGTGAAAAGAATGTTAGACCATACACAGAAGTGGGCAGTAAATGGCTATCTAAATGACAAAAGATAATACAAGGTAAATTTTGGCTCACAACCTATGACATTTTGTTCACCGCAATCACAGAAGTCCACATGAGTCAGAATCATAGAGAGGTTATAATAGGCATGGCTTCTTGGAGACTTCAATTTCCTTCTTGGTCTATAATGAACATTTTGTTTATGTAAAAGTCAAATATTGTGTTTGTCTCAAAGTTCTAGAGGCTAGTTCTTAGACTGTGCTATAGATGAGGTTGAATAGGCAGAAAAACAGTCTTCCAGAGAGAAAAATAAATGGGAAAGAAGAGAAAAAATCTGTCTCCCTGTCACATGAAATACATTAGCCACCATGATCTCTTTTTCTCTCTCTTTCCTCCCTCTCTTTGACATACCATTTATATACAAAACAAATATTAGTAATATCATACCTAAAATTAAAATAATCAAACACATAGATGGCATGACATAAAGAAGTAAAATAAGTAGATGAGGACAGGAAGCACCTCAACTGAGCAAAAGTCCCTCACTTGTGCAGTCAAACTCCATTTAATGACTCTGATTGCTTATTTCCCCTTTCATTAAATAGTCCTCTAAGCATGAAAGTCTAATTCGGATAAGATTGGAGGCTTGAGTAGGCAAACAGGCATAATAAATTTGTATCATAGAAGAACATAATGCCCTTTATCTCTGGAAGCACTATCCTTATCACTCAGGAATATGGTACAAACATCCCAAGCATCTTAGACAATTTTCAAGGCATCTAAATATAAATGGACTTAATATGTAAAGAGATAATTAAAAATATTGCCAGAGGAATTTTAATGTAGCTAACTGAAGTACCCAGTTGACACTGTAGTTCAAGGTGTCAGCATCTTTGCTGAGTCCCTAGGATGAGCTTGCAGAAGAAGTGAGAATTATGAACATAGGAATTTATCTGATATATAAAACACAGATATAGTAAGATACACCTAGTGGATTCATTTTCCTCAAGGATGAAGGATTGGTAATGATATTTATTTTCTCTACCTATGAAACCACTTGCTTTTAGAATTTTTATTTATGCCTTTACCTTTTTTAAAATATGTTATGTATATGGGTAATTTGCCTGCATGAAGGTCTGTTCAACACATATGTACCTGGAGCCCCAGAGGCCAGAAGAGGGAATTTGCTCCCCTATAATCGAAGTTTTACACTGATATGAGCTACTATGTGGGTTCTAAGAATTGAACCCTGTCTTTCTGAACAGAAGCCCAGTGCACTTAAACACTGAGTCATTTCTCCAGTCCCTAGTCATCTCATTCTTATTAGTTTTCTGAGAATTTCATACAGTGTATCTGATCATTTTTATCCCTCCCCTCCCTACCACAACTGTATGCCTTATTTTGCTATTTAAGCCCATCAAAATACAGTTGGGACTCTCCATATATTCAAGGGGGTACGGCTGCTCTGTCAACCCAGCAGAAGCCCCTCCCCCACCCACCTACCTCCGTTTTCAACAATAGGATTTCATCTAATGTAAGTATGTGTAAACCTTATGAGTGCTGTCTTGAGTGTTGTGAAGTCATATGTGTGACTTCCCTGCTGTAACCTGCAGGACACTATTTCCTGTGGCCTTGTTCTGCCTCCATTTCTTACAACTTTGTCATGATCTCTGCTCCTTGGGAAGAAGAAGTGAGCTATAATGTCCTGTTTAGTGCTGCACATTCCAGAATTTCCTCTCTGCACTTTGGCATGTGGTGGGTCTCTGCACTAATCAACATCTACTGAAAAGAAAGCTTCTCTGATGCCAGTGGAGAATAAGAAAAATGAAATTTGCAGCTCAATGGATGGAGCTGAAAAGAATCATTCTGGGTGAGGTAACTGAGGTACAGAAAGATAATGGTACCTGTTTGCTATCATCTGTGGCTCTCAGACTTGAATTTCCAGTTATGTGTATTCCATTTGGAATTCCATAGATGTAAGGAATTAGTAAGGGCCTGTGCAAAGGTGAATTTCAATGGAAAGGAGATATAAGGTAGTGGTACGAAAGATTAAAAGGAATAATGGAAAAAGAAGGGTTATGTGTGGTGGGAGTTGGAAGGCAGAATAGAGAAGGGAACAGGAAAGGGGAAAATAACACTAACGGAATTTTGAAATAAGCATATGGAAATGAACTATAGTAGAAGCTTTCTAAAATACCCATATATAAAAATGAGCTAAAACAAGTTTTTCCCTGTAAGTAGGTACAATGTTTTAATTAGGTACTATAAGCCATCAAAATAAAATAATATCCAATGATGGGTTATCGTTCATGGATAACCATTGAGGTCCCATAGATTACCAGACATCACAGGCAATTGCCATTTCTATTGGTAACTCTCCAGATATTAAAAACAAAACTCAATTGCTAACTACAACACATACTTGAGTCACAGAACATGAGAATATCAAGCTGACACTCACCTAGCAGCTTCGTCCCTACTGGACAGCTTTCAGAGTGCTGGAAGGACTTATGCATGCTACTAAAAGAGAACATGTGAAACTGTTTCCCTCTGAACCAAATTTTTTTATAAATCTTATTAAGTGTGTATCCATATTTAAGAAAATAATATTGTTGTAAATAGGGAATCTTAATTTTTATTTTAGAGTTTTGGATTTTTACCTTAGAAAATTGAATAACTTCTGATTATAATTTACTAAATCATACTAATATCATATATCTTTCTTGGACCTTTCATCCTTATAACCCTTTTACAGCACACTTGACATTTTATTTTAAGCAATCAAATAAAGAGTCCCAAATAAATTTGTCTTAGTCAGGGTTTCTATTCCTGCACAAACAAGACCAAGAAGCAAGTTGGGGAGGAATGGTTTATTCAGCTTACACTTCTACATTGCTGTTCATCATCAAAGGAAGTCAGGACTGGAACTCAAGCAGGTCCGGAAGCAGGAGCTATTGCAGAGGCCATGGAGGGATGTTCCTTAGGGCTTGCTTCCCCTGGCTTGCTCAGCTTGCTTTCTTTTTTGGGGGGGGGGCTCATTTTTTTTAATTTTTATTTTCTATATTCTATGTTTACATTCCAAAGGATTTCTCCTTTCCCAGTCCCCCCCTCCCTATGTCCCATAGTTCCTCTCCCCCCCCCAACGATTCCCCAATCATTCCCCCCACGGTTTCTCTACAAAACTGGATCCAATCTTTCCAGGCCCAGGGTCCTCTCCTTTCTTCTTGGGAATCATTTGACTTGCTAATTGTGCCTTGAGTATTTAAGGCTTCTGGGCTCATTAATATCTACTTATCAGTGATTGCATTTCATGTGTATTCTTTTATGATTGGGTTAGCTCACTCAGGATGATATTTTCCAGGTCTAACCATTTACCTACAAATTGCATGAATTCATTATTTTTAATTGCTGAGTAGTATTCCATTGTATAAATATACCACATTTTCTGTATCCATTCCTCCTTTGAGGGATATTTGGGCTCCTTCCAATTTCTGGCTATTATAAACAAGGCTGCTATAAACATAGTGGAGCATGTGTCTTTATTGTATGCAGGGGAATCCTCTGGGTATATGCCCAGGAATGGTATGCCAAGGTCCTCTGGAAGGGGCATGCCCAATTTTCTGAGGAACCGCCACACTGATTTCCAGAGCGGTTTTACCATTTTGCAATCCCACCAACAGTGGTGGAGTGTGCCTCTTTCTCCACATCCTCGCCAGCATTTGTTGTCTCTTGAGTTTTTAATCTTAGCCATTCTGACTGGTGTGAGGTGGAATCTCAGGGTTGTTTTGATTTGCATTTCTCTGATGACTAATGATGTTGAACCTCAGAAGATGGAAAAATATTTCTTGCTCCTGGATTGGCAGTATCAATATAGTAAAAATGGCCATCTTACCAAAAGCAATGTACAGATTCAATGTGATCCCCATCAAAATCCCAACTCAATTCTTTATAGATCTAGAAAGAGCAATTCTCAAATTCATCTGGAGCAACAAAAAACCCAGGATAGCTAAAACTATTCTCAACAATAAAAGGACTTCTGGGGGAATCAATATCCCTGACCTTAAACAGTACTACAGAGCAATTGTGTTAAAAACTGCATGGTATTGGTACAGCAACAGGCAAGTGGATCAATGGAATAGGATTGAAGACCCAGAAATGAACCCACAGACTTATGGTCACTTGATCTTTGATAAAGGAGCCACAACCATCCAGTGGAAAAAAGATAGTCTTTTCAACAAATGGTGCTGGTTCAACTGGAGGTCAACATGCAGAAGAATGTGAATTGACCCACTCTTATCTCCTTGCACTAAGATCAACTCCAAGTGGATCAAGGACCTCCACATAAAACCAGACACACTGAAACTATTAGAAAAGAAACTCGGGAAGACCCTGGAGGACATAGGCACAGGGGGAAAGTTCCTGAACAGAACACCAATAGCTTATGCTCCAAGATCAAGAATTGACAAATGGGACCTCATAAAATTACAAAGTTTCTGCAAGGCAAAGGACACTGTCAGAAGGACAAAAGGACAACCAACAAAGTGGGAAAAGATCTTCACCAACCCCACATCCGACAGAGGGCTAATATCCAATATATACCAAGAACTCAAGAAGTTAGACCCCAAAGAACCAAATAACCCTATCAAAAAATGGGGTACAGAGCTAAACAAAGAATTTTCACCAGAAGAAATTCAGATGGGTGAGAAATACCTTAAGAGATGTTCAACATCTGCTTGCTTTCTTACAGAACCCAAGACTGCCAGCCCAGAGATGGCACCGCCCACAATGGGCCCTCCAGCCTTGATCACTAATTGAGAAAATGCCTTACACCTGTATCTCATGGAGGCATTTCCTTAACTGAAGTTCTTTTCTCTGTGATAACTTCAGCTTGTGTCAAGTTGACACCTGAAACCAGCCAGTATAACATTGTAAAACAGAAATGATAATTATGATGAAATGAAATGCATTAGGCCTTTGTATGCCTTTAAGTAAGCTAAGATATCAAAATTAACATTTTCATTTACTTACAGCTCATAAAAGTTCTATTTTACCTAGACTTGGTCAAAATAATGACTGTAAAGAACCTGGTTTTTAAAGCAGTCACTAGTGATCAAAAATTATCCCAGAATGTTAATATCTATAACACAGATAGATGATAGATAGATAGATAGATAGATAGATAGATAGATAGATAGATAGAGATGTTAGACATATGATATAGCTATAATATATTTGCTTCTTTCTCTGTATCGGTCAGTTTTGCTCTGTCTCTGTCTTACACAGGCATACACACATTTTGGATATATGTTCTAATGATAAAAATCTTATGAAGGTCCCACAGACTTGTTGTATTGTTATCTGATTTTGGAATTTTATTGCTTAACACATTGTTTAGTATACAAAACCTGAGTTGTGATACTTTAATCAGGATTTTTCAGTTTTACAAGTTTTACATATCTACAAGTTAGAATAACATAACCCCTAACCATAAGATCAACTGTAAAACAAAATGCTAGTTGTCTCTTTCCTCAAGTTTTACATTGGAGGGATGGTTTGGAATAAAGCTGAATACTAGGTTATTAACTATATTTTTATTGTTTTGCTTGTTTTGGTTTTGGGTTTTTCTTTTTTTAAGATTTATTTATTTATTTATTTATTTATTTATTTATACATAAGTACAGTGTAGCTATCTTCAGACACACCAGAAGAGGGCATCAAATCACATTAAAGATAGCTGTGAGCCACTATGTGGTTGCAGGGATTTGAATTCGGGACCTCTGGAAAATCAGTCACTGCTCTTAACTGCTGAGCCATCTATCCAGCCCCTAATTAACTATTTTTGAAAAAAAAAACAACAAGATTATCTAAACAAATAAGGTGTAGTAAACCAAGATTATCTAAACAAATAAGGGTTTAATAACATGTTCAGATTAAACCAATCGCCACCATCCAAGAAAGATCTGAAGCCAGAATGAATGCATAGGAATCTGCCTGTGAATAGAACACCAGATGCTTTGGTTCAAGTGGCCCATACTGACACATGGTATGAATCTTGGTTAAAAGTTAGTTTTCTCAGAGCCCCACATTTAAATACTAAAAGTGTTCATTCAAAAGCACATTTCTAATCTCAAAGAAAATATGAGGTACTTCAAGTTCCATATCCCATGAATTAATAGTTTTAGGATGTAACTTCTATTAGTAACAGAATAAAGAAAGTAACAAATAAAGGCATACTTTAAATACATTGATAGAAAAATCAGGTAGGTGGGTAAGAGACAAACAGCAAAATCAATACTATGAGGTCTCAGTTGCTGTGTGTGGGTTGCTATACCATTAGAAGGCAGAGAGTAAGGGGCTTTTCCATAACAGCTGTGGAGCTTGGCAGGAGATCATCAATGAAGTCAGATAAAGGGTTGGATTTCCTTTTGTAGGGACTTCCGTGTTTCTTGGGAAAAGGATATATAAGGTGATTAATAAGTCAAGTTTCTTAGCTGTGGCAATTTTCTTTTCTTTTTTAAAAAAATTTCTATATTCTTTGTTTATATTCCAAATGATTTCCCCTTTCCTGGTTTCCCCCTCCCCATAAGTCCCATAAGTCCTCTTCCCTCCTCCCATCCACCAATCAAATACCCCCCACTTCTCTGTCATGGTAATCCCCTACATTGCTGCATCAAGCCTTTCCAGGAACAGGGCCCTCTCCTTCCATCTTCTTGGGAATCATTTGATATGTGAATTGTGTCTTGGGTATTCAGAGCTTCTGGGCTAATCCATTTTTCAGTGACTGCATTCCATGTGTGTTCTTTTGTGATTGGGTTACCTCACTTAGGAAGATATTTTCCAGTTCCAAACATTTTCCTAAGAATTTCATAAATTCATTGCTTTTAATTGCTGAGTAGTATTCCATTGTGTAAATATACCACATTTTCTGTATCCATTCCTCCACTGAGGGACAGCTGGTTTCTTTCCAGCTTCTGGCTATTATAAATAAGGCTGCTGTGAACATAGTGGAGCATATGTTCTTATTGCATGCCTGACAATCTTCTGGGTATATGCCCAGGAGTGGTATAACAGGATTCTCCAGAAGTGTCATGCCCAGTTTTCTGAAGAACTGCCAGACTGATTTCCAGAGTGGTTGTACCAGCTTGTAATCCCACCAGCAGTGGAGGAGTGCTCCTCTTTCTCCACATCCTAGCCAACACCTGCTGTCTCCTGAGTTTTTAATCTTAACCATTCTGACTGCTATGAGGTGAAATCTCAGGGTTGTTTTGATTTGCATTTCCCTAATGGCTAATGATGTTGAACATTACTTAAGATGCTTCTCAGGCATTCGAAATTCTTCAGGTAAAAATTCTTTGTTTAGCTCTGTACCCCATTTTTAATAGGGTTATTTGGCTCTCTGGGGTCTAACTTCTTGAGTTCTTTGTATATATTGGATAATAGCCCTCTGTCAGATGTAGGGTTGATGAAGATCTTTTTCCAATGTGTTGGTTGCCATTTTGTCTGATTGACAGTGTCCTTTGCCTTACAGAAACTTTGTAATTTTATGAGGTCCCATCTGTCATTTCTTCGCCTTAGATCATAAGCTATTGGTGTTCTGTTCAGGAAATTTTCCCCTGTGCCCTTGTACTCAAGGGTCTTCCCCAGTTTCTTTTCTATTAGTTTCAGTGTGTCTGATTTTATGTGGAGGTCCTTGATCCACTTGTACTTGAGCTTAGTACAAAGAGATAAGAATGGATCGATTTGCATTCTTCTGCATGCTGACCTCCAGTTGAACCAGCACTATTTGTTGAAAAGACTACTTTTTTCCACTGGATGGTTTTAGCTCCTTTGTTGAAGATCAAGTGAGCATAGGTGTGTGGTTTCATTTCTGGGTTTTCAATTCTATTCCATTGATCTACCTATCTGTCACTGTACCAAATCCATGCTGTTTTTAACACTATTGCTCTGTAGTACTGCTTGAGGTCTGGGATTCTGATTCCCCCGGAAGTTCTTTTACTGTTGAGAATAGTTTTAGCTATCCTGGGTTTTGTTTTATTCCAGATGAATTTTAGAATTACTCTTGAAGAACTGAGTTGGGATTTTGATGGGGATTGCATTGAATCTGTATATTACTTTTGGCAAGATGACTATTTTTACTATATTAATCCTGCCAATCCAGGAGCATGGAAGAGTTTTCCATTTTCTGAGGTTTTCTTCCATTTCCTTCTTCAGAGACCTGAAGTTCTTGTCAACAGATCTTTCATTTGTTTGGTTAGAGTTACACCAAGGTACTTTATATTGTTTGTGGCTATTGTGAAGGGTGTCATTTCCCTAAGTTCTTTCTCAGCCTGCTTATCCTTTGAGTATAGGAAGGCTACTGATTTGCTTGAGTTGATTTTATAGCCAGCCATTTTGCTGAAGTTGTTTATCAGCTGTAGGAGTTCTCTGCTGGAGTGTTTTGGATCATTTAATTATACTATCATATCATCTGCAAATATATGATAGTTTGACTTCTTTTCCAATTTGTATCCTTTTGACCTTCTTATGTTGTCTAATTGCTCTGGCTAGAACTTCAAGTACTATATTGTAAAGATATGGAGAGAGGGGGTAGCCTTGCCTAGTCCCTGATTTTAGTGGGATTGCTTCATGTTTCTCTCCATTAGAAATGAAAAGGGAGATATAATAACAGAAACTGAGGAAATTCAAGAAATCATCAGATTCTACTACAAAATCCTATACTCAACACAACTGTAAAATCTGGAGGAAATGGACAATTTCCTAGACAGATACCAAATACCAAAATTAAATCAGGATCAAATAGATCATCTAAATAGTCCCATAACACCTAAAGAAATAGAAGTGGTCATTGAAAGTCTTCCAACCAAAAAGAGCACAGGACCAGATGGTTTCAGTGTAGAATTCTATCAGACCTTCAAAGAAGACTTAACACTGATACTCTTCAAACTATTCCACAAAATAGAAACAGAAGGAACACTACCCAACTTGTTCTATGAATCCATAATTACACTGATACCAACATCACACAAAGATCCAACAAAGAAAGATAACTTCAGACCAATTTCCCTAATGAATGTCGATGCAAAAATACTCAGTATAATTCTTGCCAAACGAATCCAAGAACACATGAAAAGGATAATTCACCATGATCAAGTAGGCTTCATCCTACTTGATTCAGGGATGGTTCAATATAAGGAAATCCATCAATGCAATACACTCCATAAACAAACTCAAAGAAAAAAATCACATGGTCATTTCATTAGATGCTGAGAAAGCATTTGACAAAACTTAGCATCCTTTCATGCTAAAAGTCTTGGAAAGAGCAGGAATTCAAGGCCCATACCTAAACATAGTAAAAGCAATATATAGCAAACCAATAGGCAATTTTCAAATACACAAATAAGTAAAAAACTATCATATTATATACCACAAGATACATAATAATGATATTAATTATATTTGTTAAGTGCATTTTCTTAAAAATGAAAAAATCATAAGGTCTCCCAATGAAACTATTACCTTGAATAAATTACTTTTTCTCAAAAGTAGTTAATTCCTTGCAAACATCCTATGATATTCTAAATCCTATCCCCATGATTCCTTACCATGGCCTTTAGAGTTCATCTCAGAATATGAAAATATATAAATTTCCCTACTCGAGTCTGTTCTGAAAGTGTCCTTGAAAGACCACTCTGGGATAAATGTGGAGCTCTTTCGTTGAGTTACCTCATGTCACGAATCAGGCACCTTGATGTCCACCCAGCATTGGTTGCTCTCCAATGCCTGCCCATGGGTCTGAGCACCTGGGAGTTCACTTGCTTCCTTTGTTTAAGGGGTGCACTAAGCATGGTGGCAATCAGGTTCCTTAATCTATCAACTGTTAGCCATTTGTTCAATATATCTTCCAGGTAACTTTCTGCCCAAACTGATTTTCATTCCATTGTTTTTTTTTTTTTTTGTACTATATCAAGGAGAAGTAAAACTACAGATAACAATTATGAGTGAATCATTTCAGACAGTGGGGAACCTATGTTAGGTTGATATTTGAGCTCTAAAGGGCTAAGCAAGATTCTCTTTAGAGTAGTGGAGTCTGTGGGATTAATTCATTCAAAATAAAAATATGTAATAGCTTTTATTCATAGTTGATATAGAAACTAAGAACACTAAAGGATAGGAAAGGCAAAGAATGAAGCTTTTTTTATTGTGTCACCAATGAGAATGGCTGTGCAGACTTCTCATGCATAATAACCTTTTGATTTTCACATTAATCCTAGGAGTAGATGTTTAGCAATTTCAGAAAAGAAAAGTTTTAGTTTTTTCCAACAAATAATAAAATGACCCTAGTACATGACTTCATCTCCTATATAGTGTGAAGATTCTGATCTAATGCTAATTATTGAACACTGACCACAGAACAAGGTGCTCGTAAAACACCTTCATATCAAGCCTAGAAATAAAATGTATGAGAGCATTAAATATTTTGCTTAGGAAAAATTTAGGAACCTCTTTAATGCACAGTGATGGTACAGATGCAAAGATTATTGTGTTTAGTGAAAGAGTCACTTTGTAGTGCACACACGAAGGCTGAGAGCCACACCCAATTATGGCTTGTAGAGCTCAGAGTTAGGCTGAAGAAACAGAACCATAAACAAGCAAGCATAAATCTGGTACTTGCTGTCTGAGGAAAATTTGTCCTATTTGCTATTGTCCAGAGCTGTAGACGTTAGCAAATGACCAACTGCACATTTGAACTCACAATGGTATGACAGCATGAAGAAGACCTGAAAATCTCAAGCCAGACAAACTGGAAAGGGGTTGAGGGTTAGGAGTCTTACCTCTAGCTGAGGGTTTGTTGACAATTGATAACAACTGGGAAAGAGGGTCAGTTTTCTTTAAGGTTGTGGCTCTTCCTGTTGACCAGACTCCAGGGAAGGCTACACATTCAAGAGAATATGGACAGCATAAACTTAATTTGAATTTTTATTTTGAAAAAGTAGACACAAATTTATGTGGATAGAAAAGGTGGCATGTATCTAGGAGGAGTTGAAAGAGGAATTAATAATGATATGCAGTAAAAATTATCGAAGTACTAATAACAGGCGAAAACAACAAACATTTAAAATATAAAAAAAATATCATCAGTCTAAAATTATTTCAGAGAAGTCAAGGGCTCGAGGATTTGTTTCATTTTTATTTTCTTACAATGTGCTATTTGAACATATCGACGATCAGCATGAAAGTGTGAAGAACTTCAAAGTGCCTAAAAATGATTTTGCTAATTCAGGTAATGAAACCAGTAATTGTTGGGAGCTTTGTTCTTGATTCAGACCTTCATACTTTCTACAAGGGCAGAAAGTGCATATCTAGAGTCGCTTAATCACGTGAGTAAGAACCTCTGCAGAGAGCTAAGCAGAGAGATGGAAATGTCTCTCCCACCCTGGTCCTCATGGCTGATATGATATGATCCTCTGTGGTGTTAGTAGGTACTGGGTTGGAAGAGTTTTGTTTTTTGTTGTTTTTCCTCCAGTTGACAAGGACACAGATGAGTATATCATGTCACTAGAATGAACAAGTAAAGTTTGAGTGGAGAAAGTGTGGTATTGTACCTTTCTTGCCCTCTATTGGAGTCTTTGTTAAGATAGAAGACACCAATCCTAAAACTGCGGACGTTGGAGGTCTTTTTTTTTTCCTCCTGTAACTGACTATATGTGTCTAAGGAGATCACAGCTGTTCAAAATGAATGCCAAGTGAATGTAATTTAGCAAAACATTCCCAGAGATTGATGGTGCCTTCTTCAGTGAAGTCCAAGTCACAAAGCATATTACCTCATTCATCAAAACACATTCTATTAGACAGAAACGTTTTCCGAGGGCGAAAACAAATACCAAAACATTCTTCCTAACATATTAAGCATTTATATAAATTATAGTCCACCACATTTTCTTTAATTCATCTTTTAAATATGAACATTCATGAGTAAAATTTAAAGGGATAAATGTGGATATGACACCAGTCCCATCTTTATCTGCATAAGCGGGCTTTTTTCTCTATTCTATTTCATTTTTCAGCCTCACATATTTTTATGGAATCAATATTGTTTTAAAACTGTCATGCATTGTGGATGTTTATATCTATTTAACCATTACCTTTTTCTTCTAAAGATCAGCTGGCCTTGGGATCTCATATAGCAGCTGCGGTGAGGGTGTGTATGACTGTCATAGTTTGAACAGAGAATCTGCCAGGCTGCCTAAGACTCCCAAGCTAGGAGGACTGTTCCCTGTTTCTCTAACTTGGTGATGGACAATAACTCTATTACCTGCCATTGTCAGTCATTAGAGCTGCCCCTAAGAATGTGATACATCTGTGGCTTATGCTGTTCTTTGATGTGGAGCTAGTTCTAGTTCTAGCCGGATTCATCTTGGGCTGATTCCTAACTTCTGATGCTTTCAAATGAACTGCACATACCCAAGTCTCCCTAAAGCTCTGCTGCTCTGCTTCTTAGGGAACAGTAAGCTAGTTGTGTCATAACTGGGAAGGACTCAACATGCCTGCCATTAGTTTAGCATTGCCTATCATAGAAATACTGTGGAAAACACCGGGTGCCTGAAGTCAAATGACTTGGTGGGTGCTGTCTCCACTGCTTACCAGTCTGTGACCTCGAGCAGAGCTCCAAATCCTTTTAAATACTACCTTCCCCACCTGTCAACAACAGGTCAATGGTAACTCTCTTCAGACTATTACATGGGTGAACTAAGCTGTCAAACAGCATGGATTTTGCAGAGCACCTTGCCTGAAAAAAAAAATGCTTATGAATATTCCCCCCAAAATTATAGCACAGATATTCTTAAAGCAATTGTGATTTATGTTTGTTTACTGTAATTTATGTTCCAGCCTGAATAGGTGAAGTAGGAAGAACTTCAGAGTCTAAGCAGAATGTTCAGAAACAGAGAGCTTTTTTGAGTCTTTGAACATTAACTCTCTCACTTTAAAATTGACTTTTAAGCAAATCAGACTTCAGCTTCTAGTACCTAATTATTCACTTGTTGAATGACAGAAATAACACAAAATTGTAATATAAGATCTTTATCAAATTTTACTCTAACTTGTAAGTTTTCAGTTATTAATCTTTACTTCATTAAAATTTGATTGAGCTGCCACTATATACCAGTCTTTGTTCTGTCTTAGATATTTTACTGTTGTAATCATTGTTTCTACCATTATTATGTTATTATATCTAATGAAGTTAGAAAAGAATTCATACGTCATTATTTGACTTAAACTTTTAGAGTCTTGGCTGGTTATGAGTATTTTCTGTTTGCTTGTTTTAAAATTGTAACCTAATTTAACTATAATATTCCATGAAATTGGACAGTTTTCTGCTTCTGCAGTGAAAATGATTTATTGTTGAAACTGGAAAATAATATATTTTCCATTCTATAGATTTTCTTCAAATCTCTGATTGTGTAAAATAGGGGTGTTGCCAGCAGGCCTAGAAGTCAGTACTTAGATTATGAGTTTTCTGTATAGACATGCCATTGTGATGCTTATCTGTAATGCCATCACTCAGTGGATGAAAGAGGAGTCCATGGTTATCTAAGGCTACAATGTCAACTTGAGACCAACAAGCAGTACCTAAGACAGCGTGTCAAAAACAAAAATAAATAGATGTGGGGATGAATCCATAATTCTATATGAATTTAGAAAATTAATTTCTTTCTATGTCCACTTACTAATATGTAAAATGAGAAAGAATAATAATAGTTAATTTCTGAAATAGTTGTTAGAACAAATTAATTACTATGCATAGCATGATTAGAATAGAGACCCATCCATTGCCAGCACTGAAAAATTTATAAAGCAGATAGGTGGCTTCTAATTCAACTGTACTTATGAATGCTGCTGTTTTATATCAACTAAATTCATGTTCTGCAAAAGTCACCCCCACCCCCAGAAGTCCTGTTTTCCCCCCCTCAATTAGCAATTTGCAACAAGTTCAAATTCCCTTTCTTTGAAGTAACATCAGTGCCACATATAAATGTCCTCCCCACTCTTAGACTCTAAAGAGTACCACAAGGACAGTCACCAGCAAGAAACGGAGCCAACACTCTTTATAGTAAATGAGCCTATATTTCTGTAGGATTGGACTGCTATTATTTCTGGTGTTTATTGAGAGGGATATTGGCTGTAATTAGGGGAGGAGAGATCCAGGAAAGGGTAAATCATTTGAAATGTAAATAAAGAATATATCTAATAAAAAATGTATGAAAAAATACATATTTAAAACAACAGAAACAGAAAAACATAAAGCTTTCCAAATTTCAACACACTTTCTCTCTCTTTCTCTCTCTCTCTCTCTCTCTCTCTCTCTCTCTCTCTCTCTCTCAATCTGATTTTCATTCTCTTTGCCATCTCTGCTTTTCCTTCATGTTAGTAGTATTTCTAAGCTTAGAATCTTTTCCTACTACCTTGCTTTGCATAATCATTCCACAAATGCTTTTATTGGTCTCAGAACTATGCTTGTGCAGTTTATAATTATTACTGCAGTAAATTAAGTTGTTGTGATGGTTAGTTTATAGCTTCAATCTTATTTATACTAGTTTTCATACTTAACATCATTATATATCAATCAATTATTAAAAATAAAGTTAGAAAAGTTGAGTTCAAATTAAATTAAATTAAATCCCAAGTATTATATAAACCACTTTATATGTTATTTAATTTATATAAATCCTATCAGATAATTTTGTTATCTGATGCCTCCTTACAAGAAAGCTGGTATTCAGAGAATCTTAACTATATTTACATAGTTGGTAAATGCCAAGAGTACTATTTCAGTAAATATATATCATTAACCAAATCCTAGCATTGTGTCTTTCTTTTTCTATTTAAATGTTTTATTGAAAATAAATATTTTTTAAACTACAAACATCCTTTTTCATGATAAATATACTTGTGAGAAATAAAATTACAGTGAAAAAGGGTTTACTTTGGATCCAGGTTTTATTGCACAGTAGCAAGCTTTGCTTGCTTTGGATTTAAACATTGGAAGAAGGACAGAGAAACTCTACTTCATGGTGGCTAGAAGGTAAAGTGAAAGAGGAAGCAACCAGCCACACTTGTCTCCAAAGCCATGCCCTGAGAGATGTAATTTCCTATCATTGGGCCTCCTCCTCCTGATGATTCAGCCTTTGAAGAGCATCAGTGGTTGAGGACTAAGCCTACATTTCATATGCCTTTTATAGAATATCAAAAATCCAATAATGATAACTTGTGATAACTTGTGGAGTATATAACACCAAATTTGCCTTCGTGCCTCAAGGAACTAGCAAACCAAAAAAGAAAATACCCAAAGCAAAACCTAAACAGCTCTGTTGAAGCATGGCTTCCATGTGAAGTGTGTTCTGATTTATGTGCTGCTTTGTGATGCCTGAGTAAAGATGCAGCAAAAAAGGTAAGCTCAAAGACTCTTACAATAGTCCTTGTTTCTGCTCATCACTAGTTTTTGTCAAAAGAAAGACAGAAACTCAAGGGGAAAATGTTTCACTACTCTGAAGTGTTAGAAAGCACAGCAGAGAAAGGGGATGTAACTAGTGGAAAGTTATGAGTCTTGGGTAATAAAGTGCATACAGGGTCATAATGAACAGCAGAATGATTGTTGGATTTCATTCTGCCTGGGCCCACAGTAAACTTGATCAGGCAAAGTAGAGAAACCTTACAAAATACTTTGAAGGGTTCATGAGGTAGCTCAGAAGAATCATGCCTTTAAAGAAAGACAAACTTAGACATTTTGTAAACACCAATAGATACTTGTAATAAAATCAAAACTAACCCTCAGAATAAGCAAGCATATTCAAATATACATAGTGAATACCCACTTGCTATTGAACTCTCTAAAATGACAAGATATGGAAATTTAAAAATGCAATCTTTTTAAAAATGAGAAACACCTAATAATCATTGTCTGAGTTGCCTTGAAACCTCAAAAGAATCCATGTGGAGAAAAGTCAATGAATATAAACAAACTAAAAATTGTCAGAATGTTTGAATTATCAGATATCATTTAAAAATAAAATACAAAAGGGACCAAGACATAATCGAATGAACAGATGTCTGGTGTGTGCAATTCATATGTGAGTGGGGTAAGGTAGCAGTCGTCAGGGTAAAATAAAATCATTAAAGTTTTGTTAAGATATTAAGCACAAAAATATTTATAAAATAATAAGAATATATTTACTTCTATCAGTTTTGAGTTCCACATTGAGGTCTGTTCATTTAGAGCTGTTTTTGTGTGAAGTGGTAAATACCAGACTAAACTGTTTATTCTACATGTATACACTCAGCTTTTCCAACACCAAATGTTGAGGATGTTATTCTTTCCTCCAGGGTGTATTTTGGATCTTTGTCACATAAGGCTATATTTACACACGCTCATGGTTGTGCTGCATTCTTCTACAAGGCTATTTTCATGTCAGTGCCATGCTGTTTTTATTATTATAGCTCTGTAGTATATCTTGAGATCCATGTTAATGTCTCTAGTACTGTTCTTTATATTCAGAATCACTCACTATCCAATATCTTTTGTGGTTCTATATTAATTTTAGATTTTTTCTAATTTCGTGAAGAATATCATGAGGTTTTTGATTGGAATTGTACTGAATCTATAAGTTGCATTGCTAGGATGATCATTTTTATTATTGATTATACATAAGCATGGTAATTCTTTCCATCTAACTAGATTTAAATATATGGTAGAATATTGAGATACATCATTATTGGTGAAAGTTAATGGATCCCTGTGCACTGGTAAATAATTATCAAAAGAAATATAAAATACACAAAATTATAAAATTAACAGGGATGAATACTACTATATATGTTATACATTAAGTATAAAATATTGCTGGATTATATCAAGTTGTAAATTAATATAGAGATATATCATGTTTATAATAGTTAAGATGGCAAATTTCTTTACATTTTTCTATGTGTTCATTATAAACCACCTGAAATATAAACCATATTTATGTATAAAAACTTGGAGAGAAGTTCAAAGAACTGAAAGAGATACTGTTTTAAATTAGTAAAAAAAAAAAAAGGTAAACTTACTCAATTTACAGGTCAAATTTTAGTTTATGTAATAATGCTTCAATGGTTAGAATAATAACATTTAAGCAGTAGGATAGGGCAATGGAATACAATGGAGTTCAAAAATAGATCCATGAATACATGGTTAGGTGAATATGAACACCTTGACACTGATACAGATATGAATAGGAAAAGTTAATGTCAGTCACAAAGTGCTGAAAATCACTTATTTGAGGCTTACTTGATTCTCTTATTTACATGGTAGGTAGTACACATAGGTACTAAACTTTTTTCCATTTCTCTGTAACTTTAAACTTGCTCACACTCTTCCTCAACAAACTGACCTGTTTTTTATTTTTTTTTCACTCTCTAATCACAGTAGACCTAGATGATAGTAAATGGTAGCCAGGCTGTATGCCTAGATATAACAGAACTTCGAATATCTTCTACTGATGCTTGAGTCTACCCTTACCCAAGTTTTTCAAACAAAATGCAGTAGCATTCTCTGCAAAAACAATATATAAATGGCTATTAGACTGGAAGTTCTCTAGAGAATCCTTGCTACTTTCTGTAAAGCCAGGCCACTCCATATTGATTCTCATATACATCTGGTCTTCAAGACTACCAGATTGACCTAATATGCTCTGCTTGTTTTTGAAGACCAAAATTACAGACTCTTCTACATTCCTTTTATCTAAAATCTTAGAACCATATTGGTAATGTTTATTATGGTCGTTTCTCAATAGCAGTTTTTTTTCTTAGTTACTTTAGAAGTTGCTGGAACAAAATATTTATCTAAAGCAACTTAAGGAAGAAAGGGTTTCCTCTAGTTCATAGTTCAGAAGTACAATATGCAGTGCAGTGAAGTTGGGGGACAAGGATATGTGTGGGCTCCAAATCTTGGAGGCCAGCATTCAGCATTACAATAAATGACAAAAGCTCAACTGCTGTTCACCTTGCATCTGGAATCAGAAGGCCTAGAGAAGTGAATGTTTTAAACTTGCTTTCTTTCTTATATTCAGTCTGAGATTCTATTCCATGAACTGTCTCTGCCCACATTTAAGGACGATCTTCAACCTCAATTAACTTTTTCTATAAGAGGTCTCATAAACATGCCCAGAAGTCTGTTTTCATGGTGAATTTCCAATTCCATCAAGGTGACAGACAAGACTCACCATCATGGTTATGTTTCTGAGAAAATTGATATAAATAAATGAAGCAGAAATCACATCAATTCAGGCTCTTGGCCCACACCTTGATGTCCAAAACACAATTTGTGTTGTTGCATCTCAAAGAGCACCCTGGCATTAAAAAGATGTTGTAATCAATAAAACGTTGTTGGCCTGACAAAGGAATGAATATACCTCTTTAATCAATCACTTCTTAAAGCTTGGTCCTGTCACAGAAATTAAAGATCAGTGAATCCTAATTCACAATTTAGAAGGCCACGAAGTTCCACATTATGGTTAGGGTTACTTGTTAACTTGATGATACCCTGGCATCATAAGCCTCCAGGCCCACTTTTGAGGGATTAATTATTCTCTAAGCAAGACTGAGGAATTACATTGACTAAGATAATTGAAGTGACAAGATTCACACTAAAACCATGCAGTATCAATCTGGTGCTGGGTGATAGGCTGTAATAAAAAGAAATCTAGCTGAGCCCAGCCATTATCACTACTTGTTTTCTGATTGTGGGTAGGATGTAATTCAGTCACAGGGATCCCTGGCTTCTGTCCATTGATTGGGTGCTAGTATCTGTATCTGATTTTTTTAGCTGCTTGTTGGGCTCTCAGTGAATAGCCATGTTAGCCTCCTCTCTGCAAGCACACCACAACATCAATAGCAGTGTCAGGTCCCAGGACATGCCGAATATCCAGAAGATGCCCAACCATGTCTCAAGGGCTCATTTTCCACTATGCTCACAGTGGTCTTATTTGTGATAGCCAGAAGCTGGAAACAACCCAGATGTCCCAAAATGGAAGAATGGATACAGAAAATGTAGTTTACTTACATAATGGAATACTACTCAACTATTAAGAATGAGGACATCATGAGTTTTGCAGGTAAATGTTGGAACTAGAAAAAATCATCCTGAGTGAGGTAACTCAGACCCAAAAGTACATGCATGGTGTATACTCACTGATAAGTATATATTAGCCAAAAGTGTACAGAATACCCAAGATACAATCCACAGAACTCAAGAACATCAACAAGCTGAAGGACCCAAGTGAGAATGACTCAATCCCACTTGGGAAGAGGAAGAAAGCAATCATGTGGGTCGAGGGAGGGAGGGACCTAGGTAGGAGAGGGGACAGGGAAGCAAAGGGGGAACATGATCAGAACTGAAGCCCTGAGGACCAGCAAAAAGAATGGAAACAGGCAATCTCAGAACATAGGAGGTGGGGGGTGACCCTTCAGAATGTAGTGGAGACCTGGGAGATGAGAGATTCTCAGGACTCAAAGGGAGGAACTTGGATGAAGTGCTCTACAGTGAGGAGGGGAAGCTTGTAGAGCCCACCTCTAGTGGAGGGACAGGACATCAAGTGGAGGGATGGGGTTGCCATCCCACAGGCAAAATCTCTGACACATAATTGTTCCTGAACCCACATCCCAACCTCCCTCCCCTGCTTCTATTAGAGTGCTCCTCCACCCATCCACCCACTCCCGGCTCCCCTAACTGGCATTCCCCTCTACTGGGGCACCAAGTCTTCATAGGACCATGGGCCTCTCCTCCAATGATGTCCAACAAGGCCATCCTCTAATACATATGTAGCTGGAGCCATGGGTCTCTTTATGTGTATTTTTTGGTTGGTGGTTCAGTCCCTGGGAGCCCTGGGGAGTCTGCTTGGTTGATATTGATGTTCTTCCTTTGGATTGCAAACCCCTTCAGCTCCTTTAATCCTTACTTTAACTCCTCCATTGGGGACCCCGCGCCCAGTCCAGTGGTTGACTTTGAGCATCTGCCTCTGTATTTTTCAGGCTCTGGTAAAGCCTCTCAGGAGACAATTATATCAGGATCCTGTCAGCAAGAAATTCTAGGCATCTACAGTAGCGTCTGGGTTTGGTGACTGCATATGTAATGGATCCCCAGGTGGGGCAGTCTCTGGATGGCCTTTCCTTCCATCTCAGCTTCACAATCTGTCTCCATAGTTCCTCCCTTGAGTATTTTGTTCTGCGTTCTAAGAAGGACTGACGCATCCACACTTTGGTCTTCCTTCTTCTTGAGCTTCATGTGGTCTGTGAATTGTATCTTGGGTATGCCAGGCTTTTAGGCTAATATGTACTTATAAGTGAATGCATACCAGTTGTGTTATTTTGTGACTGGCTAACCTTGCTCAGAATGATATTTTCTAATTCCATCCATTTGTCTAAGAATTTTATGAAGTCATTGTTTTTAATAGCTGAGTCGTGGCCAGAAGAGATTGGCAGATCCGGGTACCAACAGCTCAGCAAAGGTCACTGTCCCCTGGGGAGAGGCGCTGTGCTTTCAGTGGGGCCGCCATCTTGCCTTGGGACACCACGCGAATGGTGGGCACAGCAAGCAGCTGGAGTCAGGTGCATGGACAGAGATATAGCTTAGCTTAGCTTAGCATAGCTCCGCAGGAGATCTTGGAAAAGACAGCTCAGCTGCGGGTGCAGACCACCGTGAGCCAGTGCTCCAGGCGGGCTGGCAGTGAGGTGCCATCTTGCCTTGGGACAGGGCACAGAATTCAAGCAGCTGGAGTCAGGGGCTTGGACAGAGCTAGCGTAGTCTAGCACAGACAACGCCGCCCACACCCAGAGCCAGAAGAGATCAGCAGATCCAGGCACCAACAGCTCAGCAAAGGTCACTGTCCCCTGGGGACAGGCATGCTGTGCTTTCAGCAGGGCTGCCATCTACAATAAGACCAACTAACTCCAGAGATAAACAGATGGCATAAGGCAAACGTAGGAATGTTATTAACAGAAATCAAGGCAATATGGCACCATCTGAACCCACTTCGCCAACCACAGCAAGTCCTGGTTACCCCAGCACACCAGAAAAACAAGAGTTAGATATAAAAGCACAGGTCATGATGCTCCTAGAGGAACACAAAAAAGACATAAACAAATCTCTTAAAGAAATGCAGGGGAACATCAATAGGGTAGAAGCTCTTACAATGCAAACACGAAAAACACTTAAAGAACTCCAAGAGAATATGGGCCAACAGACAGAAACCAATAAAGAAGAAATGAGAAAATCAGTTAAAGAAATGCAGGAGAACTTGAAACAACATGCAGAAGTCATGAAAGAGTGGGCACAAAAATATATTAAAGGATTACATGAAAACACAAACAAACAAATGAAGGAACTGAGCAAAACCATCCAAGATCTGAACACAGAGGTAGAAACAACTAAGAAATCACAAAAGGAGGCAACTTTGGAGATAGAAAACCTTGGGAAGAAATCAGGGGTCGTAGATGCAAACATCAACAACAGAATACAAGAGATAGAAATAAGAATCTCAGATGCTGAAGATAACATAGTAACCATTGACTCCACAGTCAAAGAAAACACAAAATCCAAAAGGCTTGCAACCCAAAACATCCAGGAAATCCAGGACACAATGAGAAGACCAAACCTAAGGATTATAGGGATAGATGAGAGTGAAGATCTACAACTTAAAGGGCCAGCAAATATCTTTAACAAAATTATGGAAGAAAACTTCCCTAACTTAGAGAGATGCCCATGAATATACAAGAAGCCTACAGAACTCCAAACAGACTGGACCAGAACAGAAACACCTCCCGTCACATAATAATCAAAACTTCAAATGTACTAAACAAAGAAAGAATATTAAAGGCAGTAAGAGAAAAAGGCCAAGTAACATATAAAGGAAGACCTATCAGAATCACACCAGACTTCTCTCCAGAAACAATGAAAGCTAGAAGATCCTGGGCAGACCTCATGCAGACCCTAAGAGAACACAAATGTCAGCCAAGACTACTATACACAGCAAAACTCTCAATCAACATGGAGAAATCAAAATATTCCATGACAGGACCAAATTTACACAATATCTTTCCACTAACCCAGATCTACAAAGGATAATAGGAGGAAAACTCCAATACAAGGAAGAAAACTGCACCCAAGAGAAAGCAAGACAGTAACCTTCTTCCATCAAACTCAAAGGAAGATAACTACTCAAAAACAAAACTAACATCAAAAATGTCAGGAAGTAATAATCTCTATTCCTTAATATCTCTTAACATCAATGGACTCAATTCCCCAATAAAAAGACATAGACTAACAGACTGGATACGGATACAGGACCCTACATTTTGCTGCTTACAGGAAACACACCTCAGAGTCAAAGACAAACACTACCTTAGAGTAAAAGGATGGAAGACAATTTTGCAAGCAAATGGTCACAGGAAGCAAGCTGGAATAGCCATTTTAATATCAGATAAAATTGACTTTCAACCCAAAGTCATCAAAAGAGACAAAGAAGGTCACTTCTTGCTAGTCAAAGGAAGAATCCACCAAGAAGAACTCACAATTCTAAACATCTACGCTCCAAATGTAAGGGCACCCTCATTCGTAAAAGAAACTTTACTAAAGCTCAAAGCACACATTGCACCTAACACAATGATTGTGGGGGGCCTCAATACTCCACTATCCACAGTGGACGAACCAGGAAAACAGAAACTAAACAGGGACACGGAGAAACTCATCAAAACTTTGGACCAATTGGATTTATAGATATATATAGAACAGTTCACCCTAAAGCAAAAGACTATACCTTTTTCTCAGCTCCTCATGGTACCTTCTCCAAAATCGACCATATAATTGGACACAAGACAGATCTCAACAAATATAAAAAAATTGAACTAATCCCATGCCTCTTATCAGATCACAATGGAGTAAGAGTGTTCTTCAATAGCAACAAAAACAACAGAAAATCCTCATACATGTGGAGGCTGAACAATATTCTACTCAATGATACCTTAGTCCAGGAAGAAATAAAGAAAGAAATCAAAGATTTCTTAGAATTGAATGAAAATTAAGGCACAACATACCCAAATCTGTGGGACACAATGAAAGCAGTGCTTAGAGGAAAACTCATAGCCCTGAGTGTCTCCAAAAAGAAAGAGGAGAGAGCATATACTAGCAACTTAATGGCACACTTGAAAGCTCTGGAACAAAAAGAAGCAATTTCACCCAGGAGGAGTAGAAGACAGGAAATCATCAAACTCAGGGCTGAAATCAATCAAGTTGAAACAAAGAGAACCATACAAAGTATTAACAAAACCAGAAGCTGGTTCTTTGAGAAAATCAACAAGATAGATAAACCCCTAGCCAGACTTACCAAAGGGCACAGAGACAGTATTCAAATTAACAAAATTAGAAATGAAAAGGGAGATATAACAACAGAAACTGAGGAAATTCAAAAAATCATCAGATCCTACTACAAAAACCTATACTCAACACAACTGGAGAATCTGGAGGAAATGGACAATTTCCTAGACAGTTACCAAATACCAAAATTAAACCAGGATCAAATAGATCATCTAAACAGACCCATAACCCCCAAAGAAATAGAAGGGGTCATAGACAGTCTTCCAACCAAAAAAAGCCCAGGACCAGATGGTTTTAGTGCAGAATTCTATCAGACCTTCAAAGAAGTCTGATACTGATACTCTTCAAACTATTCCACAAAATAGAAACAGAAGGAACACTACCTAACTCATTCTATGAAGCCACAATTACCCTGATACCAAAACCACACAAAGATCCAACTAAGAAAGAGAACTACAGGCCAATTTCTCTTATGAATATCGATGCAAAAATACTAAACAAAATACTTGCCAACCGAATCCAAGAACACATCAAAATGATCATTCACGATGATCAAGTTGGCTTCATCCCAGGGATGCAGGGATGGTACAAAATAAGGAAATCCATCAACGTAATTCACTATATAAACAAACTCAAAGAGAAAAACCACATGGTCATCTCATTGGATGCTGAAAAAGCATTTGACAAAATTCAGCATCCTTTCATGCTAAAGGTCTTGGAAAGAGCAGGAATTCAAGGCCCATATCTAAATATAGTAAAAGCAATATAAAGCAGACCAGTAGCCAACATCAAGGTGAACGGAGAAAAACTTGAAGCAATCCCACTAAAATCAGGGACTAGACAAGGCTGCCCCCTCTAGCTAGTACTTGAGGTACTAGCTAGAGCAATTCGATAACAGAGGGAAGTCAAAGGGATACAAATTGGAAAGGAAGCAGTCAAACTATCACTATTCGCAGATGATATGATAGTATACTTAAGTGACCCAAAAACCTCCACCAGAAAACTCCTGCAACTGATAAACAACTTCAGCAAAGTGGCTGGCTATAAAATCAACTCAAGCAAATCAGTAGCCTTCCTATAAGCGAAGGATAAGCAGGCCGAGAAAGAAATTAGGGAAATGACACCCTTCACAATAGCCACAAATGATATAAAGTATCTTGGCGTGAAGCTAACCAAACATGTGAAAGATTTATATGACAAAAACTTCAGGTCTCTGAAGAGGGAAATTGAAGAAGACATCAGAAAATGGGAAAATCTTCCATGCTCTTGGGTTGGCAGGACTAATATAGTCAAAATGGCAATTTTGCCCAAAGCAATATACAGATTCAATGCAATCCCCATGAAAGTCCCAACACAGTTCTTCATAGAGTTAGAAAGAGCAATTCTCAAATTCATCTGGAATAACAAAAAACCCAGGATAGCTAAAACTATCATCAACAGCAAAAGAACTTCTGGGGGAATCAATATCCCGGACCTCAAGCAATATTACAGAGCAGTAGTATTAACAACTGCATGGTATTGATTCAGTGACAGGGAGGCGGATCAATGGAATAGAATCAAAGACCCAGAATTGAACCCGCAAAAATATGGCCAATTGATCTTCGACAAAGGAGCTGAAAACATCCAGTGGAAAAAAGATAGCCTTTTCAACAGATGGTGCTGGCTCAACTGGAGGTCAACATGCAGAAGAATGAGAATTGATCCATCTTATCTCCTTGCACTAAGCTCAACTCCAAGTGGATCAAGGACCTCCACATAAAACCAGACACACTAAAACTAATAGAAAAGAAACTGGGGAAGACCCTTGAGGACATTGGCTCAGGGGAAAATTCCTGAACAGAACACCAATTCCTTATGCTCTAAGAGCAAGAATAGACAAATGGGACCTGATAAAATTACAAAGTTTCTGTAAGGCAAAAGACACTGTCAAAAGGATAAATCGGCAACCAACAAATTGGGAAAAGATCTTCACCAACCCCACATCTGACAGAGGGCTAATATCCAATGTATAAAAAGAACTCAAGAGGTTAGACACCAGAAAACCAAATAACCCTATCCAAAAATGGGGTACAGAGCTAAACAGAGACTTTTCACCTGAAGAAATTCGGATGGCTGAGAAACACCTTAAAAAATGTTCAACATCATTAGTCATTTGGGAAATGCAAATCAAAACAACACTGAGATTTCACCACTCACCAGTCAGAATGGCTAAGATTAAAAACTCAGAAGACATCAGGTGTTGGTGAGGATGTGAAGAAAGAGGAACAATCCTCCACTGCTGGTGGGACTGCAAGCTGGTACAACCACTCTGGAAATCAGTCTGGCGCTTCCTCAGAAAACTGGACGTGATACTTCCAGATGACCCAGCCATACCACTCCTGGGAATATACCCAGAAGATTCCCCAGCATGCAATAAGGATACATGTTCCACTATGTTCATAGCAGCCTTATATATAATAGCCAGAAGCTGGAAAGATCTCAGATGTCCCTCAACAGAGGAATGGATACAAAAAATGTGGTATATATACATATTAGAAACAATGAATTCATGAAATTCTTAGAGAAATGGATGGAGCTGGAGAATGTCATACTAAGTGAGGTGACCCAGTCTCAAAATAATACCCATGGTATGCAGACACTGATAAGTGGATATTAGCCTAGAAGCTTGGAACACCAAAGACATAAATCACATACCAAGTGATGTCTCACAAGAAGAAAGGAGTGGACACTGATGCTAGAATGGACCAAAGCATCATTGTGGGGGAGTACAAGAACAGTGAGGTGGGGGGGTGGATGAGGGAGCAGGGGGAGGGAAAAGGCCATGTGGGACCTTTTGGGTGGGGAACCAGAAAAAGGGAAATGAATTGTAAATATAGAATATATCCAATAAAAAAATAAAAAAAAATAGCTGAGTCGTACTCCATTGTGTAAATGTACCATATTTTCTGTATACATTCATCTGTTGAAAGACATCTGGATTCTTTCCAGCTTCCAACTATTATAAATAAGGCTGCTATGAACCTAGTGGAGCATGTGTTCTTGTTATATGTTGGGATATCTTTTGAGTATATGCCCAGAAGTAGTATAGCTGGATCCTTTGGTAGCAATATGTACAATTTTCTGAGGAATCACTAGACTGATTTCCACAGTGATTGTATCAGCTTGCACTCATACCAACAATGGAGGAGTGTTCCTCTTCACATTGTTGCCAGCATCTGCTGTCAACTGAGTTTTTTATCTTAGCCATTCTGACTGGTGTGAGGTGGAATCTCAGGGTTGTTTTGATTTGCATTTCCCTGATTGGACATTTCTTTATGAGCATCTCGGCCATTCAGTATTCCTGAGTTGAGAATTCTTTGTTTAGTTCTGTTCCTCATTTTTTTAATTGATTTATTTGGTTCTCTGAAATCTAACTTCTTGAGTTAATTGTATATATTGGATCAGATGTAGGATTGGTAAAGATCTTTCCCAATCACAAATGGTACTGGCTCAACATGAGGTCAGCATGCAGAAGAATGAGAATTGATCCATCTTATCTCCTTGTACTAAGCTCAACTCCAAGTGGATCAAGGACCTCCACATAAAACCAGACACACTGAAACTAATAGAAAAGAAACTGGGGAAGAACCTTGAGGACTCAGGGGGAAATTTCCTGAACAGAACACCAATAGCTTATGCTCTAAGATCAAGAATAGACAAATGGGACCTCATAAAATTACAAAGTTTCTGTAAGGCAAAAGACACTGTCAAAAGGACAAATCGGCAACCAACTAATTGGGAAAAGATCTTCACCAACCCTACATCTTACAGAGGGCCAATATCCAATGTATACAAAGAACTCAAGAAGTTAGACCCCAGAAAACCAAATAACCCTATCAAAAAATGGGGTACAGAGCTAAACAAAGACTTTTCACCTGAAGAATTTCAGAAGGCTGAGAAGCACCTTAAGAAATGTTCAACATCATTAGTCATTAAGGAAATGCAAATCAAAACAACCCTGAGATTGGCTAAGATTAAAAACTCAGGAAACAGCAGGTGTTGGCTAGGATGTGGAGAAAGAGGAACACTCCTTCACTGCTGGTGTGATTGCAAACTGGTACAACCACTCTGAAAATCAGTCTGGCAATTCCTCAGAAAACTGGACCTAATACTTCCGGAGGACCCTGCCATACCACTCCTGGGCATATACCCAGAAGATTCCCCAACATGTAATAAGAATACATGCTCCACTATGTTCATAGCAGCCTTATTTATAATAGCCAGAAGCTGGAAAGAATCCAGATGTCCCTCAACGGAGGAATGGATACAAAAACATGTGGTATATATACACAATGGAGTACTATTCAGCCATTAGAAGCAATGAATTCATGCAATTCTTAGATAAATGGATGGAGCTGGAGAACATCATACTAAGTGAGGTAACCCAGTCTCAAAAGAATACCCAAGGTATGCAGTCACTGATAAGTGGATATTAGCCTAGAATCTTGGAACACCAAAGACACAATCCACATACCAAATGATGTCTGAGATGAAGGAAGGAGTAGATCTGGAAAGGCCAATGCATCAGTGTAGGAAAGTGGGATGGGGAGAATGGGGGAACAGGGGGAGGGTAAAGGGCATATGGGACCTTTGGGGGGTGAGGAACCAGGAAAAGAGAAATGAAATGTAAATATAGAATATATCCAATAAAAAATAAAAAAAATGTGAATAAAGAGACATAAATATTCCATATTTTTTAAAAAAAAGTCTTTCCCAATCTGTTGGTTGCCATTTTGACAGTTCCCTTTGCCTTACAGATACTATGCAATTTTATGAGGTCTAGTTGATTGTTGATCTTAAAGCATAAGCCATTGGTGTTCTGTTCCGGAAATTTTCCCCTGTGTCCATGTGTTCAAGGATCTTCCCCACTACTTTCTCCTCTATAAGCTTCAGTGTATCTGGTTTTATGTGGAGGTCCTTGATCCACTTGTACTTGAGATTTGTTCAGGGAAATAAGAATGGGTCAATTTGCATTCTTCTACATGCTGACATCCCAGTTAAGCCAGTACCATTTGTTGAAAATACTGTCATTTTTCCACTGTATGGTTTTAGCTCCTATGTCAAAGATCAATTGATCATAGGTGTGTGGGTTCATTTGTGGGTCTTCAGTTCTATTCCTTTGATCAACATTTCTGTCTCTGTACCAAAACCATGCAGTTTTGATCATTATTGCTCTGAAATACAGCTCAAGATCAGGGATGGTGATTCGCCCCAGAAGTTCTTTTATTGTTTCTAATAGTTTTCACTAACCTGTTTTTTTTTCTTATTCCAAATGAATTTGCAAATTGCTCTTTTTAACTCTGTGAAAAAGTGAGTTGGAATTTTAATGGATATTGCATTGAATCTGTAGATTGCTTTTAACAAGATGGTCATTTTTACTATATTAATCCTGCCAATCCATGAGCATGGGAAATCTTTCCATCATCTTCTGAGATCTTTTTTGGATGTCTTTCTTCAGAGACTTCAAGTTGTTTTCATTCAGATCTTTCACTTGCTTGTTTAGAGTCACACCAAGATATTTAATATTATTTGTGACTATTTTGAAAGGTGTTGTTTCCTGAATTGCTTTCTCAGCCTCTTTTGCCTTTGAGTAGAGGAAGTCTGCTGATTTGTTTGAGTTAAGTTTATATCCAGACACTTTGCTGAAGTCGTCTATATGCTTTAGGAGTTCTCTGTTGAAATTTTTAGGTCACTTAATTATACTATCATATCATCTGCAAATAGTGATATTTTGACTTCTTCCTTTCCAATTTGTATCCCTTTCATCTCCTTTTGTTGTCTAATTGCTCTGGATAGGACTTGAAGTATTATATTGAATAGGTGGGAGAAAGTAGGTAGCCTTGTCTAGTCGCTGATTTTAGTGGGATTGTTTCAAGTTTCTCTCAATTTAGTTTGAAGTTGGCTACTGGTTTACTGTATATTCCTTTTACTATGTTTAGTTATGGCTTTAAATCTACTATACTCTTAATACTGGATTCTTATTCCTCTTGGATATCGTTTTGTTGCCCTGGATCATGAAGATCCTGCAACTTTGAACCCATAGAAAATGTTACTTTTTAAAACAAAGACAAAAAAATCAATGAATGGTGAAGAGATTTGCACTGCTTATATTATTCTATTTTATATTACATTTTCAAAGAAATTTTCATTATTCTTCAGCACTGTGTGTGTGTAAAATGAAACTTTTGACTATCTTTCCTTCTTTCCCTACTCAAAACACTTCCACCCCTAACCTATATATGTTCCTTCTCCTGTCTTTAAACTGTGCTTCTGTATGTCATTCTTTTTCTTTTAACTAAGTTATTTATTCATTTTACATCCTGATCACAGCTTCCCCTACCTCCTCCTTTTCCCAGTCCCTCCTTCTCACTTCACCCCTGTCAAATCCACCCAAAAAGGAGAGGCCTCCCATAGACATCAACCAGCCCTGGCATATCATTGTCAGCTGCAACAAGACTAGGCACCATGTCTTTCACTGATAGTAGACAAGGCAGCCTCTTTAGGGAAAAGGGATCCATAAAGCAGGAGCAGAGGCTGTCTCTGTGTGTTATTCTTAATAATCATAAATCCTAATTTTGATTAAGTCACGGATGTGAGCTGATTTATACTATTAGCTTGAAAGATAGTTCATTATTGTTTGTTTCTTAATTTATAACCTATTTTGAAACTTGAAGGGCCCTCACTAAAGCACAATTCTAAACTCAGCTGCAATGATATAAATGCTAATGGGAAGCTAAATGGCATTGTTAGCTACAGCTCATTTTGCTGTTATAATTAGGGGCAGTGAGACACGGGCCTCTATGTCAGAAACTTAATGGGAATCCCTGAAGCAGAACTAGATGTAATATACCCCAAACAAGCATCCTTCACTGAAGTGACTTATATTTAATAATTGACACTTCTCTGTTTTATCAATATTGCTTACAATAAGGTATGTTTTAATTATACAAACTACCCCACACCTTCAGTGAATGTTAAATTCATGTTTTCTGATCTTATTAACAGGATGTGGAAGCATTTTTGCCCTTGGATAAGATATTCTGAAGGCTATGTACATGATTGGTGTTATTTACATTTTGATGTAAACTAAAGTAAACAAGGCAATCAGCTGGTCAGTTTTACCTAGATGTCAAAACTTAATGAACTCAATTTGAACATCCCACAGCACTCCTACTAAAAGAAGCCTGTCGATGAACCATCAAAGGGGAAGTTGTACTTTATAACAAAGAGTCAACTTTCTAAAAATGATCCTACCTCATTTTATTATAAAAGCTCCTCATAAAACAGCAGCAGCATGAACTGCCTTTCATTTTCATCAAAGCCTTTTCTCTTCAAAGCAGTGTACCTTTAACCCTTCATTCTCCAATCCCCACTCCCTGGATCTCTTTGGGGAGGTTGTGTCAATTGTCCCATTCAAAACGAATGAATTGTCTTTACATAATTTATCACTTGTATCCAGTACCCTAATCAGAATGATAAAATACAGGGGCTTGTCCTAGGAGAAATTTGGAGAAAATAAGTCTGTCCATTTCACAATTTAAAATTCAAGAGACCTTCATAAGATATGAATTTCAGATAATATTCACAATAATATCTTAAAATAATCTGTACATGTATATATATATATATATATATATATATATATATATGAAATTAAAATGTAACTGGTGTCTGACAATATATCCATCTGTGTAAATATATGGGGTTTTGTTCCTGTGTTGAATGCATTATTCATACAACTAAGTATATGTTTCCTCACCACCACCAGCAGTGCTCAGTGTTTGAGGATTCCTCTTGCCACTGTTCCATGCATGAGTTGATGCAGAGTAAATATCTTTGTGTGAAGTTTATGCAAGACATTGCAACTTATTTTGAGACAATTGTTTGCATTCTTTTAATTTGCTGATTATTATCCACATAGGGACATTTCTTGTGCTTTTATTCAGATGTTCTCAGTGTGACAGGAGCTCCTCACACCTATGTTTGTCTTTGCAGCCAGTATTTGCCTAACAGGTCCTCAAGTCACTCAGAAAGAAGTTAGAAGAGCCCAACTCCTAAGAGCTCAAAGTAAGTGGCTAACAATTTTGAGTGTGATTGCTGAATAGAACTAGATGAATGATCTAATTTTCCTCATTAATCTTTCTGATCAAAAGAGATACTTATTGTTTCTACTAGCTTTGCTCTACTTTCTACTGTTTTGTGTTAAATTATTTCAGCTGTGGAAATACTGCTGACAGGGTTGCTGTGGTCACATGTCTCTATTAGTCTCACAGGCTGTGTATGCTGGTCATTAAAGTGGCAACACAGGGTACTTTTTAGGACAAATAGAGCAACTCATGTGATGTTGGATAGATTAAGATATAAGAATATATGTAAGATAGAAGTATATATCATGTAAGAATCTATAAGAATATAAGAATGCATATACAAATATGAGATATAAGAATAGAGATAACTATGGCTTTGCTTTGACTTTTGAAGTAAAGATCTACTAGCTGAAATGTGACCTTTAAAGGCAAGAAAGAAAGAATAGACTCAGGTCTACAAAATTCTTTAGCCTTAAAATGGCCCATTACAGAAAGCTTCAGATGAACAGAAAAGGGAAAATATTATTGTAAATACATCAGTGGCAAAAGCTATTGGAAAATCCTATAACTTTGCCTTGCTGTTCTGTAAGATATACTGCATGTCTTAAAGCAGGAGCCAAATTACACAATTTGTTTTTGCACCCAGATGTCAAAAGAGGAAGGTGGAACCATTTTCTTTTCTTTCTGTTATGCTGCTTAACCGAGTGGAAGTGTCTGCATTTTCCACCTCTATGACCTTGAGCTACATGCATGTGGCATCTTGAAACTTCATGATTGGTGATATCAAAGGGTCATGGTCCCTTTGGCAGTCAAATGACCTTTTCACAGAGTTGGATATCAAACATTTGCATTACAATTCTTGACAGTAGCAAATTGCAGTCATGAAGTAGCAAAAAATAATTTTTCATTGGATGTTCACTACTACACAAGGAACTGTATAAAAAGGTCACAACTGTTGGAAGGTTGAGAACCACTGCTCTCTAGCTTAGTTAAAAATTTTCATCTCCAGTACATGTATACATTGTCACTTTTCATCATTTATTGTTTTATTCCCTCTTATTTGTTTTCTTATAATAAATGGCATAAAACATTTTAGATTTTAGAGAAATAAAAACTAAGATCAAATTGCTGCCATGTCAATTTACCTACTACAGATCACAATCTGCAGGACCAGGTCATCTTGAAAGTATTTTGCTCTTGTTGTATTGACCATAGAATGCTGTGCATCTCGTGAAATGTATTTAGAACTTGGGGCAATACAATGATATATTATATATTGATATATTATATTATAGGTTTACAATAAAATTTATACCCACTAAGGCGCATCTCTGGAGCAAACCATATGATTACATCTAAAAATGATTGTCAGTATTTTAAGAAAAAATTACCAAGTGTCTTTTTTATGAATGACCAATGAAAATATGGTTCCTTACACAAGCAGTTGTACGTATCTGGATATAGTACAAATGTCTGTTTTATTTTGAGAATAGAGGATATTATAGGAAAGGAAATTTTGTACATAAGTATAACCGGACTTCTGTTTTTGAAGTCTTCATGGCATAAAAGAGGAGTGATTTCAGCAGCCACCATCGGTATCTACCCCTTTTTCTGCTCAGCCTCGTGAGACAAAACAAAAACATGACAAAATAAACCTGAGAAGTGTGTCATATAGGGAAAAACAGTTGTGAAACGAAATGTGTTCCCCCCAAAAGGATTATTAAATAACACTTAATAGCTCCACATAGGATGATTCTATTATTGTTGTTGGGTAAGAGAGAGGTCAGATGTTCTAGAGATATATGAAGAGAGCTATTAGCATGTGAGCATGTGAGGTGCCCAGGATCCCTAACTTCTGAAGGTATGCTCACAGTTTCTGTCCCCAGGTGAAGCCAACTCATCCCTTTTTACTTCTCTCACAACATTCAATGGTGCTATCTGAGAATTAGCATCTTTGCTAAGCACACGTGATCTGAAAAATGAAACATGATTGGGAACAAGAATTAACTATCTCAGAAAGTAAGCAATAAGAAGGTAGTATTGAGTCCATGCATATTATAGTAAATAAAAAATTACTAAGAAGTTCCAGGTGAGTTTTTTAAGAAAATTCCGATATTGTTTTGGTTGTGACCATGGTGGAGTTATTCTTTATAGGCCCTTGGTGGCAGATCTGTAGTAAATGTTCTTCAGGGAACTTTGTTGGTGTATTCATAATGAATATTCCTTAGAGGCATTTTTATTATATCTGTAGTCAATATTTCACAGTGGAAATGCTGCAGTTATTTTTATTCAAAATTCACAGAGCAGCCCATCAGTAATACTATTTTGTTTCAGTTTCAGAATGAAGAGAGGGTATAAGTAGAATTGTTCATTTTGCCAGGAGATGCTTTGTGTTTGCTTGTAAGAAATATTCACTGCTTCACATCTCAAAAATTATAGTAATTTTGTTAGAAAAAATATACCTCAAGTCACGGA
The DNA here is from genome assembly GCA_964023405.1 of Apodemus agrarius. Lineage (NCBI taxonomy): Eukaryota > Metazoa > Chordata > Mammalia > Rodentia > Muridae > Apodemus > Apodemus agrarius. Next base: position 56,907,133 of record OZ030008.1, on the reverse strand, counting down.
GTTAAGTAAAAATTAAGATGGAGCAAAACAACATTACGATAAAAATATAAAATAAGTAGGATGGGATATGTTTATATACCCCTTTCGTTCTATTAGTTCAGAGCACTTATTTGCAGGTGTTAATATTGTCATTACAAAGAATTTTGTCACTGCTAATTGATACCTAGAAGCTCCACATTTACCCATATGGAAAATTTTTATTATGTTTAACTCCTTTATGTGCTTCGGAAATCCATTTGTGTTGTCACTTGTATTGATATTTAGTTATGATATGAATATGGCATGATTTGATTGTAAGACATGATTTTTTCTAGTTATGACTATTATGAAAACAGGTTACAAGATATAATTGGATTGTTATTATAATAAAATGTTTAATACCTCTCATGTATATAAATTAGAGTGGGATTTTTAAGTCACAGCAACACCAAAAAAATAACCAGCCGCATAGAAATGCTTTTTATCTTGATTAAGAGTTGATGAAAAGAGTATGTAAAAAATTTTACAGCTTATCCAACTGTGCGTAAAATCTGAACACTTCACTGATGTGACCAAACCTTTAAGCAAAATAGTAGAGAGGAAGTGCTTTCCACTGTTTTACTCACACATGGAGCAGTTTATGCATGATATGAAATTTTAAGCACAAGCTATCAGTAGCATTTACACAGTATTTTATGTTATTTAGAATTTTTATGATCATGCATTTTAGTAGAAGGTTTATTTACTACCTTAGGAAATTATTCTCACTCATTTGTAAATAAGGAGCAAGAGACAGCCAGAGATTGGATGGAAGTTACACAGCAAGAATTGTCTGGAGAGGTCAGGGTTATTGGCTCGGGGATATCAATGGCCAAGTCCTGCCTACAAAGTGCCTCAGAAACGGCCCTTCCACATGCACCTGATATACTGCTGCCTCACTACTGGTGGAAGAGGGAGAAATGTTGTCTTTTAAAGACTTCCTTGCAAATTAAACTGCCCCTGAGATTCCACCTTAAACCAATCAGAATGACTAAGATAAAAAAACTTAGGTGACAACAGATGCTGGCGAGGATGTGGAGAAAGAGGAATACTTTTCCATTGCTGGTGGGATTTCAAACCGGTACAACCACACTGGAAATTAATCTGGTGGCCCACCAAAATTGAAAATAGATCTACCAGAAGCCCCAGCTATACCACTCTTGGGCATATATACAAAAGATGCCCCACCATACCACAAGGACATGTGCTCCACTATGTTCAGAGCAGCCTTATGTTAATAGCCAGAAGCTGGAAACAACCCAGATGTCCCTCAACCAAAGATACAGAATAGATATAGAAAATGTAGTTTATTTACACAATAGATTACTATTCAACTATTAAGAATAATGAGCAGAGGGAGGGAAAAGGGCATGTGGGACCTTTGGGGGGGGGACCAGAAAAAGGGAAATGAAATGTAAATATAGAATATATCCAATAAAAAATGGAAAAAAATAATGATATCAACAGTTTTGCAGGTAAATGGATAGAACTAGAAAAAGACATCCTGAATGAGGTAACCCAGACCCCAAAAAACATACATGGTATGTACTAACTAAAAAGTAGATATTAGCCAAAACATACAGAATACCTAGAAAACAGAACTTAAGAAGTTTAACAAGCAGAAAGGCCCACATGAGGATACTTCAATCCCACTTAGAAGGGGGGAAGAAAATAATCACAGAATGCAAAGGGAGGGAGGGACCTCAGTGGAAGAGGAGAAGGGGAGGAGGAAAGGGGACAGGATAAGGTATGAGGGGTGAGCAGGAAAGACACCTAGAGGACCAACAGAATGACTGGAAATATGCAACCTTAGGGAGTTGAGAAGTTGGGAGACCTAGAAAGTACCAGAGACCTAGAAGGTGAAAGAATCGCAGCACTCGATGACAGTGACCTTAGGAGAAATGCTCAACAGTGGGAAGAAGGAACTCAAAGAGTGCACCTCCAGTAGATAGTCAGGGCATGGAGAGGAGGCATGGAGTTGCCATTCCACAGTCAAAAACTCTGACCAATAATTGTTCCTGTTTGAAAGAATTGCAGGGACCAAAATGGAGAAAAGACTGAGGAAAAGTCCAGTGATCAGCCCAACTTGGGATCCATCTCGTAGGAGGCACCAAAGTCTGACACTATTTCTAGTGCTATAGTGCCCTTACAGACAGGAGCCTAGTAGGCTGTCTTCTCAGAGGCTCAACCAGCAGCTGACTGAACCTGATAAAGATACTCACCTACAACCATTGAACTGAAATCAGGGACCCCTATGGTTGAATTAAGGGAAGATGGAAGAAGTTGAAAATGAGGGCAACCTCACAAAAGGGCCAGCAGCCTCAATTAACCCAGATCCCAATGTGCTCCCAGACACTGAGCCACCAACCAGGCAGCATACACAAGCTGGTCCAAGTTCTCTCCCCGCAGCCCCCACTACACACATATATAGCAGAGGACTCCTCGAGAGACTTGAGGCCCCTAGAAGTGGGGAGGTCTGGTGGGAATGGGAGCATCCTCTTGGAAACAGTGGAGAGGAAGAATGGGATGAGGAACCATGTGGGAGGGAGACTCGGAGAGGGAGCAACAGCTGGATTATAAATAAAAAACAAAAAACAAAAAAGACTTCCTTGTGTAGTTAGACTCAACAACTCTACTCCTTGATGTTGTGCTGAACAATGTGCAGTTCCACCCCTATTACTGTTTTATTAAATAAAATTGTTGGAAGACCAATAAAGAGAAGGGAGAAATTTCTGCATTTACTAGACCAAGAGTAATAGCATCCCATTGTGCAGCCATGCTCCAAGCAGAAGATTATCTGCCATACACACAGCTTTTCTTCATAATAATGTCTTCATGAATCAATTCCATTACTGTCTAGACATCATTTTTCTGTCACAGGAGTCTGAGAACAAGCATTATTTCAGGGTCTTTCTCTCATCTCTCTATACCCTTTTGTTCTGGACTCTGGATATTCTTAGTAACAATGTACAACAGACTTCAGTGGAGGAAACTGTCACTGTATCATCCACACCCAGGCCAATGTCACAATTATAGCTTATTTCTCTTCATATAGTCAGTGACTTTTTGTTCATTTTTTTGTATGTGTATGATATGTGCACCCAAGTGTGTATGAGTGTACATGCATCTGTATGTGAGAGTATGTATGGACATGTATGTGCACTTGCATGTAAACACTTGCATGCATACATGCATGTGGAAAAGTCAATATCAGGAATTTTTCTCAATCACTCTTCACATTACTTATGAGACAGTGTCTCTCAGTGAACCTGAAACTAATCAATTTAGCTAGGCCAGCTAGCCACCAAGAACATCATGGGATTCCTCTCTCTTTCTCACAAGCTTGGAAATTGTAGGCACACACTACCATGCTTGGCTTATCATTTGACTGCTGCTGATATGAACTCAGATTTCCAAGTCTGTTCAGCAATCAATTTACCAACAGAGACATCTCTCTGGGCCCTGTAGAGTCTTATAACAACCAAATGAGATGAAAACTCTTTGCCTCAGTTCGTACCCTTTTGGGAAGATTGCTCATATGGTAGCACCTGTGTGATATTCAGTGCCTTACTATCCTATTAGACACGAATCCTACCTATATTCATGTGTTCATACAAGCTAAAACAAAAGAATCTATTGTAAGAGAATTTCCCTGGGTGTGAACTGTGGGAACCTGGAGGCCAACTGATGCACTGTCAGCATGATAGCAGTCTCTTATTTTTATAAAGACACTGCAGCACATAAACTTTTATATTTATATTCTTTAAGAAGTAAAAATAGGACGCGGTGCCTTCAGCTGGGGCAGCCATCTTGCCCCAGACCCCTCACGCAAACAGCGGGCACACTGGACACAGTGAGCAGCTGGAATCAGGTGCGTGGCCAGAGTTATAGCTTAGCTTAGCTCTGCAGGAGATCCGGGCACAGAAAGCTCAGCTGCGGGTGCAGACTACCGGCCAGGACCAGCTCTCTGAGCGGACTAGCAGCGAGGGGCCACCTGGCCACCTCGGGGCACAGCTCGGAACTCTAGCAGCTGGAGTCAGGGGCCTGGACTCAGAGCGAGCATAGTCCAGCACAGACAACGCAGCCAGAAGGGATCAGCAGAGCCGGGTACCAGCAGCTGAGCCAAGGCCACACACTGCTTTCAGCAGGGGCAGCCATCTTGCCTCAGATCCCTGCTCGTAAACAGCGGGCACACTGGACGCAGTGAGCAGCTGGAATCAGGTGCGTGGCCAGAGATATAGCTTAGCTTAGCTCTGCAGGAGATCCGGGCACAGAAAGCTCAGTTGCGGGTGCAGACTACCACGGCCGGGACCGGCTCTCTGAGCTGACTAGCAGCGAGGGGCCACCTTGCCGCCTCGGGGCACAGCTCAGAACTCTAGCAGCTGGAGTCAGGGGCCTGGACTCAGAGCGAGCATAGTCCAGCACAGACAAGCTGCCAGAAGGGAGCTGTCTCCTGGGGACAGGCGTGCTGTGCTTTCAGCAGGGCGCCATCTACAATAAGACCAACTAACGCCAGAGATAAAGAGATGGCAAAAGGCAAACGTAGGAACATTATTAACAGAAATCAAGGCAATATGGCACCATCTGAACCCAATTCGCCAACCACAGCAAGTCCAGGATACCCCAGCACACCAGAAAAACAAGAGTTAGATATAAAAGCACAGGTCATGATGCTCCTAGAGGAACACAAAAAAGACATAAACAAATCTCTTAAAGAAATGCAGGGGAACATCAATAGGGTAGAAGCTCTTACAATCCAAACACAAAAAACACTTAAAGAACTCCAGGAGAATATGGGCCATCAGACAGAAACCAATAAAGAGGAAATGAGAAAATCAGTTAAAGAAATGCAGGAGAACTTGAAACAACAGGCAGAAGTCATGAAAGAGGGAGCACAAAAATATATTAAAGAATTACATGAAAACACAAACAAACAAATGATGGAACTGAGCAAAACCATCCAAGATCTGAACACAGAGGTAGAAACAACTAAGAAATCACAAAAGGAGGCAACCTTGGAGATAGAAAACCTTGGGAAGAAATCAGGGGTCATAGATGCAAACATAAACAACAGCATACAAGAGATAGAAATAAGAATCTCTGATGCTGAAGATAACATAGTAACCATTGACTCCACAGTCAAAGAAAACGCAAAATCCAAAAGGCTTGTAACCCAAAACATCCAGGAAATCCAGGACACAATGAGAAGACCAAACCTAAGTATTATAGAGATAAATGAGAGTGAAGATCTACAACTTAAAGGGCCAGCAAATATCTTTAACAAAATTATGGAAGAAAACTTTCCTAACTTAAAGAGAGAGATGCCCATGAATATACAAGAAGCCTACAGAACTCCAAACAGACTGGACCAGAACAGAAACACCTCCCGTCACATAATAATCAAAACCCCAAATGTACTAAACAAAGAAAGAATATTAAAGGCAGTAAGAGAAAAGGGCCAAGTAACATATAAAGGAAGACCTATCAGAATCACACCAGACTTCTCTCCAGAAACCATGAAAGCTAGAAGATCCTGGGCAGACCTCATGCAGACCCTAAGAGAAAACAAATGTCAGCCAAGACTACTATACCCAGCAAAACTCTCAATCAACATAGATGGAAAAATCAAAATATTCCATGACAGGACCAAATTTACACAATATCTTTCCACTAACCCAGCTCTACAAAGGATAATAGGAGGAAAACTCCAACACAAGGAAGGGAATGGCACCCAAGAAAAAGCACGACAGTAAACTTCTTCCATCAAACTCAAAGGAAGATAACTACTCAAAAACAAAAATGACATCCAAAATGTCAGGAAGTAATAATCTCTATTCCTTAATATCTCTTAACATCAATGGACTCAACTCCCCAATAAAAAGACATAGACTAACAGACTGGATATGGAAACAGGACCCTACATTTTGCTGCTTACAGGAAACACACCTCAGAGGCAAAGGCAAACACTACCTTAGAGTAAAAGGATGGAAGACAATTTTGCAAGCAAATGGTCACAGGAAGCAAGCTGGAGTAGCCATTTTAATATCAGATAAAATTGACTTTCAACCCAAAGTCATCAAAAGAGACACAGAAGGTCACTTCCTGCTAGTCAAACGAAGAATCCACCAAGAAGAACTCACAATTCTAAACATCTACGCTCCAAATGTAAGGGCACCCTCATTTGTAAAAGAAACCTTACTAAAGGTCAAAGCACACACTGCACCTAACACAATGATTGTGGGGGACCTCAATACTCCACTATCTACAGTGGACTGACCAGGAAAACAGAAACTAAACAGAGACACAGAGAAACTCATCAAAACTTTGGAGCAATTGGATTTAACAGATATATATAGAACATTTCACCCTAAAGCAAAAGACTATACCTTTTTCTCAGCCCCTCATGGTACCTTCTCCAAAATCGAACATATAATTGGACACAAGACAGATCTCAACAAATATAAAAAGACCGAACTAATCCCATGCCTCTTATCAGATCACCATGGAGTAAGAGTGTTCTTCAATAGCAACAAAAACAACAGAAAATCCCCATACGCTTGGAGGCTGAACAATATTCTACTCAATGATACCTTAGTCCAGGAAGAAATAAAGAAAGAAATCAAAGAATTCTTAGAATTTAATGAATATGAAGGCACAACACACCCAAATCTATGGGACACAATGAAAGCAGTGCTTAGAGGAAAACTCATAGCCCTGAGTGTCTACAAAAAGAAACAGGAGAGAGCATATAATAGCAACTTAATGGTGCACTTGAAAGCTCTGGAACAAAAAGAAGCAATTTCACCCAGGAGGAGTAGAAGACAGGAAATCATCAAACTCAGGGCTGAAATCAATCAAGTTGAAACAAAGAGAACCATACAAAGAATCAACAAAACCAGGAACTGGTTCTTTGAGAAGATCAAAAAGATAGATAAATCCCTAGCCAGACTTACTAAAGGGCACAGAGACAGTATTCAAATTAACAAAATTAGAAATGAAAAGGGAGATATAACAACAGAAACTGAGGAAATTCAAAAAATCATCAGATCCTACTACAAAAACCTATACTCAACACAACTGGAGAATCTGGAGGAAATGGACAATTTCCTCGACAGTTACCAAATACCAAAATTATACCAGGATCAAATAGATCGTCTAAACAGACCCATAACCCCCAAAGAAATAGAAGGGGTCATAGACAGTCTTCCAACCAAAAAGAGCACAGGACCAGACGGTTTTAGTGCAGAATTCTATCAGACCTTCAAAGAAGTCCTGATACCGATACTCTTCAAACTATTCCACAAAATAGAAACAGAAGGAACACTACCCAACTCATTCTATGAAGCCACAATTACCCTGATACCAAAACCACACAAAGATCCAACTAAGAAAGAGAACTACAGGCCAATTTCTCTTATGAATATCGATGCAAAAATACTAAACAAAATACTTGCCAACCGAATCCAAGAACTCATCAAAACGATCATTCACCATGATCAAGTTGGCTTCATCCCAGGGATGCAGGGATGGTTCAATATACGGAAATCCATCAACGTAATCCACTACATAAACAAACTCAAAGAAAAAAACCACATGGTCATCTCATTGGATGCTGAAAAAGCATTTGACAAAATTCAGCATCCTTTCATGCTAAAGGTCCTAGAAAGAACAGGAATTCAAGGCCCATATCTAAACATAGTAAAAGCAATATACAGCAGACCAGTAGCCAACATCAAGGTAAACAGAGAAAAACTTGAAGCAATCCCTCTAAAATCAGGGACTAGACAAGGCTGTCCCCTCTCGCCATATCTTCAATATAGTACTTGAGGTACTAGCTAGAGCAATTCGATAACAGAGGGAAGTCAAAGGGATACAAATCGGAAAGGAAGAAGTCAAACTATCACTATTTGCAGATGATATGATAGTTTACTTAAGTGACCCAAAAACCTCCACCAGAGAACTCCTGCAACTGATAAACAACTTCAGCAAAGTTGCTGGCTATAAAATCAACTCAAGTAAATCAGTAGCCTTCCTATACGCAAAGGATAAGCAGGCCGAGAAAGAAATTAGGGAAATGACACCCTTCACAATAGCCACAAATGATATAAAGTATCTTGGAGTGACGCTAACCAAACATGTGAAAGATTTATACGACAAAAACTTCAGGTCTCTGAAGAGGGAAATTGAAGAAGACATCAGAAAATGGAAAAATCTTCCATGCTCGTGGGTTGGCAGGACTAATATAGTCAAAATGGCAATCTTGCCCAAAGCAATATACAGATTCAATGCAATCCCCATCAAAATCCCAACTCAGTTCTTCATAGAGCTAGAAAGAGCAATTCTCAAATTCATCTGGAATAACAAAAAACCCAGGATAGCTAAAACTATCATCAATAGCAAAAGAACTTCTGGGGGAATCAATATCCCGGACCTCAAGCAATATTACAGAGCAGTGGTATTAAAAACTGCATGGTATTGGTTCAGTGACAGGGAAGCGGATCAATGGAATAGGATCGAAGACCCAGAATTGAACCCACACATCTATGGCCAATTGATCTTCGACAAAGGAGCTGAAAACATCCAGTGGAAAAAAGATAGCCTTTTCAACAGATGGTGCTGGCTCAACTGGAGGTCAACATGCAGAAGAATGAGAATTGATCCACTCTTATCTCCTTGCACTAAACTCAACTCCAAGTGGATCAAGGATCTCCACATAAAACCAGACACACTAAAACTAATAGAAAAGAAACTGGGGAAGACCCTTGAAGACATCGGCTCAGGGGAAAAATTCCTGAACAGAACACCAATTGCTTATACTCTAAGAACAAGAATAGACAAATGGGACCTCATAAAACTACAAAGTTTCTATAAGGCAAAAGACACTGTCAAAAGGATAAATCGGCAACCAACAAATTGGGAAAAAATCTTCACCAACCCCACATCCGACAGAGGGCTAATCTCCAATGTATACAAAGAACTCAAGAGGTTAGACCCCAGAAAACCAAATAACCCTATCCAAAAATGGGGTACAGAGCTAAACAGAGACTTTTCACCTGAAGAAATTCGGATGGCTGAGAAACACCTTAAAAAATGTTCAACATCACTAGTCATTAGGGAAATGCAAATTAAAACAACCCTGAGATTTCACCTCACACCAGTCAGAATGGCTAAGATTAAAAACTCAGAAGACATCAGGTGTTGGCGAGGATGTGGAGAAAGAGGAACACTCCTCCACTGCTGGTAGGAATGCAAGCTGGTACAACCACTCTGGAAATCAGTCTGGTGGTTCCTCAGAAAACTGGGCGTGATACTTCCGGAGGACCCAGCCATACCACTCCTGGGAATATACCCAGAAGATTCACCAGCATGCAATAAGGATACATGCTCCACTATGTTCATAGCAGCCTTATATATAATAGCCAGAAGCTGGAAAGAACCCAGATGTCCCTCAACAGAGGAATGGATACAAAAAATGTGGTATATATATACACAATGGAGTACTATTCAGCCATTAGAAACAATGAATTCATGAAATTCTTAGAGAAATGGAAGGAGCTGGAGAATGTCATACTAAGTGAGGTCACCCAGTCTCAAAAGAATACCCATGGTATACAGTCACTGATAAGTGGATATTAGCCTAGAAGCTTGGAACACCAAAGACACAAATCACATATCAAGTGATGTCTCACAAGAAGAAAGGAGTGGACACTGGTGCTAGAATGGACCAAAACATCATTGTGGGAGAGTACAAGAACAGTAAAGTGGGAGGGGGTGGATGCGGGAGCAGGGGAGGGAAAAGGACATGTGGGACCTTTGGGGGTGGGGAACCAGAAAAAGGGAAATGAATTGTAAATATAGAATATATACAATAAAAAAAAAGAAAAAAAAATAATTCCAAAAAAAAGAAGAAGTAAAAATAGTAATTATAATCTAAAAAAAATAACCTCAAAAAATTTCAATGGCCTAAATAAGTTTATTATAAATACTGTTCTGAACAAGCTATTCTATGAGTGACAACATAATATCCAGTCTCTCAGTGTTGGAGTTATCCCAACCTTTTCTGATTGGCCAGCCCCAGTCATAATTAACCAAAGCTAATTATAATAATATGAATTTTAAGATGTCGAGGAGCAAGTCTTGCCCTAAAATATTTTAAATCAGTATTACCCTAAGCATGACAGTCAAAGTGACCAAAGAAGTATGGGAAATTCTGGAAGCTGACTCATATAGTCCAAGGAATTTTATAGAATAATTATTGCTGAGTGTTGGAAGACTGTTGACTCTTCCAGAGGGAGCTGATAGTCCTATAAGAGGTCAATAGAATACTTCCTCAAACTGACAACAATTTCACATTATGATGGGAAGGGTGACACTGAAGATTTTGGTAAGTGCTGTAGCACCTCTTAACGGCCTTCAGGTAGGGAGGAAATTCTTTTAAATGTTTATGGTGACGAACACTAATAAGGGGAACCATATGAAAAATAAATATGGGTTGCAGCTGAAATGAACCAGAGCGAATGTAGAGAGAAAAAATACAGAGAGAATTTTGACATAAATGTAATTACAGTTAATAATGGAATAGTAAGAAGAATAAAGGAATCATATAGAAAACACCAAAATGGCTCCAAAATGTACAAATGTCCCTTAGAAGACAGGAAGCATGAGTGACAATTGAAGCTGGTAATAAAGGCAAGGAGGAAATAGAATCCACCCTATGTACCTCCAAATCCACCAGGAGGAGGCTGTGAATTGATGCTTTGTGGACAGCAATGAACTGCCATTTACTGTGACTGGTAATACAAATCAGCATCTCTTCCAAAAATGATTAAAAATTATCTAGTAAATCTAAAAATACCCTGAACTTGATTTAACAATCCATCAGTTGCATGCAGGTTTACTACAGGAAACAGGTCAAAGGCTGTTCACATCAGCACATTTATAGTGGTGAAAACAGGAAACAACCTGAATGACCTTTAAAATAGACTAAATTATACAAGAGCACAATGACATATAATGCATGAAGGGGAGACAAGAGTCCATGGAATCCATGTTGTAGATGGTTCTTTGCGGTATTCAAATAATGAAGAGTAGTGTGTCCAATGGAATCAGTCTATACACATGAAAAAGCAGACAACAGATTAAAAGTGATGCCTGGCAATCCCATGAGGGCCAGGGTAGAGGCTGGGAACAGCCCCTGAAGCACTCACACTTCCTTGTTTCTGTTGATATTTGACCTAGGTGCCTACTTTATGGCTAGTTTTTCATTTCCTTACTTGCTTGCTTTCACTTTGAAGCAGTCTTGCCCTGTGTTTTAGACCAATCAGGATTTCACTATACAGCTTGCCGTAGCCTCCCAGCTGCTCAATTTATGGGCCTGTAATGCCCCCTCTGATTTTGCTGATACTCTGCATTATATTTTATGCTCCCTTCAAAAATCTTTGCTATTAAATAAAATCAAACTTGGAAACATATCAAATTTAAAAGCAGCCAGGGAAATTCCCAAAAGAAGATAACTAATGCAATGCTGTCAACTCTACTCCAAGAGATCACCCAAAAAGTAATAGGAGGGAGTTTTAACAATTGCACATTCCTTGAACTGTGTATCAAGAACACAGATGCAAATTTCTCACTCCTGATTAAAGAGGAATTTAAGTATCACATATAGCAGGGACTAAATGTGTTTGTCCTCAGAGTGATGATGATGATGATGATGATGATGATGATGATGATGATGATGATATGTGTGTGTGTGAGAGAGAGAGAGAGAGAGAGAGAGAGAGAGAGAGAGAGAGAGAGAGAGATCTAGTGGCTTGTGGGATGTGTTTTTAGCTGCCACACATCTCACAGGAACAGAAATACCCACAGCCCTGCACCCTGATGTCTTCTTTGTTCTGGTGTGTAGCATTAGATCACAAGGGATGGGATTAAGTAAGGATCAAAGAGTCTAATTCTATTCCTTTCCAAAGCCTGTCAGAGGGGGAAAGGAGAAAGCAAAAGGAAACTATTGCCCTGAGAAGTATCTCAGAAGCATCGGTTGCCAGGAGCTGGCAAGTAGGAAAAACAACATCATCTCACATCTCAAACCCTTGCATTAGGAACATGTCACTATTTTACTCTCTAAACAAACAATGGAAATTAGTTGCTATGGGGAAAAACTATGTGTATTTGGCATTTAAATGATTCATCAAAACCAGAAATAAAGCCTACAGAATTGTACTGTAAGAAAAAAAAATGTATGAAACTTAGAAGCTGAAAATCTCAAAATCATTTTTTTTGCATGAACTTGGCTCCATTATGGAGCAATGTGACCACATAAGCATTCATTGAAGATGACATCCTAGAGATCACATGCACAGTGCAAAAGCATGCGCAAAACTCATTAGCTTAGCATCAGAAATTGAATAGCCTTTAGCCAGTCAAGGTGGTGGTGCACACCAATAATACCATACACAGAAGGCCAAGGAAAGAGGATCGTGGTTTAATGTCATCCTGGGCTACAGAGTGAACTCCAGGTTAGCCTGGGCTATATATCAAGTCAATGTCTCAAAACACAATACCAAAAAAGAACGGGGAGGGGAGTGAGAGAAAGTATGGGGAGAGAGAAAGAGATAAAATGAAAATGGGATAGATGGAAGAGAAGGAAAAGAAGGTTCAGGAGAAGGAAGAGGACACAGAAAAAGGCAGGGAGAGACAAAGATGGAAATGAGAGACATAAAAGGTAGGAAGAATTGAAAAGAAATAGGGGGAAGGAGAAAAGAGACATGAGGTAGGGAGGAAAATAAGAGGGTAATTTACTACAGAATCAGAAGATAATTAAAAAAAACAACAATACTTAGAAACGAAAAACTTGAATGCTGTGCTAAAAATAGAGCCTGTGTTCCAGGAAAAGCTATGTCAACACAATAGCTAGGCAACAGGATAGCATGGACTGAGGGCATATTCCAGACAGAATTCCAGATTCAGCAAGTCAAAAAGCCCATGCAATACTTCAGAGATATGCTTTTTAAAAATCATTTGTTTATCCTAAGTCCAAAATTTAACTAGGCATCTTTTATCTGGCAATCCATCTAAGCAGGGCTTAAGAAATCTACTATAGCTGTGATGCTAGTCAACCAAAAGATAATGAAAGCCTCAAGAAAAACATCTGGCAGTAAGCACCAAGCTCACTTAATAGGATGACAAGCTAAGGCAGATATACAACTACATTATATAGGGTACACACATCAGTCCTGATGGTGTACAGATGAACAATATTACTACCAAATATTGTGAGATAGGGAAGGGTCTGAAACATGAATGACAGGAGAAATGTGTGGAAACCTTCATGTAAATTTGAAAAAAATCAGACTTAGAAAGTTAAAATTGACTGCTAAAGAGTAGAGACCTAATCACATGCAACAGCATGACATAGAAGTTAGAACAATCAAGCAACATCTCTATTTGTTGTAATGGAGAGAAAGGGCTTATGATAATTCTATCATTGAGATCAGCATATCAGTTAGAGACTCAGCAGGAAGGAGGACATCATCAAGGCAGGGAAATTTGAGGTTGTCTTGCTTTGGAGTTAGAAGATTCAGGAGAGGAGCTGAAACCATGGTATCAACCCGAGCTAAGAAGATGAGCAATGCCCCAGTGCATTTCATACATACATACATACATACATACACAAAGATACAAAGATATCTATATGTATATATGAAGTGTGTGTGTGTGTGTGTGTGTGTGTGTGTGTGTGTGTGTAACTGCATGCCACCATAAATACATGGAAGCTGTAGAGCTTGCAGAAGCTCATTTTCTCCGTGTACCACGTGGGTCTTGGAAATCAATCTAAGGTCATTAGGCTTGGCAGCAAGGGCTTTACCAATTGAGTCACCTCAGTGTTCCCATATTTTATTATTTTAAGAGGAAAAATGTGTGTGTGTTGTGTGTGTGTGTGTGTGTGTGTGTGTGTGCGCACGTGTGGGTGCACGCGCGCGTGCGCGTGTGTGTGTGTGTGTGTGTGTGTGTGTGTGTGTGTAAAACTATACAAGAGTCATATATCTTGCACTCAAGGATCAATAGGCAGACAATGGTAATATTTACCATGCCTGACATTTAAGGATCTTAATAGAATAGGATGCTGTCAGGATGCAGGGTGATGCTGTGATAAATGGTCCATTTTTATCGTTGTAACTATTGCTGTTTAGCACCTGTCTTAGGGGTTTTGTTATTGTAGTTATAAAATGAAATCACCATAACTTCAAGACAATAGTATTTTTGAAAATACTACAACTGCCAGATCAGTAAGTAGGAGAATTCTTCAAAGAGAATTGGATACCTCTTGACACATAGAAATTCATAACATCCATATGCTAAATAGCAAGTTTGAGAGAGATACCAAAGTTGATTTCCAACAGCAAAATAATAATAATAATAATAATAATAATAATAATAATAATGTAATCTCTATGTGGATAAAAATTGGAACATTTTCATCATTAAAATAAGATTAAAAGGTTATCAAAAATTCCTAAAAGTTCTTTTTAAACAGTTACAACATTGAAAGAGTGAAATTTTCACATGGGTAAATTTTTGTATATGATTTAAATTTAGCATCATTTAAAAACTAAAGGTATTTTTTTTGCAAGGCCACATGAAAATTAAAACAGGCAAAAATATAAGAAAAGAAAAAAACAAGAAATACATAAATCTTGCAGTTAACAAAACATTTAAGTATACAGGAATAAACTAAGAAGGTTTTTTTGTTCATATAAATTAAAGATGCAGTGGAACCAGTTAGAATAGTGTAAAATCTGGATTCCAATATGGGCAGAAGCATACTTTGTGGTAGAATAGACATCAAAATTTAAAGGGAAACTCAGATTGTTTAAGTGGCCATGTTGTAAAACTGGCACGCATAAGATTTCTCAAATTAAGTCTCAAATGAAGTATGCTTTTACATGAGGATAATGTGTCAATGAGTAAATGAAAAATTATTAACAGTATTTCAACAAACTACAAGAAAATTACTGCTTGAATGTAAACTGGGAAGATTCCCGAAATACACCTCAAATCCAGACGCTCACAGATGAAACTGAGGCCAGAGGATCCATTCTATGTGCTGGCTTAGCCTCCAAGCCCTGTCGCAAAGGACATAGAAAGACACCGAGAAGGTATCAGATGGAAAGTTGGTAATGATATTTAAATATTTAGATATTCTCAAATAGTGTAAAAACAGACATCTTTCTAGTCTATAACCATCCTATAGACCCACACTATTGAGAGATAATCTAATCCCTAATTAATCGAACACAGACAAGATGAGTAGGTCTAGCCTCACTTTAAAAGCCATTTTTCCTTAGAAAAAGGACTGGAGATATTTTATTGTGATGACATGGAATGACTTCCAAGAGAGAAAGTTCCAAATACTAGAATGGAATGACAGATGAAACTGTGGCAATGGATATTATATGCATAAATATTATTTAATAAATATTTAAAAGATAGAAATTGCCGGGCAGTGGTGGCACATGCCTTTAATCCAGGCACTTGGGAGGCAGAGGCAGGCAGATTTCTGAGTTCAAGGCCAGCCTGGTCTATAGAGTGAGTACCAGGACAGCCAAGGCTATACAGAGAAACCCTGTCTCGAAAAAAAAAAAAAGATAGAAATTATTGGCTGCTTGTAGTAGTACAAACCTCTTCGTTGAGGTCAGAGATGAATTGAAAGTTTTTTCTAAAAAAATTCATTCACTTTTAAAATTGTGTATATCTTCCTTATCCAGAGAGTAGATTATATCCAATTTATATGAATTAAAATTAGCAAAGTCAGAGTAATTTTCAATTCAAGGCCTTTTTTGAAGTATTAATTTAAACATCTCAATTATACTATAGAGCAGTGGTTCTCAACCTTCCTAATGCTGCAATACTTTAATACAGTTCTTCATGTTGTGTTGACCCCCAATCATATTTTCTCTGCTGCTTCATAATTTTGCTACTGTTAGCAATCATAATATAAATTTCTGATATGCAGGATATCTGATATGCGACCCCCAAAAGGATCATGACACACAGGTTGACACCCACGGGTCCTGTTCTTTCACTCTGCAGATTAGTGCTAGACGTTGCTCTACAGTGTCCCATTTGCTTCTACAGAAAAAACAAACAAAGAAACAAACAAATAAATAAATGTAAGTAATTATCATCTCTGAATTGCTACTATTAAAAATTGGAAGACACATATGAGAAAGAAATATGTTTAGCTGACTGTATTACATGTTCCACGGATATAAAGAGTGAGATCTTTGAAGTTTTAGAGTTGTTTTAGGAACTTAGATATGAATATAAACCAAGTGTTTCCCATCAGACACACCTGGGAAGCCTGTCAGTATGGAGTCATGTATGCCAGCAATGCCAGATAATAAATGAAAGATCGTCTCACAGTGGGCCTGGCCTGAGCCCCTGTTTAAATCTTGACTTTATTGAATCTCAGACCTTTTGGAAGACAAAATGGAAGAAGACAATAGGCTAATAAAAAAAATACAGAATCAGCTTTGTTGCCTAAGATGAAACAGAGCATAAACCTGAGTAAATTTGTAGTCATAAGCAGAAAAATATTTAAAAAATAAAGGTGACAGTTTCTCAAAAGTGATAACCCAGTTTCAAGGAGAATCTTTGCTTTCATAAGAGTTCAATATAGAAAACTCTAATATGTTATTATTTGCATTTGGTCTTTCATATAATTTTACAGAATAATTAGTGATTGCTTGGGACAATCATATAAATGCAAACATATAATCTAAGACATTTCTTTGTAAAAAAAAAAAACTAAGTAAACAAATAAAAAAAAAAACTTCTGTGGTTACCCAACATGGCATCCTTCATTAAGGTCTTAAGACTTTACGTATCTTGCTCCTTCATATTCTGTAGATTCTTTGCAGTCACAGGGTTGTTTTATCTACACTTCTATCACCATTACTGCACAACTGCCAATACAGGGCATCCAATGGTCAAGGCTGTGTAAAAAGAAGGAAGTCAAAACTTTGAATGCATTTATAAAAGGATGAGTTGTAAGCACTGAGAAGTTCGCTAATTTCATTTTACTAATTCTGAGCATAACTTCATGAAATTAAAGTTAATCATTTTATCTTATATACCTTATAAAGAGATACCTTAAATGCTTATCAAGAAGATCTTGTGGTAATTTTTTAAAAATTACACTGAACTTTGGTGCATTCAAAGCTAGAACCCACAGCCAGCTCCTGTTATCTGCATGTGGTTGGCATTTATCAATCTGCCCTTCATCTTGCACAAAATCCTCAGATGCTCATGTCTGTAATGCAAAAGACAGAACATCTGCACAGAACTGATACTTTTTCTCCCATGGCTTTTTGTCATGTCTACAATATTTAATCAAATGTAAATTTTCTATAAATTGTTTTTATAAATTTCAAAGATCATGATAATTGCAAAAACATCCATTTACCCAGACCAGACATAAACTTCCTCCTGTGTATCAATCCAGAGGCAGTTGAATCCAAAGATGCCAACTAGCAAGTGTCCTAAGTATTGTCAGTGGCTCACCTGAGGACTCTATAGTTTTCTACAGGCAAAGTTAATAAGTCACAGAAGGTTCAGAAATTAGGTAAATTAAAAACATTTTGTGATAAGTTAAAGGGGACACATTTAAGCAAATATCTAATAATAATATTTCTCAACCTAGCAATCTTTATTTTGTGAAAGTACTTATGTAGTGGTGATTGTACAAAATGATACCCATTTTAATCCCCAGAGCAATATATTGGTTATTAAAATCTATGTATACTGATGACAATATAGATCCTATTTTAAACTATTACTAATTATTTTTTTTCAATTGGATAGAAGTAACATTGATGCAAATGATGGAGTCAAAAAACAGAAATACAAAGGGATGATAACAGAAGGGAAAATATTAGAAGAAAGAATTTCAAAACTCTGTACATTAACCAAAGCTTCTAATAAACCTGGGAATATTTATATAATCAAAAAAAGTTGTGTGTCTTTTTAGACTGAAGAAGATGGGTTGCACCGTATAAGAAATGTCAGTATAACCACTACTACACTAAGGAACCAAATATACCATTGAGCATAATGCTACCGAATAAAAACAAAGAAAACATCTAACAATTATGTTTTATCACATAAAGAATATTTGGAAGTGGACATTATAAATCAAAAAAAGTCAGAAATGCTGGAACTGAAATCAACCATCACAAAAAGGAATGGTTCTCTCGAGGAGCTCAATATATTCCAGCAGACAAAAAAAAATCTATTCTTTGGAAGGCACATTGATTATAATCCAAAGGAAAAAATGAAAAACAAACAAGGAAACAAACAATGAATGAGTAGAATTTCAGAGGCCAAAGCCCATTAGAATCCCAAAGCACACTGTCTATATAGTGGAGATTTTAAAGAAGAAAATAGGGTGAAAAAGATTTTTGAAAATTCATTTAAAGTGTCCAGAGTACAATAAAAATACCTTCAAAGAGCACAGTGATTTTCAAATGCAGGAAATACAAAGAAACCCAAACCTAAACTCTTTATAACCAATGTTATACATCCAACAATTGCAAATCCTGGAAGCAACTACAGAGGGGTACCACAAGCTGTGCAGAAGGCAACAACTGACCCCAAACAGTGATTTAGAATGTGTGCTGGTGTGTGTGGGGGGGGATCAAGAGGCACCAGAAAGCTGAGCATCTGGCAAGTGTCTCATGCATGTAATACCACAGTTCAGCAGGAGGCTGGTACCAATTCCCACGGATGACATTTGGGACCCCACTCTGTGCTTCTATGATGATACAGAAGAAAATGCCCTGCAAAAGCTCAGATATTTAAATATTTGGTCCCCAGTTGGTGATGGTGTCTGGATAAGCTTAGGAAGCGTGGCTTTGCTGGAGGGAATATGTCACTGGGGCGAGGCTGATAGGCTTTAAAAGCACTTGCCACTCCCTGCTCACACTCTGCTTTCTGCTCCAGGTTCAAGAAG
The DNA here is from genome assembly GCA_964023405.1 of Apodemus agrarius. Classification (NCBI taxonomy): domain Eukaryota; kingdom Metazoa; phylum Chordata; class Mammalia; order Rodentia; family Muridae; genus Apodemus; species Apodemus agrarius. The sequence goes on along the minus strand of OZ030008.1, from coordinate 56,888,109 downwards.
TGGGCTGTCAACTGTTCCTTACACCAGCCTGCTGACTGCTGGCAAGAATCCCTGCCAAGATGGCCCCTCGTCCCTCTGGAACGATATGCCTAAATGAACTCTCTCTTCTGTAAATGTTTGTTTGGTCATGGTGCCTTATTACAGCATTCACAAAGTAGCTAATGCAGCTCTATATAAGGGCTCCCCAAATAAACAAGGAAACAGAATGCCAGTTGAGAGTTCTGCAGTTTTCTATTAGAGAAGTCATCTCACAAATCAGCTACCTTTTTGTGAAGACGCTGTGGAAACTAGGAATCAAGAAACTATCCTCACCGATATGGATATATCTGCAAAATCTTTCAGCTAAATCATGCTATGGTGAAAGAAAGAATGAAGATAGTTTCTCTCATGCAAAAGAAACAAAGTTGTTCCCACTTGCCACTGCCACTCAGCCCTGTCCTGGAGGTCTGTTACAGAACAACTAAGCAAGAAACAAACACCTGGATTCGAAAGGATGACATCATCTCGTATGCAGAATTTCCGAAGTAATTTCCTAATGAATTGTTATAGCTAAAAAGAGTTTAGAAATGTTATCAGAGGCGAGATTAATATGCAAAAATTAATTACAGAAAAATTAAATTACAGAAAACCTCATTTATAGCATAATCAAGTGAAAAAAATTATTTAGGTACTGTTTATAAACTTGTACTAGATTTTTAGACAATATCACTTAATGAAATTGAAGACTTAATAAGCCAAAAGAGATGCCATGTTGAATGAAATGAGTTGTTATTATACCAAGAATCCCCAAACTGGTGATATTTAGTCTCAACCAAAACTTTACTCTTATCTGAGCTCATTTTCTTCTGGAAGTTTATGAACTGAGTTTAGTGTTCATAAGAGTTACATGAGACAACAAATGGAATACTTTTGGAAATGAAGAATAGTAAGAGAATTCATAATTTTTATTTCAAGCCACTGAAAGCTCCAGTAATCAAGAGTATGGTAATTATCAGAAACATAACAAAATATCAATACAATTGAATCAAGAGTTCAGAAAAGAGCTGAGATTTTACAGTTAACTTTTTTAAAAAAAAACTAATGTCCTAAAATTATCTATGGAAAAACAAGCACCTTTTGAAAGATGTTAATGATGACATAGAAACTCATGTGCAAACAATTTACCTCAGATCATACAATATCTCTGTTTGAACAAAAATCCTTTAAGATTATATTTATGTAAGAGTTATAAGTTTCAAACATAATAAAAATATTAGTGGATTTCGTTTAAGCAATTATTCCTTAGACAGAACACCAAAGCTCAAGCAATCACAGGAGTAAAAAATAAATTGGATTTCCTCAACATTAAAACTATTTATGCTTCAAAGGATACTGTCAAGAAATTGCAAAAGTAACATACGGAACTAGAGATAGAATGTGGGAATCACAGATCTGATTAAGGGACTGATATCCAGAACGTACAAAGGATTCATTCAATGCAATCATGAATCACAAATAACCCAATTAAAAATCTTCAGAGGATTTGAACTGGCATTTCTGCAAAGAAGAAAAACAAATCAGTAATAAACACATGAAAAACTTAACAGCTTTAGTCATCAGGGAAATGTAAATTAAAATCACTGTGAGATAATACTCCACATCCACTAGAAGGGCTGTAATCAAAGTCAAGCAAAGGCAAACACTGAGGAGACAGGGAGGATGCTCTCTCATCACTGATAAGGATGCACAGAGCTGCAGCCACTCTGTTAAGAGCTCAGGAGACTCCAATGGTGTTAAGAACTCAACGTATCCTATGACCTTCAATTCCATTCCTTAATACATAACCCGGAAAATTTGAAAATTTATTCCCATACAAAAACATTTTCACCAATGTTCCTAAAAGAATTGATTATAACATTTTAATGACATCCTGACCCAAACTGCTCGTCAATGGATCCAGATACAGATAGAATATATCACAGATACAGATAGAATATATCACAGATAGAATATATCATATTTACTACTATTTATCAACTAAAAGAAATGAATTATTAGTACTTTACAAAATATAGATAAGTCTTGAAAGCATTATGGTAATTTAAGAAAACTAATTACAAAAGATCACAACTATATGGTTCTATTTGCATAACATCTTCAGAATTGGCAAATAACTGATTAAAGGGGAAATTGTATTAGTGGTCCAAGAATTCAAAAGAGGGATGAGGGGTGTTGAACTTTTGAAAGTTGATGTAACAATTCCCAAATTGACTAGTGGCGATGGTTGTATCTCATGACACATACATAAAAATATCCAACTGCATATTTCTGTTGTATTTTATAATATGTATTCAAAACTCAATAAATATAAAATATATATAAGTGTGTCTTATTAAAGATGGAAGCAAAAACAGTGTAAAATATCTTAACTAATATTTGATAAAATTCAGTGTTTTTAGAATTTAAAAAATATCACGAAACTAATAGCAGTATGAGGTTTGCTCATACAAAAAAGAAGTATCTATTAAAGCACATATTAAATAGGAAAAAAATCAGAGCCTGCTTTGAATTTTTTCACATATAAAACATTACCTTCCTAGGTGTTCAGAGAGCACCCTAAGAATGGCGCTCTCATCAGTATGGATGAAGACATACTGGGCATTGTCAGAAGAGCTCCAGACAGGCGATGCTAATGAAGGAAAGATATCTTGTGAGCCCTGACGGCTCTGTGGGCAGAGCTTCACGCCCAGGGACAGTTGTCAAAGCAGCCAATTAACAGAAAGAATGACACTGGCCAAGAGGTTTGAAAACTTGAAGAGAAATAATCCAACCATTGAGGTTTAAGTAACTTAATGAATCACAAGGAAGAAAACCACAAATAAAATCATATCTAGTCAAAACAGAGCCAAAGAACTTAGAGCTAAATAAAGAAAAATCTCCAGTACAGTCAATGAAAACCACACCTACCCTTTCAAATATGAAAAGCCTTCCTCAAAGATTTCTCAAAGGCACAGGGTAGATTCTTTTGGAAGAAACCACATTGTGCTCATTGGAAGCTGAAACACTGTAGAACATTCAAGTTAAAAACGTGCAGTCAAAATACACCAGCAGAGTCAAACACTGGCACTACAATGAAGAGGTGTTAACTTAGTATTAAATTGCCGGGCGTGGTGGCGCACGCCTGTAATCCCAGCACTTGGGAGGCAGAGGCAGGCAGATTTCTGAGTTCAAGGCCAGCCTGGTCTACAGAGTGAGGTCCAGGACAGCCAGGACTACACAGAGAAACCCTGTCTCAAAAAAAAAGTTAGTATTAAATTATAGTTAAATCACCTGATGTTGAGGTGTCTGTTGTGCTGTACATAAGGGCAGCCACGGTATCTTAAGCTTACATAGATGTGTAATATGCAATATTGTGCTCGGTGTTTTTGTTTCCTGCTTTTTAGTTTTTTGTTTGTTTTTCATTTTTTAGAAGGGAGTAGTTTTGGAAATGGGGTTGTTTTGCATTTGTTTGTTGTTTTGAAACAGGGTGTTATATAGCCCTGGTTAGCCCTGCACTTCCTGTGTAGCCAAGTTACCTTGAACATCTGATTTTCCTACTCCTGCTTCCCAAATGCTGGAGTTACAAGATTTACAGTTAAAACCTTATCTGTACTGTGATGCTGAGGACCAAACTGAGGGGTTTATGCATCAGGTCAAGCACTCTACCAACTGAACTGCATCCCAGACTCTAAGTTTGGTTCCTCAAAAGACAGAATTTCCCTATATATTATAGGTGTGCCTCAGACTGATGATTCTACTGCCTCAGCCATCTAAATGCTGAGATTACAAATGTGGCATCACACCTTACCCTTTTCCAATTAAAAATTTAATGGGTACCATGCCAACACAAGCTACGTGAAGCTTTGCTACAATGTATGTATTCTGCAATAAGGCTATTTTCTTTATTTGTGATGTAAGATATTTTTTTCTATATTTTAGATGTTAACCCTTATTGATGTACAGCTTAAAGGTCTTTTCTTATTCTGTTGTTTTTCTGTTTATCAATAGTTTCTTTTGCAGGGAAGAGCTTTAAATCTTTAGGTAATGCTACAGGTCTATTTTGGCTTTACTTTCTTACAATTTTAGAATCATCTGCCAAAAATGTATGCCTTTCTCAAGCTAATATCCCAATGTATTTCTCTGGTTTTCCTCCAGCAGTTTTGTAGTTGCAATCTTTCTTAAGTCCATAACCCATTTTGAGTTGAATTTTGTAGAGGGTAGGAGGCAGTGGTCCACTTTCATTCTCGTGCACATGAATATGCAAGCTTTCTTGTATCAATAATCTAAAAAAACTAAACTAAACAAAAAACCTCTTCCTCTTGTGTTGCTAGTGTCTTTCAACACTGATGAAGCTGTAACTCCGGAAGTTTGCTGCTCAGCTATTCTAGCCCCCTGGTGTAGTGCCAGAGAGTTTCCTGCCTCCTCGCAAGCTACTTTTGTTTGTTTGTTTGTTTGCACTTCCATGTCATTATTAGGTGTTTCTTTTCTTGTTCTGAGAAGAGTATCATTGAGATTTTGTTAGTGATTGCATTGTCTCTGTAGACCACTGGCTTAATAAAATGTAATCAAGTCCTCTAACCCATCAACACGGAACATCTTTCTAGCTTTGGTCTTTTACCTCCTTTGTTTTGTCTACAGTTTTTAGATTCCAGGTATCCTTCTCCACTTTCGTAAAATATATTCCTAGTTATTTAATTTTGGACCTATTGTACATGTGGCTGTTTTCTTTAGGTTTGTTTCAAATGATTTGGTCAGAGCAGTGTTATTAATCCTTATATGTTGAATTTATTACATGTAACTGCTGAATTATTATACTTATTTATAGTAACACCTTTGTTCATATTTATAGTAACACCTTTATAACTTTCTTTGCATAAGATAATGATCAGACCATTAACAAACAGTGAAATTTGATTTCCTCTTTTTTAATATGGACGTCTTTTATTTCTCTTGCTTGCTTATTCTTGCTACAACTTCCAGTACTGTGGTAAGTAAAAGCTGTAGACCCAGGTAATACTGTTCTGGAGTCTAAAGAGCAGCTTGTCGTATTTCCCATTCAGTCTGCCAGCTGTTCCTTTGTGTTTCTTTTATTATGTTGAGCTCTGTTCATTCTGCCTCATTTATTTAAACATTTTATAGTGAAGGGATATTGAATTTTCTGCAGTGCCTTTCCCCCATGAGATGATCGTGTATAAAGTTACTCCGTTCTGTTTACACACTTTGACCATTGATTTGTATGTTCATCACCCTTGTGTCGCTGAAACAAATCCCATGTGATTATTGAAAATAACATTGATAATGTGCAATGCAGATATGCTTTTCTTAAATTTTTTTGAAGATTCCTTCATGTATGGTCATCAAGATGTTGGAATCTACCCTCTCTTTTTTCACATGCTATTCTTTGAGCTTTCACCATCATGATAGGGCTTGTCACAGCAAAAGTTGGGCAAGAATTATTTCTTCATCATTGATATTTAAGAACTAGTGAATTAATTCTTTCAATATTTCACAAAATCTAGCAGTGAAGCTTTCTGCTTCTTGTCAATACATGATTGGAGGTATTTTATTATTGACTTAATTTTTTTGAATGTTGTTTTTTTGTTCATTCATGGTTCATTTGGACAAAGACTGGGTATTTAGAAATTTGTGTTTCTTCTGGACTGTGAAGAAATGCTGTAATGTATAAGGGTAAATTATATGTAATTGGTTGAATGTTGCAAAAGTAGCAGAACTGCACGAATGTCTCTTCTATGCCCTATGGCATACATGTTGGCATGTAGTTGTCCAGAATAATCTCTGACGATCCCTTCTATTTCTGTGACCCAAATTGTAATATATTCATATCCCTAATCTACTTAAGTCTTCTCTCTGTTTTCTTGTCTACCTAACAGCTGGCCAATTTGTGGTGGTTGTTTCTTGTTCAGAGAATCAGTTCTTTAACTTATTGGTCTTTTTTATCTTTCTCTGTGTTAGCTTCTCAGCTCTGAGTTTTTGTGGCTGTCCTTCCTCTAGTTTGAATTTGATTTGTTCTTGCCATGCTATTTCCTTGGCATACATTAGTCAAGTTTCTGAGATATTTCTACTTTTGTCTATGATAGATTGCTTCTTCAATCTTTCTTCCTCATGATACTTTTGATGAATCTTTTGGGTTCTAGCATTTTGTGTTGTTATTTTCAGGTATTAATGGTTTTATAATTGTTCATGTTGTATGGTTTTGTGTATTGTATCTTTCCATATCTCTCGTAATATTTTCAAGTTTTATTACACTTTGATTGGAAAAGACACCCAGAATTTTGTATTATATATATATATATATATATATATATATACACATACATATAAATTCTTTGAGAATTTCAAGCAATATGTTTGAGCATATTTACTATACCTTCCTATAACTATTCCCACACCTACCCCTTCTGTACCCATCCAGTTTTGTGTCCTTTATTTAAAAGGCCCTTCAAGTTTAACTTGTGCTGTCCATATATTCTTGAAGACATGGTGTTCTACTAAAATTTGGTCAACTTACTAGAGATTACACTCTTGACTCTTACTCTTCCAGAACCTATCAGTTGTCAAATGCTTGTCAGCTAGAGGTGGAACTTCATGCCCATCCCCTCTTTTCATGCCAGGATATGATAAGGCTGAGTTTATATGGTATACACTGTCATAACTGCTGTGCCTTAATATGCAAACATGTGTCCAGAAGACACGTTTTTCTTGTCATCTTCTATAACCTCTGGCTTGTACACTCCTTATTTTCCCTCTGTCACAGTGGTCCCCAAGCCTTGGGAGGAGGGAATATGATATGGATGTCCATGTAGGGCTGAGCATTACATAATCTCTTATTCTTTACACCTTGATCCATGATGAGTTTCTGTGTTAAAGATCATCTCTTGCAAATATCAGTTGTCCTGTTGAGGCTTGATATATGCATTAATCTATAAAGATAAGTCATTAGCACTCAGTTTAATACTTTGTTTGTTTAGAAGAATAGCAATAGGCTGTCCTTTATGTCCTATGATACATCTAGACATAAGTGGTTCACCCAGGTATTGTGTGAGGTAAGGCTTTACTTTGTGGAGTGAGGCTGAAATCCACTCTTAAATTTGTATTACTGTCATGATGTTCATCACACTCAATATTAGTTTGCAGGGTTCATTACCTAGACAGAGTAGTGATTTCTTTTTTCCTCCTGTAGTTTCCATATTACTTTCTAGTAGAAAAAAAGCTAGCCAGAAAGGATGAAACTTCCAGAAGACACTTAATTTCCCAAGTTGATGCCTCACATATGTAGGACCTTCAGCAACAATGGCTAACCATCAAGTTCTGAAGGATCTTCAATAGCGTTGGTAAAAGCCTGTAATAGCTGGAGATCTATGGGACCTCACTGGCCAACAACTCCAAAAGAAATAACCCATTTCTAGATCTTGGCTTTTTTTTTTTAATTTTATTTTCTATATTCTATGTTTACATTCCAAAGGCTTTCCCCTTTCCCAGTTCCCACCCACCATAGTTCCCATAGTTCCTCTCCCCCCCATCTGTTCCCCAATAATTCCCCCTCCCCCCTCGGTTTCTTTACTAAACTGGAAGCAATTTTATTTTTTTTAGTCTATTGTTAGTATATAGAATATTCAAAAACAAAGCAAGCAAACAAAATACCCTAAACATTGAAAACAAACAGTCCAATAAAAATGGGACATGAATGTAAACATAGAGTGTTCTAAAAATGAATTTTTAAAAATGTTCAAGAAACTTGACTGCCAGGAAAATGCAAATTAAAACTACATGGAGATTTAATTTTACCCCAGTGGGAATGGCTAAGGACAAATGTTGGCAGGAAAAGGAAACACATATTCACGGCTTGTGGGAGTACTAACTGGTACAGCAACTATAAAAACCAACGTGGAGGTTCCTTGAAAAGCTAGAAATAGAGCTATTATGTGATGAAGCTATACAACTCAGGCAACTCCCAAAGGACTCTATATCTTATTATACCTTATTATAGAGATACCTGTTATCCATGTTTACTGCTGTTTTATTCACAAAAGCCAGGAACTGCAAACAGCCTAGATATCCATCTACTGATAAGTGTATGACATAGGTATAGTATATGAATACAAAGAAATATTCAGATATTAATAAAAACAAAATCATAAAAACCACAAATGAATAGATGGAGCTGGAATCAATCTTTCTGAAAGAGGTAACATAGATCCAGAAAAACCAATGTCACATATTGTCTCTTATTTGTGGTTGTTAGCTTTGAATCTTCAGATATATGTACTTCATTTTGAATACCCATGAGGTCATAAAATTAGCAAGGAGCCTTTGAGGGAAAGGGAGATAGAATGCAATGGTAAAAATGACTAAAGGGGGAATAGAGAAACAGTAAGGGTCAAACAGGGGCAAGGAGGGAAGGACAGAGTAGGGTATGGAGTTTAGAAAGTAATAAACGTTACTGAAGACCTTTCAAATAAGCAATATGTAAGCCTATTACTGTTCAGGTTTCTTAATTCATATATATGCACACATTAAAAGAGCTGAAAGGGAATGCAACAGACAAATGGACAGTATACTACTAGACAGTTTCCATTTATTAACAATATGTTGAAACTGTTTTTTTGCTTCTCCTAAGCTATGTTCTTGAGAAGGTTCCTCATGCTGGTGAGGAGAGTGCATATTTGGCTGCTGGCAGATAGAATGTTCTGTAGATATCTGTTACGTACATTTATACTTGATGTGATTTGACTCTTTCTGTGTGCTTTTGTTGTTGCCTTTCTGTCTGAGATGTGTATCTATACCTGAATTTCAATAATTAAAATTTCCAACTATTCCTGTGTTTTCATCTCCCTCTTCCTTGAAATATTGCTCTCTTTACATCTCTTTATGTATATGGGCTTTGATCTGAGTGTTTTCTTTATATTATTCCATCAGGCCAGACTGATCTGTTCCTCATCTGATAGCCTTCCTCGTTGCTTATTCCTGCTTAGGTTATGAGTCATTCATTTAACAAACTTTGGATACTCCTGCTTTCTTTTTTATTTAATTTAAATGAAATATCTCTTTCAAACCATTGCTTCCAGACTGTGAGTGTCCTTTGAGATAAAGAGTTTCCCGTAAGCAGCTTATGGCAGAGTCTTGTTTCTTAAGCCCATTCAATCACGCTGTCTTTTAGCTGGACAATTTAACCTATTACATTCAAGATAATAGATAGGATGGATGAGGTCTTAGTCCAGCCACACTGTAATTTGTTTGCTAAATTTATTGAGGTTTCTTTCTTTCTTCCCCTCCTTCAATAGCATTCTTTTAAGTGACTAAATTCAGTAGTTGTTTTGATTCTTTCTTGATTATATTTATTTGCCTGTTAAAGAGTTTAGCCTCTCTGTTCCTGTATATAGATTATGAAAGTATCTTTTCATTATCATTTTACATTGGATATAATACAGCCATTAATATTGTTATAGCATTATATTATTATAATGTTATTTTCAAATGATGGTAATTTAACATTGTTATAGACATAAGAAACAAAGAACAGATAAATATAATAAAGTTTCTAATCATAGTCTCCATTCTCAATTTTTTATATTTCCTGTCCAATTTTATGTTTTCTGCATTGATATCTCAACATTTAAATGCAGTTATTATTATTAATCATTTTGATTTGTAGTCTTGATTTTGAACACCCAATAGTTAATGTACCATGCTTACCATGTCGGGGAGTCCTGAATTTGCCCACAGAGTAATTGCTAGCAGTGAATTTTGCAGTTGATAATATTTCTCCTCACTTATCAAATATGTCCCTTTCTGTTTGAAGAGATTCTCTTAACTTTTCTTTTTTTAAAAAAAAAGTTTCTACATTTTATTACTGTACAAACCACACCCTTAATTTAGACATGAGCGAGTCTCCAGGTTAAAAATGTTGAATGTCATCTGGTGGCATTGATCAATGACCATGATTCAGTATAAACCCTCAGTCTTGCCATTGTGAGAATCCTTACAGAACCAGATTCATTCTTCTCTAGTGTCTTCTCTTAGAGTTGCACCTCGTTTTGTTACCACTTTTCATCTGAACCCACTGAGGAATAGGACAATTTTGCCTTGGTTTCTGGGCCAGGAATCACATGATTCAGAAAGTCTTGTGAGAAGACAAAGCAAGAAGCTGATTCAGGTACAGAAAGCACCATCTCCCTTAACATTTCTCAGCAAATGTCTGACAGAGCCATATCTTCTTCCACTATGTGCTTGAAAATGTCCTTGTTCCTTCTGTATATCTATCAGACAGCATTGCCAGCCAGAGTATTCTTGGGTAGCAGATCTCTGTCTTCACTAATGTGAAAATTTTACTCATGAATTAAATATGACAAAAATACCCTCAGTATTAGCCAAACACAGTAGCATATGCCTGGCATAGGATCTGAGACAGGAGCACAAGAGCGAACTGCTCTAGGTAGAGAGTTACATGATGGTATCAGATATACAGTGGGACCTCATTACTAAGGAACAACAACTGGTTCAGTATTGCTCTCTGACCAAAGGGAAATGAAGTAGGAAATCTGTTAATAAAAATTTACCTAGAAGATGATCAGCTGTTTGTTTATTATCCTATATACTTTTAAATAACATAAGTTAAAGTAAACAATATGTAAGGTGTTAAAAATAGTTCTACTGAATGATAATTCAAATGCAATATCAAACAAAACTTCAAGTAATATATATGGATTACTGCTTGGAAAGAAATTTAAAAGTTACAATGCAGCAAAAATGTAGTGTAAATTGATATCACTATCCACACCAAAAAAAATTAGAAAACAGTGTAACATCAAATTTGGGAAAATTTGTAGATGAAAATAGGAAAACAATATTAACTAACAGTGAAAAAGAAGCCAAGTGTATAATTAAGAAAATGAAAGCTGGAATCATAAGAACACTGGCTACTTATGAAAAAGTCCTGGGTTAAGTTTCCAGAATCCACATGGTGGTTATAAACCATCCATACCACCAGTCCCAGGGGAGCACTCCAGTGCTCTCTTCTGGCTTTCACAGACACTAGATACCTAGGTCTGCAAGCAGGACACTTACATGCATGTAGGCAAATATTTATTCATATAAAATAAAATCCAATGAAAGAAAATAATGACAGGTATATTACTTTAAGAAGTCCAATATAAGAGGCAATGATCTGATAAAGCTAATGAAGAAAACAAAATGGGGATTTGGAATATTAAGTAGAAAAATCAAATAAAGCAAAATATGGAATTATTGGATTCTAATAGCATAAAAAGACAAAAGTAATCTCTGCGGAAATTTATTCAGAGAATAGACTATTTCCCTCAAAGTATCAAACCCCAAAAACAGGCACACAAAAAAGAAAATCTGAATTGTATATTTTACTGAAAAAAATAAATTATACTTAAAATACAATCACAAATAAAGCACACTTTCCAGATGGATATGTTTTTAAATCTTTCCAGTTTAGAATTAAAATAAAATACATGTAAAACTGCAGGAGAGAGAGAGAGAGAGAGAGAGAGAGAGAGAGAGAATGAGAGAAACAGAGAGAGCAGAGAGAGAGAAACAGAGAAAGAGAGAGAGCAGAGAGAGAGAAACAGAGAAAGAGACAGGTAGAGAGAGAGAAATGGAGAGAGACAAGGAGTGACAGAGACACTCTAGTGGCTTTCTTGCGGACAACACAAATGAGGTCAAAAGCCAATAATGACATAAAAAGAGGGCTGGAGAGATAGCTCAGCAATTAAGAGCACAGACTGCTCTTAGAGAGATCCTGAGTTCAATTCCCAGCAACCACGTGGTGGCTCACAATCATCTGTAATGGAATCTGATGTTCTCTTCTGGCATGTACACCAGATAGCTACAGTGTACTCATATACATCAAATAAGTTAATAAATGTTTTATTTAATTCATCCCATGCACAGACACCAAACCCTGACACTATTGTTGATGCCAAGATGTATTTACAGACAGGAGTCTGGCATGGTTGTCTACTGAGAGGTACTATCAGTACCTGACTGAGACAGATGCAGATATTTACAGCCAGTCATTGGACTGAGCCCAGGGACCCCCACAGGCGTTAGGGGAAGGACTGAAGGAGCTAAAGGAGATTGCAACCCAGTCAGAAGAACAACGTCAACCAACTGGACTCCTCAGAGCTTTCCAGGGACTAAGCCACCAACCAAAGAGCATAGATAAGCTGGTCTGTGGCCCTACTTGCTACATATGTAGCAAAGGACTGCCTTGACTGGCCTCATCAGTGGGAGGGGATTCACTTGGTTCTGTGGAGGCTGATGCCCTAGAAAAGGATGATACTAGAGGGGTGAGGTGGGAGTGAGTGGGTGAATGGAGGAGCACCCTGTTAGAAGTGAAAGGGATGGGGATAGGGTGGGTGGGGGTACTTGTGGAGGGCCTATGGGGAAGGTGGACAAAATTTGAAATGTAAATAAATAAAATAATTAATAAAAATGAACACAAAAATGAGCAGAATTGAGACTGACATGTCACTAATAACATAAACACCAACATCAAATAACATTAAACTACATTTTACAATTTACCTAACACACGAGCAATGTTTCCCTGTGGAGATTGGTTCTGTACAAAATAACTCAGTGGAATTTATTGTGTGCTCAGGAATAAAAAGGAAAAAGCATGAACTCTCTTCAGAACACACCCTAAAGACTCTCATCATGCTCAGCATGCATACAGAAGCTAAGAAGACTGGAAGGGAAACTTCACGTCCTCAGAAAGTGCTTCTCTCAAGGACACGTCCTGAATGGCAGATGTGGGAAATGTTCTATCCATCTGAGAGTATAAGCAAGACAGGTAGACCTCACTACCACCATCCCTCCCAATGTGTACCAAGGCACGTCAGAGAAGTGATAAGGATGCCAGGGGACACGCAGAGAGTCCTGCTCTCAACTGTCAATCTGAAGTCAATCCTACCCAAGCCAAGACTACAACCAACCATAGATAACATGAAAAAAATCTGAAAGTCACATGTCAATCAAGAGTATCTCTTTTGGGTGTGTGTTATCTGTTCTGTTGCATTGTTTTCTAATTTTCACGATATTTTGGTACACTGATGCACCTGAATTCTAATATATGACAGAGACAGTATTTTTGTATAGTGGAATATTGTAGCATTACTTTCTCCTCAAGATGAGTGTCCAAGGCCTTGGCAAGGTTCTTATTTCTTGTTCGCTCAGCTTTAATGCTCCTCATGGCTCTCTTATACCATCTCACACTGAGGGCCAAGGGGCAGCACAGGCTCCAGTAGGCTTGCCCCATCACCCATATCAATAATTACTTTAAAAACTTATAGAATTGGCTATAAACAATCTGAAGGAAGTATTTTTTCAACTGAGGTTCCTCTATCCCTATGACTCTAACATATCTCAAGCTGATTGACAGAAAAAGAAGAGGGACAGCCCCAAAACTAGATTTTCTTTAACTTCTTTGCAGATATATTTTACTACCTCCTCTCCTCAGTGCTGCCAGAGCAAATGATGTAGTAAATCTATTCCAGGCAATCACACAGAAGTCCCTCAGCATTTTGAAAGGCTGAAACACAGATGGGTGCTATTTTTAATTTAAAAACACCGTCTAACATTTGAAAGAAAAACAGCCCTTCCTCTAGAAGGATAAAAAATGTATATATGCTTTAAAAACCTAACAATTTCTTCTCTGTACATCAATTTATATTGGTAAGCCTGACTTAAAAGTATTATCCTACATGTGACTCTGTATATACTTGTTTTTAGTACATTATTGCAAGAGAAAACATGGACAGCACTTGACAGATATGTTGTAGAATTCTGTCAAAGACAGGCAGAAAGAGAGAGAGACAGAGACAGAAACAGGGACAGAGACAGAGAAACAAGGAAGGAAGGAGAAAAAAGAAGGAAGGAGAAGAGAGAGAAAGAGAAAGAAAGGAAGAAAGAAAGAAAGAAAGAAGGAAAGAAAGAGAAAGAAAAAGTAATAAAGAGTAAGAAAAGAAGAAAGGAAGAAAAAAAAGGAAGGAAGGAAGGAAGGAAGAAAGAAAGAAAAAACATTGTACTGTTAATATCATTGCTAGAGCCTAAGCTGTCTGCAAAAAAAAAAAATGCTTTATTCTGTTTAGAACATCTAAGTACATGAATAGTTCAAATGTGTTTTAACATCAGAAATCCTAAATTCTAAGTTCTGCGCTTTGTAGTAATAATTAAGTAGGAAACATGCTCACCTATTTTAGATTCCAGACAAAATGCATCTGTTGGAATCTTTCAGGCTCTACATTTTATTCACTTACAAATGGAAGAAGACTTAATTTAATTTTCTAAATTAAAAATACAAAATACACAATCCTTTGTTCTTTATGGTACTTATGGATACACACACTTTTTTGAACCTTTTATGTGTGTTTGAGACTTGTCCTGGCTATGTGAAGTAAGCTGATCTCAAAGAGAAAGCAATCGGTCGCCTTGCCTCTGTTTTCCAAGGTCTGGGTTCCAAGGTACCCTATGCCTGCCTGGCCAGCACATGAACCTCTGAAGATGAGGGGGGAAGGAGAGAGAGAGAGAGAGAGAGAGAGAGAGAGAGAGAGAGAGAGAGAGAGAGAGAGAGAGAGAGAATTTCGTTTTCCAGTTCTTTTGCACACTCAAAGCAACCTTGCAAAGCCACAGTGCACTAATCAGGAATGACCTCATCTTGTACCAGACACACATACTCCACCCCATACATACCTCACACTGGCTGTTCCCAGGAGGTGTTCATAAGCTGCCTCTAAAATTTTATCACCTAAACAATGTCTGATTAGCTTCAATTTTCCTGATTAGCATGGTTTCCTTATGGAAGCTTCATGCATCATAAACTCCTCTATCACTTGGCTTCCTTGGTCCTCACTGTGCCTTCTTCACATTCTCTACCTGCTAGGATCTAGGATGAAGATTCTGTGTGTTTGTTTTACTTCACATACAAAGGAATAGGTTTGATTGTGGCATTTGTTTCTAGATTCGCATTTCTGGATCCTGCATTCATTCTCCTCCTTGCTTTACCAGCCGCCCTAGAGCAGTCTTCTCTCCACTTTCATGTCACATGTGTATTCCATGACCACAGACTGCACAAAATGTCTTTTTTTCTTTTCATGTTACCCTTTCTAGTACCATGTCTTACACCTATGGGCACATGCACACATGCAAGTGAATGTGTACATGGATGCACCTGTGTGTGTATGTGTGCAAGTGCGTGCACGCACGAACACACACACACACACACACACACACACACTCACATTTCTTTCATTCATCCTTTCACTTTAAGATCAGTCTGATTTATGAACCAAATTTCTGTCAATCTAAGTCACAGAATCAGTCAGAACCTCTCAGACCTTGTAAAGATTCTTTTACCAGTGGCTTTCTTTTTTCTCTCTCCACTCTATGTTCCTCTAGTCAGCCATAAAAAATAGCAAGGTAACATTGCCATCTGATCTCCCCACGAAAAATTCAGGTATTTCTATAAAGACTAATATCCCTAGTGTTTTTCCCTTTGTATTTCTTCCATTTTGTGGTCAGGTTCTTTCTGAGATAACAGCATAGCACATATATGTACTTACATGTACTTTTATGTACTTTTACTGATACAAAGATCATATAAGAACAATCTACTTAAAATCTCATGGTTTATGTGATACTTCCAGTGATTGTAACATATTCTGAAGTCCATTAGGTATTGCATGGACCACGCTTGTCATAGGGTATGTATGCTCAATTCATCAAGGAAACTTTCTACTATCCTATTCTATACCACACAATAGACGGTGGCCACCTTGGGCTTCTCATCACAGATACTCCTTGTTCAAAGAGAGGAGCCTTAGTTGCAGAAGAGTCTTGCCCCAGCAATCACTAATCACTTGTACATGTGAAAGGAGTGACATAATCTCACCTATCTAATGCTCTCATCTGATGCAATGTTCTTCCTTTAGCTTTTAAGTAGCTCAAGAGCCATTTGTGTGTTGTCGTGTGTACTCTCAGGGCCTTTATGTCTCTATGAGAAAATGTTTACAGAATTAATCTTGTGAGTGTCTGACAGGGGCAATCACTGCTCATATTCAAAACAAGAATGCTTAGACCTTGCAGAGGCAATGCTTCATGAAAAAAAATGCTATCCAAGTGTGCATATTGAAATTCTATTGTTTTTGTTATGATGTCCAATTTTCATCTAAAATTTTATTAATTAATCTTTTATTTCTTGAGTTTAATTAGTTAGGTAATCATTCAATAATATTGTTTTTCTTTTGGAAAAACAAGTTTTTGTTCTTGTTCTTTCTGATTCTATTTTGAATCTTTTGAAGTAAAATACATTAAAGAATATTCATATCTGAAAACATAGCTGTCTAGTCAAAGTTTTAATAAATAAAATGTCACTTCAAATTAATATATGTATGATTATACAGAATATATATTAATTGTAACACAGCTGTGTCCACATTCATGAAAGAAATACTAGTGGATATAAGAAGACAGATAATTGCAGACACTTATAATTATGAGTGGTCTCAGTAACTCTTGTCATTGGTTAAGAAGTCATCCAGACCTAAAACTAAATCAAATAGGAACTACTGAATTAAATTTCACCATGAATCCATTGGATTTCACAGACTGTGGCAGAAATTAACAGGTAACAACTGTAAGATACACATTTTCCTCAACAACAGGTAGAGATTTCCTTCAAAATAGATCATATTTTTGGCCATAAGACTAGTGTTAAAGATTATTTTAAAAGGATTAAATCACCATTCTTCATCAGAATATAATGGAATAAATGTAGAAATCATTTGCTGAAGAAACCTCCAGAAACTACCACACATTACAGTTGAACAGTACAATCTTTAAAGATCAATAAAGGGTCATTGAAAATTTTAAAGATGACATGCAACTCTTACAATGTAAGCACCTAAAAATCAGAGAAAGTGATGGAAAGGTGGATCAGTAGCGGAGAACCATGCTGACCTTACAAAGCAGTTCCCAGGACTCATATAAGGAGCCTAACAATCACCTGGGAGTAGACCCAGGGACTCTGACATCTCCGCTGCCTTCCTCAGGCACCTGCCTTCACATGAACATCTCCACATATCAACATACATGCAAGCATCTGCACTCATGCACATTTATACACATACACACACATATAATTAAAATTTAAAATATTTTTAAAAAGAAAGAAAACAGAACTGAAATAAATAACTTAATGACACAATGAAGGTTTTAGAACTATACCCTAAAGGAAGCAGATGGAAAATGGCTGTATCCCATGAGTGGCGTGATGCTTTGGAATTCCACACAAGCTGTTGTCGAATCAATAGTCTGTACCTCTTTTCTGCAGAATGATGTTTCAACATATGGATTGCTAAACTGAGAAACATCTGGATTGTTTTCCAGCTTTGTAAATTATGTTAAAAACATTTAAAACTGTTTAAATTTTTTTGTAGAGTTGTTTTTGTGTGTGGAAACATCAGTCATTTTCTTGTGGTATGAATGCTTGAAGTTACAAGCTGGATCATATAATCATTGAATATTTTGTTTTGGGAGGTATTGCCAAGTGATTTTTTTTTCAGAATAAAGCCAGCCTTTCTTTCCTGGACTAAATCCAGCACGGCCATGGTGTTCACCCCATTCATATGTGTTTATACATTGTCACACTCTGGGTGCTAACATATTTTAAAGATCCTTGCATGCACAATTGTGACTAACTTAGTACTTTTCTTTTACAGTTCTGTCTTTTTCTGATCACAATCTTACTTGCTTCTAAAAATGATGGAGGAGATCTCTTACTATATTCTGACAAACATGTTGAGTTTGTTTTAGTTCATTTAAAACATTTAGAATATTTCTCTAGTGGAACCATCTGGACCTAGATTTCTTTTGTCGGTGGTTGTTGAATTTCAAGTCGAATTTCAATTTTTTTTTTTACCAATATAAGGCAACAAGAACTATCTACTCCATGATGATCTGTGATAGAACTTTTAAAAGACATCATTCTAAGCCATCAGTGGTTTATGTGTTGAGTTGTTTATAGAATTTCCCTGTTATACTTTTCATGTTTACATGGTCTGGAGGGAAAGCTTCCTCTCCATTACCCACATTGCCAATGTTTATCTTCTATCTTTTAATAAGTTGTCACTCTTATTGGAGATTTGTCAGTTTTCCATTTCATTGATGTTTCTCTATTTTATTTATGTTTTCAATTATACTTATTTTGGGTTATTATCATTATTGCCTTCCTTCTGCTAGTATTGGGATAATTTGCATTTAATTTCTATATCCTTGAGGTAGGAACCAAAATTACTGGATAGATTCTTTCCCTTTTCTTGGATGTGTGCACACACTGCTGTAAGCCCACTCAGTGCAGCACCTGGCCCACAGTCAATGTAGATTTTGTATTATTTCTCAAGCACTTTGAGATCAATATTGTTTTTCAGATATTTCTTTCTGACTTGAAGTTTTAATGTGTGTGTGTGTGTGTGTGTGTGTGTGTGTACATGGTAGTAGGATGTATAGGAACATCCATTCCCTGGCATGAGTGTAGAGGTCAGGGTACCTTTACCTGACAGCTTTAGAGTTGGTTATCTCTCATCATTGTAGGTTTCAAAGATTAAACTCAGGCAGTGATATTTACAAGGCATGTAATGCCTTTACCTACTGATCTCATTTGCTGGTTCCTCAGAAACTGTTCTTATGCAATCCAAAGTAATTGGTTTACTATGTGGAACAATGTGTGCTTTTATGTTGGTAGTGTAAAAAACAGAGCAACTGACTCTAGTAAAATATTATAGCTAAGTGTTGTCATAAACAGACAATAATAGTACCCTGTGCAAATCAGTTCCATCCAAAGCTATCTTGGGCACAGTCACAGAAACACTGAGTTACAGGACCAGAGCATCAAGCCTTTCCATTCTACTGTATGGTGGGATTTATAGCTAGCTAAAACTGTCCAGCCAGCTATGACGCAAATGGACTGAAAGGAAATATGAATGACAAGCATTGGGAGTGAGAGATGGTGGCTGATATAAGAAGCCAAAAGTGTGTGCTCCATATATCAGACAAGAGCAGACAAATGGAACTGCCTGAGAAAGAAACTAGATGTGAGATTAATAGAGCCACTGAAAAATGAATTAAAATATTGCCAAAAAAGAATATAATTAAAAATAAAGTAAGATAGTGTGACAATATTATATTAAGTAGAGAATGTCAATAAAGAGATTAAAAAATTATAAAAACAAGAAACACATAAAAATATCTGGGGACATACCACCCAAGGTCCATAACACTTGAAAGGAGTCCCAAGGCCATGCCTTGAGAAAAGCATAATCTTTTAGCAACCGTATTCTGAGACAACATCGAAGTGGCATTTGCACGTGTGATATCGAATACCTGACTCCTAACTTATGTAAAACTTCACACAAAATAGATCAAAGACATAAGTGTAACAGATGAAAGTATAAAAACCCCTTAGAGGAAACACGTGGGTAAATCCCTATGACTCTATCTTTGGCAATATATTCTTAAATAGAATATCAAAAGCATTTTCATGTAAGGAGAAATGAAACACAAGCTTAACTCTGTTAGCTTTTAAAATGTTCATACTTCAGTGACCACCATCATACCCAGAAAGGATAACATTTGTAATTGATAGAATTATTTACAAAATTTATAAGGGGCCAAATGCCAAGAATACATAAATAACTCTCATCTCTTAACAAAATCAAATGACCCAAATTTAAAAGGGGTAAAAGATCTAAATAGGTATCTTTCAAAGTGAAACAGCTAGGCAACCAGTGAGTGCCTAGAAATACATTCGACATAACTAATGATCAAGAGACTGAAAATCAAATCCTCCATGAGATTTCACTGCCTACAACCTGGGAAAACTAGAACAAAAGATTACATGATGTAAGACAGTGTAAGTATAATGAAATAAAAAAACTTTGAACTTTCATTGCTGATTCTTTAATTGATTGATTGGTTGGTTGATTGATTGATTGATTAACTTTACATCCCTATTGCAGTTTGCTCTCCCTTATCTCCTCCCAGTCCCTCCCTCTCACCTCACCTTTCCCCATCCATGTATATCAACCCTCTTTGGCCTATCAAGTTGCAGTAGAACTAGGTGCATCTTCTACTATTGAGGCTAGACAAGTCAGCCCAGTTAGTGGAAAAGGATCCAAAGACAACAAAGTCAGAGACAGCCCATGCTCCTGCTGTTAGGGGGTCCCACATGGAGATGAAGCTTCACATTTGTTACATATGTGCAGAGGGCCTAGGTCAATCTCATACATGCTCTCTGGTTGGTGGTTCAGTCTCTGTGAGTTCCTATGAGTTATCTCATTCTGCATGTTTTCTTCTGGTGTTCTTGATCTCTCTGGCTACTTCAATGTTTCCTCTCCCTCTGCCACAAGATTCCCCAGCTCTATCTAATGTTTGCCTGTAGGTCTGTGTATCTGTTTCCATCAGCTGAGGGATGAAGCCTCTCAGACGACAGTTATGCTAGGCTCCCATTTGCAGGTATAGCAGAATATCATTAGTAAGGCCAAGGATGAGTTCTCATGCCATAGATCTCAAGTTAGGCCAGTCATTGGTTGGTCATTACCTCAAATTCTACTCCAACATTATCCCTTCGCATCTTGCATGCAGGAAAACTTGTGAGTTTAAGGTTTTGTAGCTGGGTTGGTGTCCCCATCTCCACATTGGAAATCTTATCTGCTTACAGGAGGTGGCTGTTTCATGTTCCATATGAGTCTTAGCACCCTCATATATTCCTGGGAGTTTCCATTTTCTTAGGTTTCTAGCTCATCCAGAGACCCAGACCATATACACACACCTATTCCAGCTCATTTTTCCAGTTCCTTTCCCTTTGTCCTCCCACATTTGATCCCTTCTGGTCTCATCTTCACTCCCTCTCCCACCTGCTTCCCTCCCTACAGCCTCCTCTGAGTTCTCTTTTATTTCACATTCTGAGTGAGATTCGAGCATCTTCCCTTAGGCTTTCCTTGTTACTTACCTTCTTAATGTATATGGATAATAGCACAGGTATTCTATATTTTATGTCTTCTTATAAATGAATATATACCATGTGACTTTCTGGTTCCAGGTTAATTCACTCAGAATGATATTGTCTAGTTCCATCCATTTGACTGCAAATTTCATTATGCCCTTGTAACATCAGTGTACTATTTCATTGTGTAAATGTACCACCTTTTCTTTATTTATTCATTGGTTGAGAGGCATCTCTTTTGTTTCCACTTTATGCCTATTACAAATAAAGCCATTATGAACACAGTTGAGCTAGTGTCCTTGTGATACAGGGCATCTTTTGAGTATATACCCAGGAGTGTGTCTTGAGATAGAACTATTCTCAATTTCCTGAGAAAGTGACAAACTGATTTCCAAAGTAATTACACAAGTTTGAACTTCCACCAGCAATGGAATTATGCTCCCCCTGCTCTACATCCTCACCAGCATGAGCTGTCACTTGGGTTTTGGATGTTAATCATTTTGATGGGTATAAGATGGAATCCCAGAAATGCTTTGACTTGCATTTCTCTGATGACTAAGAATAATGAATATGTCTTAAAGTGCTTCCCACCCATTAGACATTCATCTGTCAGGAATTATCTCTTTAGCTCTATACCCCATTTTCAATTGCATTATTTGGTTTGTTGATGTCTAATTTCTTGGGTTCTTTATATATTTAGGATATTAGCCCCCTGTTGGATGTACGGTTGGTCAAGACTTTTTCCCATTCTGTAGGCTGTTGCTTTGTCCTTCTGATGGTATGCTTTGTCTTACAGAAGTCTTTCAGTTTCATGAGATATCATTTATTTTTATCTTAGTGCTGAGCTCTTGGTTTTCTGTTCTGGAGGTTGTTTCATATGACAATGCTTAAATTGAGTGTAGCAATCAATGGTCTAGGTATGAACAAGAGGAACTAATAAGGTTTCTATTTTCATGAGTGAATTTTATACAATATAAATTATGATCAACAAGACCTTTTAAAATAAAAAGAAATCTAAACTACCAAGAAAGTAAAGTTCAGAGTAAAGCATGTTGGCATGGTACATGGATAGATCATAAGCCTGATTTCTAGATTCTTGTGTCTAAGCTGGTATCAAGGTTTATAGCGTCAGCCTGCTGAAGTAATTGGGGACAGTTCTGCTGTCTGGACATATGGCCAGTAGCTTACTAGTTTGTTCTTTTAAGCTAAGTTATAGATCCCATGAAACCTAAAGATTTTATTTGTCTTTGGTTTTTTTATTAATCATTTTATTTGTTTCAAATGATATCCCCCTTCCCAGTAATCCCCTCTACAAACTCCCTATCCCATACCCCCTTTAGCACCTAAAACCAAACCTTCCTGGAACTCAAGATCTGCCTAGGCATAATCTCAAGGCAAGCCTTTGTGTTGAAGGGAATCTTCAAATGCAGGAAGAAATTACATATATTATGGAAAAGTTAAAACAATCAAACACGCGGCACCACCAAATGGGCAAGATAAGGCTGAGTTGGTTGCTCATTGGGAAGCCAGAGTCTAGGAACAGAGGCATGGCTCAGTGGTCAAAGTCAGTAGCCATCAACCCTAACAAAGTAAGCTTCAGAGAACAGACTCCTATTAGCTGTCATCTGACGTCCATGCACATGCCATGGCAAATGTGTATTTCCACACAGATACAATCATGCATACATTACAAATAATGATAATGGAGGTCTAGAAATTAACTGATTATTCAAGAACATAAATTAGCTTTTTAAGGTATAGAAAAATCCATAGACATATATCAGGGAAACAGTATTTGCATAAGAAAGAGCACTACAGCACAGAGACAGGAAGTATGAGCATCAGAGTTTCAGAGCTGAGAAACAATAAATTACCTCAACAGAGCATCACAGCTGGATCAACAGAAGTGAAGTATCAAGACAGGCAGAGAAACAACAAACAAGGGGAGAATAACACAGGGCACAAGAAACTAATGGAACACATGAGATGTCTTTAACTAAATTAATATCCACATTGCAGAAAACACAGGAGGATCAAAGATACAGAAAAGCACTAGAGGCTTACCTAACCAAACCCTGGACAAAAACTTTCCATCTCCCTAAAGAAGACCAGATGATTCCTAATAGATTGAGCCTATAACTGTCTACAGCAGGGACTAATTAACTGTCAAATGTCAAGGACAGACAGGTGAAGGGCAGGAAAGCAAGTCATCCTACCTCCATGTGCTTGCAGTAGATTTTCAGCAAAAACCTTGCTGACCCAGACAAAGGAGAATGATCTTTTTGAAATAAAGTGGAAAAATAAAATGCCAACCAAGAACACTATATTTGGCAAGAAAAGAAATGTGCTTTAAAAATCCAACAGACAATTATTTACTAGAAAAAAAAAAACGAGTTTTTTCCCCCTTTCTTCACATTGCCTGCTTCAGAAAAAAAAAATGTGATTGGAATGTTTTCAAGTCGAAAGCAAGAGCAGTAAATAGCAACATGAAAGGATTTCAGACATAGGTATAATAGACATAAATGCATAGATGAGAGAAGCACAAGAGTACTGAAAAAGCTGTGTGCAAATCACCTTTAACCAAGGATTAAACACTAATGACATATATATTATGGAGAACTAATCCCCACCCAAATTTATGGATTGATGCAGAATGTAACAAACATGTCTCTGACAACTATGACAAAGTTTGGATGAGGGTACAATGCACAATTATTGCATACAAAGAGGAATTAAGTTGTCATCTCAAATAAGCTAGTCCATCAGGAAGAGCCTTCATGAACCCTAGTGTTAAAGACAAGGAAGAACCTCTTGTGTGTACAAAATCTCAAGGAAGATAAGGATGGATGAAGTCAGGAACAAAATAATTTAAAAGAGAAGGCAAATCTGGAAATGACAAAGTAGGCTTTCCCTCGGTCTGGTTTCTTCAGATGGTAAAGGATGAAATCAGCAATGATAAGAAGTAAAGGGAGGCATATGTTGTAAAGAAATATCCCAACTGTATCTTTTCTAGGATGCACAGAGAAGTGTAAATGGCAAGAAGAAACATAGGTCAGCAGTGATCAACAGGAAGCAGAAGAGGCTGAGCTTCAGCTAGTAATATCTCACTCAAGTCAGAAACCATCACAAGGCACAAGTAAGACTGTTATATCCCAATAAAATAGGGCCTGCAACAAGAGGATATAGCGATCAATATAGATGTAGTCAATACCAGAACAACTATACATACACTCTAGGGCCTCAAGTCTCTCTAGGGTTAGTCACATCTTCCACTGAGGCCAAACGAGGCAGTCCTCTGTTGTATATGTGCTGGCAGCCTTGGACTAGCCCCTGTATGCCAGCTGGTTGGTGGCTCAGTGTCTGAAAGATTGCAGGTTAGTTGAGACTTCTTGTCTTCCTATAGTGTTGCCCTCCTCCTTAGCTCCATCTAACCTTTCCCTATTTTAACCACAGAGGTCCCTGACTTCAGTCCATTGGTTGGGTGTAAGTAGCTGCATCTGTCTCAGTCAGCTCTCTATTGAGCCTGTTGGAGACCAGCCATGCTAGGTCGCTGCCTGTAAGCACACCATAGCATCAGTAGTACTGTCAGGTTTTGGATTCTCTCCTTGAGATGGATCCCCAGTTGGGCTGGTCACTGGACTGCCTTTCCCTCAGTCTCTGAGTGAATAGACCATTAAAGGCTATGTTCACAACCAAAAATATGAGTAAATACAATTTTTAAAGCTAAGATAATAGTACAGTACACAGTGATACTCAGAAAAACAGAGTATTGTTGACCAAAATAATGTATCATCTGTCCAGCCACATGAGCCCATTCTGTACACTTCTGCTTCCTCTAACTTCACATACTGCTGTTAGCACTAGAAATAATGCCAGAGACTTTTAGGGAAGCATCACAAAGACTCTCTAGGGCTCCAAGTTGGATCGTTGGCAGTCTGGTACCTGTTTCCATTCTTTCATCTAATGTTCTTGTCAGGGATAAAAGCACAAAGGTGGCTTGCTCGATATTTACATAGCAAAGTCGGGAATGTCATGGGCTGTCAGATACATTTTGCTGCTCATTATTACAATTGGTAGAATAATCTTGAAGTTCTGGTAACATTGTTTTCTACATTATGCACACTTCATGCAGATAGTGTCATGTCATATCAGAATACTATTATTATCAGGGTGCTTGTTGAAGCGCATTTCTCCCAGATCTAAGCAAGGGACTTATTTACAAATGCTACAGTAGCACGATTACTAGAGAAGATATGAAAGGAGGCTAGAGAGACAGTTCAGCAGTTATGATCATTGGCCACTCTTCTAGAGTAGTGAATCTGATTTCCACTCCTAGCATCTACCTGGTGACTCACAGCCATTTGTATCTCTAAATTGAAAAGAGGCAAATGTTCTTTTCTGACTTCCTTATATACCAAGGCCACACATAGTATAGATATGCATGCAGGCAAAATACTAATACATATAAGAAAGTATAATAAATTATAGAAGACGAAATAATAAAATGCAAAAAAATATGACTCTACATTTTAGTTTGTGTTGCCTTTATCGCAAGTAATAAGTTTTTTAAAGATATTTTCTGGGGCTGGAGATTGCTCAGTGGTTAGAAACTGGCTCCTCTTGGAGAGGAGTTGAGTTTGCTTACCAGACCCTCCATGGTGGCTCACAATCCTTTGTCAATCCAGTTTCAAGGGATCCCACACTCTTATGGCATCATGTGCATGTGTATCATATCTAACACACAGACATTCATGCAGACTAAACATCCACACAGAGAACATAATAATAGTAATGATTAAAATAACCTGTTAATTGCATCTCCTCCTGCATAAAATATTTGTTTATACACTTTATAGATTTTCTATTTGGTTGATCACCATTTAATTAACTTATACATTCTTTAATGTTACATATACTTGTGTATAATTTTCCACTGCTCTTGTTCTTAATGTGCCGAGCCTTATTGAATAGCATCAATGTCTAGCCTTTAGAATCTTTTATTCACTGATTACATATATAATCATAGAATAAATAAGGTATCCCTATGAACTTTTCTCTCTTCTCAGGTTTAAAGAGGAATTTCATTCCTCATGAAATTATTTCTTTATAAATTGAGAGGTAAAGATATAATCCTAAATTTAACAAATAGTTACATAGACCCTATCTTTAAATGAATATACTCTTTGACATTAACTTATTATGGCAACTTAGTTATGGTTTTAATTCCTAAACCACTGCAGTATATTTGTTCATTTTAATTCATATAATTTACATAGAAAAGTCCGAGTCTTGGCCATTTTGAAGGCTTGCTGATTAATTGACTTTAATGTGTTATTATTTTATCTTCTGACAGGTTATTTATCGAGATGCTGTAAAAGCCAGCCCTATGGGTTAACAGACAATCTTATTAGCTTATAAATAACAAAAGAATGCACATGGTATGCACTCACTGATAACTGATAAGTGGATGTTAGCCCAATAGCTCAAAATAAACAAGTTACAATTCACCCAGCACAAGAAGCTCAGGAAGAAGGAGGACTTAAGTGAGGGTGCTTTGGTTCCTCTGAGAAAGGGAACAATATACTCACAGGAGCAATAAGGGAGACAAAGTTTGGAGCAGAGGCAGAAGTAAAGGCCACCCAGAGACTGCCCTACCTGGGGATTCATCCTATAAGCAGTCACCAAACCCCGACACTACTATGGACAAGATTGTATACCAAAAGGAGCATGCCATGGTTGTCTCTGTAAGGGCCCTGCCAGAGCCTTACAAATACAGAGGCAGATGCTAGCAGCCAACCATTGGACTGGGCATGGGTTCCCCAATGGAGGAGCTAGAGGGTGGTCTGGAGGAGCTGAAGGGGTTTACAACCCCATGGGAAGACCAATGATTTCGGCCACCCAGACACCCCAGGACTCTCATGGACTAAACTCTCAGCCAAGGAGTACATAGGGTTTCAGCCAAAAATGTGGCAGAGGAATGCCTTGGTGGGCATCAGTGGGAGGAGTGGTCCTTGGTCAGGTGAAGGCTCAATAGATGCCCCAACAATGGCAAATCAAGGGAGGAAGGTGGGGGTGGATCTGGTGGAGGGGCATATATGTGGAGGCAGGAGGTGGGAGGAGGGGTTGAGGTCTTTGGGGAGAGGGGAATCTGGAAAGGGTTTACCATTGGCAATATACATGAAGGTGATATTCAATAAATAAAAAATATATTTTGGAAGAGTCAAAAATCTTTTCAGACTTAAATCTTCCCATTTTGGAGTACAGTTGTGGCCGTCAGTTATCTGGGGTTCATTTAACACAGGACAAGCAATTTTCTTTATTTCTTTGTTTCATATGTTTCACATTTGCTTCTAAGTTGTTTATAACCTGTGTTCCTGTGAATGAGATTGATTGTACATATTATTTAAATATTTCTGATATGGAAAATCTATTTTAATATGAAAATTATCTAAGTGTGATAACATAGTCACTAGTCAAATCAGTAAGTTTTCTTCTTTGCCTTTTCCAATTTCTCTGAAAGACAATTACATAATATATAAATCATGCACATTTTTACATCGTGTCTAAATATTGATAAATGAGTTAATAAATGATTGGCTATACATTAAGT
The DNA here is from genome assembly GCA_964023405.1 of Apodemus agrarius. Classification (NCBI taxonomy): domain Eukaryota; kingdom Metazoa; phylum Chordata; class Mammalia; order Rodentia; family Muridae; genus Apodemus; species Apodemus agrarius. The sequence continues at coordinate 56,860,435 of OZ030008.1, read as the reverse complement.
CATATTCAAAAGGATGCTGAACTAAATTAGACTGGTACTCAGAAAAACATATTTCTATTTTAATCTATTAGTTTAAGTTTTTGTTCTCCCCGGCAAAAGCTGTGCAAACCTTAGTTCAACGTAACTCGAGAAGAGAATGAGGCAACGAAGGGCATATTATGCTTCCATATGAGGAGGCAAGCTGCTGGGCACAAACAGCACACCTATTTAATCCTGAAGACTTGCAGATAACCTACAAAGCTGCTCTTCAGTGAGTCCATTAAAGATGAAGTTATTTTCCTTCATGCACATGGGTGTCTAGCTTCCATAGCACTACTGTAGAGAGAAGTCTGTCCTTTCCCCATTGTATATTCTTGACATTTTTACTGAAAATTAATTGACTGTAAATACATAAATTCATTTATCAGATATCTGCTATGTTGAATTTGCCTGTATGGTTGGTTCTTTGCCAAAATATACAACGAACACTGGAATCTCAAATAGAACAAAATCATAGTACAACAATTTAATGAAAAAAGACACCAAAAGCCTTAAAAGACAGCTTTCCAAGTAAAATATGCAGATAGCAGTGAGCATGTTAAACCATGTCCTACTTTGTATGTTATTGGAGAAATGCAGATTGAAACAATCACAGATTACCACACGCTCTTTTAAATCCAGAACAATAGTGAGGGCCAAAGAAAATAGAGAATCCGGGGAGTGAGTACCAGAGTCACGCAGGATTGCATCCCCATTGCATCCTATAAATCAAGATGTGCTTTCTACATTCCCTGGTATTTACCAAAGGACTTGAAAATATATGTCCAAACAAAAACCTCACATAAGTGACTATAGCAGCTTTAGTTATAATTGGGAGACAAATCAAACTAGCCAACTTATAATTGCTACCTGGACCAGACTGTTGTACCTCCAAACAATTCAAGACTTTTCAAAGCTGGAAAGAAATAAATTACTGGAAAGATATATCAGGAGCTAAGGATATATACTGCACTTGCAAGGAATCCTGGTGTGGTTCCAATAATAAATCGAGAGGTTCACAACCACCTGTCATTATAGCTTCAAAAGCATTTGATACCTCTGGCCTATGTAAGTATTTGCACATAAACACAAACACATACACATGTACCTACCTACCTATCTACACAGACACACACACACACACACACACACACACACACACACACAGAGAGAGAGAGAGAGAGAGAGAGAGAGAGAGAGAGAGAGATGCAATACATAAATTAGACATAAAACCTATCTTTAAAAAGAAAAGGACAGGTAAAAATTCTTTGTTTAGCTCTGTACCTCATTTTTAATAGGGTTATTTGGATCTCTGGATTCTAACTTCTTGAGTTCTTTGTATATATTGGATATTAGCCCTCTGTTGGATGTAGGGTTGGTGAAGATCTTTTCCCAATTTGTTGATTGTCGTTTTGTCTTATTAACAGTGTCTTTTGTCTTACAGAATCTTTGTAATTTTATGAGGTCTCATTTTTCATTTCTTGATCTTAGAGCATAAGCTATTGGTGGAGAAAGAGGAACACTCCTCCTCTGCTGGTGGGATTGCAAGCTGGTACAACCACTCTGAAAATCAGTCTGACACTTCCTCAGAAAACTGGGCATGACACTTCCAGAGGACCCTGTTATACCGCTCCTGGGCATATACCCAGAGGATTCTCCAGCATGCAATAAGGACACATGATCCACAATGTTCATAGCAGCCTCATTTATAATAACCAGAAGCAGGAAAGAACCCAGATGTCCCTCAATGGAGAAATGTATACAGAAAATGTGGTATACACAATGGAATACTACTCAGCAATTAAAAACAATGAATTCATGAAATTCTTAGGCAAATGGTTGAAACTAGAAAATATCATCCTAAGTGAGGTAACCCAATCACAAAAGAACACACATGGAATGCAATCACTGATAAGTGGATATTAGCCCTGAAGCTTTGAATACCCAAGACACAATTAACATATCAAATGATTCCAAAGAAGAAGGAAGGAGAGGGCTCTGCTCCTGGAAAGGCTTGATGCAGCAATGCAGGGGATTACCAGGACAGAGAAGTGGGAGGGGTTTGATCATGGAATGGGCCTAGGGAAGAGGGCTTATGGGACCTATGGGGAGGGGGGAATCTGGAATCATTTGGAATGTAAACAAAGAATGTAGAAAAGAAAAAAAAGAAAAAAAGAAAGCAAAGGACAGAAATAAACAATGGAGTCATGCACATACAAATGGAGTAAATGTATATGCTTGTGGCTAGGTGAATAAAACCAACTGTAAAAGCCAAAATTTGTCATAACAAAAGGTCTTGGATAAAGTGGGAAAGAGGAGAATAAGGAGAACAGGGACTCCAAGGAAGTGAGACTACCATGCAGAGAATCATAATAGTGGAACTATATCAACCTACTTTTGTACCAACTAAGAATATGTGAAACCAGGTTAGTATTTTCATATTGGCTGTGGACTTTGCATAATAATGACACATAAATGCATGTAAAAGGTATAACATTGTGGTGCAGTATATTGATCATAAAGAAGGAAGTATATATGAGAGTAAGGTGCACAATGTGAAACATTTAGTGGAGGTGCCTCCAGTAAGTTTTGATCTGATCCTAAATATCCTCTAAGAATATCCTATTAAACTGAAGAGGACACCTTTTACAGCCAGGCATGAACCCCAGTGGAGTGAAAGGGACACCAAGCAACCCACAAAACTTTTGACCCCAAATTTATCCTCTCTACAGGAAATGTAGGGATGGGGGATGGAACAGAGACTGATGGAATGGCCAACCAATAACAAGCCTAACTTAAGACCCATCACATAGGCAAGCACCAATCCCTTACACCTGGCAGCTGACTCAGAGACACAGACATCCACAGACACAGTGCATGGAGCTTTGAAACTATTGTGGAAGAATAGGTGGAAGGATAGCAGGCTCAAATGGGATAGACACTCCACAGGAAGGCAAGCAGAATCAACTAAGCTGGACTCTTGTGGCTCTCACAGACTGAACCATTAACCAAAGAACATACACAGTCTGGACCTAGGCCTCACCCCATATATGTAGCATATGTACAATGTAACTTCATGTGAATCCCTATTTGGGTGGGAGGGAGGAAAGTGCTATCCCAAAAGCTGTTGCCTCTATGTGGAATATGGGCTGCACTGTGTGACCTCATTGGGAGAGGATGTGCCTAGCCTCTCAAAGACGTGATGTGTCAGGGTTGCAGGTAAGGGCAAATGAGGGGAAGGATTGTGGGATGGATTGACCAGGAGGGGGACAGTGAATAGGATATAAAGTAAATAAGCTAACAACAACAACAACAACAACAACAACAACAACAACAAAGAATGGTAGATATGAGATGGGATCCCAAAACCATCTGAACAGTCATCTCAGATGATTCTGACATATGAGACATTTGGATTATACTTAGAGAAACATTAAGCTTACTTAATAAAATTTTGTGGGATAATATATATTCATGCTTGATCGTCATGTTTTTTTTAACCTTTCCTGTTACCCATACCAAAACCAGATGGCAAAATTCAACTGGTAAAAGCCAGGGAAGCTCAATGGTCATGGTAAGAAAGCATGAGCATTGTGAAGCCTAACAGAAAATATCACAAGCCACTACTCGCAAGCACCATTCAATGCAAGAAAAGAAAAATTTAACACCATGGAATTAGAAAATAGAATGAGTAAAAAACAAGGAGTTATACCACTGATTCTAAAATTAAGGGTTGCCCAAAACACTTAGTGGTTGAGATGATCTCTGTTGGATTTCTACATACAACTTACAGCATGTTGCCGGGCTTTCTAAATTTTATCACCTTTCTTCTAATCATTGATTGCATCATACTATCACCAGACAAAGTAAGACAGAGCTTTTATCCTCAAGACACTGCAGTCTCAGAAAGGACTACAGAGAAGTACAGTTCTCCACTATGTCATCCCAAGTCACACTAGTAATGATGCATATTATCAATTTAAGTTACAGTAATTCCTATCTTTGTAGATCACTATTTCAAAGCCAGCCAAACAAGGAATGCTCAGAGAACTCAGAATATAAACTCCTAAATTCTGAAGGACAGTTTGCATTTTCATTTACATATACTTTAGCAATGAGGATTATCTAACCCTGGCAAGCCTTCCTCATGGTTTTTTCCTATGTTGTGAGGAAATGCTGAAGAAGCATTAGCATCCACTTATTAAGAATGGGGCTGGCATTGAAAGCTCTGGATTTCCATTGCCTTCAAATATGTAGATAGATATTTTTCTATTCACATGACACATTTTGGGAGTTTCTGACAAATTATACCAGTTGCAATGTTAGGGAAACATGGTGAAGGAATAATATTGCTTTATCATTGCACTTTCTCTGGGCATTGAAGAACTAGGTTCTGCAGGTAAACTCACCAAGTAGTTCAAGTTCACTCATTGATCTGGAAGGAACCAGCAGTGACATTATGATGACATAGGGCTGCACAGCAAACACCCACATTGTAGAGCCTTGCTCACTCCCACTCAACTTTTCAGGGACACCACATCCTAAAAGCTCTGTTTATTTTGATTTAATAGATAATTATTGAAATTTTTATAAGGATTTTACCAAGACACTAGACATGGCATCAAGCCCAGGAGGAATTATGAGTTTATTGCAGCTGAGACTGACAGCCAACTCATAAAAATGAATGACATTCCATATCATAACATCTCATCGGCCATTCAAGATGTTAATAGCTTACTACATCTTCATTTTAGTATAATGAGCTAGACAGTGTAACAATATGCAGCACAAAAAGGAATATTTAAAAAAAAAGGAATTGCTACAAAAAAGTAACATTTAACAACACTCAGACAAGGTTTGGATTAAAAGTTTCAATTAAAACAACATTTACAGCAAAGCTTTATTAGGCAAGACCAATCACGATTTTGAAGAACATTTACCTGAAGACACACTTAACTCCTCAGCCTCTGTTTTTAAAATGCTCCACATTTCTTGTTCAGTTCAGCGTTGCAAAATTCATCAGATTAAATGGAATCACAGCAGGTCTCGTCTCTCTACTGACATGATTGTGAAGCTGTCTTTTGATCACATAACTGAGGCAATGCTTATCTCCACAAAAATTGTTCTCTCACCCATTAACCTTGAACTTCTGTATTTTCAAATTTCTGATATTTATTTATTTTCATTGAGAGTTTTCAAAATATTTTTGACTGGCATGATGGCACAGGAAAATGTACTTATGATGTAAAAATGTATGTGTATATTCATAAAGGCACATTCTTTAGAGAGTGAGCTCATTAGCTAAATAGGGATAATCCATTAGAATACAATTTCATGATAAGAACATTTCCCCAGGCCATCTACCATGATCTTTCCCTATTGCTCAGAACCATCTCCTCTTTTTAAAATGTTTTAATTTTTTGAAATTAATCAATTCTCAGAAGATGAAACACAAGTACCACTTTAAAAAAATCTCAACCTCAAATGCCAAATAAAATTACTTTGAGATTTTCATCTCACACCTGTCATAACAGCTAAGATCAATAAAACAATTGAGAGCATAGATTAGTGAAAACATTCATCTATTGATTGTGCAATGCTTGCAAACTTGAAGAGACACTGTGGAAATCAGTGTGGAGGTTTCTCACAAAACCTAAAAATTGATCCACCCCAAGATCGAGCTATAACATTCCAGGGCATATATCCAAAGAACTCTACATCCTGCTTCAGAGATACTTGGTCACCTGTGTTCATTGTACTGTAGTCATAAAAGCAAGAAATTGGAAATTGGAAATAGGTTTATTGTCATCCAGCTGATGAATGAACACTAAAACTGTGTTACATTTTCACAGTGGAATATTGTTCAGATGTTAAGAAACATAAAATTGTGAAAATAGTATTAGAATAAGCTGTTGTGGGGTAAAATAAACTCCAAACGTTAAACATTGTGTGATCTCTTACATATGAATGCTACCTTTTGAGCTTTCAATGCATGTGCTATGTTCTGATTGCTACAGATATCAGGCACCTAGTTAAGCGTGATCTCCCAATTGAGAATGAGGTGATCTTCCATGGAAAGAGAAATATAGTCTCTTTTGTCTTTTTTTCTATATTCTTTTTTTTTTTAATTTTTATTTTCTATATTCTATGTATACATTGCAAAGGCTTTCCCCTTTCCCAGTTACCCCCCACCATATGTCCCATAATTCCTCTCCCCCCTGCTATTCCCCACTCATTTCCCCCATCCCCCACAATTTCTCTGTTCTGGGTCTACAATACTGGATCCAATCTTTACAAGCCCAGGGTCCTCTCCTTTTTTCTTCTTGAGAGTCATTTGACTTGCTAATTGTGCCTTGAGTATTTAAGGATTCTGGGCTCATTAATATCCACTTATCAGTGTTTGCATTTCATGTGTATTCTTTTGTGATTGGGTAAGCTCACTTAGGATGATAGTTTCCAGATCTAACCATTTACCTACAAATTGCATGAGTTCATTATTTTTAATTGCTGAGTAGTACTCCATTATATAAATATACCACATTTTCTGTATCCATTCCTCTTTTGAGGGATATCTGGGCTCCTTCCAATTTCTGGCTATTATAAACAAGGCTGCTATAAACATAGTGGAGCATGTGTCTTTGTTGTATGCAGAGGAATCCTCTGGGTATATGCCCAGGAGTGGTATGCCAGGGTCCTCTGGGAGTGGCATGCCCAATTTTCTGAGGAACCGCCACACTGATTTCCAGAGTGGTTTTACAATTTTGCAATCCCACCAACAGTGGAGGAGTATTCCTCTTTCTCCACATCCTTGCCAGCACTTGTTGTCTCTCGAGTTTTTAATCTTAGCCATTCTGACTGGAGAAAGGTGGAATCTCAGGGTTGTTTTGATTTGCATTTCCCTGATGACTAATGATGTTGAACATCTCTTAAGGTGTTTCTCGGCCATCTGAATTTCTTCTGGTGAAAATTCTTTGTTTAGCACTGTACCCCATTTTTTGATAGGGTTATTTGGTTCTTTGGGGTCTAACTTCTTGAGTTCTTTGTATATATTGGATATTATCCCTCTGTCGGATGTGGGGTTGGTGAAGATCATTTCCCACGTTGTTGGTTGCCGTTTTGTCTTTCTGACAGTGTCCTTTGCCTTACAGAAACTTTGTAATTTTATGAGGTCCCATTTGTCAATTCTTGATCTTAGAGCATAAGCTATTGGTGTTCTGTTCAGGAACTTTTCCCCTATGCCCATGTCCTCCAGGGTCTTCCCAAGTTTCTTTTCTAATAGTTTCAGTGTGTCTGGTTTTATGTAGAGGTCTTTGATCCACTTGGAGTTGATCTTAGTACAAGGAGATAAGAGTGGGTCAATTCACATTCTTCTGCATGTTGACCTCCAGTTGAACCAGCACCATTTGTTGAAAAGACTATCTTTTTTCCACTGGATGGTTGTGGCTCCTTTATCAAAGATCAAGTGACCATAAGTCTGTGGGTTCATTTCTGGGTCTTCAATCCTATTCCATTGATCTACCTGCCTGTTGCTGTACCAATACCATGCAGTTTTCAACACAATTGCTCTGTAGTACTGCTTGAGGTCAGGGATATTGATTCCCCCAGAAGTCCTTTTATTGTTGAGAATAGTTTTAGCTATCCTGGGTTTTTTGTTGCTCCAGATGAATGTGAGAATTGCTCCTTCTAGATCTATGAAGAATTGATTTGGGATTTTGATGGGGATTGCATTGAATCTGTAGATTGCTTTTGGCAAGATGGCCATTTTTACTATATTGATCCTGCCAATCCAGGAGCAAGAAATATTTTTCCATCTTCTGAGGTCTTCAATTTCTTTCTTCAAGGACATGAAGTTCCTGTCATACAGATCTTTCGCTTGTTTGGTTAGAGTTACGCCAAGGTACTTTGTTGTTTGTGGCTATTGTGAAGGGTGTTATTTCCCTAACATCTTTCTCAGCCTGCTTGTCTTTGAGTACAAGAAGGCTACTGATTTGCTTGAGTTAAGTTTATAACCAGCCACTTTGCTGAAGTTGTTTATCAGCTGTAGAAGTTCTCTGGTGGAGTTTTTTGGATTGCTTAAGTAGACTATCATATCATCTGCAAATAATGATACTTTGACTTCTTCCTTTCCAATTTGTATCCCTTTGACTTCCTTATGTTGTCTAATTGCTCTCGCTAGAACTTCAAGTACTATATTGAAAAGATATGGAGAGAGAGGGCAGCCTTGTCTAGTCCCTGAATTTAGTGGGGTTGCTTCAAGTTTCTCTCCATTTATTTTGATGTTGGCTACTGGTTTGCTGTAGATTGCTTTTACTATGTTTAGGTATGGGCCTTGAATTCCTGCTCTTTCCAAGACTTTTAGCATGAAAGGATGCTGAATTTTGTCAAATGCTTTTTCAGCATCTAATGAGATGACCATATGTGTCGCTGCTATCTCCGACCAGCAGAAAAGAGCGACCACACAGCGTTCTTCTCAAGACGGTTTTTAATCAGCAACCTTGAAACCTACATGCAGGAAAAAAGCTCCCCACTCCCCTTCTCCAGTCCTTTTATATCCTCTCTAAGTCCGCCCCATCAGTCCACATCACCAGTCTTCTCTGATTGGTCCACATAGATGGTCCGATCACACGTCATTGGCTACACTTGCGCAGTGCCCAAAAGAGGTGTGGCCTACTCAGGAGCAGGAAGAAGTCAGGTGCTTAGTCATCCGACTTGGCAGGCCTCCAGGTGCCGTCTTGAGGCTACTGCCACACCCGCTCTCCACATCTCCCCCTTCTTTATTTATTGGCAGAGAGAATGCCTGTCTTAGGTTGCCCCCTGAAGTGACGCCCCTTACCCGTCTTTGGAAGAGCAAACAGCAATGGTTTGTCCCCTGTCTTAGGTTGGTGACGTATTCAGGGAGTCTTACCCGTCATTGACTACTTCTCTAGCATGCCAAGCCACACTTGAGGAGACTGACCAGTCTCCACGGCCACAAAAGCCTGGATCATCAGGGCTTGTATTCTGCGCTGCTGGAACCGCATGAGGCACATGCACCAAAAGCCAAGACGCTACACAAGACCAAGCATAAAGCAAGTCCAGCTAGTCGAGCCCATTCCTTCAATCTGGATGCAGCAATAGTGTTCCATTCAGCCAATCCTCCAGCGAGGGACAAATCCACTCAGGTAGAGTTGATGTGGACGATGGACTGTCTCAACTCACACACCAAACCATCAAAACATTGAGAGCAATTTCCTGTCAAATACTGGGAGATATTACGGGACAATTGCACTGCATGGCTATAATTAACAAAAGGTATGGAGGTAACACACAGCCCAATGATGGGTGGAATCATTCCAACACATGCTATAACAACAATCTTCACTGCTACAATTTAAATGCTTTGCATCAGCACTACCATTATAAATGATAAATACAAAAGGAGGCCATAAACAAACAGGCATAGGCCTAAAAGTTACATTTTGACCCAGAGCAAAAACAGAAACAGATTTTTCATATCCTGCACCAAGGCAATCTTTCCATCAGAATGAGTAAGGGGCAAAGGTTTAGGGAACACCGATAAAAGGCGCCAATGAAGGTCTTCAGTCTTTATCAGTGGGGTTATCAGGAACTTCAGGAACAGTGCTTTCCAGGCCATGTCTTCTTTGTACAATTCTTGTCAATCTCTCAGGAACCCACAGTGGCTGCCGTTGATCCTGGGGAAACACACAAACAGACCCTCTCGCCCATACCAACACTGGGTCAGGACCGTTCCATTCTCCTGTTAAAACATCTTTCCACATAACGGTCCCTTTGGGAGACATTTCCAGATTGACATGGCGATCAGCGGCAACCTTGCCATATGCATCTTCCATTAAAAAATTTAAAGTAAAAAGAGCAATAGCTAATCTCTCCCTAGGGCTAGACCCATGGGCAATTCCCCCTTTTTGTTTAATTAAACATTCTTTTAAGGTACGATGAATTCATTCCACAATCCCTTGGCCCTGTGGATTATATGGGAGACCATGGGTCAACTGTACACCCATCATTTTGCAAAAAGAAATAAAGGAAGTAGAAGTATAGGCCGGTCCATTGTCTTCAACTCAGTTGGTTGACCCCAAGCTCCCCAGGCTTCAAAACAATGAGCTATAACATGCCGGGCCTTTTCTCCTGAGTGTAGGGAAGCAAAAATGATTCCTGAAGCTGTATCAATGGAAACATGAATATATTTTAATTTGCCAAAATCCGAAAAATGAGTAATATCCATTTGCCATAGATGCAAGGGGCGTAAACCCCGAGGGTTAACCCCTAATCCACTCTGCGGCAAGAGAGGGGCACAAGCTGAACAATTTTTTACAATATCCTGTGCATCAGCGCGGGAAATCTTGAAACGTGAGGATAGAGTTTTAGAATTAACATGAAACTGGGAATGAAATTCTTGTGCCAATGTAACAGGTAAGGCGGCAAAAAGGAGCATATGGGCACGAGTGGCTCTATCTACTAAGTCATTTCCCTCTGCTAATGGGCCAGGCAGACCTGTGTGCGCACGAATATGTTGCACAAAAAAAAGGGGAAGATCTCTGCAAAATTAGATCTCGTAACCTAATTATCAAGCTACCAATTGTAGATTTTAAATTTACCTTCCCAACAACTTCCAAACAGCTGACAATATTAACCACATATAAACTGTCTGAAATCAAAAGAATCATGAAAATTCTCAAAAACTTTTATAACTATTTGCAATTCAATTACTTGAGGGGAAGTAGGGGGGAACTGAACAGTAACAGGCTCAGCTCCAGCAACCGAATATGCTCCCATTCCCGTTTTGGAACCATCAGTAAAAATTATAGGTGCAGCTGCCAATGGAACCTTAGATGTAATACATAGCCTCGTGTATCGCTATTCAGACATTAACTGAGCAACCTGCCGAAGGGTATCAACTTGCTCCTGCACCAAATCAATTCTTTGATTAAGGATCATTATGCCACCTTTTAGGTGGGCATTAACATTGGCCTGCACATAGCCACATTAGAGCTTAATGCAACAGCAGCAGTAGTAGCCCCAATGGCAGAAAGGGTATATCTAACCAGGGATGAGGAAGAAGGACCCTCCACTGACCAAGGGATGCTCAGTGGCATTCCAACAAAGAGCATAAAAACAAACGTGAGGATCACTATTAAGTGGGGTCCCATTCTGGGGAATTACAGAATCATTAAACACCACAAATACAATGGTGGCCACATAACACACAAGAGTAGGGGCAAATGACACATTCTTCCCTGAAACTTGTAATTTACTATTCCATTCAAAAGATGCATTTCCTATACTACCCCCTTGCAACATAGCTAAAGGGGAAATATCTGTGCAGCTTCCATTTACCCCACGTAACAACCAAATATCAAAGGGATTAGCGGAAAACAGCTTGAGTGGGATTTTGGTATGTCCAATTCTAACCTAGAAAGGTTGCATTATATAGGGTCCCCATATTGGGAGAAAAGGTAAAGAATCCTCCCACAGCCCAGCGCACTCCCTGTGATTGACACCCGGTCCATGACGGAAAGATCTGATCCCTCTGAGTCTTGCAAAAGGCAGACCATTTTGGCTGAGGAGGCACAGTATAATTCCCTCTAGCAGGCACAACGGGCCATCTTCCAGTTATCCATGTAGCATTAGTGCTATTGGGAGAATGGCCAACAACTATTGGATAAAAGGAACCTGAAATTTGAAGGTTCCCAGAAAAATTCTACTAGCTGTTTTTAGTAGTCATATCAACAAATTTTTTCAAACAGTTCAAAAGGAACCTGTTTGATATCAAATAAATTCCCATTGAGATCTCCTTTTCAATCTTGGGTAGTTAAATTTTGCTTCTACCATTATATCCAGTAAAGCTTGTGAAAAGTGGCAACAGGCTTATACTGGTTACAGCTGTTTTTAACTTTTATCATTCTTGAAATAATCTTAATTACAAAGTATGAGTGAGTTAAGAATTGTAAGCCTTAGATCAGACTCCAATTCGGTCAACGGTACACTGGCAGTTGTTAACCATAATTTTTTCTCTTGCAATATTAGAGTATAACTACAACTTTGGAAGTCAAAACCCAATTTTCAAGTGCCATTACTTCACACCACAGAGTTTGTTTGCAAGTTCTTATGTTTGAATGCATAACAATACAACTTATAATACCTCATTAAAGAGACATTGTTTTAAACCTCATCCCTTATAAGTCTAATATCTAGAATAATTACATAAAACATTATACCAATTTAGAAGTATCTTTAAAGGCCTGTTTTTCCTGGGTTGGGTCATGCCAAGTGTTATCATTTAAGATAACTCCAACCCTGAGTTATCAGTTTTAAACTTTCTTTTTGTTACCAATGTAATAATTTTTAATCATGCCCAATAACTTATAAGCCAAATACTCTATAGTCAAAACATGCAAAACATATTTATACCTTTAAGACCAATCAGAACCAAAAATGAAACAACTACATGAATCTTATAAATTTAAACCAAACAATTGTTTTCTAGCTGTAATTCAAGAGAAAAAGCACTTTGTACCCAAAAGGAGAAATAACCATCAGCCTACTTGTCCTAGAACTTGAGCAACCGCTGGCCCTTTTAAAAGCAGCTTTTCTCCAGCTGTGCTTGACTCCTAGCTAATTGCAGAGCAACTTATATCAGCTTCTGCTGTGTAAACCAACAGGATCAAGAGATGGACTTCTAGCAAATAAAGTTTTTACCTTTTTTTTTTTTTTACATGAAACAGAACATCAGTCATTCAGACAACAAAACAAAAGACAGACACACGTAGACAAATTGGTGCACCAAAGTCAAACAATACACAGAGAGGGAAGAACACTTATACCAGTACTAAAAATATCTCCATTGGGGTCCATAGAGGAAACAGGACGTCTCCATGTTTCCCCTTGTCCCCAGGAGAGTTTTGAAATCCATTTTCCTTTTCTCATTTTTCCACTATTTCTTTCTTAACAAATCTTGTTCTAGGGCTTCTTGACCCTTTTCAACTGCTTTATAGCATCCCTTGAACCAAGGAGCAACTTGGTCCACCTCTATAAGGAAACGTTCCAAGGTACTCCTTTTCAACTCTGATTTCTTTCCCTTTAACAGCTCCTTGAGAGCCACAAAAATTGGATACAAAGTAGACTTACCCATACTTTTGCTTTTCCTTTCTAGCCTCTTTACCGAGGACTTTATAGCCTCTTACCTGAGGACTTTTATCGCTCCCAACAAATCCCCGAGGGCCTGGCAGGCCGTCTGAGCTGAAGATGAATTCCCCATCGTGCTTGGTGCAATTTGTCCCAAAACCGGGAGCCTTATCGTCTCAAACCGAGAACCTTATCGTCTCAAACCGAGAGCCTTATTGTCTCAAACCGAGAACCTTATTGTCTCAAACCGAGAACCTTAATTGTCTCAAACCGAGAACCTTAATTGTCCCACTTACCTGGGAACTTACCGGCTAGCCACCCTGACCGCAATGAGTTCTGAACGTTCGACTTCCCCGTACGGGCCACCACTTGTCGCTGCTATCTCCGACCAGCAGAAAAGAGCGACCACACAGCGTTCTTCTCAAGACGGTTTTTAATCAGCAACCTTGAAACCTACATGCAGGAAAAAAGCTCCCCACTCCCCTTCTCCAGTCCTTTTATATCCTCTCTAAGTCCGCCCCATCAGTCCACATCACCAGTCTTCTCTGATTGGTCCACATAGATGGTCTGATCACACGTCATTGGCTACACTTGCGCAGTGCCCAAAAGAGGTGTGGCCTACTCAGGAGCAGGAAGAAGTCAGGTGCTTAGTCATCCGACTTGGCAGGCCTCCAGGTGCCGTCTTGAGGCTACTGCCACACCCGCTCTCCACACATATGGTTTTTTTCTTTCAGTTTGTTTATGTAGTGGATTACATTGATGGATTTCCGTATATTGATCCATCCCTGCATCCCTGGAATGAAGCCTACTTGATCATGGTGAATGATCGTTTTGATATGCTCTTGGATTCGGTTAGCACGAATTTTATTTAGTATTTTTGCATCAATATTCATAAGAGAAATTGGCCTTTAGTTCTCTTTCTTTGTTGGATATTTTTGTGGTTTAGGTATCAGTGTAATTGTGGTTTCGAAGAATGAGTTGGGCAGTGTCCCCTCTGTCTCTATTTTGTGAAATAGTTTGAAGAGTATTGGTGTTAAGTCTTCTTTGAAGGTCTGGTAGAATTCTGCACTAAAACCATCTGGTCCTGTACTTTTTTCGGTTGGGAGGTTTTCTATAAACCCTTCTATTTCTTTAAGGGTTATGGGAATGTTTAGCTGATCTACTTGATGCTGATTTAATTTTGGTATTTGGTATCTGTCTAGGAAATTGTCCATTTCCTCCAGATTCTCCAGTTGTTTTGAGTATAGGCCTTTGTAGTAGGATCTGATGATCTTTTGAATTTCCTCTGTTTCTGTTGTTATATCCCCCTTTTCATTTCTAATTTTGTTAATTTGGATACTATCTCTGAGCCCTTTGGTTAGTCTAGCTAAGGGTTTATCTATCTTATTGATTTTCTCGAAGAACCAGCTCTTGGTTTTGTTTCTTCTTTGTATGGTTCTCTTTGTTTCTACTTGATTGATTTCAGCCCTTAGTTTGATGATTTCCTCTCTTCTACTCCTCCTGGGCGAGTTAGCTTCTTTTTGTTCCAGGGCCTTCAGGTGTGCTGTTAAGTTGCTAGTGTATGCTCTCTCCAGTTTCTTTTTGGAGGCACTCAGGGCTATGAGTTTTCCTCTTAGCACTGCTTTCATTGTGTCCCAGAGATTTGGGTAGGTCGTACCTTCACTTTCATTGAAGTCTAAAAAAGACTTTGATTTCTTTCTTTATTTCTTCCTTGACCAGGGTGTCATTGAGTAGAGTATTGTTCAGTTTCCATGTGTATGTGGGCTTTCTGTTGTTCTTCTTGCTATTGAAGACCACTTTTACTCCATAGTGATCCGATAGGAGACATGGGATTAGTTCGGTCTTCTTGTATTTGTTGAGGTCTGTCTTGTGACCAATTATATGTTCAATTTTTGAGAAGGTACCATGTGGTGCTGAGAAAAAGGTGTACTCTTTTGCTTTAGGATGGAATGTTCTATATATATATCTGTTAAATCCAATTGGTCCAAAGCTTCAATTAGTTTCACTGTGTCCCTGTTTAGTTTCTGCTTTCCTGATCGGTCCATTGAGGAGAGTGGAGTATTGAAGTCACCAACAATTATTGTGTTAGGTGCAATGTGTGCTTTAAGCTTTAGTAAAGTTTCTTTTATGAATGAGGGTGCCCTTACATTTGGCGCATAGATGTTCAGCATTGAGAATTCTTCTTGGTGGATTTTCCCTTTGACAAGCAGGAAGTGACCTTCTGTGTCTCTTTTGATGACTTTATGTTGAAAGTCAATTTTATCTGATATTAGAATGGCTACTCTGGCTTGTTTCCTGGGACCATTTGCTTGTAAAACTGTCTTCCAGCCTTTTACTCTAAGGTGGTGTTTGTCTTTGACACTGAGATGTGTTTCCTGTATGCAGCAAAATGTAGGATCCTGTTTCCGTATCCAGTCTGTTAGTCTGTGTCTTTTGATTGGGGAATTGAGACCATTGATATTAAGAGATATTAAGGAATAGTAATTATTACTTCCTGACATTTTGGGCATTATTATTATTATTTGTATTTGAGTGGTTCTCTTCTTTTGGGTTGGATGAGATCGGGTTTCTATCTTGTTTCTTCTGGGGTGTTGTTTTCCCCCTTGTGTTGGTATTTTTCCCCTATTATCCTTTGTAGGGCTGGGTTTGTAGATAAGTATCGTGCAAATTTGGTTTTGTCGTGGAATATCTTGGTTTCCCCATCTATGGCAATTGAGAGTTTTGCTGGCTATAGTAGTCTTGGCTGAAGTTTGTGTTCTCTTAGGGTCTGCATGAGGTCTGCCCAGGATCTTCTAGCTTTCATGGTCTCAGGTGAGATGTCTGGTGTAATTCTGATAGGTCTTCCTTTATATGTTACTTGTCCTTTTTATCTTACTGCCTTTAATATTCTTTCTTTGTTTAGTACATTTGGGGTTTTGATTATTATGTGACAGGAAGTATTTCTGTTCTGGTCCAGTCTATTTGGGGTTCTATACGCTTCTTGTATATTCATGAGCATCTCTCTCTTTAGGTTGGGGAAGTTTTCTTCCATAATTTTGTAGAAGATATTTGCTGGCCCTTTAAGTTGTAGATATTCATTCTCATCTATCCCTATATTCCTTAGGTTTGGTCTTCTCATTGTGTCCTGGATTTCCTAAATATTTTGGGTTACCAGCTTTTTGCATTTTGCATTTTCTTTAATTGTTGAATCCATGGTTCCTATGGTATCTTCAGCATCTGAGATTCTGTCTTCTATCTCTTGTATTCTATTGTTGATATTTGCATCTATGACTCCAGATTTCTTCCCAAGGTTTTCTATCTACAACGATGTCTCCCTTTGCGATTGCTTAGTTGTTTCTACTTCTGTTTTTAGATTTTGTATGGTTTTGCTCAGATCTTTCAGTTGCTTGTTTGTGTTTTCCTGTATTTCTTTAAGGGATTTTTGTGTTTCCTCTTTTATGACTTCTACTCATTGACCCATGTTCTCTTGTATTTCTTTAAGTGATTTTTGTTTCTCCCCCTTATTGGGATTCATTTTTTGCTCTATATTCTCCTGGATTTCTTTAAGTAATTTTTGTGTCTGCCTTGTATGGGCTTCTAGCTTTTGATCTATTTTTTTCCTCTATTACTTTAAGAAATTTGTCTAAGTGATCCTCAATCTGCATCTTTATCAGTGATTTTAGATCTGAGTCTTGTTTTTCTGGTGTGTTGAGATATCCAGGATTTAATTGGGTTTGCCTTGTAAGGGCTTCTAGCTTTTGATCTATTTTCTCATGTATTACTTTAAGATATTTATCGAAGTGTTCCTCTATCAGCATCCTGACCCGTGATTTTAGATCTGAGTCTTGTTTTTCTGGTGTTTCAGGGTATCCAAGATTTATTGCTGTCGGGGAACTGGGTTCGGATGCCGCCATACTGCCTTGATTTCTGTTAGTAGCGATCTTAAGTTTGCCTTTTGCCATCTGGTTAACTCTGGTGTTAGTTGGTCCTGTAGATACTAGCTGGTGCTTGACCCTCCTGTGGGCTCGTAAGGCTATTTCCCAGCGACTGGGATACCTGAACCACTGCCCTGCAGGGCTCCTGCTCACAGATTGCTGCCAGGTGGCCTGAGTCCCCCGAGGTCTTAAACTCAGGATATCCCAGGTACTTGGTTCTGCCTGTTGGGCGGCTGCTCTGCACTGCTCCTGCTCAGGGTTTGCTGTCTGTTATCCTGTTTCCCCAGGTGTCTTAAAGTTGGGATATCTCAGTTATCTGGTTCTGCCTGCTGGTCCCAAGCTGCTGGGAAGCTGGTTGGGTCCGGCTTCCCCGCCACCGGCTGGATGGGAGACTGGTTCTGCCGATGGCTGGGTCTGAGCACCTGGCAAGCTGGCTGGGTCCGGCTTCCCCCACCACCGGCTGGATGGGAAGCTGCAGGAAAGATGGCAGCTGCCTGCAGGGAGTCAGGGATCCGCCCTGGTTCCGCTGCCACCGCTGGCTGGGTCTGAGCACCTGGCAAACTGGCTGGGTCTGGCTTCCCCACCACCACCTGGGTGGGCTTTTTCTATATTCTTTGTTTACATTCCAAATGCTTTCCCCTTTCCTGGTTCCCCCCTCCCATATGTCCCATAAGCCCTTTTCCCTCCACCCATTCCCCAATCACCCCTCCCATTTCTCTGTTAAAGAGGAAATAAGGACAGAAAGATTATATTGGAAACAATGAGAAAGAGGGTAAATGAGGAAATATGAGGAAATAAACTAACACTAAGGGGCCTTTGAAAAATCATGCGGAACCCACTACTGTAGAAATAAATACAAATGAAAGGAATTTAAGTGGAGTTACTGTATACTTGGGGAGAGAATGCCCCAACTAGACATCTCATGCCACCAAGTTCCAAGAATAGATTATATCATGTTGTGTCACTGGAAAAAGGAATCCCACAGATCTGCCCAAATATCATAGACTATTTAGCTATTTTCAAAGTTCTTAGTCTCCCTCCACAGCCTGATGTTAAGACCCTGTTACTGAAGAGACAGCTTCCTTAGGGCATCAAATATGGAAAGATTGAGTTGGTGCATAATTAGAAGCTTTAGTCCTACTGACCAGCATTCACAGTTCTGGAAGGTACTCTGTCTACTACCAGATGAGAAATGTAACCACCAATGCAATTACAAACTCAGTGCTTTCAACAGAGACCTGTTTACTAGATATACACAGTTGCTATGGAAGTAAACAACCACTTTAAAAAAAAAGACTTTAAGCTCCATGAAATACAATCCACATCTGACACTGCAAAAGTAGACAAAAAACCATGAGATTAGATAGCTTATGGGCTCCAGTGGGGAAAACAACCACTGCTATTATTCTGCAAACGGACTGTAGCAATAAAATGATCCCTAATGACATGTTACTATAACTATAGATAAGTGCTTTACTCAGTTCTTATAAAGTCTTCTTTTACAATAGATGAAAATTAACATAGACACTGACAATAATGTGGGCCCTGGACAAGGTACATAAAAGAAATTTGGAACACAAAATTTATCAAATCCCTTCTCTCAAGGCTTAGGGATCCATGCAGAAAAGGACATGGAAAGACTTGTAAAGCCAGATGTAGATGACTCTAAAAATCCAGTGTCTTCTAGACAAAATAGGGCAACTAATACATGTATGAACTCACAGAGGCTATGACACATGCACAACACATCCCCAAGATCCAATGAGACAAAGTTCCAGAATTGAGAAGAGGAGGAGGAAACAAAGTCCCACTCCTTTCTAGAAAAACAAAATCAGTTTCCTCTAACCAGAAAAATCTACTAATACATATGTGTATAAATTCAGGCATGATCATTTGGTATTGGATAAAAAATGTGTGGCATCTTCCATTGGGAAGACTATTTGCCCTTCTCTCAGCATTCCTTAGTTACCTGTAGTTTTTCATTTAGGGTAGAGGTCCCATGACATTTTCCTCTTTCACCTTAGCTTGTTGGTATTGTTCTTGTTCAGGCCTTGTTTAGACAGCCACATTGCTGAACTTATATGTGTGTTGCTTCCAGGATTTTCTAGGTGATGTAGTCTCACAACAGACTCACTGTTCCTCTGGATCAAACAATCTTTCTATGGAATAATAGATATTGTACATGTATTTTCCTTCATAATATTTATGTATCTATGTGATTTTATGTATCTATTAGCTAATTGTCATACTAAAGTTATTTTAAATTAGTGTATTATTTTTCCACAAGAAATTGATTAATATTGCTTTATATTATCACCATTAAAATATATTTCCAGAATAGTAGAATATGTTTAAGTAAAATTTAAAGATCACATCACATCTACCTTAGAATATTAACTATCCAATACTTTGAATTTTTCACAGAGAGGAAAAGAAAGAGAGAGAGACAGGGAAAGTCTGTGGATGAATGTACTTAATATTCTCTGTGAAATGTCATATTACTTATATACATTTGAATTTTAAAATGCAGAGTCTCTGGATGGTCTTTCCTTCAGTCTCTGATCCTAACTTTGTATCTCCTCCTGAGGGTATTTTCACCCCTTCTAAGAAGGACAAATACAGAGGGGCATGCCCTCAGCCAAACATTGAACTGAGCACAGGGTCCCCAATGGGGGAGCTAGTGAAAGAACCCAAGGAGATGAAGTGATCTGCAGCCCCATGGGAGGAACAACAAGATGAATCAACCAGTAACCCCAGAGCTCCCAGGGTCTAAACCACCAACCAAAGAGTACACAGGGAGGGCCCATGTCTCCAGCTGCACATGTAGCAGAGGATGGCCTTTTTGGACATCAAAGGGAGGAGATGCTGTTTGTCCTGAGAAGCCTAGATGGAAGCCCCAGTATAGGAAAATGCCAGGACAGGGAAGTGGGAGTGGGTAGGTTGGTGAGCAGGGGAAGGGGGAATGTGTTAGGGGGCATTCAGTGGGGAAGCTAGGAAAGGGGCTAACGTATAAAATGTAAATAAAGAAAATATTTAACAAAAGAAAAAACAAAATGCAGAGCCTTTGAAGCGGTGTTCTGCTATCTGAAATTCATTTTTTTGATGCAATTTAGAAGAAGATACAGCTTTGGAGTGGAAAAAATTCCAAGGCTCTGGCTTAACTCCCCTCAATATGTAAAAAGGTTCTTCCTTGCTTCCTTGCTTCCTTCCTTCCTTCCTTCCCTCCTTCTTTTCTTCCTTCCTTCCTTTATTTCTTTCCTTCTTTCTTTCTCTCTCTCTTTATTCCTTTCTCTCTCTTCCTTCCTTTCTTTCTTTCCTTCTTTCTCTCTCTCTCTCTCTCTCTCTCTCTCTCTCTCTCTCTTTATTCCTATCTCTCTCTTCCTTCCTTTCTCCCTTTCTTCCTTTCTTTTGGGATGGTTTTCTTTAAGAGTATAGCTTCTGGTAAGTTAATCTGGCTCCAGTGGAAATACACCCATCCAAGAAGATATGAGCATCATAAGCTAGACTTCATTTGTGAAATAAGAGAGAGAGAGAGAGAGAGAGAGAGAGAGAGAGAGAGAGAGAGAGAGAGAAGAGAGAGAGATGGGTCAGTAGGGAAGGAAGATGAAAGGACTAGGAGGAATTTGAGGAAGGAGTAAATATTACCAAAACTCATTGTATGAAATTCTCAAAACAACTGTTAAAATCTTAAAAGTAAATATAAGATACTATTCTAAAATAGGATGTTTGAGCTCTATCACTTTTTCTTTTAAAAGGAACATATATGTTTATTGTAGAAGTAAATATAGTTCCAAATGCACAATGTATCCATGGTGAGTCAATCTGCTAGGCAACTCTAGTCATTAGAATCACACAAGGAACAATGGAAAAATAAAATTAGGGGTTGATTGGGGAACAGGGGGAGGGAAGAGGTCTTATGGGACTGTCGGGTAGGGGGGATCCTGGAAAGGGAAAAATCATTTGAAGTGTAAATAAAGAATATATAGTATAAAAAAATTTAAAAACTTGAAAAAAAAAGAAAGCATCTCTTTCACATTGAGTCCATGCTGATACAGCATCTTGGTTTGTGCAGTATCATAAACATGATAATGATTGAGATGTATCCAAACTGTAAAGGCTCCTATTCCTGGGTTGTGCTATCAGCATATCTTTTCCTTACACAAGTATAAAAATAAAATACCTCAAATCCTACGAACATGACAAAAACTTGAACAAGAAGTCCCATAAAATACAGTATTTATTTCATCTAATAACAAAGTCCACTATGAAGGGGGAAGCATGGGGACTGAGGACAGTTGGTCAACTCCTGCAACATCAACAACCCTTTGCTTCTATATCTAAAATGCCTTTTGAATAAAAAAATAGTATGTTCATGCTGGGAATGTCCTGTGGGATCAAGTAGTATAGTATTAGATTTCTTAGCTTCCACCTCAGAGTCTACCTGCAAAGTAAGACAAAGACCATATAGGGAGAAGACCAGAGAAGGAAATTACAGATGTAAACTCAGTAAAGACAACAAAATAAGAATAAAAAGACACAAGGCAAACAGTAAAGAATCACATAAGTAGGTGCTGGAATGAGTCAAGTACCTGGAAATATATGTGATAGTTTAAAATACCTTTATTGTTTTATTTAAGAAATATAAAATATTTGAAGAATGGCATGCTGACAAATTGTTTATATCAAATGGAATGATTTGTATTACATGTACATAGGCTTGATCATACCAGAAGCTGAAAGATACAACATATATCTTATGATTTTCCCAGTGAGGAATTTAAAAGCTATGCATAACTTTTCACTTAGCCATTTTCTGATTTGATCTTTTAATTGATTTGCCCTTTAAAACATTGACTGACATTTATTATAAACTAAGATGAAGGCACAGAAAATGTTCTTAGACGATGTGTTAGGATAAAATCTTTGGTAGTAAATACAGGGAGAGTCACATGAAACTGCAAAAAGGGAAGAATGTTTAGCACCTAACATTAGCAGTGGGGAAGACAATTTCTTTTCATGGTGGATCTTATAAATAAGCTCTTATTAGCGTAGATGCTCCACATGCATGGATGCCTGTAAAGTAATTCTGTGAGCAGAGAAAGATGCTGTAGAAATAACAGAGTGTGATGACAGCAGAACAGGCTGTGTGAGAGAAAAGGACAGGCTACTACTGAGTGCCATCTTTCTGAAGAAGACTGAAGTTGTCCAAACTCTGGAAGTTGAACATTATAAACAGGCCAAATATAAGATTTACTAAGGGAAGGGCCATCTTGCTAAATGCGGAACTATCCAAAAACTGCTATAAGGAGTGGCCAAAGTGATAGGACTTTGTAATGAAGAAAGAGGAAAGAGATGCCACCATTAAAATAATTAAATTGCAATGGTCCTAATACAGTCATTTTGATAGTATTGCAATGCATTAGAAACTCTCAGATTACTTTGGGCAAAAATGAAACATTATCTTGTTCATATTCTAAAGGTCATTAAGGGTACTCTCATAGGGAGTAAATAAAAGGACCAGATTGGTACTGTGATGCATGACGTAGTTTGAATCTCAAGTTGAGGATATTTTGGTAGACCACAAAGGGCCAATGATAATATAGCTTTGATCATGAAATATGGAAACAGACTGATGGATGGGGGTCTAGAAATGTAGTTCTTGACTTTAGAGATGTCTTGACTTTAAATGTTTAAGGTTTAGAGTTTTCTGTTCTTGTTGCTACTAAAATAGTATTAAGAATGGTATCTGCAGGCAGAATAAAAGCTTTAAAATACAGAAAGTAAAAGGCTCTTGAAATTACATTGTATTTGACTTTAAGGTGTGATTAAGAACACTGTAAGCTACTTTAAAACCATTATATGTTATTGCTAGCAGCTCTTTGATAACCTTTTATTTATGATAATTAATGTGATTAGTGTGCTAATTTTCTATAGTTGCAACCTGGGGCAATTGTGCAACAGTTATAATTTTTAAAATTGGGCAAATAAGTAAATGTCAACCTGTAATAAAATCTAAATGAGTCCTTGATGAATGTTGATGGTGGCTGGTAATTTACCTGATAAAATATTTTAACTGCCCAGTTACCCTGGAATAGATGATTTCTCAATGTAATTACTGTGCTTTGAGCAGGGGAGTGTCATCACAGAGAATCTTAGCAGATAGAGAGAAATTTTAATTTCATAATTTAAACATCACATTAATTAATGAAACAGTCATATTTCAAATCAAATAGTTCAACTAGAAGAGGAAGACACACTTATTAGTGAGGTTCATGACACTGAAGGCTGCAGTATAGCAAGAAGACTTGGGGTTTCCTGGATGATGAGCTTCCATCACTCTGGATTACAGTGGACTTCAGAGCATTTAATGCAACCAAAAAGGCCTATGCATTTCTGGCCTTTTACAAACTACAACCTGTTAAACATCATTCAAGCACAAAGGCTAGCCCTCTTAGAAATGAGAACCCAAAAGACCATGCATGGTTCTTCATCAGGTACCTGACCAATCATACTGTACAACAAATTTTAAAAGTGTTCTAGGACTTTCTAATTTATGGAATTATAGATAGTGTATTCACGAAAGCTAGAGAAGCAAACTAATAATGTGGTAATCTAAAAATCATATTCAATGTAGTTCCCGGATCATTTAAATTTTTGATACCTTTGTTATTTCACTTAAGTCTTAAGTCTCATAGATGTTATACGTTGAACGAAATGGGGAAAAGGCACTCAAGACCCCAACTTTAGAGCAGAGATATCCAGTGATGGCGGCAAAGAGGTACATGGGAGGATGTTATGAATACAAAACAGCAAGGCAGTTCTGAAAATAAGTGTGTCCACTGAATGACTGAAAATGCCTCAAGTTGAGATTTTAACATATGACCGAAATGTATAGCTAAACATCCATTTTGTCTTTGTGACCCAGGCCCACAAAATAACACAGTTTTTAAAGACATGTCAGCCCTAACTCATCCTCAGGTCTACTGATCAACACTCAGAGTTCTGCCACAGTTAGAGCTCTCACTCATGCTGTTGGGTGCTCCAGTCTCTGATAATTTATCTGTATTGATTCTTCCAATGCCTTATGCACCAAATACATAAGGCGCAAGGAGACAATGAAATCTCAGATTTTTATTTAAACGTATAAAAGAAGAAAAAGAAGGGTGTGCTATCAGAAGGTATGCAAAAATATCCAAGAGATATTTCTGGAAAGACGGTCAGCCTCGCTGGTTATTAGAGGAACATATGTTTACAAAAACACATATACATTGTTATATTTCGAGATAGCTAGGCCTTACTACATAGGCCAGGCACTCACACATGCACGTATGCACATGCACACACACACATGCATACACACACACACACATACAGACGCACACACATGCACACACACACAGAGAAAGAAACATGCACACACATACAGACGCATGGTTAGCCAAGTGAGCACAAAGACAAATGAAGGAAACAGGATGGGAGGCATGTGGCATCTGTGTTACAGTGCTGCATCCAGGACTATTGCCACTCATCTACCACACATCTAGATAGAGTGGTCCATTGCAAATGAAAATTATGCATTAATAAATGCTATTTAAACTTTTGAACATTCTGAATAATTTTCTGGCAAAAAAGAATCTAAGAAAAGATCCATTTACCAAAGAGACAATAGAAAATATAGGTAATTTTATACATCTTCCTTTAATTAAACATATAGGATATTTAAGTTCAGAATTTTCCACTGATTTCTATTTTTGAATATAATTAAATGAATATGTGACTCTTCTACTGTCTTTTCAGTAAATTCCGCTGGTATGAGCCACCGCAAATGGCACTGTGAACGCAAAATGGCTGTGACTGACTATGCCTGAACTGCACAAAAGAAGTGCAGACTCTCAGCACTGGAGCAGAAGCGACTCACAAAGCCCTGCCCTGCTGAGGAGCTATTGATAACTGTGGTTGCTGGGGAAGGGGGAGCTGGTTCATTCCCGGGACACAGTCTTCAAGAACCTACATATGCTCCAGCAGATGGTCCTAGAGTCATGCACACATAGACAACTTTAACTAGGTGGACACAGTGCTCTTAAAATGAGAGAATTGGAAGGGAAAATTGGTAGTGACAATAGGGAGGAAAGGGAAGGGAAGGAATAGGAAAGGGTTTGATGAAAGCATGTGATAGTCACATAAAAAATATTAAATGATTTAAAAATGCACAAAAATTTAGGTATGATAGTTCTCCAAAAATGAGTGGTCATGGTGCAGGCTTTGAGTTCTAGCACTAATGAGGCAGACGCAGGGGATCACAGAGATCCAAGGCAGCCTGCTGTACAGAGGGAGTTCTAGGACAACCAGAGCCAGGGCTACACAGAGAAACCCTGTCTCTAAAACAAACAAACAAGAACAAAACAAAACAAAAATAGACCAAACAAAAATAATCAAGTGTGTGTGTGTGTGTGTGTGTGTGTGTGTGTGTGTGAGAGAGAGAGAGAGAGAGAGCACGCAGAGAGAGAGAGCAGTTTTAGACACACCATCTCTCTATAAAATATAACAAGGTGTCACATGAAATAAAAGCAAATTCAGACACTATTAAAAATAGGCAAAAAAGATTCAGCCTGTGGCAGGGAAGCCAGACCCAGCCAGCTTCCCAGGTGCTCAGACCCAGCCAGCAGAACCAGGTACCTGAGATAGCCCGAGTTTAAGACCTTCAGGGAGGGACTCAGGCCTGGAGCGGGAGCTGTGCACAGAGTAGCGGTTAGGGGCACAGCGGCCGAGCCTGTGCTCTGCACTCGCAGGCCAGACCCCGAACTCCCTGCAGACAGTGCCATCTTGCCAGCTGCTTCCCATCCAGCCGGCTACAGGGGAGCCAGCCTCAGCCAGATTCCCAACAGCTTTGGACCAGCAGGCAGAACCAGATAACTGAGATATCCGGACTTTAGGACCCCTGGGGAAACAGGATAACAGACAGCAAACCCTAAGCAGGAGCAGTGCAGAGCAGCTGCCCAACAGGCAGAACCAAGTACCTGTAATATCATGAGTTTAAGACCTCGGGGGACTCAGGCCACATTTCAGCAATCTGTGAGCAGGAGCCCTGCAGGGCAGTGGTTCAGGTGTCCCAGTCGCTGGGAAATAGCCTTACGAGCCCACAGGAGGGTCAAGCACCAGCTAGTAACAACAGGACCAACTAACACCAGAGTTAACCAGATGGCAAAAGGCAAACATAAGATCATTATTAACAGAAAACAAGGCAGTATGGCGGCATCCGAACCCAGTGCCCCAACAGCAATAAATCTTTGATACCCCGAAACACCAGAAAAACAAGACTCAGATCTAAAATCACTGGTCAGGATGCTGATAGAGGAACACTTCGATAAATATGTTAAAGTAATACATGAGAAAATAGATCAAAGCTAGAAGCCCTTACAAGGCAAACCCAATTAAATCTCGGATATCTCAACACACCAGGAAAACAAGACTCAGATTTAAAATCACTGGTAAAGATGCAGATTGAGGATCACTTAGATAAATGTCTTAAAGTAATAGAGGAGAAAATAGATCAAAAACTAGAAGCCCATACAAGACAGACACAAAAATCACTTAAAGAAATCCAGGAGAATATAGAGCAAAAAATGAATCCCAATAAGGGGGAGAAACAAAAATCACTTAAAGAAATACAAGAGAACATGGGTCAACAAGTAGAAGTCATAAAAGAGGAAACACAAAAATCCCTTAAAGAAATACAGGAAAACACAAACAAGCAACTGAAAGATCTGAGCAAAACCATACAAAATCTAAAAACAGAAGTAGAAACAACTAAGCAATCCCAAGGGGAGACAACATTGTAGATAGAAAACCTTGGGAAGAAATCTGGAGTCATAGATGCAAATATCAACAATAGAATACAAGAGATAGAAGACAGAATCTCAGATGCTGAAGATACCATAAGAACCATGGGTTCAACAATTAAAGAAAATGCAAAATGCAAAAAAAGCTGGTAACCCAAAACATTCAGGAAATCCAGGACACAATGAGAAGACCAAACCTAAGGATTATAGGTATAGATGAGAATGAATATCTACAACTTAAAGGGCCAGCAAATATCTTCTACAAAATTATGGAAGAAAACTTCCCCAACCTAAAGAGAGAGATGCCCATGAATATACAAGAAGCCTATAGAACCCCAAATAGACTGGACCAGAACAGAAATACTTCCCGTCACATAATAATCAAAACCCCAAATGTACTAAACAAAGAAAGAATATTAAAGGCAGTAAGAGAAAAAGGACAAGTAACATATAAAGGAAGACCTATCAGAATTACACCAGACTTCTCACCTGAGACCATGAAAGCTAGAAGATCCTGGGCAGACCTCATGCAGATCATAAGAGAACACAAACTTCAGCCAAAACTACTATACCCAGCAAAACTCTCAATTGCCATAGATGGGGAAACCAAGGGATTCCACGACAAAACCAAATTTGCACGATACTTATCTACAAACCCAGCCCTACAAAGGATAATAGGGGATAAATACCAACACAAGGGGGGAAACTACACCCCAGAAGAAACAAGATAGAAACCCCATCTCATCCAACCCAAAAGAAGAGAACCATTCAAATACAAAATAATAATAATAATAATAATAATAATAATAATAACGCCCAAAATGTCAGGAAGTAATAATGACTATTCCTTAATATCTCTTAATATTAATGGACTCAATTCCCCAATAAAAAGACACAGACTAACAGACTAGATACAGAAACAGGACCCTACATTTTGCTGCATACAGGAAACACATCTCAGTGTCAAAGACAAACACCACCTTAGAGTAAAAGGCTGGAAGACAGTTTTACAAGCAAATGGTCCCAGGAAACAAGCCGGAGTAGCCATTCTAATATCAGATAAAATTGACTTTCAACATAAAGTCATCAAAAGAGACACAGAAGGTCACTTCCTGCTTGTCAAAGGGAAAATCCACCAAGAGGAATTCTCAATACTGAACATCTATGCGCCAAATGTAAGGGCACCTTCATTTATAAAAGAAACTTTACTAAAGCTTAAAGCACACATCGCACCTAACACAATAATTGTAGGTGACTTCAACACTCCACTCTCCTCAATGGACTGATCAGGAAAGCAGAAACTAAACAGGGACACAGTGAAACTAATTGAAGCTTTGGACCAATTGGATTTAACAGATATATATAGAACATTCCATCCTAAAGCAAAAGAGTATACCTTTTTCTCAGCACCGCACGGTACCTTCTCAAAAATTGATCATATAATTGGTCCAAGACAGACCTCAACAAATACAAGAAAACTGAACTAATCCCATGTCTCCTATCGGATCACTATGGAGTAAAAGTGGTCTTCAATAGCAAGAAGAACAACAGAAAGCCCGCATACACATGGAAACTGAACAATACTCTACTCAATGACACCTTGGTCAAGGAAGAAATAAAGAAAGAAATCAAAGACATTTTAGACTTCAATGAAAATGAAGGTACGACCTACCCAAATCGTTGGGACACAATGAAAGCAGTGCTAAGAGGAAAACTCATAGCCCTGAGTGCCTCCAAAAAGAAACTGGAAAGAGCATACACTAGCAACTTAACAGCACACCTGAAGGCCCTGGAACAAAAAGAAGCTAACTTACCCAGGAGCAGTAGAAGAGAGGAAATCATCAAACTAAGTAGAAGTTAAGAATCAATCAAGTAGAAGCAAAGAGAACCATACAAAGAATCAACAAAACCAAGAGCTGGTTCTTCGAGAAAATCAACAAGATAGATAAACCCTTAGCTAGACTAACCAAAGGGCACAGAGACAGTATCCAAATTAACAAAATTAGAAATGAAAAGGGGGATATAACAACAGAAACAGAGGAAATTCAAAAGATCATCAGATCCTACTACAAAGGCCTATACTCAAAACAACTGGAGAATCTGGAGGAAATGGACAATTTCCTAGACAGATACCAAATACCAAAATTAAATCAGCATCAAGTAGATCAGCTAAACAGTCCCATAACCACTAAAGAAATAGAAGGGGTTATAGAAAGCCTCCCAACCAAAAAAAAGTACAGGACCAGATGGTTTTAGAGCAGAATTCTACCAGACCTTCAAAGAAGACTTAACACCAATACTCTTCAAACTATTTCACAAAATAGAGACAGAAGGGACACTGCCCAACTCATTCTTCGAAACCACAATTACACTGATACCTAAACCACAAAAATATCCAACAAAGAAAGAGAACTACAGGCCAATTTCTCTTATGAATATTGATGCAAAAATACTAAATAAAATTCTTGCCAACCGAATCCAAGAGCATATCAAAATGATCATTCACCATGATCAAGTAGGCTTCATTCCAGGGATGCAGGGATGGTTCAATATACAGAAATCCATCAATGTAATCTACTACATAAACAAAATAAAAGAAAAAAACCACATGGTCATCTCATTAGATGCTGAAAAAGCATTCGACAAAATTCAGCATCCTTTCATGCTAAAAGTCTTGGAAAGAGCAGGAATTCAAGGCCCATACCTAAACATAGTAAAAGCAATCTACAGCAAACCAGTAGCCAACATCAAAATAAATGGAGAGAAACTTGAAGCATTCCCACTAAAATCAGGGACTAGACAAGGCTGCCCTCTCTCTCCATATCTTTTCAATATAGTACTTGAAGTTCTAGCGAGAGCAATTAGACAACATAAGGAATTCACAGGGATACAAATTGGAAAGGAAGAAGTCAAAGTATCATTATTGGCAGACGATATGATAGTCTACTAAAGCGATCCAAACAACTCCACCAGAGAACTTCTACAGCTGATAAACAACTTCAGCAAAGTGGCTGGTTATAAACTTAACTCAAGCAAATCAGTAGCCTTCTTGTACTCAAAGGACAAGCAGGCTGAGAAAGAAGTTAGGGAAATAACACCCTTCACAATAGCCACAAACAACATAAAGTACCTTGGCATAACTCTAACCAAACAAGCAAAAGATCTGTATGACCGGAACTTCAAGTCCTTGAAGAAAGAAATTGAAGAAGACCTCAGAAGATGGAAAAATATTTCTTGTTCCTGGATTGGCAGGATAAATATAGTAAAAATGGCCATCTGGCCAAAAGCAATCTACAGATTCAATGCAATCCCCATCAAAATCCCAAATCAATTCTTCATACATCTAGAAAGAGCAATTCTCAAATTCATCTGGAGCAACATAAAACCCAGGATAGCTAAAACTATTCTCAACAATAAAAGGACTTCTGGGGGAATCAATATCCCTGACCTCAAGCAGTACTACAGAGCAATTGTGTTAAAAACTGCATGGTATTGGTACAGCAACAGGCAGGTAGATCAATGGAATAGGATTGAAGACACAGAAATGAACCCACAGACATATGGTCACTTGATCTTTGATAAAGGAGCCACAACCATCCAGTGGAAAAAAGATAGCCTTTTCCACAAATGGTGTTGGTTCAACTGGAGGTCAACATGCAGAAGAATGCAAATTGACCCACTCTTATCTCCTTGTACTAAGATCAACTCCAAGTGGATCAAGGACCTCCACATAAAACCAGACACATTGAAACTATTAGAAAAGAAACTTGGGAAGACCCTGGAGGACATGGGCACAGGGGGAAAGTTCCTGAACAGAACATCAATAGCTTATGCTCTAAGATCAAGAATCGACAAATGGGACCTCATAAAATTACAAAGTTTCTGTAAGGCAAAGGACACTGTCAGAAGGACAAAACGGCAACCAACAAAGTGAGAAATGATCTTCACCAACCCCACATCCGACAGAGGGCTAATATCCAATATGTACAAAGAACTCAAGAAGTTAGACCCCAAAGAACCAAATAACCCTATCAAAAAATGGGGTTCAGAGCTAAACAAAGAATTTTCACCAGAAGAAATGCGGATGGCCGAGAAACACCTTAAGAGATGTTCAACATCATTAGTCATCAGGGAAATGCAAATCAAAACAACCCTGAGATTCCACCTCACACCAGTCAGAATGGCTAAGATTAAAAACTCAAGAGACAACAGGTGCTGGCGAGGATGTGGAGAAAGAGGAACACTCCTCCACTGTTGGTGGGATTGCAAAATTGTAAAACCACTCTGGAAATCAGTGTGGCAGTTCCTCAGAAAATTGGGCATGTCACCTCCAGAGGACCTTGGCATACCACTCCTGGGCATATACCCAGAGGATTCCTCTGCATACAATAAAGAAACATGCTCCACTATGTTTATAGCAGCCTTGTTTATAGTAGTCATATATTGGAAGCAGCCCAGATATCCCTCAAAAGAGGAATGGATACAGAAAATGTGGTATATTTATACAATGGAGTACTACTCAGCAATTAAAAATAATGAACTCATGCAATTTGTAGGTAAATGGTTAGATCTGGAAAATATCATCCTAAGTGAGCTAACCCAATCACAAAAGAATACACATGAAATGCAATCACTGATAAGTGGATATTAATGAGCCCAGAAGCCCTAAATACTCAAGGCACAGTTAGCAAGTCAAATGACTCCCAAGAAGAAAGGAGAGGACCCTGGGACTGTAAAGATTGGATCCAGTATTGTAGACCTAGAACAGAGAAATCGTGGGGGGGGAATGAGTGGGGAATAGCAGGGGGGAGAGGAATTATGGGCCATATGGTGGGGGGTAACTGGGAAAGGGGAAAGCCTTTGGAATGTAAACATAGAATATAGAAAATAAAAATTTAAAAAATAGGCAAAAAAATAAGGTAAAAAGTTTAGATAAATGTTTTCCAAATAAATCAAGTAACCTATTTTATTTTATTTTAAAATTGAATATAAACTCAATAGCAATACAATGCAATTCCTGCATTTCTGCTGTTGCAGATGTTATTCCTTACTCCTGACCAAATGTACCAACCATAAATACATACATACATGCCTACATACATATATATGTACATATATACTTACATACTAAGGATCTGTCAGAATAATTCACTCTCAACTGAAGAGAGAACCAGGTGATTTTCAAAAATCGATGGGCACTATTTACTAGAATTCTAAAGTAATTATAGGAATCACAGAAAATTGAAACTGACCTTTTGCTTGTTTTCTATTTTGAGAAACATTATTTTTGACAAAAAAAGAAAAGATGGAGAAATGGTTCAGTGAGAACTAGGTGAATAGCCTAAAGATATGAATTCAGATCTCTGACACTCACATAGTAATCTAGCTCTGGGTGCCAGTGTATAGGATAGGAGTGTATTCCAGAGATGGCTGTCCATATGCAGTCCTGATAAAACTTCAAGCTTCCATTCAGTGAGAGACCTTGGGCTAGAAGAGAAAATTCTCAGTCACACCCAACTGTGAAGCATGTGAGCTACAGTAACAACTGATCTGGCAATGCATGGTCACTAGTGCAATCGTGGAATGAACATCTGGGTGTAATCAAACACTTTCTGATTGAATTTAAATCTTACCCCCCAAGAGGAAATCCATTCCAAACACCGACACCATCATTGGGTAAAGAACCTTTGACAAGTCATAGACCCTAAGGAAGAATTGGCTATTATGCTGCTAAAATAGACTTAGCATGAAACTGATTCTGAATTATACGGAAGACACAAGTTTGTGTTATAGGAAAGTGAGGATGTAGGGAGAACTGCAGGGAGTGAATATTTCCAAACATGGTGTGCTAAACTCTCAAATAGCTAATAAAAATAATGTAGAAAGGTTAAAAAAAAAGGATACATTACAGCAAATGTTGGCTTCCACATGCATACAGAGGTGTACACATGCACATGCCATGCATGCACCACACACCACAAACCACACACCACACACAAAGTTAGAAAGGAGTCTCCAGCAAAAAACAATCAAACCAAAATAACAAAATATAATATTCTCCAACACACACACACACACACACACACACACACACAATGGGACTAAATTACTTATTCCCATCACTTCCATCCCATTTCATTCAATTCTATTAATAGCCCGTGTAATGAGGCAGAGAGCTAAAGAGTAAAGACTCTGAAGGGCAAAATGCCATTTCCATTTTCAGGCAATACACATAATTGTGGTCATGCAAAGTCCAGAAAATCTCTCCATTTAATTATTAGAACTGATAACACAATTTAATGTAGCTTCAGGTTTAAAAGCTATGCAAAACTTTCATTTCTTCATACAACACATGGAAGATTAAAATACAAAATGATACTATTTAGAATAACATCGAATACTTTGCATATATATAATCAAATGTCTGAAAAGTCTATATAGAACTGGATTACAACATTGTATGAAATGTATTAATATAGATATGTGATAGGTTTGTGGGTTGAAAATTATTCTATAAAGGTGTCTATTTTCCTAAGCTAGTCCACTGATTATAATACCAATTTCAAGGGGTTTTAATACTTTAAAATTGAAATAGGTTCTTAAAAAGTAGATGAAAATTCAAAAAGGCTTGACCATCTTGAAAAAAGTATGTAGGTTATCAGATATAAGAATATATTGTACAAATGACGGCAGTTTCTTCCAATCATTGTGTGTTATCTAATGTGTCATCGCTGTGATAAGAGTCCCTTGACAACGGCAACTCAAGACGAGAATGGTACACTTGGCTCACAGTTCAAGGTACAGTTCACCATGGTTGAGACATCAGAGCAGGAGCTTAAAACAGCTGGTTCCTCCATGTCCACAGACATAAAAGGAGAGGAACAAATGCTGGTGCTCAGTCCTCTCTTCATTGTGTACAGTCCACAATTCCAGGCCAGGAAATGGATCTGATCTCAAAAAGATGGATCTTTCTATCTCCATTAATGCAATCACAATGATCTCCTATAGATCTCCCAAAAGTCTATATCCCAGGAGATTATATTTTCTATCAAGTGGATCCTTAACACAAACCATCACAACTTGTAATTTGACATCTGAACACATAACTTTTATCCCTAATCCTGTAGCTCTGTCCCATAGGATCATGACCATGTTATAATGTAAAAGGCCTGCAGAGAAATCCATGCTACCTTTAAAAGCCTCCATAGTTAACAGTTTCACCACTTAAAAAGTCTAAGATCTCTTGATTGTGAGTCAAATTGTGTCTAAAACAAAGTTACGCATGCCTCAATACAAGGCACAGAGCACACATCCCTGATTCAGAAAGATGAGATGTGGATAGGGATACAGCCAAAGGAAAAGATTAGACCAAAGAAAGTCAGAAACCAAACAGGGAAAAACATGAGATCTGCATCCCAAACTCTGCTGCCTTCAATATACATAATCTCTCTCTCCAGCCAGCTCCAACCTCATGCCTATAGTTCTCCTTAGTAGTTGTGCCAGGACTCTGGAATCTCAAACATTCTAAGTTCTCCCATCCAACTTAGGATTTGTCTTTACAAACTCATTGAACAGCTTCCCAGGTCATTCTTGTAAGGCCTCTCACCCTGATATAATCTCAGCTGCTCTCTAAAACCATACTGCTAATCTCCATGACTGTCTGAATCGTTGATGATCAGGCACTTTTCCTATTGCCCCAGTACACGGCAGTAGGTTTATCTTTAAGGGCATTAATCTAGTCTCCTTAACAGTTACCAATGCTTTCTTGCTTTTACTCACATTCTTCACAACTGGATGGTTGCTCACATACCATTCTTCACCAAGTTTCATATTTTTAAATCTTTTTTGTTCCACTCGTGGCTCTCTCTCACTATAGACATGAATAAGAGCAGGTAGCTATACCCATGATAGAGCCACAGTGTTTTCTTGACTTAAAAATTCTTTCACCTAACCAATTAGGACATTGCTTTGAATTCACCCTCGCTCAACTTCTTGAAGACACAGGCAGAATGCAGCCAGATCCTTTGCCAGATTACCACTTAAATGACCAGTTCCCTTCTGAAAACTTATGAGCTACTATTACATATCCCTCATTATTCTCTCCTTCTGGTCTTCCATGATCCCACACAAGGGCCCACCCTTTTCTGCTTATACTATACAAGACCTCTATCTCAAAGTTCTAAATTCTTCAATGTTCTTATAATGCAGTTACAAATGCTGAAGACCCACATGGAGAGATTTCTCACAGTATTGCTTTACTTCTCATTATAGATTTTCTGTCTGAATTCCTTTTTCTATTGCTTTGATGAAATGCACGACAAAATCAACTTATATGAGAAAGCACAAAATTTGTCTTACAGTTCCTGGGTGCAACAGTCCATCATGGTAGGAAAGGCATGGAAGCAGGAGCAGGAATACAGCTAGTCATAGGCATCCGAATTTAAAATACAACATATAAAAGGAAGTGGGGGCAAGCTATAACCCCTAAAGCTCTGCCCCTGTAACTCATTATCTCCATAAGATTCTAGCTCTAGCTTCTAAAGAGTTCATGGCCTTTCCTAACAGTGCCACTAGAGGTGGCCATGTATTCAAATGTGTAAGTCTATGACAGATATTACACATGCAAATCACAACACATAGGCAGACTCAGAGCACAGAATTGCAAAAAGAATGGCCTGGCCTGTACCTACAAGGTACCACTGTGGAGGCCTAGTGATGGCAGGAAGTGGTGTTTAGCAACTGAATAAAATTAAGATAAAAACAAAATAATACCAAAATCATTTTATTTATGTTGCTCTAAATGACAAAGCAAAGCAGGAACTTTAGAAGATAGAAAACAAGAATACCTTCAGCAGGTGAAGCATTCCCAATCAGGATTTGAAAATCACAATTTAAGTTGCGTTATTAAACTGTGTTTATCACCATAATTCCCATGAAGGTAAAATGTCCAGATATAAACCAGTCATTCGAGGGAAGAAGATTTGCAACAACTGATGAATGGCTTACACGTACATTTTACAAAATTCAATACAATAACAAGACAGACAACACAGTAGAAAGTGAGTGAGGGTTTGGGGAAGTAGTTCACGGGACAGGTTATAAGAATATCCAATAGATAGGGAAACTGTTGTGCCTCTTCAGATAGAAACCAAGTAAATGCTGGTGATATTTGCCATGAGAAAGTCGATCAAGCCTGTGAAAACCTCTCTTTAAATTTTCAAGTGTAGATTTAGAGCAACTGACATCTCCCATGGAACACTTAGGCTACCACTGTGAAAACCACATGGGAAACAGGGTCACATTAGCTATTACATGTGAAAGGCTTGCTTTCTGTGTGACACGGGAATCTCATTTCTAAGTGAATGTCCTTAAGGTGTGATGTTTTACCCACTTTTGCTCATATTCTCTAAGTAAAAGTGCACACACTAGTTTACCTCTCAGTTCCTTATGCCTTCCTTAATCTCACTTATGTTTTTCCTGCCTGAGCCTCTCTCAGCTAACAAAAAAGGATTGTGAATTTCCTTTTGAGAAAAAGAAAACACTTTTTACTTACTGATATTTTACTTAAAACTGCCCAGGCATAGACATGCAAAGGTTGCTCAGTGATTAAGAGCACCAACTGCTCTTTCAGAGGACCAGGATTGAATCCCTAGCACCTGCATGGCAGCTCACAACTATTTATTTATCTATAACTGCAGATCCAAAAGATCCAATGTCCTCTTCTGGATTCTATGTGCATTGAACACATGTCTTGCATAGACATGCATGCAAGCAAAACACCCATGCTATAAAATAAGAATAACATGAATCTTTTTTAAAAACTGCTTAAGTATAGTAGTTAATAAATATTTGTATCTAATCTTAATGTGTAGTATAGAGCACCTCTTATTGTTCCACTATTATTGGCAACACATAATTTATTTGGTGCATGCTACTTTATTGTAGTTTTTAAATCTTTATTTTTATTTTCAATAACATGCATACATGTTTTTGTGTATGAGTCTGTACATGTGTGGTGTCTGTGGAGGTAAGCAGAGGGTATCACACTCCCTAAGTCACAGTTACAGGTGGTTGTATATTGTCCAATATCAGTGATATGATCTGGTCTTGGGTCCTCTCCAGGGATATCACTCTCTTCATTGCTGAACCAGATACCTAGCCCTGTTTTAGTTTTATGGGCTTTGTGTTTGCTGTGAAGCAGCATTTTCAAACATTTTGACTTGAATTTTATTATATTTATATCTTGTAAACTATGAATTACTGACCTTGTTCCTAGGAGAAATCACAACTCCTGGAGTTCTGAATCCATAGATCATGATCTGTTTACAGACACACAAGGAGGAATAAAGGAATTAGAGCAGTAGAGTAAAAGTAAGAAACCAAGAGGGAGACGAGCACAGGTACCATGAAGTGACAGAGTAGAGGAAGTGCTACCAGATGCTGGCAGACACTGGGGCTGTGAGATTTCTGCAGAGAGATTTCCCTGATTCCATTCCAGTTTAGAGAGATACAGCCCCCAATTCAAGTACTGCACCAGGCCATGGGGGAAACAGGAAATAAGACCCCACAGAAATATCCCACTGAGTGTCCCATGAAAGAACAGAACCTACATAGGGATCTGGGTGATATCAGAAACATGGTTCTTCATCTATGGGCATAAAGCAGTTTCAACAAAAGAAGAAAATTAATCTAGGAAAGCAAACAGAAATCTACCAGAAGAGAAAATTCAGCTCATCATCTATTCCTATCTTTTGCCTAGATTAAGAAAACTATTTCCACAGAAAATTACCACTAAACTGGTCATTTAAACCATGGTAAAGTGTCAGCAATTTATAATACTTCGCACCAGCATCCTGTTTTAATATTGCTTAACAACTATCCTTCTCATACAAGGAATGAATGAGGACAAACGCAGTGAAATGGTAGTTAGCTGTTGCTGGTTTTGCTTTTGGTCATAGTGCCAAATTGGATCATCATCTTTTCTCTGTCTCCACCACCCATTCAATAATCAAAGTCACCCTTGCCCAAGTTTTGAATGAGACAAATTGTTGTCTCAAGATAACTCCATGCTTTCTTCTTTTTGTTTTTTAATTTATTGAATATCATCTTCATTTACATTGCTAATGGTAAAATATTTCCCGATTTCCCCCCTCCCCAAAGACCCCAACCCTTTCTCCCAGCCCTGCCTCCACATATATGCCTTTCCACCTGATCCACTCCCACCTCCCCCCTCGATTTCCCATTGTTGGGGCATCTATTGAGGCTGCACCTGACCAAGAACCACTCCTCCCACTGATGCCCAACAAGGCATTCCTCTGCCACATTTTTGGCTGAAACCCTGTGTACCTCTTGGTTGACGAGTCCCTGGGAGTCCTGGGGTGTATGGGTGGCCGAAATCATTGTTCTTCCCATGGGGCTGTAAACCCCTTCAGCTCCTCCAGACCACCCTCCACGTCCTCCACTGGGGAACCCACGCTCAGTCCAATGGTTGGCTGCTAGCATCTGCCTCTGTATTTGTAAGGCTCTGGCAGGGCCCTTCCAGAGACAACCATGGCATGCTCCTTTTGGTATACACTTCTTGTCATCCATAGTAGTGTCTGGGTTTAGTGACTGTTTATAGAATGAATCCCCAGGTAGGGCAGTCTCTGGGTGGCCTTTACTTCAGTCTCTGCTCCACATTTTGTCTCCCTTATTGCTCCTGTGAGTATTTCATTCCCTTTCTCAGAGGAACCAAATAATTCTCCTTTTTCTTGAGCTTCCTGTACTGGGTGAATTGTAACTTGTTTACTTTGAGCTTTTGGGCTAACATCTGCTTATTAGTGAGTGCATACCATGTGCGCTCTTTTGTGATTGGGTTACCTCGCTCAGGTTGACACTTTCTAGTTCTATCTACTTGCCTAAGAATTTCATGAATTAATTGTTTTTAATAGCTGAATGGTACTCCATTGTGTATATATATCACAATTTCAGTATCCATTCCTCTGTTGAAGGACATCTGGGTTCTTTCCAGCTTCTGGCTATTATAAATAAGGCATCTATGAACATAGTGGATCAGGTGTCCTTACTACATGTAGGAGCCTCTTCTGGGTATATGCCCAGAAGTGGTATAGCTGGGTCTACAGGTAGTACTATGTCTAATTTTCTGAAGAATTGCCAAACTGATTTCCAGAGTGGTTTTACCAGTTTGCAATCCCACCAACAATGGAGAAGTGTTCCTTTTCCCCCACATCCTTTCCAGCATCTGCTGTCCCCTGAGTTTTTTATCTTAGCCATTCTGACTGGTATGAGGTGGAATCTCAGTGTTGTTTCGATTTGCATTTTCCTGATAACTAAGGCTGCTGATCATTTCTTTAGGTGCTTTAGAGCCATTTGAGTTTCCTCAGTTGAGAATTCCCTGTTTA
This sequence comes from Apodemus agrarius, assembly GCA_964023405.1. NCBI lineage: Eukaryota > Metazoa > Chordata > Mammalia > Rodentia > Muridae > Apodemus > Apodemus agrarius. Next base: position 56,821,120 of record OZ030008.1, on the reverse strand, counting down.
GCTCTCTACCCCATTTTTAATAGAGTTATTTGACTCTCTGGAGACTAAATTCTTGAGTTCTTTGTATACATTGGATATTAGCCCTCTATCAGATGTAGGGTTAATAAAGATTTTTTCCCAATTGTTGGTTGCCATTCTATCCTATTGGCCATATCCTTTGCCTTACAGAAGCTTTACAATTTTATGAGGTCCGATTTGTCGATTTTTGTTCTTAGAGCATAAGCCATTGGTGTTCTGTTCAGGAATTTTTCCCCTGTGACCATGGTTCAACATTCATCCCCACTTTCTCCTCTAGAAGCTTCAGTGTGTCTAGTTTTTGTGTAGATCCTTTATACACTTGGACTTGAGCTATGTACAAGGAGATAAGAGTGGGTCAATTTGCATTTTTCTTCATGCAGACTTCCAGTTGATCCAGCATCATTTGTTAAAAATGCTCTCTTTTTTCCACTGGATGTTTTTAGCTCCTTTGTCAAATATTAAGTTACCGTATGAGTGTGGGTTTTTCTGGGTCTTCAATTCAATTCCATTGATCTTCCTGCCTGTCTTCGTACCAATACCAAACAGTTTTGTATCACTATTGCTCTATAGTAGAGCTTGAGGTCAGGGATGGTGATTCCCCCAGAAGATCTTTTGTTGTGGAGAATAGTTTTTGCTATCCTGGGTTTTTTGTTACTCCAAATGAATTTGAGAATTGCTCCACCACCTCTACAGTCTATCCTGAATTGGTTAGCTGCAGATCCTTAGTGACTATTTCTATGGGGCATGTAAATGCTAAATAGCTCCAAAGGGAATCTCTTGGATTCTCACTGATATTCATTGCCCAGCTTTGTCTTGTTATTTGAAATTAATCACCCAAGCTAGTATAATAAAATTAGTTGTTGACATTTAGGTTAGTGAGACCAGTAGCTAAAGATACTGAGTGAACAGATCCATAGCCCAATTTAAGAGACACAATTTCATTTTGGGTAGGCATTTTTCTTTCTTGGAAACAAGACCCCAACAAAGCCACTAAGTAGCCTGAGGGTTGAAATAATGAGATAGGTCCTTCACAATTTCACTTCCCTCTTCTTAAACCTGTACACTGGGACTTTATAGAAACTTCCACTATAGCCATTGTCCAATAGATAATATTTTGCCAGCACTACCATTTCAAACAATAGTGTATATGACCATATGGCACTGAAAGTTAGACATATGGGAGGCTATTCCAACATTTCCCCAGACCAGTCCTTGACGGGTTGTGAAACATAAATTTTGGAAACATAAAATAATGGCCACTGTTCTTGAGTTTTAAAATGAGTCCCTGATCAATGACAGTATGATAACTATGAGTCATTCTAGTAAGGAAGGAAGCATTCTTTGGAGTGACACCTGTAGAATCACTGAGTCCACAAACAACTTTCTTAAATGTGAGAAGGGATTTGGGGGAAGATGTTTTAGTTTAGTGCTGAGGACTGAATGCAGGGTCTTGCTCTTGTTTGCCAAGTGATCTCTATCTCCAAGCTAAAAACACAACTCCATATGCACCTGCTTCTTTGTAGACATATATATTACTACTGTTTGCTTTGGTTGTCTTACTACTCTTTGCTATGCACACACACACACACACACACACACACACACACAAACACATACACACACACACACACATACACACACACACATTGCTTTGGTGGCATGGGGGTCATTCTATAGCCCATGCTGACCTGAAACTCACTGTTTAGCCTTGGCTGTCCTGAAACTCAAGGCAATTCTTCTGGATTAGCCCTATAAGTGATGGGATTAAAGTGTGAACCAACATATTTTGCTTGAAGATTTAATATATAGTCAGTCATACACCAGATAAATGGCTGATGTCCCTAGAAAGTAATGCCTTTTGAATTTCAGTATAATCTACATACACAACTTAAGACTTCAAAAGTTGGCTAGTATCAAGTCAGTGATGAATTCTTCAAAGCACATAGCTACTTAATGTTCCATTGCCCAGCATTTCCTAAATACAGTTGTAAGCTGTGCTTCTTAAATAGAAAAGACTATTTGAAAGAAGGTAATATGATTTTTCCTCAGAATCTTTAGATATGTGAAGCATGGTTGCCTCCTGAATGCTAAATACAAGTTTTGACTAATCTCTGTCGCCCTTAGTTATTTGTTTACTATTTGAATGACTGCATCACACTTCCATGTAATTGTGAGGTTAGAGCATAGACTAAGTCCATTGAAGAGGGTTCATTGGTCCTGGTCTCCTAAAGAGTGATACCCTGTGAACTAGCCTGTGATCATGGTCGAATTCACACAGACCCAGTAACTTAGCTTCTATAATTCAAAGGGATATCCCTCTTTTCTGGTGTAGAGTGGGCAGCACACACTGAAGCGCCTGTCATTCTCTATAAAAACTATTTTCCTCTGTGTTCCAGTGTGCATTAGCTATTGTGACCAATCAAGTCACTTAAATGGAAGTGAAAACTGATTGACAGTTCCACTATAGAGACTTTGCTGGAGGAATAATTTGCCTGCTGGACCAGGACTTAGGAACCCCACAAAGGATGCCAGAATACCTGAGACCAAAGGCCCAATCACTATTACCATTCCAAAAATGTAAAAGGACATGAGTATAAATTACACTGAACCAGCATGAGTCCATGCTTTTAGAGAATCACCTGGTAGAAAGTACATTAATCAGAAGCCAATTAAGATATGTGGAAGACATGCAGGGACCTGTCTCCCATTTTCCTTCTATCTCCCTTAGTGTCTAGTGCTGATTCAGTTAAACTATAAGGTGGTTAGAAGGAATAATAAAATCAAGTTGAGGTATTCACCTCAGAGTACTGAAGGCTGGAAAGGAGTTTTGAAGAAAACAAATAGACTCTTCAAAATAATTGTTCTTGTCTAAGTACCTTTTCTATATTAATTTCTCTTCATTTATACAGAGTATCAGTGAAATTTGTCATCTTGTTTAATGATTTCTGCTATGAATGCCTTCTGTATTTTACATTTTTCTATAATACAGCCCTTTACATTCATGTATTTCTGTTTATTGTACACCAGACTATTCTGTGTGGTTTTTTTGTGTCTATAAGAAACCCCATGCAGTTCAACAGAGAAAAATGAACTTAATCAAAATCAGAAACTATAAATAGCCTAATTTTAAAATATGAAAATGATCTAGATAAGCATATACAGTATATGTTCATGTGTATTTGTGTGTATATAAACAGACAGAAACAGAGATAGAGACAAAGTGGAGGGAAAGCAAATAAGTAAAGAAAAAAGTTCAATATCACTAGTCATCAGGGAAATATAAATCAAAACCACAATGAGATGGTACCTTATACTAGTAAGAATTGTAATTATCAGAAGGGAAATAATAGCATACTAGTAAGGATGCAGAGAAAGATAAACTAGCATGATCTTGGTGAAAATGTAAATTAGGAGAGGCATTATGAAAAATGGGTATTTAAGGGCATAAAAAACTAAAGTAGAACTTCTGTGCGACCCAGAAATCCCCCTAATGAGTATATTTAGCCTATAGTCCTGAGGTCACATGCACACCAGGATAATCTTCAGCATTAACACACATACCCAAGCTGACTCCAAAGGACTCATGTGCTTCATGTGCTCCATGTTTATTTCAGTATTCTGTAGAATCAGCCTGGTGACCACCAATTGGTGAGTGGACCACTAAAATACAGAGCAAAGACACACTAAATGTCTCCATACACCAAAATAATGAAATGACAGACTCAAAGAAGTCATTTTAAATGAAATCACTCATACTCATAAAGATAAATGCCACATTTTCTCTCACTTGTTGAATTTGCAAAAATAATATCATAGAAGAAAATGGGACACTGCTCACTAGAGACTAGGAGGACTATAAGGAAGGAAGGGTGAGATAATCAGGAGGTGCTTTTCTGGAATTTACAACTTAGCAGTAAAACCAATAATTCCATAAGAATCATGATACATTTTAAAATGCATGGGGGATTCTTGAGCTTACAGGACACAGAAGTGGATGATGCTTTTATAGATGGAAATGCTAAGTACCCTGCTTCATCATCAGACATTTTATGTATGTGCTGAATCATACATACTAAACATGTATAAACATATCATGTCAACAAAACAAGGTTTAAAATTGACTGAAAGTAAAGGGAAGAGATAGGATAAAATGTCATATAGAAAACAGACTAATTTCCTATAGGAAGGCTCTGCCCCTAAACACTCTACTGTAACTCATGACTACTCATCTCTTCAAGTCACCAGGAGGAAATATTCCTTTATTTGTGTTGTTATGTGTTTCATCATGGAAAGGAAAAGGAAAAGCTTGCAATTAAGTCTCAGATAATAGCCTCAGAATAGTCTAGATACATGGTTCACTAGAGAGACTAATGTTGGTTGATACACTCTTAGTGTTGATGAGTTGTAAGATGGTACATGTTTGTTTGCATGAGAAACATGCTCTTCAGAGTCCTGGACATGTAGTAAAGGGGATAAACTGCTCAGAGGCATGGTCTCATAGAGGCAGAAGGAATTGAATCTTCCCTTACATGTTACCAACATATATTGGCTCACGGGTCAATTCTCTTTTTCAAAGAAAGCTTATGAGTATCTTTGATGTTTATATATCAAAGAATTAGGTGATACATTACCGAAAGTTCATTTCTTTTGAGAGACTGAGTAAAACATTGAAATTAAAGCAGATGGTTGCTATGATTGCAATATTGCTCCTCTTATGGGGGAAAAAGTGGATCCTTTCTTTTTTGCGAATTTTAAAATCAAGAGGTGACTATTTCTGGAACTTAAGAAAATACCAAAATCAACTGTTCTATCTAGACCAACATTTACTTTATTTACCTAATCAAAATGTGAATATTCTATGATGTCTATTGTAATCCACAGTTTCTCCATTGAGTTTGAATTTCTACCCATCACCTGTTGATTTAGAGTGAAAGTTTTTATAATACTGTAGAATTAATAGTTGGCAGTATGTGTTCACCATCTGTGTAGACACATGCAATCCATACACACATTTGCATTTCATTGGTTGTTCATCTGGACCAGCGTCAATGAAAGGTGAAGCACACTTCCCATCTTCTATTCATTCCATTCGTCTAGGGAGCAGTAAAACCAAACCAATAGAATAGATTGAATAAAGGGAAGAGATAGAAGAAAATATTATTTAAAAATAGACTAATTTCCTATGGGAACACTCAGATTCTAAGCATACACTTGTAACTCATAACTATTGTAACTCTTTTAGTAAGCAGTGGGAAATATTTTTTATGTATTTTCTTATGTTTTTCATCTTGGAAAGGAAATATAAAAGCTTTGCAATGATGCCTTGGATAAAACCTCAGAAAGGTCAGGGTGATAACACAAGGTAATGTTTAACAGTTTTATATTAAAAGACAGGGCCACGACCAGATAACCTTTCATGTAAGTGATAGACTTAGGTAATATTTTAAAGCAAAGAAAATATCAGAAGATATTTAGTCTGAAATTATTAAGATTAAAAGGTAGACAAATCAAAGCTGTCTTCATGTATTTCACTCATGGTGAGAATGATATTTTATACTCCCATACAGGTGAGTGAAAGTAAATTTGCATATAAGTTTTGTGGTTGTCTATTTGAACATCTGTAAGGGATAAATGAAAATTACCCAAAATGGAAAGGGTTGAAGATAAAAACAGAGGGAATCCAACCTACTCTCATTGATAGGCATACTGTGTAAGAAATAAAAGCATCAGGTAGTTAGTACCACTGTTACATTAAGGAGTTGAAATATTTTCCACAGTCGTTTATTTGACCTTTTGGTTTCTAGTTGGTGCTGCTGTTTTGGAAGATAATGAAACCTATTTGACACTGGACCTAGCTAGAGGAAGTCAACCATTGGGATTAGACATCTAGGGTTACATACATACCCTGTTCTGGTCCCAGGTTTCTCTGCACCTGGTCCACTGAGATCTGAAGGCTCTTCACTCCAGACTCTACTGCCAAGATTTTTCTACCTCTGTGAACAATATGATCCTAAATAAAAATAATAAATAAGTCTTTTTGTCCTTTTTATCTAATAAAAATATATCTAATATTTGCTTTATTTACATTTCAAATGGTATCCACTTTCTGCATTACCCCTCATAAAACCACCCTCATCCCCTCCCCCTCCCCCTGCTTACTCCCTCCCCCAATTTCCTGACCTGCATTCCCCTATTCTGGGGAATGAGCCTTCACAGAACCAATGGCCTCTCCTCTCACTGGTGTCTAAATGGCCATCTTCTGCTATATATGTAGCTGATGCCTTAGGTCCATCCTTGTGTACTCTTTGGTTAGTGGTTTAGTCCCTGGGAGCTCTGGGGTACTGGTTGGTACATATTTTTCCTCCTGCTGGGCTGCAAACTTCTTCAGCTCCTCGGGCCTGTACAAAGCTCAAGTCCAAGCGGATCAAGGACATCCACATAAAACCAGATACACTGAATCTAATAGAAGCGAAAGTGGGGAAGAACCTACAGCACATGGGCACAGGGGAAAATTTCCTGAGCAGAACACCAATAGCGTATGTTCTAAGATCAAGAATTGACAAATGGGACCTCATAAAATTTCAAAGCTTCAGTAAGGCAAAAGACACTGTCAATAGGACAAACTGGCAACCGACAGATTGAGAAAAGATCTTTATTAATCCTACATCCAATAGAAGGCTAATGTTCAATATATACAAAGAACTCAAGAAGTTAGATTCCAGAGAACCAAATAAACCTATTAAAAATGGAGTATAGAGCTAAACAAAGAATTGTCAACTGAGGAATACCAGATGGTTGAGAAACACCTAAACAAATGTTCAACATCCTTAATCATCAAGGAAAGGAAGATCAAAACAACCCTGAGTTTTCACCTCATACCAGTTAGAATGGCCAAGGTCAAAAACTCAGGGGACAGTAAATACTGGAGAGGAAGTGGAGAAAGAGGAACACTCCTCCATTGCTGGTGGGATTGTAAGCTAGTAAAACCACTCTGGAAATCAGTTTGAAGGTTTCTCAGAAAATTAGACATAGCACTACCTGAGGACCCAGCTATACCACTACTGGGCATATACCCAGAAAATGCTCCAACATGTAATAAGAACACATGCTCCACTATGTTCATATTAGTCTTATTTATAATAGCCAGAAGCTGGAATGAATCCATATGTCCCCTCAACAGAGGAATGGATACAGAAAATGTGGTATATTTACACAATGGAGTACTACTCAGCTATTAAAAACAAAGAATTCATGAAATTCTTAGGCAAATGGATGGAGCTAGAAAATATCATCCTGAATGAGATAACCCAATCACAAAAGAACACACATGGTATGCACTCGCTGATAAGTAGATAGTAGTCCAAAAGATCAGAATACCCAAAATACAACTCACAGACCACATGAAGCTAAAGAAGAAGGAACACCAAAGTGTGGATACTTTGATCCTTATTGGAAAGTGGTTGAAAATACCCATGGCTCACAGCCAACCAATAGAATGAGCACAGGTTCCCCCAATGGAGCAGCTAGAGAAAGGACTCAAGGAGCTGAAGAGTTTTGTAGCCCTGGAGAAGGAGAACTAATAAGTCCTTTCTTCCCTAAATCACTTCTGTCAGGTATTTTGCCATTGTGGTGATACAGGAAAGTATTACATACATGGATTAATTACTTTTTATTGACCCCTTCACTGGCAACTTGTCATTGTATACAATTGTGCTAATATTTAACAACTATTTAAGGATTGCGACAATCTCTTTGTTGTCTATTAGGCTAATGGTATTTGTGAGAGCTAATCTAAAATGCCAATATGATATATTATAAAATTACCTAGGAGAAGAAACTCTCGTCATGCCTGTGGGGGGATTACAGCTTCTTGAAATGGGAAGTACCATCCACTGGGAGTGGAACCATTGCACTGAGATCCTGGCCTGTCAAAAAGAGGAGATCTGAGCAGGAATATTCATCATGCTTCTTGAGTGTCAATGCAATGTGACCAGCTGTGAGCACTTGCTCCTGTGACATGGCCACCTTTTCTGAGCCATAATGTGCCAATGAAATGTTACTCAGAATAAATCCTTTCTCCCTTAAGTGACTTTTGGCAGAGAATTTTTTTACAGTAACAACTAAACAGTATGTGAGACAGAATGATGGAAATTCATAACAAAGGTGCTTTAGTGATGGCTGTTAGTTCAACACACGAGTTTCAGTTCTATCATCTCTTTACTTAGAAATATGAAATTGGGAAAATTAAGTTATCTGAGAGTTGGATAGATACTCAACTTCATGGTACTCTTTATAAACCTTTAAAAAACTAACATGTAAATCTTTGTTACAAATTGAGACTTTTAAGATCAAAGCGAAGATTGTGCCCTAAAACATTCCCATGTTTTTATAACTCATAAAAGAAGCTATAATTGAGTGCAAAAAGTACTATTAACAGGAAAACATAAAAGTATATTATGAACAAATTGAAAAAGTCTGGTTGTTTGGGCAACAAATTACACAAAGAAAGAAAATAATAATAAGGATAAACTGAAGAAGATTCCAAAAATCGCACAAGGAATATGAGATGGTATGACAGAAGCTTATGAGGAAGAGTATGAGTGATACAGGGAGAGTAGGAAAGAGTAAGCACTCATTCTTCCAGGTGGGAACATTAAAAGGTGAGCTTTATCAGATGGACAGTGCGTAGTAAAAGACGATTGAATTATGTCATTGAATAGGTTTAGAATGGTACATGTTAGGATTATGTCCTTGAATAGAATAGGTTTAGAATGATGCATGGTGGCTAGAAACACAGGCTGTAAAGGCAACAAACAAAACAAAACACTTACTTCTTATGCTTATTCCATCAAAACAAGAGACTTTGAACTTACTATTAGGTAAGAAAAAAAATCATAAAATTAGACCCAATATGTGACACAATAGCTCAAAGTATTGAGCTACAAAGAGCTGTGAGCTATCAGCCTTGCAGTAAATACCACTTCAAAGCCGAGGCTTCTAATTCATATAAGACACTTCCACACCTGAAGAAAAGCAGAGGATGGAGGATGAAGAAGAGGAGGCCCAAATTCAAAGGAAGATCAAAGTACAAAATGCTCTCAAGGAAGCAATTTCCAAATGATGCACATGAGTTTCTTAGACTATTTTGTTCATGCTTTTAAGATTTCACAAGGTCAAACAGAACAGTTACTATGGGCCAATGAGCTGTGAAAGAGAGCTACTAGATCAATAGAGTGGAACATGTTTGAGAAACTCTGCTAATAATCTCAAATGTTTAATTGAGAGCCTAGAAAGGCAATATTATTTTGGTTTTTTGTTTGTTTGTTTGTTTTGTTTTGTTTTTACTTTAGAACTGTTAGAAGAAATGTTCTAAAATTCACCTTAAAATGTTTAAAACTAAGCAGCAAGTAGACATGACAATAAATTAATAGCCCATTCATAGAAAATTCAACACACACATGAATCAGTCCTAGTAAATACAGTATGAAACTATTAAGCATAAGTTCTTAAAACATGCCACAGCAAATCATAAGACAGCAAACAAACACAACAAATAGTAGAAAGAGACCTGGAGATAACCATGATGATATTAGGAGAAAAAAATCACTTATCAGATATTAAAATGTTTTCGTATTTTACAGCTCAAAGAATGAAGGAGAATATCCAGAAAATCAGCAGAGAGGTGAAATGTTTCTAACGTGAATGAGAATAAGAAGCGCCACTGCTGACTTCTGCTCAGAACAGTCACAAACTAGATAGTATAACTGAGAGAAAAACAAAGGCCATGTTAGTAAATATAATTGTTGAAAGCAAAATGAAATTGGAAAATAAATGAATTAGTTACCAACTGAATACCACTATATAAGATATTAAAATGACTTTCAAACCCAGATATTGATGACACAAATTTCAATCTAAGTAAAATAAATATAATAATGGCCAAAAATGAGAAGTATGTAAGTAAGTGAATTACTTTTGTGTCAAAATTTTTGTTAAAAATAACTATATAGGGAAGTCTGGGGTGATGGTTTATCCAATCAAGTACTTTCCTTGCAAGCATGAAAGACTTCGGATCTGAAAACCAACATCCACATCAAAAGTTTGACATGAACTTAAGCCCAAATATTGTCCTGCCTTCAAGATGTTCAGGGATAAAGATGGAGCAGAGATTGAAGGAATGGACAACCTGTGAATGGCCCAACTTGAGACACAACCCATGTAAGATAGCCAATCCCTAACACTATTTTTATGCTCTGCTATGCTTGCAGACAGAAGCCTAGCATAATTGTCTCCTAAGAGGCTTAATCCAGAAGCACAAGGAAACAGATGCAGGGACCCACGACCAGATATCAGGCATAGCTCAGAGAGTCTTGTATAAAGTGGGGGATAGTATTGAGTGAGCTAGCTGGTGTGTCTCTGGAGGTCACTGACCGGTCAGTCTAGCTGAGTGCTGAACTCCATATACAAGTGAAAGAAACATCAAGCATCAACCTCAGACTTTCACATGTAGGAACACATGTGCATGTGTCCTACACACATGTGTATACACAGCATATAACATACATAAATATATTTAGAAAAATAATAATATACTGCTAGTATATAAATATGTACACATAAAAAAAGCATGCTAGTGTGACGAGGAATAATAAGGACTACATGGAAACCAAAGTGCCACATAGGATCACATGTATGCACATGTTCTTTGCCTTTCCAAACGTGTCAGGGTCTGTGCCTGTAATGGCCTTGATGATGCTGTGCACTAATAAAGGAGCATTCATCATGCTCTTGTGAAAGGTTATAGACAACCTGTCAAAACACAAGCACCCCAGCAAGTTGCAGAATACTAGATTTCAGAATGCAACTATGCTTCAGGTTAATTGATGTTTCCAGTGGTGGATTCCTCTAGACCATGAGTTCTAGGACTTCTCCATACTTCAGTCTTTTAATACAGTTTGTCATGTTGTAGCAACCTCCAACAATAAAATTATTTTTCTTGCTACACCATAACTCCAAATTTTCTAATGGTATGAATCATAATATAACATGACCCCAGGGTTGAAAACCAGTGCTCTAGACCTACAGTCTTCCGCCTGTGTGAAAGAAACTGCTGTTACCATTTACATTGCTCCTGTGGTCAATGACTTGTATAATTTTGTTTCATGCTGTCTTGGATTTGATAGATTTTATTTTCAATTAATTTCTGGGTGCTTAAGAAAATTCCAAGAAACCAAGATAAGAGTCTTGTGACCCGGGTTTCTTTAAAAACATTGGTCTTGAATTATGCCTTTGTGCCCCTTTCGGGTATAGCAGATGGGAGTGGGTTTACTTCAGGTTATTTATTACAACTGGCTATTGTTACTTGGTTACATGCCTCTATGAAAAATCCTGCTTTTGGCACGTGTGGGATGTCTGCCACATGCATATTGTCTACGATGTGCGGCTTCCCCTTCTGACTATACAGTTTACCCATGTGATTCCTCTTAACTCTCAGAGTATAAATTGTCTGATGCTCTAATTAAAGTTACCTGTTGCATGAGTCTATGGTATGCCTCATGTGTTAGCTCCATTCCCCTAGGTCCCTCTGCTTCTAGACTGGTAAACAAATGTTTACAAACCTTACATGTAATCTTAAGTGGCTAGAAAATTCTAGACTTTGACTATGATTTGCAATGCTTCTCATAACAACAGAAAAGCATATCTTTTCAGATATGCCTAAACTGAATTGTAGTCAACATGCCTTAAATATATTATAAATAAAATGCTTGCTAGAATTTATGAAATAAATAATATGTGTCATGTCAATTGCTGACTGAATAGAACATCAAAAAGCAAAATACATCACCTTGTTTGTTTGTAGCCTGCTTCTTATTGGTAAGAAAGGCATAGTTTTCTTAAACACATTAAGAATAGCAAAGAAGAGAATATTCCCATGGGAAAACATGCAATGGTATCCTTGACTAATAGTTTTAGGTTATTATCTCAATTATCATATCTGGAGACAAGTTTTGAGGAACTGGGCATATCCAGAGTTGTCTTCCCAATAAATAATGAACAGCCATAGCTGGCTAAGGGAACAGAATTTGGATTTTTAAGCTCACAATATAATGCATTGTTCACTTTTGTCCTATGGATGTGCTGAAACCCTGAGAACATCATGGAAATGTGAAAGATAGCAGTCAAATACTTTTAAATGTGGACTTGTTATTAAATATTCTTTATATTAGTTAAGAAACCATGTGCCCAAAGAGACTTCTTTTTATAAAAAAATATGGATTATTTCAGAGACCCATATTGGTTAAAATGCAGAGAGTAGGGATTTTGTCGTGCTGAGTCCCAGCTGGTACATCTTCAACATAACCCCTACTCCTAAGGCTCAGGGGAAATTATGGAGGCAGGATGGACAGGTTGTTAAAGCTGGAGTACCACAACATATGATATTGTATTCTCAAAATAACAGAGTGATAGCACCCATCACATTCCAACAATATGATTGCCTAAATAAGCCATGCATACATGAATGATATCATCCCTTGACATGCCAATATAAATGAAGAAAATTTCACAGGGATCCTATTCCTAAATGAAGAGCCATAGGCAATAAGTGACCCCTAATAAATATAAAATGTGTATATATATATATATAAACAACACTAAATGTACACAGTAGGGTGTGTCTGTGTGTGAATGCAATATATGATGTGTGTAATAATTATTAAAGAAGAGATAATAAATCTGAGAGTGTGTGATTCTGAGGGATATAAGAGGAGTTTGAATGGTAGAAGGAAGAAACACAAGGTAAAAAAAATGCATTGATGCCTGAAATTCTCAAAATCTAAATAACAAATGTAAATACAATATAAGATATCAGAGAGATAACTCATCAGTTAAGAATACTTGCTTCTCTTACAGAAGACAAAATTTTGATTCTCAGGACTCATATGGTAGCTTGTACCTGCCCATAACTAAAGTTCTAGAGGACTGGGCACCTTCTTGGGTGCCTACAAACACTTCAGACATATGGCACACAAACTCACATGCAACCAAAACAGTGAAACATTAAATAAGAAAATATTTTAAATGGTGTAGAATGGTGTTGCAGGAATGGAAGGACTGCCACTGTGTAAACACTGTGGGACATGAAGCTGCAAAAGCATCTTCTGCAGGAGGAACTAACTGAGGACTGTCTGTGACGCCAGCATTCCTTCAGGAGAACAAGGAATGCTGGTGCAAATAATGCCAGCCAATTAGAAACTGCTGCTTGCAATAGATATTTTCTTGGTACCAATGGAGGCTTGGGTGGAGGGTATTAACGGAGCTTGCAGAAGTGCTCAAATGGGGTTGCTGCAGCATTTCTCACCGGCTCCTGGCGTCTGTGTCCTCAACTCTGCCAACTCACCCCTAACCCCCAAGAGCAGGTAGGATCAGGCAGAGAACTGTCCAGGGCACAGGCAACCAACCAGCATAACAATTTTTAGTAACAAACCAGGTACCTATCAGAATCTAAAAATTTTATTTAATCTAGAACACTAAAAGAAAATAATGTACCCAGGTCAAAACTTTAGCTCATTAAATCTATGAAGATCATTCATTTTCCAGCACCTCATATAGCAATGTCATCAAGTTTCTAGACTACTTTTCTCAATGTATTTTATACAAAAGTCATGGTTTCCTTAAAATAGTCACATTTTACTGTGTTTTCCATGTATCTGAATAACTATTTAAATATTTATGTGTATTTGCCCCCTAAATTAACAGGAGGTTAATGTAATAATTATAGTTCTTGCGCAGGGCAGGGGGACTTTTAAGAAGCTACCTGTAAATCAGCATTGATGATTTAATAAGTTATAATCTAAGTAACTGTAATTATTTCCTAGTTTGGCAGTCATGAGTCAAACAGTATCTTTCTGCTTAATAACTGAAAGCTAAAAAGAAGTCAAATGCCATGAAACAAAATTCGAAAGCCATAATGTGGTGTAGAACCTCAAAGTTACTCATGAGTACTGAACAATGAAAAGTAGTTACTGTTGATACCCACACAGACACAGAGGAGTCTCTGAAGTATGCTGGCCAAAACAGTAAGCAATAACACTAAAAATGTGTCTCATACAATCATAATCTTTTGAAGTTTTAGAATGTGCAGAATTAATCATCTGAACAGAAGCTAGAACATGGAGGAAGGATGTGGAGGATTGTTTGGTATGGACTGAGACACTCTGAGACAAAGAAATGTTCTGTATTGGATTGGAGTAAGAGTTATTCATCTACTTTGTGGAAAGGCATTCAAAAGGTGGCTGAGATTGCTCAGAGGATAGAATGCGTGCTGCACTAGCATGAGGAGCTGAGTTCAAATCCTACAAACCCACATGAGGCCAAGTCTGGTAATACACATCTACAATCTCAGTGCTGCTGTAGTGAGATGAAAGGCTAGAGAAACCCATAAACGCATGAACTGGCTAGCAGTGCATACAGCAGGGAAGGACACGGCAGTGCATACAGTGGCAAAGAGCAAAGACACCCTGTTGCAAACAAAGTGGGAGAGTGACCTTTGAGCCCCACACACATATCCGTGGAGTCATTCTCTCTGTGTGTCTCTGTGTCTCTGTGTCTGTCTGTCTGTCTGTCTGTCTCTCTCTCTCTCTCTCTCTCTCTCTCTCTCTCACACACACACAAACACACACACACACACACACACACACACACACACACTGTCTAAATAATATCATAATTAAAACAAAGGTAAAAATACCCAGAAACTTGAGAAAGTAAACCTTCATGCATGTGTTACAAAAGCTATTCTTTCTGGCATTTCTATTATGTTAGTGTAATTTTAACTTTTAATTGTCTAAGTCTCCTGCTCCTCAGCCTAAAGAGAAAAAAAATTTTTTTTAACAAAATGAGCATGTGAGATTCAACAAAGAGCAGGCAATACACAAATTATCTTAAGTTTAGCATGTATGGTGTGACCAATATTTTTCCAAGGATGTCCAGAGCTTAACAAGCCTGCTAACCTAAATTGAGGAACTCACACGGTGAGACTGGCAGCAGCCACCTGGCAACAGTGGTGTGCACTGGCTGACACCAACAAGCCAGCAACCCGCAACCCGGTGTAAGATTCCAGAAACGCTGCTTTCAGCTGCAAGCAGCAATCTGTGCCCACAGCCTTGATGCACTTGCCATCGTCTCTCTGGGTCATCGCAGTAGCTCCCATTAGTTCCCATCAGGCTGATCCTTGGTGTGGGACTCCTGAGAGCAGCCACCGGAAAAGCAGCTGCTAGGCAACCTTCCAACGTGTGGGTCAGTGGAGTAATAATTTATATTGCTTAGGCTGTTGTAATTTGTTATGGTGGCAATAGAAAACTAATGCAGTATTTCAGAATTAGAATGAAATATGAAAGGGCTTTGATTTTAGGGGAGGGTGGAAAACATCTCATAAATCATGTGAATACATGAAAGAGCTGGGATGCAATCTTGATAGCATCTTTTACATCCAAACGTAATTTGTATCAGATTCTGTGACACTCCTCTGCTGGACCACCCCTATCTGGCTTGGTTTCTCAGAGCTTCTCTTCATGGTATTAGAAATTCTCTCTAGGTGTGCAAGTATTTTTAGAACAGTCCTGAGTTTGTACTCATGTTTGACATTTTGACTTCATTTACTTATAGGAAATATTGTTACAAGGCCAAAATTCTCATTTTCTTATTTTACTAGTAATACAGAAAATGTAAGTATTTTATTTGGAAATCTTTATGTACAGCTTTAAATCATTTCAGTCTCATTTGCTTCAAACACTGTCATCAGGAACTTCTCCCTCCAGTTCCCTTCTTGGTCTTTTAACTTACCATCATCCCCCTACCCCCTGAGGGTCATTACATCATCTTAGAATAGGCCTTTTGTATTCTCACCTTCAGGGTGTCTATAGGAGTGAAAGCAATAGGATGTGTATATATTACAAGAAAGGATTCAGTAAATTGGCTTGTGGAACAGGGATTGGGTAGTCTGACAATGGCTGGCTGTTCACCAGAAAAGCTAAGAACCTGTTATCTACTTGATCTACAAATTGGATGCCTTGGCCACCACAGTATGGCATGGAAGACCTGGAGAATTCCTAGAGATACCAGTCTTCCATCCACATCATGGTGCCTTTGCTATCTGTCTTCACAGTGTCTTCATCATTACTGTTGTCCATACAGAGTCGCGCATTATGAAGGAGGGCAGGGAAGAGGCAACATCGCCTTTTCCCTTAGGGCTCATTATATCTGGGGCGCCTTTTTGGAGGTTTAGCTCATTCTGAGGGCAGGCTTTTTTCAATCAGTAAATCTTTTCTGGAAACGCTTTCACAGGTGTGGCTCCTAGTTGATTCAGAGTCCATCAAGTTGATAATCAATGTTAGCTGCTACAACTGTCCAAGGCCACCCCCATCATGGCTTCATCAGAAACACCTTCTCATGCACAGTGCTTTTTCTTCCATGATGATTAGCTGTGAGATTTGGTTTAAGGGAAATTTAAACTAATCCTAAATATTTAGTTTATGTTGAAATATTATGAACAAAGCCATTGGAAACTTATTCAAAATAGTGACTGACAGGGTGACTTTCCACCATTACTTGGGACAAAGTGTGTGTGTGTGTGTGTGTGTGTGTGTGTGTGTATGTATGCATGTGAGAATTGTGTGAACATGTGTTCATGTGACAGCATGTATATGAAAGTATGTGTGTCAGCCTGTGTGTGAATGGGGGGATGTGTGTTTGTGAATGTTTGTGTATTTGTGTGTATGAGCATGTTTGCATGTGGCAGCATGTGTATTCAAAAATGTTTGTGAGAAGGTACATGTGTATATGTTTGTGTATATGTATGTGTGTGAATGTGTGTGTATGTGTGTTTATTCAAACCAGAGATCAAAAGCACTCAGTAAAGAGGAAATGTCTACCAGACTAAAGCAGAAGCTCCCTAGGCAATTCAAGAGACACAAATGTCACAAAGAAATTTTAAAGCTCTTTAATGATAAAAGTTCTTTTTTGAGATATTAAAGGAAAGCAACTTCATTTGATTATAACAAGCTCCAGTCTAAAAAATGTCTGGCTACATTTTAGGTATATAAGGGATAACAATTGTGGAGGAGGGCACTTAAATTTATTGGCTTTAATTAAATGTGTTTGCTCTAGACTGATTTAGAAGGCGTTGTAATTGAAGCAGAATACATAGAAAAGATTTATTATATATTTGGGTCTGATTTGCCTGTCCACACACAAATATTCATAGACTAGTGCAAATAAGTCTGATACACAGAAGCTATAAACCCTCTGACAATATTACTTTTTAAAATTCAAGTCAAATATTTAAAACAATCTACACATAACAAAGTATAATGTTTTCTTTCTTCCTAACTTTCAACTGCTGTGTATGATTACAGCAATGAAAGGCATGTGAGGAGGCAGGGTAGAAGATCTGTGCATCCCTAACATCCATCCAGACACTGAGACAAGATCAAGTGGAGGGATGAAAAGCAAAGAACTGGAGAAAATAAGCTGTTTCCTGAATTCACGTGCAAGAGGCAAGTGACAGGCATAGAGGAGAAATGTACGCATAAAAATATCCCCATGTCACAGTCTTTCTGCTTCCCTTCTTCACAGAGTTCTCTGAGCCTGGAGGGCAGAGATTAGATAGAGACATCCCATTTAGGACTGAGTGTTTCAAGGTTTCTCACTCTATGAACATTGTCTCCCTGTGGGTTTTTGAATTTTTTCCCATGAGGTTCAGATAGAAGCTTTTCTGGTGATGTTGACCAAGACACTGATCTATAAGAAGAGCAAAATATTGTTCATTTTACTGCTATGTTTCTATAGCAGAGTAGCAGTATTTGGGTTTCCCCCTAGATCCATGGCCTATCTAAAAGCATGAATTTGCATAGGCAAGAGAATGGGAAGGATCTGGGGGAGGAGAAACCATGATCAGAATATATTGTATTAAAAACAAGAACTATTTCAATTTTAAAAAGTAATGTGTGTCCACATTTTGTAGAAAACAAGATGATAGGTGGTTATGACTAGCTCCTCCAGAGATCCTTAAGTGGGAGTTCAGTTCTTGTTTCTCAGTTCAGTCACATTGGCTGGGTCTCTGGATGGCAGCAAGTTAGAGAGGAGAACACATGGAAACCTCTAACCCCATGGTGTACCTGTTTCTGAGCGAGGGTGAGCAAAGAGATGCCACTGTGGCAAGGGGGGAAATGATCAAGAGGGAGGAAATGACTTCAGCAGTAAAGAGGAATGATCACACACTATTTCACAGAATCAAAATCAATACAGGAACTCCATGATGCCCATTCCAAGACGACAAAGAAATAATTCTTACTTTCCCTTTACTTTTGACTCTTTACAGCTTCACAAGGTGCTGTTATTAAATCTGTTGGATAACTGTCTGCTAGAAATAATAAGAGAAACTGATAAATAAGAGGACGTGTGGATTTTAATTCAAATAATATTCACGAGAAGCCCTATATGTACTTTTCCGCATTTTAATATAGTTGAAGTTAAGAAGTGACTTAAAGACAATCCTTTCCTGCAGTTGGTGGTGGTAAGGAAAGCAGGAGTTTTGGAGTTGCCATTCTTTGTGCAAATAACTTGAGCTACACATCCTGGTCATGTAGTTTGATCTGCAAACCTTGATTAATTTTCTGTTGTAGTAAATTTATGGGAGATGGGTTTCTGCTCCACTCCATCCTGTTTATCTCCCCAGCAAATGACAAAAACCTATAGCTAGACAATGTGCAGAGTGAGAAACCTTGAAATACTTAGTCCTAATGGAATATCTCCATTCTCCTCAGGGCTCAGAGAATTCTGGAGAGATAGAATAATAGAATAGGTGGGTAATTAAGTTATGAGCTAGCTGGGGAACAAGCAAAGCTTTCAGCCTAGACATTTATTCATGAAATATTAAGTCTCAGAGTCATTATTTCTGGGAACAAAGTAGACAGGTAGGAGAACATGAGATGACAGATGCATTTAACTACAATTTTCATCCAAGGTATTCATCATCTGTTTCTGGTCTGAAACCTCCTGTGGACACATTCTGGTAGAGCATCTCTTAAGTCTACATGAGTGACTTAGTAGAAAATCCTGGAGACAATGCTGGAACATTAATGGGATAAAGAAGTCCTAAAGATTTTGCATAAAAACAGATAAGAAAGAAGATCATGGTATCACCTACCTGTCAATCAAACACTCTAGCAGCTAAGGCAGTAAGTAGGATGATGAGTTTGTGGCTATTGATAACATAGTGAGAGACTCTCTCAAAAATAAATGGATTATGTCTTGCTTGAATTTGGGCAAGTCTAGTCTGTGCTGTCACAACCATTATGAGTTTATTTGTTCAATTACCCTCTTGTATCCCACCATACAGTAGACCCAGGATGGAAAGGGAAGAGGCAGGTGTCCTTTATGCAACCAAAGAACTGCTGCCAATTGATACCTGCTAGGGGAGGGAGATTCGGTTTTCTTCAAGGGTGTTAATCCCTGATAAATCAGTGCTGCTTCAGAGGTTGGTCTGACAGCACAAATTGGACTGAATAGGCTTTTCTTTTTTATTAGATATATTATTTATTTACACTTCAAATGTTATCTCCTTTCCTGGTTTCCCCTCCAAGAACACCCTATCCCATTCCGACTCTCCCTACTCACCAACCTATTCACTTCCTCTATGCTGTCCTGTGATTTCCCTACACTGGGGCATCCAGCCTTATCAGGATCATGGGCCTCTCCTCCCTTTGATGACCAACAAGGCCATCCTCTGCTTGAGCTTTATTTGGTCTGTAAATTGTGTCTTGGGTATTCAATAAGAAACAGAGAACTGGAATTTTGGGGTAAGGATGTAAGGATATATTTGGGAGAAACTGGAGGAGGGGTTATGAATATAATCAAAATACATTGTGTTGAACTTTCAATGAATTAATAAAAATATTAAAAATAAAAGGATTAGTACTGTTAATTTATTAATACAAAGGAAAATAAGAAACTTATGTATGTGTATATATGTGGTACATATGTGCCTATAACTTACTGTTATTATTGTGTATATAAGAGTTTTACCTACATGTATCCCAGGAACTGGTGTTAAACAAAAATGTAAGCTGCTTTGTCAGTGTTGTATATCAAACCCAGATTCTCTGTAAAGTGCAGCCAGTGCTCTTAACTTCTAAGGTATCTCTCAAGTCCCAACATATGCAAAAACCCAAGTAAGTTTAAAATTACTTACAAATTAAAAGCACAATATAAAGAATGTAAAAAATATTGTATTAATTGTGTTAATATTAGGAGGGTTGACAGTAGAATGTCCTTTTGTTTTCAATAAAATATTTTATGTTGTAAAAATCTGTGTTTAAATAAGTTTCAAGAATATAAGTAAAAATTCAGCACAGGGTTATTAACAGTACTCTATTGTTTATGCTGACAATAAAACAACGTGTAAGTGCCAACATCTTAAACTCAGTGAATTATAGCACTGTCAAAATATACTGCAAAACAGATTTTTATTAGCAATATACAAAAAGATCAGCTCACAGAACAAAATACCACTGTCAGTAACTCATATAGAGGGAGGACAACCGGACTCTGCAACATCAAAAGAATTATAAAGGCATTCTAGTCATGCTAGCCAATGTAGTAAAGAAAGAAAAGAAGTTAAGTTACATATATTACAAAGGAAAGGTAAATATTGTCTTACAGGTAGTAATTGTTTACATAAAAACTTCAAAACAACTACAAAAATCAAAATTAAAATATGTTTAATAAGGGTGCTACATAGATGATAAATGCACAAAAGCAGAATATTAACTGTATCAATACAATTAAAGGTGTAATACTAAGCATTATTTAATGCAGCATAAAATTATATAAGATATAAGGAAAAGCAATCAAACAAATCTCTTTTTGAGATAATAGAGAAGGGACTGAAGAGTTTTGCAAAGGATATTTCTTATTAGTGGCTCTTGATGGGTTATAGTGATATAAGTGCTTATTCTGTATATAATTTTATGCTTTGCATTTGTGAATTATGCAAAGCTATCAAAAATTTGAGAAGTTATCATGAGTCTACAAGGTCATGTTTTTCATATGGTTACTGTTCTTAATTGAAGTATAATATTTGTGGAAATAACTTAGGAAATCTGGGGTTTTATTACTAATGGCTCTTTTCAGAAATTTTGACTGATTTGATTTTTTCTTTGCACATTCACTATTGCTCCATTTTTAATATATTAAATATATGGCATTTTTATTAAAAAGGGAAAACCATTGCTATAAAAATCAACTAACTGAAATCCATACAGATATTATAACAATGAAAATAATGAAAACAATTGTTTTATAACTCTTATTTGGTACTTATATATAATTCTATTTGTATTATATTCGGGTTTTTAATTATCACAATAACTTTAGGTGAGGAATATAAAATAAATTTTCTACCTATTCAATGCATAGTAAAATGCAGGTGCTTTGGCACAGCCAAGAGATTCATTTTTAGCATGTGTTATCTAGGTGTGCTGATGCCCAAGTGTGGTAGGAATCTGTATGTTCTAGTAGCATTCCCATTGCTCCAATTTATCCTATGACTGAATCAGATGGACCCATTGGCATTTCAAAAAAGCTATGCTGCAAGCTTGACTCCTTGTAAAACTAACATGTGAGCTTTTGTGCCCTTGCTCGTTCCTCATCCTTCTTACTTAAGCATGCACACACATAAGTATGCTCAACATACACAGAGAGAGAGGCAGAGGAGAGTAGTTTTTTTTTGCAATTTTTTTTATTGTATATATTCTATATTTACAATTCATTTCCCTTTTTCTGGTTCCCCACCCCCAAAGGTCCCACATGTCCTTTTCCCTCCTCCTGCTCCCGCATCCACCCCCTCCCACTTTACTGTTCTTGTACTCTCCCACAATGATGTTTTGGTCCATTCTAGCACCAGTGTCCACTCCTTTCTTCTTGTGAGACATCACTTGATATGTGATTTGTGTCTTTTGGTGTTCCAAGCTTCTAGGCTAATATCCACTTATCAGTGACTATATACCATGGGTATTCTTTTGAGACTGGGTCACCTCACTTAGTATGACATTCTCCAGCTCCATCCATTTCTCTAAGAATTTCATGAATACATTGTTTCTAATGGCTGAATAGTACTCCATTGTGTATATATACCACATTTTTTGTATACATTCCTCTGTTGAGGGACATCTGGGTTCTTTCCAGCTTCTGGCTATTATATATAGGGCTCCTATGAACATAGTGGAGCATGTATCCTTATTGCATGCTGGTGAATCTTCTGGGTATATTCCCAGGTGTGGTATGGCTGGGTCCTCCGGAAGTATCACGCCCAGTTTTCTGAGGAACCGCCATACTGATTTCCAGAGTGGTTGTACCAGCTTGCATTCCTACCAGCAGTGGAGGAGTGTTCCTCTTTCTCCACATCCTCGCCAACACCTGATGTCTTCTGAGTTTTTAATCTTAGCCATTCTGACTGGTGTGAGGTGAAATCTCAGGGTTGTTTTAATTTGCATTTCCCTAATGACTAGTGATGTTGAACATTTTTTAAGGTGTTTCTCAGCCATCCGAATTTCTTCAGGTGAAAAGTCTCTGTTTAGCTCTGTACCCCATTTTTGGATAGGGTTATTTGGTTTTCTGGGGTCTAACCTCTTGAGTTCTTTGTATACATTGGAGATTAGCCCTCTGTCGGATGTGGGGTTGGTGAAGATTTTTTCCCAATTTGTTGGTTGCCGATTTATCCTTTTGACAGTGTCTTTTGCCTTACAGAAACTTTGTAGTTTTATGAGGTCCCATTTGTCTATTCTTGCTCTTAGAGCATAAGCAATTGGTGTTCTGTTCAGGAATTTTTCCCCTGAGCCAATGTCCTCAAGGGTCTTCTCCAGTTTCTTTTCTATTAGTTTTAGTGTGTCTGGTTTTATGTGGAGGTCTTTGATCCACTTGGAGTTGAGCTTAGTGCAAGGAGATAAGAGTGGATCAATTCTCATTCTTCTGCATGTTGACCTCCAGTTGAGCCAGCACCATCTGTTGAAAAGGCTATCTTTTTTCCACTGGATGTTTTCAGCTCCTTTGTCGAAGATCAATTGGCCATAGATGTGTGGGTTCAATTCTGGGTCTTCGATCCTATTCCATTGATCCGCTTCCCTGTCACTGAACCAATACCATGCAGTTTTTAATACCACTGCTCTGTAATATTGCTTGAGGTCCGGGATATTGATTCCCCCAGAAGTTCTTTTGCTGTTGATGATAGTTTTAGCTATCCTGGGTTTTTTGTTATTCCAGATGAATTTGAGAATTGCTCTTTCTAGCTCTATGAAGAACTGAGTTGGGATTTTGATGGGAATTGCATTGAATCTGTATATTGCTTTGGGCAAGATTGCCATTTTGACTATATTAGTCCTGACAACCCACGAGCATGGAAGATTTTCCCATTTTCTGATGTCTTCTTCAATTTCCCTCTTCAGAGACCTGAAGTTTTTGTTGTATAAATCTTTCACATGTTTGGTTAGCGTCACTCCAAGATACTTTATATCATTTGTGGCTATTGTGAAGGGTGTCATTTCCCTAATTTCTTTCTCGGCCTGCTTATCCTTTGCGTATAGGAAGGCTACTGATTTACTTGAGTTGATTTTATAGCCAGCCACTTTGCTGAAGTTGTTTATCAGTTGCAGGAGTTCTCTGGTGGAGGTTTTTGGGTCACTTAAGTAAACTATCATATCATCTGCAAATAGTGATAGTTTGACTTCTTCCTTTCCGATTTGTATCCCTTTGACTTCCCTCTGTTGTCGAATTGCTCTAGCTAATACCTCAAGTACTATATTGAAGAGATATGGCGAGAGGGGACAGCCTTGTCTAGTCCCTGATTTTAGAGGGATTGCTTCAAGTTTTTCTCCGTTTACCTTGATGTTGGCTACTGGTCTGCTGTATATTGCTTTTACTATGTTTAGATATGGGCCTTGAATTCCTGTTCTTTCTAGGACCTTTAGCATGAAAGGATGCTGAATTTTGTCAAATGCTTTTTCAGCATCCAATGAGATGACCATGTGGTTTTTTTCTTTGAGTTTGTTTATGTAGTAGATTACGTTGATGGATTTCCGTATATTGAACCATCCCTGCATCCTTGGGATGAAGCCAACTTGATCATGGTGAATGATCGTTTTGATGTGTTCTTGGATTCGGTTGGCAAGTATTTTGTTTAGTATTTTTGCATCGATATTCATAAGAGAAATTGGCCTGTAGTTCTCTTTCTTAGTTGGATCTTTGTGTGGTTTTGGTATCAGGGTAATTGTGGCTTCATAGAATGAGTTGGGTAGTGTTTCTTCTGTTTCTATTTTGTGGAATAATTTGAAGAGTATCGGTATCAGGACTTCTTTGAAGGTCTGATAGAATTCTGCACTAAAACCGTCTGGTCCTGTGCTCTTTTTGGTTGGAAGACTGTCTATGACCCCTTCTATTTCTTTGGGGGTTATGGGTCTGTTTAGACGATCTATTTGATCCTGGTTTAATTTTGGTATTTGGTAACTGTCGAGGAAATTGTCCATTTCCTCCAGATTCTCCAGTTGTGTTGAGTATAGGTTTTTGTAGTAGGATCTGATGATTTTTTGAATTTCCTCAGTTTCTGTTGTTATATCTCCCTTTTCATTTCTAATTTTGTTAATTTGAATACTGTCTCTGTGCCCTTTAGTAAGTCTGGCCAGGGGTTTATCTATCTTGTTGATCTTCTCAAAGAACCAGCTCCTGGTTTTGTTGATTCTTTGTATGGTTCTCTTTGTTTCAACTTGATTGATTTCAGCCCTGAGTTTGATGATTTCCTGTCTTCTACTCCTCCTGGGTGAAATTGCTTCTTTTTGTTCCAGAGCTTTCAAGTGCGCCATTAAGTTGCTAGTATATGCTCTCTCCTGTTTCTTTTTGGAGACACTCAGGGCTATGAGTAAGGAGAGTAGTTTTTGATACTAGTGAAGTCAGTTTGTACACACTTCAATTACAAAACCCAGCCCAGTACCTAGTAGTAAAATGCGTTCCCAGAATGTTCATGCTACGTGGACTGGTGATGAAATTGGAGCCTAGGATCAAAATCATCAACTCAGATGCTGCATAAATTTTTCTGTGCTTTGAATATGTGGATTATACAGATCTCACCAAATTTAAGAATGAAAATTGCAAGCAAGAGGAAGGCTCTCCCCACCCCACCCCCAAAGCCGGGCGCTGTCATTTGTGCAGATATTTAGCAGGCAAAACAAGAACTTGGAAATTGATATCAACCTTTTCTATACTTCCCATATAAACACACACACACACACACACACACACACATAGACACACACAGACACACACACACACACATACATACACACGAGAGAGAGAGAGAGAGAGAGAGAGAGAGAGAGAGAGAGAGAGAGAGACTGTAGCTATTATACACAGAACACAGTAAATTTTTGCCAAAGGTATCTTACTGCAATCATTGTTAATAAGGGACACTGCCTAATATAGACAAAAATTATCAAACTGAACCGTGCAGAATTGTAATGGAATTCTCCTGGTCAGACAATGAACCATAGTTATCATAGAAGAATGTTGTTCAGAAATGAACATATCTGCTGTGCATATCCATGACTTTATAAAGTTAATGTGACAAAATGAACACAAAGTGAGTAGTCTCGAACCAAAATGGTCTTATCAGAAAAAGTGTAGAGTCAGTTTGTATTTACAACACATTCCAAATCCTACTGACTGGGAAGACCAACACACTTTCAGTGCAGCTGCAGCAAGAAGCCCCAGGTTAAGAGGAAAGAGTAGAAACCAATGAATTCAGATTTCACATCTTAATTACACCAAGGTTAGGAATGGATCACGAAACAGTACATAGGCCATTCCTTGCACAGTCCTTAAAATAGTATGTTATTAAAGTTTGTAAGCAGTGTGAGTAAAAGCCTAAAAAAAGAATGCAGTAAAGGTGAAATTTCTGCTATCAAATGCATACTCTTAAAAGGCAAGCAGAAGCTATTAAAGTAATAGCATAAAAATGGTCTTTATAATCAAGTGATTCGCAAGTTCAATTTATCTCTTCATAGTAAACTATTCCTCAGAATTTGTTTAAAATTCTAGATCACTATGTTTTGGAAATCTATCTATATAAATGCAGAGATATTTCTGCACATATATATCACATTACTAAAACATGAAAATAGCTTTAGTATGTAATTAATGTAATAACAAAATCTTTTACTCACTGAGAATTAAAATTATTTCCTTATAACAATGTCCCACTTAACATGTAATAAAATTAGCATTTTATTAAATGCCAATTTTTAACCTCTTTTTTTGTCTTTTGTAACTAACACAATACTAAGTAACTAGTTCAACTTTACAGAAAAAAAAAATCTCCAATAATGACTTTTTAAATTTGATATATTCTTTATTTACATTTCAAATGATTTCCCCTTTCGTGGATTCTGCCCCCTCCCCCTGTTCCCCAATCCACCCCTTCTTCCCTGTCCTGGTATTCCCCTACACTGAGCCTTTCCAGGACCAGGGGCCACTCCTTCCTTCTTCTTGGGCATCATTTGATATGTGAATTGTGTCTTGGATATTCCAAGCTTCTAGGCTAATATCTGTTTATCAGTGAGTATATACCATGAGACTGGGTTACCTCACTTGTCTAAGAATTTCATGAATCCATTGTTTTTAGTGGCTAAATAGTACTCCGTTGTGTATATATACCACATTTTCTGTATCCATTCCTCCATTGAGGGACATCTGGGTTCTTTCCAGATTCTGGCTATTATAAATAGGGCTGCTATGAAATTAGTGGAGCATGTAGCCTTATTACAATGCTGGGGAATCCTCTGGGTATATGTCCATGAGTGGTATAGCGGGGTCCTCCGGAAGTATCATTCCCAGTTTTCTGAGGAACTGCCAGACCTATTTCCAGAGTGGTAGTAGCAGCTTGCAACCTGGAACAATAACGACTTTTTGACAATTTCTAACTAAAATGGAAACAATAAGATTTGCTTTCTTTTCTTCTTGCACACTTCAAAAAAATTATATTGCTGGAAAGTTGGGAAAGATGATTTGTTCTTTAGGATGGACATGCAAGCTCAAGTATGAACTTTAGACAGAGCAACAACAGGACAAGTGAGAAACAATATTGTGTTCTACAATGAATGTCCAGTGTCAGATAGAAAAAGGCAACAGTATCTGCCTTCTATTTATCAAGTGTGATGCCAATGTTAAGGAAAAGAATGCTGTTTAGAGGTAGACCAGAAGGACCAAAAATACAAGACTTTCAGGACTTCGCTTGATGCCTTAATCAAAGAGACTCCACCATATTTGGGAGACATCTTTAGGACTCCCATCCAGCTCATTGTTCCTTTCTAAGCAATTCTTATTCCCCGGGAATTTGCCTGATTTACTGATTTTTATTTGCAATAATTTCAAAGAGGTTCTTTTTGTACCAGGCTAATATACCTAATATATGAGGTGCTGGATGTATTTTGAGGAGATATGCCCTTTCTCCTGAGTTTCAGAAGAACTTTGTTGGCCTCTAAAATAATAGGTTTGATTTAGAGGGCAGCTACAAAGTTACAACGTGCTGTCTGACTCAGAAGCACCACTTTCAAATTAATGAATGTCTTTGTCCAGCTTCCAAAGCTTACACATGGTTGGCATTTGATGGAGGACAGTGTTTTCATCCACAGACAAAAGCACAATGCACTCACACATAACTCTTAATTGAATCACCAATAGACACTCAAATGTAACCTATGTGTCTTATTGTTTGTACATTTGAGAATTTGGAGCCCACTTGACTGTGACTCTGGGGCATTTATGGAATATGGACTGTCAGAGCATGTAAGACTTATTTGGTCTCACTGCTGAGTCTTAAAAAGTCTTGATTCCCCTTGCTAGGACAAGAATGGGACAATCCAATATGACAACACTGTCCTCTGAGGAGTGAAGCCTCTTGCAGTCACATTTTGTCTATATTGCAATAGATCAAAGTTTTCCATGGACAAAAGTTCTGCCAAGATAGATAGATAGAGAGAGAGATAGATAGATAGATAGATAGAGAGATAGAGAGATAGAGAGATAGAGAGATAGAGAGATAGAGATAGAGATAGAGATAGAGATAGAGATAGAGATAGAGATAGAGATAGATATAGATGCAGATGCAGATGCAGATATAGATTAGATATAGATATGGATATAGATAGATATATAAATATATGTGTGTATCTACATATATATATATAGTTATAGTTATAGTTATATAATAGTGTACATAATCAAACTGGAAAAGCAGAAGCAGTGGTTTTGCTCATTTCTTTTTTTTTTAAAGATCCTACATGTTTTTTTCTATATTGTTTGTTCACATTCCAAAGGCTTTCCCCTTTCCCAGTTCCCCCATCACCATAAGTCCTCTTCCCCCCGCCCATTCCCCAATCGCCCCCCCACCATTTCTCTGTTGTGGTACTCTCCTACAAAACTGGATCCAGTCTTTTCAGGACCAGGGTCCTCTCCTTCCTTCTTCTTGGGAATCTTTTGATTTGTTAATTCTGCCTTGAGTATTCAGAGCTTCTGGGCTCATTCATATCCACTTCTCAGTGATTGCATTTCATGTGTATTCTTTTGTGATTGGGTTAACTCGCTTAGGATGATATTTTCCAGATCCAACCATTTGCCTACAAATTGCATGAATTCATTATTTTTAATTGCTGAGTAGTATTCCATTGTATAAATATACCACATTTTCTGTATCCATTCCTCCATTGAGGGACATCTGAGCTCCTTCCAACTTCTAGCTATTATAAATAAGGCTACTATGAACATAGTGGAGCATGTGTCTTTATTGTATGAAGGGGAATCCTCTGGGTATATGCCCAGGAGTGGTATGACAGGGTGCTCTGGAAGTGTCATGCCCAATTTTCTGAGGAACCACCAGACTGATTTCCAGAGCAGTTGTACCAGCTTGCAATCACAACAACAGTGTTGGAGTGTTCCTCTTTCTCCACATCCTCTCCAGCATCTGTTGTCTCATGAGTTTTTAATCTTAGCCATTCTGACTGGTGTGAGGTGAAATCTCAGGATTGTTTTGATTTGCATTTCTCTGATGACTAATGATGTTGAACATCTCTTAAGGTGCTTCTCATCCATCCGAATTTCTTCAGGTGAAAATTCTTTGTTTAGCTCTGTACCCCATTTTTCAATAGAGTTATTTGGTTCTCTGGGGTCTAACTTCTTGAGTTCTTTGTATATATTGAATATATAATATGTAATATAATTAATTGTTTTTAACAATTTAAACTTGGAAAACTATGAAAATGAAAATTGCTGTTTCAGAAATTATGCCTGGGTAGTGATCACAAGCTGATACTTATATTTACCCTACCTATGTCTTTTTTAAGATAACAATATCCAAATCATAATTTCATGTTGGAATCCAATGATTTAAGAAAACAAAAATATCAAATTTACTCATGCTAAGAATGCCTGGATGAAAATAAATAGGACACAATGGATTTGTGTTATTACGATTTCTTGGAAAATCTAGAACTAAGAGTTTGCTGTATTACTTTAGTATTTTGATACATAATTTTCCAAAGGCCCTTAGTAGTATGCCTTGCAAATTATTTAGTATCCAGAATTTTTATTTGACAGATTAAACTTTTTCCTGATACACCTAAATGTGCTTCATAAATGTTTTAAATTTCTACATCATCTTAAAATGTATGGCTGTACCAAAATCAATATAACCAGAGCAATTGTCACTTAAAATGCTTCTGGTGCCTGAAAGTTGCTGCAATGGTGTTAGCAAACATTTTCAATCCCATCTTTCACATTCTCCCTGCCATACTTCTTTAATTGCCTGTCGTTATTAATTTTTAATTTATGATGTTTTCTAATTCTGACTTGCTTTAACTTGCTTTAGGGGAGTTTTGTTCTTCAAGGCTATCTGTGTTTTGAACTATGTAGATTTGTGTGTCATTTTCTTAGCCAGCTCATCTCCTATCATCACAAAAGACCAGACACTGGGTAATTTAAACACAAAAGATTTGTCTTCCCAGCAGTTCTAAAACCTGAAAGCCCAAGATCTGGCTGTGGCAGGAGATTGTTTCTGGTGGGGCCTTCCTGCAGACAGCCAGGGTCTCCATGAGGCAGTGACAAGCGTAGTGCAGAGACTCCGATGGAGGTCTTAAAAAGGAACTCACTTTGATAGGAGCCCAACCTGGAGGATCTTCTCTAAGCCTAGTTCACTTCCAGTTGTTCCAGATTAAATCACTGTCAGGCTGGGGATAAGAGCTCCAGCATACAAATTTCAGGAAAACACAGCTCTGCTAGTTACATTAATGCAGATGGCACTGCTTCATTCTGTCTCATACCTAGAACTCCAGCCTCTGAGAATTGGCCCTTTGCAAATCATTCTACTTAAACTTCAGAGCACTGGATTTATTATAACCTTTGCAAATGTACTCCTGTGGCTTTCTCACATTCGCCCTCATTGCCCCCACCACCCTTCCCTCTCCTCTCATTTTCCCCTTCCTCAATCCACGTACTGTCACCCTTCTTCAAGTTATATCCACTTATTAGACCTATATTCTATATATGAAGAAAAATGGGTATTTGATTCGAAGAGTCTAGCTTATTTCATTTAACCTGATAGCTAATCCTATTTTCTGGAAAATGTCATAATTTCATTGTTTGTTTGTTTGTTTTGTTATTGTAGTTTTTGTTTTTGTTTTAATTTTTATTTTCTATATTCTATGTTTACATTCCAAAGGCTTTCCCCTTTCCCAGTTCCCCCCCACCATACGTCCCATAATTCCTCTCCCCGCCAACCATTCCCCAATCATACACACACACACACACACACACACACACACACACACACACACACGATTTCTCTGTTCTGGGTCTACAAAACTGGATCCAATCTTTTCAGGCCCAGGGTCCTCTCCTTTCTTCTTCTTGGGAGTCATTGACTTGCTAATTGTGCCTTAAGTATTTAGGGCTTCTGGGCTCATTAATATCCACTTATGTGATTGCATTTCATGTGTATTCTTTTGTGATTGGGTTAACTCACTTAGGATGATATTTTCCAGATATAACCATTTAGCTACAAATTGCATGAATTCATTATTTTTAATTGCTGAGTAGTATTCCATTGTATAAATATACCACATTTTCTGTATCCATTCCTCCTTTGAGGGATATTTGGGCTCCTTTCGATTTCATTGTTTTTATGACTGACTAAAATTGCACTGGATGTTTTCGTCGTCTGTGGATTGGACTTTGGGCTGTTCACATGCTTTGACTGTTGTGCATAGTGCAACAATGAACAGCTGTGCAGCTGTGCAAGTAACCTTTCATTGAGCTAACTTCCTACTTCCTTGATGTAGAAAATTCAGGAATGGTAGTTCTGATTCCCAGAGAGGCTGCACCATGTTACATTCCCATCAGCACCATGGGTTTCCTCTCCCTGTGATCATTAACAATTTTTGTCACGTATGTATGTATGTATGTATGTATGTATGTATTTTTGATGACAGTCATTGTGACTGTGGCCAAACAGAATCTCCACATAGCTTTAATATGCATTTCTCTCAGGATAAATCTATTCAACACTTCTTCATTTATTCATTTATATTTCTTCTTTTAAGAACCCCCATTCAATTCATTTGTCTATCTACTGATCTGATGATTCTTTAGATTCTTGAGCTTAATGTCTAGCTAGTGGGGATTTTTTTATCTTGAGTGTGGTGAATGTTTCCTTTTATATAGAAGCCTTTAAATTTTATGCACCTGTCAATCAATGAGATTATTTCTCAAATCTCAGAGAGTCTTTATTTACACCTAGGCTTTGAAGTATTTCTCCTGTGTTGTCCTCTAAAAGTCTTGAGTTTCTGATTTTGTATGTAGAACGTATCCATTTGGAATTGATCCTTACAGAGTGAAAGATGAATCCCACTTTTTTCCTTCTACATGTGAACATTTAGTTTTCCTGTCTGTATTTTTGAAGTTGAATTCACAAATGTATATTGTGCACACCTCAGCTGCTGTAGTTTGCAAGCGTCTTCTGGGTCCTCTTACCCTTTGTCTAAATGTTTATTGGAGGCCAATACCATACAGAATTTTAAAACATAACATTGTAGTATAAATCAAATAGAGTAATAATATATCTGCACATTTGCTTTTTTTTTTTTGCTGAGGACTATTCTTGTAGTTCAGGGTCTTCTGTGCTTCCTGAGACATTTCAGCACTATTTTATTTACTTCTGTTTGTTATTGGAATTTTGAGATTATATTCATTCTGAGGTTCACTTTCAGTTGTATAACTGTTTTTATGATGCTTGTTCTTATAATAAATATGCAGGAAAATCTTTCCATTTTCTAATATCTTCATTTTTCCCACTCTGGACTAATAGTTTTTCCTCCTTGTGGCTTTTGTCTTTTTTGGCTCTACTCCTAAGTATTTTATTTTATTTTGAGATTAATGTGTATGTTTGTCCATCCCATTGTTTCTCAGCTGCTTCTGACTGATATGTAGAAAAGATACTGCTCTCTAGAAGTTGATTTCATTTTCTTACTTTGCTGAAAATACTTACCAAATCTTATGGATGGTACTAAATATGTATCTATAATATCAATAGAATTGAACCAAACCAGAAGTAGAAATAAACTTAAAACAATTAAAGCCAAATACTTTGCTGCCGGTCATATTTTGAAAAACAAAAAAACGAAATGGAAACAGCAAAAATAATTTACTCTATCCAGTTAAAAATTAACAAGAATAAAAATAGAAATGATAATTTAAGAAGGTTAAGGGAGATGGCAGTAGAAAGGGGGAATAAATGTGTCTGGGTTAAAGAGGAACTAAATCAATAAAGCAAGAAGAATATAGAAGAATGTAGGAACAGAGAAAAACACTTGTCGATTCTTCTAAAAATATTTCACTGATAAATTTTAATGTCAATGCATCACAATGTATAATTTTTTAAACTCATATAATAATAAAAGCAAATTATACAAATCTAATGCTATGGGTATATCAGGAGGTTCTTCAAATATGCTCTATTGGCAGACATGATATAAAGTGGCTACTGCCTAACTAACCCTCAAGCTAGGAATAAGCTATGGAGAATGTTAGAATCAACACAGGATCTTTCTTCTCTCTGAAATCTTTCATTCCCAAGCTATCCCTAGTCTATAACATTAAAAAGCTACTGTCTCTTAATTGTTTTTTTTATTCTGATTTCACAACTACTTTTTAGATGAGAAGGCTTGGTCTGAATTGATAGTCTTAGGTCGTCAAAAGAAAAGCAGAAGACATGTTTGAGGTATTTATATTCTTTCTTATCTACAGTAAGCTCCCTTTTCATACACTGAACTCAACTGACACCTGCACTAAGCTGCATTATCTCTCCATGTATCGCTCTTTGTATCTACATGTCAGCATTAAATCTTTGATTTAAGGGAACAGGTTTTGCAGATGCTGTTACCTTTGTAACTCAAAGCTAACTGATGCAGTATATTTGCTGTCCTATCTTTTCTTGTCATATTGCCCTTGTTGTTTTCCACTATTTAACATGAAGTATGTTCCACATGGCAGAGAGGGTATTATTTTATTATTTCTGCATGAAGTACGTTTTCATCTGAGTTGTTTGTTAAAACACCAAATAGAACACCAACAGATTGAATTATGCTAACAATTGACAGTTAATTCCAGCTGTTTTAAAGTATTATATCTAATGCTAACCAATGTGTCCCGATATCTTATCACAGCAGTGATCTGGCTGGAAGACTACAGCAATATTCTGCCTTGTGCATCATGGCGACAGTGTGGGTAGAGACAAGAGAAGAGGTGAAGGAACTATAAGGTGAAGGATCCCTGTGTATATCACTTTATACATATGCACATGTTCTTAGATGGTAAGACTCCTCATCAGAGAGATCTCTTAAAGGACTACATTGAGGCTAATAGAATAAATACATGTTTTAATGCAACCTAAGGAGAGTGGTGAGATATGAACCTCAGCCTGAAGACATGAGGAACTTGGATGGCATTCTAACTCATCCTGAGTTCATGAAGTAGATTCTGTTAGACTAACTATAGGAACTCAGCCCATACATTATGTTAAGAATTACTATATTTTCAACTCTAAATCTTAATTTTCCACTCAAAATTTGTAGTCAGAAGCAACCTCAGAAAATAAGCACATTGCACTTGAGTCAAAATTGTGCTTGTTTAAAAATTTTTTTAAAAACTCTTAATTTATAATTGTAACTGTATTACATGGTATTTTCCAGCAATACATTTTTTCTTTAATAAATAAACTTGGAATGAAATATGCTATAGGTTATGAATTCTGTCAAAGTATGATGTCCACATTTTAGGGCCATTAGATCTAATATGTACTAGAGATAACAAGGATGTATTTATAGATTAACATCTGATTCCTATTTTAAATGCACAGGTGAATATTCAGGCATCTGTTCTTGAGCTGACAAGTCTCCTGTTTTGCTAAGTTGCCAATAGTGATTTACAATTTAAGGAAACTAGAAATTCATGATTTTATAAGTTTAACCTGTTAGTTTTCTATGGATTGCTTTAGTATTCTGCAATGTTTTGTTTGTAGGCTAATTAGAGTGTTCACAAAGATAATTGAACATATTAAATTTATAAATGAAATTTGAAATCTTTAAGGGAGTTTAATTAACTAAGTTGTAAATGGAGTCAAACATTAATCAAAGTCCTCCTTAGGATGATTTTAAATGTGAGCTATACAAACAAGAGGAGGAGAATTTTAATTTAAAATCTAAAACTTTTTGTAAATAGTCTTTTGACATCCAAAAGTCAGATGAAAGTCACCTTAAAATGCCCACTGACATCGGCTGCGTGAGCTGCAAGAAAGGCTCAGTTCGACCATGGCATTTATGCTCCATAATGAATCACAAATCTTTTCTTTCTATTATTATTTTTAATTATAAAGTTTTATACATGAGCATAGATGGGAGAATCTAGAATTTTCAAGGCTTGTCAGGTCAAACATCACCATCCGAAACTCCCTCTTTCACTCATCGCATCTTCAGAAGACCTACTTGCAATATACTTGGAATCTCCTTGGATTGGACTAGCATATATTAATTATTGATCTCACAAAAGCATTAAAGAAAGAAAGCAAGCCTCATAGTTATCACTGAGTTTGCTCTACTGACTTGCCAAGACATTTGTAGATTGGGCTCTTGTTCTCAGCCTGTGTGTAATTTTTTCAACACCTATTTTTAATGTTGGTTCTCAAATGCCTTAGCCTCCCTTTTAGCCCACCATAGGTAATCAGAACAAAAGGATGCAGGAGGTGGGGGAAGTAGACCTGTTTAGAAAGGTGCTTTGAAATAACTTTTCTCTGTGTTATCTGGAAATCAGCAGTTCAGTTCACAGATCAACAGTGGCAGCTCGCTCCACTTGCAAACACTTCACAGATACACCAACAGTCCAGTTCATTAGAATCCGGTTGGCAACAACAGTGACACGACAGCAGAGAAAGCCAGGCTTCCTTGGCAGTGCCTCTCTCGGCAAGCAAAGATCAACAAAGACTTAAGACCAACAAGCTTTGCCCAGCTAGCTCTGTAAGCAAGCCTAGCTCAGTGGCCCTCACTGTCCATCAAGTCTATTTATACCCTCTAAACATCACATCTCCTCCTCCCCGGGTCTTGCCGTCCTGCCTCTGCACATGCACCTGTCTCAGTTGACATCACTCTGCCAATCAGCCTGAGTCTGAAGAAGCATCAAGAAACTGCAGCACACCACCAGAAGTCTTTGGTGTGTTTCTCTCTATGGAGTCCCAATAAATGCAGCTTAACTATACAGTCTAAGGCAGACCAATACATGCATATTTTTGGCAAACAATTCTTCATCATGACATGTCCTTTCACATGCTTGCTTTAGCAGAATATACTCTCTGGTGTCTGCTTTAGCTAAATGATCCTTCACAGTTCTGCCTTAGTCTTTCACCTGTGTCCATTTCAGGAAAATACTCCTTTATGTATTTGCACCAGCAAAACACCATCGAACTGACTTTCCAAAGAACTGTTAAGTCCAATTTATCTGTGTGTCATTATTTGCATCAACAATGTTCTATCTTGGTATAAATAAGTTATTCAATCTATAATTGGATCTGGAATATAAACATGACTGCAATCTTTATTACATATTTACATTTCTTTTTTGTTTTGTTTTGGGTTGTTTTGTATTTTGTTTTGTTTGTTTTGTTGTTGTATTTAGGGTTTGGGTTTTTTGAGTTTTTTATGTATATTTTTGGTTTTTTGGTGTTTTTGGATTTTTGGTTGGTTGGTTGGTTGGTTGGTTGGTTGGTTGGTTTTGGTTTTGGTTTTTCAAGACCATGGTTCCTGTTCTGGAACTCACTATATAGACCAGAGTAGTCTTGAACTCCTAGAGATCCCTCTGCTTCTGGCTCCAGAGTGTTGGGTTAAAGTCATGTGCTACCATCTTACAGCTACACTCAAATTTCTTAAGGTTACAAATTCTCTGATTTTTGCTTTATTTGGCTTTATGTGAATGCATTGAAAAACAAGTAAAATTGTATCACAGCTGTCTAACTGTATAAGGAACTGATTTCCTGCAGTAGGGTGTATAAGAAATACAGTTTTTGAGCTTTTTTTATTTTCTCATCCCTAACTCTGAGTTTAGCTTCACATACTGATGATTTTCTTTGTTAGAAATACCAAGGGTGGGAAGATAACACACCAACTAAAGTGATGCTTTGCAAACATAAAATCCTGAGTTCTAATCCTCAGCACCCACACAAATTCACAAAAAGCAGGATTTATCTGCAATTATTGGTCTCTTATAGCAAGATGTGGATGGAGAGAAGATAATCCTTGAGAGTCTTTTAGCTAGCTTAGTGAGTGCAACACCAAACGAGATATGCTTCCTCAAAAAAAAGATGAAGATGACAGTTATTCTCCAAACTCAACATGTACAGAATGGCAGGTATACTCTTGCACTCAGACACATGGATATACACACACATACACACACTCACACACACACTCATGTGCACATGCACATACATACAATACACTCACACATACACACACGTGCGCGCGCACACACACACACACACACACACATGCACATACCACATTCACACATACAAATGAATCTTTAAAATCAGGAATAACTGAATTTCCTCTTTTAGGTTTTAAACTTTTATTTCATTTTAAAGGCCTTTTAGAAAGGTTTTCATACAGTATATTTTGATAATATTCTTTAATATCCCTCCAATATTTGCCATATCTCACCTTCCATACATATTGAAATTCATGTTCTCTCTCTTTCTCTCTCTCTCTCTCTCTCTCTCTCTCTCTCTCTCTCTCTCTCTCTCTCTCTCTCTCTTAAAAAACAAAACCAACCAGACCAAATAAGAAATATATAGTATGTACTCACTTATAAGTGGCTATCAGCCATAAAAGTACAAGATACCCATGATACATACAACAGACCAAAGAAACTAAATTTAAAAAATGACCCATGCATGGATACTTGAATCTCACTTAGTAAAGGCAATAAAATAGTTCCACTTGGGGGTGAGATATAATCTCTAGGACTAGCCAGAGACATGGAATCTGGGAGGATCCCAGGAGTCAATGTGGATAATCTTAGCTGAGAAGAATAACAGTGGAACATGGGACATGAAGAGGCTACCTCCTGTTGCCAGGCAGTAACTCCAGTGGAGGAATAAGAAACCAATGCACCCATAAAACTTTTGGCCTAAAGCTTGTCCTGTATAAAAGAAATACAGGAAAAATTGGACCAGAGATTGAGGGAATGGCCAACCAACAACAAGCACAACTTCAGACTCTTCCCAAAGGCAAACACCAATCCCTGACACTACTGATGCTATGTTATGCTTGAAGACAGGAACCAAGCATACTTGTCCTCTGAGAGGTTCTACCCAGAAGCTGTCTGAAACAGAAGCAGAAACCCACAGCCAAACACTGGACAGACCTTAGGGACTCTTATTGAAGAAATGAGGGAAGAACTGAGTGTCCTGAATGGGATAGGAACTCCACAGGAATACTAACAGGCTCAACTAACCTGAACCCTTGAGGGCTCTCAAAGACTGAACCACCAACCAAAGGATATAAACAGGCGGGATCCAGGGTCCCTTCACATATGTAGCAAATGTGCATTTCAATCACTGTGTGGGTCCTCCAACAACCAGAGAGAGGACTATCCCTAAAGCTGTTGCCTGTCTATTGGATCCGTTCCCCAACTGGGCTACTTTATTTGACCCAGAGGGAGAGGATATACATTACCCTGCAGAGACTTGATGTGCAAAGGTTAAGGGATAACAAGGGTTCACCACCACCACCCTAGGTGATAGGGAAAGATGAGGGAAGGGACTATGTGAATGGCAAAGACCAGGATCAGGGCATCAATTGGGATAGAAAAAAGGGGAGGGAGAGAGAGAGAGGAGAAGAAGAAATAGGAGGAGGCAGAGAAGGAAGGAAGGAAGGGAGGAAGGAAGGAAGGAAGGAAGGAAGGAAGGAAGGAAGGAAGGAAAGAAAGAAAGAAAGAAAGAAAGAAAGAAAGAAAAAAAGAAAGAAAGAAAGAAAGAAAGAAAACAAGTACAAAAAGCACATAGACATACACTAATGAGTACAGGCCCCAAGGCATAGAGACTTATTTGTGTGGGTCAACTACTCCTGAGCATACATTGTACTCTGAAATGTGTTTGATATATCAGTGTCTCCATTGAAGAAACTGATTATTACCTCTTCTAGCAGCTATCATTGTGAATAGTTTCTTGGCTAGAGGTGTATCCACTTTCCCACATTTGTGCTGAGCTTTTGTCTGGCTTGAGCCTGTACAGGTCTTATGCATGCTGTCACAGTCTCTGTTAGTTCATATATGCATCAGCACTGTTTTATCTGGAAAACACAGCTTCTTTGGAGTAATCCATCACCTCTAGTTCTAATAATTTTCCACTTTCACATAGTTCCTTGAGCCTTGGGAAGAAAGCTATCATAAAGACATCCCATTTAAGGCTGAATAATAGTAGGCTTTCTCCTGGAGCCCATAACCTATCTGGACTTGGGTTCTCTTCATTAGAAGCATTGGGTACGGGCTCCATCCCATGGAGTATTACTTATATCCAGAAAAAACCTAAAATATTAGTTTATTACCCCAATAATGCCTGTGCCACTGTTGCACTAATGGGCTTATCTTGCTAGCTGGTCACTATTATATCTCACACTATTCATATCTTGGTGTGACTGATGAGTGATTTCCCCCCCCAGTAGAATGTATAGTCCCTTCCATGACTGTGAACACTAGTTAGTAGGAATAAAACTTCTAATTGGGCACCAGTACAATTTCTCCATGTTTGATGCCATCAACAACTGCTTCAAGTGTCTTCTAGTAGCCTCAGTTTTCCACTCTGGAAATTTGAATTTTATTTCCTGAGCATGCTGATAATGTTCTGTTATAATACATATGATTGCCTCCACTGATGTGGCCTCTGATAGAAATACACCATCTGAAACTTCTGTTTGTTCTTCCTTACCATTTCAAAAGCATTATATGTGTATGCTGTCTCTCACCTTTCTGGTGTCTCTTAAATGTCTGTGTGTCACTGGGTGTGCTAAGGACTGACCTTTAACTCACTCCATTTCTCTACTCTGCTTTCTCTTACGTCCAATGACTTTCTCAAGTGACACAGTCAGCTTTCTCTTTCAAATTGCTTATTAAACACTGTTCAACACAATTTTAGCCTCTTCTACTATAATGTTTGCATATTTACTTTATAACCTTATTCCTGTTCTCTCTCTCTCTCTCTCTCTCTCTCTCTCTCTCCCCTCTTCCCTCCTTCCCTGTCTCCCTCCATCACCATCCTCCTTCTTCCCCATTTCTCTCAAAGAATAGCTACATAGCATTTCTTTCCGTATAGATAGTTCGGGTCTATGCTATTTCCTTTTCCCCATGTATCTTAAAGATCCTGTCTACATTCTTGTTCTTTCATCTCTTTGTTCTCAGGAGCATGCATGAGCTTTAATTCATCAGGAAACATTGTCCAATGTGGTTTACTGCATGTAGAACATGACACAGGACACCTTCCTTACTGTACTCCCTTACACTGTCTTCTTTAAGGTAAAGTTTTCAGTTCCGTCTTGGAGACAAAGAGATAATAGACATAACCTGATTGAAGAGAGATGAAGACCAAGGAGATCTTCACCTTCAGGCATTTGCTGTTTTGGATTCATTACCAGTTAAGTTGATATTGCTTGTTCTGAGGTATTGTGTTGTACTTCTCTGCAAGAAAACAATCTACTTTATGGCCATCAGACCCAGAGGCAGTGCTAGCACTGGTGAAATGGGGCTTGTGACACAATTCTTCTCTCTGCCATAACCGTGACTACCTTCCCTTTCCTTACTGCCAGATAAGAATTGTTCTCTTTTTAATCAGGTAAATAAGTTATCCATCATCTGCGTACTTCTTAATTTAAAAAAAAAATGTGACTCCCCTATGTGAGGTAATTTTATCACCATTTTATAGTTTCAAGAAGGTACAAAGTACTGCTGTGCAGTATATCACATAGACTCAAGTGTTCATACTAACTCTTGCCCTTTCTGAAGAGAAGCTCAACTGTGTGATTCTTGGAAGAGTTCTATAGATTCTGGTTTACAACCTTTAGCTAAATCATTGGAATTTTCTGTTTCTCAGATCCTTGTATTTTCCAAACTATGTTAATGATGAAGTTAAAAGCAGCATTGTGGCTTCTTACTTTCTCTTCCTCACTAGAAAAGCTGCTTAAGAAACACAGCCTGTTTTTTTCCACATTTAGTAGGATCTGCCTGAAATATCATTTAGTCTCTTGCACTCAGGAGTAGCATTTTTTTTCTTTTGTTGGAATAGGCTAATGATAACTTTATTTTCACTTATTTTATAATTTTAATTTCCTTAAAAATAAAATGTCATATTGATTCTCAAATATGTTGTTCAAGATACAAATGGTTATTATTTACAAATTTATAAATTATCTAAACTATCCAAGCATTTATTTACCTTATTTATTAGATCTCAGCATTTTGTAATCCATTTTTAAAAACCCTCTTTCAATTAAATAAAATCCTAAGGCCACCACACTTTTATTAGGGTTACAACTGGGCCTTTAAAACTGTGAGAGGCAGATGGAGGGAGGGATCTAGTAGGAAGGGCATGTGGAGGGGTATGGGAGATTCAGGATCAGGTGTGGAAAAGGACAGGAGAGATGGCTAAATGACCATGAAAATAAATGGAAACCTTCAAATGATAGGTGTGAGGTGGTAGGGGGTATCTCCATGACACTGAGACATAGCCTGGGACAAGGGAGACACCCAAGAATCAATGGGGGTGACCTTAGCTGCAACTCACTACATTGGAGATATGGAACTGCAAGAGGGTATCCCGTGTCCAGACCAGAATCACAGTGCAGTGATAGAGACACCAAGCCACACACAAAACTTTCAACCCAAAATTTATCCTTTCTACAAGTGCAGGTACAGGGGTGGGAGAAGAGACTGAGGGAATGGCCAATCAATAACTGGCCCAACTTGAGACCCACCCCATTGGCAAGCACCAATCTCTTAACACTATTAATGATACTCTGTTATGCTTGTAGACTGGAGCATGCTGTCTTCTGAGAGGCTCCACCCAGCAGCTGACTCAGACAGATACAGATAACCACAGCCAAAGAGTAGATGGAGTTTGATGATTCTTCCCAAAGAATAGGAGGAAGAATTGTGGGTCTCGAAAGGGATAGGAACTCTACAGGACAACCAACAGAGTCAACTCTCCTGTTCCCTTGGGGCTCTCAGGGTCTGAACCATCAATCAAAGAGCACAGTCTGGACCTAGGCCTCCCTGCTCACATGTAGCAGAAGTGCAGCTTGACCTTCAGGTGGGTCTGGAAGCTGTCGCCTGTACAAGGACTGTGTTCTACAGTCTGGGACTGAGTGTGAGAGGAAGCACCTAGGTTCCCAACGACTTAAAGTGCCAGGATGTGGGGATACCCAGGAGAGTCCCCACCTGCAGAGAGGAGAAGGGGAGTAGGGGAGGAGGAGGGAGAAGGATTGTGGGAGGGGATGACTGGGAAGGGGGCAGTGACTGGAATATAAAGTGAATAAGTAAAAAAAAAAAAATTAAATAAAAAAAAAGAAAATTCAATAAAATTCAGCAAATATAACTACAGGGGAACTGTTATAGGACCTGAATGTTTCTAGGACTTTGAGTAAAATAGAAAACAATTTACAAAATAAAATACTAAACATAGACTGTGAAAAAAATAAAGAAATCCTTCTCTGTGTAGGCCAGTGCTGCCTTCATCCCTAATCCAGAAACAATCTTCAATTGACAACCACTTGCAAATAAAACAATAGTTTTCTCCAAGGGAGTCTCATTAGGGAAACAAAACACTCTCAGTTGTGAGCCCCATGCCCAGCAGTAGATGGTCCACAGAAAACAAACTCAGTGCCATCTTTTGGTGTTCTTTGTCTTTTAATGTTTAGTTAGGATATTCATTTTTACGGGTCTTTTGAGTATATCTTAGGGCTTCCTCTTTTGTGTTTTTTTTTTTTTTTTGTGGAATTCTTCTTTATGAGAACATGTATGCCCCTGAGTCAAGATGGTTTCATTTTGACTCTTCTGTTTGATTGGTCTATCTTATTTTGATTTGTTTATTTGTTTTATCTTACTGTATTTCATTTTATTTATTATTCCTTAGATGCCTGTTCATTTGCTAAGAAGAAATAGAAAGGGGCAGTGGGAAAGATCAGGGATGAGTGCAGGGAAGGCAATTTATAATCAGAATATATTTTAAAAGGTATTTTTAATTAAAGAGATGAATATAAAATTTTCGATAATTAACATTCACAAGGTTCTTCATAGGGTAAGTTATTTGTTAAGAAAATTTT
Organism: Apodemus agrarius; assembly: GCA_964023405.1. Taxonomy (NCBI): domain Eukaryota; kingdom Metazoa; phylum Chordata; class Mammalia; order Rodentia; family Muridae; genus Apodemus; species Apodemus agrarius. The sequence goes on along the minus strand of OZ030008.1, from coordinate 56,778,095 downwards.
AAAAAGAGCACTGTGGATATTGCCCAGCCTAGCAAGACTCTGAAATCAATACCAGCATGGAAAATTATTTAATTAATAGATTAGCAGTAAACTAAATCACAAGCAGTGCTTTGTTTAAATTCTTACAATCCATCTCTAGCCATTTTCAAATAAATATAAATTGTTCAAATTCTTAAGAAATAAATTTATTTTTAGAATTTTATTTGTCTGAATATTTTGCTTCCAGATATGCATGTGAACCATATGCATGCCTAGTGCTTATGGTGGACAGAAGAGAATATTGTATTCCCTTGGAATTGGACTCACTGATGATTGTGGACTGTTGCTGGGATCCAAACCTGGGTCCTCCTCAAGAGAAAGAAGTGCTCTGCTAGTCCATCTATTCCAGTTTTCAAAGTACTTTAACATTTTAAAATTATATTTATTTATTTCATGTGCATGTATGTATGTGTGCACACTCATGCATATGCAGGGATCCCAATTTGCAGGAATCAGCTCTTGCCTTTGAGCTATATGACTAATATAGACCCAGAAACTGAATTCAGGTTCTTAGGCTGGGTCCCAACCCCTTTACTTACTGAGTCATTTGTTGGGACTCAATATGTTTTTGAATGTAACAATACATCACCATATTCCATAATTAATACATTCCATTTATATTTAAAAGGCACACACATGTGTATGTTTGTATATGTGTGTATGAATGTGTATTTTAATTGAAGTGTTCAGGTTATAATTTAAACTATCATAGGAGCAGTAGGAAGTGGGAGTATGGACAATGGGACACTTCTTTACACATTTGATTTGTTATAGAGTGTGTGGGTTTTCATAATCAAGCATTATGAAATATTATTACATTACTATTTCTAATATTTTACTTCAGTTAAAAACCCAAGAAAAAGGAAGAACGGCAGGTGACAACTCCAGCTGTCATAAACTCATCTTTATGGATCATCTTTTCTTACCTAGTCCGTGTGTTAGTAGATGCCTGCTAGAACTAGAGGAGATTCCATTCTGTATGCAGTGAAGATAGATATACAAGAGTGAGGATTGCTCAACTGGAGGGTCACTCCATCCCCAGTGGGCAATAATTCATTCTATAAATGTTCTAAGAATTATTGCATATTCTGAAAGCTTATTAATGATACATGTTTGGGGATTGAATAAATGGAGTATATCTTGTTTATCAAACTATAAATACTGGAGGTTTGAAACAAAGGGTGTCTCAAGTCCCTCTAGAATGGTTTTATATTTCTGGATAAGTTCAGTGACTATTGATCATGGGTCTTTTTTAAATAATGTGAACATGGCTCTGGTGAAATAAAAGGTAAAATATGAACTTCAAAATGAAATTGGAGGCCTGCAGATTACCTAAGGTAAGATTCCTTCTGCTGTGTAGAGATCATGATTCAAAAGGTCAAAGTTATGCAGCCCACACCGCATGCATGCAGGCAAACACTCACTGGCTTCTTTTTTATACAATAAGATAAGGAGAGGAAAAGAAGCAACAAATGGACTACAATAAATCTCACATAAGTTTAATAATCAAATCGTAAAAAATCTGTATCAGGATTCTCCACAGTGGAACACTCCACCAACCTTAAAGTAGAACTTTTAGATTTCAGTGCAAAACTTGTTCTAAATTCTACTTTACTGGGTATCATAAAAAGACAGAAATTCTTTCATTTTTACTTATTTATTAACTAATGAAATTTCTAAAAGAGCATTTTAACTCAAATGTTTCTTAGTTTTCCCCAACATATACTAAAAGGAGAGAAAAATATAATAACACAGGGAAAACATGATAAATAGATGAATGACTGATTTTGATTCTCTAGTCTCTTTTCTAAGCAGCACAATGGAGTTTCAATAGCCTTTATCAATGATTAAAAGCATTATTTCCATAGGGAAATTTAATTTTTTTGCAATCAAATAACAAACAAAAAACTATCAGCAAATCCTTCCTGAGTGCCTGCTCTGTGGGGGTGGCTAAGCACGGAAGAGCTAGGAAAGCAGGGAGCAGTGCTTATGTAAAAACCCCCGGCTCTGAAGGTTGCCACAGCGGGTTGATAAGGGCAGATCCCTCAAATATGTTTAAAAGTAAGAAACAAAAGAGACAGGATTGTTTCTTGGCCATGTGAGGAAATAAAGCAAGGTAACCATCCAGGTAGGTACAGTAAACCTAGTACTTAGGACACAGAGTCAGGAACTCACCACAAGTTCGAGATCATCCCAGTCTACATAAAGAGTTCTAGGTCAGTAAGAGTTATATAAAAAGACACAGCACTCTCTCTCCAACACACAGGATAATAATAAAATAAAGAATGAAAAGAGGAAAACAGGAAGACAATGACCTGCAAACCAGAATGAAGAATTCAACCTTGCTAATACTACATTTTAGACTTTCAGATTCCCATGAAGTATGTTTTGTCTTTAAGTTACCCAGTCGGTGGAATTCAGTCATAGCCACTGAACTTATATTGACCCATTGTCTGTGGGTAGAAATGGTACAGAAAAGGATGACCTGTTAGTGACTACTCAGTGTTGGGGTGGGGAACTGTTTGGTTATGGAATGTCATATTCCCAAGACCTCTTCTTGCATTTTAGACATTCCTAAGCATACTGTATGGAAGCTTTGTAGAGCTGTGCAGCCTCCCAAGAGTAAGTCTATTCCTGCTCTTGGTGCTGATCAGCAGTCCTTTCCCAAAGATAAGAACATTGTTAATAATTCTCATTAAGCTCAGTTAAAATCCTGTTCTTCATGCAAACTCTATAAGCCTACCCACACTTTAGACAGCAGGTATTTTTTTCTACCAATGATTTTATTAGTAACAATTGAATCAAAATTTGAAGCCAAGGCTTATATAAAACACGTTCATCTTGCCAAAATATTATTATTGGAAAAAGGATATGTCGTATATAAACAGAACATAACAAATCCTTTAATTTAACACAAGCCTTTCTGGGTATTAATCTTTGTCTTGGTATCACATCCAAATCTTATAAAATCCAATATGATGTTAATCTCATTTGGAAAAAATGCAATATATTTACTGAACTATTTTGCAATTGAGCAGAACTCATCCCAAAGCATTTCCTCAACACTGAGATTAGATATTTCTCTCTCATCAGCTTTTGTTCCTTTTCATTTGTTGTTAGAAATTTTCTCTGCTAATGTAATACCAGAGGTTTTTTTGCATCAAACATGTTTTGATGGGTACCTCAGTTTTCAACCTTTGGTTCGTGCCATGTCCTGGATTTAATCAGCTATGTGTTTATACTAGATCAAAATTAAAACAGAAAACAACTGGTCAACATACAGAGAATAAGACACTATGGAATGTTTAGCCCTAAATGAAACAGCTATGTCACATACCCTCCTTCATGGTTCATGGATCTATGTGGAAAATGGGGCAGAAAAAATATGAGAGCCAGAGGTGGTGGAAGACTTCAAGGAAACTGTTTTCTAGACACAATTGGGCACGTACCCATAAAATCTCACAAACTCTGGCAGCATGAGAAAGACCTGCACAAGCTCAAACCAGAAAATTTCCCAACACAGAGGGTGGAGGTGGGCATGAAATCACAACCCTAACCAACCATATTGCTCTTGGTCAGTGTTTTCTTCCAGCAGCAGAGAACCAAGGTAGAATATATGGTTATAATGCTATGGGGAGGAAAGGGTTTGTTTTATACAGGTTATAGAGCCTCATCCAGAGACACTAAGACAGAAACTAAAGGTAGAATCTGGAGGCAAGAACTGAAGCAGAGGCCACTGAAGAACACTGCTCACTGCTTACCGGCTTGTTCTTTCTGTCTTGCTCAGACTGCTTTCTTAGATCAGGCTTACCTTCCCAAGGATAGAACCTAAAGTGGGCTGGGCACTTTTCACATGAATAATCAAGCAAGTTAATATCCCCCACAGACATGTCCACAAGCCAATAAATTGAGGACAGTTCTTTCAGTGAACATTTGCTCTTCAAATTATGTTTACATTTGTGAAAAATTGACAAAAACTCTGACACCATATCTACCTAACTTTCTAGTATCATTCACTAAGCATTGTGACCATGTCCATCTACCTCATTCCCTTCTTTATTTCTGAATTCCTTTGGTTTTCCCTTTTTAAACTTTGTTTAATTTTGTTTTCCTTTTAAAGAGTTCCTCACAGTTCTTGATCAAACCCCTATTCCCTGCAGTGAATAATAGTATCCATTAATTATTACAGTTAAGATGTCTTACTTCATCTTCTGAGGTTGACAAGAAAGTCTTACCAGGTTGCTTAGATAATAAATATATGTGGGGCACATGTGTTTAAGAGACTGTATCTTAACCCATTTCTGTGATCAAAAACAAGACGTCCCAGTTGATGGAGAATGGAGATCAGGGTCAACTTAGCAACATCATCAAGTGACAACTACAGCCCTTTTATAAAGGTAAACCAATCATCAGTGAGCTGCACAGGTTGTGCTCCGCTAGAATAACAGGATCAAGAATTTTCAACTCATTGACTTTTTCATTTCCATATGCCTGAACACCTGAGACACAAGAAACAGAGTATTTATCAAGCAAGCAAATGGAATATGGCCTCCACTTACTAGAGGCAGTAATGTGTTTCCCCTTTGACATCAAAAATGTATAAGAAAATAGGAGAATTTTGATAGAAAATGGAAAGGAGTATGAACATATGAACAGAAAATTGTGCTATAACAAACAATTATGTGACTGCATTGTTGGATGAGTTCAAAATATAAATAAACATCTAGAAGAATGAGATAATACATCTTTTTCATCAGTGTATTTTAATTCAGCAACTCAGTTTGAGTGACAATGAAAACTGTGGGGATGCTAGATTGTATCTTCTACCTATTGCTCCTGCCAGACAAGTCCAGCCCGAGGTGCTGTCAGATTCTTAGTGAGGTAACAAGCCACTGCGTGAAAAGTGCCACATGAATTATTCTGAAAACGCATGGGAAATGTATTCGTGTTTTCTTGTAACCTCAAGCTTATAATTCAGTTTGGAGACCATCCTATATGAATGTAGAAACACTGTAATTATGTTCATAAATTGTTTTTTTAAACATGCAAATGAGCGTGGTTCAGACTGCATGCATAAGTGTGGGGCGTGCTGTAGAGTGATGATCAGTGCCCCTGGGATTAATCAGGGAAAAGTTTCTAGTGGTGGTGGGGGACTGAATTTTAAACAGAATTTGATATATTTGTTTATGTAGCACTCATTTTATAGTTTCTAATTATAAATATAATATATTCTTATAATCTTATGTCAATAAATGTGCAAATTCCAAATTAGTAATTAAAAAAAAAACCCTACAATCCCATTGACCAAAGATCCTAATGAGCAACTGACAGGCAGACATTGAGGGGGATAAAGCCCTCAGGAGTCTCAGTTAACATCAATCTACAGATCAATGCTCTAGTCACACACTGTTGCCAGGTAGCTAGACAGTTAGGAATTTCCAAATTTTTGTTATTATAAACAATTCCAAAAAGCATTTTTGCTGATAACTTTCTTGTCCTAAGTATTATTTTAATATGCATTTAAAAAATTCACTCAATCATTATTTGTGACCGCTTTACACATCCTACTTTTTTAATGTTCATGTATAATAAAAATATCACCTCTATATAGTTATGATACTATGTGACACATTTCTGTACCTACCAGCATTTCCAGAAATATGTCAACATGCTAATTGTTATTTTTCTCCCCCTAAAAGTAATAATTTTATGAGTATGTAGTAATTTAGAAAATATAAATTAATAGCATTAATGTATTAGTGAAGACCATTATTATGGGCATACATAATGTTTTTGTGCACTGTGTAAAAGTTATCCTTCTGTTATTAAAATGCTGATTTCTCTGCCCTCATATCTTGTTTCGATCAAGACGGGACATTGTAATGCTTAGGTCAAGGCCAGGTTTGTGTAAACAATTCTTACCATCTAGTCTCTGCCCTGTCTGTAAATGCTGATGATCCAATGACTGGGCAGAAGAGCCAACAGGGCAGGGGGGTCCACCCGCCATGGGAAGGAGTGGAGGTGGTCAGAACTGGAACCACAGGAGGAGAGGGCCTGAGAAGTAAAAAGCCCCCAAAATCAGATCAATAATAATATGCAAGTATAATGGGATGTGGCTGGGCGGTGGACAGATTAGCATAGGAGATTATTGTAAATCATTTAACTGTCCAGTATTGAGGTAAGCCTTGAACTAAACCATGGCTTCTCTGTGTGGTTATTGAGGACTAACAAAGGTAAGTAATACAGCTGCTGAATTGATTCACTGGTTATGTTTACATTAAAAATTTAAAAGTAATTCATTTTATACATTGTTACTGCCCTTTTCAGGTAGATATGCCATCAAAGCTTCCCTAAACACTACTCTAGAGGGCCATCTTTGGCTTCCCTCACACAAGCCATCATCATAAGTTTTGTAATAGCTTTATGAAAGACAGAATTTTCTACCACTTTCACATCTTCTTTTATAAGATTTGTTTCTATTTTTATTTTATTTTTTCAATGTTTATTTCTTTCTTAATTTTGTATGTGCATGTGTTTTTTGTGTATCATGTATGGTCATGTGTACATGAGTGAGGTATCTGTGGAAGCCAGGAATGGAGGAATGCCCTGGGGTTGGAGTTACAGGCAGTTATGAGCTGTGGGTGCTGTGAACTGAACTTGGACCCCATGCAAGACCAGTACACACTCTTAACCATAATGTGGCATCTCTCCAGTTCTCATTCCTACTTTTAAAATGCCTATTTTATCTTCATTATATCTCACTGACATTTATACTGTTATTTCTTTTTTTAAAGACACAAGTAACATTTTCTAGAGACTTCCTGGATTATCATCTTAGTATTACTACTTTCAAACCCCCTTTTCTTCAGAATTTTTCAAACATGTTTCTTAATCTGTTAATTTTGATAACCATTTTTTCTCTTTTTAATAAAATTTAAAAGTAATCTCTCTTCTCCCATATAATACATCATGTACAAAGCATCCACATTGGTATTCCCTGATTGCCCTTGTAGCCTTCTACTCCCTCTGGAGTGTCCCTATATGATCTCTACCTACAACCCCCACAGCATCCTTTATCGTCATCTCAGCTCATTCTACTCCTCAGAGCAGATAATAAGTGGGTAGCTAATGGTGAACAAACTCAATATCTTTATCAGGATAGTTCAAGATCATAAAAGTGTATCTACTCACTATAGAAGGCAGTTTAAATCTACACAGAGGTTAGCCTCGGTTTATCTCATTTCTCTAGTCACCTTTGTTATTATTCATCTACACCTGACATTAGGTTAATTTCTCCAGGATTCTGCAAAGTATACAACAAATATATAACTGATTTCTATGCTTTTCTGCTTTATTTTGTTATTAAAGATACAAAATAATTCAACAGACAGCATGCCCTAAGTTGTTTTCTATTGAGCTTCAGATATCAGGTGCTGGATCCTTTAATGATGGGATAATGGTGAACAAATATCCATATCCTCCTTCCACAGCCATCCCAGGGAGGGCTGTTCCTTTTTCTTTCTTCATTTATGAATGGAAACTAAGTCTAGTATTTGCAACAGAATCCCTAAACGAAGAACACCACAGAAGTTGAAACACTCCAAGGACACTACTCCAGCCAGTCACCTATTTGAGAATTCACATCTGTTTTTCCTGGTCTGGATTCCAATAGAGAGAAGCAGTAACCTCATATGAGTCAGGAAATAACCAAGTCTATTCAGACTGAACCCTGTTTAATTAGAGTAAGAATGACATCTGGGAAAAGAATTGTGGCATTCTGCAGGAAATATTTTAAAAAGTGGCATCTTCTCATGCTATTGCTGGCAACTCTCAGGACCTAGAGACCCTGCTCACTCCATGGTTAGCCCCAAGCAGTGAGCACTCAACTCATGGTTCTCTTGCTGGCCACTCTGCTCACATTTCCAGGCATGCACCCTCTGTGGTCAGCAGTCCCAAATCTCAGTAACCAGTAAAATAAAAACTCAAAGGCTTGGAATTTGTGTTAGATTTATATCAGTAAATTCTCACCCCACGAAACACCCACACAAGGAACTCAGAGCCAATTGATATTGATATAAATTGCCTGCCAAGATAAGCAAATAGTCCTGTAATTATCCATACTTGATAAGACATTCATAGATACCTGTGGCTATTTAAAGCCATGAGGACTCTGGATCATCTTTATCTCCCTCCATCTTCCTTCTCCTTCTCCTATCCTTCTGTGTCCCTGAAATTCTTAGCTCCATCTCCCTTTCCCTGTCCAATCACAGGCTTCTTGTTGAATTAATATTTAAATTGATTATTGGAAAATTATGCTAGACTTGTAAAGTATCCCTTAAATGATCACATATCTATAATTCATAAAATAACAAAAACCATCCATCATTGAGGGAAGGCACACCATAAGGAGAGAGCCTATGATTGGGCAGTGGAAAGGGAAGGCAGGCTGAGAATTTTAGAGAGTAGGATGGAGAGACAGAGACAGAGACAGAGACAGAGGGAAGGTAAGGAGAGGAAGAGGAGCCAGAACCACACAGTCCTGGGAGCTGTAAGTATGGGAGATTTCTTAGATAGGTGATTAAATCATAAGTAGGGGGTGTTTGCCCCATCTGGGGGTACAGCTTGTGTTTATATCAATTGAGTTTTGAGTTCATTGTGCGGGTGTTTTGTGGGTTGAGAATTAATTAATATAAATCTGACTGATAAATTTTAAAAAAGACTGATACTGCAACTTCTTGACTTATTGAGGCTATATAGGTAGGCAGCTGTCTCTAAAATTTGTCTCAGTTCTGGAAGCTGTGTTAGGCTTCCTATATTTTCAGATGATGTTGGTCATTCTCAGATATCTGACAGGGTTGAAAGACTACTTATAGTCTCAAAGCTAACCCAGGCTATTTACATTGAGAGAACAGATTTGAAATGATGGTCTTCAGATGGCATACTATATAAAGCCAGGACATAGGTCAGGGGTAGAATATTAAGTCTTTTAAGTTAGAATAGATGGCAGAGTGTTCTATTTTATTAACAAGAAATGATGTACTGGGTGTTAGGTCTAACTTGTACTTTATAAATTACAAAATGGTAATAGTTGTGCTCAATTTATATTTGACAGAAAAGTTTGTTATATGAACAGAAAGCGTGAGATGGAGGGCTCAGCACATAGTGACTGGAGGGCAAAAATGATGCCAGCTACGTCTTCTTTGACAAAGCCAATTTTCCTATTTCCCTTTGGGCCTCCAAAAGGCCATTCTTTGCCCCAATTTAGTTGGAAGCAGACAAAAGAAGATCATAGTCCCAGTTCCTTAAGTTGGGATGGATGGTTCTGGTTATTTTACAGCTTTGTGGTCATTTAAGGGATACTTTACAAATGTAGCAGAATTTTCCTCCAATTAATTTAAATATTAATACAACAAGAAGTAGGGTGGTACCATGTTTTTTAATATTTCCCACAAGAGTGGCAGAGAGCCAGACTTGAACTCCTGTAGATAAGGATAGGAAGAGTACATTGTTTGGTTTTCAGAGCCCTGGAAAATGGTCTGGGTGAATATTTTACATATCAAATCAGATCTGGCCTCCAGGTTCTGCTAGCATCCCATCCCTCAGTCCATACCTGGTCTATCCTACCCCCATTGCAGAACTTTTCAGCCCAGAGGCTAGGTTGCCCTTTCCCCAGAGGCTATAATCCACACATTTTGCTTTCCTCCTCTCCTCCTCCTCCTCCTCCGTTTCTCTCTCTGTATATGTTCCCATTCTCTTTCTCTCTCCCCCCTCTCCCTGCCTTCCTTTGGGCCAGTGAACTGCCTCCCCTTCCCCAGAACAGCTTTCCAATATACCTTCTAATCTGGTTTAAATTGGCTCACCTCACTAGAGGAAAAATAATCTATTGTATGTTTACTAACAAATATGACTCCTATTTTTGAAGTGCAGTGTCCTAGAAAACAACAATGTATGGCTTTCAGTGCAAGACATGGCTTTAGGGCATTGCAAAAAATACCCTAAGTCTAATACTGCTTCCCTAGAATAGGCAAGAGGACCGTGTCCAGGTATAGTCATAGAGAAGGACTAAGAATGTCAGTCTTTAGCTAGTTGGATAGATACTGACCTTTATCTGTGAAAGCCAGTTCACAGTTAGGAAAAGGTGTGTGTGTGTGTGTGTGTGTGTGTGTGTGTATGTGTGTGTATGTGTGTGTGTGTGGATATATCTCAGAAACATACCACCAAAGAAATGAAGATGAGTGAATTACTCCAACAATGGCCATCTGAGTATATATGTAGCAAATGATCTACAATAATCATCTTGACAAAGCTCATCTAGCTATAGGAGAACACAAGAGTCAGCAAAATGAGGCATGAATAAAATTCACCGGTCAATGATAAGAAGCTATAAAAATCAAGCCAAACAGAGACATGGAACTTAATGAATCAATGCCAGAGCACTAAATTTCAACAGAACTACAAGGGCACACTCCTTCACACCAAAATAAAATAAAAGCCTTTGAAACCCAGAGACAATTCATTACAAAGGACCCATTTAGAAAAATAATAGGAAAATGAGATTGAGAATAAGAAACTTCATACAAGTGCTAGAAGGAGAATGTCTTGTCATATAAGTTCAAGAAAAAAAGGAAAGCTATTGAAATTATTCAAAGAGATATTGCTAAAAAATCCTTTCAATTCTGGGTCAAAGATCATCCAATGGAGTGTCATAATGAAAATGATTCAAAACAGACTATGGAGTGGTTGTACCTAAACAGCTGACCACATAAAACTCAATTAAAAAAGAATGAAAACTACCAGAGAAATGTAAATGATCAGGAATTGTCAAACTTGGATAAGGTTGTGAGTAGATTTTTTTTTCTGTAATAAGCCTCATAAGCTAGGATGGTGTATTCAAACAGCTGAAATAAAAATGGTCAAGAATGTTATACTTTGGGAGAACTGTCCTTTAGTGAGGAGGAGACAAAAACTTACCAAAACAAAGAAAATCAAGTGCTCCATCAACATTAGGCCTTCTGTTGCCTATGTCCTAGACAGCTCTCCACCTGACTCCACCTGCCCTTGGGGGTTGGGGACAAGTTGGCACAGAGTCAAAGACACAGACTCCAGGAGAAGATGGGAAAAGCTGCAGCAATCTCATCTGAGCACTGCTGCAAGCTCCTTAGTACTCTCCACCAATGCCTCAGTTAGTCCCAGCAAAGTGTCTATTCTAAGCAGCAGCTCCTGATGGTCTGGCATCATTTCCACTAGCAATCTGTGGTCTCTCAGGCAGTCCTCAATAAGGTCCTCCTGCAGGAGATGCTTTTGCACCTGCAAGGCCCACAGCATTTACATAGAGGCAGCCCCGCCATTCCTGCTACAGCCTTCAAAAAGAAGTAAATACAATTCTCTAAGTTAAAGAAAAAAAGAGAGATCCTCATTAAGAAAAAATATATATATGTGTGTTGGGGGCCTCATGTCAGCTGGTGTATGCCACCTGTTTGGTGATCCAATGTTTGAGAGATCTGGGGTGGGGGTCGAGATTAATTGAGACTGTTGGTCCTCCTACAGGATGGCCATTCTCCTCAGCTTCTTTGAGCCTTCCGTAGTTCAACAACAGAGGTCAGATGCTTCTGTCCATTAGTTGGGTGCAAATATCTGCATCAGATTCCTTCAGCTGTTTGTTGGGTCTTCCTGGAGTGCGATCATGCTATGTCCCTTTAGTGAGCACTCCATAGCCTCAGTAATAGTGTGTCAGACTTCAGGAACTCCCTTGAGCTGGATCCCACTTTGGGCCTGTTGCTGGACATTCTTTTCTTCAGGATCTTCTCCATTTCTATCCCTGTAATTCTTTCAAACAGAAACAATTATGGGTCAGAGTTGTGACTATGGGATGTTCCCCTTTTCCCTCATTTGACACCCTGTTGTCCTGCTGGAGGTGGGCTCTATAAGTTCCTTCTCCCTATTGTCAGGCATTTTATCTAAGGTCCCTCCATTTGAGTCCAGAGAGTCTTTCATCTTCCAGGTCTCTGCTTCATTGTGGAGGATCCCCCCAACCTCCTATGTCGCAAGGCTGCCTTGTTCATTCAGAGATGATGCACCTAACCGTCAAGAGACTGGAGGCCTAAGGGAGTTTAGAGGTCAGGTGGGGTGGTGAGTGGGAGCATCCATGTGGAGACAGGGGCTGGGGAGGAGGTATGGAATGTGGAACAGTTGGAGGGTAGATGGGGGGATAAAATATGGAGTGTAAAAAATAAATTTAAAAAAAATTGAGGCAAGCATATTAATGTAGTAATATGGACAGTTTTTTAATAATTCATGATTATAATATATATATAAAGTGTATTTTACTGCCAAAGAAAACTGTTTCAACAAATATAGACCAGTGTAATACTGTAGTAGACATACATAAACAACTTATGTCAAAGGAGAAATAAAAGTTTGGTTATTGAAGTTAACTTTCTTTTTAAAAAATTAATTGAAGTAATATTTTTGCAAAGAAACAAATATTAAACAACAAAAATAAATTTTTGCCTATGATAATGTAATTTAGAACCAATTACACTTAATTTAAAAATATATTAAATTTATATCTCAATTATTGTCCCCAAGTTCTCTCTTATACTGTCCCTCCCCTCATTACCCATCCCTTCTCCTCTGAGAGGGTGGAAGCCACCAAGTATTTCCCCCCACAGTCTGGTACATCAAATCTTTACAGGGCTAGGTGCATCCTCTCCCGCTGAGGCCAGGCAAGGCAGCTCAGTTAGGGGAACATATTCCATAGACAGGAAACAGCTTTAGGGATAGCTCTCAATTAAGTTGTTGGAGGATACACATGAAGACTGAGTTTTACATCTGCTACATATGTGTGTGTAGGGGGCTATATCAAGTACATATTATTCCCTTTGGTTGTTGGTTCAGTCTCTTGAGAACCCCCAAGGGTCCAGATTAGTTGACTCTAAGTTGGTCTTCCTGTGGAGTTCCTATCTCTTTCTGGGCCATCAGTCCTTCCCCCCAATTTTTTCTTAAGAGTTTGAGCTCCATCCAATGTTTGGCTGTGAGTCTACATCTGTTTCAGTCAATTCCTGGGTAGAGTCTGTCAGAGGAAAGTTATTCTGGGCTCCAGAACAGAATTATTAATAGTGTCAATGATTGGTGCTTACCCATGGATGGGTCTCAATTTGGGCTGGTTATTGGTTAGCAATTCCCTCAATCTCTGCTCCATCTTTTCTCAGTATTTCTTTCTTGTAGACAGGATAAATTTTGGGTTGAAAGTTTTATGAATATGATGGTGTCTCTATTGCTCCTCTGGGGTTCCTGCCCAGCTACAAGAGGAGTCCTCTTCAAGTTCACATCTCCTCTGCTGTGAGCCTGTTAAGGTAACCCAATTGATTCCTAGGATCCTCCCCCATCCAGGTCTCTGGCACATCCTAGAGACACTCCCACTTCCCTACCTGACCCCCAACAGCTGCAAAATTCTATTCATTCTCCTGGCCCTCTTTACTGTCTCTCCTATACCTAATCCTGAACACCCTCATTCTTATCACCATCCTCTCTTCCAACCAATTCACTCCTTCCATCTACCTCCTATGATTATTTTATTCCCCCTTCTATGTGAGATTCAAGTATCCTCCAATGGAACTTTCTCTTTGCTTATCCTCTTTGGGTCTGTGGACCCAAAGTACATAAAGTACAGCATGGGTATCCTGTACTTTATGGCTAAATCCACTACTTATGGTTGTGTATACACTTAACAGTGAGTACAAACATAGCAAGAATGTCCTTTTAGGACTGGGTTACCTCACTCAGGATAATATTCTCATTTCATCATTTTCCCTGCAAAATTTATGATGTCTTTATTTTAAATAGCTTTATTTTTAATATTCCACTGAATAAATGAACCACATTTTCTGTATTCATTCTTCAGTTGAGAGACATCTAGGTTGTTTGGAGTTTCTGGCTGTTACAAATAAAACTGCAATGAACACAGTTGAGCAAATGTCCCTGTGATATCGTGGGGGGGGGCATTATTTGGGTATATGTCCAGGAGATATATAGTTGGGTCTTGAGACAGAACTATTGCAAGATTTCTGAGAAACCACCAAATTGATTTCCAAAATGGTTGCACAAGTGTGCACTCCTTACAGCCGTTTTTCCACATCCTTGATAGGATTAAAAAGTTGAGTTTTAGATCTTAACCATTCAATGAGTGTAAGGTGGAATCTCAAGTGTCATTTTGATTTGCATTTCCCTGATGCCTAAGGATACTGAACATTTCTTTAAGTGCTTCTCAACCATTTGGGATTACTCTGTTGAGATTTCTCTATTTGGCTCTGTACCTCATTTATAAATTGGGCTATTTGGGTTGTTGGTGTCTAATATTTATATATATTAGTCCTCTGTCAGCTGTAGGGTTGCTGAAGATACTTTCCCAATCTGTAGGATATATTGACAGTGTACTTTGCCTCAGGAAGTGTTTTAGTTTCATTAGGTCTTATTGCAGTTTCAATGGGCCTGAACCATCAGTATTCTCTTCAGGAAGTTGTCTCCTGTAACAATGAGTTCAAGGCTATTTCCCACTTTCTGTTCTGTTAGATTTAATGTATCCAGTTTTACATTGAGGTCTTTGATCCACTTGGACTTGAGTTTGTGCAGGGTGATAGCTATGGATCTATTTGAATTCTTCTACATTCAGACATCAGTTAAACCAGTACAATTTGTTGAAGATGCTTTCCTTTTTTTCATTGTATGGTTTTGCCTTCATTTCCAAAAATCAAGTCTATAGATGTGTGGGTTCATTTTAGTGTCTTTCATTCTATTCCATTGAACAACCTGTCTGTTTCTCTTACCAATACCATGCAGGTTTTATAACTATTGCTCTATATTACAACTTGAGATCAGGGATAATGATACATCCTGGAGTTATTTTATTGTTTAGGATTGTTTTAGCTGGCCGGGCGGTGGTGGCACACGCCTGTAATCCCAGCACTTGGGAGGCAGAAGCAGGCAGATTTCTGAGTTCGAGGCCAGCCTGGTCTACAGAATGAGTTCCAGGATAGCCAGGGCTACACAGAGAAAGCCTGTCTCAAAAAAATAAAAATAAAATAAAAAAGAGGGGGATTGTTTTAGCTATCCAGGTTTTTTGTTTTGTTTTGTTTTGTTTTCTAAATGAAGCTAAGAATTGTTCTTTCAAGGTCTGTAAGAATTGTGTTGGAATTCTGATGGGAATTATATTGAATCTATAGATTACTTTTGGTAAGGTGGCCATTTTCACTATGTTAAGCCTATCTATCCATGAGCATGGGAGATCGGTCCATCTTCTGATATCTTCCTAAGTTTCTTCAAAGATTTGAAATTCTTGTCATATAGGTCTTCCACTTGCTTGCTTAGAATTACACCAAGATAATTTATATTAAATTTGGCTATTGTAAATGGAGTTATTTTTCAAATTTCTTTATAGGCTCATTTGTATAAAAAAAGGTTACTTTTTAAAAATAATTTTGTATCCAGCCACTTTGCTGAGGGTGCTGAAGTTCTCTGGTAGAATTATTACAGTCATTTATATAAACTATCATGTCATCTGTGAATAGCAATACTTTGACTACTTCCTTCCCAAATTGTGTCCCCTTGAACACCTTTAGTTTTCCTATTGCTCTAGCTAGAACTTCAAGTAGTATATTGAATAGCTTTGTCTTGTCCCTGATTTTAGTGGAATTGTTTTAAGTTTCTCTCCTTTTAATTTGATGTTGGTTATTTTCTTGTTGCATATTGCTTTCATTTTGCTTAAGTATATACCTTGTATCCATGTTCTAAAACTTTTCACATGAAGGAATGTTGGGTTTTGTCAAAGGTTTCTTTAGCATCTATTGGGATGATTATGTGATTTTTTTTCCTTCAGTTTGTATGCTAGATTACATTGATGAAATTTCATAAAGTGGACCATCCTAGCATCCCTAAGATGAATTCTACTTGATAATGGTAGATGATATATTTATATGCTTCTGGATTCAGGCTCTGAGTATTTTACTGAGTATTTTGTTCACAGAGAAGTTGGTCTGAAATTCTCTTCTTTGTTGAATCTTTGTGTGGGTTAGATATCAGTGTGATTGTGGAGTCATAGAATAAGTTTAGCAGTGGTCCTTCTCTTTCTATTTTGTGGAATGGTTGAGAAGTATTTGTATTAACTTTTCTTTGGACACCTGGTAAAATTCTGTGCTAAAACCTTCTGGACGTGGATATTTGGTTGCCTTAATAATATTTAATAATAATTAATTAATAATGATGGCTTCTAATTCCTTAGGGTAACCTCAGGGTTGCTTTGTTTAGATTATATTGACTTAACTTTAATAAGTGGGGTCTGTGCAGAAAAATCATCCATTTTGTTAAGATTTTCAACTTTTTTAGAGTATAGGCTTTAAAGGTAAAACATAATGATTCTTTGAATATCCTCAGTGACTGTTGTTATGTCATAAATTTCTGATTGTCTTTACTTGGATATGGTCTCTCTGTCTTTTAGTTTGACTAAAAGTTTGTCTATCACATTGAATTTCTAAAAAAAAAACAGCTCTTGGCTTCATTGATTCTTTGTATTGTTTTTCCTTGTTTCTAATTGATTTCAACTCTGATTTTTTTATTATCTCCTGCCATCGACTCCTTTTGGGTGTGTTTGCTCTTTTTCTAGAGCTTTCAGATATATTTTTAAATTCTTGCTTTCTATTTTCTTTATGGAGCCCATTAGGATTATGAACTTTTATCTAAGTACTGCTTTCATTGTGTTTCATTAACTTAGATATGTTGTGACTACATTTTCATTGGATTCTAGAAAGTCTAAGTTTCTGACCCAGAGATCATTGAGTAGAGTTGTTCAGTTCTCATGAGAATGTAGGTTTTTTGATGCTTTTGTTATAGTAGTTCAGCCTTAATTCATTGTGTTCTGATAAGATACAAGACATTATTTCAATTTTCTTGTGTCTTATTGAGGCTTTATTTGTGGTTAACTACATGGTGAATTTTGGAGATGGTTCCATGAGGTGCTGAGAAGAAGGTATATTCTGTTGTGTTTCAGTGAAATGTTCTGTAGACATCTGTTAGGTCTATTTGATTCATAAAATCTCTGTTTCATCATTTCTCTGTTTAGATTTTGTCTGAATGACCTCTTTTTTTTTTTGGTTTTTTTGAGACAGGGTTTCTCTGTGTAGCCCTGGCTGTCCTGGAACTCACTCTGTAGACCAGGCTGGCCTCGAACTCAGAGATCCGCCTGCCTCTGCCTCCCAAGTGCTAGGATTAAAGGCGTGCGCCACCACCGCCCGGCCTGAATGACCTCTTAATTGGTGAGAATGAAGTGTTGAATTCTCCCACTATTAATGTATGAGGTTCAGTGTGTTATTTAAGATTTAGCAATCTTTCTTTTATGAATGTGGTTGCCCTTGTGTCTGGGGCATAGATGTTCAGAATCATACCATCTTGGTAAATTTTCCCTTTGATAAGTATGAAGTATCCTTTCTTTAATCTATTTAATTAATTTTCCTTGAAAGTTTATTTTATTATATAGTAGAATGGCTACTCCAGCTTACTTCTTGTGTCCCTTTGCTTAGAAAACTTTTTTCTAGCCCTTTACTTTGAGGAAATGTCTATCTTTATTGTGTTTCTTATATTCATAAGAATGATGGATCCTGTATATCCATTCTCATAGCCTGTGTCTTTTTACTTGTGAATTGAGTCCATTGATGTTGAAAGGTACAATAACCATTGATTATTAGTTTCTATTTTTTTAATGTTGGAGGTATTAGTGTGTGTGTGCATGTGTGTGTGTGTGTGTGTGTGTGTGTGTATCTGTGTGTCTGTGTGTTTCTGTATGTGCTTTTCTTGTTTTGCTGCTATGGAATTACTTATTTCCTGTGTTTTCTTTGGTGTGGTTTTTCTCTCTGGGTTGGAGTTTTCCTTCTAATATTTTCTGCAGGGCTGGATTTGTGAGTAGATATTGTTTAAATTTGGTTTTGTCTTGGAATATCTCATTTTTTCCATCTATAGTTACTTAGAGTTTTGCTGGGTATCTGTGGTTTTTAAGAGGTTCTCTTCAGGCCCTTCTAGCTTTAAGAATCTCTGTTAAGAATCCTGCTGTAATTCTGATAGGTCTGCCTTTATATGTCATCTGTCTTTTTTCCCTTTCAGCTTTTAACACTCTTGCTTTGTTCTGTAAATTTAGTGTTTTGATTGTTACATGGTAAAAGGATTTTCTTTTTTGTCCAGTCTAATTGGTGTTCTGTGAGTTTCTTACATGTTTATAGGCACCTCATTTTTTAGATTGGAAAAGTTTTCTTCTATTATGTTGAACATTCTGTTCCTTGGAGTTATAATTCTTTACCTTCGTCTATCCCTATTATTCTTAGGTTAGGCCTTTCCATGGTATCCAAGATTTCTTAAATGTTTTGTGCCAGGAATTTTTTAGATTCAAAATTTTTTATTGGATATATAAATTTATTCTATTGTATCTTCTACACCTGAGATTCTCTCTTCCATCTCTTGCATTGTGCTGGTGATGCTCACATCTTTTGTTCCTGTTCTGTCCCTAGGATTTCCATCTCCAGAATTTCCTCATTTTTATTGTTTCTATTTCTATTTTCAAGTCTTTGACAGTTTTATTTATTTACCTTACCTGTTTAATTGTATTTTCCTCTATTTCTTTCAGGGATTTATTTGTTTCCTCTTTAAAGGCCTCTAACTGTTTGATCATATTTTCCTGTATTTCTTTGAGTGGTTTATTTATTTCATATTTAAAGGCCTCTATCATCTCTATAAGATTGAATTTGAGCTCATTTTCTTGTGCTTTTGCTGTGTTAGAATGTCAGGAGCTTACTAAAGTAAGATAGATGTGTCCCAAAGGTGTCATACTGTCCTGGTTTTTGTTGATTGTTTTACTTGAAGTACCTTTAGGCTTCTGGATGTCCCAGGATGATCCTGTAGTAGTAAGTATTGTAAGTGAGGATAACCTCGATGATCCTGATGTTGTAGGTCTCTGGTGTGTACCCTTGGGCTGAACAATGAAATGCAGAGGACTGTGCATGTCCCCCAGCAGTTGTGTGTAATTCTGTATGGTTCCAGTTCAGCAAGTCAGTATGGTTCTGGATCAGCATTTCTGATGAAAGTGGGGAGAGGGGTACCAGGCAATAGAGATTTAGGCTAATCATGGCAGCTGAGCATGCCACAGAGGACATGGTGGGTAAGGGAAATTGCGTGCAGCAAGGGAAACTAACCTTTATGGTTCCATATCAGCAGGTCTGATGAAGGTGGGCAAAGAGGTTGCAGAAAATTATCTAGAGTTATCTCACTTATGGAGTTAAAAACAAAGTATAAATTCTCATCAATTCAGCCATATGGGATTAGTAAAAAAGAGCTTCACATAAGATCCTCAATGTCTCAAGTCAGAAGTTGTCTGTGAAGGTAAACATGTGGTGGGATCTATCAACTTTGTTCTTCCCAGTTAAATTGTGTTACTGGACCAAAATTGTCACCACAGTTACCACTCTTAGGCAGAGTTGGACATCCTTTGATTGCCAACCATATTTTTTACTTAAACACCTTATGGAATCTTGGACAGCATCTGAGTTAGCATTTCAGATCTATTTAAAACACAGGAGCCATGAAGAAGGGTATCTAAAGCTAATTATTTTTCTAATTGTAACTGTCATAAGCTCTGTGGTGTGTGTGTGTGTGTGTGTGTGTGTGTGTGTGTGTGTGTGTTGGATAAGAATATAAATATGTAATTCATGGGTTTTATAATCCACCATGAATCTCCAGGGCTGCAGAATTGCTATATTCCTTTGTAAAAATAATTACTGAAATGCAGGCTTCAGGTCTGGGCAAGTATTAGCTTGAATGTCTGTGTTAATTTAACTGCATGATGTTTTTAATTTACAAGTTTTATTTAAATAAAGTGATTTTATTGTAAAAAATATATTGGAGTTATGGAGCTTTTTCCTTTAATATCAACTGTCCATCTTTCAGTTTAAATAAGCTTCCCTCAGCTCCAAACTGTCATTCATAATTCAGGTTCATTTAAGTTTTTGCTTTCTCAATGTATGAAATGTCCCTTGATGTCTATAAAATTCCACCCAGGTAAGGTGTTCATAAGCAGATATCTATGAAGAGAGAGAAAGAAAAGAAAGAAAGCAAGAGAAAAGAAAAAGACTACAGAGTCAACTAACCTAGGCCCAGAGGGCTTACAGAGACTGAACCACCAACCAAAGAGCATACATAGTCAGTGCCTAGACCCACTATACATTTGTAGCAGATGTACAGCTTGGCATTCATGCAGGTCCCCTAACAATTGGAGCTAGGGCTGTCTGTGACTCTGTTGCCTGCCATTGGATCACTTTTCCCTACATAGACAGCCTAGTTAGGTCTCACCAGGAACAGGTGTGTCTAGTCCTGTTGGGACTAGATGTCCAGGATGGGGTGGTACTCAATGGGGCCTTCCCTTCTTCTCAGAGAAGAGGAGGGGCTAATGGGGAGAGTGAATTGTAAGGGCAGGACTGGAAGGAGAGTGGTAGGGGCTGAGATATGGATATAAAGCCAATAAGAAAATAAATTCTTGAGAAAAGAGAATATGAATTATTACAATCTTTCCAGGGCAATGCTCATAGAGGCCTGAATGTCCTTTACATATTTTCAGTTATTACTTTTAATATTACTAACGGTCATTCTTCCCATTGATGATACTTGTTCCGTTGTATGTTCAAAATGATATACATAGCTAAGAATTAACCTTTGTGCTGTTCAAAGTCAGTAAAAACTCCTCAGAATTCACATTAAAGGTCTGGGAAAAAGCTCCATGTCTTCCTTTCCAGCTGTTCCATCTCTAAGATGTTCAAATTTTTGCTAATGATGGCTTCCTTTGCTCTTTCCATTGACTCTTTTATGGGAGTGTATGATGTTTCAAGTACAGCATCTCAAATAGCCATGGCCTCTCTGATTAATGGAAAAGTGAGTTGAGATGATAATAAACTGTTTTGTAGGAGTCCCATTGTCTCCAGGATCCTGACTGTAATAGGCTAAAGGACAGGCCAACTGTCTGCACGTCTTAACTTTAGTATAACATTTAGATAAAGCTCAACAAAAACCAAATGTAAATAAGTTCAGAGTTTTGTTAAAAGTACATATTCTTGGGCAGTGAAAGCCTGATAGGTCTCCCACACATTTACAAACACATAAAAGAGAGTTGAATATAAATTACCTGTGTAACACAACACATTCAAGATTTCCTGTTCATAAATAATTAACATATAAAGTTCTTGTCCATGGTAAATATTAGGCCAACTTCATTAATACTCGGATTTCTTTAAAGGCTCTTTCACAAACTTTTGCTGCTCATAAAAATATCTGATAGTTTAATAGTGTTATATTTTAGCTTGAGTCATCTGAGAAGGCAACTCCCAATATCCTTGGACAGAATAATCTTAGAAGTAAGAAAATGAAATATGCTTGAGCTATAAATCCCAATGCATTAACCCTGCAGTTGCAGTTTGGCATATGAAGGCATCAGTCCCCCTGAAGAACTAGGAGAGATAAAAAAAAAATCACAAGAGTCTGGTGATGTCACATAACCAATTTGTTAGTGAACCCTACAGCTTTGGCATGACCTTCAGCTTGGTGACTCTCTTTCACTTTATGTAGCCACATGTGCGCCTTTATCCTTTCTGTTTCTTCGTCATTAAATAAGTCCTTGAACTATAAACTTGTCTCGGCACTTCACGTTTCTCTTACCTCACACCCCTCTGTCACTTCTATGCTACTGCGAGGGCTCCTGAAAAGAGATAGCACTATGCATCCATGGGTAGATGGCTGAGACCTCCAGCCACCTTTACTACACATGTCTTCCACCTCTTTATTAGTTACCGTCTTATCTGCAACACAGTACTTCAAGTCCTCTCCATACCAAAAGATAATAGCTTTTCTGCATGCAGAAAAACTATTATTTCTTTCCCTTTATTCCCAAATGCTCCAGAGGTACTTTTGAGGCACACATAAATGAGCCAAGTTACTCCATAACTTCTCGACTATATGTCTTGTTCTAATTTTCATTGTCTGCCTAGTTCTATATTTCATAACCAAGGTCCCTATAACCACATTTCCTCCAATTGGTTACATTCATGGATAGCAGCCTCATTCAATCACACATGAGAAAGTGAAAGGGAAAGTAACCAAAATAAAGGAAACTGTAGGAGATTTTAGTCAAATCCCCTTTAAGAGAGATGGAACATGAGCAAGAGGCTGGACTGCCTGCAGATCTCCACACTACACCTTAATGAATGCTTGGCACCAGATTCTGTCAAGAAAGCCTTCCAGTAGTGCTGGGGTGTTGGGGACTTATTCCTGCCTCTGGCCCCAAAACTGCTTTCCAGAAACCTTTACCTGCTTCAGAACCTCAACTCAGCTCCTCACAACCAGGACAGTTTGATGAAATAAAACCAGAGCAAAACAAGACCAATATTCCCAATGCCAAGTACAGGAGAAGACGGACTGAGTTTACCCCAGCCAGCCTGACTCCTGAGAATTCGCACCAGTAGCCTTGTTACTTGCCTGTCAGAGTCCCAGTGTTTTTCTCAAAAGGACTCTGGCGGCACACAGAGGCTGCAAGAAGCAAAAATATGCTTCACTCACCTTTACAAAGAGACGCCATCTGTTCCCCTTCTAAAACGACCTTTTGAAGATTTTCCCAACCAATCTACAAACTGAGGCAATCAATTTTCTTCCAACAGGATCTTCGTTTCCTCTCCAAGAATTAAATGGGCAGACAGAGAAGGGCGAACAGATGAGAACATTAATAACTTGGGATTAACTATCCAAAGGGAAAACACTCAAGAGAAAACAGTGATATAGAAACTCTGCACAGAGCAGGGTAGCTGAGAGCTTCCTACGGGGTCTTAAAGGTGTTGTAGCTCCCACAGATTTCAGGAGCTGAACAACAGGTCTCGGAGGCTGAAGTGAGGTCTTGGAAAGAAATAAACGGCAGATCCCTGTTTTAGGAATGAATTTGCTCTATATCCATGAGTTCAGTCTTGGGGCCAGAGGCAGGAATAAGTCCTCATGCCCGAAACCACAGGTCACAGGCACAGGGACAATGGAAACCTGGATGACCTCTGCAATTCTTGGAAGAGTCTATCTTCAATAAGTCTTGAAGTCAGGGACAGTCTTCCTTGTCTTCCCCTTAAGACAAGTAACCAAGTGAGTCTGACCCCATGTCCTCAGTCTTCCTACTATCTGTTCCTTCTGGGAGCCAGACTCCCACCCTCAGTCATGAGCCAGTAGAGGGCTTTACTCAGGCCAGGTGTCAACCCAGGGAAAGTAGTTTTCACACATGTATGTGATTATAGGTAGACTCTGATTGGCTGGGGTACATATGTAAATAAAGTACCAAGTAAGGCCCAAGCAAAAGAGAATTGTAAAGCTGGTAAAGTAGAAAAGACAGGCCTGCCAAAGGGTTCCCAAACAAGTCAGTGGTTCTGCTTCTTGCTAAGATGTTGGTGGGGAATTGTGGAGTCAGCAGACGGAAAGACAATCTTAGCCCAGGAGTTTGAAACAGTTTGTGATCATTTTGTGATGAATCACCTTTGCACCCAGGCCAGCTCCAAGGAGGATCTTTGTGTGGACCTATCATGCTGGTATTAGGGCCAGCTCTAAACTTCAGTCCCTGATGTTGGGTGTTAACCGGCTCTAGCTGTATCTGAGTATTTTCACACTGATCCATTAGCTTTATTCCTGGTTGTAGGTTAGCCAACATTCAGAATCCTTCTAACCTTATATTCTGCTATAAAGAACAGAAATGAAACTTTCAACCACCACCATCCCCCCCCCAAAAAAAAACAACATAGGTCTCTGTGGAAAAGGCATTTGCCGTGCAAAAATAAGGTCAGGAGTTGGAGCCCCAGAACACACATAAAAGCTAGATGGGTGCAGAAGTCCCATAATATCAGAACTATGAGGCAGATACATGGCATTCCCACCCAGGGCAAACTGCTGGCAAGCTAAACTAGCTAAATTGTTGAGTTCCACATTCAGCAAGTGACCTTGCCTCTCTATATAAAGTGGAGAGAGTTAAGCGATGTGCCTTCCACACCAGGTACGCTTTTAAACTATAGTGTGTCTCATGTGGGAACACGTTCCAGGGCTGCGTTGAGAGCCTCTGGTTTGCTTCATGCTGCTCTTTCCTGCTCTAAAGTGCTAAGAATGCATGGAGGGTAATGCCTACCCGGATCTTTGTTTCCTTCCCTAAGGTGTCTACCATTCTGAACACAGCGTATGACCTTTATCCGCATGTTCTGCAATCCTATTAAATATACAATATCTTGAAAAATATTTTGGTAAACTTTTTTGAAGAATACAAATGGAATGTCTGTTGAAAAATTCACTTAGCACTTGGTGAGTTTTACTTGTGATTGTGTTTGTATAAGTCATTTGAATTAAGGCAATATTTACTTAATTTAATACACCTCACCTTTAGGAAAAGTGTAGTTGGTTTAAAAAAAGCCTGTTAAAACTGTGCTTTAAACAATATCCTACTACTGTAGGAATGGGAGGATATTTCTCTAGAGTAGAAACTCTCTATATAAAACTTAATAAATTTCAAAAGTATGCTAGTTATCAACTTTAAATGGTATTGCCAAATTGCTCCTCAAAGAAATTATTTAAAGCCATTCATTGTTTGCAAAATTCTATTATAATGTGTCATGAAGAAAAGCATCAATTTTCTTTTGGAAGAAAATTGAAAATGTCATGTGGGTCAGGCCCACTTAATTTGCAAACTCTTGCCACCTTTTTTTTTTTCTAAGATAATTCTTACAACCATAAAGTGGATAAGACAATTTCATATCTCAGTCAAAATGCCCTTTCATGCACTTCTCTGAGGCATGACTAATACCAGCAGCATGGGAATAAACTATTAAGACCTTCAACACTCCTGGTTCGGAGGTTTTCCTTCACTAGGGAAATGAGATGGATACTTGAGCAAATTACAATACATAATTAATGGCAGGAAAAAAACATCGTGGTCTTAACTTAAAACTGTGCAAATTTGTAACCCAGTTTATTCACACACTGTTTGTATTGTGTTTACAAAGTAATGGAATTTACACTTATTGGCTAATGGGAAGAAGTAGTTACACTCATTAAACACATACAATACATTATGTACCCTGGAATTTTAGGTCTCAGTGAATATATGGTGTAAAGGAAGAGTCGTGGGTGTCTCCAGAGAGCACTATAAGTCACATGATGAGCTCTTCTTATTAAGGCAAAGTTCCAATTAACCTTGGAATCCTCCAAAACATCATAATAATTTACTTTTTCTTAGCCAATATTCATTGGCTGTTATCCTGAATACATTCTTTTCTGGGATTTTTTTTGTCTTTTTCCTTCTTTTTACTCTTATATTTTTAAGGAAAAATAAATGAAAAACAATAAAGTTGAATAAAGTTATCTACAAACAACCAAATGGACATTTCAAAAAATATTCTAGCCAATATCTATAGAATGCATGAGTTTCCTATGGCACTGGAAAATTCAGCTCCTTGGGTCCTTTCTTTATCTCATCTATTGGGGACACTGTGCTCAGTTCAATGGCTGGCTGAGAGTGTCCCCCTCTGTCTTTGTCAGGCACTAGAAGAGCCTCCCAGGTGACAGATATATCCACCTCCAGTCAGCAAGTCCTTGTGGGCATCGATAATAGTGTCTGGGTTTTGTAACTGTATATGGGATGGATCACTAGGTGGAGTAGTCTCTGGATGGTCTTTCCCTCAGAGTCTGCTCCACACTTTGTGTCTGTGTCTCCTTCTGTGGATATTTTGTTCCCCTTTCTAAGAAGAACCAGAGTATCCATACTTTGTTCTTCCTTCTTCATGGGCATCATTTGATATTTGAATTGTGTCTTGGATATTCCAAGCTTCTGGGCTAATATTCACTTATCAGTGAGTGTATACCATGTGACTACTCTTCCAGAGGTCCTAAGTTCAATTCCCAGCAACCATATGGTGGCTCAGAACCATCTGTAAAGTGATCAGATGCTCGCTCTTTTGGTGTGTCTGAAAACAGCTACAATGTACTTATACACAGAAAATAAATAATTCTTTTTTAAAAAGTAAAAAAAAAAGCTATTTTTAATGCCAAGAATAGGGTTTGATATGTAATAAATGCTGACTATTTTTGTTTATTTCCTTGTCTTTATAGTTATTTATATGTAGCATAGCATTCTGAATAAAGCCTAACATTCCATGAATACAAAAAAATGCATGATTTTCAAGTACATGTTGAATATTTATTGTATTAGGTCTTATTCTGGGAAATAAAGAGGGATGAACAAGTCTGACAGGACTCAAGCCATATTAAGTGTGTTTGTGACATTAAAGTTTTTAAAATTAACATTATAAATATAATATTTGGAAATTATCTTGATATTGGAAGCATAGAATTAAGTAATCTATGGCTTAATGAATATACCTCAAAGGAAATTTATAAACATGTTGAAAATTAAGATTAAATGTATAAAATACTAAACAAATTTGGCTTCTACTAAAGCTATGTATAAGGGTAGAATTAATATAGCACTTAAATTTCTACCCTAGAATACTTGAAAAAATTGACAAGATCAAAATTTAAAAAGAAATGCTAAGGTATATATTTAGCAAAATGATGACACAGAGGTTTAATCAAAACAAAATAATGCCCTAGATCCCTAGATACATTTACCTATAACCAATAAAAAAATCAGTAAAGTTGTATCTCGATATGACAATTACAAATGAAATGATCATTGGGTGGACGAGACAGTTAAAATCAGAAGCAAGTATAAGAGCATCCAATTGCTTGCACTGATGTTGACTTGTAAAGAAAGAAATAATATAAATAAGAGAATGCCAAGAAATCTGATAACCAGAATCAATCCTCTAGAAAGTACAAGTAAGCTAGACTAGTTGAAAAAATAAACAGATAGCATTAATAGCTACTTTGAACTACAGAAATTAAATTTGTAGTTCAAATTATGAAAATAAAAAAATGTATGCCCATACATTTATCAGAAAATTCCTGACTTATGAGAACAAATAATTCCAACTTCTAAACATCTCTTCAACAAAATAGAAAAAAATAGGAATATGTCAGTGTTTATTTTGTGAGGCTAGCAATATTATAATTCCAAATCCAGGCAAACACATTGTAAGAAAGAGAAATATAAAATACAGAAATATCTAGAAAGAAAATGTGCCATTAATGTGGACAATATATTGTTATAAGATGTGGTCCATTCAAACTGTTGAAGCTTTTCTAACAACTAAAATTCAGCACACCTAATTTTTCAGATAAGTCTAAAGAATAAAGGCATGATTTTGTCAACAGAAGGAGAAATGCTAAGGAACTTTCATCAAATGAAATTCCTATATATAATAAAAACTACCCAAAAACTTACAGTAAAAGATAACTCCCCTTGTCTAGTAAAGGAAAATACAGGGTTTACATAAAATGTATTAGTACCCCTTTTCAAAAATAGTCATTTAATAGTTCTAGACTATTTGTGAAGAACATTATTTTTCCATCAGATGGTCTCTATTATTAGTCAAAAATAATTAAACATTTGTTTGGGTCTGTTTCTGGTCTCTTACTTGGTCCCTGGGGTACTGTAGCCTTTCACAAACCCTCACGCTCTCTTAGAGTCAGTTTTGAAATTGGTTTCAGACCTCCAATTTTGTATTTATTTTCTTAATTATTTGTTTATTCTAGTTCCATTGCTTTCCATATTAATTTAGAGAACACCTCATTATTTCATTCATATGTATATAAATATAAATATAAATATGAATATAAATATAAATATAAATATGAATATGAATATAAATATAAATATAAATATAAATATAAATATAAATATAAATATAAATATAAATATAAATATAAATATAAATATAAATATAAATATAAATATAAATAAATATAAATAAATATAAATAAATATAAATAAATATAAATATATATATATATATATATGAAGCTTTTCTAACAACTAAAATTCAGTACACCTAATTTTTTAGATAAGCCTAAAGAATATTTCGCTGCTATATTTTCACTGGGATTGGGTTAACTCATTAGGAAGTTCTCACCAGCTGCCTGCACTTCTGTGGCAATACCTGGTCATGATGAGTAGGCACGGTGTGGCTAAAGCTAGCTCAAATTGTAGTCATAGTTAGGATTTAATCTCCAAATTCATTCATCTCTCTTAACAAATGGTAAGCATTATAAATTTTAAATATTTTGGTTGGGATATAGCTAAGGGATGGTACTTTAAAAGGGATATTTTGTTTACTAATACTTTATAGTATTAGCAATATTTATTTTAAATAACTTATTTATATGTGATAATTTATTTGAAATAATCCCAATATCCATGAAATCTCAAATGAAAAAAAATTGATATAGTCATGTGATAGAATAGTAATGGAAAGAATGAACTCAGTATATACATTATCCAAATGTTAAAATAAACATGTTAGCATAAACATGTTAGTATAAACAGCAGCCTATTTTAACAGGAGCACAATTCTGTGATTTCATTTATCTAAAATTATTGAAAATGTGAACTAATTAATAGTGATAGAAAGCAAAAAAGGTATCTCCAGGGGATAGGGCAGTGAAGGGAAAAAAGACATAGAATGAAGGCTTTAAAAGCTGCTGGTAAACACTGGGGGTGGATGGATATGACCTCTGGCCTCCTCCTTAGTATGGTGATGGATTCATGGGTTCACACAGTGGTCAAAATTGATCCCACCACATACTTGAAATGTTAATTAAATATATTTTGTGGTAATTACAACTCAATGAAGTTATTATTAAGCTGGAATTTTTGTCTGTATATTTAATATACCAAAACTAACTGTAACACCTGTTCTTTTTACTCTGTCTCTTAGTAGTTTTTGGAAATTTATGTAGATAACAAAATATAAAACACCAGTGACAATCTACAGTGGATCTATTTTTCTCTGAATTTATTCCACTTACAAAGTAACACTCTAATCACACATTTATAACTAAATGCTCAGGAAGTTAAAGTGATCCTTTTGTCCCATAGAAGTCATAAATGGCAATGATATATTGCATTAGGCAATTACTGTTTTGAGGAATGGATAGTGTCCCCTCAGAGTCGTTACTTAAGACCTCATAATGGTGGTGTCGTGCTTATCATAGCACAGAGAGGCACAGCACTTAAATGCAATGGAAAGGCCATTAACTTAGAAAGGTTTTGGAACTGTCATCAGATCCATTAGGCTTGATACTAGTATTTTACATAAAAATTGCCTGACATGAGGATAAGGAGTCTGAAATCAGATCATTTGAAGAAAGAGAAATCAGATATCTGACTGCTACACAACATGGCTGTTTAAAGCGCAATCATGTTTATGTGTGTGCACTTGTGCATGTGTTCAGTGTGCATGTGTGCATGTGTGTGTATGCATGTGGTGTGTGTGTGTGTGTGTGTGTGTGTGTGTGTGTGTGTGTGTGCAAAATCTGGATGCACTGAAGAGGCTAATGGCAAGTGCCATAAAGAAATGTACTGGCTCTTGGATTTAGAGATGAAATAAAATGGAGCTGCTTTCCAGAAGAAACACAGCTTAAATACTCGTTGTCTATAATCGAAATAAATCCAAAACTGTGAGTTCAGCCAAGAAACTCAATCAAGTAGGTCCTCAAAGTGACCTTTGCTCTCTTCCTTCTTAAATCTTAACAGAAATTATTACTTGAAATTTACGTTTTCGTTGTCTTAGTATCAAATTTTAAACTCAAAGTTAACATTGGCTGATACAGCTTCAATATGAGCAAATTTGTATATAGTAACTTTGAATTTTAATGATGATAATTTATTTCACATAAGGATTTATATCTAATAGTAATTACACATTTTGTAGCATGCAAGAAAAACAGTGGTTTAGAGTTCTGGAGAGAAACCTACCCGGAAACCATGTTCAATGTCAGCTGAAGCACTAGAGATTTGTAATTTTATACAGGAGACAACTGACAGAAGACAGTCCTGGTTAGTGGTATGTATTTATGTGACAGGACTGTAACAAATGTATGGTCAGTCTGTGAGCCTGACTGTGCAATCCTTAAAGCAGGCTAGTGTTTATTCATGATCTCCTTTGGAGTTTTCCACATTTTGTTTCCTGAGCCCAGTGTATACAAGCACATTCTCTCAAGTGCTCAGAGACCTTACTTGGACAGCTAAAACCTGAGTCAGGCAGTTGAGTAAGGATTATAATCAAATGGAGACGATTATTGATTAGAATGATTCTGTGCTTGAGCACTCATAGGAGAGCAGCAAGCCTATATCCTCCTTTTACTGTATTTTATGAATTCAGACTACTGGGAATAGATTCCCCATGATGCCTGCCTCACACAGAGGCCCTCCAAAGCACAGAGCCTATACCACATGTGCCTTTCCTCAACCTTGTGGCTACCATTATGGACATTGGACATGTGGATGCAAAGTTAACTGTGCTTGTGATTATTCAGGTGATAACCATATCAGGGGTTTCTCTGAGGTATTCCAACCTCAGGCTGTGCCTACAGAACCAACCAACATGTTCACTACAGAACTCACAGCAAAGACAAACACAGCTTCTTTATTTGTCTATATTCACTTTATTTTCAGAATACTTTTTAATGAAATTACACTCATTTTTAAAAGATGAAAGGTTAAAGAAAACTTTAAAATTAAGGGGTTCTTGGAGTAAATTTTTAGATAAATTAAGACAGGAAATAGAGTTTCTAGTCAAAAGGCAATTTAAGGAGATATTATACATCTTCTGTAACATACATAGGACAAACAGGAAGAGCAATCAATGGCCTACCGTTTGAGTAATTGCTGCTTTCTTTGAGGAAACATCTCTAGCATAGATCACTGCTTCCTAATTTCTTATCTCATAAAGTCAAAGCCCTTCTACTTCATATTCCTTTAACCTAATGAGGATCATAAGCCCTCAGTTTAGCACGACTTCCTGTGGACTATTTTACATTGCTGGATACTTTTGTGATTCGCTAGCTCCACATGGCTTGGTACTCTTTGAAGAGATGGAACAATCTTTCTTCTCTGTTAATCTAGCTTGTGAGAACCTTCCCCCTAATAGCATTTTGTAGACCATTTTGAGCTTAGGCTACTTTGGGATTTTAATAGGAAATACTCTATCCAAACAATTTCTACTTGGACATGTAGATTTAGACAGTATGTGGGCCACATAATAACCTCTTATTGTACTCAGAAGACACAGTCTTAGTGTGATCACCAAAGGCACAAAAGATATTGTAATCAGTCATAATTGTTTTAAATACATTTTTATAACAATAGTTTGGAATATATTATATGTTACAGTAGAACATTCATTAGAATATATATATATGTATATATTCTAATATATATACTTTATATATATATATTCTAATGAATGTATATATATATATATATATATATATATATATATATAAACATTATATATATATAACCACAACTGCTGAGCCTGGATCTCAATGCTTGTGTGTACATAACTTAATATTTGATTATAATACATTTGATTACTGATAAGGGAACTAATTTTCCCTTTTCCAGAAGGCATAATTTTTCCTAGATTGTTTTGTTCAGACAGAAATCCTAATGAAATTTCATTAATATTGCCATTTTTTCCAGGCTTGCTTATGCAGCTATTTGTAGGAGAGACTGTTTTACAAAAGACTTAATGATGGGGACTGGAGAGATGGCTCAGCAGTTAAGAGCACTGACTGCTCTTCCGAAGGTCCTGAGTTCAAATCCCAGCAACTACATGGTGGCTCACAACCATCCGTAAAGAGATCTGACGCCCTCTTCTGGTGTGTCTGAAGACAGCTACAGTGTACTTACATATAATAATAAATAAATCTTTAAAAAAAAAAGACTTAATGATGTTCTAGATCTTATAATCACTACTCTGCCATGATGGTTCCTGACTCAAATATCTTTGTTGAGGTTGAACTCCCCATTATCCATCCATCCCCACCTTGTGTTCAATTGTGGTTCTCCATTTGCCATAAAGAGGGTTTCATTAATAATGGGTGGTAGCTGCACTTACCTGTGGATATAAGATTTCAAATGTAATAAGGAATAATCTAGGAAACTGGTGGGTATAGTTTCATTTTTAAGGACTGTGATCTGACTGTCCACAGGATATTGGCTAGGTTTCTATTCTAGTTGTCATCATCCATGATGAGTGGGCTTTAGGTTCAGTTAAACTGTGGATTACCACCACCATGGGAGTGCTACATATTTCACTGATACAGATATCGTGCCATGTTGGTCATTGTTGTGGTTAACAGACATTCCAGATGGGCAGAACTGCTTGACAGCTCCCTTGACAGCTTTCATAACATTTTCTGGTACCCTAAAAATTAGACCACAAGAAAGGGGTATATAGGTATGATCTGTCTTTACTTGTAAAGTTCTGTGTAATAAATGTATCTTTAGCAATAGGAGCATACACCCTCACTCTCTAAGAGGTAACCAAGGGCTATATCAATAGTCTGTATTGTATTTGGAGTAATTTGGAGGCGTTTTATGTTTGGTGTTTGGGTTTTTATTATCCTGTTTCTTGTGAAAGGCACTGAAATAAATTTGAAATGTCATCTCACCCCAATCAGAATGGTTAAGATCAACCAAACAGTTGGCAAAATTGCTAGTGGGATTGTGAGGACTCACACTAGCATTGGTGGAAATGCAGCCCTGGAAATCAACACTGAGAATCTTCAAAAACCCAAAAATTGCTTCTTGGTCATGATGTTTGTGCAGGAATAGAAACCCTGACTAAGACAAATTGGTACCAGCGTAGTGGGGTATTCCTATGACAACCTGACCATGTTTTGGAGAGGACTGTGGAAGGACTTTGGAACGTTGGGCTAGATGGTCCATTCAGTGATGAGACCTCTGTGAGACCGTTGTGTAGGAGCTTGGAAGATAATGTTGAGAACAAGGCAGAAGATGGAGGCCTGGCTTGTGAAGTTTCACAAGTGAAAAGACTGACAAATGTGATGCAAAGCCATGAAGATTCTGTGGTTTTGGTTAGCTGGGGCTGAAGAATCAGCTGTGAGTAACAAGATACCAAAACCATTAAAGACATACAGATAGAACTATGTGAGTCTATGCTGCATGATATTACCAGTTCTTAGAAGGAGAAATGCCACATGTTCTCATTCACCTGTGGTTTCTAGCTCAAACCTGTTGGTCCTAGCCCCAAGTCTTCAGATGTGAATATACAGCATAGAGTTACCACAGTACCCAGGAAAATATAAAGATTATACATACATGCAAATACACATATGCACATAAAATCACAGAGATTTTATACATATAAATATATATTTATATATAAATATAATATATAAATATTATATATGGAAGATATATATATATATATATCTTGAGATATATACAAGCTGTTTACTATCCTTCTGTAGATAGGATAAGGGTAATAAGATAAAAAGAAGGTGACATCAACTAGAAAGAAGGGAGAAGTTACTACAGAAAGAGAAAGAGGGAGAGAAAAATAACACCAATTGCTTGATAAAGTTTCAAAGAGTTGTATTATTTTGAATATAGTATATGTAAGTATATGCATATGTGTATATATAAACACACAGAAAGCACGCCCCATAAACACTCTGTAAGTATAGTTTGAACAAAGTTATTTCACTTGGACTGACAATGCTACTTACAAGAACCATATACTGGTAAAAATTTCAGTCACCATTTAGATTCTAGTTATGAAATAAATATAAACTAGGATGGGGGAGTAGAGAAATGACTCACTCTGTAGAGTGCATTCCACACAAGCATATGGGTACTTGAGGCCAATTGCCAAAAAAACACATAATAAAGCCAGGAGTAGTATCACAAGTCCACATTCCTTGAACAAAGAACACAGGATCAGAAGGATCTTTGGAGCTTGTTCACCAAACAAGCTAGCTGAGTCAACAAGCTGGTTCAGTTAGACCCCAGCTCAAAAAATATGGGCAGCAATAGAAGTAGAATCCCAGTGCTAACCTCTGGTGTCTGTAGATGATAATTTTATTTCCTCAGGAAATGGAATACAATGAGAGATATAACCATTAAATGCAAATACGCAGTGTGGACTGAGCCCAAAGCATTTCTTACTCTATCCTAACTATACCTAGGCCTAGGCATAGAAGCTTTTAATCTCCATACAGTCTAATCTTCCAAGCTGACTGACTCAATGTGGCTTCTTCCAGCTTCTTACTGAATTGCTACGTTTGACTTTGGCAATATGTTCTAATCTTCTGGACCTTCTCATTCTTTGGCTCTTTCTGTCTTCACTCATGTGTAGCTTGTAATCTCTTTAACCATTCTCTGTAAAACTGTCCTGATAAAATTTCCATGTGTGTGCATGTACACACAAGAGTACACACACACACACATACACACACACACACACACACCATAACACTTCTCTACCCTCCATCTAAGTATCTCTTCTTCCCTGTCTTGTTTTTGTGAGAGTTAGGCATAGTCTATTTCTGACACATTCTGTCTAATCTGTCTCTGATTTATCACTTTGTCTGACCCTCAGCTAGACATCACTTCCAAACATGGCTCCTTTCTTCTACAAACTAGTCTTCCCTTCATTGTTAGCAATTAAAGGTATATCCTAAGTGCATGTCTGTATTCCAACCAGATAATACTGAAATCA
Source organism: Apodemus agrarius (assembly GCA_964023405.1). Classification (NCBI taxonomy): domain Eukaryota; kingdom Metazoa; phylum Chordata; class Mammalia; order Rodentia; family Muridae; genus Apodemus; species Apodemus agrarius. The sequence goes on along the minus strand of OZ030008.1, from coordinate 56,743,320 downwards.
AGAATGGGTCTTCATTCTAGCCAATTGGTATAGACCTAGAAGGTCTTTGGATTTGATCCCTTGACAGAAGAGCCATGTTGTTGGATTAAAATTCTTTGTCAAGCCTATGCACAAAAGTCTATATATGTATATGTACATGTACACACACAAACACATACATATACATAAAACATACATGCATACATACAAAGATATAAATTTAGTTTACATGAAAATATTTAGTTCATCAATGAAATATTTTGCATTATAGTCAGGTATGCATATCTGCAGATTCTGCCTCAAGAATTACAAGTACCAATGTATTTTGTTTTTATTTATTCCTTTCTCCAAATGCCTGTTTATGACATCACCTCTAGTTTACTGACTTTAGTTGACTAAACCTCAGACAGTGAATATATAACTTAGGAGGGAAGTTGCCTTTGAAAGATGCAATATAAAAGTACTCTCTAAAAATGTAACAAAACATTCACATTTAGCTAAAATTTGCACTCTCTTATACTCATTTGCAAATTTATTTTTCTTTTGTGACTGAAAATACTTCTAATTTTCTAAAAAAAAGAAATTAAAAAAACACCTGTTTGAGGTTCAATTATGAATCACAGAGAACTATCATTCTAAATTACTAAATAGCTACAGAATTCCCATTTTAGTCAAATCAACTACAGTTGAAAATAAACCCAAATTAAATGCTATAATCACTTATAATTCACTCTGCTTCTGTAAAAAAAAAACTAATGCTCAATTCAAAGCAAGCCCAGGGTGGGACATATGCCTTACAAATCTTACTGAGTAGTTTTAACCTAGATGGGACTAATATTAAAAACATGCAATGAAAGTTGGCTTCTTTCTTAAATACACTTTGTGAATTAATTTTAGCTTATTCTTGACAGCTTCTTTAACTCCAGACCCAAACATGGAAGCATGTGCGGATTCTAAACATTTTATAGTTACTGTTTGAATAATCTGTAATTTTTATATGAATTCATAATTGAGAAATTTGTGAAGATGAAATAATCACATTTAATTTGCAGGAATATTCAACTCTCAGGGGCTGGAGAGATGGCTCAGTGGTTAAGAGCACTTGTTGCTCTTGCAAATCATCCATTCAGTCCCCAGCACTCACGTGGTGATTCAGAGCTCTAGTTCCAGATGTGGTGCTCTCTTTTGACCTTCATGTGCACCAGGCATATACTTGGTACACACACTCACACACACACACACATACACATTCACATACATACACACACATACACATACACACACACATATATATGCATATATATAAAATATATTTATATAAGTATATATAAGAAAACACTCATACATGTTCATTATAATAAATAAATCTTAAAATATTGTCTTAGAGTTATTGCTCTATTTTGCTTTGATGAAAGACTATAACCAAAGCAACTTATAAAATGAAGCATGTAATTACAGGCTTTTCTCTTAAATTTTCATAGTGTGACTCTATGAACATTGTGGCAGGGAGCACAGGAGAGAGCAGACAGGCATATTACCTAAGCAATAGCTGAGAGCTCACATTGCAGGGACAGAGAGGGGGCATAGAGGGGAGAAGACAGAGAGAGAGAGAGAGAGAGAGAGAGAGAGAGAGAGAGAGAGAGAGAAAGAGACCTGATGTGGGCTTTTAAAATGTCAAATTCTACCCCCAATGACACATCTCCTGCATCTAGGCCATACTTTACCTTCCAAAATAGTCTACTAACTGGGGACCAAGCATTCAAACTTATGAGCGTATGGGTATCATTTTCAAATATCTCTCTTTCTGAAACACTAAATACATACCAAGCACTACACACAAATCAGGAGCATGCATCACTCAGAGGACTCTAACCCTAATGAAGCAGACTGATGCCAGAAGACTTCAATCTTTGCCAAGTGAACATGCTTATGAGTTCTTTAATTTGTAGGTATAGTCCAGGTTTTTGTTCATATAATCAGTCTCCCCAGGATAAGGAACATCTCTATTCAAAAAGAAAGCATTTCAATCACCAATTTATCCATGTGTCATTAAATGGACATATCACTTCTTCAAAAAGGCATCTTACTAGATTAGATCAGTGTGAAATGCAGTGAGAGACTTTAAAGAAAGAAAGCAATGGCTATGTCTTGTTAAGATGTAGTTTTGTTCACCAAGCATTCTCCAATAGGGTATTTTAGACATGCTGTTTACTGCCGCTTGAAATAAGGTCACAAATAACTGCTGATTGCATAAAATTCTCTTTTCATAAAATTCACCTGATCAGCACATATTCTGACCAAAGCATACATCCCAGGATTGATTTACAGGAAAATGACAATAAGCTGGTGAGGTGGACGGGAGGTTTAGCACTCCCTCATGACTCTGCATGTGCAATGATTTACTGGGATCGGTGGAAGGGATCTTAATTAAAATCTGTGTGCAACAACAAAAACAAAAGCATAAATTTCTTTGCCATAGTTACTCAATTTTCACATCTCTTGTTTTGCTTCACTTGTTCCTGTTTGGTTCTGGTATATTTCTATGTAAGAGTATTATAGGCTTCTTTATTGCTTATTAATTTTTCTTTTTATGGTAGTAGAGTATAAACCTGTGGCCTTAAAATGTACATTAATTAATCCTTTGCCCCTGAATTTCAGCTTTAATCTAACATTGCTACTTGATCCATCTACAGACAAAACACACACATGCCAAGCAAATACATACACACACACCACACACACACACACACACACACACACTTCATACAACACATATACATGAGACATACATGCTTGTATGTCACATACATATACACTATCACCAGCCACATCAGACACAGACATAGATACACACACACACACACACACACACACACACACACACACCAGATACTCCTCTCTCTCTCTCTCTCTCTCTCTCTCTCTCTCTCTCTCTCACACACACACACACACACACACACATACACACACACACACACACACACACACACACACACTCACACAGAGGGAGGGGTGAGACAAAGCAGCTATGGAGTTTTCAGACCCTAAGAATTAGAGTAAACCTGGAGTCATCACTCCACTTTGGTAGGTATTTAAAAACATCCCTGTTATCTTTTTCTTGATGTTCAGGTTTAAAAAGGAGTGACTCTGTGATGAATAACGTACTCAACATGATAGGATCTAAAACTCCAAAGTCGAGTCTCTGGGTGAGTCTGTGACAGATTTTGTGGATTTGTGTGTTTGATATGCAAGCTTCACCCTGCATGTAGGAGACATCATTCCATGTGCTGGGGTTCTGGACCAAACTAAAAGAAGGAAGCCAGATGAGCACAAGCATTTCTTCTTCTCTGCTTCCTGAATATGGATGCAATGTGACCAGACAACAGCTCTGGCTGTCATGCTGCCTGTTATAACTGACTATATTCCTTAGAACTGGAGTGAACAGATACCCTTCCTTCCATAAATTCCTTTTATCAGGACATTGGTTTCAGCTACAAGGCGTATGATTAATTCACACTCCATTCCCTGTCTTGTACTTTAATGACAAAGTCTTTCAGACGGTGAAGTTGGAAACCTGTATTTGAGTTTGATTGTTATCATTAAGCATATACTTCTCAACAAGTCCCTAATATCTTTAGATTTCAGTTATAGATACCAGTTTAATCAGTACAAAAAAATGTCAAACTCTTACAGATGAACACAAGTGTCAAATTTTGGCCCCTGACTGTTACCCCAGAGGGCAGTAGATACAAAGTTTCAAACCCTGCCAATTACCCTGGAGTTTATTTTAAGCACAGTTGAATATTTGATGTTTCCTGGGATTCTAAAGGACAGCATGTGGACCTTAGAGGTCAACCAGTTAGCCACTGAGATGTTCACCTCTGCTGATGGGAGACCAACATAGACCCCCAACGCTTTGGCTCAGCTGATCATCCAGAAGTCAATTTCCAGACTATAGAGCCTTTGACTTCCCACTTATCCAGGGGTGAGCACCCCTATGACAGACTTGGCCCTGCTGTTGTCCTGCTATCTGTTCCCCAGCAAGGACCTGATAATTTCATCTACACAACCCAGGAACCAATATCAATTGTCTCCAAGGGCCATGTCAGAACTCCACGTATATCCTAAAACAGAATTCTCAGACCATTGAAAAACAGACAAAAGAGTTAGAATAGAAACAGCTGTACCTTTTGGTTTGGTAATTTATTTTGGTATTTCAGTTTGTTGGTTTGTGTGTTGGCTGATTAGCTAGGATATAAATTCATTCTATGTCTTTATTTTTGTTGCATATTTTTGGCTTTGAAATATATATGTATGTATGTATGTATGTATATATACATATATATATATATATATATATATATATATATATATATATCCATGTATTTGAACACATAACCTCTTAAGATCTATAGGAGGAACAACAATATGAACCATCCAGTGGCCCCAGAACTCCCAGGAATTAAACCACCAACCAAAGAGTACACATGGAGGGATCCATGGCTCCAGATGCATATGCAGCAGAGGATGGCCTTGTTGGACATCAAAGGCAGGAGAGGCCCTTGGTCCTGAGAAAGCTAGATGCCCCAGTATATGGGGAATGCCAGGACAGGGAAGCCAGAGTAGGTGGATTGGTAAGCAGGGGGAGGGGCAATGGGTTAGGGGATTTTCAGGGGGGAACCAGGAAAGGGGACCATATTTGAAATGTAAATAAAGAATATGTCTAAATAAAAAAACTATAGCCTTGTGGATGAAGAACATCAGTAAAGATAGGTTTTGAAGATCCTATCTGTCTCTTTCTCTCTGTCTATCTATCTTGTACAGGTGGGGTTAATTTCCTATAGAGATGCCATGACTTCCCAGCCATTATGAGTCTAGTCGTCTCCAACTACAAGCCAAAATATATTCTTCCTTGGATTGCTTTGGTTATTTGTTTTTATCATAGCAAATTTATAGCTAATATGGAAATTGGTACCAGAAGATTGTACCTTGAATAATTTGATCATGTTTATTTTGTTTTTTGTTTTGTTTTGTTTTGGGGGTTTTTGGGGTTTTTTTGTTTGTTTGTTTGGTTTGGTTTGTTTTGGTTTGTTTTTGGAGAAATGAGAAGACTTAGGAAGTTTGGCTTAACAAATCAGTTGAACGCTATAAGCAGAGCAGAATAGGGCATTTCAGTAGAAGCAAAGAAGACACTAGTCTGCAAAGCAGTACAATCAGTAGAGACCTGGCTCACAGAAGGTAGCAAAGTCTCTATTAAGAACAGGGCGAGGAGATATTCCAAGATATTCTGGCAAAAAAAAATCTGACTACATTCTGCCTTGTCCTAAGAATTGACTGAGGCTAATTAAATAGCAGTGGACCATTTCTTTTTCACAAGAAATTCAAGGTAGAGTAACATGGAGTCTGTGGCATATTATTACTGAGTACTCATAGTCAGCTCTTCAGTGGAAAATAACTATAGGTAGGACACAAAGAAATGAAAATGCACAGTACACAGAGGAAAAGGAGGACTAGGAAGGTAAGGATTGCAGCTGAGACTTGTGCTGAATAGGAGGGCTTGATTGTTAAAGGGATTAATACCATGACAGCAAAGCCTCTTACTCTGTTTGGGAAAGAAATGAAATATTCTCTGAGGTTAAGCACCAAGCCACCTTATCCTCCAATACGTGGGGAAAAAAAAAACAAAACAAAAAGTGGTTTCTTCTAGAACTCACAGAAAAGTTCCTACTGATGTGATACAAAGGAGTGAAGGTCCATCCCAAACTTTTAACCTGATTTGGCAAAGTAATCCATGTGGAACTGGTATTCAAGAAGGACTCGATATTGAAGGAGTCATGGATTATTCTCATGAGCTTTCAGAGACCTGCTGAGGCAACAGGATATATGCTAAATAGAGTCTAAGTCCCACAAAGTGCCCAGAGATAGCACTGGATGAAGCTATAAAGGTGAAACCTGGGATTCAAATATCTAGATGTTGGTTATTCAAGAGCTGTGAGATGTCTTCCAGTGAGAACTATATACACAGAATGGAACTAGTATAAGAAAAAAATGAGTGTTGCAGGCAACAAAGCTTGAGATGGAGAGACACTTAAGCAGTTTGAAAATGAAGCCTGAGATAGTGAACACTACAGGACTAGAACTTCGTGCTCCTGGGTTTATGTCTTGCTCTAGTGTGATCTTTCCTCACTGTGCAAACGTTCCTCATTTTCAGAACAGTAAAGAATATTCTGTACTACTGTATGTTGAAGGTATGATTTTTTTTAAAAAAATGTAATTTTTACACGGGGTTAATAGTTAATAAAGTGCTCTGAATCTCAAGAGAGATTTTGGACTCTGAAATTTTGAGCAGTATTAAGACTATTAAAGACTGTGGGGACTTTTGAAGTTGGAATAAATGCTTTTTGCATCATGAAATGACCATGAGCCTATGTGGACCAGGTACAGAATGTGGTGATTTTCATGAGAAATACTCCACATGAGTTCATGTATTTGAAATATTGGTCCCCAGTTAGTGGTAATGTTTGCCAGGATTATGAAACATTTAGGAGGTTTAACATTTCTGGAAGAAGTCCATCCAAGGGGTCAGGTTTTGACAGTTTATAGATCTCTCTCCACCCCCCCCCATGTGTGTGTGCATGTACATGTGTGTGTGCATGCGTGTGAGTGAGTGTGCATGTATGTATGTGTGTGTGTGTGTGTCTGTGTGTGTGTGTGTCTGTGTGTGTGTGTGTGTCTATGTGTGTGTATCCGGTGTGTGGATGAAAATGTTATCAGCAAGTTATATCTTACTGCTGGCCTGCTATTATAACTCTAGACATTTATAACTGAAAACCAAACTAAATTCTTTCCTCCTTAAGTTAAGTTCTACAATGTGAATGAAACAGCTAGCAGGTTGGAAGAGAAACTCTAATTTGTAAAGGAAAAATTACCAAGGAAATTGACATTCTGAAAGGGACTCAATCAAAAACTCAAAAAATTAAAGAAAATCAGTAAAATAAACACCACATAGAGATGCCTCATCAAGAGACAAGACTGTAGAGAAAAAGGAACATCAGAAAGAAAGACCAAGTTGAGACAGTAACACATTTAGACATGTGCAGAGAACTTAGAGAACTTAAGAAATGCACTGAACTTCCAAGAAGTTTGGAATACATTCTAGATCAAGTCTGTGTATTAATGGGCTGGAAGAAAACCAAAGGAATAGGCAAATTATTTAATGGAATATAATGGGAAAGTTACCCCATCCTAGAAAAATAAGTTAACACCTACCATAGGAGACATTTAGTATTTCAAAAATGTATGGCCAGCAAAGACTCTAACTACCACATATTATAATCAAGATTTCAGAAGTATAGAATAAAGAAGCTGTAATAGAAAAATGTCAACTTATATGCAAAAAGCATGAAGGGGAATGTAACTATGGGTCTTTCAGCATCCCTAAAAGTCAGACAAACAGACAATGATGTATTGTTAGCCCTTGAAGAAAGTAACTTCTAACCAAGACACCAGCAGTGAAGCTGTCCTTCAAAATGGATGGAGAAGTGAGGTGTTTCAAGGCAAACTCACCTTAAAGCAATTCATTGCAACCATGCCAGCACTGAAGAAACCCTTAAACAACGGCTATGCAGGGAGAAAGTATAAAAACACTCTTATCCATGAGAGCAAGTGAAATGGAACATCAAGAGAGCAACAGATGGACAAAATAAAAACCTGTTTAGATACCGGCAACTGTGTCCAATACAAAAGACCAAACTCCCCAAGCTATCAGGAGGAAAGGGAAGGAAATATCAGTGACCTAGCAACCAGATTGTCATCTACTCAAAGCAGAAGACATAACAAACCCCTTTAAATAATGATGTGAAAAGTAAATGGCTTCAATTCACAAATAAAACGTTGAAACCACTGTCTAAATTAAGAATAAGAAACAACTATTCTCTCTGAGAAACACACAGCTAACAAAGACATAAAATGCCTGCATGGCAGTGCATGAAAATCAACTCACCAAGAGAACAGAAGTAGGAAACAAGCAGGCACATTTGTTCTTATATCTATAAAACCAACTTCAAACCAAAACTAGTCCAAAGAGATAAAGAGGGCTATTACATACTAATGCACAATGCATCAAGGAGAAATAACATGGTAAGCATTTATACAGCAGACACTGTGCCTCCAATTTCAGAAAACAAACACTAAAAGTAATCTAAAAGACATGAATGGTACATAGGCCCTGATAAAGCAGTGGCAAGAAACTTCAGGATTAAATTCTGTTTCATCTAGTCTTATAAACTGAAAACTTTCAAATAGTCTTCAGAGCAAATTATACCAAAGGTTAACTGGGTATGACAGATATCTGCAGATTATTCCATGCAACCAAGATGGAATAGCATTCTTCACAGTAACAAATGAAACATTCTCCAAAATGGATGACATCACAGGCCACCAAAGAAATCTTACAAAAAAACTGAGATAACACTCGGGATACCCCCAGGCCAAAGTGAAACGACACTAGAAATGAATGGTAAGAGAAATGGTATTTTAGGGCAGTTCAGTACACACTTGAATTGACAGTGGATTCTTAAAGAAGTCAGGAAGAAAAAGTGTAAATTCCTAGAAAGAAATTTAAAAAAATGGAAGAAAGTAAAAGACAATCTATGATGTCCTCCAAGACACAGTTAAGCCAATCTTGAGAGGAAATTTTTTACCTGTAGGTGCTCTCATTAAAAGACTGGAGATATTTCAAATAACCCAATACTATATCTTTAAATGCTAGGAAAAACATGATGCTCCTCTAAACCCAGTAAGCAGCAGGAAATACAGATGATTAGGGGAAGGGGCAGAGGGTCAACGAAGATGGAAGGAGGAGAGTTAACAAAACAGATTTTCTTTGAAATTGCTGTAAGAAAACCTAATGCTTCCTATGCTAATTTTAACACACACACCATAACATGCCCTTGAGCCTCTGTGTGAGCATGCACATGCACATGCGCAGTCTGTCTACAAGATTAGTCCTTCATTCGGCTTTGTGGAAAGTAAACTAGGATGCATGTGACTGACAAGAGAAATGAAAAGAGCAGTCGTTGTCACTCTTTCTCCCTGAGATTGACACCTCACCCACAAGGATCTAGTCGATGTTGAAGAGCCCCTCCCCCACCACTTTTGCAAAATATGGAGCTTTTCTTTGTAAAGCATGGGAAAAATAAAAGAAAAATTAGTAAATGAGAACAAACCAAGAGATCCAGGCTATTCAGTTCTCTGTGGCTACATGAATGACAGACCACACCTTGGAATGGGTTTCCTTAAAATGTCTCCTGCCAGAGTGCCTGGTTGGCAGTCTGAATGCAGCCCCAGGGAAAAGCCATCCCAGCATGAAGACTACCAAGGTAAGAAATACGTCTAATTTTATCTATGAAAGGTTTTATCTTACATTGCTCTTTAGACCTCTATTAAATTACATCATCAGAAAACTACCATTTCCCCCAGAACCAGTTACAGTGAGGCATAATATGTCCTTAATATCTTTGAAAGCTGAAAGAAAAAAAGTAATATGCCATTAACTGGGAATAAGATTAGCTGAAGCCTGTACCTGCAGGGCAATTGATAAAACAATTACTTTAAGATAATCTTGAGACTTTCAGTTTCCAACCCTAGAAGAGCTTAGATGTGGCCATCCCCCACTACTAACAAGGAAAACACAGAATAAACTGAAAAGTTAATTGGTATGCTTAGATTCACCTAAGAGGGTTGCTTAGATTCACCTAAGAAGGAATGGTACAAAGACATCAACATTAGAGAGAGGATCAGACTGATACCCCAGATCCCAACCTATCAGATTGGCAATCCATGTGAGAACCAGTAGCACCAGGAGAAAAGATGAAATGAAAAAAAGAACAAATGATGAAGGCCTGATGTGGGTGATGGCGAGAATTGCACTCTTTAAGGTGAGTGGTATAACCAGGTGGCAGGTTTGATGCTGAGGCTCCACTGCTTTCCACACAAACTTCGATTAACTGCCAGCCACAAAGGGCTCCATCCACTCTGTGCAACATCACAGATGGATAATATATCCCAGAGCTTTGAGTAGGCCATAGAAATGAATTGATTTCTGTCTTGAAAGGTTTCACAGGCTCTTACCAATCCCATCTTACCACCCCTCTTTATGTCAGCACAGTGGCATACAAAAGGGATCCCCATTGCACACAACTTCACCCAGAAGCAAGCATGCAACTTCCCACGCATGCTGATGGCTATTGAGGAAGTTCATTCAGACCACCTCACAGGAAACAATACAGAATAGAACCCAGCTAGGCTGCCTAGAGTCAGATAGAACAGAAATGGAAAAGCAAATGTCAAAGCAGCGTGAAGATCTTGAAGTCTCTGTGCTGGAGCCAGCCAGCTGTGCACACAATTACAGATGTCAGCAAACCTCACACCCACTGGCAACAGTGAGCTCATTGCCAACAGGCACAGGCTAAATGTGTGCCCTTCTGGTTGAGGCACTTGATGGCTCATCTCAAACCCAGCCAAACAATATAACCAAATAACCTTGCCTAGGTACAGTGATGATTGTCTCCATTGAGGAGGTAATAAGGCTACACAAGTCGAATTCAGTACAAGGCTGACTGCCTTACCATAAAGCATACCAACAGATCCAGGGCATCATCAAAGAGATTTCCAAGCCCATGCATCTTAGGGAAGAGAGAAAGTCAGACTTACTTGGAAGATATACAGGAAGACATGCACGTATTCATATCAGCTCAGGCTGACAGAGACAACCATGTATTTCCAGTGTGTATAATCTGTCATCCTGCTCAGCCTCAGGAATAACTCTGCCTAACTTCAGACCTCAGCCTATAACTTTGTAGATCAACCTGGTTGGAATTACTCAGGTAGGACCTTTATCCTGAGACTGTTCTGAGCAGAGCTCATCAGAGCATACAACTAGGCATTGGATTTGTGCTTTATCCACAGAGAAAGAAGCTCAGTCAGAAATCCAACCCCACACACTACCAGAGAACAGGTATTGGACCAGCCAACTGAAGAATATAACAACGTTCCTTGTATGCCCAGGGACATCTCAAGGTAACAATGAAGATTGGTACACTGCTCCAAAATTGAGATTCTATCTTTCCCAAAATAATAGTCAAGGTAGAATAGGAAATGTTTGCTCAAAAGTACAGACAACAATGCAAGTACAAAGGAGAGCTATGCAATTCCAAAAACTGGAAGCCAAATAAATAGATGTTTGAAATGACTGATAAAAGCTGAAAGTTTTTATTGAGAAGTTCGGTGTGCTATGAGGATGCACGTGAAGAGAATGTAATGGGAAACCTACAAAAACAAAGTCAGATGCAGCAAAAAAATTAAAAATAAAAAGTGGCGAAAAATAAGATTGTGGCTTAATGGATCCCTGACTGAAGCAGCAGATGCAAGAGATAGCTAGCTCTTACAGTGGACCCAATCAAATTGGGAAGCACTGGTGAGCAGGGAGTCAGAACCCTTGAGTTTATCCAACTGAAAGGAAAAAGAATAAGCAAAAGCAAGTGGAAAATGAGCAGAAATCCTGAGAGAGGGTGGCCCAGTTGAGAGTCAGATCCTTCTCGTGGCTGGAATCTCAGGAAAAAATGAAAGAAAAATGGGCCAGAAAAACAGTGTTAAAAAGGGCGGGAAGTTGGGAGTGGGTGGAGAAACACCCTCATAGAAGCGGGGCCACTTGGGATGGGATAGGGGGTTTCGGGAGAAGGGAAAACCAGGTAAGGGGATAACACTTGAAATATAAATAAATTAAAATAAATAAATAAATAAATAAATAAATAAATAAATAAATAAATGCAGTAGCTGAACTCTCCCCAGTCTGAGTTAACTTGCCAGTATGCAAGCATGTGAATTGCAGAGCGCGCCAATCAAATCCAATCCAGAAGAGTTGCCAAGACATGCAACAGTATGCTGTCAAACTTCAAAACGAGCAGCAACTTCCTGAGGGGAGTAAAAGATAAATATGTCACATTCCAAAAACGTGTCAACACAACCATCAGCATATTTCTCACTGGAAATAATGGAGGCCCAGAGAGAATAAGACAATACATCCAAAGTATAGAAGGCTCACAGGCCTGCCAAGTGTCTGGCAGTCAAAAGTCAATGTGTTCGGCACCATGTGTAGAGCCTTGTTGGAATTGCTGTAGCATGACTTAAGCACAAACCAAAGTCCAATAATTCATCACATCAATGCACAAAAATACAAGTAACCATGGTGTAAATAGCACAGAGAAAACCAGAACACTTTACCAATGTAAAGTGTTTACATGGAGTTTTGTTAACTGTAAAGTATGATGGTATGCATAGCAACTTTATCCTAAGAATGAGGTTTCAAAGATAAAATTACTAATAGCAGTTACAGCTAAAGTAAAGTACCAGGAGACAAATATTTAAAACAATGTCATTAAAAATGTTATAGAGGAGAAAAAACAGCTCAGGTTTATTTCATCAAAGTTGGACTGGAGATACACCTGATGGGTTGGTCATTTGCCTGCTATGCTAAGGGCCTGGGTTCTAATCCCCAGTAAAGTACGTGCACACGCGCACGCACACACACACACACACACACACACACACACACACCTAACTTAAATATATGGCATCAAAAATTAGACTTTTATCAGATTTTCAGTTTATCAAACAGAGTTTGACACGATCTAGAGGTATTTCTGAAGAGGGAACTTTACTGAGGAGTTGTCTGCATCAGATTTGTCTCTAGGAAAATCTGTGGGTCATTTTCTTGGTTAGTGATTGATATGGAGAGCCCAGCTCATGTGGGTAGTGTCAGCCCTGGACGGGTGGTGGTGGATGTAAAGCAAGCTGAGAAAGCCGTGGAGAGAGAGCAGTCTTCTCCACAGCTTCTCCCTTAGTTCCTGCTTCTGAATTCCTGCTTCGGGCTCTATCAGTGACGGTCTGTGAAATGTAAGCCAGTTATGCCTTTTCTCACCAACTTGCCTTTGGTCTTCTTGTATATCACAACAACAGAAAGCAACCTAGGGCATATATTACACAAAACCCTTTTATATATCAGAGAAAGAAGAGGAGGAAACAGAAAAAAGAAGAATCTATAAAGTAATCACAAAATGCCAGTCGTTCTTCCTTCCCTATTAATATTTCCTTGATTCCACAGAGATTAAGTTATCCAATAAAAAGACAAGAATAATTGAAAAGTATTTTTTTCAAAATTTAAAACTTATCTGTTTGTGATAGCCCACACTTATTGCAGGACTAGGAAGGCCAAGACAAGAAAATTAGGTACATATAAAGAGTGTACATTAGAAGAAATTGTGATTCAACCATATGCTATGGATAAGGGACTCATTTCATATTTAAGGATATTATTACACAGAAAGTAAAAGAAGAGAATATACCAAACCACAATAGGAAAGTGAAGAAGGGGGCTAGCAAACATAGACTAAAATGAGATTTAATATGAAAGACTATATTTTAAAATGGGCAAAGAAAGATATTAAACAATGGTAAAGAATGGACTCACAAAGTGGTTCTAACAATCATAAACATATGGCTAATATCAGATGACCTAACTGTGTAAAGTCACAAAGTGAAAGACTAGTGAATCAGTAGCAGGGGTATTCAATATTAACAGACATATCATTGAGAGACTTGATCAAAAAGTATCAGCTCTAAGAAATGTGTGAGACAATGAATGACTATATAAGAAGAGTAAAATCTCAGCTATTAAAAACAATAAATTCATGAAATTCTTAGGCAAATGGATGGAATTAGAAAATATCATCCTGAAGTAACCCAATCACCAAAAAACACACATGATATGCACTCACTGATAAGTGGATAATAGCCCAGAAGCTCAGAATATCCAAGATGTAATTCACAGACCACATGAAGCTCAAGAATAAGGAAGACCAATGTGTGGATTCTTTGATCCTTCTTATAAGGGGGATCAAAATACCCATTGGAAGAGATAGACAAAGTGTGGAGCAGAGACTGAAGGAAAGGCCATCCAGCGACTGCCCGACCTGGGGATCCATACCATATATAGTTAAACAAACCCATATACTGTTGTGGATGCCAACAAGTGCTTGTGGACAGGAGCCTAATATAGGTGTCTCCTGAGAGGCTGTGCCAGTGCCTGACAAATGCAGAGGGGGATGTGCTCAGCCAACCATTGGACTGAGCATAGGGCCCCAAATGGAGGAGCTAGAGAAATATCCCAAGGTGCTGAAGAGGTTTGCAGACCCATAGGAGGAACAACAATATGAACCAACCAGTACTCCCAAGAGCTCCTAGGCAATAAACCACCGACCAGAGAGTACACATGGAGGGACACATGACTCCCGCCACATATGTAGCAGAGGATGGCCTTGTTGGACACCAATGAGAGGAGAGGCTCTTGGCCCTGTGAAGGCTAGTTGCCCCAGTGTAGGGGAATTCCAGGACAGAGAAGCAGGAGTAGGTACATTAGTGAGCAGGGGGAGGAGAGGATGGGATAGGGGGTTTTCAGAGGGGAATTGAGGAAAGGGTATAACATTTGAAATGTAAATAAAATATCTAATAAAAAACTAAATGTAAAAAAAAGGAAAGTAAGAAGAAAAGTAAAATCTCAAGGCAAGACTGGTAACACAACCAGAATCCCAGTACTTGGGGAGCTGGGGAGGAGACGGGTGGATTCAAAGCAAGCCTGGGATATAATGAGACCATGTCTATAAATAAATAAGTAGATAAATAAGTAGATCTAGATAAGTAGATATATAGGTAGGTAAGTAGTTAGGTAGGTAGGTAGGTAGATAGATAGATAGATAGATAGATAGATAGATAATTATTAAAATAAGGAGTCATCAGGATTGGAAGCTAAGATTTTAGAAAAGTCTGACCATTTTAGCTAGACTATGAAAAAATACTCAAAGACAAAAACAAAAGGGGAAATATTATAAGTGATAACACCCAAGTACACAGAATTAATTATAAGATGCTACTTATACACTTACATGTGAAGAGCTAAGTTTTCAGGTTAAACAACTAAATTGTTAGACAATTACAACCCACCAAAGTCAAGTCATAAAGAACAGTAAATCTGATTAAACTAATGATTATTGTTGAAGTTAAGTCACTAATAGATTCTTAATTTAAAAAATGCAGAAGCTGATAGTTTCAGTGATGTATTATAGCAAGAAAGAGTGTGTAGGGATGATTTTTTGTGTACTGTGTGGAAACATCACCTGTCAATAAAAAGTCTGTGGTCTACAGGAAAGTGTAGAATAGAAGGTGAGACATCCAGCATAAAGAGAGGAATACTGGGATAGAATTCCCCACCAGGACTCAGGAAGTCAGATGTATGAAACTTAGAGGAAGTAACTAGCCATGCGGTAGACATAGAGTAGTATACATGGCCTTTGGCTCTTTCTTCTTGTATTATTTGTACAGCTTTGGTGTCTGAATAGCAAAGACTATAAGCTAGTAAAGGAACAAGCCTGCCTTGACCTAGGCATTTATTCATAAATGATAAGCGTCTGAGTCATTATTTAAGAACTGGGGCATAGGTGGAAAAGCCTGGATCTGGGGGAAGCAGAAGTCAGGGTGAGCTGGGAAGAGGAAGGGAAGGTAGGCGAAGGCATGCACTGTATGAGAGAAAAAAAATCTATGTTCAATTAATAAAGGAGAACTAAAATGAATCTTTCACAACTCTTCCAAAAAAAGTAACAGGATAAAATAGTAAAATAGCAAATAGCACTGTGGTAATCAAATGAGAGCTATTTCTATAGGTTTATGCAGTTGAGCAACTTGTCCACAACTGGTGGCTGTATTTGAAATTGTCATAGGCTCAGGAATATGAGCACTGAGTTCCCACTTACAGCTCTGTTTAGGAAGGCTATGGGCTTATGCAGTTGAGCACTTTGTTCCTGAGTGTGGCTCTGCTTGGGAAAGTTGTGGGCTCATTCAAGTGAGCATTTGGTCCCTGAGTTGTGGTTCTACTTGGGAAAATTCAGAGATGGCAACTTGGTGAATAAAGCATGACACTGAAGGCATAAGGTGTTGAAGACTGGCCTCACTCCTCTCTCTCTCTCTCTCTCTCTCTCTCTCTCTCTCTCTCTCTCTCTCTTCCCCACTCTCTGCTCTCTCTCTCTCCTCTCTCACTCTTGCTCTTTTTGATTCCTGGCTGCTAGGCTTTCTATGACTTGATGAACTATTTCCATTCAGGAACAGTAAAACAAAACAAAACAAAACAAAACAAAACAAAACAATAAACCTTTTCTCCTATAAGTTGCTTTTGGTCAAGATATTTTATCATAGCAACAGAAAAGCAACTATTACAAATAGTAAACTTATAGAGTCATTGCTATCCAGATACCAAAGCTGTACAAATAGCACAAGATGTAAGAGCCAGTGGCCAGGCAATACAGAAGCAAAACACTGTCTTTACAACAGGCCAAAATACTGCATTCATGCACTCTCAGCAGCCATGTTTGCCTCCATAAGATCAAGATAGTCAACACTCCTGTAAGGACAGGGGAAGGGTTCATCACCTCTCACTTCTAAGTTTTAGAGGAGGAAGAGCCAATTGCAATTTACTGGAACATTGCCAAAGATGCAGTGAATGGCCACACATGAATGAATACATGGGCAGCACAAGTTGCGCTTGGTGGTATAAAAATAAAAATAGAGAATAATCAAGCTAGGAGTGTAAACTGGGGTGTTAGAAAGGAGGTCAAGTAGTGTCAGAGGTTTAAGTAGGACCAAAAGACATTGTGTGCATGTTACTAAAAACTCCAATAATTTATAATATTACATTTATGTTTTTCCTTTCTCTAAAAACATGTTTCTTTTTATTGTTGTTATGATAATTTAACTGTGTTGAGAAATTTTAGTCCAGCAACATGGCTGCTCTGGTAAGGGACTACTCACATTTTTTTTAATTTTTTTATTTTCTATATTCTTTGTTTACATTCCAAATGATTTTCACTTTCCAGGTTCCCTCCTCCCCATAAGTCCCATAAGCCCTCTTCCCTCCACCCTTTCCCCAATCACCCACCTCCCATTTCTCTGTCCTGGGAATCCCCTACATTGCTGCATTGAAGCCTTTCCAAAACCAGGGTCCTTCCTTCTTCTTGGGAATCATTTGATATGTTAATTGTGCCTGGAGTATTCAGAGCTTCTGGGCCCAGACTACTCACCTTTAATCCCTCTGGCTGAACTACAGACATACTCAGTACACACCATTAAGGTCAAATTAATTTGTAGAAGGATGCATCCATGTTTGAAAGTGATATCTAATTGAGGGGGAGACAAGATAATGAATCGAAGAAAGATTTGACCGAATGAGTCAGAAATAGGATACACCCAACTCTCACAAGAACAGCAAGGAAAGAGGCTTTTTAAGAGCAACACAGGGAGAGTCAGCCAGTTCTGTCCAGTCAGTTGAGTTTACTGCAGTAGAGTTGAGTCAGTCAGTTGGGAGTCAGTGCAGTGAGTGCAGCGGAGGGGAATTGAATTAGTTCCTGAGTTCCTGCAGTTCACTGCAGGTCAGCAGAGGCAGTTACAGCCAGAGAATAAGGAGTCAGAAGACCAGATTCCCCAAGTGAGTTTGAGGCCAAGCAGAGATATTCAGTGAGAAGCTGATAGAAACCAGATTGAATCATTCAGCTCAGAGAGGAATTTGAACCAGAACATTTTTTAAAGCTGACCATTTGGTATGGATAGCCAATGGGGAAGACTATTTCTTATGTTCTCAGCATTCCTTAGATGCCTGTAATTCTTTGTGTAGGACTGAGGCCTCTTGTGCGTCCTACTGTTCTCTTTGGCATTTCAATTGCAGTTGTTCTTGTTCAGCTCCTGTTTAGACAACAAAGACTGAAATTACTCCAAAGAACTACTTCTAAAGAGGTCCATGTCCCTCCCCCTTGTCCTATTAGCAATTTTCTTACCTTACCTTTGGTTAGTGCAATGTAAGGAAAGTTGAAACATTCCAGAACCCTTATTAAAGTAGGTTTTGGAAAATGTAAGACTAAAAAAGGGTATAAAAATACCACAGAAGGAGATTACAGGCAGTATTCTTGATGAACATAAATAGAAATTCCTCAGCAAAATACTGGAAAGACTCAAGAATAGGTTCAAAAGTCCAATTCATCTTGTTCTTAAATGTGAGAACTCAGACTTCTTGCTGAGGATCAACAAGGCAGCACATTTCTTGCTGGCATCATCACATAAGGAATCCTAGCTAAGCCAGTAAGACAAGAACATTAATAGGAATAAGAACAGGAAGAAAAAAACCTATCTTTGCAGATAACATGACTCTTAACTCTCTACATTGAAAACTATAAAAATAGACAAACGACAAAAAACTCTCCAGGTACTAATAAATAATTACAGTAGAGTGTTTGAATATGATGTCAACATGCAAGTAAATGTCTTTATTGTAAACGAGTAATAAATAAGCAGTTTTTGAAACTAGTATTGTAAAAACTATGAATTCAATATGTCTATTTCCTTATAAAAACAGCAATGGTAGAGGCCACATTGCTTTGTCTCTACTTTTCATTTTGTCTCTACATTTTGCAAGAAAAGAGAAAAACAAAACAAAACAAAAGTCTATCTTTCTGTAATTCATACTGGTATTAAAATAAGGAGGCATTATCCAGCATTAAAGATATGTAAAAATTTATTGTTTGCATTTTATAAGCCAAAATAGAAACTTGAGTATACTTTGCAGACTTTGTTAATGATTTCCCAGCTTCTAACTCCCCAAATTTTAAATTTCTAACTGAAAGAGTGTTACATCACTTCCCTCTCTCTCCTCCCTCCACACCCCTCAGTTTCCCTCCATCTTATCGCTCCCACACCCTTTACTCTCAAGTTAATACCATCTTTTGATATGGCTATTATTGAATTTGTTTTGGTTGTTTATATGCATATGGTTTCAAGGCTGAGCACTCTTCTTTAAACAACCAATAAGGAGGCTCATCCCTGTGAGTAGATAATTCTTCTTCTGGCCTACAAGAGTTCCCTATGGTTCTTAATCTAGGGACAGACCTTGTGGAAAGTTTCCCTTTCTACATTAACATGCCCATTGGCATCGGTTTTGTTCTATCTTATTTATGTTCTTGCCATTCAAGAAGAAACTATTTTACTGCAGACTTTATAGTATTCTGCCCTTACAATTTTTCTGTTCCATCTTCTTGAGGGATGCAGGGAAAGATATATAGATATCTGTTGAGACTGGGCTCCTTAAGATCAACTGATCTCTGCATTGTATCCAGGTTTGATTTGCTGTAAAGAGAACCTTCTTTGATAAGAGATGGTAACTACATTTGAATAGATCTTTAAGATTTAGAATGTAGTAAGAAATTGTGTTGCTCTAACTAAGTAGTGGTCTGTTTTTAAATTAAACTGTAAAGTTTACTCACAGTGTGTTTTAGGCAATGGACTTTGCTCATTATAAATTCTGTAATCATTCATTTATTTTTTCAGAGTATTAGCAATGGTTGCTAAATAACAATTTTAAATAGAAAACAGTTAATAGCACATTAATGTAGATTTGGTTGTATTTTTAATGTAGGTAACAGTTGTTTAAAGACTAGGCAATAAATGCCCTGTTATCCTGAACACTATGGTACATGGCAAACAGATAAATACTACTAGAACTTAGCAACATTAGTTTTAACTGACATGTCCATGTAAATAATAAAGCATTAGAAATCTGAACTCAGTAATATCACAACTTAGCCCAGGAATAAATGTGATATTACCAAAGAGGCTGCCTTGCAGTCTGTCTCCATGCAGAAATTCTATGTACATTTTCAATTTATCAGACATTGTTCAGAGAATCCCTTTATCTTTAGTTATCACTATAAATTATATGCTCTCAATCATTCTCCAAGAAACTCTCTCTCTCTCTCTCTCTCTCTCTCTCTCTCTCTCTCTCTCTCCCCTCTGTGTGTGTATTTGAAAATATTGGAGGATTCATAAACATAACATATTAGTAGCTAAGAAAAAGCTGAAGTTTATTTTCCTTGTGCTTTCCTGTATCCTACCAGTACACTGTTATGAATGGTAATCTTCTAATATCAAAAATAAAGGTAAATGACAGGATTCTGACAACAGCTTTGTATAGAGGAAAGATGTGGCATTGAACTATGTCCCAACCCTACTGCTTGTAGTCTACTTGTCCTTGCAGATGAATGCTTTATCATAAAATAATGGACAGCATTGTTGGGAGGCTTCCATGGGAGAAGCGATCATGAGCTGCTTTAGGGCTCTCAGTACGGAGCTTCTCTTCTGCAATAGGCTCCATAGGTAGTGTTTTCATGTAAGATCAAGAATTCTATGCCTAGCCTCTCTTTCTATCTCTCCAATCTCCCCACTATTGACTCTGGTGTCCTTTCTCTAGGGCAGGTAAAACATGCAATTATACTAATGAGCACGAAAGTAATTAACTGGGTGAGAAATATGCCCAGAGTAAATTTTTGATGGAGCTTTATACCAAGCATTCAATTAGTTAAGGAAAACCAGGTAGGAGATAAGGCCTCAGAATAACCTAATAAGATAAAAAATCCAGCTGGGGCAACCTCCTTACAAGACAGCAGAAGCAGGCAAAGTTATAAGAAAGTCATTCTGGAATGCCCCACTTATATAATAACCTTGGCAAGACTAACTCTGGACTTCAATTCCAATATGCCTAAAGGATGAGGAAGAGCCCTGTCCATCATCCTTGCCCCTGGTAATCAGTGTTACACTGCTAACTGAAGTACCGCATCTTCATACAAAACCATGGCACAATCAGAATAAAAGTTCATGGGGCTGGGCCAATGGATGTGACTTGTGGCCCCACACAGCCATGTGTCTAGAGTGGCTGAGCATAGCGATAATCCCAGTGCAGGTAAAGGAACAGTGGAGGGAGAGGGGCAAATTCTTTAAACTCCTTGGCCAGCCAGATGAGACAAGCACTGATCTCTGTCTTCAGTGAAAGAACTTGGCTTAGACCCAGGACTGGGGATTCTAGAGGGATGGGGATCCTGATATGACAGCAATGTGAGTGAGTGGTCTTGAGGTTTGAGGCTCCTCTTGGAAACCTATCCCTGAAGCTGGGTCCAAGTTTGCTTTTCAAGTGACCGTGATCACATTTTTCTTTGACATCAGACTATTTTCTGTAAAATTATGTTCACCACATGAGCATTGTGACAGGTATGCTTGACCACGTATCATGAAAAGTTCTTGTACCTTGCCTGGTACCTTACAGTAGATGGTGTCGCAGATGCTTACTGGAAAGAAGTCACAGTCAGGCAGCTGTGCTGTTTGCACACATCCCCCAGGCCAGTGCTGCCTCCCCAGCCCTCTCTTACCTTCTCTAAAAATACATATGGTGCTGTTAACTTTCCAGAAGCTCAGAAAAGTGCTTCAGTGACCAGGTACATTTAAACAACAGTATGACGACCCCATGGGAAGCAGTAAGAGAGTACAGCTAGCCGCAGGTCCTCTTTTCTGCTTGGTTAATTGGATTCACTGGACTGGCTCTCACAATGACAAAAAGCAAATGTTGGGATAGAAGCCTTTCATCAGTAGAGAGGAGCGGCAGCATTTCAAACAAACATTTGATCAAACATTTCATCACACAGCCTGTGTTTGCCCACGAAGGCTTTTCTGTCGCTCTGTGCACCTTCTTTCTCCTTTCCAAAATATTTGCCTGTCACTTTCATGGCACAGGTTGAAGACATGAAACCTCTCTCTCTCTCTCTCTCTCTCTCTCTCTCTCTCTCTCTCTCTCTCACATTTTCTTTTTCTGTTTTATTTGGGGTTCTAACTATGCACTGTCCAGGTTTGCAGCCACTGTGGATGATTTTTAGAAGTAGTTTTCTGGTGAAGGCCAGTGGTAGGTACCTGATGAAAAATGTTCTACATTCTCTGAGTAAAGCTTCCTTTTATTATTTTGTCCTCTGGTCAGTTTGTTAACTAATTGGCTGAAAAATCATTGCCCACCTCCTTCCTCTCATGGTCAGGGCCCAATTCTGCATCTCTGTCTTTTCAGCAGTTTCATCAACTAAACTATCATATTTGCTCATATTTATTTAATAAAACTACTTCACACATGAAGTCTCAACAGCTCCCCTCAAAGAGACACAATTCACAGTTCTACTTTCAAGACACACAGAATCTGGAGGAAGCTTTAAAATGAAGTACCAATGCCATTATACTGTGGAAAATTCTGTAATGGAGATATGCTCCCTAACTTAAGGAGGTATAGAAGATTTAGTTCCTCCCATGTGATACTAGGATATTAGTAGAAGGAATGAGGATCAAAGGAAGAAGAATAGCTCACATTTCATTAAATGAGAACAAAGGCCACTTACTTGCCAAGATAATAGAGAATATTCAAAGATCCCCTTACAACAAAGTTGATGTACACCAAAGGAAGCAGTAAACCAGGGGGCACTGAAACATGGCTTGTGCAAAACAACAGGTGAAAAATGGACGGGAGCTGGCCTTTGCAAGATGTCTATCATTCTTGGGAGTTCAGGAGTTCGGTAAGTTGGGAATGTATTGAAGAAGAAGCTTGAGTTATGTAAAGATTAGGAGGGTTTCAAGTTCTGTGAAAACTGGCTGGGCGGGGAAAGAGGCAAGAGTGGTAAACCAGCCTTACGTAGTAAACGCAAGATTAGGAGAATTGGATCCAAGGAAGAGTCCCTAAAAATGTGGAGGAAAAGACATTTCAAATGGTCTCCAGGATAAAGAATGAAGAAAGGTGGGCACGAGGGAGAATCTAGTTGATTCTTAGATTTCCTTATCTCGCTGAATTTTACAAAAATACAGGCAGCACACACAGAACACACACACACACACACACACACACACACACACACACACACCCTAGGAGTATATACACTGACCTAAGAATGCTTTAGAAAATTGCACCATTAAGTCTGTTATTGATCTTTTACTTCTGTGTTCTTAGTGGAACATGAACCAAGAAAGCCTCATGGCATTTGCAGGAAATCTAGTTGCCAAAGTCTATTAATTTCTTGAGAGTCAGTTGCTCATATCTGAAGTTTTAGTTCAGCCATTACACTAAGTAGCACTGCAATGTAATATTTCCTAGGTGCTTTTTATTATAGTATTATGTCTTAAGTTTTATTGATTATTAAAGATACATGGATTATATTCCTAATATGTTGAACATTTTAAGATTTATCACAAAATCAGCATCCTTATCTGGATGTAGAAATGAATAGCAAATGACACTTCAAAACCCTTCTGAGCCTCTCAATGATCTCACCACAGACCTTCTACCTATCTGCCCCTTGGGTACTCACAAATCCAATTACTTACAGTTAAGCCATCTCTTTTCCTTCTCTTTTCAGATACTATGTGGCCTCCTAACAAATTCCCAGATAAGCATCTCAAGGTCATTTCATCATGTGAGTGTTCCAGAGTTCACTTACAGAAACTAAGGTTGTTCATCCACTGCATCTCTATGCTGGTACTAGGTTCTGCTAGGTATTACTTGTTGCTTTTATCAAAGTCACATGGCATGAACACAGGCATTCACCAGCCTTGATCTGCACATAGCCAAACATAGCAGCATCCTAGTCCTCCTTCTCCACACTTGGAGCTGTCACCTGCGATGATGACAGTGCCATCTTCTGCAACCCCTCCTGAAAGAATTGTTTGAGGCTGCTTCATGATTAAGCTGTCTATAAGCAATATATACTCTAACAGTATGTATAAATGAGTACATACACAAAACAATAACTTAACACTTTACCATTGTTACCAATTTGTATGATTTCATGTATGTGGTGTGGTATCGGAAGAGGGTAGGTTTGTTTTTACTGCCATCACCCCAAACACATGATCAACATCTGTGCATTATACCCTGACTTTACAATAAAATAGCAAAAATAAAGTCTCAGTAAGAACCAGAGAGTAGATACTGGGAGAAGAATTGAAGAGTGGTGCTATCTATAATCAGAGGGAAATGGAGTTTGACTGCCAAGAGATACATACTCATCAACAAGGAATGGCAAGAGGAAGGATCTAGTATGAGCAATAGTTAGTATGGGAATGACAGCTTGTGTCCTCAAGCCTACTGATTAGTAGAAGTTTAAGAAAGAATAGGAAGGAAGGAAGGAAAAAAGGAAGGAAGGAAGGAAAAAAGGAAGGAAGGAAGGAAGGAAGGAAGGAAGGAAGGAAGGAAGGAAGGAAGGAAAAGTGAAAGCTTATTCTTATGAGCAGGGACAGTTGTTTGATGGAGAATGCTTGAAAGAGACTACTCCACTCTGGATTACTGTCTGGGAATGTTCATACCTAGGAGAATAGACTGTAATATTAGATGTGTGACTGCACTCGAGGCTCAGACTGTAAGGCGTGAATGAAAATCATCATTACAATATTCTTAAGGCCATGAACTTGTATTGGCATACATTTATTTTTGAAATAGAAATTAATGTCTCTCTTTCGTAGGACCGCTTCCTTTTTTCCTTTGAAGATTGCCCAGTCTTAGGACCTTCATGATTCCTCTGGTTACAAAGGATCCTTACATCCCTGACAATGAGCTGTACATTCTTCTGTATTTTGATTTATCTGCTCCCTTAGTTAATGGGGTACTGTGTGAATGGCTCATGAGGAAGATATTAACAAATGTATGCTTCCACTGATAGCGCATAGTACAGTCCTACCAAAGTCAAACTTGGCAAACCAAAGAGTCCAGGAGCTTATTTACATTGACAAGGGGAGGATGACCCCAAAGCAGCTGAAACAAACACAATGGTGCCTTTGCGGCGGCAGGATGGAATCTCCCATTCAGTTAGCCTTCCACCTTGCATATACTCTAGCATCTCCTGAGACCATGAAGCCACATGCAATTAGAGCAAAATTACACACAGCTGATAGGCAGGCACATTAAGGGTTGGATGAAATGTGAGCTGAAGTTCTGGCAACCCCCCTCCTGCCTTTCTTCTATGAGTGCATATCAACAGCCTGGATCCTGCCTGTCTCGGGTGAGTAGTCACAGCTGCTGTGATGATGATAATGGCTGCTTTGCTCAAAGCACAGCATCCTACAACACTAACATATTACTCAATCCAAGAAGTTTCAGCCTGTGTACTCAAATTTTTAAGAAAGTGTAGAATTTACATTTGTAAATAAAAATCTCTCCTATTTACTCATGACAGACTGAAGACCTTCATGAAGTCAGGTGGAGATCGGGGTGGGGGACAGAGAGGGATTGAGCCAAGGTTGCTGGAACCACACAGAGACTTAGACTCTTGGCATAGCACAACTCAAGCCATACAATAGAACATTTTTCAGAAATTAAAGCAATGTTACGATGGAGTCTTACATAATCAACTGGTGTATCAGGTGTATATTAGTATAATTGCTATAGCTTGGTCATTTTAAAGTTTTTCAACTCAACAAAATGTATAGCTTTGTAAGTAGGTTCTAAGTACCAGATGCTTAAAGATATCAGGAGATAACGAAAGGTCTGTTCATGTGTCTGTCACAATTTACAACAAACAGCAGTAAGTAGGTGGTGGCAGACAAGTATCTGCTGAGGAAAGAAACAAGTGCTGTCTCTGTCTTGCTTTTTTACCAGGACCATCTGATAAACCTATCTGGTTTAGCTTGTTAGGGCTGATGAATATTGATAATGCTTGGCTAGTGCTTAAACATTTAACAGATTTTAGAGCCTTATCACAAAGAATCCAATGTGGGAAAGGAGAAATTTCAGATATTTACTGAAAAACTAGACATGGCAATAATATATACATTCTGCCCACTTTTCTAAAGATCAAAATAAAGCATATGAAAATTGCAAGAAAAAATATGGGACAGAACTTATTTATTCATATTTTAAATTAATTTTAATGTGTATAAAGATGACCATCGCCTTTATGGTAGAACATTGACAGTAAACTCAACAAATAAGGACAATTAGTAAGAGTTTCAAGGTGCTAAATATTTTTGAAATGGTGTTTAGAGCAAGAAAAGATATTTAAGGAAGCAAAAGAAAAGAAAAATTTTAAATGTATATTGAGCTACTCAATCATCAATCTTGTGTGCATATACTGTCAACAATTGGAATATAAAGACAAATTATACAATGGCATGTTTAGTTCAGACAATGCCCATGGACACAGCAATAGATAAAGTAGCAGGCATGCTCTCCTGTTGCAAATGCTCTGATCAGATCGATACAGAAGCATGTGATTGAGGAAAGTCTTCACAGAGAAGAAAGGCCATTAATATTAAATCTTAAGAACTGGACATGCTACTTGACAGCTTTTATGGTCCTGGAAGATTCTATGCATGCTACCAAGGAAGAAAGTCCTCAACAGTTTTAAACAGCTCTGTGCTCTGTGAACTGCAATGATATCTTGCATGGAAAAATGTGTCCACTTGTACAACAGAGGTGTGGATATTATAGAAATAGCTAACACCTTTCTAGAGAATTTAAATCCCACTCCACAAGATGGAATTCATGCCTGGTATTGTTAACTTGGTCAGTCTGGCTAGACTACAGGTACTCTGAAAAACCTTGTACTATTGTTCTATCAAAGTGATAAAGTAATAAACTGAACCCTGGTTATACCCATAGAGCACTGTATCTCAACCATCATTAGAGAATTCTCTTTTGTAGTACATGGTAATAAATATATAGATCAGTCCCAGCACCCTATCAGTGTGGCTCGAGTAAGTCTCTGTTGGGCGATCGGCTCTGAATGAAACAGACTGCCTTCCCCCTAAGAAGAGAAAGGGGGTGTGTAAGAGTGGAGGGATTAGAAGCCTAAAGCAAAAACATTTGGTGGATACAACAGAGCAGTGCTTAGGCAGTATTTTTTGTATTTGGTAAGAACAAATGTAAAGCTTTTCTAAAAGTAAGAATCCTCCACACAATGATCACAGCATATGTTAGTTTAAATTTTGTATTCTGGATCTAGTTAGAGCAGTTAGAACATGAACTCACAGTATCTGATACAGCATGCACAAGACCTGCACAAAAATTCAGTCCTGACATTGATTGGGCAGGGGTTCAAGAATACTTGCATTTTCTAAAGAGCTAATGGTAATTGGTAGATGCTGGAGGAAGAATACTTAGATGTGGGCGATGACACACTATACATGATCCAGTAGATGGCCTGACACCTTTGCCCATATAGCCAGTCCTAAATGGACTATTAATGATTTAAAACAAACAAACAAACAAGCAAACAATACTTGCAGTTGAGAAAGGAGGAGAAAGTGGTAGAAAGTGATAGAAGGATGGTTGAAAGGGAGGAAACAGGGTCGATCCAAACTAAACACACATGAATGCTTGAATTTCTTAAGCAATCAAGTCAGAACTGAAGAAGCCACAATGTATGGTACTGCAAGGAGAAAGGGGGCCTTCCAGGAGGCAGAAAGAGCTCCTGGGACAGAGAACAAGTGAAAGATCAGAAGCTGAAGGAGTGGTGGGAACATTGTGGCATCTAAAGTACACTTCAAGCAGAGAGCAAACTAGTGGTGTTTGGAGAACAGCTGTGCAGGCATAAGACTAGAAAGCTACAGGTCTTCCCTATACACATTAATAATCTTACAAACACCGAATGTGTTGGCATGGTGTCCATATTTTAATCATGTCAAACAGCAGGCATCAAGGTACTATGGGACATAGCTAGGTGCTTAGGGGAGGGGCACTGTGACACATTGCTGAGTTTGGCTCCAGCTAGACCCAGAATATAAAATCCAAACCAATGTACACTCTGATCATCATGTCATAAGGACTCTTACATTTGGAAATGGGTTGAAATTCATTCTCACCAAATTCAAAAGTAGTGTCTGAGCTTGTAGTGCCATAGTGACATCAGGAACCATCCGTAATGGAGCTATCCTTGTGTGCTTCTGACTTAACAGATTAACTTTTCTCTTTTTAAAGTTAAAATTCTATGCATGATGTACATAAGATCTCTGTAAAACATGAATTTTTTCATAAGCATGCCAAGTTTAGCTTTCATCTAAAGCATCCATCTTTCTATTACCAAACAGAAAGGAGGTTTAAATCAGGACAACCCAGAACAGCAACTGGAGAAGAAGAAAAAATGAAACACTCAAAGAGATGATGTCTTCTGAATATATGGGGAGCATAAACAAAGATCAGGGGCATAGTATAGCAAGTAACACCAAAGGTGTCCAGTTTTAGGCAGGGAGTAAGGGTACAGCAACACGAGAAGGGTTGATATAGGGGTTTCGTCTCATCTGCAGCACATAAAATCAAAATCTTTTAAGGAATCTGGTGCCCTACAATACCTCAAGTGGTATTGGTACTTGTTAAGACACCAAGAGCCTTAATTAATGATGTTTACTGAGATTATTGTATTGGAAATATATCTTTATCATTTATCTTTTTATCATTTGAACTTTCTTTTTTTCCTTTCTTTTTTTCCTTTCTTATTTTCTATATTCTTTGTTTACATTCCAAAGGCTTTCCCCTTTCCCAGTTCCCCCCTCACCATATGTCCCATATGTCCTCTTCCCCCGCTGCCCCCCTCCCCACCTATTCCCCAATCACTACCCCACTATTTCTCTGTTCTGTTCTGGTACTCTCCTACAAAACTGGATCCAGTCCTTTCAGGGCCAGGGTCCTCTCCCTCCTTCTTCTTGGGAATCTTTTGACTTGCTAATTGTGCCTTGAGTATTCAGAGCTTCTGGGCTCATTAATATCCACTTATCAGTGATTGCATTTCATGTGTATTCTTTTGTGATTGGGTTAACTCACTTAGGATGATATTTTCCAGATCCAACCATTTGCCTACAAATTGCATGAATTCATTATTTTTAATTGCTGAGTAGTATTCCATTGTATAAATATACCACATTTTCTGTATCAATTCTTCCTTTGAGGGACATCTGGGCTCCTTCCAACTTCTGGCTATTATAAATAATGCTGCTATGAACATAGTGGAGCATGTGTCTTTATTGTATGCAGGGGAATCCGCTGGGTATATGCCCAGGAGTGGTATGACAGGGTCCTCTGCAAGTGTCATGCCCAATTTTCTGAGGAAACGCCAGACTGATTTCCAGAGCGGTTGTACCATCTTGCAGTCCCACCAACAGTGTAGGAGTGTTCCTCTTTCTCCACATCCTTGCCAGCACCTGGTGTCTCTTGAGTTTTTAATCTTAGCCATTCTGACTGGTGTGAGGTGGAATCTCAGGGTTGTTTTTTTTTTTTTTAATTTTTATTTTCTATGTTCTATGTTTACATTCCAAAGGCTTTCCCCTTTCCCAGTTCCCACCCACCATAGTTCCCATAGTTCCTCTCCCCCCCCAACTGTTCCCCAATCATTCCCCCTTCCCCCTCGGTTTCTTTACTAAACTGGATGCAATCTTTACAGGCCCAGGGTCCTCTCCTTTCTTCTTCTTGGGAATCATTTGACTTGCTATTTGTGTCTTGAGTATTTAGGGCTTCTGGGCTCATTAATATCCACTTATCAGTGATTGCATTTCATGTGCATTCTTTTGTGATTGGGTTAATTCACTCAGGATGATATTTTCCAGGTCTAACCATTTACCTACAAATTGCATGAATTCATTATTTTTAATTGCTGAGTAGTATTCCATTGTATAAATATACCACATTTTCTGTATCCATTCCTCCTTTGAGGGATATTTGGGCTCCTTCCAATTTCTGGCTATTATAAACAAGGCTGCTATAAACATAGTGGAGCATGTGTCCTTATTGCATGCAGGGGAATCCTCTGGGTATATGCCCAGGAGTGGTATGCCAGGGTCCTCTGGAAGTGATATGCCCAATTTTCTGAGGAACCGCCAAACTGATTTCCAGAGCGGTTTTACCATTTTGCAATCCCACCAACAGTGGAGGAGTGTTCTTCTTCCTCCACATCCTCGCCAGCACCTGTTGTCTCTTGAGTTTTTAATCTTACCCATTCTGGCTGGTGTGAGGTAGAATCTCAGGGTTGTTTTGATTTGCATTTCCCTGATGACTAATGATGTTGAACATCTTTTAAGGTGTTTCTCGGCCATCCGAATTTCTTCTAGTGAAAATTCTTTGTTTAGCTCTGTGCCCCATTTTTTGATAGGGTTATTTGGTTCTTTGCGGTCTAACTTCTTGAGTTCTTTGTATATATTGGATATTAGACCTCTGTCGGATGTGGGGTTGGTGAAGATCTTTTCCCACTTTGTTGGTTGCTGTTTTGTCCTTCTGACAGTGTCCTTTGCTTTGCAGAAACTTTGTAATTTTATGAGGTCCCATTTGTCGATTCTTGATCTTAGAGCATAAGCTATTGGTGTTCTGTTCAGGAACTTTTCCCCTGTGCCCAAGTCCTCCAGGGTCTTCCCAAGTTTCTTTTCTAATAGTTTCAGTGTGTCTGGTTTTATGTGGAGGTCCTTGATCCACTTGGAGTTGATCTTAGTGCAAAGAGATAAGAGTGGGTCAATTCGCATTCTTCTGCATGTTGACCTCCAGTTGAACCAGCACCATTTGTTGAAAAGGCTATCTTTATTCCACCGGATGGTTGTGGCTCCTTTATCAAAGATCAAGTGACTTTCAGTGAGCTATTATTTGCTTTCTTCTTCCCCTCCCTCCCCTATAATCCTTGTCTCTTTCTTACTCTGTCTTTATTCTTTCTTTCAAAAGCACCCAATAATTTTACCTTCTCCAGAAACCCCTACAGCCCTCCTTTTCTACAATACTGTTATACATGCCTAAATTGTCACAGATTTCAAGGTTAACATTTCAAGTGGTAAATGATAATATTGTTGAAGAAATCTTAATATAAAATAAACACTAATTTCATATTGATCAACTATCCATATTTTTCAGTAAAATACATATGCTTATACATTCACTATTTAAACCTAATATATTAATGACAAACATTAGAAATTTGTCCCTTAAACTTTGGGAAAGAAAGACAAACATATCCATTATCCAATATTCTAATAAATGTTATATCAGAAAATTTACTGAAACAATATCATAAAAGAGAAGAAAAATATGCCACATGAACATTTTTATCTATAAATTATGACAGTCTGCAGAGTAAATAATAGAGTATTTATTATAACAACCAAAATACTTGTTATTAAAATAAATGACTCACAGAAACTTTAATGATCTGTTGAGTCAGATTTGTGTTGGCTGTTTACTGCTGTGCATTTGGTCTCTCTTAAGTGTGTTTTGTTTCTCTAGGGAGACTCCCTTGGAGAAAGTTCCTTACCTCTATATGTGGCTTTAACCTCATAGGTCCTTTGCACATCTATTATGGCTTCAGCTACCGTGTTTTTATGGGCTTCACGAGGATGGAAACATCTAACTATGTGTGTTTCTCATACTTTCTTTTTTGCTCTTTTTTAACATATTTTTATTATATATATTCTTTATTTACATTTCAAATATCCCCTTTCCTGGTTTCCCCCCTGAAAATTCCCTAACCCATCCTCCCTTCCCTTGCTCACCAATCCACCCACTCCTGCTTCCCTATACTGACATTCTACTACACTGGGGCATCTAGCCTTCTCAGGACCAAGGGCCTTTCCTCCCTTTGATGTCCAACAAGGCCATCCTCTGCTGCATATGCATCTGAAGCCATGGGTGCCTCCATGTGTACTCTTTCGTTGATGGTTTAGTCCTTGGGAGCTCTGGGGTGGGGGTACTAGGTGGCTCATGTTGTTGTTCCTTCTATGATGCTGCAAACCCCTTCAGGTCTTTGGGTCTTTTCTGTCCTAAAAGGGATCATATGCTCAGTTCAAAGGTTGGCCGAGAGTGTCTCCTCTGTATTTGTCATGGACTGTAAGAGTCTCCCAGGTGACAGCTATATCAGACTGCAGTCAACAAGCACTTGTTGGCACCCACAATAGTGTCTGGATATTGTAACTGTATATGGAATGGGTCCCTAGGTGGCAGCCTCTGAAGGGTCTTTCCCTCAGTCTCTGCTCCAGCCTTTGTCTCTATCTCCTCCGGTGGGTATTTTGTTCCCCCTTCTAAGAAGGACCAGAGTATCCATACTTTGTTCTTCCTTCTTCTTGAGCTTCATTTGATCTGTAAATTGTATTCCAAGCTTCTGGGATAATATCAATTTATCAGTGAGTGCATACCATGTGTGTTCTTTTCTGATTGGGTTACATCACACAGTATGAGATTTTTAGTTCCAACCATTTCCTGAAGAATTTCATGAATTCATAATACATTGGTCAAGGAAGAAATAAGGAAAATATCAAAGACTTTTTAGAATTTAATGAAAATGAAGGCAAAACATGCCCAAACTGATGGGACACAATTAAAGCAGTGCTAAGAGGAAAACTCATGGCTCTGAGTTCCTCCAAAAAGAAACTGGAGAGAGACTATACTAGCAGCTTAACAGCACACCTGAAAGTTCTAGAACAGAAAGAAGCTTATACACCCAAGAGAAGTAACTGCAGGAAATTATCAAATTCAGGGCTGAAATCAAACAAATAAAAACAAAAAGAACTATACAAAGAATCAACAAAACCAGGAGCTGGTTCTTTGAGAAAAACAAGATAGATAAACCCTTAGCCAGAATAACCAAAGGCCACAGAGACAGTATCCAAATTAACAAAATCAAAAATGAAAAGGGAGAAATAACAACAGAAACTGGGGAAATTCAAAAGATCATCAGATCCTACTACAAAAGACTGTACTCAAGACAACTGGAAAATCTAGATAAAATGGACAATTTCCTAGGCAGATACCAAATACCAAACTTAAATCAGAATCAGAAAGATCATCTAAACTGTCCCATAACCCCTAAAGAAATAGAAGTGGTCAT
Source organism: Apodemus agrarius (assembly GCA_964023405.1). NCBI lineage: Eukaryota > Metazoa > Chordata > Mammalia > Rodentia > Muridae > Apodemus > Apodemus agrarius. The sequence goes on along the minus strand of OZ030008.1, from coordinate 56,710,558 downwards.
TGAAAGTCTCCTAACCACAAAAAGCACAGGACAAGATAGTTTTAGTGCAGAATTCTATCAGACCTTCAAAGAAGACCTAACACCAATACTCTTCAAACTATTCCACAAAATAGAAATAGAAGCGACACTACCCAACTCATTCTATGAAGCCACAATTTCACTGATACCAAAACAATACAAAGATCGAAGAAAGAAAGAGAAATTCAGACCAATTTCCTTTGTGAATATTGATGCAAAAATACTCAATAAAATCCTTGCCAACCAAATCCAAGAACACATCAAAATGATCATTCACCACTTTCAAGTAGGCTTCATCCCAGGGAGGCAGGGATGGTTCAATTACAGAAATCCATCAATGTAATACACTACATAAACAAACTCAAAAAAAAAGACCACATGGTCATTTCATTAAATGCTTAAAAAGCATTTGACAAATTCAGCATCCTTTCATGTTAAAAGTTTTGGAAAGATCAGGAATTCACAGCCCATACAGAAACATAATTACAGCAATACATAGCAAACCAGTAGCCAACATCAAACTAAATGGAGAGAAAATTGGAGCAATCTCACTAAAACCAGGTACTAGGCAAGACTGCCCTCTCTCTCAATATCTATTCGATATAGTACTTGAAGTTCTAGCTAGAGCAATTAGACAACAAAAGGAAGTCAAAGGGATACAAATTGGAAAAAGAAGTCAAACTATCATGATTCTCAGATGCTATGATAGTGTGATTAAGCGACCTGCAAAACCCCACCAGAGAAATCCTACAGCTGATGAACAACTTCAGCAAAGTGGCTGAATATAAAATTTACTCAAACAAATCAGTAGCCTTCGATCCTCAAAGGATAAACAGGCTGAGAAAGTAATTAGGGAAAGGACACCATTCACAATAGTCAATAACAATATAAAGTATCTTGATGTGACTATAACCAAACAAGTGAAAGATCTGTATGACAATAACTTCAAATCTCTGAAGAAAGAAACCTAAGAAGACCTCAGAAGATGGAAAGAACTCCCATGCTCATGGATTGGCAGGATTAATGCAGTAAAAATGGCCATCTTGCCTAAAGCAATCTACAGAGTCAATGCAAACCCCATCCAAATTCCAACTCAATTCTTCATAGAGTTAGAGCAATTCTCAAATTCATCTAGAATAACAAAATACCCAGGATAGCTAAAACTATTCTCAACAATAAAAGAAATTCTGGGAAATCCCTGACCTCAATCTATACTACAGAGCAATAGTGTTAAAAACTGCATGGTATTGGTACAATGACAGGCAAGTAAATCAATGGAATAGAATTTAAGACACAAAATTGAACCCACACACCTATGGTCACTTGATCTTTGAAAAAAGAACTAAAACTATCCAGTGTAAAAAAAAAGATAGCCTTTTCAATAAACGGTGCTGGTTCAACTGGATGTTAGCATGCAGAAGAATGCAAATCTATCCATTCTTATCTCCTTATACAAAGCTCAAGTTCAAGTGGATCAAGCACCTCCACATTAAACCAGATACACTGATTCTAATAAAAGAGAAAGTGGGGAAGAACTTGGAGCACATAGGCACAGGGGAAAGTTTCCTGAATATAACACCAATAGTTTATGCTCTAAGATCAAGAATTGACAAATGGGACCTCATAAAATTACAAAGTTTCTGTAAGGCAAAGGACACTGTCAATAAGACAAAGTGGTAACCAACAAATTGGGAAAAGATCTTTACCAATCCTACATCCAATAGAGGACTAATATCCAATATATACAAAGAACTCAAGAAGTTAGATCCCAGAGAACCAAATAACCCTATTAAAAATGGGATACAGAACTAAAAAAGAATTTTCAACTGAGGAATACTGAATGGCTGAGAAGCACCTAAAGAAATGTTCAACATCCTTAGTCATCAGAGAAATGCAAATCAAAACTTTCCTGGGATTTCACCTCCCACCAGTCAGAATGCCTAAGATTAAAAACTCAGGAGACAAGAGGTACTGTAGAGTATGTGGAGAAAGAGGAATAGTCCACTGCTGGTGGGATTGCAAGCTGGTACAACCACTCTGGAATTCAGTTTGGTGGTTCCTCAGAAAATTGGGCATAATACTACTGGAGAACCCTGCTATACAACTCCTGGGCATATGCCCAGAGGATTCTCCAGCATATAATAAGGACACATGCTCCACTAATACCCAGAAACTCCCTCTCCCATCCCCCCTGCTCTTGATTCTATGAGAGTGTCCCCCACTCACCCACCCACTCCTGCCTCTCTGCCCTCACATTCTCCTACCCTGGGGAATCTAGCCTTCACAGGAGCAAGGGCCTCTTTTCCCATTGATGCCCAACAGGCCCATTCTCTGCTATGTATATAGCTGGATCCATGGGTCCTTCAATGTGTACTCCTTGGTTGGTAGTTTAGACCCTGGGAACTCTGGTTGTTTGCAAACCCCTTCAGCTCCTTCAGTCCTTTCTCTAAATCCTCCACTGGGGACCCACATGCTGACAGGAGCCTGAGATAGCTGTCTCCTGAGAGGCTCTGCCAGAGCCTGACATATGCAGAGATAGATGCTTGCAGCCAACCATTGAAATGATAGAGATAAATTTAAGAGCTGAACCTCAAAGCTGTCAAAAGAAGTAGCTAATAGTATGCTTATGAGATGAAAAAGTCCCAGAAGAGACCCCTTACACCTGTCTCTGATTCTGGCTACCTCTCCACTGCTGGGCACACAGCAGAAGACCTATTTTAAAATTTCCTACCTTTAAGATCATCTTTGCATACAAACTTACCTTTTACCTGCATCTGTGATGTGATGGCTGGGACAACAAGTTTGCAAGGTTTGCACTGACTATAGGAAGATGAGATTAATAGTCTTCACTCATATTAAGGCCTCCTTACCTTTAAATGCATGGTTGGGAAACCTGGAAGGCCATTGACTGGAAGAAATATGTGTGATATGCATGAAACCAGCAATCAAATCAAACAAATATCCCTAAATAAACTGTTAATTTAAAAGTTAATCAATGCTCTGTGAAGAATGGCTCAGTCCATAAAGAGTTTGCTATGTAAGCATACAAACCTGAGTTTGAATCTGAGGAATTCATGGAAAGCTGGATACATCCGCCAGTGTATATAATCCTAGTGTTCTGCTAGATAAGGCCAGACAAGGGAATCTTAGAAACTGGATAGCCAGCTAGTCTAGCTTATGTGACAGCAAGCAAGATATCCTATCTCCAGAAGGATAGAAGGCAAGGACTGATATTCAAAGAAGTTTCTTGATTGCAATGCATTATGGTATATGTGCATCCACACTCATACACAAGAATATGCATACATACATGTACACACAGAGAGAAATAGAGAGAGAGGTGGATGAGTGTGAGGGTGGGGGTAACCAACACCCTGCCACAAATATGGATGGCCGGGCCCATGCAAAAATATATTCCTAACACCATTCCTCTTAACTGCTTTCACCATCATCTGATACTTGGAATTTCATTGATACTATAGTTCCTGGCATCAGCCCAGTGAAACACACAGCAGAATCTACCAGCGTGGAGACACAAAACCCACAAATAAAGGTAATAACATCTTAATGATTTCATTCTCCTGACATACACATTCCATTAAAGCTCTCATTATCTTTACAGCATCAGAGTCATATAAATGCTGACTGCAGAGCTTCCTGCTCTTCTGCCTTCCCTGGAATTCACCCAGGGCTCCACTGAGGAGAGAGTGGACCTCACATCAAACCCAACAGGCTAGGATGAGATTTTCACATTTACCTAACTGAAAGGACTGTCAAAATGCAATTATGTTATTAGATTGGAAAATTAAAATACATGCCTAAATAGATTGTTTTATTTTATTTGAACATTAAATTTAATCAGGGCATAATCATTTAATTGCTGTTTTATTATACAGGTAAGTGATATCTATTAAATCATCCCTCTTAAATGCCATCTATGCCTGCATAATTCTAAGAAAGGAGATCTCAGGCTAGAGAGATGGCTCAGCATTTAAGACACTGAATGCTCTTACGGAATGTTTGGGTTCTCAGCATCCATATGGTGGCTCACGGTTGCCTGTATCTCCAGTTTCAGGGGATCCCATGCCCTCTTCTGACCTCCTTGGGTACTGACTGCAAGTATATGCTGCTTATACTTGCACCCAGGCTCATGCACATAAAATAATACAAATAAAAGAAAAATTTTCTTAGTGCTCTAAATAAGAATAAAATGCTGGAAATAAACATATCTCAAACTACACAAAATGCCAGTCCCAAATCTATAAACCATATTAAAATAGAGTTAATGATGCCTATTCATGTTTAAAGTCTGGATTTTCTTTTCTGTGCTAAGTACCATACACAAAAGTAGGAAATTGCGGGGAGTTTTACTGCTCATCAAAAGAGTCAGAAGAAGTCATTGTTAAAATTCCAAATGGCACGTTCTGGCATGTTAAGGTAACATTATCTACTGCTGTGGTTTGAATATGAAATGTCCCCCTCAGGCTCCTGTAATCCTCGGCCCTCAGCTCATGGCACTGTGTTTGGAAGTGCTCAGGAAACTTTAGGAGGCTTTGCAAAGCTGAACGAAGAAGGCAGCAGGAGACCTGACTAGGGACAATATTTTCCCTTGGGCCTTCCTGTGTCCCTCTCTTTGTTTCTTGGCTGTAATGAGCTAAGGAGTTGTTCTCTACCAAGCCTTGTTGACTCACTTCTAGTCCAGAAACCAGGGAGAGAACTGGCATGTTCTTACAACCCTATAAAAGTATGAGTGTGAAATCTTCCTTTCATTCATATCTTGTTAGTTAGGCAAGAAATTGGCTACCATATTTATAAATCTAAACATCATGGTGCACTTCTTTATGCTTCTTTCAAATATCAATTCATGATTATATACTTATAAAATTAAATTTACTCAATTATAAAGACAAGAATAAAATTATGTAAATTCTCATACAGAAGAGGAATTGTATTGTACATTATTGTGTTAATGACTTTCATTGAATTCTTTATTTTTTTTAACTTTATACAGAGCCTCACTATGTAGCCCAGTCTGACATCTGACTTCTGATTCTCCTGCCTCACCCTGCCAAATGCTGGTGTGATAGACATGTATCATTATACTTGACTATATAATACATATTCTGTATTTTCATAGATGTTCAACATTTATATAAAATGATATGACCTGATATATCTTATTTTCATGAGATTTTTTGCTTTTGTATATAATGTAAAATATACACATTCTTATGTGTCTTCACAGCTCCGGACACTAATTTTTTAAAGGCTCTATGAACTTGAATAGTGATTGTGATAGTTGGCTTTTCTCCAGCACAATAATACCATGACCAAAGCAATTTTCATCTTATAACTCACATCAGTAATCCGTAACTTAGGGAAGTCAGTGCAGAAGTCTAAGCAGAAACTGAAGCAGAAACTAGGGAGAAATATTTAATACATATTATCTTGGTCCTCATGGCTTGATCAGACATCTTTCTTACATAGGCAACACCCATTCACCTAAAAATGTCACTTCCGACAGTGGATTGAGCCCACTCACATCAGTGAGCAATTCAGAAAATGCCCCCAAAGACTCACCTACAGTCCAGTCTGGTGGAGGCAGTTCCTCAGTTGAGGTTCCTTCTTCCCAGGTATGTCAAGCTGACAAGGATGATTAGCCACCACACTAACTAATGGCTTTGTTACCTGAATTCTTATTTCATATTTCTAATCACCTTACATATTTCCAAATGTTCTTTCGGGATTTCAGAGTCATTACTGCTTTTCTTAATGATTTATAACATTTACCTGCAAATTATGAGTACTGAACTTCGTCAAATCGGGTACAAGTTATTTTCCTATGTGGCCTTTTAAGATGTTTAGTCTTTTCCTCTACAGATGTTTTAAAATAACTAGGAAATTGAAAAAGATCTTCCATTATGCATTACCTATGCTTGCTATCTTGGGCAGACCCTGCATACACAACTTGATGCTGATACTCCCTTTCTTCTGTTTTGTTATATAAGTAAGCATTTGAAATTATCAGAGCCTGCTTTGCATGCTCTGTGAGAATTCCCTTACATGTGTGAAGATCTTAATGCATTACCATCTGTTTCACTGTTGTTCCATTTCATTTATATAAATGAAATTCTTCATCATTTGCAAGATCACCATGATGCAACAAAAATGCATTGTAATTCTGTTTTCACCTAAAATAGATTATAAAAATCATACATCTCAAATGTCGACAGTGATAATTTTCTATATTTATCTGAAACCTATAGAATTGCCCCTTTTGCTGCCTTGCCTTTCTGCTACAGTAGACTCTTGACTGGTCTGCTACAGCAAAGACATCATCTCATGATCCATCCTAGAGAACCCGTTGCACTTAGAGCAGCCTTTAAGATTCCCTCCCTTGTGACCAATTATATAGTCAATTGTGGAGAAGGTACCACAAAGTGCTGAGAAAAAGGTATATTCTTTTGCTTAAGATGAAATATTCTACATATATCTATTAAATTCCATTGGTCCAAAGCTTCAATTAGTTTCACTGTATCCCTGTTTAGTTTCTGTTTTCCTGATTGGTCCGTTGAGAAGAGTGGAGTGTTGAAGTCACCCACAATTATTGTGTTAGGTGTAATGTGTGCTTTGAGCTTTAGTAAAGTTTCTTTTACAGATGAGGGTGCCCTTGCATTTGGAGCATAGATGCTCAGAATTGAGAGTTCTTCTTGGTGGATTTTTCCTTTGACCAGTAAGAAGTATATTTCTGTGTCTCTTTTGATGACTTAAGTTTGAAAGTCAATTTTATCTAATATTAGAATGGCTACTCCCAAGAACTTTGAATGGCTGAGAAGCACCTTAGGAAATATTCAACATCATTAGTCATTAGGGAAATGCAAGTCAAAAGAACCCTGAGATTTCACCTCACACTGGTCAGAATGGCTAAGATTAAAAACTCAGGAGACAGCATATGTTGGCAAGTATGTGGAGAAGGAGGAACACTCCTCCACTGCTGGTGGTATTGCAAGCTGGTACAACCACTCTGGAAATCAGTCTGGCAGTTCCTCAGAAAACTGGGCACGACACTTCCAGAGAACCCTGCTATACCACTCCTGGGCATATACTCAGAGCATTTCCAAGCATGTAATAAGGATACATGTTCCACTATTTTCATAGCAGCCCTTTTTATAATAGTCAGAAGCTGGAAAGAACCCAGATGTCCCTCAACAGAGGAATGGATACAAAAAATGTGGTATATATATACACAATGGAGTACTATTCAGCCATTAGAAACAATGAATTCATGAAATTCTTAGACAAATGGGTGGAGCTGGTGAACATCATCCTAAATGAGGTAACCCAGTCTCAAAAGAACACTCATTGTATGCACTCACTGATAAGCGGATAATAGCCTAGAAGCTTGGAATACCCAAGACACAATCCACATATCAAATGATGTCCAAGAAGAAGGAAGGAGTGGCCCCTGGTTCTGGAAAGGCTCAGTGCAGCAGTGTAGGGGAATACCAGGACAGAGAAGTGGGAGGAGTTTACTGGGGAATGGGAAGAGGGACTTATGGGACTTATGGGGAGGGAAGAACCTGGAAAGGGGAAATCATTTGGAATGTAAACAAAGAATATAGAAAATAAACAAAATAAAACAAAAAAAGAATTTAAAAAAGATTCCCCTCCTACCTCTGGAGTCCCAGAGCTGCTGCTGGGGGTCTGTCAGGACTCACTCCCTAGCAAGCACCTAGAACTCCGCCCTCCTGAATACCACTCCACTTCCATTCCTTTGACCACTTCTTCTGCCTGGCTTTTCTGCTCCAGCAGACTCTTGACAGGTCTGCTACAGCAAAGACACCATATCCTGATCCATCCTAGAGAAACCACTGCTGCACTCAGAGCAGTCGAGAATCCACTGCACTCAGAGCAGTGGGAGTTTGGAGAGGCCTGAGAACACAGAGAGGACCACCCCTCCTGCTTAGAGGAACCCATCAGGAAGCCCTAGGTGGGAGCCTTCTGGTTTCTGTCTCCATCTGGGGACCATCCTCTGCCATAGTTCTCCATATCCAGGTGTCTCAGGGAGATAGCTAACCTCCCAGGACTGTCGAGAGGCAGGAGAGTTTAGATCTATTCCTGAACTACATACACAAATACCATCACAAGACAGCTGGTCTCCCAGGAGTTGCCTATATACCTGTGTACACAGAGAGAACAGGAATCCCAGGAGTACAGATGCACAAGCTTGCAGGACAGATAAGCAACAATCAGAGACAGCAAGACCAGCTAACACCAGAGATAACCAAATGCCAAACGGCAAATAAAAGAACAATACCAACAGCAACCAAGGCAACATGACACCATCTGAACCCAGTTCTCCAACAACAGCAAGTCCTGGATACCCCCAACACACCGGAAAAGCAAGATCTGGACTTAAAATTACAGCTCATGATGCTGATAGAGTGTTTCAAGAAGGACATAAACAATCACCTTAAAGAAATACAGGAGAACATGGGTCAACAGGTAGAAACCCTTGAAGAAGAAACACAAAAATCCCTTAAGGAATTGCAGGAAAACACAAACAAACGAGTGAAGGAAATGAACAAAACCATTAAGGATCTAAAAATGGAAGTAGAAACAATAAAGAAATAACAAAGGGAGGCAACTCTAGAGGGAGAAAACCTTGAAAAGAAATTTGGAGTCATAGATGCAAGCATCAACAACAGAATACAAAAAATAGAAGAAAGAATCTCAGGTGCTGAGGATGCCATAGAAACATTGACTCAACAATCAAAGAAAATGAAATGAAAAATGCAAAAAGCATATAATCCAAAACATCCAGGAAATCCAGGTCAGAATAAGAAAACCAAATCTAAGGGCAAAGATTCACAACTTAAAGGGCCAGTAAATATCTTCAGCAAAATTGTAGAAGAAAACTTGCCTAATCTAAAGAAAGAGATATCGATGAACATACAAGAAGCCTATAGAACTCCAAACAAACTGGACCAGAACAGAAATTCCTCCTGTCACATCATATAACAATCAAAACACCAAATGTATTAAACAAAGAAAGAATATTAAAAGCAGTAAGGGGAAAGGGTCAAGTAACATATAAAGGCAGACCTATCAGAATTACACCAGACTTCTCACCAGACACTGAAAGCTAGAAGATCCTGGGTAGATTTCAGACAAACCCTGAGAACATAAATGTCAGCCCAGGCTACCACATCCAGCAAAACTCTCAATTACCATAAATGAAGAAAGCAAGTTATTCAATGATAAAACCAAATTTACACAATATCTTTCCACAAACCCAGCTCTACAATGGATAATGGGTGGAAAACAATAACACAAGGAGGGAAACTACACCCTAGAAAAATCAATAAAATAGTCTTCTTTCAACAAACTCTAAAGAAGATTGCCATACAAACAGAATTCCACCTTTAACAATGAAAATAACAGGAAGTAGCAATAACTTTTCCTTAATATCTCTTAACATCAATGGACTCAATTCCCCAGTTTAAAAAAAAACACAGTCTAACAGACTGGATACATAAACAGGACCCAACATTTTGCTGCATACAAGAAACCGACCTCAGTGACAAACACAGTCACTGCCTCAGAGACAAAGGTTGGGAAACAATTTTCCAAACAAATGGTTCCAAAAAACAAGCTGAAGTGGCCATTCTTATATTGTATAAAATCAACTTTCAACCAAAAGTTGTCCAAAAAGATATGGAGGGACACTTCATACTGATCAAAAGAAAAATCTAGCAAGATGAACTCTCAATTCTGAACACCTATGCTTCAAATTCAAGGCCACCTGCATTCATAAAAGAAACTTTAATAAAGCTCAAAGCACACACTGCACCCCACACAATAATAGTGGGGGAGTTCAACACCCCACTGTCAGCAATGGACAAACCATGGAATCAGAAAATAAACAGAAACATAATGTAACTAACAAAATTATGAACCAAATGGATCTAACAGATATTTATAGAACATTCCATCCTAAAGCAAAAGAGTATATCTTCTTCTCAGCACCTTCCTTCTCCAAAATTGACCATGTAATTAATCACAAAACAGGCTCAACAGATACAGGAATAGGGAAATAATTCCATGCACCCTATCAGATCACCATGGTCGAGGCTGGTCTTAAGTTCAAATAAAAACAATGGAAAACACATGGACAGTGAATAATGCTTTACCCAATGATAACTTGGTTAAGGAAGAAATAAAGAAAGAAATTAAATACTTTTTAGAACTTAATGAAAATGAAGAAACATCATAACAAAACTTATGGGACACAATGGAAGCAGTGCTAAGAGGAAAACTCATAGCACTAAGTGCCTCCAAAAATAAAATAGAGAGAGCTTACACTAGCAGCTTGACAACACACCTGAAAGCTCTAGAACAAAAAGAAGCAAATACACTCAAGGGGAGTAGATGTCAGGAAATAATCAAACTCAGGGCCAAAATGAACCAAACTGAAGCAAAAAGAACTATACAAAGAATCAACAAAACCAGAACTAAACAAAGAATCCACTGTTCTTTGAGAAAAGCAACAAGATAGATAAACCCTTAGTCAGACTAACCAGAGGGTATAGAGGCACTAACCAAATTAATAAAATCAGAAATCAAAAGGTAGACATAACAACAGAAACTGCAAAAATTAAAAAAAAATCATCAGATCCTACTACAAAAGTTTATACTAAACAGAAAATCTGAATGAAATGGACAATTTTCTTGACACATACCAGATTCCAATATTAAAACAGGGTCAGATAAACCATCTAAATAGTCCTGTAAGTCCTAAGGAAACAGAATCACTCCTTAACAGACTCCCAACCTAAAAGTCCAGAACCAGATGGGTTAAAAAGGGAATTCTATCAGATCTTCAAGGGAGACCTAATACCTATACTTTAAACTATTCTACAAAATAGAAGCACAAGGAACACTACCCAATTCATTCTATGGAGCCACAATAACACTTATACCTAAACCAAACAAAGACCAAACAAGGAAAGAGAACTTCAGACCATGTTCCTTCATGAACATTGATGCAAAAGTACTCAATAAAATTTTTGCCAACTGAATCCAAAAATACATTAAAATGATAATTCACCACGATCAAGTAGGCGTCAACCCAGGGATGCAGGGATGGTTTAATATATGAAAATCCATCATTGTAATCCACTACATAAACTCAAAGAAAAAAATATGATCTTTCATTAGATGCCAAAAAAGCATTTGACAAAATTCAGCATCTCTTCATGTTAAAAGTCTTAGAAAGAACAGGAATTCAAGGCCCATACATAAACAGTAAAAGCAATATACAGCAAACCAGTATCCAACATCAAACTAAGTGGAGAAAAATTTGAAGCAATTTCACTAAAATCGGGGACCAGACAAGGCTGTCCATTTTCTCCCCATTTATTCAATATAGTACTTGAAGTTCTAGCTAGAGCAATTAGACAACAAAAGGAGGTCAAAGGGATAGAAATTGGAAAGAAAAAAGTCAAAATATTACTATTTGCAGATGATATGATCATATATTTAAGTGACCCCAAAAATTCCACTAGAGAACTCCTAAAGGTGATAAACAACTTCAGCAAAGTGGCTGGATATAAAATTAACTCAAATAAATCAGTAACCTTCCTATACTCAAAAGATAAATAAGCTAAGAAAGAAATTAGGGAAATGACACCCTTCACAATAGTCACAAATAATATTACATACTTTGGTTTGATTCTAACCCAGCAAGTAAAAGATCTGTATGACAAGAACTTCAAGCCTCTGAAGAAAGAAATGGAGGACGATCTCAGAAGATGGAAAGATCTCCCATGCTCATGGATTGGCAGGATTAATATAGTAAAAATGACCATCTTGCTGAAAGCAATCTACAGATTCAATGCAATCCCCATCAAAATTCCAAATCAACTCTTCATAGAGCTATAAAGAGCAATCTGCAAATTTATTTGGAATAACAAAAAACCCAGGATAATGAAAACTATTCTCCACAATTAAAGAACTTCTGGGGGAATCACCATAACTGACCTTAAGCTCTACTACAGAACAATAGTTATAAAATAAATAGATAGGTAGATAGATAGATAGATAGATAGATAGATAGATAATAGATAGATAGATAGATATTTTTTAAAAAACCTATATGGTGTTGGTACAAAGACAGGCAGGAAGATCAGTGGAATAGAATTGAAGACCCAGAAATGAACCCACACACCTACATCCAGTAGAAAAAAGGACAGCATTTTAAAGAAATGGTGTTGGATCAACTGGAGGTCAGCATGTACACAAATGCAAATGGACCCATTCTTATCTCCTTGTACAAAACTGAAGTCCAAGTGGATCAAGGACCACCACATAAAACCAGATACACTGAAGCTTATAGAAGAGAAAGTAGTGGGGAAGAGCCTTGAACACATGGGCACAGGGGAAATTTTCCTGAAGAGAACACCAGTGGCTTATGCTCTAAGAACAAGAATCAACAAATGGGACCTCATAAAACTGCCAAGCTTCTGTAAGGCAAAGGACACAGTCAGTAGGACAAAATGGCAACCAAGATTGGGAAAAGATCTTTACCAACCCTACATCTGACAGAAGGGCCACCCAGAGACTGTATATCCAATATCCAATATATACAAAGAACTCAAGAGTGTTAGACCCCAGAGAGTCAAATAACCCTATTACAAAATGTGGCACAGAGCTAAACAGAGAATTCTCAACTGAAGAAACTCCAATAGCTCCAATAGCTGAAGCACCTAAAGAAATGTTCAGCATCCTTAGTCATCAGGGAAATGCAAATCAAAACAGTCTTGAGATTCCACCTCACAGTCAGAATGGCTAAGATGAACAACTCAGGGGACAGCAGATGCTGAAGTGGATGTGGATAAAGAGGAACACTCTTTCCATTGTTGGTGGGATTGCAAGCTGGTACAACCACACTAGAGATCAATTTGGTGGTTCCTCAGAAAATTGGACATAGCACAACCTGAGGACCCAGCTATACCACTCCTGGGCATATGCCCAGAAGATGCTCTAACATGTAATAAGGACACATGCTCCACTATGTTTATAGCAGCTTTATTTATAATAGCCAGAAGCTGGAAAGAACCCAGATGTCCTGCAACAGAGGAATGGATACAGAAAACATGGTATATTTAAACAATGGTTTACTGCTCAACTAGTAAAAACAATGAATTCACGAAATTCTTATGCAAATGGATGGAACTAGAAAGTGCCATCCTGAGTGAGGTAACCCACTCAAGAACACGAGAATCACAAAAGAACATACATGATATACACTCACTGTGGATATTAGTCCAAAATCTCAGAAAAAAAAAAGATACAACCCACAGACCAAAAGAAGCTCAAGAAGAAGGAAGCCTAAAGTGTGGGTGCTTCAATTTTTCTGAGAAAGGGAACAAAATAGTCACAGGAACAATTATGGAGACAAAATGTGGGACAGAGACTAAAGGAAAGGCCACCCAGAGACTGTCCTACCTAGGGATTCATCCTATAAACAGTCACTAAGCCCCGACATTATTATGGATGACAAGAAGGAGCCTGTTATGGTGGTCTCCTGCGAGGCCCTGTGAGAACCTTACAAATCACAGAGGCAGTAGCTAGCAGCCACCATTGGACTGAGCATGGGGTTCCTAATGTAGGAGTTGGAGGGAGCACTGGAGGAGCTGAAGGGATTTACAGCCCTATGGAAAGAACAATGATGTTGGCAAACCAGATGCCCCAGGGCTCCCAGGGACTAAGCCAGCAACCAAGGGGTATACATGGTTCCAGCTACAATTGTAGAAGAGGAATGCCTTGTTGGGCATAGGTGGGAGGATAGGTCCTTGGTCCTATGAAGGCTCGATAGAAGCCCCAGTGTGGGGAAATCGAGTAGGGAAGGTGGGAGTGGGTTGGGCAGAGGGGCATCTTTTTGGAGGCAGGGGGATGGGAGGATGGGTTGGAGATTTTCTTGGAGAGGAGGAAACCAGGAAAGGGTATAACATTTGAAATGTAAATAAAGAATATATTCAATAAAAACCCTGTAGAGGCAACCAGGACACAGCTGGAAAGGCACAGGTAGGGACTCCGTCTGGGGCCAGAGCAGGGAGCGCTGCTAAGCTCTCGCCCAGAGGCGGGCCCAGGCGCCTAGGCTCTGCAGCACATCCCTGCGAGCTTAGGACGTGCACCGAGGCAGCCCGATCCACTCAGCTCCCCAGGACCCCAGACCAGCGATAGCGGCAGGCCTCCGTATTGCAACCAGGACACAGCTGGAAAGGCGCAGGTAGGGACTCCGTCTGGGGCCAGAGCAGGGAGCGCTCCTAAGCTCTCGCCCAGAGGTGGGCCCAGGCGCCTAGGCTCTGCAGCAAGTCCCTGCGAGCTTAGGCCGTGCACCAAGGCAGCCGGAGCCACCCAGCTCCCCAGGACCCGGACCAGCGATAGCGGCAGGCCTCCACATTGCAACCAGGACACAGCCGGAAAGGCGCAGGTAGAGACTCCGTCTGAGGCTAAGAGCAGGGAGAGCTGCTAAGCTCTCGCCCAGAGGCGGGCCCAGGCGCCTAGGCTCTGCAGCACATCCCTGCAAGCTTAGGACATGCACCGAGGCAGCCGGAACCACCCAGCTCCCCAGGACCCCGGACCAGCGATAGCAGCAGGCCTCCATATTGCAACCAGGACACAGCTGGAAAGGCACAGGTAGACAGATTTCATCAGGGGCTACCACGTGAGGGGATCTGCTAGGCTCTCCCTACTAGGAAGGCCCAGCAGCGCCTGTCAAGGCTCTGCTGCACTCCCCCACACTTCCCGGAGACCTCAGGCCCTGCACAAAGTCAGCGGGTGGCATGCACAAAGTCAGCGGTTGGCAGCCAGCTCGTGATCCCTTTGAGCAGCAATCACGCATAACCACCAGTAGAGAAACAACAGGTAAGCCCAGCCTCACAGGAGATTCAAACACCAGCCAGTGACAACAAGGTCAACTAACACCAGAAATAACCAGATGGCAAAAGGTAAACGAAAGAATGTCACTAACAGAAATCAAGGCAACATGACAGCATCTGAACCCAGTTCGCCAACAACAGGAAGCCCTGGATACCCCCAAAACACCAGAAAACAAAACATGGATATAAAATCACTGGTCAGGATGCTGGTAGCTGAACACATAGAAAAATCTCATAAAGAAATAGAGGAGAAAATGGATCAAAAGTTAGAAGCCTTTACAAGGCAAATACAAAAATCACTTCAAGAAATGCAGGAGAAGATGGATCAAAAAGAAGAAGACAATAAGGAAAAAAGACAAAAATCACTTAAAGAAATACAGAAGAACGTGGGCCAACAAGTAGAAGCTATGAAAGAGGAAACACAAAAATCTATTAAAGAAATACATGAAAACACAATCAAGCAAGAGAAAGATCTGAGCACATCCATCCAGGTACTAAAAACAGAAGTAGAAACAACTAAGAAATCACAGAGGGGGACAACATTGGAGATAGAAAACCTTGGGAAGAAATCAATGGCCATAGATGCAAATATCAACAATAGAATACAAGAGATAGAAGACAGAATATCAGAAGCCGAAGATACCATAGGAACCATTGATTCAACAGTCAAAGAAAATACTAAATGCAAAAAGGCTGTAACCCAAAACATCCAGGAAATCCAGGACACAATGAGAAGACCAAACCTAAGGATTATAGGTATAGACAAGAATGAAGATGTACAAGTTAAAGGGCCAGCAAATATCTTCTACAAAATTATGGAAGAAAACTTCCCCAACCTAAAGAGAGAGATGCCCATGAATATACAAGAAGCATACAGAACCCCAAACAGACTGGATCAGAACAGAAATACATCCCGTCACATAATAATCAAAACTCCAAATGTACTAAACAAAGAAAGAATATTAAAGGCAGCAAGAGAAAAAGGCCAAGTAACTTATAAAGGAAGACCTATCAGAATAACACCAGACTTCTCACCTGAGACCAGGAAAGCTAGAAGATCCTGGGCAGATATAATGCAAACTCTAAGAGAACACAAACTTCAGGCAAAACTACTTTACCCAGCAAAGCTCTCAATCGCCATAGATGGAGACATCAAGGTATTCCATGACAAAACCAAATTTGCACGATATCTTTCCACAAATCCAGCCCTACAAAGGATAATAGGGGGAAAACACCAAGACAAGGACGGAAACTACACCCGGGAAGAAACAAGATAGAAACCTCCTCTCATCAAACCTAAAAGAAGGTAACCTCTCGAATATAAAAAAATAAATAAAATAAATAAATATAATTTCAAAAATG
Organism: Apodemus agrarius; assembly: GCA_964023405.1. NCBI lineage: Eukaryota > Metazoa > Chordata > Mammalia > Rodentia > Muridae > Apodemus > Apodemus agrarius. The sequence goes on along the minus strand of OZ030008.1, from coordinate 56,694,233 downwards.
TCTGGAGGAAATAATTACTATTCCTTAATATCTCTTAACATCAATGGACTCAATTCCCCAATAAAAAGACATAGATTAACAGACTGGATACGGAAACAGGACCCTACATTTTGCTGCATACAGGAAACACATCTCAGTGTCAAAGACAAACACTGCCTTAGAGTAAAAGGCTGGAAGACAATTTTACAAGCAAATGGTCTCAGGAAACAAGCTGGAGTAGCCATTCTAATATCAGATAAAATCGACTTCCAACCTAAAATCATCAAAAGAGACTCAGAAGGTCACTTCTTGCTGGCCAAAGGGAAAATCCACCAAGAAGAGCTCTCAATACTGAACATCTATGCTCCAAATGCAAGGGCACCCTCATTCGTAAAAGAAACCTTACTAAAGCTTAAAGCACACATTACACCTAACACAATAATTGTGGGTGACTTCAACACTCCACTCTCCTCAATGGACAGATCAGGAAAGCAGAAACTAAACAGGGACACAGTGAAACTAATTGAAACTCTGGACCAACTGGATTTAACAGATATATATATAGAACATTTCATCCTAAAGCTAAAGAATATACCTTTTTCTCAGCTCCACATGGTAGCTTCTCCAAAATAGACCATATAATTGGTCACAAGACAGATGTCAACAAATACAAGAAGATCGAGCTAATCCCATGCCTCCTATCAGATCACCATGGAGTAAGAGTGGTCTTCAATAAAAACAAAAACAACAGAAAGCCCACATACACATGGAAACTGAACAATACTCTACTCAATGACACCTTGGTCAAGGAAGAAATAAAAAAAGAAATCAAAGACTTTTTAGCATTCAATGAAAATGAAGGTACAACCTACCCAAATCTATGGGACACAATGAAAGCAGTGCTAAGAGGAAAACTCATAGCTCTAAGTGCATCCAAAAAGAAACTGGAGAGAGCATACACTAGTAGCTTAACAGCACACCTGAAAGCCCTGGAACAAAAAGAAGCTAATTCACCCAGGAGGAGTAGAAGACAGGAAATCATCAAACTCAGGGCTGAAATCAATCAAATAGAAACAAAGAGAACCATACAAAGAATCAACAAGACCAGGAGCTGGTTCTTTGAGAAAATCAACAAGATAGATAAACCCTTAGCCAGACTAACCAAAGGACACAGAGACAGTATACAAATTAACAAAATTAGAAATGAAAAGGGAGACATAACAACAGAAACTGAGGAAATTCAAAAGATCATCAGATCCTACTACAAAGGTCTATACTCAAAACAACTGGAGAATCTGGAGGAAATGGACAATTTCCTAGACAGATATCAAATACCAATATTAAATCAGCATCAAGTAGATCAGCTAAATAGTCCCATAACCCCTAAAGAAATAGAAGGGGTTATAGAAAGCCTCCCAACCAAAAAAAGTACGGGACCAGATGGTTTTAGTGCAGAATTCTACCAGACCTTCAAAGAAGACTTAACACCAATACTTTTCAAACTATTCCACAAAATAGAGACAGAAGGGACACTGCCCAACTCATTCTTCGAAGCCACAATTACGCTAATACCTAAACCACAAAAAGATCCAACAAAGAAAGAGAACTACAGGCCAATTTCTCTTATGAATATAGATGCAAAAATACTAAATAAAATTCTTGCTAAACAAATCCAAGAGCACATTAAAACGATTATCTACCATGATCAAGTAGGCTTCATCCCAGGGATGCAGGGATGGTTCAATATACGGAAATCCATCAATGTAATCCACTACATAAACAAACTGAAAGAAAAAAACCACATGGTCATCTCATTAGATGCTGAAAAAGCATTCGACAAAATTCAGCATCCTTTCATGCTAAAAGTCTTGGAAAGAGCAGGAATTCAAGGCCCATACCTAAACATAGTAAAAGCAATCTACAGCAAACCAGTAGCCAACATCAAAATAAATGGAGAGAAACTTGAAGCATTCCCACTAAAATCAGGGACTAGACAAGGCTGCCCTCTCTCTCCATATCTTTTCAATATAGTACTTGAAGTTCTAGCAAGAGCAATTAGACAACATAAGGAAGTCAAAGGGATACAAATTGGAAAGGAAGAAGTCAAACTATCATTATTTGCAGACGATATGATAGTTTACCTAAGTGACCCAAAAAACTCCACCAGAGAATTTCTACAGCTGATAAACAACTTCAGCAAAGTGGCAGGTTATAAAATTAACTCAAGCAAGTCAGTGGCCTTCTTGTACTCAAAGGACAAGCAGGCTGAGAAAGAAATTAGGGAAATAACACCCTTCACAATAGCCACAAACAACATAAAGTATCTTGGCGTAACTCTAACCAAACAAGCGAAAGATCTGTACGACAGGAACTTCAAGTCCTTGAAGAAAGAAATTGAAGAAGACCTCAGAAGATGGAAAAATATTTCTTGCTCCTGGATTGGCAGGATCAATATAGTAAAAATGGCCATCTTGCCAAAAGCAATATACAGATTCAATGCTATCCCCATCAAAATCCCAACTCAATTCTTCATAGATCTAGAAAGAGCAATTCTCAAATTCATCTGAAGCAACAAAAAACCCAGGATAGCTAAAACTATTCTCAACAATAAAAGAACTTCTGGGGGAATCAATATCCCTGACCTCAAGCAGTACTACAGAGCAATTGTGTTAAAAACTGCATGGTATTGGTATAGCAACAGGCAAGCAGATCAATGGAACAGGATTGAAGACCCAGAAATTAACCCACAGACTTATGGTCACTTGATCTTTGATAAAGGAGCCACAACCATCCGGTGGAATAAAGATAGCCTTTTCAACAAATGGTGCTGGTTCAACTGGAGGTCAACATGCAGAAGAATGCGAATTGACCCACTCTTATCTCTTTGCACTAAGATCAACTCCAAGTGGATCAAGGACCTCCACATAAAACCAGACACACTGAAACTATTAGAAAAGAAACTTGGGAAGACCCTGGAGGACTTGGGCACAGGGGAAAAGTTCCTGAACAGAACACCAATAGCTTATGCTCTAAGATCAAGAATCAACAAATGGGACCTCATAAAATTACAAAGTTTCTGCAAAGCAAAGGACACTGTCAGAAGGACAAAACGGCAACCAACAAAGTGGGAAAAGATCTTCACCAACTCCACATCCGACAGAGGGCTAATATCCAATATATACAAAGAACTCAAGAAGTTAGACCGCAAAGAACCAAATAACCCTATCAAAAAATGGGGCACAGAGCTAAACAAAGAATTTTCACCAGAAGAAATTTGGATGGCCGAGAAACACCTTAAAAGATGTTCAACATCATTAGTCATCAGGGAAATGCAAATCAAAACAACCCTGAGATTCCACCTCACACCAGTCAGAATGGCTAAGATTAAAAACTCAAGAGACAACAAGTGCTGGCGAGGATGTGGAGAAAGAGGAACACTCCTCCAGTGTTGGTGGGATTGCAAAATGGTAAAACCACTCTGGAAATCAGTTTGGCGGTTCCTCAGAAAATTGGGCATATCACTTCCAGAGGACCCTGGCATACCACTCCTGGGCATATACCCAGAGGATTCCCCTGCATGCAATAAGGACACATTCTCCACTATGTTTATAGCAGCCTTGTTTATAATAGCCAGAAATTGGAAGGAGGCCAAATATCCCTCAAAGGAGGAATGGATACAGAAAATGTGGTATATTTATACAATGGAATACTACTCAGCAATTAAAAATAATGAATTCATGCAATTTGTAGGTAAATGGTTAGACCTGGAAAATATCATCCTGAGTGAATTAACCCAATCACAAAAGAATGCACATGAAATGCAATCACTGATAAGTGGATATTAATGAGCCCAGAAGCCCTAAATACTCAAGACACAAATAGCAAGTCAAATGATTCCCAAGAAGAAGAAAGGAGAGGACCCTGGGCCTGTAAAGATTGCATCCAGTTTAGTAAAGAAACCGAGAGGGGAGGGGGAATGATTGGGGAACAGTTGGGGGGGAGAGGAACTATGGGAACTATGGTGGGTGGGAACTGGGAAAGGGGAAAGCCTTTGGAATGTAAACATAGAACATAGAAAATAAAAATTAAAAAAAAACCCTGTAGATTCATTATTTTCCATTATCAAAGGTGATCTGTGAATTCCTTTAGCATTATATATATATAATGATATGTATATGCATATGTTATATATAGGATATATTTGTGTGTGTTTATATAATATATGTGTATACATGTATACATATACAATATTATGCTATGTATGTGTTGTATAATGATAGATAGATACAAATTATACATATTTACTTTGAATAGCTTGAAACTTGTTTACAGAATTAGCAGCCATTTTTTAGTCTCTTAATATATTTTTAGTGAAAATCTCTTGATACTACACATTTAAAGTATTGTACTGTCCTTTCTTTTCTTTTTCTTTTCTTTTCTTTCTTTCTTTCTTTTTTTTTTTTTTTTTTTTTTTTTTTTTTTTTTTTGAGACAGGGTTTCTCTGTGTAGTCCTGACTGTCCTGGAACTCACTCTGTAGACCAGGCTGGTCTCGAACTCAGAAATCCACCTGCCTCTGCCTCCCAAGTGCTGGGATTACAGGTGTGCGCCACCACCGCCCAGCTGTACTGTCCTTTCTTTATTGGACATTTTTATATGTAATGAAAAGCAGTGTTCATTAAGTATATTGAATGTTGTTTCTGTGTGTCATTGTGTACATACCTTTTTCATCAATGGGATTGTTCATTTTGAAATTTCATTATATTGTGTGTGCATATGTGTAGTGTAGTGTAGTGTACTCACACAGGTACCATGGCACTCATGTAGAACTTAAATGGCAATTTATTGAAGTCAACTCTCTCCTTCAACTATGTGAGCCCTAGGGATGGAACTAAGGCCTAAGCCTCAGCAGCAAATACCTTTGAATGCTGCATCAATCATCTCACCTGCCTGAGACAGGTCTATTGGTGTACTATTTGCTAAATTCCTGTCTATTTCAATAATATGGTGACCATGGCTTTTTGTAAACTTAGAAAAACTTGCCTATAAAACTTTCTTAACCAAGATGCTTTTGGAGCTATATACATGACAATATTTGAGGTTTTTGGATTTTGATTAGATTAGATTTCTCCTATATATCCATACTCAACTATGCATAAAACTTTTATGCAAAATTAAAATCTCTTCTGCACTTCTTCTGATGCTTTGCTTTTTATACACTGATTTTAAATAACTGTATTTTCCAGAGATAGCTAGACTTATACAATTTTCTGAATTTCAATCTATTTGCTTTTATTCCCCTAACTCATGATTTTCCTCCCCTTGCCTTCCTTGGAGCTACTACTTCTAGAGTATTCCAACACCTTAAATAAGATTACCATTATTCATTCACCATTTCTTTTTATTTTCTAAATGATAGCCTCTAAAGATATGAATGTACCTTTGAAATATATTTGAAAAATTTCCAGAAATCTTGATGCATGCTTTCTTGGTTTAATTATGTCCTAAAGATATTTTAATTACATTCTTATTCCCTCTTTAACTAAATTGTTTTTAAATTGAATCTTAATTAAATTTTAGTTTTGTTTGTTCTTGAGAAAAGGATGTAACCTAATGTCCAGTTTTTAAAAGTCAACATCATTGCATTGTTTTGGACCTAATTAAATTTTATAAACATTCCCCAGGCACTTGACAGAACATTTTTCTTTATTTATAGTTTAACTTTATAGAAATCACAAGTCGTAGGCACATTTACTAATCTGACTTGTGATAGCATTGTTTGTGTTCTCTCTCTGTCTCTCTCTCTATCTCTGTCTGTCTCTCCATGTGTCTCTGTCTGTGTCTCTGTCTCTGTCTCTGTCTCTCTGTCTCTCTCTTTCTCTCTCTCTTTCTCTCTTTTCTTGCTCCTCCTCTCTCTCTCTGGCTTATTCTCTTTTACACTTGTACTTTTAGGCATTATGCCCTCTTCTAACCACATACAATTCAAAAACTGAAAATCCGGGACTTCATGGAAATATGAAATACCATCTATGGAGACTCTCTTGTGCACTAGGCAATGCAGCAGGACATAAGAGTGAGCATTCACAAAACAAATTTCAGGTCCTTGTAAGAGTTTTTTTTAGAGATGCACATAAGATAAATAATAACAAATGACAGTAATTAATGTTGTAGATAAGAATGTGATTTTTACTACAAAAAATAGTGGAACCAATGAAGGAGCTTGGGATTCTGGGAATGGTGGCACTGTGAACATCTTCATAGGACCTCAAGGGAAGATGACATTTAACTAAGGCTGTGAGAGAGGTAAGAGAGTGAGTTAGTACTGCCTAGTTCCCAAGGAAAGATGTTTCAGGTTTTACAAACAGCAAGATGTTAAACCAGGAGTGGTCCAGTCTGAAGAGTAACAAATCTCCCAGTTACTGTCACAGGGAAAACAAAGAAAATGGTAATGAGCAGAGACTGCAGTGGAGGGGAAGGGCAGATAATTTATGGTATGGCACTTTACATAGACAATTGAAAACGATGCACAGGGAAGGAGTTCAGAAAGCACTAGATATGCTAATGTAATAATATATTTAATTTAATTATTATTTTTAGCGAATTTTGGAGCAAAGCATAATAGGACCCTAATTGTCTACAAGAAAAGCCTTCTGCTTCAAGCCCTTTAGTTTTTTTAAACGTCATTTTCAAAAGTAGTTGGGTCTTTGTTTTGAAATTTCTCTTTCTCAAATCTTTACAAACTGCCTGAACGCTGCCCCTTCCTTCTCTGAATTCAACCGGCATAATACATTTTCATATTCAGAGTTTGTATTTTCCTACATCAAACATAATTACCTGTGAAGCATTTTGTGATATTTCTGCAAAATAAATTATATTACAGAGCATTTGGGGGCTCCATTTACTACCTACAACAATTGGTTTGAGTCTATTGCATTCTTGGCATAATGATATGAATGATAATGGATATTATTTAGATGCCAAGGGTGTTCTCCCATGGTACTAAAGGAAGCTGATGAATTTCTGAAGACTCAACTAGCAACCGAAGTGTCTCAGTTCATCTGCACAGGAAGAGTGCTTCTCAGGTTTCAGCTACAGCAATGCAGGGCATGTAAAGGAAGCAGACATCTGAGCCCGCTCCTATACACTGGCTGCTCACTCCCAGCCCAGCTCCTGCAGACACAGCATTTTCTCAGAGCATGGGACTTCATGGCAGAAAGATTCTCTAGCTCTAGAACTGTGACAGATACAGAAAAAATGAGACAGTTTTCACATTCAGGATTTGTACAATTAAAATTAGAATTGTTCATTTCAAAATAAATGTAGAGTTGTATCCAGCAGTTCTACACAGAATATAACCTTAACTGTTTTTTTTGTTTTGTTTTGTTTTGTTTTGTTTTTTAGCTGTGAGACAGAAGTTAAGTTTGTAGAATAAGAACAACCAGGTTCCAAAGTCAGCAGCATTTTTATAATATTTCTGTAATAACTAGATTTAACTCATCTCTACCACTTAGCAAATCTGTTACATAAATTACATAAATGACAGTCATATCTGTCTTGATTTAGTAATCTATACATTTGGATTTAAAAATATACTTTTTGATATAGAGGTTAAATGAGATCATTGTCCTAATTTTTATACCATGAAGTCTATGACAATAAATATTATAACTAATATGAATTCTATTGACCAACCATTCTCTAATCCTACCTCTGGTAGAAAGTGAGAAAGATCATTTTGCATGAATTTTATTTGTTCTAGCTACAATGAATCTGACTAATATTTTCCCCTTCAGAGTAATATTATTGACTAGCCCAACTATAGGCATATAATAGCTAGTAACAAAAACAAAACCTAACAGGAAATAAAAAGAATGTGACAAAAATAGTAAAAAGACAAAAAAACCATTCCATTTTTGAGTCTCATTCTCTGAGTGATGGAATCCTGATTAACTAAGTTAATTTTTCTTTATTCATTGATAATATGGAAGGCTATCAAAACAGAAACAGCTAAATGTTATTCACGGCATTCAGATACAGTTAGCCATAGCCTGGAGGGCTTAAACAGTAGGCACTTATCTCCTGGCTCTGAAAGCTTGGAAGTTCAAAGTCAAACTGCTGTCATAGTTAGTGAGGATCCTCTTCATAGTCTGTTGATAGCACCACTATTTTGCTGTGTATTCTTAGCCTCTCCTAATGCATGCATATAGGGGCATGGTTATTCCCCTTGATTGTGCCTACTCTTAAAAAATATTAACCCATCATCTCATGAACTCATCTAAACCTGTTTATGTTTCACATGTTCTATTTACAAACATCATTACACTGGGATTACTAACAGCTTCAACCCTTGAAATTGAAGGGAACATGAATATGAAGTCCATAACAGAAACATATTATAAATTTTTATTCAATCAGTGAGCTTAAAACCAACTGGACATGGGTTTGGGGACACCAAAAGAGGCACAGACAATCTACCAGTGACCACATATGCAAAGAAACGTGACTTCTCCGCTCATAAATATTTAGTAATTGTTAATACTTCTTCATCTGGAGATAGAGCCTCATGATTCCCTCTCCTATCCATCTAGAATATTGACTACTTGATTTTTTTGCAGTCTTGTGTAAGTAATCACAGTTACACCATGAATTCATGAGTACAATTGCCATTTCTGCCTTGAGGCATGAATTGTTGGCATATATGTTCCATTTAGGACTGAGAAGTCAATAGACAACTATATTAAACATCATGACCAATTATGAGTCTTTGTATTTATTGATGCCCACTGCAAGAAGAAATTTCTCTGGCCAAAGTTAAAAGCAATGCTAACCTATCAGTATGAATATAAATATAAAAAGGAAGGTGAGCAAAATGTACTTTTTTTCTTATTGCAATATTTTTTTTTTGAATATCGTCTTCATTTACATTGCCAATGGTAAAATCTTTCCCAAATTCCCCCATCCCCAAAGACCCCCAACCCCTTCTCCCACCCACTGCCTCCAAGTATATGGCCCTCCCTCTGACACACTCCCACCTCTCCCTTTGGTTTCCTTTTGTTGGGGCCTCTATTGAGCCTTTACCTGACCAAGGACCACTCCTCCCACTGATGCCCAACAAGGCCTTCCTCTGCCACATTATTTGGCTGGAACCTTGTGTACCCCTTGGTTGATGGTTCAGTCTCTGAGAGTCTTGGGGCATCTGGGTGGCCAAAATCATTGTTCTTCCCATGGGGCTGAACAAGGTAATAGTAGTAGGTTTCTGTATCAAGCTGATGACCTCCATAGACACAGACTGTGCCCAGGCTTGCTGTACCAGATCTGAGTTCCCACCTGTGGAGCAAGTCTCATATCAAGTCAGAAAGTGATTGGCTGTTCTATAGAAATTATGCCACTATTATGCTAAATAGCACATTTTACCTGGAAGATTAGGATGGCAACATTCAGGGTTCCTCAGTGAATAATACCACTCATGAGTTTTATCCTTCCAGTGTTCTACATAGTACCTTAGGGTACCAGGAAAGCTATTGTAAAGAAGAAAGTTTTCAGAACAGTTTCAACTGTATTTCACACTGTTCTACAACCTAAAAGTGTGGTATCACCAGAAATAGTGTCTTACACCAGAAATAGAGTCTTACCATCGAGTTGTGAGAGGTAAACATATGTAATGGCCTGTATTATACCATAGATCTCTGAGGATTCATAGATTGATACGTCATAGCAAGGTATTTCATGTCTGACACTGAGAGTTGCATTTAGCAATCCATGGCTTCTGTAAGAAGCGTTGCCCACCTATGCATGGTACATCCATTCAAATACCTTAAAATTACAGATCTCAATTAGCTTACATATTATAGTGGTTTACACAAGTCGTTTTCATAATCTTTCGTTTGGATTATTTCATACTTTACCTTCTTTCCTCACTCATCCTCCTGTCCCCATTCCTGTTTAATCTTGAGACCCCTGTACTCATCTCCACTTTCATTCACAAATCTTCTATCTTCACCCACTATTTCAAGACCTCTTCCCTTTCCCTGTATTTCGAGCCTTTATTGATACTTAACTTTTAGAGATACTTTAAGACAGACATATAAATCTAAAAACTGAAAACTAGGTTTTATCTATGAGGCAAAGCCTGTAAGCAGAACTTCTTGCATAGTTGCACCCATGTGCATTTTCTTCTTATATTCACCATGTCAGAAAGAAAGAAAGAAATACAAAGCCCTGCATATCTGTTACCCAGTCTCTGTAATTTTATTATGTGGCTTATTATCTTTTGTTTGCACAACACTAACTTACCCAAGTGACTCTCATTGGCTAAGTTGGCAATCAATTAGAAATCAGCAAACATAGTTCAATAACAGACTTGATGGATGTTTGTAAATTGGGCCTTGTTTCCTAAACACACCTTGTCATGGCAGCTAACAAGCAAGCTATAAAGAAGCTTGAGGTAGACAAGAGAGTAATAAAAGGCTAGATGGAAGGAGGCTGCAGAGAGTGAGAGCCAACCCTGGACTTTCCAGGCATGTCACATCTTGCAGCTGCAGAGGAACCATGTAAGGGAGAGAAAAACAATCCATATCACCTCAGCAAGCACATAGAATGTTAGAAAGTGAGAAATTAGTTGTTTCCAATTGTGTATGTAATGAATTGTTAGTAGAAATTCATGACTAAACCAAACTACCAAATATTCCCTTAAAGTAGTGAAATTTGGAATCTAAACAGGATTCCATGATGCTTATTTGGAAAATAATGAGTCTAGATGAGGAGAGAAATCTGTGGCTTAACTGAGCAATGGATATGAGAATGGAAATGAGAAGAAGGAAGACAATAATTTCTCAAAATCTGATAAAGTTCTCTTAGTCTTAGAGTTTCATTTGTCTAGAGGAAAGAAATTGCATGGTTAGTTGATCATATCAGATTAAGGTCAGCCAAATATGGTAACATGAAGAGCACAATAACCATCTTGTAAATGAATTAAATATTATTTCCCTTGTGTTCATAAAAATATAAAAAGACAGGCTAGAGTTGCAAACTACTTCTATGTTGCTATTCTCCCATCTAAAGGCATTGTCTCATGACAGCCCAGCATGCTCGGAAACTCAAGTCTGTGTCTAATCAGCCCAAAAGAAAGATGTGTTACTGTATATAGTATTAAAAATTTTGCTTATGCAGCATAAGACAACTGAATCAATAGGCCATGAAAAGATATAAGGAAAGAAAATGAATGGTAGTTATATGAGAACATTGTATATATCACATATTCAAGTACCTTTGTGTTCCTATGGGTGTGTCATTTGTTAGAAAGACTGTAAGTCACATGTAGAAATGGGGGACTGAGGCACCAGGGAGCCAGGAGACTCCACAGCCTTCTGTGCACAGCTCACCTGGAGAGAATGAACTCCCAGCAGCACTTTCTCCACCTTCTCTCTGAAGGGGAACATGTAGAAGCACACAGGGCAAAAAATCAGTGGAGCAGCTGGGAAAGAAGATTTCCTGCTGCCAGTGGTACCAGGGATCCAGAAGAGTTTACAGCCTTCTGTGCACAGCCCTCCAGGAGAGAGTGAACTCCCAGCAGTGCTTTCACTTCTGAGCTCAGAGGAGTAAGAACACAGGCTTACAGGCTCACAGGAAGAAAAAACTCCATCCAGAGACAACAATACCAACTAGCACCAGAGATAATCAGATGGCAAAAGGCAAGCACAAGAACCCTACCAACAGAAACCAAGGCCACATGGCAACCTCAGAACCCACTTCTCCCACCACAGCAAGCCCCAGATAAGCTAGAAAAGCAAGAGTTGGATTTAAAATCGTATCTCATGATGCTAATCGAGGGCTTTGAGAAAGACTTAAATAACTCCCTTAAAGAAATACAGGAGAACCTCAGTCAACAGGTAAAAACCCTTAAAGAGGAAACACAAAAATCCCTTAAAGAAATACAGGAGATTATGGGTCAACAGGCAGAAGCCCTTAAAGAAGAAACACAAAAATCCCTTAAAGAATTACAGGAAAACACAATCACGTGAATGAACGGAAGAAAACCATCCAGGATCTAAAAGTGGAAGTAGAAACAATAAAGAAATCACAAAGTGAGACATCTCTGGAGTTAGAAAACCTTTTAAAGAATTCATGAGTCATAGATGCAAGCATCAACAACAGAATACAAGAGATAGAAGAAAGAACTTCAGGTGCTGAAGATACCATAGAAAACATTGACTCATCAGTCAAAGAGAATGAAAAATGCATAAAGCTGGTAACCCAAAACATCCAGGAGCTCCAGGACACAATGAGAAGACCAACCTAAGGATTATAGGTATAGACGAGAGCAAAGATTTCCAACTTAAAGGGCCAGTAAGTATCTTCAACAAAATTATAGAAGAAAACTTCCCTATCCGAGAGAAAGAGATGCCCATGAACATACAAGCAGCCTTCAGAACTCCTCCCAGTACATAATAATCAAAGTACCAAATTCACTAAACAAAGAAATAATATTAAAAGCAGTAAGTGAAAAAGGGCAAGTAACTTATAAAGGCAGATCTATCAGAATTACACCCGACTTCTCACCAGAGATGATGAAAGCTAGAAGATCCTGGGCAGACCTCATACAGACCCTAAGAGAACACAAATGCCAGCCCAGGCTACTATACCCAGCAAAACTCTCAATCATCACAGATGGAGAAACCAAGAGATTCAATGATAAACCAAATTTACACAATATCTGTCCACAAATTCAGCCCTACAAATGATAATAGATGGAAAATACCAACATAAAAAGGGAAACTACAACCTAGAAAAAGCAAGAAAGTAATCTTCTTCCAAAAAACACAAAAGAAGATACCCACAAAAACATAAAAATAACATCAAAAATAACAGGAAGCAATAATCATTATTCCTTAATATCTCTTAATAACAATGGACTCAACTACCCAATAAAAAGACATAGACTAAGAAATATTTCTCATGTAAATCTTCAGTTTTATCAGAAAATCTTTGTAATTCCCCTTTTGATTAATTTAGTAATGATTTATGTCTATCATCTGCATTATATTTCATGATAATCTTCTATTTTAATGTCTCTATATATTTCCTCTATTTTATCAGGAATGTTTTCAATGTAAATCTTTGATTTTATCACAAATGTTTCTAATTCCACCTTCAATTCATTTAGAGTTTTTATATCTACCATTTTATATGTAAAATTTTCCATGAAATAGTCAATTTTAACTTGTTTGTCTATATATTTCTTGAATTTTACCAGAAATATTTTCCATGTAAATCTTCAATTCTATCTGAAAATATTTATAATTCCACTTTCAATCAACTTAGAATTATCTTTATGCCTATCATTTTATCTGTATAATTTCCATCATAATCTTTAACTTTAACATGTTTTTCTATATATTTCTTCGATTTTATCAGAAATATTTTCCATGTAAATCTTCAAGTTTATCAGAAAATGTTTATAATTCCACATTCAATCAACTTAGAAATACTTTTATGCCTACCATTATTATATCTATTTAAAATTTCCCATGATAATCTTCAATTCTAAAAAAAAGAAAAAAGAAAAAAATGGGTGACAGAAAGAAGCAGTAAGGGAAAGAAAATCCTAGAAGCAGAGGTGACTGAGACATCAAAAGTCACTAATAACTTCAGAGAAAACTTAAGACTGAAAAACAGATACAAATACAAAATGCACCCTGTCATAAATAAAGATGTCATGGACTGCCACATACCCAATAGAGCTTTAATGGTCATAGCTTATATTGTGTTATTGTTCAACACTAACTTTATACTTCTAAATATCGAAAAATTGAAATCAAATAAAGTTATATTACAAACTAAGTTAGTTTAGATCATAGGGCATCAAAGACTCTGAAAGCATTTATACTAAATGTAGAACAGCATAAAGTCAGTGATTTGTGGGGGTCAAACAACAAGATTTGGAAAGCATACAGACAAAATAATGTGTGGGCAGACAAAAGTAGATAGAATTGAATAAAAGGGGAGACAATGCATATGAGAAAGAGGAAGGAAGAAAGGAAAGATTGAAGGAAGGAAAGAAAGAAGAAAGGAAGGAGGGAGAAAGGGAGGGAGGGGGAGGAAAGAAAGAAGAGAGATGGTGGAAAAGAAGGAAGGAAGGAAGGAAGGAAGGAAGGAAGGAAGGGAGGGAGGGAGGGAGGGAGGGAGGGAAGGGAAGGGAAGGGAAGGGAAGGGAAGGGAGGGGAGGGGAGGGGAGGGGAGGGGAGGGGAGGGGAGGGAAGGGAAGGGAAGGGAAGGGAAGGGAAGGGAAGGGAAGGGAAGGGAAGGGAAGGGAAGGGAAGGGAAGGGAAGAAGGAAGGAGAAAATTCCAGGTAGGATATACTTAATTTTCCAGTGGGTAATAAATACCATTTAGAAGATGAAAACAGAAAGCATAGCATCCAAAAAAACACTGTGGCGTTTATACATTTAACCTCTCTTACCTCTTCGGTTTAGCACAACCCCAACTGTATGTAGCCAAGACTGTGTTGTACAGACGGACACTATCTATTCATTCTTGCAAATTCTGTAAGTGAAATGCCATGGATGTGGTTTGGAACACCAAACCACCATGTGGTTTGAAGTGCTTTGACTTGCATATTCTTATAAAATGGTGGCATAGATGCAGAGTCTTAGTACCTTATATTGTGTTATTGTTCAACACTAACTTTATACTTCTACAATGAACATACTTTGGAAGAATTGATTCCGGCCAAATCATCAGACCCAGTTGCTCTCACTGTCACCTAGACTCAAGGTCCAGTGCTTTCTGGATGCTCCAACAAACTCCCACAAATGGAGTTTATTAACCACTTCTAGAGCTGCCCCACTGAATAGTGTTAATTACCTTGGGTAGTATAGTAGTTGGAATGAGAAGTGCCCCCTCTCTCCCAGGATCATGTTACAGGGCACTAGTTTGTGGCACTGTCTGGGAGCTTTGTGGGTATGGGAAAGTAGTGGAAAGTCATGATAGTTTTTCAGTGATCTACAAGTTAAAATATAACTGTTTAATAATTGATATGAAAATGGACTTTTCCAAGGTATTTCATTATAGCAACAGAAAAGTAACCAATGTAGAAATTGGCACAGAGAATAGGGTGTTATGTGACAGTCAGCCATAGCTTTTTTTTATGCTTTTGAATTATGGTAGAATTTGGAACTTTGGGCTGGAATAGTCATGAAATGTTGGAAGTAGAATTAATAAGCCATTGTAGTATGGGCTTGAAAGTAGAGAATGCTGAGAGAATTGTGGACATAGAGTTGACTTGTGAGACTTCAGTGGGGAATCAAAAAGTCTGTCAGAAACAAGACACCGACTGATGTGATGTTTTGGCAAATAATCTGACTACATTCTGTCTTTAAATAAGAACATGCATGAGGCTGAATTAAAAGGCAATGAACCAATTTCTTTGATAAAAGAAATTGTAAGACAGGATAACATTAAGTCTGAGGGATATTTCTTACTCGAGGTGATATCTCTTATGTAGGTGTAGAATGAAAAAAATAGCAAGAGAGATGGAAAGAAGCATGCAAATTGGAGAAGAAAAGAGCACTGGGAGGAGTCACGTGCTGAAAAAGATGATGTAATTGTTTGTTGTTGTTGTTGTTGCTCTTGTTGTTGTTGTTTTAAATAGTACTATTGAAAAAGCAGTCTTTGGTCCTGAACTGGAAAAATGGGAAGGGTGCCCTTGGGGCAGGACACCTCTTAGTTAAGTCCCCACTTTGTGAAAGGAGAGAGACTAAGTAGTTTCTTGCTCCTAGAAAGACCATCCTGGGAAGCTTTCCGCCAGCTTTGTAATATAGAAGCTGCTGGATCTGTGGCCAGATCAGGGCCAGAGTCATGCCAAGCTGGCACAACTTGTCAGTGTCATCCTTTTAGTATTGCTTTTGTAATCATAATGGAAGCAAAATTGAAGGGTTCGTGGATTCTTCTTCAGTTTCAGGGAGCTGCTCTGGACTATTATATGTGAGAGAGTCATAGTTCCTATGAGAGGCCCTGGTTGTAAAGTTTGACTTACAGAGGATAACTCAAGATACTGAAGAAGTAAGAACCAGGAGCAGTGACCCAAAGAGAACTGAATATAGTCCAGAGGAGGGAAGACATATCACCCAGTGAAGAGGAAATTCTGAAGGCATAATAAGTTTTTCCATTAACTTATTTATTCACTTTGCATCCCTGTCCTCCCAGTACCCACTTTCCCTTAACTTCTAAGAAGGAAGAGATCTCTCCAAAGGAATCAAACCAAACTGGCACCTCAAGTCACTGTAGGACTAGGTACATCCTCTCCCACTGAGGCCAGATAAAACAGCTAGATAGGGGAGCAGGAATCAAAAGCAGGCAATAGAGTCAGAGAGTTTGGCCCCATTCCAGTTGTTGGGGTACCCACATGGAGACCAAGCTGGACACCTGCTAAATATGTATGGTGGGCCTAGACCCAGACCTTGTATGATCTTTAGTTGGTGGATCAGTCTCTGAGAACATGAAAGAGTCCCAATTAGTTAACTCTTAGTCTTCTTCTGGACTTCCTATCCCCTCCTCATCTCTGGATTCCTCAATCATTCCCACAACTCTTCCACAAGACCTACCGAACTTACTCTAATGTTTGGCTGTGGGTCTCTGCATCTGTTTCCTTGGGCTTCTAGGTGGATTCTCTTAGATGGCAGTTATGCTAGGCTTCTGTTTAGAAGCATAATAGTATCATTAATAGTGTCAGGGTTTGATTCTTACCCATGGGGTGGATCTCAAGTTGAGTCACTCATTTGTTGGCCATTCCCTCGGTCTCTGCAACATCTTTGTCCCTGCACATCTTGTACAGAGGACTAATTTGGAGCCAAGATTTAGTTGGTGAGTTGATGTCCTTATTCCTACACTGAGAACCATCCCTGGCTTCAGGATGTGGCCGATTTAAGTTCCATATCCCCCACTGCTAGAAGTCTCAGCTAGAGTCACTCTGGTAGACTTCCTAGAGCCTCTACCATCCCAGGTCCCTGGAACATCTTAGAGATGCCCCCACTCCAGCTGATTTCCCATACACTCCCAGCCATCTCTCCCAGGCTCCCTACATCTGATAGCCCAGTTCACCTCCCCATCCCCTCTCCCACTAAGTCACACTTTTATTTCCAATTCTGAGTGTGATTCAAGCATCCCCTCTTGGGCCATCATTTTATGTACCTTTCTTGGGTCTGTGGTTTATATCACTGATGTTCTGTACTATATGTCTACATTCATTTATAAGCAAATGAATATGATGCATGTCCTTTGGATCCAGGTTAGCTCACTCAGGGTGATATTTTCTAGTTCTACCTATTTACCTTCAAATTTCATGATGTTCTTGTTTTTAATAGCTGAGTAGTATTCCATTGTGTTAATGAACCACATTTTCTTTTCTTCTTTTTTATCTCTTATTTATTCATTATACTCCATACTCCCCTGCATCCATCCTTTAACTCTTCCACATCCCATACCTCCTCCCCACCCCCTGTCTCCATGAGAATGTCCCCATCACCCACCCAACCAGACTTCTAAACTCCCTGTGCCTCCAGTCTCTTGAGGGTTAGTTGCATCTTCTCTGACTGAACCCAGACCTGGCAGTCCTCTGCTGTATATGTGTTGGGGGCCTCATGTCAACTGGTGTGTGCTGACTATTTGGTGGTCCAGTGTTTGAGAGATCTCAGGGTTCCAGATTAATTGAGACTGCTGGTCCTCCTACAGGATTGCCCTTCTCCTCAGCTTCTTTCAGCATTCCCTAATTCAACCACAGGGGTCAGCTGCTTCTGTCCGGGGTGTGATCATGGTATGTCCCTTTTTGTGAGCTCTTCATAGCCTCAGATGCAGAAGATATCATATAAAGCATTGATACAACAGTCAAAGAAAATGCAAAATGCAAAAAGCTCCTGACCCAAAACATCCAGGAAATTCAGGACAAAATAAGATCACCAAACCTAAAGATTATAGGCATAGAAGAGAGTGAAGATTTCCAACTTAAAGGGCCAGAAAATGTCTTCAACAAAATTATAGAAGAAAACTTCCCTAACCTAAAGAAAGAAATGCCCATGAACATATAAGAAGCCTTCAGAACTCCAAATAGATTTGACCAGAAAAGAAATTCCTCCAGTCACATAATAAGTAAAATGCCAAATGCACTAAACAAAGAATATTAAAGGCAGTAAGGGGAAAAGATCAAGTAACCTATAAAGGTAGACCTAGCAGAATTACACCAAACATCTCAACACAGACTATGAAAGCCTGAAGAGCCTGGTCAGATGTCATACAGACCCTAAGGGAACACAAATGACAACCCAGGCTGCTATACCCAGCAAATCTCTCAATCACCATAGATATAGAAACCAAGGTATTCCACGACAAAAACAAATTTACACAATATCTTTCCACAAATCCATCCCTTCAGAGGATAATGAATGGAAAACACCAACAAAATGAGGGAAACTACACACTAGAAAAAGAAAAAAATTAATCTTCTTCCAAAAAACCCAAAGGAAAATAACCACAGAAACATAAAAATTACATCAAAAATAAGAGGAAGCAACAATCACTATTCCTTAATATGTCTTAATGTCAAGGAACACAATTTCCCAGGAAAAAGATACAGACATAGACTAACAGACTAGATATGTAAACAGGACCCAACATTTTGCTGCATATAGGAATCACATCTCAGTGTCAAAGACAAACACTACCTCAGAGTAAAAGGCTGGAAAACAATTTTCCAAGCAAATGGTCCCAGGAAACAAGCTGGAGTAGCCATTCTAAGGAAAAATCTAACAAGAAGAACTCTCAATTCTGAACATCTATGCTCCAAATACAAGGGCACCCTTATTCGTAAAAGAATTTTTAGTAAAGCTTAAAGCACATATTGCACCACACACAATAATTGTGGGGGACTTCAAACCCCCCCCACTCTCCTCAATGGACAGACCAGAGAAACGCAAACTAAACACAATAAAACTAACAGAAGTTTTGGACCAAATGGATATAATAGATATCAACAGAACATTTCATCCTAAATCAAAAGAATATACCTTCTTCTTAGCACCTCATGATACCTTCTCCAAAACTGACCATATAATTGGTCACAAAACAGACCTCAACAGATATAAGAATATTGAACTAATCCCATGCCTCCTATCAGATCACTATGGAATAAGGGTAGTCTTCAATAGCAACAAAATAAACAGAAAAACCACATACACACAGAAGCTGAACAATGTTCTACCCAATGATACGTTGATCAAGGATGAAATAAGGAAAGAAATCAAAGACTTTTTAGAATTTAATAAAAATGAAGGCACAACATACCTATCTTAGTTAGGGTTTTACTGCTGTGAACAGACACCATGACCAATGCAAGTTTTATAAAAGACAACATTTAATTGGGGTTGGCTTACAGGCTCAGGGGTTCAGTCCATTGTCATCAAGGCAGAAACATGGCAGCATCCAGGCAGGCATGGTGCAGGAGGAGCTGAGAGTTCTACATCTTCATCTGAAGGCTGCTAGAGGAAGACTGACTTCCAGGCAGCCAGGGTGAGGGTTTTAAGCCCAAACCCACAGTGACACACCTACTCCAACAAGGCCACACCTCCTAATAGGGTCACTTCCTGGGCCAATAATATACAAACCACCACAATACCCAAATTTATGGGGCACAATGAAAACAGTGCTAAGAGGAAAACTCATAGCTCTGAGTGCCTACAAAAAGAAGCTGAAAAGAACATACACTAGCAGCTTAACAGCACACCTGGAAGCTTTAGAACAGAAAGAAGCTAATACACCCAAGAGGAGTAGAAGGCAGGAAATCATCAAACTTAAGGCTGAAATCAACCAAGTTGAAACAAAAAGAACTCTACAAAAAAAAAAAGAAAGAAAGAAAGAAAGAAAGAAAGAAAGAAAGAAAGAAAGAAAGAAAGAAATGTTAACATCCTTAGAGATCAGGGAAATGCAAATGGAAACAACCCTAAGATTTCACCTCACACCAGTCAGAATGACTAAGATAAAAAACTCAAGAGACAGCAGGTGCTACCAAGGATGTGGAGAAAGAGGAACACTCCTCCAATGCTGGTTGGATTGCAAGATAGCATAACCACTGTGGAAATCAGTCTGGCAGTTCCTCAGAAAACTGAGCATAATACTACCAGGGGACCCTGTTATACCACTCCTGGGTATATACCCAGAGGATTCCCCAGGATATAATAAGGACACATGCTCCACTCTGTTCATAGCAGTCCTATTTATAATAGCCAGAAGCTGGAAAGAAACCAGATGTCCCTCAGTGGAGGAATGGATACAGAAAATGTGGTATATTTACACAATGGAATACTACTCAGCTATTAAAAACAATGAATTCATGAAATTCTTAGGCAAATTGATAGAACTAGCCCACTCATTTAGTGGATATTAGCCCAGAATCTTGGAATGCCCAAGACACAATTCACATATCAAATGATGCCCAAGAAGAAGGAAGAACAAAGTATGGATACACTGGTACTTCTTTTCCTTCCCACAGAAGGAGATACAGAGACAAAGTGTGGAGCAGAGACTGAGGGAAAGACAATTCAGAGACTACTCTAGTGATCCAACCCATATACAGTTATAAAACCCAGATACTATTATTGATGCCCACAGTACTTGCTGACTGGAGCTGGTTATAGCTATCACCTGGGAGGCTCTGCTAGTGCATGACAAATACAGAGAGGGACACTCTTAGTCAGCCATTGAACTGAACACAGGGTCCCCAATGGGGGAGCTAGAGAAAGAACCCAAGGAGTTAAAGTGGTTTGCAGCACCATAGGAGGAACAATTATATGAGCCACACAGTACATATCAACCAGATCATACACATGGTGTTACACATGGCTTCAGGCGCATAGGCAGCAGAACATGGCCTTGTTGGACATAAAATGGAGGAGAGGCCCTTGGTCCTGGAAAGGATCTATGCAGCAGTGTAGGGGAATAGCAGGACAGAGAAGCAGGAGGGCATTGATTGGGGAACAGAGGGAGGAGAAACGGCTTATGGGATTTTCAGGGGGCCAGGAAAGGGGAAATCATTTGTAGTGATTATATATCTAATCAATATATATAATAAAAATGAAAAAAGCAAAATACTCTATTCCATTGAACAACCTGTCTGTCTCTGTACCGATACCATGCAGTTTTTATCACTATTACTCTGTAGTAAAACTTGAGATCAGGGATGGTGATTCCCCCTCAAGTTCTTTTATTGTTCAGACTTGTTTTCACTATTCTGGGTTGTTTGCCTTACAGATGAATTTAAGAATTACTCTTTCCATGTCTTTGAAGAATTGTGTTGATATTTTGATGGGAATTTCATTGAATCTGTAGATTGACATTGGCAAGATGGACATATTTGTTATATTAATTCTGCCAATCCATGAGCATGGGAGATGTCTCCATTTTCTGAGATCTTCTTTGATTTCTTTCTTGAGAGACTTGAAGTTATTGTCATATAGGTCTTTCACTTGTTTGGTTAGTTACCCCAAGATATTTTATATTATTTGTGGTTATTGTGAAGGGAGTTGTTTCCCTAATTTACTTCTCAGCCTTTATATCATTTTATAAAGGAAGGCTACTGGTTTGTAGCCTTGATATTGGTACAGTAAAAGGCAGGTAGATCAATAGAATAAAACTAAAGACCCAGAAACAAAGCCACACACCAATGGTCACTTGAGCTTTGACAAAGGAGCTAAAACCATCCAGTGGGAAAAAAGACAGCATTTTCAATATCTGGTTCAATTGGCAATTAACATGTAGAAGAATGAAAATCTATCCACTCTTATCTCCTTGTACAAATCTCAAGTCCAACTGGATCAAGGACCTCCACATAAAACCAGATACACTAAATCTAATAGAAGAGAAAGTGGGGAAGAGTCTTGAGCAAATGGGCACAGGGGAAATTTTCCTGAACAGAACACCAATAGCTTATGCTCTAAGATCAAGAAGTGTCAAATAGCACCTAATAAAATTGCAAAGTTTCTGTAAGGCAAAGGACACTGTCCATAGGACAAAACTGCAACCGGCAAATTGGGAAAAGATCTTTACCAACCATACACCTGACAGAGGGCTAATATCCAATATATACAAAGAACTCAAGAAGTTAGACTCCAGAGAACTAAATAAACCTATTAAAAATGGGGTACAGAGCTAAAAAGAGAATTCTCAACTGAGGAATATCTAATGGCCAAGAAGGACCTAAAGAAATGTTCAACATCCTTAGTCATCAGGGAAATGCAAATCAAAGCAACCCTGAGAATCCACCTCACACCAGTCAAAATGGCTAAGATCAAAAAAACTCATGGGACTGCAAATGCTGGGGAGGATGTGGAGAAAGAGGAACACTCCTCCATTGCTGGTGGGATCGCAACATAATAAAACACTCTGGAAATCAGTTTTGTAGTTCCTCAGAAAATTGGACATACTACCAGAGGACACAGCTATACCATTCCTGGGCATATACTCAGAAGATGCTCCAACATGTAATAAGGACACATGCTCCACTATGTTCATAACAGCCTTATTTGTAACAGCCAGAAGCTGGAAACAACCCAGATGTCCCTCTACAGAGGAATGGATACAGAAAATGTGGTACATTTTCACAATTGAGTACTACTCAGCTATTAAAAACAATGAATTCATGACATTCTTAGGCAAATGGAAGGAACTAGAAAATATCATCCTGAGTGAGGTAACCCAATCACAAAAGAACACACATGGTATGCACTTACTGATAAGTGGATATTAGCCAGAAGCTCAGAATACCCAATATACAATTCACAGACCACATGAAGCTCAAAGAAAAGAAAGATCAAAGTGTGAATACTTCTGTTCTTCTTAGAAGAGGGGACAAAAATACCCATGAAAGGAGATACAGACACAAAACGTGGAGCAGAGACTGAAAGAAAGGCCATCCAGAGACTGCCTCACCTCAGGATCGATTCCATATACAGTTACCAAACCCAGACACTATTGTGGATGCCAACACGTGCTTGCTGACAGACTTTGAGAGACTTTGCCGGTGCCTGACAAATACATATGAAAATCTTCTCAGCCAACCATTGGACTGAGCACAGGGTACCTAATGGAGGAGCTAGAGAATGGACTCAAGTAGCTGAAGGGGTGTGCATAGGAGAAACAAAAATATGAACCAACCAGTACTGCCAGAGCTCCCAGGTGCTAAACCACCAACCAAAAAGTACACATAGATGGACCCATGGTTCCAGCTGCCTATGTAGCAGAGGATGCCCTTGTCAGACATCAATGGGAGGAGAGGCCCTTGGTACTGTGAAGGCTTGATACTCCAGTGTAGTGGAATATCAAGACAGGCAAGAACGAAGGGATGAGTTGGTGCGCAGGGGGAGAGGGGATCGACTAGGGGATTTTTGGAGGGGAAACCAGCTGTTATGGTTTGTATATGCTTTTCCCAGGGTGTGGCACTATTAGGAAATGTGGCCTTGTTGGATTAGGTGTGTCACTGTGGGTGTAGGCTTAAGACCTTCACCCTAGTTGCCTGGAGGTCAGTTTTCTACTAGCAGCCTTGAGATGAAGATGTAGAACTCTCAGCTCCTCCTGTACCATGCCTGCCTGGATGCTACCATGTTTCTGCCTTGATGACAATGGACTGAACCTCTGAGCCTGTAAGCCAACCCCAATTAAATGTTGTCTTTTATAAAACTTGCATTGGTCATGGTGTCTGTTCACAGTAAAACCCTAACTAAGACAGAAGTTGGTACCAGAAGTGGGGTCTTGCTGTGATAGGCCTGACCATGCTTTTGTTCAGCAGAATGTGAATTTTGGGACTTTGGATTTGGAAAGCCATGGAATTCTTTAAGTGGGGCTTAATGGGCCAGAGTAGTAGGAATATGGAAGACAGTGGTGCTGAGGGTGATTTGAACTGTGTAGGCCTGATGGCCCCAGAGGGTTCAGTGGAGAAGAATTTTAATATGTGGCTAAGAGACTGTTTTTGTGATGTTTTGGTAAAGATCATGGCTGCTTTTTGCCATTGTCTGAAGAGACTCCCTAGGGCTAAGGTAAAGAAATTTATATTAATTGAATCTGCAAAGGAAGTCTCAAAAAAGCCCTACAAAGACTTTGTTCTCTGGTTAAGTCTGATGAAGAGAATTTTGAACAAATATAGCAAGATGAGAAAGGAAAATTACAAAATATATAATTTGAGTATTAAAGGGACTCCAGGAAGTGAAATGGAGCTGAATTCAAGGATATTAAATTGAATTAAAGGAGTGGTGACCTTGGGGGCAAGATTCACCCAGTTAACTTTAGGTCAAGGCATGGTAGTACAAGCCTTTAATCCCAGGAGGCAAAGATAAGCAGATCTCTGAGTTCAAGGCCAGCCTAGAATGGAGCAAATTCTAGGTGAAGAAAAACTGTAATCCAGACTTGGTGAACCACACATTTAATCCCAGTGCTTAGGGGACAGGCATGCAGATTTCTTGAGTTCCAAGTCAGTCTAAGGAGCAAGATTCAGGACAGCCAATTTAGGCAGTGAAGGAGCTGGGAAAAGGGAAGCTAGTGATAATGTAATAGAACAAGGGGGCCAATGTTCCAGCTCCTGCAAGTAGCAGAACTCAGCAGCTTTGGCCATGTGTCTCTGGCTTTATATTCAAAAGAAGGGGACTACTGGGACTATTGATGCTGGTTAGCTGGAGCTAAGAAATTAGCGGTGATTAAGAAGAAACCAGCATCACTGAGGTGAAATCTTCTGGGAAGTGTTTTCTGACAGCATAGTGAGTGTGTTCCAGATAGCCAAGGTTGTACCTCGTGCTGTAGCAGGACTTGGTTCTGTGTAAGAGTCACCCAGGTGGTACTGCTTTTGAAGGCATGAAGGCATCATGAAGAACAGCTGAGACTTGGTACTGTGAGAGACCATGGAAGGCCGTTGGTGAAAGTGTACCCTCAGTTGTAATTGACAACCCAGGACTGAAGAGGTCATGCAAAGGAGTTGAGGCTTGGTACCATGAAGAGAGCCTATGAGAGGCTTTGGTGAAGTATAGTTGCAGTGGAAGATCCTAGCATATTGGAGATGCCAGTACCATGGGATGACCACCAAGAACAGCAGTGGCAGTGGAGTGGATCAATCTGAACTTAGAGTGCTACAGAGGGCAGAGCTGGAGAAGTGACACCAGCTCTTTGGAGATACGCAGAAGATCATGTGTGGATCTCAGATATTAGAACAAGAAGCTGCCAGAGCCACAGGATGCCTGCTAAGGAAAGCTGCTAACAGAGAATGGAACAAGCCCAGGAGAAAGAACCTAGCTGCAGTCAACAAGGATGAAAAAGGAGTTGGATATCTGAAGACTGCTTTGCCATCAGACATGGTGATGCAGAGTTTGGACTTTGCCCAGCTGGTTTTTCGTCTTGCTTGGAGGATTATAATTAAGTGATTGAATGAATCTCAGAAGAGACCTTGAACTTTGGACTTTTAACACTGTTGAGACTGCTATAGAGTACAGGGACTTTTGAAGTTGGACTAAATGCATTTTGCATTATGCTATGTTTAAGTATGGCCCCCATAGACTCATGCTTGAACAAGCCTATGGGGGCCAGGGAGTGGAATGTTATGGTTTGTATATGCTTTTCCCAGGGTGTGGCACTATTAGGAGGTGTGGCCTTGTTGGATTAGGTGTGTCACTGTGGGTGTGGGCTTAAGACCTTCACCCTAGTTGCCTGGAGGTCAGTCTTCTACTAGCAGCCTTGAGATGAAGATGTAGAACTCTCAGCTCCTCCTGTACCATGCCTGCCTGGATGCTACCATGTTTCTGCCTTGATGACAATGGACTGAACCTCTGAGCCTGTAAGCCAACCCCAATTAAATGTTGTCTTTTATAAAACTTGCATTGGTCATGGTGTCTGTTCATAGTAAAACCCTAACTAAGACAGAGGCCATCCAGAGACTGCCTCACCTCAGGATCGATTCCATATACAGTTACCAAACCCAGACACTATTGTGGATGCCAACACGTGCTTGCTGACAGACTTTGAGAGACTTTGCCGGTGCCTGACAAATACATAGGGGAATGTTCTCAGCCAACCATTGGACTGAGCACAGGGTACCCAATGGAGGAGCTAGAGAATGGACTCAAGTAGCTGAAGGGGTATGCATAGGAGAAACAAAAATATGAACCAACCAGTACTGCCAGAGCTCCCAGGTGCTAAACCACCAACCAAAAAGTACACATAGATGGACCCATGGCTCCAGCTGCCTATGTAGCAGAGGATGCCCTTGTCAGACATCAATGGGAGGAGAGGCCCTTGGTACTGTGAAGGCTTGATACTCCAGTGTAGTGGAATATCAAGACAGGCAAGAATGAAGGGGTGAGTTGGTGAGCAGGGGGAGAGGGGATCGACTAGGGGATTTTTGGAGGAGAAACCAGCAAATGGTATAACATTTGAAATGTAAATAAAGAAACTATCTAATAAAAGTATATCTTGTCTTTTCTTTGGTGCAGTTACTTTCATTGTGTTGGAGTTTTCCTTGTAGGATCCTGTGTAGGACTGGATTCGTAGACAGATACTGTATGAAATTGGTTTTGTCCTGGAGTTTCCTCCATCTATGGTAATTGAGAGTTTTGCTGGTTATAGTAGTCTGTTCTGGCATTTGTGTTCTCTTAGGGTGTGAATGACCTCTTCTAGCTTTCATAGTCTCTGTTGAGAAGTCTGGTGTAATTTTGATGGGTCTGCCTTTATATATTACTTGGCCCTTTTCCCTTGCATCTTTTAATATTCTTTCTTTGTTCTGTGCATTTAGTATTTTGATTATTATGTGATGAGATGATTTTATTTTCTGGTCCCATTTATTTGGTGTTCTATAGACTTCTTGTACCTTTATGGCCATCTCTTTCTTTAGGTTTGGGAAATTTTTCTCTATGATTTTGTTGAAGATATTTTCAGGTCCTTGAGTTGGGAATCTTCATTCTCTGATTATTCTTAGATTTGGTCTTTTCATTGTGTCCTGAATTTCCTGGGTGCCTTGGGTTAGGAGATTTTTACATTTTGAATTTTATTTGACAGTTGTGTCAATCTCTTCTATGGTATCTTCTCCACTTGAGATTCTCTCTTCTATCTCTTGTATTCTGTTGGTGATACTTATATCTGTAATTCCTGCCCTCTTTCCTAGGTTTTCCACTTCCAGATTTGCCTCCATTTGTGTTTTCTTTATTGTTTCTATTTCTACTTTTTGGTCACAGACTGATTTACTCAATTCCTTCACCTGTTTAATTGTATTTTCCTGTGTTTCTTTAAAGGATTTATTTGTTTTCTCTTTAAGGGCTTCTACCTGTTTACCTGTGTTTTCTGTATTTCTCCCAGTGAGTTATTTATATTCTCCTTAAAGGACCCTATTATCTTCATGAGATAAGGTTTTAGGTCAGCTTCCTGATTTTCAGGTATGTTGGTGTATTCAGAGCTTGCTGTGGTGGGAGAACTATGTTCTGGTGATGCCCATGTACGTATTTTGACTTCTGTTGCTTACAGTCTTAAGCTTGCCTCTTGCCATCTGGTTTTTCCAGATGGTCTGGGTGAATCTGTCTGTCTTTTGTCCCTGGGTTGCTTCAGATATTCAGGTAGGCTTGCAGCCCTGGCTGTAGCACACCACCTGTGGGACCTTCCTACTGCAGGATCTTCAGAGGGTCAGTGAAGAAGCTGCTGATCTGTTGCCCTGGCTGCAGTACATCTCCTGGGAAGCCTTCAGACTCTTGAGCAGACAAGTAGTCAAGCTGTTGTCCTGTGTGAAGATGTTCTCCAGTATGGACTGTGGTTTCTGTTTCCTTGTGTGCAGCACAACTCCCTCCCGGGAGGCTTTCAGGCTGTTGGGTCAATTGCCCTGCATGCCACAGAGCCCCCAGGATATCTTCAGACTGTGGTGTCTGTTGCCCAGTTGCCCTGTGTACAGAGGAGCTCCTGGGATACCTTTAAGATGTGGTGACTTTGGGGAAGCAGATAAGCTGGTGATCAGTTGCTCAGTTGCCCTGTGTGCAGCAGATCTTCTGAAATGCCTCAGGTGTTTGTGTCAGTTGCCCGACTGCTCTGAGTGCAACAGATCTCCTGGATGGCTCAGGATATAGTATCTTTAGAGGAGCCGGCCTAGCTAGCAGTCTTTCCTAGCAGAAAGGACTTGGAAGAAGATGAACCACATTTTCTTTTATCCGTTTTTTAGTTGAGGAGTATCTGGTTTGTTTCCACTTTCAATAAAGCTGGTATAAACATAGTTGAACAAGTGTCCTTGTGGCATGGTGTAGCATCTTTTGGGTATAGTATATAATAACTTTTATTTCTTGGTATTGGTTATTTTTGACTTTCGCAATTTTTAAATATTTTTCTATATTGTTATTATGTGAAATTACACCAAATAAAATTTCAGTCATTGATAAATAAACACATAAATATAAAATACAAGAAGCACAAGTGGAGTGTAACTAAAGAAGAGCCTCCTGTGATATAATCAAGATGTCAAAAATATAAATCAAAGAACCCATATTAAAAGTTATAAGAGAAAATCAACTCAAGTAACAAAGCAAATAAAACAGAATAATATTGGACTTTCATCACAAACCTTAAAAGACTGAAAAGTCTACAATGTTCAGAAGGAACTACCATCCATCAAGATGAGACACTGAGAAGGCAGTCCCAAAATTTATTGAAAAAGAAAGACAATTCAAGATAAATACAGATTAAGGCAATCCTGAAAGCACTGTAGAAATATTACATATTGGGGAAGCATAAAGTATCATCCATTAGAGGACATTAAAATGTATCCATTGAGAGGAGCTGATGATAATCAAGAGTTGGGAAAGATTCAATCAAGACCAGCATAGAAAACCAGCAAGCAGTAAACAGAAAACTCAAAAAGTAAAACGAATAGCAACTACCCAATCAAGTATAACATCAACCACTTTAGTTTTTACTCCTGTAATTGTAATGAAATATTCTTACTGTACCACTAGCTCTCTTTTCCTGATGATGTGGATACAAAGGTAGAACTCGCAGCTACTTCTCCAGCACCATTGACTACCTGCATGATACCATGCTCCCTGCCATTATGACAACTTCTAACCTGTAAGCAAACCTCAATCACATGGATTCCTTCATAAGAGTTGCCATGGTTATGGTGTCTGTTCATACCAATAGAATGCTGACTATGACACTTACCAAAGCAAATGTTTGTTTTGATTCACATTCAGCATCATGGTTCATTATGCAGGAGAATTACAAAAGTACAAATTTGAGGGAGCTGATCACAATGTAGCCACACTTAAGAGCCAAAGAGGGATGAATTCATGTGTCTCAGTTCCATTTCTCCATTTACAATATAGTCCAGAACCCAAGACAGGAAATTGAACCACACATTGTAAGTCTTCTCATCTCAATTTCTGCAATTAAGATAATTTCCCACAAACATGCCAAGAGGCACATCTTCCAAGTTGTTCCAAATTTTGTCAAGTTGACAGCTAAAAGTAATCATCACATCAATTAATAAAGGCATAATAAGTAGGAAATCCTCTCAATAATAACCTTAAATGCAAACATATACAATGGATCAATAATAACATACAGACTAAATGACTAGATTAAAGAATAGTATCCAACTATTTCTTATTCTGCAAGAAACTCAGTAATCCAAGAAAGAGTTCACAAAACTAAAAGTCAATCTAAGAATCTATCAAGAAAAGCTACATCACAAATAGATGGTGTACTGTTTCTTATACCTGATGAAGTAGACTTCAACCAAAATAAGTAAACAATAAAGAGAATATATTAACACATGAGATAATTCTTTAAGAAGATATGGCAACTATAAATATTTCTGTATTGAATTTTAGGACTCACAATTTCATAAAATTAAAAGGCTTTTGTCTTGGAGTTGCTTGCAGGGGAATGATGTGAGACTTCAGTTCTTTAATTTTAGATAAAGCCAACTCATCAGAACTCATACTACAGATCAAGTGGACTTAATATCTAGAATTGTCTATCTAAAGACAATTCCATCAAACAAATAAAAATGCATAATATCCTCAGTGGTACATAAACCAGAACAACTCTCTAAGTTGATTAAGTTGTAGAACACAAATCAATCCTTAACCAATACTGAAAAGAATGAGCTTTTGTATATCAGAGCACAGAAATATATAATTTATAAATCACAACAAGATAAACCTCAAAAATGATACAAATATTTAGATACTGAACTTCAGATTTCATCAAAGAAATCAGGAGGGAAATGAATGATTTTTAATACAAATGTAATCAGTGAACTAATAGGGCACCTGCATTTCTTTACTTTTACTAGTCCCCAAGAATCACAGAAAGAACAAGATTTACTTCAAGCTGCACCTCAATGCCTGGATCTATGTTAATCCCCTGTGCTAAGCTAAGCTGGCTATGCCCCAGCTCCAGCCGCAGCTCCAGACCCAGACCCAGACCCAGACCCAGACCCAGACCCAGACCCAGACCCAGACCCAGACCCAGACCCAGACCCAGACCCATGATAGTTGCAGTTTAATATTGTTCTAACTCTTTCAGCTTCAGACATTTTTACTTATGGTATCTTCTTAGTCCATCTCCTCCTCATGGCCCATTCCCCTGATTGGTGGAAGTCTTTGTCCTATTCTGTCTTGTGCTTAGCCATTGGTTGATCTGCATTTATTGACAAAGGAAAAAATAAATGTTAAGAATTCTTTACACAAATTTGAGACAGGAGATCCTTGATATAAAAATTATAATGCTGTGTCCAGATCAAAACAAGATATGAGAGCAGAGAAATCAGCATTTGAATAGCATAACAAGAATAACCTTTACACAATACACAAATCATCATGACTACAAAAGAAATTTTTAAATTCTTGCAAACAAATAAAAACTGTAGCAAACCTTATTAGAACCTATGGGATATGTCAAGGCTATAATCTGAGAATAGCTAAAAAGTATAATTTTTAAAGAGTTGTCAAAATAGATAACTCAATAATGTATTCAGCATTCCAGCCAAACAAAGAAGAAGAGGAAGAGGAGGAGGAGGAAAGGGAAGAGGAGAAAGAGGAGGAGGGCAAGAAAGAGGAGAAGAAGGAGGAAGAGGAGGAGGAGGAGGAGGAGGAGGAACAACAACAACAACAAGAAGAACAAGAAGAAGAACAAGAAGAAGAACAAAAAGAACAAGAAGAACAAGAACAAGAAAAAGAAAAAGAAAAAGAAGAACAAGAAGAGTAGAAGAACAAGAAGAACAAGAAGCAGAACAAGAAGAACAAGAAACTGCCTCCAAACCAAAACTCAGCATATGGTAAGAAATAATGGACTGGAGAGATGGCTCAGTGGTTAAGAGCACTGACTGCTCTTCTGAAGTCCTGAATTCAAATCCCAGTAACCACATGGTGGCTCACAACCATCCATAGTGAGATCTGACACCCTCTTCTTGTATGTCTGAAGACACCTACAGTGTAGTTACATATAATAAATAAATAGATCTTAAATATATTTTTTAAAAAGAAATAATAATGATTATGGCAGAATGTAAGGAAATAGCAAACACACACACAAAAGTTCGCAGAATCAGAGTTAGTTCTTTGAAATGTTAACAAGATTGACAAACTAACAAATAAGAGGAGAAACATACAAATTAATGATTTAAAAATGAAATGTAGATCTTAAAATTAATGTCCAAAAATAGAATAAAACCTAGAATAAACTGAAAACTTCCTAACCCATGTGACTTGCCACAACAGTTAGACACAAGAACTAAAATCTACTTACCAGCAAAAGCCTGGATGAAATTGAATTGATTAACTGCTGAATTCTGCCAAATTTAAAGAGGACCCAACACCAATGATTCCCATAGTGTTTCACAGAGCTAAAAAGATAATTTTCAAGTAAAGAATTTCAAATGGCCAAGAAGCACCTAAAGAAATGTTCAACATCCTTAGACATCAGGGAAATGCAAAACAAAATGACCCTGAGATTCTACCTCATACCAGTCAGAATGGCTAAAATCAAAAACTCACGTGACAGATAGCAGATGCTAGTGATGATGTAGAAGAAAGAGCAACACTCCTCCATTGCTGGTGGGATTGCAAACTGATACAAACACTGTGGATATCAAGCTGGCAGTTCCTCAGAAAATTGGAAATACTTCTACTTGAAGCTATACCACTCCTGCACATATAGCCTTATGATATTCTTCACCATATCACAAGGAAATGTGCTCTACTATTATTTATAATAGCCAGAAGCTGGAAACAACCCAGATGTCCCTCAACAGAAGAATGGATACAGAAAAATGTGATCCATTAACACAATGTAATGCTACTCAGCTATGAAAATGAGGACATCACACATTTTGCAGGCAAATAGGAGGAACTAGAAAATATCATCCTGAGTGAAGTAACTCAGACCCAAAAGGACATACTTGTTATGTATCCACTGATAAGTGGATATTAGCCAAAATGTTCAGGATACTCATGATACAACTCACAGATCGGGTGAAACTTAACAAGAAGGAAGGCTGAAGTGTGGATGTTTCAATACCACTTAGAAGGGGGGACAAAATAATCATTAAAGGCAGAGGGAGGAATGGTCCTGGGTAGGAGAAGGGAAGGGAGGAAAAGGGGGGGCAGGATTATGTATGGGGAGGGGGACAGGAGAGAAGTCCAGAAAAATAAAATCCTACAATGGCCAGTCAACAAATAGTCCAATGATATGCAAAATGAGTTTTCAAAAGAAGAAATACAGACATCCAAAAAAATACTTTAGAAGGCATTTAATGCACGTGGCCATTTGGGAAATCAAATTAAAATTGATTAGAGATTCCATCTCACCTATGTCAGAATAATGATCATCTAGAAAACAAATGAATACAAATGATGACACTGCTGTTAGGAAGGAAATCAAGTATCACCATTACAGATGTTAGCAAGATGGCTGCTCAAAACATTGGAAACTGCACTACTCCACAATACAACTAGACTGCCCAGAGTGCACACTCAGAGGACTCCATAACCTATCAGAGAGATAGTTGTGTGTCCATTATTTTAACTACATCTATTCACAAAGTAAGAGAAAGGATTCAGCCCTTATGTACTTCAGTGGAAATATGGATAATGAGTCTGTAATATATATATATATATATATATATATATATATATATATACATATATATATGTATATATATATATATATATATATATGTATATATATATATTTGTATATATATATATATATATATATACACAAAGGAAGTTTAATTACCTGTAAATGAAAACTATAAAATCTACAGGAAAATAGATGTTCCCAGAAAGTATATAGAACAAAATAACTCAGACTCAGAAAGAAAAATTGTCCATTCTCTCTTGTATGCAAAGTATAGATCATAATGACTGTCTATATAAATGGGGCAAGAGTGAGTCATGAACTATTAAAGTTGGAAAGAAACTATGAGAAGAGAAAAAGATGTTGAGGAGGAGAGGGTGCTGTTACTCCAACATGAGTAACCTTAATTCTGATAGGAGGTTATAGGCTGGTGTTGGGGATAAAAGTAACCTTACATTTAACTTGGAGAAAAGAATTAAGAAGAATCAACAAGTTTGTTTGAAAATGCCATATGGAATGTAATAATTGTATATTCTAGGTCAATTTTCATTTTAAAAATACATTAAGGAGACAATATACTACAATAAAATCAGTTTCATCCTAGACGTGCCAGGTTGGTTCAACATATACAAATCAAAAAATGCAATACACCATGTAAGTCATCTTAAGGGTAGAAACTATATGATTATCTCAATAGAGGCAAAAACAAAAGCATTCATCTTATTTGAATATGAGAAATTCCGGAAAAATTAGTAAAACATTAAACATGCCTTAAAATAATAAAAGCTATATGGCAAACCTAAGTGAAAAAAATAGATTTTTTTCTAAAATCTGGGAAAAACCCAGCATGCCTATTTTATTATTATCCAAAATGGTGCATAAGTCTCAGGTACAGCAATAAGGGTAAGAGAAAGATGTAAAGTAGATACAAATAGAAAAGTAAGAAGTCAGATGCCGTATTTAATGGACTCTGTGTACTCCAGAACACCTTTACAGTTGATAAACATTTTCAGTGAGGTATGCTAAAAATGAACGCATAAAATTCAGTAGTTTTTTCTATATAGTAATAATTAACTTACTCAATATAAAATTATGGAAACATCCACTTGTAATAACTTACCAAAATAAAGCACTTAGAAATAAATCTAATCAAGGAAGTGGGGAAAAACTATAAAATGAAAACCTTAAGAAACTAAAAGATATTAAGTGAAAACATTAGGAGAATGAAAGAGGTCTCATACAGCAGATTGGCAGAATTAATGTGAAAATGACTGTATCGCCAACTGTAATCTATAGATATAATGCTATCTCTATCAAAATTCTAATATCATTCTTCACAGAAATAGAAAAACATACTGGAAATCATATAGAAACACAAAAGACCATGGGAAGACAAAGAAATCCTAACCAGAAGCAGCATTGCTGAGTTTTATTTCAAATATTACCAAGCCATAGAAACAGAGTATTTTACTAGAAAAGAAGGCAGGGAACAAGGAGGGAAGATGGGAAGGAGAGAGGGAAGGAGAAAAGACGTGAGAGAGGGAGGGAAGAGGGGAAGAGTGAAGGGAGGGAGAGAAGACAGAAAAGAAAGATGATTGAGGTTACAGAAACAAACCAGTATGTCTCTAGCCGCATAATAGTGTGTGTGTGTGTGTGTGTGTGTGTGTGTGTGTGTGTGTGCGTCTGACTGACTGACTGACTGACTGACTGACTGACTGACTGACTGACTGAGGGTGTAGCCTATGAAATTAAACTGGGACCACAAGAAGGGAGAATGAGGTTCTGAGGAATGGGAAGGTGCTAGAATGCACATGAAGCAAAGGCTGGAACGAAGCTACTGGAGGCAGAAGGGGACAATTGGGGCAACAGGGAAAGGGAACCAAAAGAAGGAAGGAAACCCTACAAAAACAAATTAATTTTGATAGTACTATAATAAAACTTCACATTCTGTAGCCTAATTAATAATAAAAAAGTGAAGTCATGTCAGACAAAAAAATGAGGGATTCTGTGCTAACAAAAGCATAATCACACAATTATTTAAGGTAAAATATTAACCTGTGACATTAACAATCATTGTTTGCCTTGAGAAATACCCACCACAAAAAAAGGAAATATGTTTTAACTGGAAAGATTCATTTTTACAAGCATGTTTTTCCTTTTGTCCCTTCTTTCTGTCTCCAGCGTGTTCAGCAGCGATGGTGGTTTCATACACATCAGAGGTCCAAGGTGGTCCAGAGATGTAGCTGGCAGCTTCACCCTGCGGCTGCACAGCTGCACTAGTTGCAGCCAGTTGGTCTTCACATTCCTGATAGAGGAGACAGACTTGATCTTTGCTGCTAAGTGCAGCCATCCCCAACTGAATGCACACAGGTATGTCAACATACAGTAAAAGGCATAGGTGCTTGAGGGATGGATGGGGATTTCTATGGAGAAGGCAGAATGGATGAGCCAGCTTCCATCCATCAATCAATGCTGCTGTTCTGGGGACCTCTCTGCCGAGTTCTCAGATGAAAACGCAAAGCATCAAACATTCCTTGCAGAGCAATTCTCCAAGGCTCAGCCAGAATCAAAGACTTGATGGTATCGCCCATTATTTCTTATTAATTATTACTATTAGCACTCGTCTTTTAGAACTCCACAGCACTCACAACACTTTCAGCAGAGTTGCCTCAATCCTTTCACTCCCTTATATGATTAATATATTTTAAGGACTTAATATGTACAAATCTTTGTAATAGAAATGACTGGAAGATACAACACAGTGTGTGATTACCTCAGGCAAGGCTGAAAATGCATTGAGACATATGGAACGAGCACTCTGTATGAGCCCTTATGTCAGACACACGGGTATTTTATATAAAAATTAACATTAGGAGATGGCTATGGCTGTCCCTCCTGACAGTGAGGTATCTAAAATGTAAAGTGATTGAAAACTTGCTTTTCAACAAGCAAGTACTCTAAGTCAGAAACTGTGTGACTCGTGTCTCCAAACATTGGCAATCCAATGTGAAGACTCTTGGGGTCCAACGAACATGTAAAAATGATAACTTCATAGATTTTTATCTTTGTCATTTATGTGTATGTGATACTTAAATTCATAGGTATGTAGATCACATGTGGGTGAATATTCACATATCTCTTCATGTATGTAGAGGCCTGATTGTTGAGTATTTCCTCAATCACTCTCTTCCTTACATATTAAGGATTTCTCATTGGCACACAGAGCCCCTAGCTCCCTAGTCTAGCTAGTCTGTTTAATGGGGTGCCCCTGTGTTCACCTCTCATGAGCTAGGATCCTATCTGGGCCACCTACTCACCTGCTGTCCCAGCTAGTCTCCTTCCAGCAGGTGCTTTTGCCTGCAGAGACATCTCCACCCCCAAGACATATATCTTTCAAGAGGTTTGTGCTCTGCTTCTGTGGAAGTGAAATTGCAACTAATTTACTGATTTACCTCCCTGCTCTCTCCCAGGCGTAAGGCAATGTACATCAGCACCCCACTTTTCCTTTACCTTTTTGGACAGCCTGACGCTAGAAATCCTAGACGACAGATCACAAAACGGCCAGAATATTTCAGCTATTGATGGGCAGAAATTCTGTACTGCATTTCAGAACCCACAAATGAGGGTAAAGTAAATAAAGGGGAAACGCCACCCTGGAATTCAATTCTTTGTCTGACGAACAGTAAGATGCTGAACACTGTACAAGTCTAGGAGAAAACCCCCAGGCTTGAGCATTTGGGGGCTCTGAGGTAAAACTTTACAGGAATCAATGCATTCTCTCTTTTCTGCTTTCTGAGGTAAAGTGACAGCCGCAGGCCAGTGGAATATCAATGAAATAACTTTTTAATTTAGGTGCAGAAGTTCCAGCTATTATATTGTAAATAACATGATGAGAAACAAAGACAATTCATTGTCCCAAACATTACATAGAATATTAAGTCATATTAAAAATTTATTAACTGACCACCTGCTGTTTAACTGGATGTGTTCTGTTTTGCCTTGCTTAAAAATAATCAAATTACATGGATTATGTTTTAATATCAAGTACATGGATCTCTCAAAGATGAAGAGAATCTGGAGTATACTGAGGAAAAGTTTATAAAAGGTTTATCAGTTTAAAAATTCATGCTTTAACTTAAGGCGAGTATATTTTTGCAATCCCAGTAGGTAATTTTAGCATGTATACTTAAAAGGGAGCTACATCTTACTTTTTGTTTTAATTTTAGAACACTTAAATGAGCACATGACAGGTCTGGGGTTGTGAAGCCAGTCTCTCAGGCCAGCACATGACTTTACACAGCTTTACTCTGTTGACCAGAGACTGGTCTTGAACAGCAGGCAATTTCTGCATTTCTAAACATTGGCATGGAAATCCTACATATTGTAAACTGAAAGAAAATTTTAATTTCTGTATGCTTTAGATAGTATTCTTGGATAGATGAATTTAACAAAATTTAAATACTTGAATTTTTGAATAAAAAGTACTTGTTTTTTTGTTTTTTAAGAAATAAAACAGCAACACCTAGATCCAGCCACAATTGTAGCCAAGGAATGCCTTGTTGGGCATCAGTGGGAGGATAGGTCCTTGGTCCTATGAAGGCTCCATAGATGCCCCTTGTGGGGAAATGGAGGTGGAGGGAGGTGGGAGTGGGTTGGGTGGAGGAGCATCTTCTTGGAGGCAGGGGGTAGAAGGATGGGTTGGGGGTTTTCTGGGAGGGAGTAAACTGGGAAAGGGCATAATGTTTGAAATGTAAATGAAGAATATATTCAATACTTTTTTTTTTAAAAAAAGAAATAAAACAGCAACATCTAGATCAGAAGGATTTTATGTAACTCTACACTGGGAGCCAATCCCTCTTCTGCCCTCAATAGCTGGTTGCCCCGGCCACTGAAAAGGACAATGCCTAATTGTTTGAGATGTCTTCTGATTCTTTGTCCCACTGGGGATGTAAAAACACCTCCCATATTCAAGAATGTGTTTCCTTTAGATGCTATAATAAATTACTATGCATTGATTTTTGGTTAGTCCTTGCTATGTGACGAAACCTTTGCTGGGGATATAAAACCTACTTACCTACTCTTCCCGGTTCATCCCAGCATGGGTGACATCTCCCAGAGCTGGGAACTCAGGCTCACTGCACAGTCTGCAGCCAGCTCAACAAGTTGGACAGTGTCCTTTCCAGGGCCCCCCATTCATCCGCACCTCACCCAGGTATCTCTTCTTGTCTGAGGGCCTTCTTTGCACATGGGCTCTGCTTCCTCTAGCAGAGAAAGGCCTAGAGAATCTTGTTAGTTTCAGAGAGTTCTAGAATCTATTTTGTAGGAGGGGTGTCGCTTATCTCTTACTCGGGGAGCTTCCCTGAAGAGTGGAATGTTTTGATCTTGGAGGAGACTGCTACACACCAGCCCTAGAAGCCATATTTCCAAAATCCCATTTACTGGATAGAAACCAACACATATCCCAGGATCTGTGTGAGAGACTCTTCAATGCCTCTTCTGTCTCCTGGTGTCCTCTGCGACTGGCTGGCTTGTGGCTCCATTGCAGTAATCCTTGCCTTCAAATACATTTTCCTCCTTTCTATGTTAACTCTTCCTTTGACTCCCACTCTTGAAGCCATGTGGTCTCATTTAGGGTCCTCAAAAGCCAAGATAATCTCTCCTTCTGAACATTTTTAACTACATCTTCACAGTCATCTGTCATCACAGGCGACACTTAGAGGTTCCAGGGAACTGGGACATGACTATCTTTGGTGTCTGCTACTCTGCCTATGACTTGAGGTCTGCATTGCAAGAAGCCAGGTTTCTAGAAGTCAAAACATTGCCTGGCAGTGGACTAAGTCAAAATCAGTTTAACCAAGGTGTCTCTCACAGACCATGAGGGACCGTGAATCCAAATTTGAAGGCTGAGTTATTCCATCCAGACATCCTGAAATGCTAAGATGGATCATGAGTATCCCATGTTTAAAATGCAGGTGACGGTGTCCGTGACTTCACTGAGAGTTTGTAATCTGGAGGCAAATATCTGTGACCGACTCTGACTCACTACTCCTCCCAGACTTCTGCTCGGTTTCCGGCAATGCAGCTAAATGTGGGTGAATACATATGGATTATATTGAAATATTTATTACTTACTGACTCTAAGACATTGTGGTAAGGCATGTCCTCTGCTGGTGAAGCCCAAGTAGATTGCTGGGAACCTGGCCCTTGCTGTAGTAATTGGTGGCTATTTTTTGGTCCCCTCCCCTTCTCCTCCTGGTGTCCTCTATAAAATATCTGATGAGCAGACTGCTTAGAACAGTGCTGGTTCATGGATGGTCTCTATAGGTTAATAAGCATGAAGCACTCTGTGTGTTTAAAGGGAGAAACTTAAGTAATAAGGTTATCTGAGGGTGAATGGCTGGGGGCAAAATAAAAGGAAATAATTTTTATATATGAGTTAAGACAAAGTGTGCAGCGGAGATCTGACCTTTAAGCGATCATTGTTTTGTTTCTTAAAACTTTTAGTTAAGAGATTGAGACTAAGATAAGAGATAAAAACAATAATACTATTTTAAAGAGAGAAGAGTCTGGGTGGCTTTCTATGATGGTGGTACTTAAAATGGTTTGTGGCTAAACAGGTGGGCATTCATTCAAGTACTGTGTAAAGAAAGGCCAGACTGTGCATGTGAGAGACTTAGAGTCCGGCTCTAAAGAAAGCTTAAAAGTGTCACATTTAGTGATCACCAGTTATTAACCCTGCTAAACCTCATCAGAGTATGAGAAATCACTCAGCCAAATGTAAAATGGTCCCGGCTTTCTCCGGGCCCTAGTGTTTGGGGTACAACCAAGTGTGCAATTGAATGCCTCATTTCAGTGTGGTATAAAGTGAACAAAGCTTGTTGTCATAATTCAAGGGCATTTGGGGGCATTTGTGAATATATACTGTATCTTGAGGATTATATTAGAGTCTGCTGACAGTTATAACAGTCTGGAGGGATGAAATTTTTCCTAGAGTCCACGTGACTGGACAGAGGAGGAAGGAGCCTTCAGAAAGCAACTTCAAACTTTGCTGGAAGGAGAGGGACTGAATAATAAGATATTCATTAAAAAAGAATAAAAAATAGATAAATAGATAATTAATTAATTAATTACTAGGATAATAGGAAAGGTCAGGCTAAGCAGGGACTTTAGGGTGTTTTTTGCAAGTGGAAACGACTGGCCTGATAGTTTCTACCAAGGCCAGTGACTGCACAGTGATTGAAGTCTGGGAATAAATACACCTCTATAATATTAAAAGTAATGCATGGCTCAACAAAAATTACATCGTCGCACATTATACACAGCATACATGACACCATCGCAGTGACACCATCAATTCGAGCACCTAGGTGGGCTTGTGGGAGGACCAAACACCTTCCAGCCTGAGTCCAGAGGTTCCCAGGAGGGCGGGGACCGGCGGGGGAAGTTGGAGCCGGGAGCGAGCGCAGAAGCACGTGGGCTGAGGGGGTGGGAGGAAGCCGGGCGGGAGTAACCGGTGAAGTGTCAAAGAGGCAAGAGTGGAGGGCTGCGGGGGTGACAGGGTGTGGTCTGCCTGGAGCGGCGACGCAGGAGAGCGGGACAGAGGCCTGGGGCTGTGGATGGTGCCTTGGTGTGCCGGGTGCGGCGATAGCGCACAGCGGAGCGGCGACTAGGGAGGGTGTCCCGGGCTCGCCAAGTGCCCAGCTCCAAGCTGTGCCAGCGACCTCGCGGGGCCAAGAAGCCGGACACCTGCGAGTGAGAAGCAAGAGGTGCTCAGCCTTCCCGGCAAGTAAGTGTTTCTCATCTCTGCCACCCGCGCCTTTCGCTGCCCACTGAGCCCCCGGAAAGCGCTCGGGGCTCGGCGGCGTCCAGGGATGCTCCAGCAGCGGGCGGAACCCGGGGATCAGGCATAGGAACCCAGGAGCTGGGATGGGAACTAGAAAAGAGCGGATGAGAACCAGGGAGCAGGGGATGGGACTTGGGAACCAGGATAAGGACCAGGGAGCGGGAATGTGGAGTGGGGAAGGGTGACACGGACCCGCCCGAGGCCCCGCTGCTCACCCCGGCGAAGGCACGGTGGCAGACTCCGATATTGCCCATCTTTTGTGTCTTACCAGATCCCAGAGCCCTGCCAGGCCGGGGGCGGGCCAGAGAAAGCCACTTTAAGGCTCGGGGCTCCACCTCCCTTTACCCTACAGCTCTGGGGATTTCGGTGCGGACCACTGGGCATCTGTGCGTTCCAGAGCCCGGGCCGGTGGGTGGTGGTGGCTGGACCACCCCGTATCCCCGCTGGGCTTGTGTTTGTTTTAGGTAAAGCGGCTCTAACTGGTGGGTGTTGGGAGGCTGGACTGACTTGGGAGCGCCGAGTCTGATGAAGGGAACCACCTGCTTCCAGGCTTTTCTTGGGGTCTGGAGGAGCAGGGTAGGGAACCAGAACCCGAGGCCCGAGCGTCCCGCGCCCAGGCTTGGGCGCCTGTGAGCAGGTGCTCATTGGGTGGGTCCCTCCTCTGGCTCATTGTTCCTGGTGACTGTTCTGGGGCCGGGCTGGGCGACACAGACACAGCTCACAGGTTAATAAAAGTGCTGACTTGGAGGAGTGAGGGTCGGAATCCACTTACCCATTTTGGAAAGGGACTTCTTGGTTCAGAGAGCAAGAGTAGTCGACAACAGAAACCATGCGAGAGTACAAAACTTAGATCTGACTGATTCAGACAGACAAGACAGCCTAGCGAATGGAGCTTCAGAAGCAGGGAATGATATCTCCCTCCTGCACTGAAATATTTTTCAGAATAACGAAGGTTGAGTTTTAAGCAGCTGGCTATTTTCTCCTGCTAGCACCTGTTTTCCTGAGAGGTTCTTGGGCGGGGTTTATTCCCCCCCCCACCCCCCAGCCCTCTCCCGCGCTCTCTTTATGGATGTGCAATCATTTTTGTACCTTCAAGTAGTAAGATTGCATGGTTCTGTGAGAGGAGTCCCCTTTAATAAACAAAGTGCAATTTCCTCTGTACATATGCCCACGCAGTGATCCCACCCTAAACATTGATGTTAACATTTATGGATGGAACTGGGCTTAGAGGCAGAGCCAGAGGGAGCCTCTTCTCCCTCCTCTTCTTGGAGAGCCCCAGGACATCCTTTTTCTTCCGTGGTAGCATACATGTCCTTACTTGGCTTTCCCCCAGTACTGAAATGACAATGATATCACCTGTTCATGGTGTCAGTGCCTTAGTCGCTGAGCTAAGGATGCATTTGTTCCCCCTTTTTCTAATGTGCACATCTCTTAGCAAAGGATATTTAAATATTTCATGTGTTTACTGTATGCACACATGTTTATGCATATATATTATATATCTGCAGTTGGTTGTGATTATCAGTAGTTACTAAGAAACACCACTGTGTTTCTCCCTGGATTTGATGTTGTGCCCATGACCTGCTAAGTACATTGTCTGCTGAAACCTGGAGTTCAGCCCAAGGAGAAGTATCTAATGTGAACATCTCTTTGGACATCCTTTTTTTTTTTTTTTTTTTTTTTTTTTGCATTTGGAGGGAGAAGGAATAGATGGAGCAGTGTGGCTGTTGCTTAAGGGCTGGAAGCCAGTCCTGGATCTGATTCTAAGACTGGAAGTGTGAAATAGAGAGATGATAAATAGCAGCAGAGTGCCTGGCAGGTGATAATCATTGTCATTTCAGAAACCCATGCAAAGTATTGTGTGTTCTCCTTCTCTCTTTTCTATCACTTTTAATGTTTATATCCTTCATGTTTTTCAC
This sequence comes from Apodemus agrarius, assembly GCA_964023405.1. NCBI lineage: Eukaryota > Metazoa > Chordata > Mammalia > Rodentia > Muridae > Apodemus > Apodemus agrarius. Next base: position 56,651,361 of record OZ030008.1, on the reverse strand, counting down.
AATAACATTGCTTTTTCTGTGCTTTTCATATCAAAAAGGAACTTTCCCTACAGCCTACTGTTAAAGCATATTTTCAACATGATACTCTTGGATGCACTGAAATATTTGTTCATTTTTTTTCTTTTGTTTGCTTTCACACTGTGTCCAAGTTAGCACTGGAACAAATGAGCAATGAATCAGAGAAGTTCTAATGAAGATTAAGACATGAGTGTTATCCACAGCTATGTTTAAACTGAGTACTCCGTTAACCACCATCCCACATGACCAATTTCAGTTAGTAGCTTGTTCATCTTCCAAAGTCTCCAGACTCTAAATTCTTACCCAGATTGATGACTACACTAAATCTCGATTGTGAAAGAACAGAACTTAATTATTTGGCTCTCATTTATCAGTCAGCAATGTTTAGTATTGCCAAAATAATTATTTCATTGAAGTATGCCTGACTTTAAAGTGCGTTGGGAAAGGTCCCCTTTAAATGTGTGTCTTCGTGAGGGAAAAATGAAGTCCTTGGAAAGCCATAATTTCACTGCTCCGAGGCCCCGTAGCCATTTGTATTTATTGAGTTTTCTCTTCCTCAGGAAGAAAGGGCCATTGTTTTGTTGTCTAGGAGCTGAAGGAAGATAGAAAGTGAGAAAAGAAAAGAAGCAGTTAAAATGCTACTTACTCTTTCACAGGGAGAAAGTGTTATTTGAGTAAATACTGATTGTTTTCTTAAAGGTATACTAAATCCATGTTAAGGGCCATTTGGAAGTTTTCATTATAGAAAGGTTATTACTAAAATTTCATGAGCAGTTTCTATAAATAAAACCTGTATTTTAAGCCAACCTGGGGTTATTTTCATCATTCTATAAATTATGAAGTGTTAACGAATCAACATTGTCTAAACACTGAAATTTTATCAAATATATATTGGAGTGCTCTGTTCTTCTCCAAGTGCTTTCATTGTAATAGCCTGTTCGTGGAGATTAAAAAGAACATCATTGATGTCATGGTGTGCTTTGCATCTTAAAATAGCAGCTAGTGAATTACAAACATTCATTACTCTACTGCCACTTGCTGTAGTTCCTCAGGACCCCCAAATAGAGAATTGTTTGTACTCCAGACATTCAAGTCTTCACTGTGTCAATGCTGGTCCCCCTTTGTTCAAAATAAATAGCCTTTCAAATCAATACCTGTTAAACCTGAATCTTTTGAAATGTTCCTTCTGTGTCATAAATGCATATTAAATACGTTTCACCTAGCCTGGTGAAGGAACATACTGTTGGGACCTTGGTGCCCGGGAGGTTGCCGAGGAGGGAAGAAGAGAACCTTCCATTAAAAGTTGAGTCAGAGCTCAGCAGGTGGACAGATGAGCTTTCCTTTCTGGGTGGAGCACACTGAGGGTCATCTGTGTCCACAGAGTTCAAGCCCACGTCATGCATTTGGCTTCTCCAGACTCTACTCTCATAAGCAGAAGCCCTACTGGGTGCATTTGAATGCTGGCCTTGGCGTTCCATAGGTAATCGATGCTCTTTGTTTACTTTCTCTGTTTGGGGAGGAGTGCTTTTCCATTTATTGAAAACTTGAAATAGGGTAATAAATGTTTCCAGAATTATTTAGCAAATTGGTTATCTTCCATGACTGCTCAATAAATGCTCACCAAACAGGAGATATTTGATGATTAATCTGCTTGAGTTAGATAAAACATGAAATGTCGGTCAAATGACTAAGCTAGGTTAATTAAAATAGTACTTTTAGTTTCCTCTGGCGTAAACTAATCTGAAGAAAATGTTATTAAGTGTTGAATTAAAAATCAACAATACTTTATATTTCTTTCAAGAGCAAGATCAACTTAATTAATGAGAAGGAAATAATTTATGATATAAAGACTAAGACGGTCAATTAAATAACTTCTGTATACGTTACCTAGCCTTTTGAGGACAATGGACTTGCAGGGAAGGGGTGTAGACTTCTGAGGAGGCTCAGAGGCAAACACTGCGCTCTACAACGCTGCTCCTTCCTCCTCAGCCTTAGTCTGCTTATCCACTCACGTTCTCTGTCAGCTTACATAATTTTGTTTTTGATTGTGGAATGAGAGGGATAATCAAAGTAGAAGGAAGTTTTTGGAAATAGAATATAATAAATAGGTCTAAAAGGAGGAGTGACAGTGACGGGCCGGTAGGCAACCCAAGGGATGCGCTCTGATTCCAAGGAACCTGACTTCAAGGCAGCTTTATGTGAAGATGTGATTGACAGCCAGCAATGGAGTCAACCTATGCCTGCATCTGTGGCCTTTAAATGAAAGCCCAAGCCCTATTCTTAATGACACTCACTACACACTTCTAGTCAGTCATCCTCAGAGCAAGGCTGAAGCAGCACAGCAAAGCAATCACATTTTCCATTAGAAGGAATTCCCCTCAGAGTACCTAAAACACAAGCACTCTGTATATGGGAGGCAAAATAGCAATGTTAGCGATTGTCCGTGATGCCATGGGACTGGAAACTCAAATTTTCTTTCTTTCTTTCTTTCTTTCTTTCTTTCTTTCTTTCTTTCTTATTTGCTTGCTTGCTTGCCTGCCTGCTTGCTTTAACAAAAATTAATTTTATGTGTATGAGTGTTTCCCCTGCCTCGATATGTGTGTACTACATGTGTGTAGTGCCTGGGGCAGGGGAGGGGATTCCTGGAATTGGAGTCAAAGACAGTTGTGAGCCTCCTATGGGTGGTAATTGTACTTAATCCTGTCTTTGGAAGCAACCAACATTGTTATCCCCAGCCACCTCTCCAGTTCCTCAGACTTCTCTTCTTGCTTTCTCTTCTCTCCTCCCATTTTCCCTGCTTCCCTCCTCCATCCTCTCTTCTCCCCTCCTCCATCCTCCTTCCTTCCCTCCTCTCTTCTTCTCTCCTCCCTCCTCCCCCTTCCCTCCTTCCTCCTCCTTGCTTCTCTTTTCCATCCTCCCTCCTTCCCTTCTTCTTCCTTCCCTCCTCCCTCCTTTCCTTCTCCTACCTGTGTCCTCCCTTCTCTCATTGGCTTTTCTACAAGCTACATTGCAGGGCACTGATTCGTAGGTGTGGCCATTTCAGCAGTAAGCTTAGCCCACCAGGCTGGCAGCTTTTGAAATTTCTGTCCATGTAAATACAGTATTTGTTCTAAGTACTGCCCTTAAGTACAGTAGTTAAGTTTAAGTGCCCACTGGTTGTTTGCCTTTGTACTAGAGTCAACTACCATTTTCTGCTTTTAAAGAGACCACCCACAAAAGTGTTCCCTTTAACTATAGAAAATCTGATAGGAGGGTGGAGAAAGGAAGGAAGAAAAATAAACTTGAAAAAAATTTCATCTACCCAGGATGACGTGTTTGTGACTAAGGCCACAAAAGGATTAAAGTCCCCAGTCTAAGCCGCTGCCACTCCACTGTTCGGTGGACATGACTGACTTTTTCCTCAGACATCTCAATTAGAGTTAATGTTAAAATAATTTAATGATCAAAATGCAGATCTGTTGTCCCAAACTGAAAATCGCAGACAATGATCAACACTGATCATTTAAATGTGGCCTTTAAAGAGATCACTGAACACAATAAAAATCTGCATACGAGCACACTTACTGCGCTTCCAATTATGGTATAAATAGTGCATAAAGCTTTAAATTTTCATCAAATTATTGTTTCATTGACATGCAAATTAACTGCTGACATCTAAGTTGTGTGCCACGTGATGAGTCCTAATTGGCAAGGAACCTGAGAGGATATTTATAGACCACACTGCCACACAGTGCAGGCACAGACCCTCAGCATGCAGGTGTATACAGGTTGGTGTTTAAACACTCATCCCATTTGGGTAAAAAATCTTGTCTTCAAATTATTGCTAAATGGACGACTAAAAATTAGTTAACTATCCCTCACCAACTTGTTCAGGCATGAATAATTTGCGGGGTGGTAGATTTGAACTTGAGGGTTTAGAAATATCTTTTTGTTGTTGTTTTTGGTTTGGGTTTTTTTTTTTTCTCGAGACAGGGTTTCTCTGTGTAGTCCTGGCTGTCCTGGAACTCACTCTGTAGACCAGGCTGGTCTCGAACTCAGAAATCCGCCTGCCTCTGCCTCCCGATTGCTGGGATTATTTTTATCCTGAGCACATAAAATAAAGTTTGCAAGAAAAAAGTGAGTAATGAAGTTGAACATTTATTAAGTGAATTAATTTTGAAGAGCAGCTACTTCTAAAGATGTAAGTGGAAATTCTATTTTACTTTCTAATGACACTGAGGTCCCCTTATACACTGTGTCTGAAAATGGCATGAAAGAATTATTGTGTATCTCCACTGCTCATACTAAATTATTAGGTCCTACTGCAGGCTTTCTTTATTTCATGTATGTGTCCACTGAAAGGTATCATGAACCCATGAAAAGGGAAAAGTTTATTTTATTTGTTCTGTCTGTTCTTGTTCAGATATTCGGCATCTTGGTCTGAGCTTATGAAATTGCACAGATGTTTGGTAATTTCTGCCTATAAAAATCCAACTTCCTAGAGAACTTCACCATGTACTAACTTTAACCTTTTAAAAATTATTATTATTATTATTATTATTATTATTATTATTGTTATTGTTATTATTGTAACCCACCAAGAATGTCTAGCTTTGCCTGCCAGATTGATCAAATGACAATAAAAGATTTAAAAATGTAGCAATAAAAATAATTTAAAATGATAACATTTATTTGAAGTAATCTTGATAGTTGGATTGAACTTGGCATAAGTGTGTATGTGTGTGTAAAAGAGGTGTGCTAGGTGAGAATATTTTTGTCATAAATGTACTAGAAATGTATAGACATTCTAAAATATCCCTGGAAATATGATGTTTCTCTCTTAGTTATTGTGGCCATTTTAAAACTAAATATACACTCTGTTACGAACAAGCCATACATGGAAATGAAAATATGCCTTATTTCCAGACTTCTCACTGACAAGTGGCTTCAGTAGTAATTAGACTTTCCTGTGACTATGGTAAAGGCAATGTTGATCTTTATTCTGCTGAAATTTTAAAAGGAAAATGTATCTTGTAAATAGAAATAAATTGTTTCATTAACCTGAAGTAGAACTTACCATGTACAAGATATTGAAAAACAGAAATGAGTATTAAGAAAAAGGAAAAAAGAAAGTCCATTTCCTCAAGCAATGTGGGAAGAAAGGACAGAACGTGAACGAGCAAAAGAAAGATGCAGACAGGCCTTGTAGGCATGTCTGGAAGACGTGATTCTCAGTTTGGGTGCTTAGAAGGAGAGAAGATAAGGGCAAACTGTAGAGGAGTAACAGGGGAAAGTACTAGCCAGACTATAGTTCAGAGCTGCTAAGATGAACGCAGAAGTCCTAAGCAAGAGAGAAAATGACAGAATTCTTTCACATTTCACGTTTATTTGCTTAGCCTTAGGAAACAATCATGATTTCAATAAAAATTTTTATATGAACAGAATTAGTAAGAAAAGTGCAAAATTAGAAACAGTGCCTACCCAAAGATAGAGGGAAAAAATAAAAAGGGTAACAAAAAGAAGATGAAATTATAGCATGTTCTTATGACAGAATGTTTGTAGGACTGGGGATTGAACTCATTGTCTTGACCATGTTAGGTGAGCACTAAACTACTGAGCTCTAGATAGTCATCCCCTAGTAGAATATTAAGCAGTGTTTATAACCACTTTTGACAAATTAAAAATAAATGATGTAATATAAAATTAAAAACTTCACTAATATAGGATAAAATGTTGTATTTGTATGTATATAGGATCAGAAGAATGTATGATATTAGAAGGGTGTCCCATTGAACACCAAAAGAATAATACTATATACAACAAAGCCTTTGAAAATTATGACCATTTTAAAGACAAAGTGGTGAAAGTTTCTGGTGGAAAGCCATTGCTGTAGTATGATTAAACTGTCTCCAAAAGCTCCATCCCCAGCAGACATTCCTTCGCCCATGGTATCCATTCTACCAACAGGTCCTTGTCGGGTTTCAGTACAGACATATAATATACCCATTTAATTCTCCATTTCCTCCACTGACCTACTATCATCAGTTCTGGGATGAAGTGCTTTTCTAAAGGCTTTCTTCCCAGTCTTGCTTTTGCCCAAACACTCATCTGAGAGGTTGTAATTGTACAGTTTGATACATGGGCCCTGGGATTGTGCTGAGTCCTAGCATTTCCATTTCTAAGATACGCTATAAGACTTGGGCAGAGGCATTCATTGCTTCGTTTCTCTGTTTCCATCTGTAGAATTGAGGATATCTTCCGAAGGTGTCTAGAGAACCAAGTGACGATCTGACACAATGCAAGGACAGCTGTGCCATAGCTATTTGTCAAGACCCATCCCTTCAAAACCATTCGGAAGTGTCTTCTTGCATTTTGAGGTCATCTGTATGACCACACTCATCAACTTCAACTGACCACTCATGGTTCCCTTGTTATTTCCACAAAAATTAAATCCTGTGCTGCCACAAACCCCTTGCTACTGCTTTTCTATAAGTTCCTCCTTGACTTTGCTATACACAGACTCCTGCCATTCTTTTATCATTTATTTCTTTCATAAACCCTATGAGCAATTGACCCTGCTTTCAGTTAATGCATCTCTGTATCCGATGACTAGAATTCAAATCCTGTCATAAAAGGTCAATGTCTACCATGTGATTTTTTTTTTGGTTTGTTTTTGTTTTTGTTTTTGGTGGTGGTGGTGGTGATGGTGGTGGTAGTGGTGTGTGTGTGTGTGTGTGTGTGTGTGTGTGTGTGTGTGAGTGTGTGTTCCTAATATCTAACATAGAGCCTAAGCATATGGTAATAACTAAGTATATATGTTTGGGTGGGTAAGTGACATGGAAGGAGGAAGGATGCCTAGTATATTTCTAGAGCCCTATTAACATTTCCAAGGTCTGAGAAGAGTGAAAAATTTTATAATAATATTTATTTTTTATTTTAACTCTGATATGTAGGACATTAAACTGCTTCTCAAAACACAGGTGGTACATTTTGAAAGAGATCGAGAATTTGGTGGAAGATGTCCAGTGAATAAGAATATTCTAGATTGAAAATGCTTCGGGCCAGGGAGACAGGGAGATAGGGAGGAAGCTGGGGGTGAGGTGGAAGTGTGAGGGGATTGACCGTCCAGCCATTCGAGAGAAATAGCAGACCCACCAAGAACCCAGATAGAAATACTACACAAAGATAACTTTAAAATAAGTTCTATAGAATTTTACTGCTTAGCATTAGACAATGTTGCTTTCTGTACACAATACCCAGATGAGTAGATAAAACCAGCTTTAGTTATTGGGTATCATAAAAGAAAAACATGGCTATCTTCTTCCTTGGACTCACCTTTTTTTGTTTTTGTTTTTAATGAAAGTCATTCAAACATGGATACGAGTATTGTGACTGTGTCTCTCTGCAGATGGACTATTTTTCTATCAAGGAAGAATACATGTGTGAAAATATATTTTCTTCATTGTTTCTGGTCATAAATTTGTGACAATGTGGAGAGTTTTATGGCAGGCAATGCTCTTTTGGTCTTGCCAGGAGGTGTCACTACAGCTCTCTTAACCTCACAGCACATCCCGCAGGGACTACTTGGTACTCACCTGCATCTTCTCAGCCTTGGGCTCTGCCCCATATTCCCTCTGCTGCGTTACCTGGAGGAAATGCAGTAGGAGAGCAGAATTATTTCCAGAATCCTATTTCTTCCAACAAATGTTTTAGGTTGTGAAGTATCTGAAACTAAAAACCAAAACCCAAACAAACTAAAACAAACGTGTTTGCTATCTTGGAAGTAAGTGCTATACTTTCTTTTGAGTAATGATCAAGGATTGTGAAAAGAAAGAGCTGGGGACACAGGAAGGGAAATAGGTGGGTGTAGACTTCTGAAAGAAGTGAAGCCCATGGTGATAATTCAGGGTGACAGCCCAAGGTGACAGCTTGCTCTGGGGCATCTCCTGACTCAGTGTCTCTCTCCTGCCTGACTTGGCAGTTGGGCAGGTAGTATTCAGTGTCCTGCCTTTTTCCTATCTGGATAAGTCTGTTTTTCAAAAAGCTTGTATTGAGAGATATATACCATCTTTACTTGTTGATTAGTATAATTTCAGTCTCCTCCACAGAGGAGGAGAAAATGGAGTGATTTCTGTCTTCTCTTATGGAAGAAAAATGGACATTGGAAAAATTTTGTACACAACATCCATGTGTACATCACGCTTTTATGGGGATTGGGGATTTGATCCATCGGATTTCAGCAGACTCTAAAGAATTCTCCCCCTACAAGAGATGCTCTTTGAGTCTTTTTCTCTGTGTGATCCTGACTGAATTGGAGCTCCACACAGTACCTGGGGCTCACTTTGTGTGAACTGTAGTTCTATGTAGTGCATCATACAGAATCTCGACATTTTGAAAAGTGGCGTAATATTTCTGCTTCTAAAATAGCACATAAGACCCATAAGAGTAGCCAACAAAGTGGGGGGACAAGAGGAAAGATGTGCGCAAGGGTGAGCTTCCCCACCCTTGAGTCTGTAATGAGAGCAAGAGGAGAAGTAATGGTTATGGGGACACCTGGCTTCACCTGCTGACACTGTCTCCACGTGGTCCACTATTCCGTGAACCATGGGACAGAAAGGCTCAGCCTTTTGTAGGGTAGTAGAACAGAATGAGCAGCTCAGTTCAGCCGGAAGAGTCTCTGACTGCTGGGAGCAGACGGGCATTTGTGGAGCTGTGTCTCCTGCTGTCCTCCAGGTGGCAGCCTGGCCCCGCTATTAGAGAGGCTCTGGTTTCGACCATTTCTAACATTGCCAGACTCAGGACTGTTCCTCAGCACATTTAATTCCCTGGGAATGATGAATTGAGCTTCAGCTCACTGCACCCTAGGGTGATTGAGCCTGCAGTATTTTGGAATCTGCAGAGACTTTCTGGGCTGTCATCTGATAGAAAAGGCTGCCATATTTTGGATATTTTGTCCCCTTTAGAGCTGCCCCGGCAGACTGTGTATGCCCAGAAACAATCTATAGGAGAACACTTTAAAAGCAGACATATACTTTCTCCTAAAATATGACGAAATTAAAGAAGCTTAAAATTTATTCCGTTATTTGATCTTCTATCTATTTCATGGCTTTGTTCTACTTTCGTTCTGAAATAATATTTCTTTCCACCTGACTTAAAGCAAATCCTCTCTAGAAGGTAGCTTATGTTAATTGACTGAGTATTTTGAAAGAATGCAGGCAGAGCTGTGTGGAATGTCTTAATTTAAATGAAGCTGTAAGCCTTTTCATATTGTAAGCAGAGGTATTTAAAAGTAAGATGATTAGAAACTGCTGAAGTTGCACACAATTCAAGAGAATGTGAAAGACATTAGAATGAGCGGCTGGCACAGGGCTGCAGTGTCCGTGTATTCTAAATATACATGTAATATCAATTATGGAAGAAAACCAACAAAGGATCTTAGGCTTGTCAGCTTGCATTTGTGTGGCTGCTTCTTTTCATGAGAATTTTTAGTAACTGGGAAAAGTGCCAGATACTAAATGCTGGAAAACGACACATGAATAAGATATAGTAGATCTTAGCACTGTTGAGGGAAAAAGAGTCACTTATGAGTTTAGAAAGCTTTTCTCTGTCAGTATGGCCAAATTCGCGCTTTGATTTGCCGTGGTTTAGACTTACAAGTCACCTCTAGTTGGCTTTGGGCCATGGTTAGTAACATCTTCAACAGACTCTTCTAGGTAACTACTGAGAACAATTGTTCTCCACATCTGTGGGATTTGATTCCCTGTCATACAACACTCTCTCAAGGCAGCGTGTGAGGATATACGCTTGTGTTCTGTACAGAGCCTTAAATTCTAGGTGTGTAAAGAACCCAGCTTTACTGGCTCACCATTTGCTGAAATTTTAAAGTGTTAGCCAACAGTGAACTTTGTCTCAGAAAGTTGATGGTGTAGTAAATACCAGGAGAATGGCAGGGATGGGCCTCTCTCCACTTCTCTTTTCAGGTTAGGTTGAGGCCTTTGAGCGGGCTGTCAGTCTAACTTGCTTTATTTGAATTTTTAATTTAAGTATTAGAATTTTGTCTTGTCATTTTGTGAAGTCTGAGAGCAGGATGTGAACTTGGAGGGGAGGAGAGTAGTTGACTGAAATAAATCCAAGACTGTTTGGTCATAGCCTGATTTAATGATCCCACCAAAATCAGCAAGAGAAGGCCAATTCCCAACAAGCCCAGAATTTCATTTGATGGCACGTGAGTTCCTAGAAGGACTTCACTGGCCTACCAGTTTTTATTTACTTATGGATGTAAATACCAATTTGTCAGAAAATATTTGATCTCTTGATGGAAAGAAAAGAAATTTCTAAATCTACTTAATCTGAGAGGAAATCAAGGAAACAAGACTCTAGGGTAGATGGGAGGGTGGTGATACTTCCCAATGGGTAGAGTGAATAAGATGAGGCAGAAAACCAGAAAGCCATATTTTCCCAGAAGCCATAATTCACTGTGGCAGAAAAACAGCAAGCCTAGTGTTACAAAGACAAGAGGTCCCTGTCCTTGAACTCAAGGTCAGAAACCTGAGTAGATAAAGGGTAGGGGTGAGCTCTAAGGATCATGCCTTCTGGGTTATCTTCGGGGAGACTGAAGGGTTTTAGGAGAAGCTGCAATGTGACCTAAATTAGAATTGAATTGTAGGAATAGTCTAGTATATTAGTCAATAAACCCCTAAGGAGGATCCAGAAGTCATGTCCCAATGGGCCCACATTGTGCTTTTGTAGTGACTAAGATCTGAATGGAAGAGCTACCAGCTATACGATGGAGTTTTGAGGACTTCTAATAGTAGTTGTGGGTATTGATACCAGTGAAGGACACCAGCAGGTAACTTCCATAACTCTAGATGAGACGTTCACACTCCAGTAGTTAGTCATAATGTCTAGCAGTCTCTCAATGGCCCTCCTGCATTAATTTGTCTGGACCCCTTTTGATTTGTATCTAATTGACATGTGTGCTTCTTGGTTCATGCTGTAACCCACCCATTGCTAAATATTTTGAATTTTATTCCAAATTCATTGTGTGGGAACAAGCTTTTCCTATTCTTCTGTGAGGAAACTGGGAGCAGTCCACGTTCAACACCATGGATGGGGCTGCCTCCCATTCACTGCCTCTGTCATAAGTCAGAAATTAGCCTGGTGAAGAAAGGAAGACATGTGAAACTGTATGTTCCATGGAAAGACAATTTCCTCCAGGAAATGTTCTTATAAAGTCTTGCTAAAGGCTTAGCTTTCAAGATGAACAATATTTAATTGAGAGAGACTGCTTAAACTAGCAAAAACAATAAGCTAGTGTGTCTAGAGAAATAAACCCTCAGAGGTGAGAGAAATAACCCCTCAGAGTGTTATGTTGCTTGTGGTAAATATAAACATCTGTATCTATCTATTTAAAATTAAAGTAAAAGTAAAAAAGTACAGATCTGGTCTTCTCCCTGATCTTGTTCTTCTATAATGGCAGTGCAGTTGCTGGGGACAGCAGGCTCTTGTCTTCCTTGTTTGCCAACTGCCCCTTAAAGAGGCTTCTGTCAGTGGCAGAGTTCAAGCAGGGGCCTGGATTCATTCTGACGTGCAATGCTTTTGTTGGGTTTTGTTTCTATGGTTATGGTGAGGATGAAACATATTAATAAATTTCTAAGCTAGGAATTTAAATCCAGTTTCTTCTGAATCCAGGGTCCCACATTTTAATCCCAGTTCACTAGCATCAATATTTGGCAACCTGTTGGTGGGAGATCATCTACAGACACATTTAGTGACAGCAGAAAGGACAGCTGTATGGCTCTGCTTTCTCACTGCTCTCAGAGCCTACATGGAGATGTTCCAGAGAGTGGACTTGGAAGTCCATCACTGTGAAGGGACCTGCTTTAAAAGCACCACTCTTCAGACTGAAAATGTGAAAGACAGACAGACACAAAGCCTCTGTGGTATTTCCACCACCGCTTCTTCCATGAGCAGATATCCCCACTGGAGGTCATCCTCTCTAAAGGGCTTTGGAAGTGGCCATCTGGGAGTCCAATTGTTGGTTTGTATTTAGTTTCTAGTCCCTTATTTGAAATCTTTCCACAGAATATTTGAGTGAGAAAATATGTTCAGATAGGTAAATGGACCTATTGGCTAATGGAGAGAATTGTATTAGGGTGAAGCCGAGAGTTATGAAAATGGGTAGTGTCAGCTGCTCTCATTTCCACCCACGGACAGCACCGCCTGGACTGAACAGCTCCTGGAACCAACTAAGCCTTTCCCTGCCAGGTGCTTGCTAGACAGTCTGAGGAAGAATGGGCTTGCGGAGATAAGAATTGTTAGCAACTCATACCCGTGCCTTGCGGGGAGTGGGGGAAACATGCATGTACACATGTATAGACCTCCCTTTAAAAAACATATGTTGAAACTCTAATCCAATATTTAGAATATGATAATTTGACAACAATACTGCCTTTGAGGAAGTGATTCACTTAGAGTGAAACTTAACTACTACCTAAAAGGAGTACCTAAAAGGAGATATATGGGAAAGACAGACAGACAGACAGACAGGCAGGCAGGCAGGCAGGCAGGCAGACACACATGTACACATACAGAGCAAAGAACATGCCCAGTGACACAGTGAGAAGGTGACTATTGGAAATTAGGAGGTGAGGCCTCAGGATGTTTCCAAGCCACTGGTGTTTTAGCTGCTTCAGAATCCCTCAGCGCTGACTACCATACCTGAAATGAAACATGTCCTCCATAATGATCAGTTAACTAAGTATCAACATTAACGATGTTAAAAATAAAAATTAATGTAAAAATACAGTCCCTATGTAAAACCCTGTAAAAGAGTTAGAAATAAATTTTCTTCCTTGTCTTCACCCATATTTTGCTCTACCTGAAAAAACACTCCCCAAAAAGCCTCTTCTGTCAAGGTGCACTGAACTAAGAGCTGTCCTCTAATGTCTTCTTAGAATCAGCATGTAAGGCTTGCTATAGGGCATTTTTATTATGTGGAAGCAGAGTGTAAACTGGGATACCTAATAATAAAAGTGGGTACCACACCAAACTCATACTGCACGTCCTGTATGTGACCCGCTAGTTTATGGTCTGGTTGGTTGTCATGTTACGTTACTATCATGACCGGTGGAGGCACGGGCTTTGAGAACTTAGTGGTGTATTCAACTTTCAGCAGCTTGATGGAGAATTGTGCTGACCCTCAGGGTGCATGGTCTTCATCGCCTGATTGTACTAAACCTCTGAAAGGGAAGGAAGTGGCCTGGCACTCCAAAATCAAGATTCCTCAAGGAAGGGACGTGAGGATGTTACCTAGTCCTTTACATTAATGGGAGACATGGGAAAGTGAGCCCGAGTGTGGTGTTCTGCTAGAGGTTCCCAACACTTTGTATGAATATCTGCTAGATTGATTTTATTGCATCATTGGGAGGGATGGTTATATTTATACAAAGTATATTGAGAATATAAGGGATGGGGGAAAATGTCACTAACCTATTGAACAAATTTAAGTGGCTCTTAGAAAGAACTTATAAGCCTTTCTGTGCCAGCAATGATGCCTTTTATAAAACTCAGATATCTATAGAAGCCATGTTTACTGAAATCATAAAATAAACCAGAGTATCTCAAAGTGCTCTTCTCAACTCACATCTTCATGTCTCATCCAGCACTCACTGTTAGCTTTTCTACTCTAATGAATAAAAACATTAATTATTCCATATTCCAGGGAGTTTCTAATTCTGGAGTAAAGTCAACAGAAAAATCAGCCTGGTGCACACACTCTCGCCTGTGCCATCCCACTCATGCTGATACACTGAGAGTGAGTATAAAATGCAGGGTGGGTTTTGATCACTCTGTGAGCATCATGGGATACATTGTACACTACACATATGCATAAGAAGAAAATTATTTTCTCATATTAACTTTGGATTCCACCTCAAAATTAGTTACAAAGGATACATCATTTTGAAAAAAAAAACAAATTTCTGACACAGTAAGATGATTTCCCAATTCTTGCTTCTCTGGGGCTTTGTGGTTTTCTGAGAAGGGGTGTGCAGCGAGAGGAAGCTGTGGGAGAGACGCCATGTGAGCAGGGTTCAAGGTGTGCTGTGTCTTCCAGGGCTGAGCGGAGCTGTGCTCGCCTTGCCTAGTTTGTCTCCTTAGGGGAAGACTTGAGTAGTTTGCATTTTGAAATATTCAGTCTTTTTAATTTACTTCCAAATAATTTGTCTCTACATTATGCTGCTTTGTCTGTAGAGAACAATACATATACAGTGTTTCCTAAAGTAAAATGAATGAACCTTGCGTTCTACAAAGAGACTTTTCAAATAAGAACCATTAAGGAGGAATGGCATGAATTACTGAACTCTCTACCATATGTCAGGGTAGGACTGTTAGACCAAGCTCATTTACAAAATTCATAGACTTTAATTTACCTAAGAAATAGAGGGATAATGCTTTTAAAACAATAAAAATAGGACCATAGTAAATATAAAAGACATTAATGGTCTATTTGTTGACCCTGAGTTTTCTGTTTTCTATTGAATTGTCTACTACAGAAGGATGGTATTAATAATGCAAACATTATTCAAAATTAACAGAAGTGTGTCCCTATCAATTGTTGAAGAAGATGGTCTAGAGAATGGGTGAACTTGCCCCATTATTTTACCTCTACTGTAAAACAATGGAGCCAAAGAACTCATGAAATCAAACTGTCTAAGCTCCAGCCTGTATCCACCATGGTATAAAATGTGTTTCGGTGGTATTTTCCCCAGACAAGTTTCTTCATCTCATTTGATAGTGAGAGCAAAGAGTGATCAAGTGTATGTGACTAAGTCCCTAAGTGGTTTTTAAAGTTGCTTTTTCAAAAAATGATCTAAACCCCATTTCTTTTTCCCATATTTTTGCCTACCTGTTTGACCTACCATGTGCTGTTCCAAGTAAAACTACTCTGTGCATTTTAAAAGTCCTTGGGTAAATCCAATTGTTCATGGACACTATGGGAATCCGCAGATTTCTACTCTATTAATTTAAAGGACTGAAGTTGGTACGAACTAGTATTGTGTGTCAGCAATTTTGCTGAAAGTCTATGTTAAAAAGCAAGCTTTTACTGAGTAGATGAGACATAAAATATAGAGAGCTGGAGACCCCAGCAGGAGCTGTGAGCTGTTCACAGCAAATGTGCCCTGGAAGAGATGGCATTTGAGGAGACCTCAGGAACCAAGAGTAGCACAAAAGGTCACTTTTCATGTTTGTATCTTTTGAGGTCACTTATGAGGAACCTTTGCTTCAGATCTCAGTAATGTTCAACTCTAACTAAACTACAAGTGATGGGCTTGAGATATTCCTGAGCAGTTAAGGCAACAACAGTGCAAAATGGCGTAACTCTCTGGGCCCTGTCTTCCAAAGGCACTCCTGTTTTGTCTCACTAGAGGCCATTTGGCTTATGTAAAGAACCATCGATTAGTAATAGCAAAAATGTATGACCAGAGGTTATTGTTCACAACAAAATTGACTGTGTGTCATTTTAACAACACTCCACTGTCACCCACTGTAGAAATGGTGACTGTTTAGTAATGACAGTTCTTTTCACCTGGTCAGTTTAGTTCTGGGTTGAGTCAACACATTTGACACATATTCGACTATGCGTAGATATTTTTCTAGTGTGCCTGATATACCTGCCTGGATGTTTTTCTTGATTGGCATCCAACAAACTGCACAGACGGTACCATAGGACACATTGTAGAGAGGGTCCTCTCTCCAGAGTTGGAAACAAAGCATAATATAATACAGAATCAAAGGACATTTAAAGGACACACAGATGTAATTCCCAGCTGTAATGTACCAGCTTAGGGACCTTGATCATATTATTTAAATTATCTGAAAAATGAGATAAATGGGAAACTGTAAAAGGGTGAAATTAAATGACGCGCAAATCATCCACTACAGAGTCAGCTGTATCTGAACTCCAGCGAATGCATGCTATTGCTTTGAGGCAGAGAGTTTGGAAAGATAGCGAGGCTTTTGGGGAATGGGTTTGTGTGTCTTCACTTGAAAGCTCTTAAAAGCAAGGGATGCTATTTACAGGATCTGGCAGGAAGGTGAGCATGGCTCAGGGCATCACCGACTGATTAGACATGCTCTATGAATGCCGAGGGAGGCCCCGCGACAAAGAAGGCCCATGGGAGAAGGGAAAGACACAGAGTAGGAAATAAAATACATAACAAAACAAACAAAACTAAAAACAACACAAATCAAAGGTATCTTTTACCTGATCATAGTTTAACCCTCCCCAGTTTTTTTAAAACTTTTATTTCTGAAATAATCTGCGTCGGAACCTTAAACTTGTGGTGACTTGAATAGTCATGTCCTGATAGGCTGTGGTGATTTGAATAGGCATATTCCCAATAAGCTATGACGTTTGAATGGCCGTGTCCCTATAGACTATGGTGGTTTCAATGACCATGCACCCCAGAGTCACAGACCTTTGAATGCTTTGTCCCCAGTTGGTGCCACTACTTAGATGGGTTTAAGAGATGTGACCTTGCTAGGGAAAATATGTCAGTGGGACAAGCTTTGGGAATCTCAGTGCTCTCTCTGCTTCTTGCTTACAGATCAAGTGTTGAGCTTTCTGCTGAGTGTTCCAGCCAGCAAGCCTGCTGCCAAGCCCGCTGCTTCCCCTCTATAACAGACTTTTCTCCTGAAGCTACAAGCTTAAATAAGCTCCCCTTTCTTTCAATTTAATTGGTCTTGAGGTTTTACTACACAATAGGAAAGTAGCGAATGCAATAAAATTGCTTGCTCATTCATAGTCCAGATTATATGCCAATTTTGCCGCATGGTCAACAGTTCAAGGCTGGCCTGGCCATGCTCTCAGAATCCAAGCCAGACAAAATAAATGAATACCAATAATCAGGATTGTTTTTCACAAAACCAGTTCTGATAATTATAGATGCCCACTATATTTTGTTGAAAGTATGCTATTAATGAAAAATAGTGCATGATCTAATATTTCTCCTGTGTCTACAGACTTCTTGGGCCATGCTGTGACCATGTGTATGTTTCTCTGATTTTTTTTCTTCCTTGAGAAAGCTACCTCCCAAAGCAAAATAACCCACTTACAAATGTGGCCTAACTATTCATCAGCACAGAGTTAAACTTGGTGAAGTATTCACAAGTAATAAGCAAGGGCAAAACAATGTATGGGTGATGCTTAGGGCAATCCCAGAAATGCTCTGAGTAGAGTCAAAAGAAAAATTGTTGAGGGTTGTTCCTTAAGCATATCTGTGCCACCACACCAAGTTCTTTAAGTACATAAAATTAAATACCACATAACAAAATAATGACTTTTATAATGGTGATATATGTGTACTTTGGTGGGACCATTATCAGTACAAGTCTACTCAAAAGTAAGACAGCCATCTATAGCAAAACTCACAGAGTTTTCATATCCACTACCTTGTAGTTCTTTTCTCATGGTAATGTTTCAGTAAACTAAAACAAGATAAAGACATTTTTATCATAATCAACATAAATAGAAGTTAGAGACAAATTAAAAATCTAACAAGATAGTGATTTTATAGATTAAGGCATGTCAATATATCTTAATGTAGTGAGCCATTCAAATAATTACATAGAGAAAATAAGTTATGTTTATATTTATAAGGCAATGTAATTGGAAATTGTGAAATATGAAACCTAATACATGAGTTGGGGAGACAGTGCAGTCAGTAAAACTCTTACTTCATGAGCAGAAAGAATTTAATTCAATCCAGTCCTAGCCCCTCCAACCCCAGAGATCCCCCAGACTCTGCTAATGGCCCAGTCATGCACCACCGTACCCAGCATTTTTATGTGGGTTCTACATAAATTTAATTAAATTATAGTCTTTTTTGTGAGCTTGAGGGCCATGAGAGGTCCTGTCTTTTTTTTTTCCAACCCCACAAACTTATTTTTTCTTTTTTTTTTAAATTGGATATATTCTATATTTACATTTCATTTCCTTATTTTTTTGTTTCCCCACACCCCTAAGGTCCCACATGCCCTTTTCCCTCCCCTTGCTCCCTCATCCACCCCTTCCCACTTCCCTGTTCTGGTATTCCCCTACACTGATGCTTTGATCCTTTCCAGCACTAGTGTCCATTCCTTCCTTCTTGTCACACATCATTTGGTATGTGAATTGTGTCTTTGGTGTCCCAAGATTCTAGGCTAATATCCATTTATCAGTGAGTGCATATCATGGGTATTCTTTTGAGACTGGGTTACCTCACTTAGTATGATGTTCTCCAGCTCCATCCATTTCTCTAAGAATTTCATGAATTCATTGTTTCTAATGGCTGAATAGTATTCCATTGTGTATATATACCATTTTTTGTATCCATTCCTCCGTTGAAGGACATCTGGGTTCTTTCCAGCTTCTGGCTATTATAAATAAGGCTGCTATGAACATAGTGGAGCATGTATCCTTATTGCATGCTGGGGAGTCTTCTGGGTATATTCTCAGGAGTGGTATGGCTGGATACTCCGGAAGTATCATGTCCAGTTTTCTGAGGAACCACCAGACTGATTTCCAGAGTGGTTGTACTAGCTTGCAGTCCCACCAGCAGTGGAGGAGTGTTCCTCTTTCTCCACATCCTCGCCAACACCTGATGTCTTCTGAGTTTTTAATCCTAGCCAATCTGACAGGTGTGAGGTGAAATCTCAGGGTTGTTTTGATTTGCATTTCCCTAATGACTAATGATGTTGAACATTTTTTAAGGTGTTTCTCAGCCATCTGAATTTCTTCAGGTGAAAAGTCTTTGTTTAGCTCTGTACCCCATTTTTGGATAGGGTTATTTGATTTTCTGGGGTCTAACTTCTTGAGTTCTTTGTATACATTGGATATTAGCCCTCTGTCGGATGTGGGGTTGGTGAAGATCTTTTCCCAATTTGCTGGTTGCCGATTTGTCCTTTTGACAGTGTCTTTTGCCTTACAGAAACTTTGTAACTTTATGAGGTCCCATTTGTCTATTCTTGATCTTAGAGCATAAGTGATTGATGTTCTGTTCAGGAATTTTCCCCCTGAGCCAATGTCCTCAAAGGTCTTCCCCAGTTTCTTTTCTATTAGTTTTAGTGTGTCTGGTTTTATGTGGAAGTCCTTGATCCACTTGGAGTTGATCTTAGTACAAGGAGATAAGAATGGGTCGATTCGCATTCTTCTGCATGTTGACCTCCAGTTGAACCAGCACCATTTGTTGAAAAGGCTATCTTTTTTCCACTGGATGTTTTCAGCTCCTTTGTCGAATACCAATTGGCCATATATGTGTGGGTTCAATTTTGGGTCTTCAATCCTATTCCATTGATCTACTTCCCTGTCACTGTACCAATACCAGCAATACTACAGAGCAGTAGTGTAAGAGGTCCTGTCTTAAAGGCGTTGGACTCTGTTCCTGAAGGCAACACGTGAGCGTGCCCTCTGGTTTCCACGTGGATGGGCATCCATGGGCAAACTCCCATGTACACACATACTCCTACACATACTCAACATGTATCCACATAAATACATTACATATAAAATTGTATATCAATATAAGTAAGCATGTTATGTATTTATTATGCAAAACTATTATGATAAATTTAAAAGTCACATCAGTATAATTGATTTTTATATTTGAACATTTATTCATTTTATGTTGTATTTCAATATACTTCTAAAGTTATCCCAGTTTAATATCATAAAGGGATGAGCTAAACATGATTGCGTTGTTCCTTGGCAGTCTAATATTTCATAGTCCTTGAGAATAACAGTTTCTTTCAACATCCCTGGGATACGTGGGTTACAAGGATAAATGTGCATGATACTGGCCTCACGTCATGAACCTTGACCACTATAAAAAAGTCAATTCATAAAACTTTTAGCATATATTAATACAACTTTTCTGGAAATAAAAGCAAAGAGAATTGTTTTGGATCTGATCATTCTGTAGATTGATCTAGGAGATAACTCTTGCTCGTAGTTACTAAACTGGTGTGGGTAAAAAGCTCTAGCCTTGTGGGGAGCTTCAGGTCATGGCTCCCTTTTATGACCTAGGTCTCACAGAGCTAGAGCCTGGGCCTGTCTGTCACTCCTCACTCCAAAGCATACCACTTTTCCAGAACTAAAATTCAGTGCAGTGGTTCATGGCTCTCTTAGCCTTGTGATCATAACAGCAAACTGATGCCCATTTCCTTCCTTGTGTATTTTGTTCTCTGTGTCTATACAACATAATGGCCAGGGAATCTAGGCCAGGGGCGAGACATGTGCTGGAGGAATGGTAAGGGAACTGGTTTGAAAGGACTACAGTATCAGTTAATGACAATATCCCAGCAATTCCTTGAAAGGGACAAAATTTACATGTTCTATGTCCAGATGTCTTCCCTACATGCATCATTCCAACTGTTTTCCTCCAATTGTCTGCTTCCCTTGAGCTTTATGTTCAGTGAGTGTCATGTCTGTAAAGTTCTCATGTCTAAGGAGTACCGGCATCCCATCTTAGAAAGCAGTTGCTGGCTTGTGTTTATTACATACAGACTTGTGGCTAGCCTTTTCCCCATATTCTCTTGGTTCATTTCTTAAAATTGTGAGTTCTATTTCATCAGCTTTAGAATACAGTCATTCCATCCATCATCTTAAGACAATTCCTCGGAGCCACCTCTCCTCCCACACCCCAAATGTGTGAACAGTCGAGGCCCTTGGAGAACACAGTGGAACATTTACAATAACCTACACCTGTCCTCCCGTGCACCATGAATCTTCTTTCTTTTGTGTATTGTACTTAACCCAACACAAATGCTATACAAATTAGTGTTATAGGACTATTTATAAGATGGTGACAAAGACTGAGAAAGTCTGTACAATTTTAATGCAGAAAAATCTAAAACATGTCTTCTCAGGATAGTTGAATCCACAGATACAGAAGGTCTCCTGTATTAACATGTTTGCCTAAGTATTAACATTCCTCTCCATTCAACAGCTTTCCTACAGCTCTCCTCCCCACCCCAAGCAGCAGAAACCCTGTCACAGAGAACAGTTCCCACCGGGGGAACTTCCAAACACCAACATTAGCAAAATGGTGTTCCTGATTTTTTTCAGCAACAAACAGCAAAAAGAGCCTCTCCAGAAATGCTTTAAAAAACAAATGAATAAAACCTTAAAAAAAAAGTTTCAAGTGGAAAATCTACCACCCCTCTTAAATGGCATGCTAAGAGAAGGTTTTAAAACAAGGATGGTAAAACGGTTTGCCCAGTAGTCTGGTGTTGACTAATTAGGCTGAGGAAAGTGGTAGATTCAAATGATGGATGGGCCTATGGAGCCAGTCTAAAAGAAATTTTTAAAAACACACTCATTGGTGTATGAATGTATAGAAATGAGCATAGCGAATCATGCTTGACCTCTTCCTTGACACATAGTTTTTACAACGAGACATCAATCTTTGCTTGGCTTCTTTGCTTTGCTTTTCTCTTTTCTGTGTGTGAGCATTGTGAATAGAGTGTCTCCAGATCTTCCAATTACCATGGTATGGTATTATAGTGACACTTTTCATCATCAGAGCAGTAGACAATAGTCCAAACATTTGTTGCCTTTAAAAAAAATACTAATTTGTCAAAAATTTAAATATTAACTGGGCACCTACTATGCTTCTAGAAGAACTCTACCTGTCATGGAAGAGTCCACATCGGAGTTGTAGTACCTGGTGTTTGTCCTGAGGGACTTTACTGTGTGAGAGTTAGGACAAGGTATTAAGTTACCAATTTGTCTGTCTCCCATATGCATCCTTCTTCCTTTCATGAACCGTATGCTCCCAGGAAGATTCTCTAATAAATTAAGCAATCCTCCGACTCACAGGAGCCCTAACTAATGGCTCCCAAACATGGGTCCTTAAAGCATCAACCCATAAGAATCTCTGGATTTTCCTTTGCTTGCCGTTTTGATACTGCGTCTCATATGGCAGCACAGGTGGATCTCCTAAGTGCTGGGATTAAAGGTATAAGATAATGTTTGACTTATTGAGTGTTAGGAATTGACCCCAGGGCTTTGGTATGCTGGGCAACATGGTATTGACTAAGCTATATGTCCAGTTGCCCATTGTGCCATACTTTTTGAAACTAAACTTAGTATTAAATCAGAGTATCTTGTGGACAGGACTAGGTTACTTACTTTAAGTATTATATTATTTTCCTACTGAAACTCTACACTTTTAAGTAAACAGACTCTGAGTTACCATTAAGAGCAAAGAATATGTCGAGTGGTGGTGGCACACACCTTTAATTCCAGCACTTGGGAGGCAGAGGCAGGCGGATTTCTGAGTTCGAGGCCAGCATGATCTACAGAGTGAGTTTCAGGACAGTCAGGGCTATACAGCAAAACCATGTCTCGAAAAAAACAAAACAAAACACAACAAAAAAGAGCAAAGAATATGAAATGCTAGAAAATACTTTGGTCATCGACACCTGAGTTTCAGGAAATAGTCCATGGAATCAGTAATTCATAGAATCAGGTTTTCAAGTACAGTAGTTTTCTAATTATGAGGTTTGGCTCCGTAAGAGCTATCAGCCACACAACAAACACATTTCTTTATGTTGTTCAATGAGGAAAATAATTTGTCTTAAGATGTATTCATTGAAAATAATTTATAAAAATGTGTTTGTGTGTGTTCTACACATAGTACACACAAAAAATATGGTGCATACTGCACCACAACAGTTTCTTTCAACATTCTCAGAACCAATTCAACTTTCCTGAACTTTGTATTTAAGAATGTGAGGAAATCTTTCCTGGTCCTCATGGACTGGCCAGGTCTTCTGTGCTAAGCTCATGAATTTTTGCATGCTAGACAAGTCTTAACTGTCTGACACCCAGTTTATCAACGCTTGTCAATCCTGACTTGGTCTTTATGTATGAGGAGGACACAATTGAAATTCATACTCCTGCCTGTTTCATTGGGCCAAAGGAGCAATTGCCAAGGGCCTATCAAGCCATTAAAGTTGAATGACTGGCAGTTCGTATGCCAGTGTAGCTGTCATCCCTCTACCCCAAGGGAAAGAACAGCACTACACACTGTCTCATTCTAGGGCAGTGGGGTGGGGGCTGAGTGGATAAGAGCCCAGGATCTTTTCCCATAGAGGTCCTGTGTCAGGACAGATGCTAGGCTCATACCCCATTATACCCTCAAACTTAAACTTCAAATTTTAGAACTTATTTAACCTATTATACTCTATGTTATATTTTTGAAGTGAGAGGGGTTTTCAGTGGTCATTATAGTATACAGACTTCAGTGGAGCTCTGAGTTAGGTTCAAAGAGAACTAGTGCAAGCCGGTTTCATGGGTTCTGTACATTGCTGTTTTGAGTTTGAATCAAGAGGAACATGGAAGCTAGAGATTCTTAGAATCATAGTAAGTAAATTGATGTTATTATGGGCTCTGTTGCTCTGAGGAAAAGCTGTGATGTTTTAGGGGGCAGGGAGGTGTACAACTTGCCTATTTGGTATTTGTCTGACCATGCTGTTAAGTTCCCAAGCCAAGGGTGACCTATTTTTTTCTCAAAGGCATCTATTTAGAAGTTCAGCATTTGATGCTGAGAATTTGGCAAAGAAAGTAATAACCTAGTTTAAGCGTTTCATCATTAAAGTAAAAATATCTATAAAATAATATATTTTGGTTTATTAGCATAGAAAATTATTTACAGAAATGCTTACAATGTCAATGATCATGTGATGGATAATATTTTTAGAAAATAAGTTATGTATACAATTAGAAAATTTAAAGTATATAAGAAAGACAAAATACATCATAAATCACTTGTCTCCACTCTCCTAAGAGGTAACAGACATAAATTGCTTTGTGTGCATGTGAGATGCCAGATGATAGAGATATTGACTTAAACTTAATTCATAGCATCTACAACTTTATATTTCCTGTGAATATATTTGAACATTATTTAAATTATAGTTAGCTTTTATTAATTTAATGTACCTGGTTATTTTCAGGTAACTCTATATTTTTTATCTGTGTTCTTGTTCATACTTAATGACTTTCCTATTTTCCTTGATGGCTACATAGTATCTGCTACAAAAATCTAACATGCAAATTATTCAGTCAGTGAGGCCAATTTCTTAAGTATGCACAAATTATAATATATTTTCCCAATCTTGTTTGACTCCATTGATAAGGCAAAGCATAATTTTATAAGAATAAATTTGTTTGTATTAAAATGTGTGTGTACGTGTGTGTGTGTGTGTGTGTGTGTGTGTGTGTGTGTGTGTTTTCTTTAGATACCTGACTCCAATCTCATTAACTTATTGTTGTGGATCTTTTATTGTAAAACACAGCAAACCTTCAGAAGGCCAGAATTGACAATCATTGCAAAGGCACAGCCATGCAAGGTTTTTACTTTCTATTGTGACTTGGAATTAGAATGGAAAGCATTTGGCTAAATTTATGTATAACTGGGGTTTTGTGTTATAATCTCATTCTAAAGGAACTAACACTAGGAAAAGGAAGAAACCAATTACTGAGTGGGTTTTCTGTGCCAAGGTCTGAGTTAGATTTTGGCACATACAGTATTGCTAAAGGGTTATTGTTATTGATTATTTAATAATTAACTCCCTGAAGTTATTTCCAGGCACCATGAGATAGATATTGCAGACAGCCAAGGCTTTCATTGTGTCCTTAAAGGTACACTAATCTGTAGCAATTCTATTTCTATATTACAGATCGAACTGAAGAGAAAGGTGATGATGTTAGGGAGAGAAAAATGTATTAATGTCTTTTAAACCTTATAGGTCCTTACCAAAAAAAGTTAGATATTTCAAATGTATCTGGAAATTAAGTTATTCATGAAAATTAAAAGACTTGGCAAATTTTATTATCTGCCTTGCTAATAGTTATGGACACCAGACACAAAGTAGGAAAGAGTAGAGTGTCTTCAGTGTCATTTAGAAATAGGTACACGTTTTGCTTCAGATGTGGCCCTGCAACAATGGCCTGTGTCTTTCCACTGATGCTGGGTGCTATCTTCTGGGCATCACTCCACTGACTGCTCCTGTGAGAGCCTTTGGGAAATTTCACTTAAGAAGATAAGAAAGAGTTTACCCAGTGAGACCGCCCGGCTTTCCAGTCTACTGGTTTATCTCTGATGGTGACATTCTCACCTGAACTTCAAAGCATGGATGATTCTAAGCATGGTGCCTTAAGGACAGGAAGGACTCAGTAAATGATACTGACTGCTATGATGATCAGTGCCATTGAAATTTTACTTGAATATTCAAACACTCCTAGTTTTTCTTAGTAAGAAAACAACCAATCTCCTTCTTTAATGCTGTCTCCTTGGAAGCCCATGACGTCTCTGAAAGCAACACACTTCATGTGTCTACCGCCAAATACATAAAACAACATGTAAATTTCTTTTTACATGCCTTCGGGCACTACTATTTACATGCTTGATGATGTGACATGACATGTTTAATCTCTACATGTTTCTGATGAGTCCATAGTCACCCTACAAATGGATGCAGCTGTCAAAGAATGAGGGAGCGTGGCAAGAGAGTCCATGAAGGTGCAGAGTCAGATCTTCCCCGAGCCCTTCCTATCACTGTGTACATATATGCAAAGCTTGGTACTAGCTGTCTGCTTGACGCTATGTATTTCAGAAAGTATTTCTCTTCTGACATTACCTCTCCCTCTTTCTGCTTCCCTTTCTCCTTTTGGCTTCCCAGTTTAAAAGGCACTAGAGTTTTAGAAATGCAGCATCCAGCCGAAGCTGCAGGGGGAAAAATGTTCTTCATTCAGGGTATGGCAACTTAAATAATTAAATTATTATGACTGGTTGCTCAGTTGCAACAGTCCTATTTCAGGTGCTGAAGTGACTGTGCCATGTGACACACACAGAATAGTACAAAGGCGTGCCAGAACACTTCCTTCGTGACATGAGAGTCTGTTGAGCACTCGCTTAAATGTGGATGTCAAAATGACTGGAGGCTCTCACAGAGCAAAACACTGCTACTTTTACTCATTCTTAGACAGTCTAGAAGCTCCTAACTGCCATTCTTTGATTCTATGTGGTGCCAGGGATTGCCAGGAGAAAAAGCAGAGGGTTCTGGGAACTCCAACATTGGTAGTGTGCTTTGGGTCCTTTCATCCACTACACCCAGCCCACCTCTGATATTCATGCACCATTAGTTGTCTCCACAGTTTTTTCTTAATTTCAAAATTCATATATCCCATTAGACCTCCTTGATTTTTAAGCCTAGCTGCAAAATCAATAAAGGACTTCTGTGGCATGCCTAACATTGTTCAGTGAATGACAAGGGTTGGGGACAGTTTATAAGAAAATGACAGGCTGTGGCAGAAGGGCTTTGCCACAGAGACATGCACACTGCAGTGCTGTGATCATCTGTGAGGCGCTCGGCAGGTAATTTGTTGATATTGATGAACTGTCAGCAATTGCTAGTGGTTCTTTTATTTTAAGAAATTAAAACAGTCTCTGTCCCTGAGATTGTAGTGTGTCTGTCCTTTGTATTCTGCTTTGCTCTCCTGAGTGGGAAGCAGGCACTAAGGTCTTGGTGCCTGTCACACTGGTGGCCGCTACTACACACCTTGGCATGTTTCTGAGATTGAACTATTGATCGAATGTCACCCATGTGTGTCACCAAGGAGAAAATTGTGAAAAGCATCACAAGCAATGTGATGTCAGGCTGTTTTGAAGATGGCTGCTCCTGGAGCATGGTCAATGCTCCTTTCATTGTCTGAATCTTGTTGGGGTGTGGGAGATGGCAGTCATTAAATACTCTAAAGTGGAAAAATTTGGCCAGAATGAGCATGTTTTCCTGGTCAACTAGATCCAGGATTCAGTTATCGAGGATTCTGGTTATGCCTCAACGAGGAAGGTGGGAGAATGGGTGGGTGTTAGTGGATTAGGACAAAGTTGAAAGCAGCCTGTGAAGGTGCAGAGCAGAACCTTTAATGGAAAAGAAGTAAAGGTCGCTGAGCCACATCTAAAGGTCGGGACACCATGCAGTATTGCCAGAGGCAGGCGGAATGATTGTTTAACTGAGGGCCCCAAGTATAAGCAGGCTGTTTTGAAAGGCACTGTGTTTAGAATACACATAATGAGGGAATTTGGCATCTGTTCTTGTCTGGCTTCTTTACTTATGAGGAGAACGGAACTGTTAAAAGAAGATGACACGCCAGCACCTCTCACCAGATTCTGTGGTCTGTCAGCTCTGATACACACAGCCACTGTTTACACGTAGATTCATCCTGAGGAAAGCTGCAGCCTTTTCTGGTCCAGTTTGCATAAGTAAACTGCACTAGAAGACATACACTTCTTAGTCCCCTCAGGACAGGCTTCTGAGTAAGTTTGGCTCACTAGCACAGAGACCCCATCAGACCTGACTGCTGGAGGAGAGAGAGGTCTGGCTAATGTGGTGTCATCTTCCCATTTAGTTTGTTCTTACTTTGCTGACAGTTACATGGGTTTAAAAGCCCATTAGAGACGCTCGTGCTCTGTCTGTGAGCAGTGCAAACACACCAGCTGATGACTGCTCAGTAAACAGATTAAGTTTCATTTTAGACAGGAATAGGGTTTCACTTATTTAGAAGCTAATTATAAATTGGAACTATATTCCTTTTGATGGACAATTCAATTGCATTTAAATTCAAATTAACATCTGCTGTTTTTATTTTATATTGTGCAATCTACCTGGATTTAGACAGAGCTATTCAAGAGCTGTGGCTATAGCATCTTTGTTCTCTGAAGTGTTTTAAAGGAAAAAAGAACATTCTCTGAACCCTTGTTATTGCAGCCAGCATGTAGCTGTCCTTGAACATTAAAGGATGTTCTTTCTGCTTGAGACACATATGAAAGGGGGTTGTGCAAACTAGCGCAAACACAGTGTACTACAAAGGTGACTGTTAGAATAGTTGAGAAGTTTTCAAATAATAAATATATTTTCAATGACAAACACACAGAAAAGCCATCCTTATATCTTTATCAGATATTTTCTTATTTCAAATTTAGTAGATATAGATATATATGCATACATATGCATAAACACTCTTAAATTATCTGTATATATGAACTTTACCCATACTTAATATAAATAAATAATGTTCAAGACAGCCATTCATCTATGAGCATGTGGATGTATTTATCTGGAATTAGTTGGTCAAGCTTTTATGACTGATTGAAATTAATTAATTGTAGTTTGGCTTTTTTATATTTTGCTTTTTCCTAAACAAATCTCATTTACCTACAGAAAACCATGATCTTGTTGATTATGAGGAGTTGCTTAAGCAGGTCATCAAATGCGTGAAGAATGCTTGTAAGGAACAATGACTGACAGAAAGGCTGACGTCCAAGGGCCACTACAAAGTTGATGTCAACTTAGAAATGTCATTTTTTTTAATTAGTGAATCATAGACCTGCCATTCTCCACACAGTATTAAGGCTAATTTTATAAAAAGACAAGAATTCTTATGTCATGATATACTGTCAGATATTAGTTCTGATGTTTAATTTATAGCTGTTACTATCAGTCATTCTGTTTTTTATTGGTTATTTATTTATTTACATTTCAAATGTTATCCCCCTTCCCAGTTTCCCCTCAGCATACCACCTATTCCATGCCCCTCCCCCTGTTTTGTGAGGTTACTCCCCCACCCACCCACTCACTTCCCCCTTACCACGCTAGCATTCCCCTATGCTGAGTCATCAAGCTTTCATAAGACCAAGGGCCTCACTTCCCACAGATGCCCAACAAGGCCATCCTCTGCTACATATGCAGCTGGAGACATGGGACCTTCCATGTGTTCTCTTTGGTTGGTGTTTTAGTCCTTGGGAGCTCTGGGGGTTCTGGTTGGTTGATATTGTTTTTCTTCCTATGAGGTTGCAAACCCCTTCAGCTCCTTCAGTCCTTGCCATGACTCCTCCATTGGGGTCCCCATGCTCAGTCTGATTGTTGGCTGAAAGCACCCTATGTTGTTCAGACTTTGGCAGAGCCTCTCAGGGGAGAGATATATCAGGCTCCTGTCAGCAAGCACTTCTTGGCATTAGCAATAGTGTCATGTTTTGGTGGTTGCATATGGGATGGATCCCCAATGAATATCTAACTGAGCCTAGTAAATGTGAGCTATTACAAAGGAACTCAGGATACATTGTTCCAAATCCCTCCAAACCTCCCTGTCCAGCATCTAAATTTCCCAGTATTATACATTCTCTACCAGACCATCTCCTCAATAAAGTCAATAAAGGAACTTTAATTTTTTTCTGTTGACTCTCAGTAGGTTCCATGAAAGTACCAACGAAGAAATGAAGGTAGACTGAAGAGTCTCTTGAAGCTGGTTGAGCCAATGACTAACAGTAGGGTATCTGTTTAATAAATGGTAACCTAGAGCACAGTCCTCAGTTTTGTGGTATTGGAAATAGGACATCACAGATCACTAAAACTATTTCTGGAGGATAATTCAAATTGCCAAAGACCCCAAAGCAAGCATACACACAAGCACAGAATTTTGAGTAGAGTGTTTAAAGTTGGTCTTCTGGCTTGTTGTTTCTGGTGGTGGTGATGATACTTTGTAAGAAGAAATTTTCTGGTTCATATGTAAGCACAGTCCGAATGTAAGACAACTTAAGAAAAAGTCTACGACACTGAAAACAAAGAAGCAGCATCTTGGTTAAAAATTATGTCCTAACAGTAGGGAGGGATTTAATGTCCATGCAAAGTGAGATCTAATTCTTTGATGTTCAAAGGGCTTGTGCAAAGCAGTAAAAAAAAAAATCAAAACAAAAGATAAGTCATGAAAAATGGACAAAAAAATACCTGAAAAATAATAATTCTTTGGTAAACAGGCTCAAATAAAAATGACAGATATCATCTACAATTCACTTTTGTTTCAGATGTTGGGAAGCAATTTATTACTGGCAAGGCTATGAAGAAAGAGCTACATGGGTCTGGAAATATGTACCTCACCCCAAACTCCTATGTCAAAATGATGATCCTAAGATTGTATTGGTGTCAGAAAGAGGAGATTTGGTGTGTGATGTAGTCATGAGAGTCTTCATGAAAGGGTTAATAGCCTATAAAAGAAGCACAAGAAACATCCTGTTAGGGACAAAAGGCAGTAAGGACCAGTTTATATTTATAGAACATGCCATTGATGTTGAGACCTATTATGAGTTCGCTAAAATGGCTGCTACCAGACATTATAGTGTTGTGAATCAGATGGATGTCCTGGGAGCCTCAAAGCAAACAGTGAAGCAATCATTTATGTAATTAGTTTTGGCAGAGTACAATTAGTGCAATTCTGTACAAATATGGCTTTGAGGTCGGTGGCTTGAGCCTTCGCATCTCTCTTTGCCAGCCTGCCTGTGTATATATACCCTCTTTTAGATCTGTGTGCCTACCTCCATGTAGCCTGTGTGAAGGACTCTGTGTGCATGTGTTTGCCTGCCAGTGACATTCTGCCTAATGTTTCTCTCCTGGTATGAATACAATTTTTCTTATTTCCATACAACTCATCTCCATCTTTTTAACCTCTCAGTCTCCTGTGGCCATCTTTCTCCCCTGGCATTCAAGCATAAATCTCACAAAACTTTGTTCCCTGTTACTATCTAGAATACATAAGACACTGCACAGGATCTGTAAAGAAGCGCTGGGTTGCTGGTAATTTGATGGTGCATTTTTCCAACCTGTAGAACACTGATAGATACATTCTTGCTGTGGATATGCCAGTCGTTTGTGGTATCTTATTAACATTGTGAATAACCTAAGCCATCTCAGACAGTATGGTAGGAGCAGTAAGCTACTGCAACATTTTGAAGGAAGTTTGTCATTACTAAAATTCTTTATTTTAATTAGATTAATCTATAGCATATTTAACACCAAAACTTTACCTTCTAAGAGACACGTTAAAAATATGCTTGCACAAGAAGATGATGCATTGAGGAAGTGTACCTTGAAAAAGAAAATCATTAGAAAACAGGAAAACCTGCAATAGGACCATAAGTAAATGGATTTAATGTATTGAACAAAATACTTTTCACCTGTAATTGCCGCAGTAAGGAGGCTGAGGCAGAAGAATCTTAGGTTAGAAGTGTAAAGTGGGTTTGAGGTCTCCAGTAGGCAGTATAGAGACTATGTCTTAAAATACTACGCAAAATAAAATACTGATTGAAATAAAATAAATAAGTGAGAGCTAATGGAGATGCTTTTAGTTAAAATATGAACTGTGTGTGATTCATATGTGTATAGAATATGTGTGTATGTGTGTGTATGTCTTTTTTAAGCATATGTGATAATCCTGTGAGATGTACTATGACCTCTTTTTGTTTGACTATGAAGTTTTTCCCCTGGAACCAAGAGGAAAAATATCTCATTTGGTCATAACATGAGTCAACATACTCCTATGACACTGCTTGAGGATCTAACCACTGTCTAGAACATTGTTTCCAGAAAGTGACTCATAAGCGAAACTTTGAAACCCAATCTGTTATAGTTAGGAGCTTCCTAGAGAGATGAATAGCATCAAATAAAGATGCTCCCTTTCTCCATTTTGCTTATTACACTACTGATGTTTCTGCTGCCTTCAAAGACTGATGGAACACTTGATATACTCCACTCAGTTTAAACTCTGTGATAGGCAAAGCCATAGAGTCCTGGAGATTTTGCTTTGTGCTGAACATGGGAAGCTGAAACTGGGAATGCATTGAACCTTGTTTCATGCTGGACGCTGCCCCAATTCTTTGCTACCCTACTTGATCCTCAAAATATCTCAGTAAAACAAATAATTTATCCTTCCTCTCATAAAACAGGAACTAGATTCAGAGATTTTTAAGAACACTGGCAAGGCTGTGTTCTCA
Source organism: Apodemus agrarius (assembly GCA_964023405.1). Taxonomy (NCBI): domain Eukaryota; kingdom Metazoa; phylum Chordata; class Mammalia; order Rodentia; family Muridae; genus Apodemus; species Apodemus agrarius. The sequence continues at coordinate 56,619,493 of OZ030008.1, read as the reverse complement.
TCATGTAAGAATCAAAGTTCATGAATTCATTGTTTTTAATAGCTGAGTAGTATTCCATTGTGTAAATGTACTAAGTTTTCTCTATTCATTCCTCCATTGAGGGACATCTGGGTTCTTTCCATCTGCTGGCTATTAAAAATAAGACTGCTATGTACATAGTGGAACATATGTCCTTATTACATGTTGGAGCATCTTCTGGGTATATTCCCAGGAGTGGTATAGCTGGACCTTCAGGTAGTACTATGTCCAATTTTTTGAGGAACTGCCAAACTGATTTCCAGAGTGGTTGTACCAGCATGCAATCCCACCAGCAGTGGAGGAGAGTTCTTCTTTCTGCGCATCCTTGCCAGCACCTGTAGTCAACTGAGTTTTGATCTTAGCCATTCTGATTGGTGTGAAGTAGAATCTCAGGGTTGAATTGATTTGCATTTCCCTGATGACTAAGGATGTTGAACATTTCTTAAGGTGCCTCTCAGCCATTTGGTATTCCTCAGTTGAGAATTCTTAGTTTAACTCTGTATCACATTTTTAATAGGGTTATTTGGTTCTCTGGAGTATAATTTCTTGAGTTCTTTGTATATATTGGATATTACCACTCTATCTTATCTCCTGTACAAAGCTCAAGCCCAAGTGGATCAAGGACCTCCACGTAAAACCAGATACACTGAATCTAATAGAAAAGAAAGTGGGGGAGAGCCTCGAATGCATGACCACAGGGGGAAGTTCCTGAACAGAGAACACCAACAGCTTATGCTCTAAGATCAAGATCAAGAATTGACAAATGGGACCCCATAAAATTACAAAGCTTCTGTAAGGCAAAGGACACTGTCAATAGGAGAAAACAGCAAACCAAAAAAAAAATTGGAAAAAGATCTTTATCAACCCTACATCTGATAAAAGAATCAAAGTTCAAACCCAAATCCATGTGGCGCCCACATTTCTGACTTTTCTACCCTGCTGTGTACTGCAGGACTCCGGGTACTGAAATGACTGGGAAATGAAGAGAATGAAAAAAAGACAAAGATACGGACACACAGAAAACCTGGGATCAGGTGAACGGGAGAAACCTGCTCACCTGTGAATTTCGGAATATGTATTATGTACATTTGAACAAGGAGATGGGATTATTACATACATACAAAAATGGAAGCAGAGTTATTATATTTAGCTGAAATTCAGAAAATCTTGATGGGATCTTTGACTGTAAGGGAGCAGTAGGCATGCCATAAGTATTCAGTATTCAGGGAGAAAAGCATGGTGGGCATTTTCTTCACATATGACTGCCATTTACACACCAAGAAAGGGTTTGCCACATCGCTGAACTGCCATGGCTGATGAGCAGTCACAGCTCTGGGGGGGCTGGGCTTCCAGTGAAAATGGGAAGTCAGGAACGCTCAGCATGGCAGCGATTGCCAAAGGCAGCCATTGCAAGGACCCAATAGCCACCATGACACACTGTGGTCAACTGATTTTTTTTTAATGTTTCCCTTATATGTGAACATTTCTTAGGTGTTTGCACATGACAGAGAAAGGCAGGGCCAGAGAATTAGGATGAGGAAAGAGGAATAAAGTGAGAGAGAAGGAAAGACTGCAAAGCAGAACCCCAGAGAGGTATTCACTGTCCAAAGAAGCCCACGCTCGTCCCTGGAGTGTGCAGTTTTGACTGGAAATAAACTTGTAGCCAATTACTGTCATTAACAAAGGAGAAGAATCGTCTCTCCAATATCTGTAAGGAGCTTAATTTGGACTACTCTAACTTCCAAGCACCTAAGTGTTTAGCAATTTAGACAACAAAAATAGAATCCTTTCTATTATCATATGTATAGCTGTTTTGTAATATTTTCTTTACTCAGAGTCACTGTGAAAATCCTGTGCCATTCTATACATGGTCATGTGCTCAGGGATATTTGCCTTGTACCAATGTGGACTTGAAACAATAAACCTAATTACCATTAAACCTCATTACAGGAACCCTGGAAGAAGTTGTTTGTGGACAGGGCGCATATTGAACAAATACTTAACCAGGTTGGAATTAACAGTGGCACATGTAGTTAAGCCATGAAAGGTGTTAAGAAAAATGGAGCCAGACAATGAATCATCTTAATAATATGAACCAAAGCAAAGATACAGAATGAATTAATATATTAAGAGGCAGCTTCTGAAGCAGGTCCTAGACCCTTTGATGTAGGGAGATTCCCAGGCACAAATGTGTGGTTTATAGACCAGTCTGTGCTTGCTTAACCTGTGTCTTCTTTGAAAGCTCTTAGTGTCTGTCATGGTCTCTGACCCTACATAAGTTGATTTGTGTCTTCTCTAGTCATAGTCATGCACATGAGCTGGTTTGGAAGGGTCTTTGTAGATGTTCCAAACCAGATGCTTATTCATGACTCATTCAAAGGGGAAAGTTGGATGCCTGCAAGGAGAATGCCATGCAACGATGAAGGTGGACTGAAGTGATGCATCTCCAAGGTGAAGAATACCAAAACTTGTTTCCTAATTGTCATATACTAGGGAAACATCCCGGGGCAGCTTTTTCCATTGAACCTTCCTAAGGAACCACCTTGATCTCAGAAGTCTGGTGACCAGGAAACTCTGGCCCATGAATCTTGCAACTTGTAGCACTTTGCTGACAAATGTAGGAAGTGAAAGCATTTTTTCTATGAAGATTTAGCCTCAGAAATAAGAGACAGCCTCAATGTTCAGAGTGTCTCCTCCGAGTGGCAGCAATAGCTGTCACAAAGATCCCAGACTGACACTTGAGCACTTATTTACAGTCTCTCACTCAGAGTCAGTGACGTCCTTTTAACTTCACTGTGTGTCAAGTCTTCCAAGAAGATCCATAGAGGAGTTTTTCCATATGGACACTGACTGAAGACGGCAGCAATATGCATGGGATGGCAAGAGAAATGTCAGAGTGAGGGAACGCAACTACAGAGCCAAAAAAAGTAAATCAAATAAGCCTGCTCTACCTGTAAATCCAGAAATTACATTTACAGGAAAATAGCCTTTCCATGCTGTCTACACTTTTACTTACCAGACAGAATGATCTATTTTATCTACCAGCTAAGAGAATGTGCACAGGCGAAGCTAATCTTTAAGCCTACTCTTCGAACCTGAAGGGTAACATGGAGCCACCCGACAGGCGATGACAACATGTAAGCTTGATGTAGGAAAACTGGCCATGTGTAGCGCGGTTCAAAGCACCAACTTCAATATAAGAACCTTCCAGGGCACTGCCACGGGTGATGGAAAATAAAAGTCCAAGGGAGAAAATGGAAAGAATTCACATTTCTGTATAACCCATAAGAAACTCCAGGAGGAAAAGTGATAAATATCTTTGGAAGAAAAATGTAGGCACCTAAACATGACAGAATGATTAAAAAAAAATGCTTTTTCAAGTGTAATCTATTTTAGAGATAAGACCAATTTACAAATTAAAATAATATGCTTTCTGTTAATTTTGAAAACATGATCATTTCTAAGTCAAAAGTTAGACTAAGAAGGCTGGCAGGAAGTGGAGCAGCAGCATGGTTCACTATGAAAGAAAAGGGATCTTAAGACTTCGGATGTTCTTATATAATGTAGCTTTGTACAGAGTGTTAAATATTGTACATGAGTGATTAAGCATAGTAGAGTCTTAAAATATTTATTTAAGGAAATTCCATTTATTACTTTGAAGATTAGTTTTAACAGTTTTGACACTGATGGGATAAAAAAAAATCAAAGAAGACAAACAGTCTTTGTAAATATTTTTTCTATAACTGAAATCAGCAAAATTTACAAGGGAATAGTCAGTGCTGGGGATTGTGTGAAAGGCTCTGCCTTTAAGTAATAAAAGATAAAATATAGGGGGAACGGTCCTGGGACCAGGGCAGTCGGTAGCCGCCAACATTATACACATGATCCTTAGTGGCCTGATCCTGAATAAAACATGAAGGTTGTCTGTAAAATTTTTAGTATGTTTCTTCGGTGACTGAATCTGTTGACAAAGCAAACCTTCCTTGCCCCAGCTTAAATTTGCATCTCATTTATTCATCCAATATGCATAATTGAGCTCCATGTATTAGGATCTAAGAATACCAAAGGAGACAGAAGGAAACCCCACTCTCAGGGACCACGGACTATCACTGTGGTGGACTCCTCTGCGTCTTCCTTAATTTACTACTCAACCAGGGGTACATGTTTAAAAATACTAAGACTGGTTGAACTACCCTGAAGAAGAACTCCAGTAGCAAAGGCAATCTGAGTTGTCTGGCTCAGGTTGGAGATCAGTAGTAAGGCTTCATAGTCCTCTGGCCTCCCGTTGTCTGTGCGACTTTAGCTGATATATGATCTCCCATGTGTTCTCACCATGGGCATGAAAATAGACGGCCCATAGACTAAGCTCAAGCCATAGAGGGAATGGAAGGGAGCGTGGGTCAAATGGCAAGAACATGGAACCAACTGGAAAATGTGCAGCCTCTGGAAAGAAGCCCGTGTGAGGCTGAGGAGTGACAAAGAGGTAGGAGGCACAAGTGACTCACCCCACAGTGGGTGAGGACATCAGTCTGGTTCTGAACGGACATCTCCATGGACTGCTCTTATTTCTGAAGGATTCACGTCATAGGTTATTCCTGGAGGACATCTGTTTCTAAATGGACTTCTTGAAAGACTACCACCATTAAATATTGATCCATCACTTGCAGCAAGTCCCCTGGTTAAGGAACATGTGTCAGTCATAGCTTTGTACAATTTACTCAGATGGTCCAGGGGTTCTGAAATGTGTGTGTCTGTGTGTGTGTATGTGCATGTGTGTTTGTGCACGTGTGTTTGTGCATGTGTGTTTGTGTGTGTGTGTGTGTGTGTGAGAGAGAGAGAGAGAGAGGGAGAGAGAGAGAGAGAGAGAGAGAGAGAGAGAGAGAGAGAGAGAGGTCAAATGACCTTATTGCAAAGTGCATAAACTTCATAAAGTTTGCAAAAGGATACTAAGTAAAATGATGTCATATCTAGCATAGTGTTTCTGTAATAATGGCAAACAGCATCTCATGACACATGAACACCTGTAATGAGATGTGAAAACCTCAGTCCTAGCTGGGGCAGCAGGAGCACAGCTAGAGCTGCTGCCTTTTGCCTACAGCCATACCTAAGAAAGTGCTACATTTCTTGTAGAGGTTAATAGAAACATGTAATTTCTTTACTGTTCAAGTTTGTACTTTTTTTCTTGTCTGAGGTTAGAAGGCTTTCTACCCACAGAGGCAACAGGTCCAAGGACTCTGGAGGAGCCTATAGGAACAGACTTGAGGAAGGTATCAGGGTTATAATAAACGCATCCGACTGCTGAAGTACCTGTGTGACAGCAAGGAAGCCCTGACAGGGTGGCTGCTGTGAGCAGGGGGCGACTGTGCTCAGGGGGATCCGGAAACAGTGAGAACCTGCCCTACAAGGCATAGCTATAAACTCTCCAGCATTTGTTAAAGAATTGCTCTCAATACAGCCACTTGATGAGAAGAAAATCTGTCCTCCTTCCCTTAAACTTCCTCCAAAGTCTCTTGCTAGCCAAGATCTGCCTGGAGTCACTTCTGGAGCCAGGGTTACTTCTGGTCTCCAGGGGACCCAGATCAGCACGAGGTCACCTCTGGAGCCAGTGTTAGTCTCCAGGGGACCCAGATCAGCGTGGGGTCACCTCTGGGGCCAAGGTTAGTCTCCAGGAAACCCAGGGCAGGGCTTCTATTCCAGGTTTTCAACTTATTATACCAATATTTGCCAGTATATTAGCAGGTTAATTAATTATTTTAGTTAGAGGTAGAAGACACCAACAGAGAAGGAAGTTTGGGGTGGGTGGGGCTCAACAACATGGCCCTCAATATGTCCTGGTTCTCAAGCCTGTTGGGCTGAGCTCAATCCCTTGGACCCACATAGGAGAAGGAGAGAACAAACTCACCAAAGTTCTCCTTTGGCCTATATTAGCTCATGCACAAAAAAAATTGTAAAAGGGAAAAAAAAACACAAAACGAAATTGGGTGATTGTGATTGCTTTTAGAATTAATCCTGAGTCTCAAATTCTAATTAAGAATGTGGTTTATAGAAAGGAATATCAAATGCCAGGTGGTGGTGGCACATGCCTGTAATCCCAGCACTTGGGAGGCAGAGGCAGGCGGATTTCTGTGTTTGAGGCCAGCCTGGACTACAAAGTGAGTCCAGGACAGCCAGGACTACACAGAGAAACCCTGTCTCGAAAAACAAAAATAAAAAAAAAAAAATGAAATGAAATGAAATGAAATGAAATGAAATGAAATGAAATGAAATGAAATGAAATAAAATAAAATAAAATAAAATAAAATAAAATAAAATAAAATAAAATAAAATAAAATAAAAAAGAAAGGAATATCAAGGCCCATTTTTGAATGAACTGGGAAGCTGGGTATGGCAATGCCCATCTGTAACCCCAGGACTTAAACAATTTTTAAAAAATCAGATTGTGTGTGTGTGTGTGTGTGTGTGTGTGCGCGTGCATGTAGGTATAGGTGCCCTGGAATTCAGAAGGCATTAGCTACATGGATCTGGAGTTACAGGATCTGGTTGGCTATGAGCTAACCAGTATGGATTTCACAAACCAAACTCCAGGTCTCTGAAAGAGCAACAAGTACTCTTAGGCCCTGAGCCATCTCTCCAGCCAACAAGCCCAGCATTTAGGAAGTAGAGGAAGGAAGATCAGGAGTGCAAGGTTATCTGTGGCTACATAGCAAGTTTGAGATAAGCCTGGGCTAACTGAGACCCTGTCAGAAATCCACAGTCTGAGACTACGTTTGAGACTATGCAAGTTCAAACAAGGGGCTCGACACCTTGCCTGCCTCTGCTTGCTGTAGTGAGCATTGCCTTACAGGGATGAACAAGTCCGTGTTGACGCATGGGAAGATGAGACGCTCTGTGGATCAGTGCCAAGCCAGATCATTTGTCCTAGGCAAGGTCCTAGATAAATGGAAACACAACCAAGATCACGAAAGCGGCTGTGCAGAAGACCTCAAGCCGACCACAAATCCATCGAGAAGTGCAGCCGAGACGAGACTATTTTGGATCTCCACAAGCATGAGCTGCATAAATGGATGTTATTTTCAGCCATTACTTTTTAAGGCTGTTTGTTATTCAGCAATAGCTAATTGATATAGTGAGTTATCAAATAGAATTCTAGAGAACCCCAGTGTAATGCATGGTACTAAAATAAATGTGGGTAGCATGATGCATCCGGTTTTATGTTCTTGAGAAATGAAAGCAATATTTGATAGAAAAGTGCCCATGAATGGAGCTAAAATGTTAACTTTGGACATTTCACTTTTTATAGGGCGAAGGCGGAAGGGAATAATAACAGACCAGGCACAATACATTAGTGGATCAAGAACCACCATCTACCTACATATAACAAGAAAAGACTATATAAAAACCTATTCTTTGTTTGCACTTGGTCTTTTTGAGATCATTTAAGCCCCTGTCTCACTATGTAATCCATCCAGTCTTGCATTTCTCTGTTCCCTCTGACTCACTGTCCTCCTGCCTCAGCCTCCAATGTGCAGGAGTTAACAGGCATGTACCATCATGACTGGCAAACAAATTCATTCTTAAGTTTCATATATTATATCACCTGAATTCTTGCACATGGGCACACCATGGAGATAGAGCTTAGGTCCCTGGAAGCCCTAACCTCCAATAGAATCTTACTGAATGGCAGGGGTCTTATGGTGGTGGACAACCTCTTACAACTGTGAAGAAAAGCGGTGTCTTCTGGCACTTTCAGAGCCACATGCAACTGTCTGAACAATGATGGCTCTGCTACAGTCATGTAGCCAGCAGTTTGTGTATAAATGAAAAATACCTGTATACAAGATACAGGTTTACAAGGATGTTCACCTGCTCAAGAGATGCCCATAGTAACCTACTGGCTGCTCAGTGTCTTGCAGTCTTTCTGCTATAGTATGCGTGACATGTGACAATGTGAATAGATGTTTCTGTGATACATATCACTGTGGGACTGGGGAGATGGCTAACCTTGCAAAGTGTTTGCTTTGCCAACCCCAGGACCCTGGTTCAATCACAAGGATTTATGCAAAAGCTGAGTACTGGTGCAGGTTTGTACTCCTATTGCCGAGGAAATAAGACAAACAGGCAGGAGGCTGTCTGGGGCTCGCTGGCCAGCCAGTCTAACCTAATTAGTGGTCTCCAGCTCAATGAGACCATGCCTGTAGGACAAGCAATTACTCCTTCCCCGTGCTCCTGACTGGTGGCAGCTTCACTGGCTGTTTCCTGTCCAGGTTCATCTCTGAGGATAATAAACAGTTGTCATGGCTGCTTGTGAAGGTTTAATGAGATAATGGCCCTTAGTTTAACACCAACGAGCTTTGACAAATGATGATTTTATTTCGCCTTTCTTGACTCAGTCTGACTCAGCTACTGGTTGGAGTAATTAATATGTAAAAAGAAACAGAGGGTTGAAGGGCATCATTAACTTCCTGGCTTCTCCTGTGCAGTCCCCCACTTCCCTTTTGAGGACTCTGGCACCTATGAGATCATCGGATGAGGTGATTCTCACACTGAAGGGCTGAGAGTAGGGACCGCGGGGAGTGGGATGCAGACAGGTGGGATTCTCCTGAGGAAATTTAGGGAAGGGATGAAACCAAGATGAAAGGGAGGAAGTAGATTTGGCACGTCCCGCTGCTTGAGTTTCCTGGCCAGCCACTACTCCTCTAGGGTGCCCAGCCGGGCCCTTCAACAGGACAAGGGACAAAGCACATGCTTCACTATTTGACTCAATGATGAATAAACAGCTCTCCTTGAATCCATCATCGTTCCTAGAAAATTGCCTTGCGTATGGAAGGCTCGAAGTTAGTGTTTAATGAATGGATGATTTATTCAATTAATTGCTGAACGTTAAAAGGGAAGGGCCCCAAGAGATCGTGCAATCCCAAACTTTTGCTTTACACCTGGGAAACCAAAGCCCAAGCACTGTATCATTGGAGAACATTTCCAGAAGACTAGCACCCAGGTCGGCTGACTGCTGGACGAGGCTTTCTGCTATGGTTCTGGGTGTGTGGGAAGCAGTGTCTCCACTTCAAACTTCAACTAGAGAAAGCTGATTTCCTCCCACTGCAGCCGTTTTCTTTCGCTATGATGAGCAAAAGTTTCTTGGTATCTTTTCTTGGCTTTAGTACCAACGATCTATTTATTTTCTAATTGAAAATACTGCAAGCATTTCCTATCCCAAGGGCTCAGTGTCTAGCCTTCTACTGGTAAAGCGTAATTTAAGGTCTTTCTTTGTAGTCCTTGGGACATTGGGTGAAAGGGTGATGAATTGCATGGTCATGGGTCCCTGTTAAACACTCAGGAGGGTCAGTACATGTGCTTCAAGCTTGTGCTGTACAGCTTGTAGCATCTGGCCTAAGCGCAGTGGTACGCTGTGCCCACCCATTAGCCCTGGCCACCCCATAGGAGTCACATTTCTGCTTGGCCTCTGCTTGAGCTGTGAGGACCAACCGAAGCCCTATCTGCCTAGTGTTGGAGCCTCTTTCTGTTGCTGTAGCCACATCGATTCCAGTCCACTCTATTCTTCAGACTTCCCGCAGTTTCTATTCTATTGCTCATGTTGTTACACATGGGATGTGGTATGTTTGTTTGTCTCCCTTATAAAACTGTGAGCATATTAAACCCTCATTGAATGAATATCTGGATTGCGTTTGCCAAATAAAACATCACTTTCCCAGTTACATCTAAATTTTAAATACTTGTTGAAAAATTGTTAGTATCTTAGTGTCAGTCCCAAATATACATGAAACTGTCTTAACATTAAAGATGAAGCACTTTTTATCCTAAGACACTAAATTTAACTGTGCATTCTGTTTTTATTTGGTAAGACATTCTAGCAACTCCCAGATACATTTTGAATTCAGGCTGGGGATCTAACTCGGTGGTGTATATATATAGCACTTACTAGGCAAGGGTGGGCCCCTGGATTCGGTGCTCAGCTCGGGAGAGAAAAGAATTGCATTGAGCGATCGGCTGACGTATTGCCTGGTAACCCTTGGATCACAGAGTTGCAGGATGTTTTTCGTTCACTTAGCTCAGCGCCTGCTTATGTATTTTTCATTGTGCCTATTAATAAGATTAATAACATAGTTTTTACTAACCCTGTATTGCCATGGCTACATTTAGGAACCATTAGTCTAGAAATTCAAATGGCATTACTAATTGGTCTAAAAGCATACAGATGTCCACTTTCAGCCTGCAGTGTGTGTGTGTGTGTGTGTGTGTGTGTGTGTGTGTGTCAGAGTTGGCCTGTTTCACCCTCTCCCACTCTGTGCCCAGCACCTAACAGCGGTGGCACACGCTCTGATCCCTCTACGCCCCTCCATCCTTCCACAGGCATTTGGAAGATCATGGGGATTTCTTCCTTAAAACCCTGCCTTGCTAAGTCAGTGGTTCTCAAGGTGCCCTTGGTCCCTAACTGAGCCACTGCCAGCCATCCCTGGGAACTTGTCAGTCAAGCACATTCTTAGACCCATCCTGTTCTGCCACTGAGAAACCCCGGGTGGGGCCAGCAATCTAGGTTTTAATCAGCACTCCAGCTGGCTCTGATGCTGACTCAATAACCATCAGGAAAGACAATAGCTCCCTGAGCTTCTCTATATAAAATGCAGATGATTGATGCATGAGTAATTAGCATAATGCTTAAACGTACTTGCAAATAAATCTACACCAGCAGTCATAGTTTAGCAGGCGTTCTGTTCTGTTTGTCTTTGTGTTTCTCCTCTCTTGTAGTCTTCTTCCCATGAAGCTAAGAACTTAGCTCTTCATGCAAACCCAGTAGCTATGTGCAAAGGAGAAGGTCCGATTATTCACTACTCACCCCTCACTCCCTCACTGTCAGCCTTTAGTTTCCTCTTCTCTACCTGTTGGAACCTTTGATAACCTCGGAGAAGGTAGCTCTCCCATCCTCATCCATCCTGCCTCAGAATGACCTTGACCAGTGTCTCCTGATGAATACTGAAACCTCTCAAAGTTCTTAGCTGGCTGCTGTTGACCTGACTTTCAAATCCACTCCCCAACCCCACAACTTTAAACAGGCCTCACTTTATCAGAGCACAGAGTCTTCCCGACCTCTGTGTTTCCAGGGCTCTAGAACAAGGCCTTCCAGGCACACACATCACCGACAGCATCTTATCACCTTGATTCCTACTCCTGCCAGGCAAGGATACTTTTAAATATACAGAGATACTCAAGGAAATAAAATTTGGCTCATACACATTCCAGAATCGGCCATTTGTTAAGATTGTATATACCTGTAATTACTTTTGCTTTCTTCATAGTACAATGCTTTTATTTTTCATTATATGGAACTGTGTCCCAGCAGTTTATCCCATCAGGAGGTGTCAATTGCAACAAGAAACACTTGCAATACCTACCCTGCTTGTCTTGTTTCTTAAAATCTAAACCATAGGTTATCGATGAACAGAAATCTGTCTTTGGCATTGATAATGGACAAAACCGTAATTGTGGTTTCGAAGAACGAGTTGGGCAGTGTCCCTTCTGTCTCTATTTTGTGGAATAGTTTGAAGAGTATTGGTGTTAAGTCTTCTTTGAAGGTCTGGTAGAATTCTGCACTAAAACCATCTGGTCCCGTACTTTTTTTGGTTGGGAGGCTTTCTATAACCCCTTCTATTTCTTTAAGGGTTATGGGACTGTTTAGCTGGTCTACTTGATGCTGATTTAATTTTGGTATTTGGTATCTGTCTAGGAAATTGTCCATTTCCTCCAGATTCTCCAGTTGTTTTGAGTATAGGCCTTTGTAGTAGGATCTGATGATCTTTTGAATTTCCTCTGTTTCTGTTGTTATATCCCCCTTTTCATTTTTAATTTTGTTAATTTGGATATTATCTCTGTGCCCTTTGGTTAGTCTAGCTAAGGGTTTATCTATCTTGTTGATTTTCTCGAAGAACCAGCTCTTGGTTTTGTTGATTCTTTGTATGGTTCTCTTTGTTTCTGCTTGATTGATTTCAGCCCTTAGTTTGATGATTTCCTCCCTTCTACTCCTCCTGGGTGAGTTAGCTTCTTTTTGTTCCAGCGCCTTCAGGTGTGCTGTTAAGTTGCTAGTGTATGCTCTTTCCAGTTTCTTTTTGGAGGCACTCAGGGCTATGAGTTTTCCTCTTAGCACTGCTTTCATTGTATCCCAGAGATTTGGGTAGGTCGTACCTTCATTTTCATTGAAGTCTAAAAAGTCTTTGATTTCTTTCTTTATTTCTTCCTTGACCAGGGTGTCATTGAGTAGAGTATTGTTCAGTTTCCATGTGTATGTGGGCTTTCTGTTGTTCTTCTTGCTATTGAAGACCACTTTTACTCCATAGTGATCCGATAGGAGACATGGGATTAGTTCGGTCTTCTTGTATTTGTTGAGGTCTGTCTTGTGACCAATTATATGATCAATTTTTGAGAAGGTACCGTGCGGTGCTGAGAAAAAGGTATACTCTTTTGTTTTAGGATGGAATGTTCTATATATATCTGTTAAATCCAATTGGTCCAAAGCTTCAATTAGTTTCACTGTGTCCCTGTTTAGTTTCTGCTTTCCTGATCGGTCCATTGAGGAGAGTGGAGTGTTGAAGTCACCTACAATCATTGTGTTAGGTGCGATGTGTGCTTTAAGCTTTAGTAAAGTTCCTTTTACGAATGAGGGTGCCCTTGCATTTGGTGCATAGATGTTCAGTATTGAGAATTCTTCTTGGTGGATTTTCCCTTTGACAAGCAGGAAGTGACCTTCTGTGTCTCTTTTGATGACTTTAGGTTGAAAGTCGATTTTATCTGATATTAGAATGGCTACTCCAGCTTGTTTCCTGGGACCATTTGCTTGTAGAACTGTCTTCCAGCCTTTTACTCTAAGGTGGTGTTTGTCTTTGACACTGAGATGTGTTTCCTGTATGCAGCAAAATGTAGGGTCCTGTTTCCGTATCCAGTCTGTTAGTCTGTGTCTTTTGATTGGGGAATTGAGTCCATTGATATTAAGAGATATTAAGGAATAGTAATTATTACTTCCTGACATTTTGGGAATTGTTATTATTATTTGTATTTGAGTGGTTCTCTTCTTTTGGGTTGGATGAGATGGGGTTTCTATCTTGTTTCTTCTGGGGTGTTGTTTCCCCCCTTGTGTTGGTATTTTTCCCCTATTATCCTTTGTAGGGCTGGGTTTGTAGATAAGTATCTTGCAAATTTGTTTTTGTCGTGGAATATCTTGGTTTCCCCATCTATGGCAATTGAGAGTTTTGCTGGGTATAGTAGTCTTGGCTGAAGTTTGTGTTCTCTTAGGGTCTGCATGAGGTCTGCCCAGGATCTTCTAGCTTTCATGGTCTCAGGTGAGAAGTCTGGTGTAATTCTGATAGGTCTTCCTTTATATGTTACTTGTCCTTTTTCTCTTACTGCCTTTAATATTCTTTCTTTGTTTAGTACATTTGGGGTTTTGATTATTATGTGACGGGAAGTATTTCTGTTCTGGTCCAGTCTATTTGGGGTTCTATAGGCTTCTTGTATATTCATGGGCATCTCTCTCTTTAGGTTGGGGAAATTTTCTTCCATAATTTTGTAGAAGATATTTGCTGGCCCTTTAAGTTGTAGATCTTCATTCTCATCTATCCCTATAATCCTTAGGTTTGGTCTTCTCATTGTGTCCTGGATTTCCTGAATGTTTTGGGTTACCAGCTTTTTGCATTTTGCATTTTCTTTAATTGTTGAATCCATGGTTCCTATGGTATCTTCAGCATCTGAGATTCTGTCTTCTATCTCTTGTATTCTATTGTTGATATTTGCATCTATGACTCCTGATTTCTTCCCAAGGTTTTCTATCTCCAACATTGTCTCCCTTTGCGATTGCTTAGTTGTTTCTACTTCTGTTCTTAGATTTTGTATGGTTTTGCTCAGATCTTTCAGTTGCTTGTTTGTGTTTTCCTGTAATTCTTTAAGGGATTTTTGTGTTTCCTCCTTTATGACTTCTACTCGTTGACCCATGTTCTCTTGTATTTCTTTGGGTGATTTTTGTTTCTCCCCCTTATTGGGATTCATTTTTTGCTCTATATTCTCCTGGATTTCTTTAAGTAATTTTTGTGTCTGCCTTGTATGGGCTTCTAGTTTTTGATCTATTTTCTCCTCTATTACTTTAAGAAATTTATCTACGTGATCCTCAATCTGCATCTTTACCAGTGATTTTAGATCTGAGTCTTGTTTTTCTGGTGTGTTGAGATATCTGGGATTTAATTGTGTTTGTCTTGCAATGGCTTCTAGCTTTTGATCTATTTTCTCATGTATTACTTTAAGAGATTTATCTAAGTGTTCCTCTATCAGCATCCTGACCAACCTTCTAAGAAGAAAAATCACTAAATTTAAAGTATAAAACTTTAAGTGTTTTTGGCTATATTTACAATAATGTGTGAATATTGGCACTGTTTAATGCCAGAAATATTTTATGACCCTAAAAATAAAAGCTCACCGTATACTTGTTGGTGACTACCCCCAGTTTCTTCCTCCTGTCAACCTAGAGGAGAACTCCTGAAACCAGTCCTATGTTCTCTCTCTCTCTCTCTCTCTCTCTCTCTCTCTCTCTCTCTTCACCATTTTTGAAGATCCTACTTAAATGGAATCCATGATCTGTGGCCTTTGCTGTAACATGGTATTTTGAAGAGTCATCCATACACCCATGCAATATGTATGGATTTGAAAGATTTTTACCTGTATAGTACTTTACTACAGAAAATAGACTCCTCATCCATTATCAGTTAATGAATGTAGGTGTGTGTGTCTATCTGTGTGTGTGTGTGTATGTGTGTGTGTGTGTGTGTGTGTGTGCACATCATATGTGTGCAACAGCATGCACAGTGAAGTCAGAAGACAAACTTCCACCTTATTTGACCTAGGGACTCATTGTTGTTTTTTTCCAAGGTATACACCACAGTATATGGCTCACAAGTGTCTAGAGAACATCCCGTCTTTAGTTCCCATCTCTTCATTGGAGCACTAGAAATTCAGGCGTCCACACTAGGCATTCTGCTTTTACATGGGTTCTGGGGACTCAAACTCAGGTATTCCTGTTTACACAGTAAGCTCTTTTACTCAGTGAGCTGTCTCCTAGCCTCTACCTATGAAGCTTCTGTCACTTAGCTCTAAGGAGTGTTGTGGTGGCCTTATGGTGAAATTTGTGTGGACATGTCTCTTGGTTAGACACCTAGGAATGGAGCTGGTAGATCATACTGAACATTTTGAGGATCAAGTTGTTTTCCTCAGAAGCTCCACCAGGTCACATTCTCATCAGCAAAGAGAAGTTCTGGTTTTCCCACAGAATCTGTAATACTGGGTATTTTGTGGGTTTTATCTGTCTTATTAAATACAACCTAGAGGGTATGATACCCTGTGTCTTACCTTGTGTCTGAGGTCCATTTCTCTGATCGACAAAGACTTTAAGCACACTTGGTTGTGCTCATTTTCATTTCTTTGTATCCTGCTTAGAGAAATGGTTTCAAATTCTTCCCACATTTTAAAGTCAGAGTGTTCCTGTTTTTATCATTGGGATGTTTAAGTTCTAAAGGACTGTCCTTGGAGCCAAACTGACACTATCTTTAGGAGTTCTGGGGGAGCCTGCTCACAAAAGCTCATCATAGCTGGCCTTGTTGAGTTCCAGGGTGGTTTGTAGAAGTTGTTCCCCATAACTCCCTGGATTTGAATACTTGGTTCACGGTTGGTGACTCTTTGGAAAGGATTAGGAGGTGTGTCCTTGTTGGAAGAAGAGGCTTAAAAAAGACTCAGGCCACTCCTAGTGTGTATTTTGTGTCTGTTGTGGTTCAAGATGTGAGTTCTCAGCTGTTCCTTCTGCCATGCCTTTGCTTTGCCATTATGAATTCTAACCTTCTGGAAAATAATCCCAAATAAACACATTGTCTTATAAATTGCCTGGATCATGATGTTTGATCACAGTGATAGAAACATAACCAAGACAAATAATTACTGTATCTTCTAGAAAGAAAGGGAATAAAGGAAACATGGCAGTTTCATCTGAACATCTAGTCACCCTTCCCAATCTGTTGAATGCAATTCTGCCTTAATTACATGAGGCCTTGGGTTCTTAGGGAAGAGACTAGGGGATAGAGGTGAGAGAGGATAAGGAGAGGAGGGTCTATCTATGATCCTTGGAGAAGCCATCATTACTGCTAGTTGAAGGCAACCCAGAATGGTTGCCTTAACGCCTCCTATGCTCCTACCCATAACTCCTCACCCACTGAAAATAACCCTAATAAGTGTACTGGTCCTCCCAGTGAGCTTAGGTAAAGTGAGGACTTAGAAAGAAATGTAGACCTTGTTTAGTTCTCCCCATGGAAGGATCTTAGCACAAAATCCTTTATGTATTCTAGAAATATTGCCTCATCAGTGCTTAGAGTTTAAGGGTTTCTTATGTTTCATGGGTTGTGTTTTCTTCAGCAGTGATGTGGGGCTCACTCCCGTAGACTTGTAATAAAGAAGTCACTTTATGTGTTGCTTATGCTGTGATTCCTTGATTAGGAAACTAGTGCTGGAAGTCATGACAATTTGTACCTGTGTTTCCTTCCAAGAAGATTGTTCTTCTGGCTTTTATGTTTAAATATTTATCCTAAGTGGTGTGTGTGTGTGTGTGTGTGTGTGTGTGTGTGTGCATGTGTGTTCATGTGTGTGTGTATGTGTGTTCATGTGTACAGCTTGAGGTAAGAGCCCAAACTCACTTTTGTTTGTGGATATTGAGTACTTATAGCACCTTTTATTGAAATCCCAGATTGTTCCTAATTGAATGATATTGGCACACTTCATTAAAAGTCAGCTCATCCAGGCTTATGGTCTACTTGGTACTCGACCCTACTCATCAATTCGATTTGTATCTGTATGCCTGTGCCATGCTGTAAGATTTTAAATCAGGACATTTTTAAGACCTCTAAGCTTGTTTTACATTTTCAGTATTGCTTATCTATTATAATGTTTTGAATTTCCATGTCAATTTCAGGGTCACCTTGCCCCTACAGGAGTGACAGCATTTGATAACAATTACATTCTGTCTGCAGATCAATACAGGCAATGCAGTGCCTCTTTAATGCTATTGACTCTTCCAATCTGTGGTCATGGATAATCTTTCCATTTTATAAAGTATTTAATCACTTTCAATGTTATTTAGTTTTTAATATATAGCTTTCCCTCATTAGTTCAGATTATTCCTAAGTATTTTTTCCTTTCAGTGCTAATTTATTTTTCATCTAGTTTGCTGTTAACATATATACATACATATACATGCATTCATACACACATATATACATATATGTTTGTTAACAGTAAACATTGATATATATATACATCTTGAAAAAGAAAAATAATATGTTATTTTTATTGATAACCCTTCATTTATTGAGTTCAAGAATTCCATGAAATGTTGGGGTTTCCAACATATAAGATTAAATCACCTGCACACACTTACTCCTCGCAGTGCCTTACTGCTGAGTGGAGTGATGAGAACTGACATTACTTGCTTAGCTTCTGACCTTTATGGGAAAGTCCTTAGCCTGGTTCTCTGTCTGTGGCCTGAAACTAATGGATGACAGCTGAGCAAATGATAGTCCAAGTAAGACACTGGAGAAGAAAGGCTGGGAGGGAGGGAGGTCCTTTACAGGGGACATGTTCTACCATAGCTCTGAGCACCTGTTTGATCATGTGTAGGCCCAGGAGATGCATAAGAAAGCTAAGCCACTAACCTTTGACCAGCTTCCAGGCTCTGTGAAAGCACTCACTTGAAAACAGAGACTAACACATTGGTCCATTTGTGTTTTGGACAATGTGCCATAGAGGTAAATAAAGTAGGTAAATTCCTAAAATGGCAATGGGAGAAGGCTCCCACTCATCCTCAGGCAAGGAATTCTTGGTCGGTTTATTTCTCTCATCTTCCTCCAGGATCTCCTTCTAGAACAAAGCCTGTTGTTGCTTTCATGAGTACTGTTGAGGTGTCTCAGAGCAGGGGAGAAGACAAGGGGTACCTAAGGCACAAATTTGTACTTACTAGCCACTTTAAAAAGATAATTTCAGAGTTACTAAAAACACCTTTATTTCCAGAATTCTGAAGTTGTAGAGTCTCACAGTTCTTAATAGAATTTTAAGATTACTTTTATGAACAGGTACATTTGGGTTTCCTCTATCAGCCATTCTCACATCTAAATGTGATGATTGGAAGTGGCAGCCAACCTCTTTCTGTGTTGCTGAAGATGCAGGTTGCACCTGCTACCACACACAGTGCAACCACAGAAGAGGGTCACATGGGTTATAGCCACTGACATGTATAATACAACCATAGATGAGGGTCAAATGGGATCATAGCCAATGACATGTACAGTACAACCATAGAGGGTCACATGGGATCATAGCCAATGACATGTACAGTACAACCATAGAGGGTCACATGGGTCATAACCACTAACATGTACAGTGCAACCACAGAGGAGGATCACATGGGTCATAGCCACTGACATGTACAGTATAACCATAGAGGGTCACATGGGTCATAGCCACTGACATGTACAGTGCAACCACAGAGGAAGGTCACGTGAGATTCTTAGCTCTACGTCTCCATGCTTTTCCAATATTGAACACAATGGAATTTTAAACATTTGAAGTCATGGTTCAGCACTTTATACATCATAGAGTTCACAATAATGACAGCATAGTTAATAACAAAATCACCAATGTATAGAAAAGTTTTAAAATGTAACCTTTTTTATTATATCTCCATTTGTGTGTGTGTGTGTGTGTGTGTGTATGTGTGTGTGTGTAATGAAGGTTGTTTTTTTTTTAATTTTATAACATACAGGAAAACAATGAGAAAATAAATCTAGCAGCTTTAAGATAAAACCCTGCAACTGCTAAAGGTTACTAGGAGGAGATTGCTCAGGTACATATAATGTGTGTTTGGGGGGGTGTTTTGTTCATGAACCATGCTTCGTTGCTTGGTGTACTTGGGTGCCAAAAGGTGTCCCACTCCTTGAAGTGCTATTTGGGTGTGAAAAACCAGCCATTGCCTTTAGCTACTGAGATGTGGCTTCAAACCTCAAGTATATTTTGCAGAAGAAGGTGCTGCTGTGGGTGTGGCAGACCAAAGCCAGTTCCATTATGGAAAGAGTAAGACTGTGCTCAAAGACTACCTAGTTTGAATGTTAGAAAACATCTCCTCTTATACGACAAAAACTTCAGGTCTCTGAAGAGGGAAATTGAAGAAGACATCAGAAAATGGGAAAATCTTCCATGCTCGTGGGTTAGCAGGACTAATATAGTCAAAATGGCAATCTTGCCCAAAGCAATATACAGATTCAATGCAATTCCCATCAAAATCCCAACTCAGTTCTTCATAGAGCTAGAAAGAGCAATTCTCAAATTCATCTGGAATAACAAAAAACCCAGGATAGCTAAAACTATCATCAACAGCAAAAGAATTTCTGGGGGAATCAATATCCCGGACCTCAAGCAATATTACAGAGCAGTGGTATTAAAAACTGCATGGTATTGGTTCAGTGACAGGGAAGCGGATCAATGAAATAGGATTGAAGACCCAGAATTGAACCCACACATCTATGGCCAATTGATCTTCGACAAAGGAGCTGAAAACATCCAGTGGAAAAAAGATAGCCTTTTCAACAGATGGTGCTGGCTCAACTGAGGTCAACATGCAGAAGAATGAGAATTGATCCACTCTTATCTCCTTGCACTAAGCTCAACTCCAAGTGGATCAAAGACCTCCACATAAAACCAGACACACTAAAACTAATAGAAAAGAAACTGGGGAAGACCCTTGAGGACATTGGCTCAGGGGAAAAATTCCTGAACAGAACACCAATTGCTTATGCTCTAAGAGCAAGAATAGACAAATGGGACCTCATAAAACTACAAAGTTTCTGTAAGGCAAAAGACACTGTCAAAAGGATAAATCGGCAACCAACAAATTGGGAAAAAATCTTCACCAACCCCACATCCGACAGAGGGCTAATCTCCAATGTATACAAAGAACTCAAGAGGTTAGACCCCAGAAAACCAAACAACCCTATCCAAAAATGGGGTACAGAGCTAAACAGAGTCTTTTCACCTGAAGCAATTCGGATGGCTGAGAAACACCTTAAAAAATGTTCAACATCACTAGTCATTAGGGAAATGCAAATTAAAATAACCCTGAGATTTCACCTCACACCAGTCAGAATGGCTAAGATTAAAAACTCAGAAGACATCAGGTGTTGGCGAGGTTGTGGAGAAAGAGGAACACTCCTCCACTCCTGGTGGGAATGCAAGCTGGTACAACCACTCTGGAAATCAGTATGGCGGTTCCTCAGAAAACTGGGTGTGATACTTCCGGAGGACCCAGCCATACCACTCCTGGGAATATACCCAGAAGATTCACCAGCATGCAATAAGGATACATGCTCCACTATGTTCATAGCAGCTTTATATATAATAGCCAGAAGCTGGAAAGAACCCAGATGTCCCTCAACAGAGGAATGGATACAAAAAATGTGGTATATATACACAATGGAGTACTATACAGCCATTAGAAACAATGAATTCATGAAATTCTTAGAGAAATGGATGGAGCTGGAGAATGTCATACTAAGTGAGGTGACCCAGTCTCAAAAGAATACCCATGGTATACAGTCACTGATAAGTGGATATTAGCCTAGAAGCTTGGAACACCAAAGACACAAATCACATATCATGTGATGTCTCACAAGAAGAAAGGAGTGGACACTGGTGCTAGAATGGACCAAAACATCATTGTGGGAGAGTACAAGAACAGTAAAGTGGGAGGGGTGGATGCGGGAGCAGGGGGAGGGAAAAGGACATGTGGGACCTTTGGGGGTGGGGAACCAGAAAAAGGGAAATGAATTGTAAATATAGAATATATACAATAAAAAAAATCAAAAAAAAAAAAAGAAAAGAAAAGAAAACAGCTCCTCTAAGAGGCAGGATGCAGACTGGGAAGAGATATGAGCACAGAGCACAGTGGGAGGGTAGGACTCCACACTGCTCTTCTCTGTCCCGGAATCCTGGCACAGCATCTGATGCTCTCACAAGCTCACCTTGTTATACAGCTACTCAAGAGATTCCTTCACAAGCCAGTGACAGTGGTGCCTCATGCCTTTATTGCTGGGGAATAGGACAGGCAACTGGATGTTCAGCTTTAGCACTGAAAGGGAGTCACATGGGTGGCTAGTCGTATTCTTGGGTTGTTGTTTTTGTTGAACTCCACACAGAGCACAAAACATAGAACTATTGTAATATTTGTTTTGTTGTATTTTGTTTCTTTGTTTTTGTCCTTAATAAGAGTTCTCTCTATGGTCAGAGACACTGCCTTGAATTCGGGACCTTGCTTAAGGATAAAGTTAACCAAGGGAAGTTGACGGATGTACTTGCTGCAATGCTGACCAAGTTCTAAGTATAGACAGACTAATTTTTCTCTGCCTGAGCTCTAGGAATTTCATTTTGGGGTTTTGTATGCTGCCCACCAGGTCTCCAAACACAAAGCAGACTCTGCAATGCTCTTCACTTTGTATCATCTGATCCCTTGCAAATTCTCCACCTGCTTATCAGAGTGTGGTTCCAGGAACAACTGATCAGCCTCGGAGGATAGTTACCAGAGCTGGAGAGCATGCTATCTGGATCTTTACTCGACCCTTATACAGTGCTCAATAGGGAGGCAGGATGCAGTTTACAAAGATCACTGGATGAGGGCTGAGGTGTAGGAATGTTAGTCCCAGCTCTGCCTCTGGTTCTTTGGCCTCTGCTGCTCTAAGTGGCTTGGTTTTATGGACCTTCCTCTGCAAAGTGTACTGGATCAGAAACTTTGCAAGTGTGCTGTGCAAACTGAAAGCCTTCTTAGAGTTGCTTCGGCTGTGCTGGGATGTGAGACAAGGACTGGTTAGAGGGATCTGCCTACTCCTTTCAATCAAGACTGCTTAAATTCTCTTTGTCTTCAATGTTTGAGATTCTAGCACAGAACTTTCTTAGGAAAGATTTGAGGCCTTGAGAATCTGTTTATGGAAGGCTGCTCTTGCTTATGCAACTTGTGCCATTATTGTGTACACTGAGACTGCGCAACACCAGAATACACATGAGTCTGTGGCAGCAACGAAAGAATCGTTCACATCTCTTCAGTGAAATTAGCAGAAAGAAAGGATTCTGGGGTGAAACAGTGTGTTCCACATGGCTGGCAATTGTGTGTGTTCATTGATAATGATGATGGCACAAGCATTCTGACAGTAGCTAGATATTTTTGGTGTATTCATGTTCTTTTCTACTATAGTGCGTTTTTTAAAATTTCTGTCATATTTTGCCAAACAATAAATAAAGAAGGTGTTAATATTCATGAGATGTTTCAGGAAGAAATTGTTCAGTTTATTTTGCTCTCAGGGACACAGCCCACCACAGAGAAGATGCTGTACTTGTAGTTAGAGAATAAAATAGTAACGATGATAACAAAGATCTGCCTAATTCTCCGGGGCACATTAGAAGCACAGAGAGTTGCCTGGACTCATTTATGATGGTTAAGCATATTGCAGTCCACCATAGCTCACTTTTATGTGCCTTGATTTAGCCCCAGAGTATACCTGAGCCTGTCCTAACTGCCTCACGCACAGCAGAAACTTGGGCATGGTTGAAGAACCAAAAGTCCTCTTTCTTACTCCAATATAAAGTATCCCCAGCCACCAGTATCTCTGCATTCCTCAGGAGATCTTGCTTTTCTTAAGGAAGAGGATCCTGTATCGGCAGAGTACAGATCATCGTATTCTGCCCATGCTTGAAGCTCAGTGTGTTTTTGAAGGTGACAAATAAGGATAACAACTGTATCTTAATGTCAATTAGTGTGCACTCTGGCAGAAGCCACACAGGTTTTGCAGTCTTTGTGTGCTGGTGCTTCATCTTTTCTTACTCTGGGGTCATCAATGATGGGCCCAGACCCAGCCTTGGAGCCTACCCAATGTGAGTTGACAAGGCAAGAGAAGAATGATCATTTTAAGCAATGGTGGAGGCATTTGGCATATTCCTTAGGGTTCTTTAACATATAGTGAAGAATAAAAAACTCAACTGAGAACTTTGGTTTATAAACATGGTAAAATGATCATATCCTTTAACATAATTCCCAACCCAAAATATTCCCTGCTTTATTCATAAGAGCAGCTAGAGTTAAAGATGAAGACCATGCTGTATTTACAATGAACATCTTAGCGTCATATCTCCCTTTGTTCACTTATTCTGTATAATGCAGAATAGCAAACAGTGCCTTGTTAGAGCCAATCTCCCTAGATTTGAAATTTGATGGTATTATCTGTGAGTCATGTGACCTTGTACTTCTCTAATATCTCATAAATCAACTTTCCAGAAGGTAAATGTATATGACAATAATACCTATATCATAGGGATTTTATTAATATGTAAGTGGTGTATGTAATATGTAAGTAATTTATAGGCAAAAATTTTGTAACTGGCCCATTAGACATTCTGTACCATGTTTCTATGATCATTATCTACCCATCTGAGCTTCTTCTGTTTCATCTCTAAACATGGTGTTGTGACAAGAACATTTGTAGGTTACAGGAAGCTTTATAATGTCTCTTTTGATATCCTTTCCACATCACAAATACTCAGTAAATCAGAACTGTCATTTTTATGTGGAGGGTTTATTCTAAACCTTGACCTCATTTACCTGCTGTATGGTTGGAATGAGCCTGGTGTCTTTCTCCTCCCTTGTTTTCCCAAAGGAGGGGGACACACATGCTCCTTTCATTTCCTACTGCTCCAGATTAGGATTTCCACCAGGAATTGTTTCTCACACAAAGCAACACATGCTAGTTTGCTCGTTGGTTGATATTTGCTACTGAGGTAGACCTGTAACTTATTGACTCAACATCTGAACAGTGACTGTAATATAGTATCTAGGTTTTGATTATGGCCAGTCCACTGAGGAGAGATACATTTTGTCCCCTCCCTAGCTTTCCAATTAGTCTTTAGTAGCACATGAATCAGTAATAGAGTTGAGATGAGGATTGAATACTCTGGTGCAATAGGGCATTGGACACAAAACCTCTAGTTTGTAAGAAGGTCTACACTTCTAACACCTTACCTGTCAAATCAGTCCCTTTTACTAGATTGTCTTTAAGAAATCATTTCCAACATCAGCCTTGTCACAATATGACATTAGAGACTCTGGATTACTTCCTGATTTGGCATCCATATAGCTATTTTTGCATCCTGATTCCTTATGCCATCATTAAATTTAGTCCAATGAAATAGTAATCTAATACTGCTGCATATTAACATTTATATTCTCAAAATTAGTTAAAGCAGATTGTTTTATGCAGAAAACAGCAGATACTTAAAATGTGCACATGATTACCAGTTGCCAAAAATTCAAATTCTTTGATTAGTCATGGCCAAACATTTTGAGATCATCCAAGGATTTACAAAAATTAATCCAATTATATGGATATATTTCCTTTGTGGGTCCTATTGATGACTGTTTGGGGAAAATAGAATATTGAAAACATCAATATGTTTCAGAGAGAAATCTTTTTAGCCAAAACATTATGAGAGATTTTGCTCTAATCCGTTCAGATGTTCTGAAAGGTAGATTAGATAGATTATTCAGGTTTAGCCACCAAGGAAATTAAAACCCCAAAAGAATGAGAGGTTCATCTATCTCCCAGCAAGGCAGGGGCACAGCTTGGGTTAGAATGCAAATAACAGTGTTCTCTAGACTTAGAAAAAAACAGTGTGTGAGCCAAAATATGTATTTAGAAAACACATCTAGAGTAAAATGGTCCTGCTGGAGTATTTGTTTTGTTATTATTCAGTATCCCATTGCTATCTTATTATGGTAGGTGTTGTAAGAAGCAAAGACCATCAGGAGTAAAAAGAAACTTGAAAACCAGAGGCCATCCCAAGACATCAACAAAGGAAACGGCTGGAATCAGAGGAGAGAAAGGCAGTGTGTACCTGGAGGTGAGTGTGACCACCTTTGCCAGGAGGCTATGTGCAGGCCATCGCCATTTACATCTTTACAGAGTTGAAATTGATTCAATGTGAATTCATGTTTGTGTGTTCATCTAATTCTTGAAGATTGTTTTTGTCTTGTTGCTACTATAATAGAATGGGTCACTTTCTCTCTCTCCCACCCATTTGTCTCCTTCTTTCTCCATCTTACCTGATTTTTATGTATTTCACTTCCAAATAACTTCTAAGGCTATTGACAGGGAATTCTTCAGGTATTTATATATATACATACATATATATATATGTGTGTGTGTGTGTGTGTGTGTGTGTGTGTGTTATATGGAAGAAATGAGGCGTTGTATAAAAAAGGAAGGAGGGGGTGAGATAAAAGGCATAAAGTGGGATAGAAAATGGGTTTCTAAGAAAGGGGATGATGAAGAGGGGAGTGAGATAAAGGAAAGTCTTGGGGGGAAAACTATTAAAAATGGATTGAAGACCAAACACTGCTTACTAGCAAATGTTTCTTTGGCTCTAAGGACATTCTAGATGTACCTGGTCACACATTTTCTCATTATATTCTTCATCCTGAACAATTTACTTCAAAGTATGTACTACAAATTGTTCATAAAATTCTATAAGACGTGATTGTCTCCTTTATGTTTCTGACTCTGGTCTTCCAAGTTCCTAGAAGGTTAGATTATCCACTATTGACCAGAAGATGCCAAAAAAGGACCTAGGATCTAAAGTTGAATTTGTAGGAGTATGAATTTTTGTTTTGGCTATTTATGTGGCTCTGGGAATATCACTGACCACACTTACACTTTCAAAATGACATAAATCTGCTCTTTCTTCATAGTCCTGTTGCAACAAAATTCATCTATATAATAGCCTAATGCGAGGTAGCACGGGAAGATCAGGTACCTACAGCTACAATAAATTATTATTTATATTCCTGTTATTAAAGAATCCAAACGTGGGTCTTTGAGGTGCCAATCTATTTCTGCTCAGTTCACTGAGATTGCTCCTATAGTTGCTTTACCAAGGTTGTGAACAGCTTTGGGACCCTCAGAGCTGAGCTGTTCAAGGAGAATTCTCTTCCCAGTTGAGCCTTTGTTTTTTGCATAATGCCATAGACCAGGGTCAGGTTCAATCAAGTAAGGTTTCATACTAATGGGTTTAGGTTGGTGTGAAAGGAAGAGGGAGCCATAGGGCATATGCATATGTATGCAGACTTTGGGGGGTCAGGTTTGAAGTTTTGTTAAATCTGCAAAAATAACAGATATTGAGTTAAATTACAATCTAATGACAGTTTGCTCTGGGGCCTAAAGCAGAAAAGGTTATTGGGATTCTTATGTCTAACTACATGCTGGGTCAAAGTATATCTTTTTTTAAAAAGATAATATGGATCTTTAGTCTAAAAGCAGTCACCAGTAATAATAAGAAAAATACTTGGAACATTTAGAAATAAGTGAAACTTTTTAGACTTTGTTTAGATCATTTATGTAAATATATTATACAGAGTATAAATGTATACTTATTAATATTTTTAGAGAATTGAGATGAAAACATACAGCAGTTGTGATCTTTAAAGATTTTGAGCATTGATGGTTTCAGGATTACTATATACATGTGATGTTCTTAAATGCCTTACAATATGAACTTTTAACATTCTGGAAAACTAGAGAAATACTTAACACACAAAGCTCTATACATTGATTGAGAAATTGGACTTATCGGGTTGAAGTGAAGTGGTTTGGGAATTTAGGAAACCAGATAGTGAGAAGTGTAATTTGTAATAGATAGAAGATGAATCAAAATATATGAAATGCCAAAGAGCAAAAAGTAGAGCCGGGTGTTACACTGATCCATACCCTGGTTGGTGAACAGATTGGCTTTTCTCTGCTCTAAATCTCCTTGCCTCTAAGGATATCTGCTTGAAATACAGTTATTTGTATGTGATCTGTATTCTATCTTAACTAACTTCTCACATTCTCAATTGTTGTAATTTGTGATAACTTTTAGGTACCTAGTTTTCTCTCTCATAGAACCAGGCAGAAATAAAAAATAAATGGTCCCTAGTGATTTTCTCAGGCAGAACTCCTTAGGGAAAAGTCATGGAAGAGAAAGAATGAAAGTTTCATGAGGCAGATTTAAGTCACTGTGGTTACATTCCATCTAAAATAGACAATGGTGATTAGGATTTGGAACATACCAGGTAATGAGAAGAGTTAGATTTAAAACAATATGGGAAAGATTTCAACAAGCTAGGAAAAGCATGAGCAGGCTGGATTGGAGATGTGCTAGTGAACTCCAAGTACAGAACCTTTCTGCGGTAGGGCTAAGCTTAATCAGAGGGGCAGAGCATGTTTATACTGTTTCAAGTGAGATGGGTTGAAATAGAAGGTATAATCTTGTGGCAGGTCATAGTAAGAAGAGGGGGCTTCTGATGTGGTGTTCTATGTTCTCCCTCAGTAAGTGGCTATGACCACATGTTGTAGGCATGTGACTGTGCTAGTACAGATATTACACGTGAGAGGAATGGGAACAGGAGAGAAGGTCTAACAGTAGCCTGACAAAGACCCAAAAGGCAAGCATTGTCTGAATACTGATCTCTGTGAGCCACCATTGCTAAGCAAATTAAAAGGGTCACAGAAGGCAGCACCAGGACAGGTTCTACAATCAAGTAGATCTAGATTTGATGCATTTCCACTTAGCAAGAATTTGCGGCTTTTGTCCATATTATTTGCACCTTGATTCCTCATTTGAATATGAGAATATTTTTGGGTTCCAAAAATTAATTGTGCATGAAAATATAAAGACTTTTTTCATCTCAGAAGCATTTGTTGTAAAACAGTTTCCTTTTTTTGTATATTCATCCCAGCAACTTCATGAGAGATACTGTTACTATACTCAGTATCTAGATGTGCAAGTTGGTACCAAAAAGGAAAATAATTTGCGTCCAATTGCACAGCTTCATGGTGGAGAAAAATTTCAAATTTCCAACAAGTCTAACTCCATAAACTAACCAGTAAACAAGTAAACACTGTCTAGCCCCACCATATCATCTGAAGGATTTCCTGTCTTCATTTCTGAAGGAGCTGTAACAGGTAATCACACCATCTGGTTCCAATGTTGTGTGACTGGTACACTGTCAGGAAGAGGGCCTTAGCTAAGCAGTTGGGACAGGACATCTGGAAGGCAGGCTAGCCTTTTGAGTACAGTAGAGAGCCATGGACATTCCTGATGTGGGGGCAGCTAAGGAAGGTGGCATTGCCTAAACTGCAAGGAGGGCCCATCTTACTACAAACCGTCTTTCAGGAGTTCATCATGTGCCAATTTCGCACATGCTGAGCATGAAATATTTTTTCAGAGATCTATCCCTGCCCTGGACATTAAGTTAGAAGGAGGAAGAAGAAGAGAAGGAGGAGGAGGAGGAGGAGGAGGAGGAGGAGGAGGAGGAGGAGGAGGAGGAGGAAGAAGAAGAAGAAGAAGAAGAAGAAGAAGAAGAAGAAGAAGAAGAAGAAGAAGAAGAAGAAGAAGAAGAAGAAATTGCAAACAGAAGAGAGGAAATAGCTGTTAAGGGGAGATACTTCTGTGTATGTTGCAGGGGTAGAGAGGCCATGGTGGTTTGAATGAGAATTTCTCCCATTCAGTCATTTGAACACTTGGTGAGGTTAGAGATGGTTCACCCTTGCTGAAGAAAAGACCTCAGTGGGGGTAGCCTTTGAGAATTTAATGTCTCAAACCACATCTGATTTGTTCTCTCTCCTTCATGGTTGCGTTAAAAGATATGGTTTCTCAGCCTCTTGCTCTTACCACCATGCCTGCCACTTGCTGTGATGCTTCTTCCATAATAGACTCCATCTCATTGGAATGATAAGCACAAAGAAACTCTTATCTTCTACCTTGGTCAAGGGTCTTATTACAGCAACAGAAAAGTAACCAATACAGAGGATAATTATGCAAGGAAGATTACTGACACACCTGGTAGAAATAGAAAAGGTGTGAGAAACTGGAGCTTCTGACAGGACTTAGATGGTTTGTCAGGGTCCTTCCCTGATCTTCTTGCTATATGTTCATCTCTCAAGTATGAGTGACCTTCACCATCCTTTCATTATGTGTTAAGTGAACATGACTGTACTTCTAAGTACTAGAAGAAAACAAGTAAGGACAGAATGGCTAAACTAGACTTTGGTACCTTTGGGGAAGCATCACTGTTTCTGAAAATGAAGAGGTTACCGTTAGATCCATGGAAGCTTGGTATGTGGAAGAAGAAGAGCTGGTGGGAGCCAGTAGTATAGCGTGCAGCAGGTATAAGATGGGTTGAAATAGGCCAAATGGGGAAGAAACCACTGAGTATCTTAGTTTGACATATCAGAAATTTAACTCCCTCTCTCTTAACACAACCATGAAGGAGAGAGTGAACAAATATCTAATTTAGCTCTCATTGGACTAAAATCAATGTTTCCTTAGTGATACCTTTCTATAGACTTGTAGAAAGAACCAGTGTCCTTTCTTTCCTTATCCTAGACACTACTGCTCCCTTGACATATGACCCACTCCCCCAACTTCACAGACAGAAGTTCAATAGGGTGAGTTATGTTTCCATGCCCTAGCTCTGTTTTTGCATCTGTGATCACATCTCCTTCCCTTACCACAGCCAGCATGATTTTCCTGCTTGTAATATGGCACATGTGGCAAAGGGCCCATCCAGAAAATCTAGATAACCTCTTGACCATAGTGCCACATCTGGAAAGTCCCTTTTGATGTATGGTGATATTAGCACAGATTTAAACAATCGGAGGACTACCATCTTGTCATTATGTCTACTTCCATAGTCTCCATCTTCATAAAGCATAAGACAGAAAAAGATAGCAAACCCTATAGCAGTAAAAATAGAGAAATTTTGTATATTCCTTCCTCAGTGTAGTAACAGTAAAATAAAAACCACTATATTATTTACTTTTCTGTTGCATGATAAACACCATGATCAAGGAAACATTAAGTGGGTTTATTTGCACTTTTGATTCCAGAAGGATTAGAGTCCATTGTGACAGCAAGTGGTTGGCATCATTATGAAATGAGAAGTGAGTGAAAAGCAGAGAGATCACAACTTCAGAGTGGACTGAGTCTGGTATAAGACTATAAGCTCTGATAGCATCTCCGAAACAGTGAAATTATCTGAGGACTATGCTCAAAGATGATACTGTATGAGATTATTTTATTCAACCCCCCAAATCATTATTGTGTCCATAATATATGTATTGAACTTAGGTTTTCTTGGTCAAGTCATTTAGGAATGAAAAGCTTCAGCTGGAGTGAAGACACAATCATATTGGTTAGTATTCTACCTCATGTCTGTTGTCCCTCTTCTGGTTCTGGCTTCCTGGTTTGATCTGATGTTACTTAGTCATCTCTATTCTGAAATTTCTAGCCAATGTACATATATGCATCTATATTCATGCATAGCTGTGACTGCAACTATGTTATACTAATAACTCAAGTCTAAATATTCTATTAATCATTTCATCATCAGACTCTGCTGTGGGGTAAATTGGTTTTTAACTATCCAGTGTTGACATGGCATGCCAGGAATTATATCAGATTGCTATCCAGTGTTGACATGGCATGCCAGGAATTATATCAGATTGGTGATCAGGCACTGAAAGATGGAGCATTAGTACTTACACTACAGAGACATGGGTATTTTATACCTCATACGTGTATAAAATGATAGAATTAGCATGGGGAACAAATGGTTCTAAGTATTATGGCATTGTTCTGAAAAATGTGAAGTGTCCTGTAAATGGTAAGTCACCTGGTTTGCTATTGTGGACTTAAAATAACTATGAGCCTAAAGAATATTTTTCTAAGCAAAAAGCAGGTGTCAAACTATCAGCTCAATGGAAACAATATCTATTTTTCTTTAGTCCTAACTAAAAAGAAACCTCAATTCATGAACTCCTAGCACCTGAGATGATAAAAAAAAAAGAGTTAAAAGTTGTGAAGGAAAAATTGAACTAGCATCCAACAAAGTGGCATGCCCTATTGTCAAGCAAGAAGCAAGAGAAATGATTACAAAGAAAACACTCAGGAAATAATCAAAGACGGAAGCTTGTGAGTTTAGGAGATTCAATGGTAGTTAAGGTTGTTTCCTGTTGTGTGGAAAAGTCCAATTTAAAACCAAGTGCACAGACGGTAACAGTGTTTAAATGGGCTGGAACAGTGAAAGTTTGTAATGACACAGTAGCCACTGGAAGTTAGGTCATACTTGCTGTGATTTGCTCAAGACTGTAGAGATATGCATACTGTATTGTAGACTTGATAGTTATTCAACATGATTAAACCTTGAACAGATATGGGAGACCTGAGGAGCTGGTAAGGAAATTAAGCTCTAAGCCTTGTGATGCTTTTCTCATTTTTCCATTGATTTACAGTGTGGAATATCAGATTTAGCAGTCATAAGTCTGACTCCCTGAGATGTTCATATTTAGAGCTGTGTGTGAAATCAGTTTGGCTTCCAGTCTTTAAGTCCTCTCATCTTATATAGAGAATTCTAGGTAACCATGCCTTTAAAACCCAGAACTCCCCATTGTATAGCCGAAGTTTGACACGTAGCTACTAAGCAACACTCACCAAGTTTTGGATCTTAAGCTTGCAGCAGACTAGCTATGTTCTAAGTCCTCACAGCTGACATGCCTTATGAGTGTTCATCTTCATGACATGTGCCTCATTTGCATGTTGGTTAAATATTCATGAGTGTTCCTTCTCAATGAGATTCTTTGTCACTCACTGGGTGTATAAAAACAAATGGTGGGATCACATGAACAGAAAAATAGATATGTGGTTTTATTTTTCTAAGGGTTCAACATAAAATGTCTCCTTAACCTTCCTCCCTTCCCCAGTATGAGGAAAGCATAACTGTCCTAGGATCTACAGAAGAGATTAAAGATTTGTGTTTTAGGAAGTTTATGTTCAGGGAGATAGCAGACTAGGACACAGACTAGTAGATGAGGAATGTCTTGAATCTCTGTACCAAAAGTTAGACGGGCAATGGGAGACACATAGGAAGTGGCTGTAGATCTATGAAGTTTGAGAAATGTGGCATTCAAAACACATTGGCCAATGAGTTAGGGGGAAAGAAGTGCTCTAAGCAGAGAGGCCCTCACCAGCTTCTTGTAGGAACACCTACATTTAATTAATAAAAATCTCATTAACAGACTCATAGTAACAAAAGCCTAGGCCATCCCCAAACGTCCTGGAGCTGCCAAAGAGTAAATAGAGGGACAAGGAAGAAGAGGAGCCTCCAAGTCTCCTCATGATTCAGACAGGATTTAATTTGCATTTAAAGCACAAGCTCATAGCTCATGATCTTGCATTGTAAAGCAAAGTCGTATCCACTACAAGTGAGTGAGGTCCCTTCTCTTAAGACTTTTCAGTGTAGAAACTAGATCCTATAAAGCTGACCATGCCGATTATGTAAGTGGCAGGTCCTTTGCATTTGCAGTACCCCAACAAGGGAGGAATTACTTACAGGAACATACAAAGACTCGTTATGCATTAATAGAAGCGTGCACACCAAGCACAGCAATGAGGAAACATTTTGAAGACAGCCATGATTCCAATACTCTCAAATACTCCAAAATGGGCATAACCAATTTTTTGAAAAAGGATAAAAGCTGAAAGAAAGCATTTTCAATGCATCAGTGGAAGAATGGTTCCTTTATGAGTATGTGTTTGAAAATTTCTCTCACATACTAGAAGTTGTAGAGAATGACAACTCTCTTTAAATAGTGTTTGTCACTAGCCCTGAGTCTGACTAAATGGTACCTAGAAGCAGTGACAGGAATAAACAGATCCGACATAGGTCTGCCACATAAAGTGGGATGAGTTGTCCAGGGCCACTGCTTTTAAGGCTTTCTTTTGTCACTTCCTCAGTTCATTCTTCTTCACAGCATAGTGAGAACATCCGTCTAAGTAGGGACCATGATTTTGCCTTCAATATCTTTCAATAACATTCTGAAGAAGAAGAAGAAGAAGAAGAAGAAGAAGAAGAAGAAGAAGAAGAAGAAGAAGAAGAAGAAGAAGAAGAAGAAGGAGATTTCACTGGGAGAATTCTCTTGGTGACTCTCGAGCTGGGAAGGTGTGATGCCAATGTTGACGGCACCTGTTTCACATTTCCTTGATGTTTTCCATCTCGAAACAGCAGATCAAAATCTCTTTCACAAGCAGCCTCACAGGTAGCAGATATAAAGGGAGTGTCAGAAGGTGCCAGGAACATTCATTACAAGAAAACTCACAATTAAAATCAGTCAGAGGCCCTTCCTTTATTGCAAGCAGAGTTCAGTGAATGGTTCAACGTTAGTGATCCACATTCCAGCAACATTCCTGCGTTGCTGGGACTCATCCTGTACTTTGTGAGGAAGACTCATTATCGGGAGAGCTGTGGCTCTGTGCATTCCATCATTATTCTTATTTTTAGAGGATGTGTTACCTGCTGTCCATTCTCAGCACTCCCAACTATGTAAGTTCAGATTTGCTCAAACAGGCTAGCTTGCTCTGTTAATGATGTAGAACCATTTCCAGTTTCCTTCCTCCACTATGTATAAGGGGCTCAAGGTTCAGTAACCCTATATTGAATTTTTCAGTCCTTGCCTATTTCATGTTTCATTTTTCTTTTTCAAATTAGCAACCATGATTTTTTAAAGCAATATCTCAAAAAAGTTCTAGCAATACAAATCAATAAAAAGAAAATAATGACTGTCCACAGTTTGAATAACCTTAGTAATTTTCTTTGGTCTTTTTATCATAGCTTGTTGGATATGTAATCAAATCTTACTTTGGGTTCAAATTCGCCGTCCCTGGAGGCTGTGGTGAATATCTCTGTGTATTAGCCATCTGTATATCATTTTAAATAATTCATCTTTTCATGTATTTTGATCATTTATTAATTGTGTTTTCAAATGTTTTACTATGAAGTTTGGGATTTCTTTGCATATTTTAAATATTAGGCCATTTTTGTAGATGTGACTGAGAAATAAATTCTCTTAGTAAGTGTTTGTCCTTTGTCTTCTTCAATTGGCCTTTCATGGAGAAAACTTTTTAAATATTTACTTTATTATTTATTTATTCATGTTTGTATATGTCTGTGGACATGAATGTGGGTTTACATGGATACCAGAAGATAATGCCATATTCCCTGCAGCTAGAGTTGCAGGCAGTGGGGAGCTGCCCAGGTGGGTCCTGGGAACTTGGAGGGAGCAGGCATCCGTTGTTCTTTGTCTGTGAGACATCTCTACCTGTCTCTCAATAGACATTTGCTTTTACGTTTATTAGTACGTTTTTAATTTTGTCAGACTTTTTTTAAAACTGATTTTGTGTTCCTAAGCCTTGAGTTACTTTTTAGTTGTGTGTTTTATGTTTAAATCTGTGAATTATTTTGAGACAGTTTGCATAAAGTTAATGTTAAGTTGGGGTTCATCTTACTGGTTTCTTCACAGACCATGTGGTATGAATGTCTTTCCTCCATAGACGTTCTGTTCACCCTTTCCACAGCTCAGCTGAGCATGTTTAAGTCTGCTTGTGAGTCCCAGATTCTGTTCCATTGACTTGTATGTCTATTCCTCAACTAATGCTAGAGTCTCCTGACTGCTATTATCATGACCTTTAATAGCAGAGGCATCTATTACCTTTGCCAAGCTTATTTCAGTTATTTTTAGGGATCGTGCCCTAAGCAACAAAATAATATATTTTTTTAAAAGAGCAAGACTTTGGAAATTTCATTGAATTCATAATCCACCTTGAATAATTTGAATTTCCACCCTGTGATAATCTTAACTCTAGGAACATGATGTGTCTTCCCTTTTCCCAAGTTACCTTTGGTTTGTTTTCCCACCATTTTGTAACTTTTCATCACATACACCCATACTAGTTCTGTTTAGTATATTTCACTTATTGAGCAGCTATAGTCTATAAATTGAAGTTTCTGCATTTCTTGTTAGTATACTTTAATAAACAGTATTTGTGCTGAATCACCAGCCTGTGGCCTTAATGAAAGACAATAATTCTTTGAAAGTGTCACAGAGAATCTGGATTTTCTGTTAGGCAACCATATCATTTTAATATGAACAGCATTGTTATATTTTTATCTTTGTAATTCTGTGTATTTTTGTCTTATTTTGCTGACTAGAATGTTTATTATTATGCTGAATAATAACAATGGAAGCTGAAATTACTGGTTTTTGAAAGGGAGGGGAATATCTGCCTTTGTCATTAAAAATTATGTTAGCTGGGAATTATTTATAAATGTTCTTTAGCAAGTAGAGATAATTCCCCTGTAGTCCAACATTTCATGAATAGGTGCTGAATTTCATTAATTAACTTTCAGTGTTGATTGGCATGTGTCTTTACCTTTTTTTTTTTTTTGGGAATTTGATATATAAATTTCATGTTTCACTTCATAATTGAAGTAGCCTAGCTAATCCATGTTGTAAGCATAATTATTTTATATATTACTAAGTTTGTTACTTCAAATTTTGTTTGGGACTTTTGTGCTTAACTTTGGGGAGACTATCACTCATTACTTTTCCATGTTTAATATGAGGGTAATGCTAATGACTATGTAAAGTGAGTCTGGAATTATTCTTTCACTCTCTTATTTTTCTGAAGGAGCTTTTATTAAACAGGTTTAAATTTGCCTGAAAATTATCTTCAATAGTCAGTGAAATCATTTTACTTTGGAGATTTATTTTCTAGAGCTTTTATTATGGAGTTTTGGCGTGTGGAGGCTTTCAGATTATTTATTTTCTCTTAGTTGAGTTTTAGTAATTTATATTTTTTAAGGAAATAGTCCATGTATTTTTCATTGTTATATTTATTTAACTTTCTAATTGTATCTGGGATGTCTGTAGAATTGCGTTTCTTTGTGGAGACCGGAGGACTTAAATAGAAGCAGTTTCCCATTGTGGAGATTAGCAACCAATGTCTTTTCTTTTGGTCAGGCTTACAACAGGCTTATTAACATTTTTAAAGCCTGTTTTGGGTTTCATGGACTTATCTCTTTTCTTTTTATATTTCCAATAATATTGGTTTATCTCATTTTCACTTTTTCCTCTTTTCTCCTTGTATTAAGATTTACATCTATTCTGCTTTTTAATAGATAATTTAATAGTTCCTTCTTTTTAATAGTTCTTTCTTCAAGTAGGAACTTAGGTTATTAACTTGAGATTGTAAAGCTTCCAGTGCTAAGACTTTCCTGAACAGCACTGTATAATACGCCACCATATGTTTGATACACAACTTATTTTTACTCAATTGTGTGTATTTTAAAAGGGCCTCTTGTTTGCCCTGTGGTCTGAAAGAATATTGTTTAGAAAATTTTCCCTTTTGATTTTCTTAATGTTTGATAGGAGAAAGAACACTATGAATGGTTTTCAGCTCTTTTAAATCCATGAATGATGTTTCATGAGGGTGCCTATTCCCTGTTAAAGTTTGAGCTTCAGGGAGTTTCTTATTGGGAGCATGTAGTTGGGTAACTTTTTCTAGATTTATATGACAGTCTTTCTCTTTTAATTGATACACTTTGATCATACATTCATAGTAGTTAGGAAGTTATTTCTAAAATATAATTTTTGCCTAGATTTTAGTTAGAACAAAAATTATGAGGATTATCCAGAGCTTATCAGACCTCTGCTGTTTTTTGAAGTGACATCCTGTGTCCATTACTACAGTTTCACTTGATTTCAAAAGGGCAGAAGTTTGAGTCCTCTAAGCTTTAAATAATTCCTTGCAATTCTATATAAATAGTAGAATATACTTGGCAATACCTACCCCAAAAACTCTAGGTGAGGCTCTGTTAAGGACTAGGTTGAGTCTGTAGGTCACTTTACTAGTTTTCAAAAAGTAGACAACACTCAATAATTCAGTCCACGAACATGGGACTCATTTTTATTTTCACGAATTTAAATAATTTCCAATGTTGTCCAATAGTGTATCATAGTGTAAGGACTGTTCATTGGTAGTAATAAGTTTCCCTGTCCACAATTCTGGCTGCTGCGTCCCACCCCATAAAAGCAAAGCAAAATTTCACTTTTCAGAATATGAGTTTTGAGGTTTCTGTTAACTTATTTCTAAGCATCTTATTCATTTGATATAGAGATGCAACTTTTTTTATATTTCTTTATTTTATATATGTTCATATCCTGTCACTGTCTTCAGACACACAAGAAGAGGGCATAAGATCACTTTATAGATGGTTGTGAGTCACCAAGTGTTTTCTGAAAACTGAACTCAGGACCTCTGGAAGAGCAGTTTGTGTTCTAAACCATCAAACCATCTCTCCAGCTCCTGGAACTGCAACTTTTATACAATAACTATGTGTATTGTAATTTGCCCAAACTTGATTTTTTTAATGATTATTGCATGTGTTAATCAGGTTGTCTATTATTGATGCTCTTTCACTCTTCCAGTTATTAGCCTTCCAGTGCACTGTACGGGCAATTCCTTTCCTGGTATCCCTTGGCAAGCTCGCAATGCGCTGACTGCTCGTATTTTGTATTTATCACACCTGGCGCT
Source organism: Apodemus agrarius (assembly GCA_964023405.1). Lineage (NCBI taxonomy): Eukaryota > Metazoa > Chordata > Mammalia > Rodentia > Muridae > Apodemus > Apodemus agrarius. Next base: position 56,581,891 of record OZ030008.1, on the reverse strand, counting down.
CTCTGAGCCATTTGGATGTATAGGTTACTGTTTTGTTATTTTTAATTGGAATTCTTTTACTATTGTTGCTCTAAATATTTTCCTTTGTTACTTTATGATTTTTCTCTTGCCTTCTCATTGCATTTGTGTTGATGTCCACACAGTTCTGTGAGGGTCTTGATTTTTTTCACCCTCCCCTATTGTAAAAAAATCTATTACCCTCTCTCCAAATTCCCTGACACAGCCAGTTCAACTTTACTATCCAGAACCTCTAATAAGCTTCATATCTCTGTTACTGTACATTGTAGCTTATGTACACCCATGACATTTCATAAGTGAGTCCTGGGCTAGTGAGGCGGCTCAGTAGGTAGAGATGCCTGGCCCTCTGAGTGCCGTGCAAAGACCCACATAATGAAAGGAGAGAATTGATTCTCCCAAGCTGCATCTGACTTCTCTAGGGACACCAAGGCATCTGAATGCCACACACATATGCTCTTGTGCACACATGCTAGCATTCACACAAATAAACACATAAATTAATAAATAAACATTAAAAATTTAAAGTACTGTCTGTTTATTAACATTTATTAATATCCCCCATCCTTTCCTCAATCATGACTCCTTTAGTTCTTAAATTATGAAGGCGGTTGTCAAGCCTTTGCTAAGCCTGACGCATGCCTACTGTCACAGACTGTTTCTAATGCCGGCTTTCTCTTCATACTTCTTTCTTTTAGTGTGTGCATTACATTGCTGTTTCTCCTACTGCTTTGCTGAGAGCTGAACACTTTATGTAATATCTTGAAGCCTATGTGGGTAGGCTTCTGTGAGACTTCCTGTTTGTGCTTTCCAGTTGACTTCTTCGGTGAATACCTGACTTATTTTAGTGAGTTCTATGTCCCCACATGGAACTGAGTCTCTATACTTGCTTTTTGAACATGCAAGCACTGCATTCAAGGATAGTGACTGGAGGGCAGTGGTTTTGCAGTGTTCACTATCACTCACTCTCATTCACTAAGGGTTAGATGGATGGATCTCCACCCCTTGAAGGCAGATGTTTCTATTGTTTTCAGCAAGGCCCCAGGACATGAATTTGCTACAAAATAATTCATCAGAATTCAGTTTTTCTAAACAAATTCCTAAAGTCAGTTTTTTTGAGATTGGTTCTGATACCATGACGATTTCACCCTGCCAACTTTTTCTTCTTCTCAGGCAGACAAATGGCCCCCAGTTTTTCCTATGTGTCAAAAGAATCTCTTAACAGCCCTCCAGCTACCCCCTCCATCACCCCTACAAGTCTGACTGTCTACAGTCTATTAAAAATTGTGTCTGTTCTTCTGGAAAAAGAGCGGGAAGTGTCATCTTTGGGACTGCTTTTCTTCTTTCAATACAAAATCCAAGAGTCACATCCACACAGGTATTGGTCAAGACTCTGTGTCTGTCTCTCTAACTGACAACTTGCCTCTGAAATTGTGTACTTATTGAATGGGTCCAAAGTTATAAGGCCTTTGGCTTGCCCTGCAAAGCATAAAAACACTGTCTTGGGAACTGCATAACCAGCGATGCCTAGGGCTCTAGTATCTCCCCAACACTATTCTGTCCATTGATGAGGCTGGTCTGAAGGAGGGTGTATTCATCCACAATGGCACAGGATATGAATTCTGGCATTATCATCGAACTAGGAGCTACAGGGAGAGGGATGTGCGTCTGTAGCTATACCCCGTGAGTAGTCCGGCGGGGACTTCTCTACAGTAAGTTGAGAAGCAGCGAGGAAGTGTGGGTTCTGATTGGACATCACACACTCCTGCTGTTCTTGCTGTTTAGCTGACAGTGAAAGCAAATATCTCCCATTTTAATATGTGCACTTACCTTAAGTAGCTTAAAATAATTTTTACCTTTCACTTGGAAGCAGGTTCTCTGAGCTCCTATAGGAGTCATGCCCAGAACAGAACCAGTTTTAGTCGTGTTTTCTTTCCATGCTAGGCACTATACCTGGGATGTTTTTGGATACTAGGCAATGTGCTCGACCACAGAGGTGTATCCCCATTTCTGATCATTTTATCATAGCTTCCTCCAGTGCTGACTCGTTTGGTTTTATGTCTCTGTCACTGGCATGACATGGTTTCATTAGGAGTTATGATTGTACTCTGCGAATTCATAATCAAGAGTGCCCAGTGTAACCTTACACATGGATAACCTTACATACGTGCCCATTCCTCTGAGTCATGCTTCAAACAGCACACTCTAGAGATGATTCTACTGTGCTGCTGAGAATTTTCTCTGCCCTTCTCCCAGGACCACACACACAGGCAGGACGTGCTCATCCGTATACTAAAGACACCTGTAAATGGCTCCTGGATTCTCCCCAAACTCACATTTTTTTTTCTTGGCAGTGGTTGTGGTTTAATGCCGGGGTTAAGAGGGACGCTCTCTGCTACAGACTTAAGAATTGCTTCCCTGATGTTCCTGAACTTGCCACCCTTAATTTTCTTTTTATTTTATTACTCAGACTCAGCTTCTTCTTGAAATTAATTTGGAAGCTGCACAGCGATTCACACAAACTGAATTTGCATTAGATATTTAGTGAACATACATGGCACTTGAGGCATACTTGTACTTATGAACACTTGGAAACAGTAGCCTTCAGTCAGGATTTCTTTAAGTCCCAGCCATTGTATATTCCTTTAGTACTTCTCTGCAGATTCCGAGTCTATCTAACCCCAGATGCTTAAGGGCCAGGAGAATTTGTTACATCCATTCATATTCTCTCTCTCTCTCTCTCTCTCTCTCTCTCTCTCTCTCTCTCTCTCTCTCTCTCTTTCTCCCTCCCTCCCTCCCTCCCTCCCTCCCTCCGTCTCCGTCTCCGTCTCCCTCTCCCCCTCTCCCTCTCCCCTCCCTCCCCCTCTCCCTCTCCCTCTCCCTCCTCCCTCTCCCTCTCCCTCTCCCCTCTCTCTGTATAAAGCTTTCAGAATGTTTGCAGCTATGCAATGAAATATGTTGAACTTGAGGTTAAACTCCAGCTTATGAATTTACCTTATACTCATAGAATAAAGACATTTTTATCGAGTATTTTCAGTGCAGCTGATTTGAACTATGATGTCATGGGAAGGCAGGTATGGAATCTGCCGCCTGTGCCACCGTGTAAATGCTCAGAAAGTCTCAAGTTTAGAGCACATCTGAATTCAGATTTCTGTATCGAGGATATAAATATATACTGAGCTTTTATTATTTATGCTTTAATTTTCAAGTAATGTGGGCCTATTTCTTATTTTTATAAATATGTGTATACTGTGCATATCTAATAAGAATTTCAGTTTACCCATTCTGCATTACCATTCTATACTTTTAAAATTATTCACATTAAATGCTATGGCCAGGGTGTGAAATTGAATCTAATCAAGAGTTAATTAGTCTGACTTATAACTAAGTCACAATGAAGCTCACTGATTAAATATTTCAGTGGAAAGTTGATATAAATTTAATGTAAAAAGCTAAAAATCCTCTAGATATCTTTAAAGCAAGGCAGATCTCTTAATTTGTTTGATTGATACATTTGCTAGCATACAACTAATTAAATAACTTTAATATACATATGACTTGATTAACTTATTTTCTTTATTTTTAATCTTATCTTCAATTATAAATACTTAATATCTTTTAAACCAAATCATCTTTGGTTTTTATTAAGGTTTGGGTGTTTATAGAAAATCAAAACAACCAAATTCTAATGAATTAGGTTCAGAATATGTCTAAGGCACTGTGAAGATCTGTATCATTGATGAAACTGAAGCCACAGCTCCACACTCTGCCGGGGCCCTTCCCATAGACCCATCTCTGTTTGCTTTAATATCAAAAAGTTTGAGAAACCCTTGCTCAAGAAAACCACTTGGTTATTTTCAAAAGTCTCCCAAGATTCTTAATATAGCAACATCTTCTATAGACAGTTTTATATATTTGTTTTAGTTTCTTGTCTCTTGAGTGTGGTTGAATCTACCAATTGGCAAAAGAGAATAGACATCACGGGGTCCTTATGCCTTCCTATTTGAGATTTTGAGCACACAATACAGCTACATGTATAAAAGGCACTTAATTGTCTCAGAAATGTTTCAACTATTTACATACAGATCTTAAACACCATTCATCATATATATTCCTGATGAAATACACAGAACTCAACCCAAGCATCTCATAATCTTTTGACAAATGCCCACTTTGGCATTATCAAACTCCATTGTAAAGGACAAACCAAGATGTTAAGGACAGAGGTGGTTTTGTCACAGCAGTGTAATAGGAGGAGCATTGCAAAGAGAAAATGTGTGGGCCTCTTGTTTTCCCAAAGTAGGTAAACTCAGAAGTTATCCACTAGTCTTACAGAGTCACAGGAATAGACACTTCTACAGTGTAAGCATGCACAAAGGCGGGTCATGGGCTTAGCTATTTCTAAGTAGGCAGAACTGTGAGGGGAGTTTTGAACTTTTGCCATGTGTTGGGAGCATAAGCCCAGGTAAAGACTGAAGGCTGGCATTTTTCCCTGGTGTAGAAAAAAAGTGATATTGGTTCCTCTACAACTCAGGAGAGGATAGACACCAAGAAGGAACAAAATAGAAAAGAACCAGGCTGTCCAGGGATCATGTTAGTACTGCTTCTGTGAGATCATCTTTTGAAAGGTGCTGACAAAGGAGATGTTGGCTTAGAGTCGTAGAGATGAGCCATTTCAGAAGAGGGTGCCTGACAAGAAGAAAGAAAACCATGCAAAGGCGCGTCTCAGGGAATAACAGTTCCCAGCGGAGCAGTTATTTCCATAGTCACTTCACTGTGGTCAAAAATAATCTCAAAGAAAAGTTATTTTTGATGCAACAACTATGACTCCCCCTGTCTGGCTGTGCTTCCATGTATAACTGGTGCAGCCATTTGTCACGAACACCTAAGTGTTTCTTAAGTGGTGCGGTGGGCAGGGGGTTGGGTAGGAATCTTTAAGAGGAATCTCAGGTTACACTTCTAAACACCTTTAACAAATAGGAAGGCAGACCTGACTTCACCTATGCTACAAGGTTTGGGGAATTTCTCCTTTACTAGCATTTCCACATTATCTAAGATTCATGGTCTTGTAACACGGGGCCTTCTTTACTCCCTGCAGCAATTTGGAACTACTCTTTTCCCCCCACCCCACCCCCAATGACTTATATGTAAAAGGTTTGGTCCCCAAAGAAGAAGAGAATGAAAGAAAGAATTGTTGGTACAATACAAAGTTGGTACAACCTTCGTATAAGGTGGGATCTAAATGGGAGGTTATGTCACTGTAGGTGTATCCTACAGTGGGGTCCTGGCTCGCGCCTGTCTCTCCTTGCTCCTCAGCTACCATGAGGTAAATAGGTGTGCTCTCTGCCATAATGCATGGTGGTGCCACAGATCCAAGCAATGAAGCCAACTAACTTCACATTGACTTTTAGAGGAACAGAAAGCGTTTGCTTTACCCTTGATCTCTAGTGTTAGTGCCTCAAGAGTGACCTAACCCTTCTGAACTGCTCTGTCATCACACCTAGAAAAGGTAGGACTGCAGAAGTCCAGGCCTGTCACACAGAATATGATATCTGCTCTCTTCAGCATTAACAATAATCACGATTACTTGGGTCTGGTTGCATCTAACATGTTAAGAGGACCCAAGGAAGGATGAAAATCAATAGATGTGCTGGCCCTGTTGCAGAACTAATGAGTAGATGCACGGTGAAAGCCCCGCCTTAAGTGAGCAATCCTTCTTGAGAATGATGCTGAATCAACACAGGTAATCTCTGTTTGTTCATTTACTGTGGGATTTAGCCATAATTCTCTTCTTAACCAGAAAATAGATTGCTCTCTCTGCATCCGAATGTAAGCCTGTTCTACTCTGAAACACTTAGCCACCTTTCCTATGTCACTGGGTTGTAAATTAATGAACAGTATTTTTCCTAATCACAGTTGCTATCAGTGTGTTAACAGGAATGCTAGCTGAAGTGCAAAAATCTTAAGGCGAAATAGCCTCAGTCGGCCCTGGAGCCCGGATCATCAAGTCACCATAAAGTACAACTGTTACTCAAACCATAATAATTGACTGTCAGAAGGAAAGAAGACAGACACACTGGAGGACAGGCTCTTTGTGGTGGCTGGCCTACCTGCTGTTTTTCTCACACTCGGGGCATCTCTTTGGTATGAGAGGGAGAAGCTGAAGGTCACTGAGCCCTTTGCAGAAGGGGACCATGGACCCCAAGGCTGAGAAGCAGCCCATGCTGGGAGGCCTACAAAGCCCCTTTTATTGCTGTGTGGGCAGCTAGCGCTTGCATCTCATTGAGAGCATTGCCTCACACATCCACAGCAGCAATTAAAAAGAAAGGAAGGAAACATCCGCCTGCTTGTTTAAGATGGTCAACAAAAGAAGGGGAAGCGATGTTTGAGAAAAGGAGGAAGGTCTGTAGGATCACGCCACCATCCTACAAAGTTTACACAGGAAAGACGGAGGCTGGGAATGGGCCTTTCCCATCTGCCAAAATGTGTGTTTGTTAACCAGTATATAAAGAAATGAAATTTTGGTTCACTTGCCATAGTGTTAATTTCAAAATAAATTGAATACAATGTACTTAATTTCTCAGGCTGTTCCTCCAGGGCACAGTTCTATTTATGAGCTCAATGAATAGATAATAACAAATCTAAATTGGTAGAGAAATAGCAGCACAAAGCTTAGAGGAGTGGAAAAGGAATTGGAAAGTTAGGCAGGAGAAAGAGGCTACATGGGAAAAAATAAACAGGATGGTAGGAAGGAGAACGTGGAGGTTTCAGAAATCCCATGTACGTAACTTTGTTTGGAAGGGCGAGGCGGGTCATCTTCAGTCCACCTGCCTCACTTCCTGGGCGTGGGCTGCCCCACCTCTACTAACAGTCTCAGTAGGACTGTCACCTATTTCCTATGGTCCATTCATGATAATGGGGATAACTAAAGATGTGCCATTCTGAGGATGAGGATTTGTCTAGGAAGAGGACATGGTTCTTAACTGCACTTATATCTAGCAGACAGCAGGCGTACACGAGAGCCAGAATGCCTTGTAAGTAGAATCCACTATGAGGGAGATATGAGTCTATGGAGTGGATGCCGGTGAAGAAGGGTACGAAGGAAGCTCTTCTAAAACTCTGAGACATCCAGCCTTAACGGCAGATATGGGTTGCCCTGTGAGAAAAACACTAGTGCACGTGGGGTCACAGAGGCAGGTATTCCACGAAACTTCACACTTTACGACACTCTCGGAGTCCAGGAGGCTCATCAGCCTTGGATAGGAGTTATCATGCCTCAGAGACAGGAAAGAAAATGCAGATCCGGCTCAGCTGAGGCTGCCCACAGCCACTCTCCGTGCTTACTGTTTGCCACTGAGAACCTGAAATATCCCACGACACTGGTATTTTTATCCATCCCAGTTTTGCAAACAGTGACGTTAAATCACCCTTGTGTTTGTCCTGGTTGCAAGCCTGGAGAGTCCCTGGGTCATGAACTTTCCTTTCTCTGAGTAATGCTGCCTTGCCAGCCTGGGGAGCCCTGTCTGTCTTTATGCCTTAAATTACACGGTAATAAATGTGCTTGGCATCCTCTTCTTCAAACACAAAGAACTGGTATGCATATGCAAGCGTACACTCACTGGAAATGGAACACTGACTAATATTGACACAACGGTTGTTCAGAATGTCATGAGGACCACCCTCCCCCCATACCTTGAATAATGGCTTTACTGACTTTGTATAGTAGAGATGCACCTTGCCTGTGTTTGTTTATTTGTTTGAGACAGGATTTCTCTGTATAGTACAGTTTGGCCAATGAGAGGGGCAGATGGAGTCTTGAATGAATGTGTATTAACATGAGCATGACCGTGTCAAGGATCCCAGTGTGTCAGACCATGTGGAGCAGCCTTCCTCTGCTCCATGTGCTGATGGGGACAGTAAGTGCAGAATGTGGGTGAAGTGTCTTCCTACATGTTTGCAGCCTGAGACTGCTTCCCTATGGAGATCTGCAACCGACACTAAGATTAGCTATCCATGTCCCCTGGTTCAACTGCAAATAATAAGCCCACCATTCAGTTGTCTACAACAAACTTGCTTCCTCTATTCAGTCAATAAAACAGATCCACTGAGTTTTGGAACTGCTGTTGGTGTACCACCATCAAAGTTCCCATAATCTGCCCAATTTTAGGATTTCTGTTTATGTGTCTGTGTCTCTATTCTTTCTTTATTCTTTCATAATCCCAGTCAGGTCAATCTCTAAAGCTATGTAGTTCTAGGTGACTCCATACCTTAGTAGTGATAAATTTACAGGCATACACCTACATGCCCAGCACTTTTAAACTCTCTCTCTCTTGTTCAATACACACACACACACACACACACACACACACATATATATATATATATGTGTGTATATACACACACACACACACATATATGTGTATATATATATATATATATATATATATATTGCATAGCCCTCTCTACTTCTCTCTGGTAGGTGTGTGTATGTTCATACACATATATGTATGTGTAAGTATATTTATGGGGAGAAGCCTATGCATCTGTCAACAGGTATACTTGACCTCTCTATATGATGACATTTGAACACTTAGAACCATTAACATACAATTTTAGAAAGATAGTTTAGAAATTTCACAGGGAGCAGTAGAATATATCTCTGTGTGTTCATATACATATATGTATTTGTATGTATATAAATTGATTTACATACATTTATATGTATTTACATATTTTTGTGTATGGCTTTATCTGCTTGACATTATGAGACTGGGCCTGTAAAGATTGGATCCAGTATTGTAGACCCAGAACAGAGAAATCGTGTGGGGGGGGGAATGAGTGGGGAATAGCATGGGGGGGAGAGGAATTATGGGACATATGGTGGGGGGGTAACTGGGAAAGGGGAAAGCCTTTGGAATGTAAACATAGAATATAGAAAATAAAAATTAAAAAAAACATCAATTGTAATATCATATTATGATTTATTACAATTTATTCAACCATTATATTGATAATAGACATATTAGTAGTTTTACAATTCCGTTTACTTTGTGTACTGTTGCTATAAACACTCCAGCAAATGTATTTGGATAAATGAATAAGTATTTTTTTTTTTGGATGGTCATACAGCAGGCATAGATTCAGTTTTTAAATATCTTTAAATGTTCTGTGAACACATGGTCTAGCTCGTTGTCATTAACAGGTGTGGGAAAGGAGGGGAAGACGTGCTTTGAACATCTGTCTTAGGCAACACTTTGCTGGATGCTTTCCTGCTAAGTAGTGAAGACGACACTCTGCGCATTGTCCAAACCCTTCCTGCACCATTGTTCTCTAAGTTCACCCCAATGATCAGACTCTGCCTTTCTCCATTATGTGGTGGACTCCCATCATCCCTGGAGGACACAGACAGATCTGGACCATCCCAACTGACTCCTAACTATTGCTCTACCTTACATACTCACTATGGTGCTCTCAGACTCTCGCGTTAAGGTGCTCTCAGACTCTTTCACTAAACCCTGCTCTGTTTGCTCACTGGAGCTCACTGTGTAACCAGATTCAGACTCTGTCTGCCAGAAACCCTTCATTGTTTTCCTACCTCAGCTCCATCTTCCAGAAACCTGAGGGGCAGGACCCCAGCATGAAGGTGTGGCAGACACACTGAGAGGGAGGAAAAGCATGTGTGTGTGTGTGTGTGTGTGTGTGTCCATATGTGTGTTTGTGTGCTCCCATGTGAGTGTGTGTGTGCATGTGTTTGCATGTGTGTACGTGTGTGTGTGTGTGTGTGTGTGTGTGTGTAGGATGGTGCTATCATGAATCACTAAATTCAAACGTCTGTGGAGCCTGCTCCATGAGTGTGCTGGCAGGTGCCAAGGACTCTAGAGATGGCATGACTGGCAGCACTGCTCTCTGTCCTCCTGGTGCTGCTGCTCCCCTCCCTCATTCCTGCTCATTCACCGCTCTCCGTTTCTTTGGCTACAAAGCTCTTCTTCGATGACCTTTCTATTCTACTGGAAGTGGCCAGAGAAGTCCGTGAGTCTGTGGGGCCCCAAGAAGAGCTCCAAGCCTCACAAGGGCAGATGGGCTAACGCTCTATGTTGCTTCTGCTTTCCCACAATGCAAGTAGTGCCCAGCTGTAGGAAAATTAGAGCTGGACCAGAAACACAACATTGAAGCACTTGGATTGTGTGTGGGCCTTTCTCCAGCTTGCATTTAATCAGACTCAGCCTACTTCCTTACCCATCCACAGCTGGCACATGTAACCCATTGGCAGGCAGCAATACAGGGTCCTTGGCTCTTGGCTTCCTGGTATAGCAAGTCTTGGGTCTGTGACACCTGTTTCTGTGTGACTTTCTCTTTGTAAGCTGAGCTGAGTGCGCTTCAGCTTCCTTTGCTGGCCAGTGTCCTCTGACTGGACCATAAGAATGTCATAAGCCTAGTCATTGTGACTGATATGCCCACCTTTCTCCTCAAATCACCAGCTCAGGGGTTCATCCATTGGTCCTCACTTAATGCAAAAATGTGAGGCATTCACCAGGGAGATTTCAGAGAGGGCTACGCATCAGCCGACAGGTGTACTTGACCTCTCTGTATGGGGACATTTGAACACATAGAACCATTAACATACTATGTTAGAAAGGCAGCCTGGAAATGCCATAGGGTGCATAGTGACCCCCGCTTAATGCCGCCGCGTGGACACTGTCAGTATTGTGTCTGCACTCTACCTGTGTCATTACAAGCCCCTTACAGCCTTTTTCCTGGCCTCATTTTGGTATAATCCTCAGTCCCCTCCATTTGTCCTAGCAAGGACATAGACTTTGTACAGTCAGCAAGGGTATGCAACTATCACACTTACCTCTTAGCAAATAAGAGACTGTGGGAGGTTTTCTGTGTTCTCTTCTCCACTGATCTAGGATTAGAAACAGCAGTCAATTTCCCAAAACTGTCAGTTTCTGCAGAGTGGGCCTGAGCGAGCTCAGCGGCGCAGCCCCGAAGTGTCCCGTTGCAGGGCCTCTCATTGTTGGCATCCTATGCTTTAAACTTAGTTCCTTGTACTTCCTAGGAGAACTAGGACACGGTTTCTTAAAATGTAACGATGCTCCCTTTATCATCCTGAGCCTTAGAACTTTGCTTCCGGTTCTTTTAAATGAACGGTCTTGAAATCATGAAATTAAACCGCCAGTCATTAGAGCTGATACGCAGTGCCTTGCTCCAGCGTGCCTCCTTTTCATATTGCATTTGTGATGGACAGTTCCTTGCATGAATAATAGAATGGCCCGGAATGAATTCATGTCAGCTCTGCCTAGGGGAGAAGCACAAGGTGAGCCAGATGACTCCGAGTGTGATCCTGTGGCTGTTGACATTACTTTTAAACTTTTCTTCTTTAGGCTGCAGCCCTGCGTATTAAATAAATGATAAACACGGTTTCTCTCGCCGGCTGGCTCACTGTTTGAGCTACAAAGAATGGTTCCCAGGTAGCTGAGAGGTTAATATCACTGAATTATGTATTTATTCTGTGTGGTTTAGGTATGCCTATTGTCTGTCTCTCCTCAGATTGCTTTTTTTTTTTTTTTCAAAGCCATCTGACTTCAGATAGAGGAATTAGGTAATCTTCGGCAAGGGTGGATTACAAAGATGGACTCTGTCTTTGGTAGAAGAAAACAACAAATAAACAAAAGTAGGCAACAGATTTTGTTTCTTTATTGGATTAGGGTTCATAGTCTGTTCTTTCTGTTAAAAAGACAATTGGACAAAAAGAGCTCAATGTTTTGTAAAATGAATAAATGGAAGAGGTGCATAGCAGTTGAAACACAGGGTCCTCCAACCTGCAGATCTCTTGAAACCCATGCTGGAAGCAGGGGAGTGGCTGTTTCTAGCTCCCTTTTCTTTTTCACGTAGAGAGGGAACAGGACAGAGAGCATTGTGGAAGACAGCTTGTCGGAGTCAGTTCTCTCCATGTATGTCCCATGGCTGAAATCCAGCTTGGCAGGCTTAGTGGCACACACCTTCACCCAACAAGCCATCCTGCCAGCTTCCTAACCCTTCTTTCTACCGCACACGTGACACAATCATCATTTAGATGGAAGGGGGATGAGCTGAAGAAAGACACTCCTGGTGGATGTAAAGCTGTTCAGAACCCCTAATCATAAAGAGGAATGGAATTGCCAGCTTCTGCTAATCCTTGCCTTGCTTTGAAGAGACTTCCAAGTACCCCAATTTGCAATGGGAAAATCAATGGGCATATTCTTTCCCCTCTTTTCTTCTCTGTTTTCATCTTACAGTTACCCTCTTCTGGACCAGTTTCTTTGCCTCTAATAAACATTTTGGGTGACCATCTCAAAAATAAAAGAGGACCTTAATGATTGTGTTCACACATCATAAAAGCGAAGCTCATATCCCCAGGAAATGGGTTCTGTCTCATAGCCTAACAAAATGTGAGCCAGAGGCGGACACATCTGATTCCCAGAATTTTGAAGAGAATCATTTAGGTTTCTTAGTACTTGTCTTCTCAGTCTTTCGGTCCACTGGTTTGATCTATGAAGAAAACAAGAACTACATCCCAAGTATGTTGCTCCAACTACAGAGATCTGGTTCCCCACTGCTAGATTGGATTGATTTAGAGACAGATATTCTAGTGCCTGGATTGCTCACATGAGTTGTTCTAGAAAGTGATTTGTGAATGTTTTATCTTATCACACTTTATATTATCCTTGAACTGTCTCTATATATCAATAATTAATATTTCAGACATTAAAACTGAGAAGATAAAAACAAAGTATTTGAAATATATTAAACACATTGATATATACTTATGTTGGGGGAAAAAAGGACCAGCACATCCATTCCATTGCCTGGGCCCCTATTTTAAATAGACTGTCTGTCTCACCATTAAAGGAAACAATGTCTCAATTTATAAATGGAGCAGCATAACTTTTAAAAGATTAAGTCACTTATGGCAGACATGGAGTGGTTCAACCAATCACCCATCACATTGTCTGAGAAACATTGGTGGTGTTAGACCATGTTTGATTCTTGGTATCTCTAAGCACATAATAAAATGTCCTACTGTACTGGATGGTTTTGTGTGTCAACTTGACACAAGTTGGAGTTATCACAGAGAAAGGAGCTTCAGTAGAGAAAATGCCCGGATGAGATCCAGCTGTAAGGCATTTTTCTCAAAAAGTGATCAAGGGAGGAAGGGCCCATTGTGGGTGGTGCCATCCCTGGGCTGGTAGTCTTAGGTTCTATAAGAAAGCAAGCTGAGTAAGGCAGAGGAAGCAAGCTAGTAAGTAACATCCCCTCCATGGCGTTTGCATCAGCTCCTGCTTCCTGACCTGCTTGGGTTCAAGTCCTGACTTCCTTTGGTGATGAACAGCACTGTGGAAGTGTAAGCAGAATCAACCCTTTCCTCTCCAACTTGCCTCTTGGTCATGATGTTTGTGCAGGAATAGAAACCCCGACTAAGACACCTACTTAGCTTCCTTGTACATATAAACTAGTTCTAGGCAAGATGTAGAACTGGAGAGATGACTCAGCAGTTAAGAGCACTTGTTACTCTTTCAGAGGCCCTAGGTTCAGTCCCCAGAACCCACCTGGTGGCTTACAATCATCTGTTCCAGAGAATCCGATGCCCTCTTCTGACACTTGCTGGCACCACTCATGCATGTACTTGGTGCACAGACAAATGCATAGACATAAAATAAGTTAATAATAAGAATAATAATAAGAAGAAGAAGAAGAGGAAGAGGAAGAGGAAGAGGGAGGAAGAGGAAGAGGAAGACGATGAAGCTGCTTAAGGAATAAAGTGTGAAGGCGCAGATATTTGGCAAGAAAAGCTCTTCTGAACTTTCAATAGTCTTTCCTGACTATTGAACTCATGACTCTGCAGCTCACTATGGCTCTTTGCACAAGACCCACATAAGACTGGGCCCTTCAAATTTTCATCATGGGTCAGGAGGGTCAGAAGAGCACATGAGGCCCCATGCTTCCCTGGTGGACAATTAACAACAGTTGTTGAGGGAGGTTATGGTCTTTTGTTTTGTTTGTTTTGTTTTGTTTGTCAGATGTGTAGCCTCAGATATGCTGCTCATGTTCCAATAAATAATCTCCCAGCCACACTCAGGCAAGAAACTAATCAAACTCAGTGAGTTGCATCTGAGAGGGAAAGGGAGAGGGAGACAGAGAGAGAGGGGGACAGGGAGAGGGGGAGGGGGAGGGGAAGGGGGAGAGAGAGGGGGGGGACAGGGAGAGGGGGAGGGGGAGGGGGAAGGGGGAGAGAGAGAGAGAGAGAGAGAGAGAGAGAGAGAGAGAGAGAGAGAGATCTCAAAGTAGGAAAGTGACTTGTTAAGAAGGACGCCAGCGGGAGGAGGATGTAGAGGATGGATATTCATTATATAAATTTATGGAACTTTCAAGAAATAAAAAGATTAATTAGAAATAAGAGACACTATTAATAGTTCTACTGATTCATCATTCACCCTAATCTATTAATTTCTTCTTAAAAATGGCTCTAATGTCTGTCCATGTCTCTCAAAATCATGCTCAATTCCTACTCATATGCTGTGACTTCGTGCTGGAAATACACCTGTGAATTCCAAACTAGTTAAGGCAGCTCTGACTTTTCCTTCACACGACAGGCTGTGCCGTCAAAGGGGACGTGTATCTGTGGGTCTAATCTGGGCAGGAGCCATTGTGGGTAGCATTATTTCCATTCTGTTGTAATTGTTCAATGTCTCTCTAATGGAGACATTGAAAAGCTGATTTTTGCCCATATTGAAATCAAGACTTAAGACAGTTCAAGAAACTTAGTTAAGTATCTAGAAGCTGGAGGAGAGGGGTGCTAAGGTAGAAACCAAGAACTGGCTCACAGCTAAGCTCACAGAACTTCTGTAGTGGCCTGTGGTGGGAGGATGAATAATCACGGAGTGGAGGGAGTCAGTGAATGCATGTACAGGAGTGGAGTGAGCTGGGGAAGACTCATGACCTGACTTTATGTCCTTTCTCCAGCAGAGAGCTGGTACTGGTGTGAATATGGTCGCTGCTATCACCACCGTTGTGACTATTTCAAGTTGGTGGCAGTCCTTCCTCCTGTACACAGGACAGTCCACGGGCTCACTTAGGACAGCAGAGTACAAAGTAATCAGCAACTATTGGAAAAATCCTGATTGGCTACATAGTGTACTAATGCTTTCTTCAATTAGTTTCCTCCAGAGTTAATCCCATTTACTTTTCCTGTTTGGGCAACCAGCTGTTTGAAGTTGCTGGGCAACCCAAAGTTGAAAGGGAGGGAGAATAATAAAAAAAAAAGATGGAGACCCAATTGCTGGATCCAAGATAGAGATAAAATAAAAATCGGCGTATGATGAATGATTTATTTTTAGGGTGCCAACAGACCATGCCAAAATAGAGATGGAAAAGGTAAACTAAATTCACATCCAAGCATTTGTTTTTCAGGATTTATATTCTCTGAATAATGTAATTTTTTTTTCTTTTGAAGCAGTGTGATAACAAAGAACTAGGGAATTAGATGTTCAGTGAAAGGGAAAACATGTTCTGTCTTCAGGAAAGCAAGAGCATTTGAGAGAAGCCAGCTCTCCTCTGGGGCTACTGCTGCGTCTAGAGAAGTGAATTGAGAACTGAGTGTGTTCAATCCTGCAGAAACTTCAGAAGCATAAAGCTTCGGGGGGTAGAGAGGCTAACAAGAGCACCAGGACAATAAAAGTCAGGGTGTTTTAGACTGCCACCGAAGGTGGACAGGATGAGAGGGGAGCCCACACACCCTCTGCACCCTGGATTCTGCCTCCCATGTTGGTCCTGGGAGTGCTGCGGGGACAGTGTCACATTTATGAGAAGGAGCGCATTGCTGTAACTTCATCCTAGGGAAGCTGAAGCTATTTCCTGGGAAAGGCAGGCTTCTATCAGGTGTGTTAACTGCCTGTAAAAAGACAAAGGCAGTTCAGTGCTCTTTAAGTAAAGATTCACTAGGTGATCCTGGGGAAGAAATATCTCCTTAGAGCCTCTGGCAACATGATGTCCATTTGACAGAGAAAAAAATTATTTTCATCTAAAAAGCACAAGGGTGCATTCATTTCGCTAGTAAAAGCCAAATGCATAACAGAAATCACAGGAATTGCTGCGAAGTTTTCAAGGAGAGCTGGAATGCCTGAGCCCACCAGGGTCAACTGTGTCACCCTCGGCATGCCAAGCAGTAACCCAGATCTGAAAACAATGCAACATTCACAGCATTCTTTTTCATAAGAATAAAATGAGAATGTCTCATTTAGTTTTCAGTCTTATGTGCTCAAAGGGCGATGACTTCTACCCCATCTATGGGAACTTAACTGGAGTAGAAGAAGAAGAGAAACATTGAGAATCTAGGAGGTAGAGAATCATCCTTCTTATAGATATAATGACATTATTAAACATGAATAAAAGTATTTCTTTTCATTAAATAAGAATAGAGATATTTTAACGACTAAATATAAAATATATAACTTAAATCCTATGCATTTATATGGCTAGAAATAACACATTCATACTTGTATTTTCAGATGTAAATACCCTTTTAAATAGTCAGTGTCATATAACTTACTTGAACAACTTAGACATTGAAGTAATATAATAAAAATGATCATGGCTTTACAAATTCAGACTTTGTATTGTTTTTCTGACTGTATCAAACAGCTTATATGTCTGTCCAGACCTTAGGGTAAGGTGTTGATTTGTTTTAGTAAATGTGATATTTAGTGATGTCTGCTCAGGCTCTCCCAGGTCTCCAGTGGCTTCAATTCTGCAGGGAGAAAGGACTCATCCATACCATTTTATCCAGTAACAGCTGGCAGAGAAATCAAATGAAAAACCATGGATCTAAGATGGAAGCAGAAGACCATGACAATATGATTATCCAACTGGAGTTTCTGAGAAGCCCAGAACAGAAGAGTCCCCTAGTGCATGGAAGACTATATAAGAAATGCTACTTCAGTGTTCAGAGAAGAAACCTGTGTCCAAGGGTGCAGTTCTGCTACCGTAGTCTCAGACCTCTCAACTGCTCTGTAAACAAGGAGAGAACTCCACACTGGATTCATCCTATCCACAGTGTCTGGGATAGGACTGAAGACTGACCAAACTCCTCCCTGAGCCCTGCCTGCCTCTTCCTCTCATCTCCAAACCAGAGAATGAAGATCTTCCTTTTACAGGGAAGCCACCTTCATTGTAAGTAGTTTACCATTTGTTCTTACTATATATGGTCCTCTGCTGTGCCTCTGCTATCTATGACTGGGTGATCTTCAATCTGCTGTCTTCCAGTATGCATACATTGCATATTATTACCCCATTATTGTTGTCATTATTAATACTTGATAGTATCTCAATGTTCTGATGGGCCTCTTGTGATTATTCTTATCTAAGTTATAACCATCTTCCAACATTTTTCTCTGTTTTCTTCTTTCTGGATCAGCAAAAAATTGTCATAGCAAAGTTTTTGACTTTAGGTCTCCTGTAGAATCAAGGCAACCTGCTGACCTGTTTGTAAAGATATTCCAAAGATATGCAGGCTTCCAAGAGAATTTCTACTCTGCGCTTCTCAGAAAATATTTTTCCCTCAAATGTAGAAGAAACACATTAAAATAGGTTGTGCCACTTTTTAAAAAGAGAGAAATACAAAAGTGTGAGAACTGTTCCATTCTTTAAACTTCTGACTGGATGTTGAACACTGGTTGAAAAGCCATTCTATTCAAAGAAGTGTGGCAGAAATTTATGCAATATTTAGAAAAGCATAGTGCCTTCCTCTTTCAGAGTGTACTGTGGGATGCAGGAGGGCAAAAACAACCTGAAACTACATGTCTGATTGCTTGACTACTGGCATATAAAATCACTTTGAACATATGTCATAATTCCTCCTAAAACAAAGGCCTAATTTACTTAGCAGTTGTGTAAAGGTGAAAAACTTCAAATATATTTTTTTCCTTTTCAGCAACTCTTGGCAGTGTTTTCTTTTCAAAACAGATAAACGGATGAGTTGCTTGTTTGGTTTTTTTTTTTAAACAATTGCATTTAGAATATTCAGGAAGTCGTATTTGTCCTGAATTTGATGAGTTGGATACTGAGATCCAGACGGGTGCACACACGGCAGAACCTAGTCTACCCAGGGTTCCATAGAGGAACAAAGACAGTTGACCATGTAGACAGATCGACAGGGCTAACATGGTCCAAGTAGTGAACCACGGATCATCTCCGCGATGCTTGACACCCTAGCCTAGCTCCTCTGGACAGGAGAGCAATGTCTCAGAGAACACAGTCCTTAGTTTTAATGGCCTTTTCACAGACTCTGTTTCCTGAGTGAACAGGAACACCAACTCAAATATTTGCTCTTCATTTCGTGTCACTGGGCAGTCTTTGCTTCCTTCTCCTCAGACACATTCATCTGTCCCTGTAACCTGTCTCCCAAGAGCTCTTGATGAGATTTTTTTTTCTTTATCAGGAAATTGATTTTCTTGCGTTTCTTTCTGAAATTACTGAATCTAATCTCATAGTAGAATGACTCAATTCTTGGGGGGGAAAATGTCTAAGTTCAGAGTGTGGTAGTCATAGGATCCAAATGACTGCCAGAAGATTGGGAGCAGAAGAGATTGGATGCTGTCTTCTCCTCCTGGTGCAGCCAGGCTTCTCAGGCATCATTTGCTGACACTGGACTTGATTGCCACACATTTCAACTCTAGGAATGGGGGAGCATTGCATGCCCATGGAACTTTTTGCTGTAATTTCTTGATTCTAAGTCTTCACTGGGTTTTCTGGTTCATATTCTGTAAGCATTCCAGCAACTTCTTACTAAGCTGTCTGTCCTTACAAGCATGCGCCTTAGTGTTTAGGATCAGATTGGCTTAGTTTCCACTCTTCACTGGTGATGGGCAGGTAGCATTTGCCTCAACTTGAGTTAACAGCAGCTGGGCTCTCAGGGCTCAAGTTTGGTGCTTCTGGGTAGCCTTCTCCATCTTTCCATAGGAGATGCTCTAAGCAGTGTCACAGTGTGATGCAGTGCTTGCTATGGGACTTTTGCAAGGAGTCATGCACACATTTACTGTCTACCTTGATGTCTTGCTAATGACCACCATGCTATGTTGATGATAGTAATGGGTAATAGGAAACTCATCCTTGTCTTTTGCCTAGTCAGCCTACAACTGGCTTAATGCAGCAATAAGTGCAACTGCTATACATGAATATGGCAGGAACAACTAATTTTCTGTAATTAAACAGCCTAGTATGGTCAACACATTGGATTGTGCCTGGTGATTCTGCCACGTCTATGTAAAGAAATGGATACACTTAAATCTTTCAACATGTCTGTTAGTGCTCTTAAATCTCTCTCTTTCTGTGTTTGTCTCTGCGTGTATGTCTGTCTGTCGCTCTCTCCTTTTTTTTCAGTTTGCTTTTCGTGTTACTGGTACTTATTTATTTCTGCCACCTGAGTAAAGCTGTCTGTTAGACCAGTCACTTGCAGAGGCTGGCCTGGGGTTGAAGACACTCACTTTGTTGTTCAAATTCCAACACACTTAAGAAACACCTGGAAGGTCTTCCTTTATATGTTACTTGGCCTTTTTCTCTTACTGCCTTTAATATTCTTTATTTAGTACACTTGGGGTTTTGATTATTATGGAACAGGAGGTATTTCTGTTCTGGTCCAGTCTGTTTAAAGTTCTGTAGGCTTCTTGTATATTCATGGGCATCTCTCTCTTTAGGTTAGGGAAGTTTTCTTCCATAATTTTGTTGAAGATATATGCTGGCCCTTTAAATTATAGATCTTCCCTCTCATCTATCCCTATAAGCCTTAGGTTTGGTCTTCTCATTGTGTCCTGGATTTCCTGGTTGTTTTGGGTTACAAGTCTTTTGCATTTTGCATTTTCTTTGACTGTGGAATCAATGGTTACTATGGTATCTTCAGCATCTGAGATTCTTACCTCTATCTCTTGTATTCTGTTGCTGATATTTGCATCTATGACCCCTGATTTCTTCCCAGGGTTTTCTATCTCCAAAGTTGTCTCCCTTTGTGATTTCTTAGTTGTTTCTACCTCTGTTCAGATCTTGGATGGTTTTGCTCAGTTCCTTCATTTGTTTGTTTGTGCTTTCTTACAATTCTTTAAGAGATTTTTGTGTTTCCTCTTTCATGACTTCTGCCTGTTGATTCAATTTCTCCTGCATTTCTTTAAGTGATTTTCTCATTTCCTCTTTATTGGCTTCTGTCTGTTGATCCATATTCTCTTGGAATTCTTTAAGTGATTTTTTTGTTTGCATTGTAAGGGCTTCTACCCTATTCATGTTCCCCTACATTTCTTTAAGAGATTTGTTTATGTCTTTTTTGTGTTCCTCTAGCAGCATCATGACCAGTGCTTTTAAATACAACTCTTGTTTTTCTGGTGTGTTGGAGTATCCAGGACTTGCTGTGGTTGTCGAATTGGGTTCAGGTGCTGCCATATTGCCTTGATTTCTGTTAGTAACGTTCCTATGTTTGCCTTTTGCCATATGTTTATCTCTGGAGTTAGTTTGTCTTGTTGTTACTGGTTGGTGTTTGAAGCTCCTGTGAGCCTGGCATTTGGCGCTGCTGTCATAGAGGGTGTCCGAGTTCCCGAGGTGGAGACCAGGAGGTTTCCGCTACTGGGCACCGAATTACCTCCTCAGCTCTGCTGGGCCGGACACTAGTCTTCCCCAGGCTTGCTGCTAGACCTGCAATTGGCCTCCTGCGTTCTCCTCCTGGCCTGCCTAGTTGCCAGCTCTTAAGCATCAGACCTTTTTTTCCCCCTCCACCGATCTGGGCTCATCTGTTAGATCTTTATGGTGACCTGGGATCCTCTGTTGGTTCTCTATGGTGACCTGTTCAGGTCACCAGCTCCAAGATGGTTGCGGGTCTCAGGGTTCTGTCTGATTAGGTGTCTGTGGTGTCCTGAGGCAAGATGTTGGCCTCTGGCTGTACTACAGACACAGACCCACTATCAGGTTGGTGCCCACGCGGGTCGGCACAGAGACTGCCCACCGAGCGGATCTGGCTCTGGGTGCACTGCCGAGCTGTTGGTGCACAGACCTCCCGCCAAGCTGCTCTGGCTCTGGGCGCAAGCAAGAGCCTGACGGGGTAGTCAATGCTAGGCTAGGTCTCTGTCCACACACCAGACCCCAGCCGCCATCCATCTGCAGTGATCTGAGGCAAGATGGAGGCCTAGCTGCGATCCCAGCAAGCCAGCCCCCAGCAGTTGGTGACAGCTGCCGAGCTCTAGATGCACAAACCTCCTGCTGAACTGCTCTGGCTCTGGGCACAAGCAAGAGCCTGACAGGGTAGTCAATGCTAGTCTAGGTCTCTGTCCACGCACCTGACCCCAACCACCATCTGTCCGCAGTGACCCGAGGCAAGATGGCGGCCTCGCTGCAATCCCAGACCTCTCTCCAGAGACCATGAAAGCTAGAAGATTCTGGGCAGATCTCATGCAGACTCTAAAAGAACACAGATGTCAGCCAAGACTACTATACCCAGCAAAACTCTCAATCAACATAGATGGAGAATCAAAATATTCCATGACAAGACCAAAATTTATACAATATCTTTCCACTAACACAGCTCTACAAAGGATAATAGGAGGAAAACTCCAATACAAGGAGGGAAACTGCAGCCTAGAAAAAGCAAGATAGTAACCTTCTTCCATCAAACTCAAAAGAAGATAACCACTCAAAAACAAAATAACATCAAAATGAAAGGAAGAAATAATCATTATTCCTTAATATCTCAACATCAATGGACTCAACTCCCCAATAAAAAGACATAGACTAACAGATTGGATACGGAAACAGGACCCTACATTTTGCTGCATACAGGAAACACACCTCAGAGTCAAAGACAAACACTACCTTAGAGTAAAAGGCTGGAAGACAATTTTGCAAACAAATGGTCACAGGAAGCAAGCTTGAATAGCCATTCTAATATCAGATAAAATTGACTTTCAACCCAAAGTCATCAAAAGAGACACAGAATGTCACTTCTTGCTAGTCAAGGGAAGAATCCACCAAGAAGAACTCACAATTCTAAACATCTATGCTCCAAATGCAAGGGCACCCTCATTCGTAAAAGAAACTTTACTAAAGCTCAAAGCACACATTGCACCTAATACAATAATTGTGGGGGACCTCAACACTCCATTATCCTCAATGGACCAATCAGGAAAACAGAAACTATACATGGACACAGGGAAACTCATTAAAACTTTGGACCGATTGGATTTAACAGATATATATAGAAAATTTCATCCTAAAGCAAAAGACTATACCTTTTTCTCAGCACCTCATGGTACCTTGTCCAAAATGGACGATATACATAAGACAGACCTCAGCAAATATAAAAAGATCGAACTAATCCCATGCCTCCTATCGGATCACCATGGAGTAAGAGTGTTCTTCAATAGCAACAACAGAAAATCCTCATACACATGTCGGCTGAACAATACTTTATTCAATGATAACTTAGTCAAGGAAAAAATAAAGAAAGAAATCAAAGACTTTTTAGAATTTAATGAAAATGAAGGCACAACATACCCAAATCTATGGGACACAATGAAAGCAGGGCTAAGAGGAAAACTCATAGCCCTGAGTGTCTCCAAAAAGAAACAGGAGAGAGCATATACTAGCAACTTAATGGCGCACCTGAAAGCTCTAGAACAAAAAGAAGCTATTTCACCCAGGAGGAGTAGAAGACAGGAAATCATCAAACTCAGGGCTGAAATCAATCAAGTTGAAACAAAGGGAACCATACAAAGAATCAACAAAACCAGGAGCTAATTCTTTGAGAAAATCAACAAGATAGATAGATAAACCACTAGCCAGACTTACCAAAGGGCACAGAGACAGTATCCAAATTAACAAAATTAGAAATCAAAAGGGAGAATTAACAACAGAAACTGAGAAAATTCAGAAAGTCATCAGATCCTACTACAAAAGCCTATACTTAACAAAACTGGAGAATCTGGAGGAAATGGACACTTTCCTAGACAGATACCAAATACCAAAATTAAATCAGCATCAAGTAGATCAGCTAAACAGTCCCATAACCCCTAGGAAAATTGAAGCCATTATAGAAAGCTTCCCAACCAAAAAAAGTACTGGACCAGATGGTTTTAGTGCAGAATTCTATCAGACCTTCAAAGAAGACCTAACACCAATACTCTTCAAACTATTCCACAAAATGGAAACAGAAGGGGCACTGCCCAACTCATTCTGTGAAGCCACAATTACGCTGATACCAAAACCACACAAAGATACAACAAAGAAAGAGAACTACAGGCCAATTTCCCTTATGAATATCGATGCAAAAATACTAAATAAAATTCTTGCCAACCGAATCCAAGAGCACATTAAAACGATCATTCACCATGATCAAGTAGGCTTCATTCTAGGGATGCAGGGATGGTTCAATATACAGAAATCCATCGACATAATCCACTACATAAACAAACTCAAAGAAAAAAACCACATGGTCATCTCATTGGATGCTGACATTTGACAAAATTCAGCATCCTTTCATGTTAAAAGTCTTGGAAAGAACAGGAATTCAAGGCCCTTACCTAAACATAGTAAAGACAATTTAGTGCAGGCCGGTAGCCAACATCAAAGTAAACGGGGAGAAACTTGAAGCAATCCCACTAAAATCAGGGACTAGACAAGGCTGCCCCCCTCTCCATATCTCTTCAAAATAGTACTTGAGGTACTAGCTAGAGCAATTCAACAACATAAGGAAGTCAAAGGGATAAAAATTGGAAAGGAAGAAGTCAAACTATCACTATTCGCAGATGATATGATAGTATACTTAAGTGACCCAAAAAACTCCACCAGAGAATTCCTACAACTGATAAACAACTTCAGCAAAGTGGCTAGTTATAAAATCAACTCAAGCAAATCAATAGCCTTACTATACTCAAAGGATAAGCAGGCTGAGATAGAAATTAGAGAAATGACACCCTTCACAATAGCCACAAACAATATAAAGTATCTTGGTGTGACTCTAACCAAACAAGTGAAAGATTTATATGACAAAAACTTCAGGTCTCTGAAGAAGAAAATGGAAGAAGATCTCAGAAAATGGAAAAATCTTCCATGCTCGTGGGTTGGCAGGATTAATATAGTTAAAATGGCAATCTTGCCAAAAGCAATATACAGATTCGATGCAATCCCCATCAAAATCCCAACTCAGTTCTTCATAGAGTTAGAAAGAGCAATTCTCAAATTCATCTGGATTAACAAAAAACCCAAGATAGCTAAAGCTATCATCACCAGTAAAAGAACTTCTGGGGGAATCACTATCCCGGACTTCAAGCAATACTACAGAGGAGTAGTGTTAAAAACTGCATGATATTGGTACAATGACAGGGAGGTGGATTAATGGAATAGATTGAAGACCTAGAAGTGAACCCACACATCTATGGCCAATTGATCTTCGACAAAGGAGCTGAAAACATCCAGTGGAAAATAGACAGCCTCTTCAACAAATAGTGCTGGCTCAACTGGAGGTCAACATGCAGAAGAATGAGAATTGATCCAGTCTTATCTCCTTGTACTAAGCTCAATTCCAAGTGGATCAAGGACCTCCACAAAAAAACCAGACACATTAAAATTAATAGAAAAGAAACTGGGGAAGACCTTTGAGGACATTGGCTTAGGGGGAAAGTTCCTGAACAGAACACCAATTGCTTATGCTCTAAGATCAAGAATAAACAAATGGAACCTCATAAAACTACAAAGTTTCTGTAAAGCAAAAGACACTGTCAAAAGGACAAAACGACAACCAACAAAGTGGGAAAAAATCTTCACCAACCCCACATCCGACAGAGGGCTAATATCCAATATATACAAAGAACTCAAGAAGTTAGACCCCAGAAAACCAAATAACCCCATCAAAAAATGGGTTATAGAGCTAAAGAAAGACTTTTCACCTGAAGAAATTTGGATGGCTGAGAAACACCTTAAAAAATGTTCAACATCATTAGTCATTAGGGAAATGCAAATCAAAACAACCCTGAGATTTCACCTCATACCAGTCAGAATGGCCAAGATTAAAAACTCAGGAGACATCAGGTGTTGGCAAGGATGTGGAGAAAGAGGAACACTCCTCTACTGCTGGTGGGAATGCAAGCTGGTACAACCACTCTGGAAATCAGTCTGGCAGTTCCTCAGAAACCTGGGCACGATACTTCCGGAGGACCCAGCCATACCACTCCTGGGCATATACCCAGAAGATTCCCCGCCATGCAATAAGGATACATGCTCCACTATGTTCATAGCAGCCTTATTTATAATAGCCAGAAGCTGGAAAGAACTCAGATGTCCCTCAACGGAGGAATGGATACAAAAGAATGTGGTATATATACACAGTGGAGTACTATTCAGCCATTAGAAACAATGAATTCATGAAATTCTTAGAGAAATGGATGGAGCTGGAAAACATCATACTAAGTGAGGTAACCCAGTCTCAAAAAAATACCCATGGTATGCACTCACTGATAAATGGATATTAGCCTAGAATCTTGGGACACCAAAGACAAAATCCACATACCAAATGATGTCTGACAAGAAGAAAGGAGTGGACACTGGTGCTGGAAAGGCTCAAAGCATCAGTGTAAGTGAATACCAGAACAGGGAAGTGGGAAGGGGTGGATGGGGGAACAGGGGAAGGGAAAAGGGCATGTGGGACCTTTGGGGACAGGGAACCAGAAAAAGGGAAATGAAATGAAAATATAGAATATATCCAATAAAAAGAAAAAAACACCTGGAAAGAAATGTTGGAACTGTACTCTGAAAGTACTTTTCAGAGCTGTGTCCTGGAGAAGTTAATGGTTGCAGAGTTCTGAAGAGAGTGCAAAAAAACGACTGTGGGAATCCCCACTCCCACCCCCACCCCTACCCCTACCCCCACACTGTGAGGCTGCTAGTTACTTCTTTTTAAAAAAACGCCTCTCAAAACCAAGACATAAAATTTCAGATTATAAAAAGAGTGTGTCTGTATTCCTCTCTCTGGCTTTCTCCTGAGGTAGAAAAGGACAGCTATTATAAATAATGAAATGATTCTTTCTTGCATTAAAAAAGAAGAAAAGAAAGCCGCAGGCACCCTTGGCAGAATGCCCCCGGGTCTTTTCCTGCAGGACTCCCCCTCTGCACTTTGAGAAACCTTCCTTCTCTCAGCTGCTTGCTGAAAGGCTGCACTGAACGTGAAATGTGGATGTGGCATACATTTTTATTCCTCTCTTCCCAGTCATTATGAACAACTGAGTGAGACAGAGGTGGGAGGCAGCAGGCTCAGTATCTCAGTGTGTAAGAATGATTAGCTCTTACTCTCTGGGCAGTGTGGACCGAGACCTGAACCCTTTAATTCTCTTGTGCAATATTTCATTCATCTTGTCGCCTTTGAAAGAGGCCATTAAGACGTTTTCAGCCTTAGTTTAGCCCTAGGCTGCTAAGAAAGCCAGGAGGGTGGAAAGGGCAAGGGATTGGGGAGAACAGCCCTGGTATGAGGTGCCAGCCACTCATGTGCAGAAGCAGTCTGTCAGTTGTAATGAGGGTAAAGATACACAGCGATTTCTTGTAGAATCAAGCTGTTCTGTTCTTTACGTCTTAAAGTTTTACATGCTTAAGAGAGTAAGTGAATATGTGTAAGAAATTATTTCTGCAAATGTTATTTTATGTTAGCTGTAGTGGGAGCCACGTTGCCTAGTGTCTTCCCCTGCGAACTGGCCAGCGTAGTTCTTTTTTAAGGCATAAGTCCCTATGTTGATTTCATTAAACTGCTGATGGCTTTCCAAGCAAGAAGGCAGTGTGCAAAGACACCAGCTTGGCTGTTTAGAAGAGCACGCCTTTGTACAGGTTGCAAGTCCTTAAAATTTCCCTAAAGTGTCCACTGAAAGCTTGTTATGGGCTAAAAAATTATGTGAGTGGTGCATTGCTAGATCGAGGCACAGAATTAACATCAGATGCGAATCCATCAGAGGTAAAACTTGGTTTCATATCTCTTGTACTCCATCCTAGACATACTGCCATTTAGTTCCAAACCAAACCCTAGAGGCTGTTTCTACCCCTTTCATTGAAAATAGATTTTGTTTTCTCACATAATGTATTCAGGTTAGAGTTCCCCTCCCTCTAGGTACCCTCCACCTCTCCTCTCAACTGAATCCACCCACTTTCTGTCTCTCCATAGAAAACAACAGGTTTCTGTGGGATAACAATGAAATAAAATATTGTATGATAAGATAAAACAAAAACTGATACATTGTAATAGGATAAAAAGAAATAAACAGAAAAAGAAAAGTAAAGAGGCCAAGAGAAGGCACAAGAAACAGACACACTCATCCAGATACTAAGGAAGGCATAATATATACACACAAGGAACCTATAGAGTAAACAAGAGAAGAAAAATATATAGGTAAAATAAAATAAAATAAAAATAAAAAATAAAAAGATTTTTTAAACAAAGACAGGAAGGAGGGAACTCTGTAGCACACATACTATGAAAGGATGTTCCAAAGACTCAGCGGAGTGCGTTGCCTGCTGGCCATCTGTTGCATACTTGCAGCCTACCCTTGAAAGTGTAGTTTGTTTCCCCAGTGAAACACCCTTGGAGCAAACTAAATTTTCCATTTACAAGTGATTTTCATTTGGAGATTGCTTCTGGGTTATGGAGTGGGCATGTGTCCACTTCTTTCACCTATAGGGATTCCATCTAATACAGATATCTATAAGCTCTGTGTAGGCTGCCTCAGTCACTGCCCAGTTCATGTTTGCATCAGTCCTGTGGACTTAGAGGACCTTGTTTCTTTGGAGTCCATGATGAAATATGGCTCGTAGCCTCTCTGCCTCATCTTCTGCGGGGTTACCAGGATCCTGAGAAGATGGATTTGATGAAGACATCCCATTTAGGGCTGAGTGTCCCAAGGTTTCTAGATCTCTGCATATTGTCTGGTTTTGAGTCTTTGGATTTGTTCCCACCTGCTGCAGGAGGAAACTTTTCTGAGGATGGCTGAGCAAGGCACTGATCTCTGGGAATAGGAGAATGTCATTAGGGGTTATTTTGATGCTAATTTAAAAAATATTATTTGGTTTTGTCTTAGGTTTCTAGGCTATCTGGTTGCACATTCTTTGCTACCCAAGCACTGTGGGGTGTGGGTTCTATATGGTGATGTAGACCTTAAGTCAAAGCAGACATTGGCTGGCTGCCCCCACACTCTGTGTGCCACCACTGCACTAGCATATCTTGTAGGCAGGACACCATTGTAGGTAAAATGTTTTGTGGCTAGGTTGGTGTTTGTGTTTTCCCTCTGGCAATGTATAGAATGGCTTTTTGTACCAAAGAAACCAGAACATAGGGCTAAGGGCTCTATGAAGGCGCCAGTTCAATGTTTCCAAGTTCAATGACTTTTTTATGTGTGGTCTTCAGCATTAGGGCCTTGCGAGCTGTTTGTGGAGAGCGTCCTGTAGACTGGGCAACAGACTTGATTTTTTGGAGGTTTTCTATGAGACCCCTTTTGCCAACAAAATTAAATGTAATCCAATTCTACTACTAGAAGCTTCATTTTGTGACAAGAGATGGCCAACTAGGGCTCCATTTTCAAATTATTTGTTGATTTTATTTAGCTCACCTTTATATATGTATATATTTCAGGAAGCTTCTACTGTACTGGGTTCAGTATAGTACATTGGATGATTTTTTTTTCTTACATCCATTTACCTAGGAATTTCATGATTTCATTTTTTTCAGTCACTGAGTATAATGCTCCATTGTGTAAATGTAATACATTTCCTTTATCCATTCATTTGTTGAGGGACATCAAAGTTGTTTCCAATTTCTGGCTATTATGAAAAGACCAGTGATAAGCAAGTGTCTCTGATGTAGGTTGAAGCATGCTTTGGGTAAATGCCAAAGAGGAGTGGAGCTGGATCTTAAGCTAGAAGATTCCCATCTTCCTGAGCGTCCACAACACTGATGTCCATAAAGCTGCATGAATTTGCCCTCCCACAAGCAATGGATGAGTGTTCCTCTAATTTCACATCCTTACCGGCATGAGCTGTCACCTGTTTTATTGATCTTAGTCATTTTGACAGGTGTAAGATGAAATTTCAAAGTAGTTGTGATTAGCATTTTCCTAATGGCTAAGGATGTTGAACATTTCTTTAAAGGTTTTTCAGTCATTTGAGTTTCCTCTTGAGAACTCTCTATTTAGATTTGTACACCATTTTTAAACTTGCATATTTGTTTTCTTGGTATTTTGTTCTTTATATGATTGGAATATTAGTCTCTATCATATGTGGAGTTAATAAAGTTCTTTTTATTCAGTAGTCTGCCTTTCTGTCTTTCAGATGCTTCTCAGGTTCCTGAGATCACTTTTATTAATTGTTGATCTTATGCCTGTGCTAACAGCATTCTGTTTAGAAAGTCTTCCTGTGCCAGTAGGTTCAAGGCTATCTTCCAATTTCTCTTCTATCAGTTTTAGTGTACCTAAAGCTGATTTCATGTTGAGGTCTTTGATCCATTTGGAATTGAGTTTTCTGAAGGTGCTAAAGATGGATCTATTTGGCTTTTGCTATTTGCAGACATAAAGTTTGATCAGCACCATTTGTTGAAGATGCTATAATTTCTTCATCAAAAACCAGTGTGTGGATTTATGTCTGGTTCTTTAATTTCATTCACTTGATTAATGTGTCTGTTTCTATGCCAATACAATGTCGGTTTCATTACTATAGCTCTGTAGTACAACTTGAAATCAGGGATGGTGATACAGTTCTTAATTTTTCTTCGTGTTTATGTTTTAGTGTGCAGTTTAACTTATGTATGCAGATATTTAGCCATATTTGGACTTGTTAGAAGAGGCTTTCAAGTACTCTTAACCCCTGAAACATCTCTTCAGCCCAGTCTAACATTTTATTATTCTTCAGCATTATTTTAACCATCATGTGTGGTGTTTGTGTCTGTGTGTCTGTGTACTGTGTATGTTTATTTATTTGTTTGTTTGTTTGTTTTGTCTCCTGAATGTAGCTAAGGCATTTCTCTCAGGCTTTTTGGCACTCACATATCAGTTTCATTGTTAGCTGAAAGATTCACCAATCAAAGTGCATAATACTCTTCCCACAGGGAAGCCAGTTCTCTCCTACTGGTTCAAATGAGTCAGAATTTAGTCATGCTTTCTCTAGGGCAAATCTCTTGAATCATCCAGATGTCAATTTTCTGATTTAATCAACTATTTGTGCTAATCTGTTAGAGGTGAAAGTCACACATCTGCTTTTCAGTTTAATTAAGAACTCAGGTTTCTGATCTAACATCTATCCTGCATCTCCCCCACCCACCCTCCCGTCCTTGCTGGATTGTTTCCCTGAAGTGTGCTGAGGATGCCACACCAGCTACAGGCAATGCAGAGCTACACACATGCTCACAAGCTCATACAGCAGGAACGTCGAACTTGGGAAGGCATGGCAACTTTTAGAAATAGCATTGCTGTGCCATCACCTGCTTTTAATCCATGTTTGCTTTATGCCAGCCTACCACACTGAAAATTAAAATCGCAAAAACCTGTGGCCATGAATACAACAGACCCTGTCCAGAGGACCACCTTGCCTTTATGCATTTTATTATTCCTTGAAACCTGTGTGGGCAAGTCAAAAACATAAAACAAAAGGGATTATACCTGGAAAACAATGTATGTGCCCTAACATATTTTAAGCCGGTGTGAAAGTGAAAAAGCGAGTCTATTGTTTTAACAGGGATTTCTTCGGAGATGCAGACTGTAGCACAGGGAGTGTTATCAGGTATGAGACATGCAGTGGAAAAACACACTTTCCTCTGAGGATATGCTAGCTCTGCCATAAATACCCACACAATTCAGGGCTTCAGTACAGGAGCGTTTTCCATATGAATATGTTTTAACACCTGCATCCCTTTAAGGCTCCCTGTTCAGAAAGGAGAATTGGCAGGCACAGAGCTGGGTGGGAAAGGAGAGAGGCGAGTGGAATTCTGAAAGTCATCTTTACATTTTTGTCTATGAAAAGAAAATGGCTGCAATTATAACGCAGCCCTTCCATCCTTCCCCCCAACAGTTCTCAAGCCCATTTTGAGAGTTCCTTTCCACTTTTAAAATAAATCATCAGAAAGGAGGTATTTTGTGTTTTTGTTTTTTTTGCTGTTTTTCAAGGGCACACACAAATCAGGGACTTCCTGTTGCCAGCCAGTTCCCTGAATAGATCACCACTGCTGATAGACAGGAGATTGCCAAGTCAGCTGCTCCAAAAAGAACAAATAATATATTTAAAATTATATGTTTATGTTGGAAATATTTAGATTCTAAAGGTACAAGATGTGCTTGTCTCTTCTCAGTTGTTTTATCGAGCAGACACTTAGACTATCACTACCTCTTATTCTTCCCTTTATCTCCTGCATATGAATCCGGAAGCTCTCTTTTATTCCACTGTCCTCCTGCGAACGATACGGATCTCATCAATGCTTTCTTTTTTATATGATATATTTCTTTGCCCCACTTCAGTGTAGCTTGTGACATCCAATTCATGTCCCCCAAACATATTTTTCTAAAGGGATCAAAGTGTAGTTATAAAATGTCATGCTGTTTTGGATAAAATGGCAAAGTCTCAAAGATTTAATCTATTTAGACATTAAATACTGAATCCACATCTACTTTATTTGAGGCATTGGCCTGAGCACCGAGGATTTAATGGTGATTTGTAGGTCACCTCCTCACAGGTGAACTGTGGGCATTTCTGAGCAAGTGAGGGTGTGTGAGCACCCACTGTGAACAGGGGCTGAGAGGTTTAAACATTAGTGAGACACACAACAGCGCTAAGGCCGTTTGCAAAGTCTCCGTGGGAGTGGGGGTTGGGTGATGTTTGCAATAAATGCAAGATTTCATGAGATGAAGTGAAGACAGTTCCATGCGCAGAGGAAACCTGGCAGGAATGTGAAGTGAGAGAGAGGCTTCGAGCTTCTAGAAAAGGAGCTAAGAGGGCTTGAAGGGCTGAAGCCAAAGTTAGTGAATGTGTCTGGGATGAATTTATTGAGTTTCAAGGTACAAAGAAGTGTCAAGGTGTGTTGGCTGGGGAGATTAGAACTTGGTGTTTTGTATGGGTGAAGCAACATGATCTGATTTACAGTCTAACGGAATCACTTTTAAAACGGAACAGTTAACAAGTACAGCAGTGTTGGGAGCGATGAGAAGGGAGAAATGAGCCAAGCCTCCTGGGGGGTGGGAACGTGGGGAGGAGCCTTCAGATCCTAGCCAGGCTCCTAGCCTCCTGAGTCCTCTGGTGTGTCTTCCTGTAAGCTATTTATGACTTTTAAAGCTTAGTTTAATGTACGAAGGAGGAGAAAGGATTTTTTTTTATTTTGTTTTGCTTGTTTGGTCGGTTGGTTTTTCTTCTCCCTGGGAATGTATACCTTTATTCTAAACATCAATAAAGAGGAAGTTAAAAATACCAGAAGCATTTAGGACAGCTTGCCGCGTGAGTCTACCTGCAGGAAAGAACTGTTTGATACAGAATTAGAAGAGGTTCTGAAGTTCCCACTGGTGCCACTAAAGAACTGGATTGGAGCCCCTGGGTGTAACATGCAGGCTGAGCCCCTCCCAGGGTTTGTGTTGCTCTGGGCACAGTGGCTGGGGATGGTGGAGGACTGCTCTTTCTGCTTTGCTTTCACAGCACTCCCAGCCGGCTGAAGATCTGCCTAGAGTTAGGGGGTGTCTGCAGTATTCAGTCTGGGTTTCTGCTACCCCCACCCCCCCACCCCCCACCCCCCCACCCCCGCTCTCACAGGATTTTCTTCTTCTACCCTAGCTGAGTCTCCAGGCCCTACTCTGTGCCTTTACGACTCTCTGCTGTCTTTCTATCATATTGTCTTTTCTTCTCCTCCTTGTGAAGAGACTAATGTGGGCAACCATAAATGTCAGTACTGTTTTCTGTGCTGTAGATGCTGCGTTGCATTCCCGTATTGTCTCAGTTGCACCTCGGAATGGCAGCAGAGGTGTCCCCGCCGTTATCATCTCTAGCTTTAGCTTTAAAATGACCAGCCAAACCATGGCGTGCTTAAAGTTGTGTTGGAGCAGCAGAAAAGGTAACAGAAACAAAGAGGGACCAAAAGTGATGGTGAAGATGGTAGAGGTGGAGGCTGGGGTGTCAGGTGAGCTAGGGCATCGGGCTAGCTGCAGTAACACTTAGGAAAGTGACACTTCTGGTCCTTATAGAACACACAGGTCAGACACATTATGATGCTCTACCTGGTTGTTCCATTTCCCCATGCAGGTCCGCTTCCAATAACCAGGTTGGAATATAATGCGCGTAGCTTGGAAGAACTTCAATTATTTGCCAGCTTCCAGCCTACTTAATAAGCCAAATCTCCCTCACAGCACATAACCTTTGAAGACTGTTTTTACTCAAATTAAAGCACTAATGTTTTCATCCAGCATATTTTTGGATCCCTTTGGGGTATTTACCTTTGTCAAGGGGGAGGAAGCCAATCTGTGCTGGCCAGTAAACAATGGTTGGTCCAATCAGGACTCTAGGAGGGCTTTCAGTTGCAAGAAAAGGAAAATTATAAATAAATAAATAAATAAATAAATAAATAAATAAATGTAGCACACATGGAGTTTCTGCAGATTAGAAGCTGGTGAGGAAATAATTAATGTGCTCAACATAAATCATAATATTTGTATTGTTGTTGCGGATGATAAACTACCCAGGAAGTGATATGTTAAATACCCTTGAGTTAATTGCATCCATCCACATTGTCCCCTTGCAGTGACTGTCTATTAGAAAGCAGCTAACAATAAAAAGCCGTAGATTCTTGATAGAAAATCACAGGCACATATGTGTCAGTGCTACAAACAACTCGGGCTGAATATGGAGAATTATTAATGCCAATTCCATGATTTCTCTTTGAAGAAGCCCTTAGCAGACCTGCAGAGGAGCCAGTCTCCTCAGCCAATGGCAGCGGATGTGACAGGAGCAGATTAGCAAGTGTTTATTCTTGATGTAGCTATTAAATGGGCGTTAGGGAGCCTCAGAAGATTTGGAAATTCTGATTAATCTGAGCAAACTTGGGGATTAATTGGATCCGCTGATCACACAGCTTGGCTCTCTCCCATCCATGTCCCGCCCTCTTGGTGGCTCAGAAGCAGTGCTAGCCTGCTGCTAACTCAGAGGTCGCCCCCTCAGCAAGCGATTCTGATGCCTGCTTTCCAGTCTTTAGGGCATTTCATTCTGGCTGATTGCTCTTGTAAAGTCTGTTCTGCTAAGTGAACCGGGTGCACT
The DNA here is from genome assembly GCA_964023405.1 of Apodemus agrarius. Lineage (NCBI taxonomy): Eukaryota > Metazoa > Chordata > Mammalia > Rodentia > Muridae > Apodemus > Apodemus agrarius. Next base: position 56,547,565 of record OZ030008.1, on the reverse strand, counting down.
TGAAAGTAAGGAGAAAGGGAAGCTGAGAGATTTTTATTTTTTATTATTTTAGGTGAGTACAGAAGAGTGTACCCAACTTAAAACATTCATAGAGTGCTGGCTGTGTGCAGTACAGGGGTGAGTCCTGGGAGTTGTGCAGAAGGGCGTGGCGACATCTAGAAACAACAACAACAGAAACAAAACCAGATAACCCAGGTCACTGACATGTACATGGATTTATATCCTGCAACTGTTCTTGCTTTCCTTCCACAGCACAGGTAGATCTTTTCCTTTCAAGCTCTCATTCTGGCACCTGTAAATTTGGTTTGGGGTAAGAGACATTCTTGAACCATGTTTAGGCAGGCTCAAAATGTAGGTTTACTTATTCCCCAACTGTAATCACTGCCTTCTGCAAGGTCCTCAAAGTCTAGGCTTAGGCTAACATGGCTTTTTAGATAATGTTGGGACAAGCTCAGTGCATGGATGTGGAGAAACCAAGGCTCAGAGTGAATAATTAATTTGTTCCAATTTATACATTATTAAAACACACTAAGGAGATGATGGTTCCTTCTTTATTCTTTGTGTTGCTTTTATTATCCTGTAATCCTGTGTTGCACTTTTAGGGTAATACTGGTTGAGAAAATAGCTTCTGTTATAATATCCCCCTATGTACAGAGCCCTTGTCTTCCTTGCTGGCTTTATGTGACTTTTCTTATCAAGTTTTGATCATATCCTAAAACCTTGAAAATTGGGAAAAAGAAGGCCATGCCCATTGTAGTAATGGCCCCTACTCTGCCCCCATTATATCCATATCAATCTATAGAAACTGTAAGCACATTGTCTTCATGTCAAAAATGACGAGGCACATGTGATTAAATTAAGACTTAAGGGATTAGTGGTTATATCCAATGTAATCAGAAAGGTCCTTGAAAGACAAATTGAAGACAGAGAGGAGGGTCAAGAGCTATCAAAGATGTGACTACAGAGCACAGTGGGGGTGATGCAGTGAGAAAGACTTGGCTTCACCTCCCTTAGCTGTGGAGATGGAAGGAAAGGACCATTAATGAATGACTGGTGTCTCACCTCCAGACAGGAACAGCCAGAGGCGCTGTGTCCAGAGCACACAGGAAGAAAAGCGGCCATTCTGATATGGTAGGGAGTTTAGAAAGGAGATGTACCAGACTTCTGACCTACTGAAGTATTTGAGATACTTGTGCTATTTAAAGTCACCAAATACCTGGTAGCTTGTCACCCAGCCATAGAAAATTGCAGCATAATGAGTTATTGTTGACCAGAAGCATTCATGGTGAGGACATAGCACCCACTCCAAAAATTAAGTTGGTCCTAGGTCTAAACTACTTTATAAGTACAGGCCCCAAACTGTCTTTCAGCTTATTTATTCATTTATTTATTTGATGTTATTGTTAGAAAGTCACAGTTCTTCAGAAGGAAGTTTACCCATTGTCTAAACCATAGTCCACGATGTGGCATTTATTGGTATAAGTTTCTGTTAGAATTGGCTGACTGATTTTTATATTCATCTTTTACTTGAATATGACATATCTAGATTATTCTACTCAGTCAAAGGGGGCATAGTCCTTCATAAGAATAACACACACACACACACACAATACACACACACACACACACACACACACACACAAGCAAAACAGTCGCTAGAATGCTGATTTAGGCACAAGTACCCCAAGGACAATATAGATTATTCACTCTCTTACAACATTTTTAATTTCCCATTCAACTATTTCTTCACAACTCAATATTTCCTACTCACCCATTATGTATGAACCTTAAATTGTCGTGCATTCTCTTGATCTGAGGATGAGTGTGTATTTCCTTTCTTTAGTTGCATTTAGTTGACAATTGTGAACAGGACCCTTAAGGGAACAACATCCCACACTCATCACCCCTGGGCACATGAGCAGTATTTACAGTGCCAATGGCTCAGGTTGGCCTGATAATGTAAAATGTGGCAGAAAAATTATCTGTAAGTCCTGCCAAGTTAGCAATCACCCAAATATATTTAACATTGATATTCAGTCCTGATGAATTATTAATGATTCAGGGTGAAAAGATCCTGGCAGTATCTATTCACACATAGATGATAATTTGTAGCAAAATGAAAACATACTGAGTCTGTTTACTATAGTATCAGTTTTTCATTTATGTCTGTGGCCAAGGCTAAAATGAATCACGTGGAATTTTTATCCCAAATATTAATCCAAAGGCTTCCTTCTTTCTAGATCAGTGTGTCCCAGCCTGTGGGTCATGGTCCCTTTGGGAATTATACATTGATATCCTGCATATCAGACATTTACACTATAATTACCAGCATAATTACAGCTATGAAGTAGCAACAGAAGAATTTTGTGGTTGAGGGTCACTACAACATGAGGAACTGTATTAAAGGAAGGTTCAAGTCCACTGCTCTAGACAAACAGAACCTAATTCTCTCACTGTAGAGCCTAGAGACAAGTTTCTAGTACTATAAAACTTGGCCAAATAGCTTACACTATCAGGTGAGCCTCCCTCAGTACTCAGCCTCTTTGAGTTGGTAACCAGCCAGTAAATGGATTTTTGTGGCATTGCTAGGTAATTGCCATTTGTGTGGCCCATTACACAACCTGGTGGTCACAAAACCATGTGTCTTAGTTACTTTTCTATCACTGTGACAAAATACCATGACCAAGGCAACTTATAAAAGGAAAGTATTTAATTTGGCTTACTGATTCAGAGGGTTAGGATCCATGATGGCAAAGAAAAAGACATGGCAGCAGGAACCTCTGATGGCTCACTATTCATAAGCAGGAGGCAGAGAACATGCTAGGAATGGTGTTAACCTTTTGAACCCTCCAAGCCTCTCCCCAGTGGCTTAGCTCCTCAGCTGCCACAGCTCTCAATCCTTCCCAAACAGGTCTGACTAGAGACCAAGTACACAATCATGAAGCAATCGGCTCCATTCTCATTCAAACTGCCACAGCAAGAAACATCTGGGGAACAAAGTGACCTCAGCTGGTTAGCTGCTAGTCCTTAGGGAGCTCCTGTGCTGCCTTCAGAGGAGCTCTGATATTGTTGAATGGCCATTGCCCAGTAGAAGAACATTTGATAGAAGAAAGACCATTCCTCTCTTGACTATGAGATTCTGCCAAGAGTGAAGCTTCCTTGCTTTGAGAATAGTTTAATTCAGCTACTTGCTTTGCTTTTCTCAGCTATTTTTTTCTGTTTCGTATTTAAATTTTTCTTTAAACTATTTTTATTAATTTTTGAAAATGCCATTCATCGTATTTAATCATATTTGCATCCTTTCCCCATAAAATCAATGGTAAATTACATACTTGCAGACAACACAATGGCACAGATTATGCATTACCAGTCATCTCTAAGTGGAAGAATTGGGGCCTAGAGAGGAAATACTAAAATCAACAAAAGACACCAGCAGTTTGGCATACATAGGAGAGATTCTGTGATTAAATCACTTGAAGTGAGAGTACTCACCCTAAATCGCTTCTTCCTTCTTTCACATTCTTTTATGTGATCTGGTACCAGAAGTATGACCCATAATTAAGATGAGTCTTCCCATTCCAAATTATATAATCACCCAGCTCTCTCATAGGAATGCCCAACTGTTTGGGCTTTAGTTGATTATAGATGTAGTCTAGCTGACACAAAGATTGGCCATCACAATAACCAAGAACAATGGCAGTAACCTGTAATATTTTGGGTCTATTGGACCTCACTGGCCAACAACTCCAAAAGAACTAACCCACTTCTGACACTGGCGGTATTTATTTGTTATTTGGCATCTTTTGTTGCTAGCTTGTGGTGTTCAGTTGGAGAATTGTTTCCCTGCTATAGGATAACTCCTTTTAAACTCATGTTATACATGTTTATTTTTTTTTGAAACCATCTGAGTTTCTTTCTTTAAACCTAATACTACAGTCAGCTAAATAGAATTCAATTGAGGTCTTTAACATGTCTATGAAGAGCATGCAAGTGAAGAATATTCCAGGCTTTCTAATTCTGCTGTCATCACCATAAGACTTACCCTTCTGCTCTGAGGAAGCACTCCATGTTCTCTGGATTTCCCTGACACTAGGAAGCTCTAAACTGTGGAGCAGCAGGAGGCTGTCATGAAAGCTGTGAGACCAGCGCCTCTGACAGCAGGACTTGTCCCCACACAGATCACAGATTCTATCCAGGACATTCATTTGTGCCTAATGTCCACTTTGTGAGCATTCGTTATCAGTTTCCTCTCTTGCTAGTGTTACGTTGCATAATAAATTAACTGTGTGCTGATAGAAACATGTAAGCTGCTTCAGTCTACAAGGTGCTATGCAAATGAAATGGGTGTGCATATTTCATTTAGAAGAGTCCAGGTTTCACAGTAGCTCCTAGCTGGCTCTGCGATTAGAGGGCTCTGCCAGTAATTCTATTTTCCTGCTTTAATTATACAAGTGACATATTCATTGTGAAGAAACAGAAAACATCGCTAAAATAACATATGTAAATGGAACACATGGAAATAGAAATTAATTATAATTCCACCATTAAGAGGCATCACTGATATTCTAACATTAACTTCAGTAACTCTTCAACTAAATATAAGGACATGCAAATGTAGTTTTTTTTTGATAAAATGATTTATACATGAGCAAAATCCACTTTATTGGTGGCAGGGTATTATTGTCTTTATGTAACATAGGTACTTGCACTTAACTGCTTCCTTAGGCCTTTCACCCACACACGAACACGCATTCATTGTACTGACACTCCATCCACTCTATAACGGGGCATCACTGTGGACCTTATTGATCTGTTGTGACAAACCGTGAGATGAGTATATGTTAAATCTGAGATCGTGGTGTACACATAGAGAAAAGTCAATAATGCTAACTTGCTATGAATTAAGTCTTCTTGCATACTAAAAATTAAATTACCTTAACTACAAATATTTAATATCATTTTTGGCAAAAAAATTAGTTAGTTAGTTAGTTAGTTAGTTAGTTAGTTAGTTAGTAAGTTAGTTAGTTAGTTAGTTTGTTTTTAGAAGCTAATGCCCATCATGTAAATAGGACTTGAAAACAAAGAGGTGGGCCCTAGTGGAACTATCAATGTTTTCTTAGGGATTTTTTCTGGAAAGGCCTTCTTAAGCCAAGGACTAAGAAAATTGCTATAAAATTCCTCAGGCCAATTGGGAGAAGAAAGTTTCTTAGGTTGTGTAGAAAATTGACAGGTATACACAACTGAAAAAGGAAAGAAAATGGTGATAATTCAGAGTATTATACATGAATTTAGTGACCATGAACACTGTTCACTTGAGGCTATCTGTTCCCGTTACAATGAAGAGAGGCAAAGAGAATGGGTGAGAAGCAGGGAAGTATGCTAATTGTTTGTGTCAGAACCTTGCTTTTGTGTCCAAAATATCTGTTTGTTCCCTCCTGATGAAGTACTATAACTTCTGTTACTTGCAAAATAAACAGTTGTAGAAATTACATGTCACCATTTAAAGCTGCCTTCTACAAAATGGTTTACAACAACGCATGAGGCATTCTGCTTGTGTGGACATACTGGTGTAATGGAAGCTCATTTTGATTACCAGATTAATCAAGAACCTCATGGTATGGAGAAAGTTCCCTTCGTCTTTTTGCATATTTACTCTTTTTAAAGACGTGTCCGAGTCTGATTTGGTTATTTTTAAAAGAATATGAAGTTTACATCTTACCACAATATGCACAATTCAGGGAACCTTTGTGATAACCTAAGAATCCACAAGTTTCACCTTTGAGTCTTTAAGAACTGGTCGTTCTCTACTCTTCTCTCCCTGCTCTATGCTTACTATAAAAGTCCTGTGCTCAAAGCCCAGCTCTGCCACATAGTTCCAAAAGGCTATTGAATAAATTACCATTCTTTCTAGGCCCCAGCTACCTCACATATCAAACTGGAATGTTTACATGGTTGGCATAATTTCTGGTGTATGGCAGATAAGCCCCGTTAAGATATTGTTCTTCCTCCTTGCATAAAGAGTATTAAATTAATATCCTTTACCTATAATTTTGAAAATAAGGAAAGATTTATATATACTCATTTTCATAACCAACTCTAAACAAAGCTTCTGGAAGAGAGAGAGAGAGAGAGAGAGAGAGAGAGAGAGAGAGAGAGAGAGTCAACAAACTCTAAAACACTGAGGTAGATCCTGACATTCCTTGCTATGAGTTTCTCAATCATTTTTAGAGTAGTTTCAGGCCAGATGACTCAGGACTTCAACAGAGAAGTTTGACCATGGCCCGGGAACATGGTTTGGGCTTCTTACCAATTGCAACCAAAGACAGCAGTGTTTTCCTACTGAAAGTGAATTTTGCTTGTCCTTATTCCCTCTGGAAAGAATACTCATAGAGAAGTTCTCTTAGACAAAACTATGCTGGATAGGAACTGAAATCATGCAATTACATTTTGTCTCATCACTTAAAAGTTTTCCAACAAACATATCAAAATACCTCTTTGTTCTTTGCTGTCATTTGTTGGCTTGGCATGGTATGGACTGGCTGCAGATAAAACATACTGCTATCAGATCCTCCAGCACCTTTCAAACACATGACCTAGGTGTCCCTAGCATGACTTTACCATGGATCTGCTTTTAGAGATGCACTTAAAAAATAAAAAAAAAAACTACTCAATACATCCATGCACTGTTAAATGACTTAGAGATAGAAGGACTGCAAGACTGACTTACTTTTCAAAACACACATCATGTGGATTACAAACTATGTAGCTAGGAGAGATGGCATCCATTGCAATGCGATGTGGGAAAGGACAAAGCTGTGATGAGATGTGGGGAGAAGTGGAGGTGTATAGAGGGATGGGCTGGAATGAGGTGTGGGGGGGGCTGTGGCACTAGGAGTGAGCAGTGATGGGGTTTGGGGAGGGAAAGGGTTATAGGAAGGGATAGGGAGAGATGGGTCTATGGTGGGGAGTATGGAAGGTTGGAGGTATGTGGACAGATGGGGTAGAGATGTGGTGTGGAAGTGTGTGCTGAGATGGGATTGAAGAAGGGGTTTGACTGTAGATGCTTATGATGGGAGAGGTGTTACATTTCTGGTGTAGACTTTTATTAGGTCTGTGCTTGCTTGAACAGATTTGACTTATTTTAATATAATCATTATTTATTTCAAATGGTTCAATTGTTCCTTCAAACATTTCTCCATGTTCACTCATAGATTATTTCACAGGAGGTTCCAGGAAAAAAAGCCCACAAAGAATTCGATTGGAGGCAAAATAATCTTATAAACTCATATAAGTGTTGCTCGTGATCTGTAACATAAAGTATGTACTCACTAGATAGTGATAGTGAGTACACACACGTGTGTGTGCACTTGGGAGCTCGAGCGAACCAACACTTGCTATCAGAATCTCTTCCGTAGCATCTCCCCATCTGTCTTAGTCAGGGTTTCTATTCCTGCACAAACATCATGACCAAGGAGCAAGTTGAGGAGGAAAGGGTTTATTCACCTTACACCTCCACACTGCTGTTCATCACCAAAGGAAGTCAGGACTGGAGCTCAAGCATGTCTGGAAGCAGGAGCTGATGCAGAGGCCATGAAGGGATGTTCCTCAATGGCTTGTTTCACCTGGCTTGCTCAGCTTCCTTTCTTATAGAACCCAAGACTACCAGCCCAGAAATGGTATCATCCACAAGGGGGGGCCTCCCTTCTTCGAACACTAATCGAGAAAGTGCCTTATAGCTGGATATCATGGAGAGCTTTCCTCAACTGTAGCTCTTTTCTCTGTGATAACTCGAGCTTGTGTCAGGTTGACACATAAAACCAGCCAGTACAGCATCTTACTTTTTGAGACAGGTCTTCCCCTAACCCTGGCTAGCAAACCCCAGAGATCATCTGGTCTCTGTATCCCCCATGCTGAGGCTACAGAAAGTCCACCTTGCTTTTGCATCACTAGTGCTGGAGCTTAAACTGCAGTCCTCGTGCATGTGTAAGGGACGCCAGTGAGCCTACTCCCCAGCCCCCATCACGATAGTAATTCTTAGGAAGATCCACTGTCTTCTAAAGTGCTTTGTCTCACTTATCCTTCACCCTATTCTTTCGGGGTATAAAATTGTCTGAATGCGAAGAACCAAAAGCCCACACACATCATAATAAATCACATCACTTGTCTGTAGAGCTCAAAATAAGGACGCAGGTATCTACCTGTATTTCATCTGCAGAACTTGAAAACACTAGTAACTGCTAGATCCTCTGTTGGCACCTTCTATTTCAGAACATCACAGAAGTAATCTCCCCTGGTTGTTATGGGCACAGGTGAACACATGACTTCTTACTTGATCAGTGTTGGTTGTTTCACTTGCTCCTTAATTCCTTGGCTAACACTCTGAGAAGAGTAATAACAGTTCAGTTCAAACTTGAAAAGCTGCAAAGTGGTCCAGTGCCTCGACTGGAGTTTCAGGGGTGTTTGGCAAATCATTAGGAAGACCCTGTCCTGTTACATCCTATTCAAGGTTCCTACCATCAAAGTACAGGAAGAAGTGACCCCTAGAACTTGACTTTGATTGCATCTTCTAAATTATTTCCTGGTCATGCTGTGATATGCCCTCTTGTTTAGGAAGTGACAAGGATGTACACTGTGTTCTCTTCTGTTCTGACAGTTTATGTAGGAAGCAAGAATTAGTTTTACTTACACTCAGTCTGACAGCCTATGTGAAGACTAACAGGTTTTTAAGGATTTGGGAGAAATTACTCAATTACTGCCCAAGACATAGAACAGTAATTTTAATACCCTTATCCTGTCAGTGTTCACCTCTTTATTCTCCAATATAATCCACTTGGATCCAACAGGGTATCATGGAAGAGCATTGAATGCAAATCTGACAAAGGGACTCATAAAATTTTGCATATATTTTGATTCATTCAGCTCCAGAATCATGTCATTTTGTAGATCAACATGGCAATATTTACATTGAAGTGAAAAAATACATTTCCATATCTTTACAAATAAACATTATTTTTTTATTTGAACACTTAAGACTTTATACTTTGAAATTTGGGTCTCATTAAAATTTCCAAGAGAGGAGTGAAAGACTATATATAGCCTTTTCTTTCACACAGCAGTCAACAAAAACCAAGAAGTACCCCAGGCTATTCACATTTCTTCCTTGCCTATAGGAGAGCTCTTCCATAAGTTATATCCTCTGCATAAAGCAAACCAAATGCCTCTAGCTGCTAAAGCCACAGGAGATGGCTCCTGCCAATGGCCCTTAATTATGGAGCTACTGTCAACAATTCTGCCATTCCCTAGAGCTCTCTATGAGGAGATAGTCCACTTTGCCACAGTATAGCAGGCTTTTATCCAAAAAGGCACCTTACTGGGAGCTGCTAATCAGGAGGCTGGGTACCACCTCTCTTCTGTACTCTCACAGTTCTAAGTACGATGCTATTCTAACCATCCAGTGTTGGGATAAAGGTACAACTGAAAATGCAGCTGACAGAATTTATTATTGCTGAGGTATCTCTACTAGGTTTCCATCCCCCAACACTCTAACAAATTATATCATTTTACAGGTAAACAACAGCTTTGGTCCCTGTGACTTTTTGTCTTTAGCTCTAGGTATGTATGTATGTTGTAGAGGCCAGAGATCAACTTTGAATGTTGTTGCTCGGATACTGATACCATGATTTTGAGAGAGGGCATATCACTTGGCCTGGATCTTGCCAGCTAGTATCTGCTGCTCTAAATACCTGTGTTGCATGGTTGTATGTAAAAGTGCTTACCTGTAAACATGATGCCTTGACTTGTCCCCAGGACTTACACAGTAGAGGGAGAGAACTGACTCCCAAATATATTCTCTGAATTCTCCACCCACATATCATGGTATACATACAAACACACACACACACACACACACACACACACACACACACAGGTGTATGTGTAAAGAACAAAGAATTTACTTCACATGTATATATACATACATGTAAAGTAACAAAGAATTTACTTTACATGTATGTATATATACATGTGAAGTAAATTCTTTGTTCTTTATCTAGTCATCTTTCTCAATACCCAGAAAAAATTTATTTTCTTTCTCCATAATTTTGTTTTTGCAATAATGTTGCCCAGCTTGAGTTATGCAATAGGAAGGTTTTTGGATTGTCTATTCTAACATAGTCATATGCACTGAAATTTCTCTTGCATCTTTTCATATCTTCATAGTTTTCTAGGAGCTTCATAGTTTTGTCTTCCACATCTGGTGCTATAATTGATTTTCAGCTAATTTTATGGAAAGCATAAGGCATTTATCTAGATTCATTTATTTTGTGTGTGGGTCTCTAATTATTCCAGGGCTTTTTATTGAAAAGGCATTGCTCCGTTTCAACAAGTTGACTGATTAGCATTACATGGGTTTGCTTCTGAGCTTTCTATTCTGATCCACTGACTGAATTGTCTGTTCTTTCACTAGGACCACATTGGTGTTCATTACTGAACACATCTATTGTTTTGACCTTGAATAGTGTAAGTACTCCAAGTTCCACACATTGTCTATAGTATGCTGCTTGTCTTGAGCCTTTTCACTCTCCATATATACTATACAATCAGCTTCTCAGTATTCACAGAATGTCTTGATGAACTTTCAATAGGTATAATGTATTAAATGCACAGATAAAGTCTATTAGAAACCATATTTTGACTATACTAGTTTCCTAGCTGTGATTATGAATTCTCTATCAGAGTTTTGTAGGACATCTAATAAAACATCTTATTAATATTTTATTAGACTTTTACCTTAATTCAATACTTGGAGTATTGGAAAATAAAAGATATTTTCTCATTGCTAATATGTAGGAGAGTTTGATTTTATTACCCATGAATCCTGTAACCTAACTATAATCACTTATTTGATTCAAGTGGTTTTATTTGCTATCAGTTCCTTTAAAATTTTTACATAGTGAAACCCATCATCTGTAAATAGTGGTAGCTTTACTCTGTCCTTAGGAAGCACTGTATCACTGGTTTCCTTTTTAATTATTGTATATGTTAGTACAAGCTACAGTGGTAAGAAGATACTCTTGACTTGTTTCTAGTCTTAATAGAGAAGCCTATATAGTTTATTATCATAAATCATGTTTTTGTAAGATAATTATTAAGCTACAGGAGGTGTCTTCCTTTCCAAATGTACTCAGACATTTTTTCTTGAATAGTTATTAGATGTCTATCAAGTATTTTTCCTGCATTTATTGATATGGTCATATACTTTTTTCCTTTTTAGCCTGAATAAGTTGATGAATTTTCAAATGTTGAGGCAGCCTTACCTGCTTTCAATTCATTCCCTCTTGTTAGTTGTGTACAACTCTTTTTGTAACAATGCTGGGCTTCACTTGCTAATTTATCACTGAAAACCTTTTATATCTATGTCTGTGCATGTTACCGGTCTCTGTTTTCCTCATGACATCTCTATTTGTTATGGTGTTCAAATATGCTGTTATTTCAGTGTGGTAGGAAGGTAGGAAGAGGTTTCAATTATTTGTTTACTGATATAGGAGAATAAGTAGTATATTTTCTTTCCTTAACTACTTTGTATAATCATTCATCAACAAACTCATTTGGTTCTGGTGTTTTCCACAATTTATTATTGTTGATCTGATTTTTTAAATAGCTATCAGGCTTCTAAAATCTGCTTCTTCATAGCAGTTTTGGCAGGTCATGTTTGGGAGGATTTGTTCTATTTTATTTGGGTTGTCAAATCTGTGAGTGCACACTTGTGTACAACATTCAGTTACTGCATTTGGCATTTTCATGGATTTTGAAGTTTGTTTCAGGTTTCATTTTTTTTTTTAAGAAAATAGTAGTAACAGGTCTTTTCTTTTCTCTTAATTCAACTGGCTAGAACTTTATCAATATTATTGATATTTTCAAAGATCTAACTTCTGCTTTTATTCTCAGACCTGTTAGATCAATTAAGAACAAGAAAAATGAAAGATTATAGTTCACCTTTAATTATGCCTTTGCTGATGCCTTCCCTTCCTTCAGTGAATTCTGGTCTCCCTCCAAAGAACTTATTATAAGGCATGTCCCTTTTTAATAAAGTCAATATCTGTGTGGGAAAGATTTAATTTAGAACAATGCATACCATAGAATTGTAAGCTGGCCAAGAATTTACTGTTTGGGGAAGGTTTTAAATACACTCATTATTCTATCCTTGCTTTCATGATTTCAGAGGCAAAGCTGATGTAATAGTTTATCCTATAGGCAGGATCCCCTGGCTTCTTTCAGAATTTGTCCTTTATATTTGATTTATTGCCATTCAAATTGATAAACATGTGTGTTGGTTAGTTTTATGTCAACTCTACACAAGCTAGAGTTGTTTTGGAATAGGCACTCTCAATCATAAAATACCTTTATAATTTTGACTATAGGCAAGTTTATGGGCATTTTCATCATTAATAATTGATGTAGCCTAGACTACTGTAAGTGGCTCTTTCTCAGGACAGGCATGTAGTCCTGTTGTATAAAAATGCTGTCTGAGCAAGCCACAAGGCACAAATCAATAAGTGTCCCTCTATGGCTTCTGGTTCAGTTCCTGCTGCCCAGTTCTTGAGTTTCTATACTGACTGCCATTGCTGGACTGCTACCTGGAAGTGTAAGCTGAAATGAACCTTTCCTCCCTATGTTCCACCTCTGGTTTGACAATTGACTTTTACACACTGGAAACGTGTTTCTCCCAGGATCCACTAAAGGTATTACTTTGGGGTTCTATTTTAGGCTTGTCATCTCTCTATGTGTATTGTCCATAACTTCTTCCTTGTTCTAGGTTATGTTTTTCATAGTTTTACATTTCCAGCCCAGTAATTCCAGAAGCCTTGCTAAATCTGGTTTAATGCTTCTCTTGGTGTGGTAATAACTGGATACTCTGTACAGCAGTGTAATGTGGGCAGAAGGGAGGTTTGTCCATTCCTATTGTCTGTCAGTTCTAAAGCATAGGCCTATGGACTGAACTTCATCACATCATGGATGGTTTTATGATTCTTTATTCAAGACCTGGGGTTGGATGTGCATTTCATTTCTTACATAGGATGCTAAGCTGAGTGGACTGGAATTGTGGGTAAGGACATAGATGCCGGCAGATGAGTCTCTAGTTGACTAGTTTCTCTTCTGGAAAAACTTTCTTAGCCGGGCAGTGGTGGTGCATGCCTTTAATCCCAGCACTTGGGAGGCAGAGGCAGGTGGATTTCTGAGCTCCAGGCCAGCCAGGTCTATAGAGTGAGTTCCAGGACAGCCAGGGCTATACAGAGAAACCCTGTCTTGAAAAACCAAAAAAAGAAAGAAAGAAAGAAAGAAAGAAAGAAAGAAAGAAAGAAAGAAGGAAGGAAGGAAGGAAGGAAGGAAGGAAGGAAAGAAAGAAAGAAAGAAAGAAAGAAAGAAAGAAAGAAAGAAAGAAAGAAAAAGAAAGACTTTCTTAAGAAAAGCAGAAAACTCTCACATTTCCAAAATGGTTCCTTTTCTGCTCTTTCTACTAGAAGCATGGAATATTTTTTATAGTCCTTAATGTGGATCTGATCAGACTTTTGGATGTAAGTTGCACAAAATTGTGATAGCATCTTGTGCTGGCTTCTGAGATTTTAAACATCTATATTTATACATAGTAGGTCTTCAACAGTTGATGTAACATGGCTCAGGTTTCCAACACGACTGCTGCTTCCTTGGCCGTGCCCTTCATGATCCTCTGCTCCTGTACACCACAACTCCCTGCTTTCCCCCATTTGTTTCCTCTGGGCAGTTTGCCCTATACCTTCTCCATAAGACCTGAGAAATGTGTTCAATTTTGTCATTCTTCTTTTGTTGTTAGAGCAACATGGCATCTTCATACTCCATGTGTTGAATTCTCATAAATGTTAATGTGTTATCCTCCTGCCTTTCTTTGGAGCCATTTCTAAAATGTTGTTCCTTTAGTTTTCTCAGCCTGTCCCAGCCTAGGGGGCTTGGTGGACTTCCCTTCAGCATTCAACACTGAGCACTGTCTGCTCCGTGCCCACTCTGGAAATCCTTCTACATCAGCTCCAAGAAACTGTTAATAATGTATTTGATAATGGGTCTGATTTCCTTCCCCTATTATCCATTGCATATATCTTTGTATCAATAAAAATGCTGTCACCTAACTTCACTAAATAGGCAATGACTGATCCTTAGCTGTTTAAACCAATCTTAATCCCCCACCCCAGCCCTCATGTAATAAAATCCCTCATGTTCTGGTCTCACCTGTGAATATTGTCATGGCTTCTTCCTGTTTGCACGTTTGTAAGTCCTGTTGAGCTACCTAGTTAGTAACTTCTCAGTTCTCACGGCTTGCACAATTACCTAGCTATACACCTACCATTCTTCATGCCTACAAATGCCCTTTGACCCCCTGAGCTCTTTTGAAAGCTCCTCCTCATCCACTAAGTCTCAGCTCCTCTCCCTTCTTGCCTGCTGCATATAAGAAGCATCCGATGGCTTCTGCTTGCTAAAAAAAAAAAAAAAAAAAAAAAAAAAAAAAAAAAAAAAACTCACTACTGTGTGGTTCTTTGTGTTTGTTTTCTACTTATTGTTGCCCCTACTCCTTTCTTAGACCTGTGAATTTCTACTGAGCAGAATGTATGTCTTCTTTATATCACTAACAGTAATCACTGCTTCACTGTGGACAGAGGGGTGATTCATTTTGCTGCTGAGAGCCATGTTGACCTTAATACCTGGCTTGAGTCTCATAAACTTTCTGATAGCTCCATCAATATCATTTCCTTCTGTATGTTGAATTATAAGCTTCTTGATGTAAGGGTTCTTGCTCTTAAAAGTCACACAGATTTAGCTGATAAATAGTTTGAAATGTTTATGTAGAAATCAGGTCACATTTGCAAGGCCCAACCCTAGAAGCCATTTTTGCTAATGAAGAGCCTGCAGTGTGAGGGCTTCCCCTTTTGTGTGTACTCTAACTTTCACTAGATCAAATGACTATTTTCCAAAAGACATTCTGGACTTGACCCAGAAAGGGATGTACAGACTAATTCCAGGGACTAGATGTAGGAATGGAATGTATTTTTTTTCAACAATCATTGTTTAACAGTATTCTGTAAGCACATACTGTGGGGAAATATGGCTAATAAGCATAGTCTCTGAATAAAAATGAAAGGTATGTGTGTGTTTGGAGTGTTTTTCTTTGGATAAAAGTTGTGTGTGCCATTTTCCAACCATTATATTGATGATGTAAGAATAGGAATATTCTGCACAGGAAAGGCTCCACAGTATAATAAAACACACTAGAAGAAATGTAAATTCTTTATGAAGAGAGCATTTTTACCTGTGAGTATAAGGAGCTAAAAGAAGAGAATTGTTTCATGTTCTTTATATATCAGTCAACTCACTAGTGTGTCCAGCATGTGATTAAGTAATGGCCATTTTGATTGTCCGTGGGGATAACTAGAACACCTAAACTTATTCTGGGTGGCTATTTAATGCTTAATTAAAGAACCTCTGTCCTGTTCTGATCAGAAAAGCCCCTTCTTGACTGAAGGTATCTGTAAAACAGCAGAGCATACTAGTTTATCAATATAACCTTACTGATTAAGAAGCCTTGTGATTGTATACAACAGAAACTCCATGGAAAGACTTCAGAATGCCTTTGACATCTACAGAATAAGATCAAAACCAGAAAGTAGGCAGGAGACAATTTCCTGCTAATTAGAAAAAAAAGGACTTTATTTTATAATTACTGGAAAGTTGCAAAAAAATACTACAGAGCTACTCCTAATTATACCCTTCATTTATCTCTCTCTACTTCTAGGAAATTAGCATTTTCAAAATACAATAGTATTTGAAAATACCTTATTACCAATAGGGTAAATTTCAGGTCATATTAAAATTCACCAGTGTTTGCCTCTTCCACTATGTAATTTTTTTCTGTTCTAGGATTCCATCCAAGACCTCAGATTGTGTTTAGTTTTCATGTCCCATTAGCTTGTTCCAATTTAAGACAGTCCCTGATTTTTTCCCCTTATCCTTTGTGATTTGGGCAATTTTTAATAGCAGATATACATTTGTTATACAAAATATCATTCAGTTTAAGTTTTGTAGATGTATCCTGGTAAAGGGACTGAAGACATGCATTTGTGAAGAATAGCAGAGCAATACTTCTGCTGTTCCCTGGGAATCATATGAAGGGTGCATGAGTGCCTCACTGCGGGGGCTATTAGCCTCCAGCACCCCTTTAAGAGGATGGCTAAAGGGCCTATTCTTCTTGTTCAAGGGATGTGTCTGGAGACATCTATTTGGAGTTAATCTTATACCACATTTCATCTCTAACATTTGCTCAGTTGTTTTAGAGCACAGTGGAGGATGTCTCCTGCATTGGTGGCATTTACCTAATGGTAGTTTTGTATTGTCCTAAGGTGACAATTATTCTCCCCTTATGGAAAATACCATTTAACATGCTATTAGATAAGGAGTAAAATTGTATTTAATAGCATTTAATGACTTAGTCAAAGGCAAGAAATTTCACTAGCATATGGCATATGCATATGTATTTAGGGGTGTGTTTATGTGTAAATTTTATACTATATACAGATTATGATATTAATACTTATGTCATATGTTTAGTATACATCTATATAATAAATAAAAACCACCTGAGCATATATGTTCATGGGCATAAGATACAGACATACTGTGTGTATGATATACCATTGTGGAATCTGTTTAGAAAGATATTATAAGCATCCTTCCAAACAGGTGAATGTGCTTCCTCTCATCCTAAAGGCTGGCATCGCTCCTTTGTAATGAGCATCATTAATTTATTTGACTCTCTTCACTGGCACTTTACTTTAGCTTTTGTATTTGTGATTGCAGACAGTCTTTATGCATCTTTCTGTAGCTCTCCGGCTAAGGATACATTCATTTTTATGCAGATTTCCTGTCCTATAAGGTTGGTACCAATTTATTCTCTTGCCAGCAGCATATGCACATGCAAGATGCAGTACGTCTTTCCCTCATACTGGCTACCAGCACTCTTATGAATCCCTTTTTATCATCTCTTTTCAGGTATGTTAGAGTATTTTCCTGTATCCCTGTCATCTTTCTATATACAGTGCTCACTTACTTTGTTCGACGTATCGGCACGATGGCATTGTTTATTTTTGAAATCCATCTGCATCATTACCCCTTCTCACCCAGAGCAGACTGTGATACTCAATACTGCAGCAGTTCCCGCCCCCAACACCATCAACTGTTTTACTTAGAACAGGTGACACTCAATTATGTCTCTTCCTTACCTCTTAGGTGTTGAGTCTTAGGATGAAGGACTTTAGATTCAGGATCTGTCAGGGTTGCCTCCTCTTACATATTCTAATTAACTGTGACATTTGTCTACCTTTTAAAACCAGTCACCAAGCTGTGTCTTGATGCCAAAGGTGAAAACATCCTTACATCCCTCCTTTCCATTTAAATCACCTCCAGCCTCCCCTGCTCTGTTCCCGGGGCTTCTACCAACTGGAATCTGTATTCCATGCCAGTTTATTTCCCTGTGTCTCCATCATGCCTAAGGTTGCCAAGTCATTAGTAAAAATGCTGATTTACATATCAATGTTTCATCTGCATTTATGATCGTTTCTTTGGGGTTTCTTCAAAATAAAACCCCAAATTTGTTCATAGAAAAACATGAATTTGCTGCCTCCGTCAGTTGCTCAGGTACCAGAAAAAAAAAAAAAAAAAAAAAAAAAACGGAAAAAAAAAAAGAAAAAATAGTCATTGTCAGTTATTAGAGACTCCACAGGTAATTGGATTTAGTTTGTAGGGAATTCAGAAGGCTGCCCAGAAAAGTAGCTGTGATTAAATTACCCTGAACACTAGGGGTCCAAACCAAGGCGTCTGTCCACTCTTGCTGGTGAAAATCTGCCCCAGCTCTACTGCACTGGAGAATAACCACATGAAGACCATTATGGAATCAGACTCTCTAATGCAGTTTCCTCTAATTCCTTTGCTGCTGGGCATGAAATAACAGGAAGTGGGTTCTTTCACAATCATGCCTAAAATCTCAAATCAGAGCAATTGTAAGGGACTTACAAATGTGATAATAAACGTTACTTCATTTGACTTTATAGCAGGCGTGGCTGAGCTTTTACCCAGTGCAACACTCACACTAATCTCTATCAGAAAGAAATGGGGCCCTTTCATTCCACCTGGCCTGCCCTGCTAAAAGCATTTGCTATGCACATTCCCCCTTCAAAGGTGTAGCTTCTCTAATGTATTCGCTCACTGGGTGTGAAGAGCAGAATTGCAAACAGGCCAAATAGGAAGTCTATCTTTGTCTGCCCTCCTCCTCAGAACTAGCTTCCTAGCTTCAATCAAGCTGCAGCCTGGTTTGCATTTTGGTTAGTAAGAGCTGAGTTGTTTACAATCACTGTTACTATATAAATCTTGAAACCAAATCTGACAGGGCGTTTTGAAAGTGTCAAGCAGAAAGTCAGGTGTGGTGAGGTTTGAAACACAGTCTTCAGTACAATGAGTGAAGGAATACAGCTGCCTTCCTGTGTTTGTGCTTAGGTAAGGGAAATGTTTTATTTGTCAAGGGACAAAGAGATCTTCTTTGATGCCATGTTATTTGTGGGGTTGTTGTTGTTGTCGTCGTCGTTGTTGTTTCATTCTCTTTGCTCCCCTCCCCATCAAAGTAATCCAAGACTGGTTACTTACATGCTGCAGTGCATAGGCCATTGATGTTTAAACACCTATCCCAGTTTCCGGACCTATACACCAGATGCTCAGAAGGGCCCTTCCTAGGAGACAGGCTTGCCAGTCTGAATTCTGTGCATATTCATTCCCTGACAGATATAGCAGCTTTCGGTCTTTTGGACAAGCAGTTGGTATAGTTAGCTGTGCTTGTAGGAGGCAGAAGCTGTGTGCCTACTGAGTGCATGTCTTGATTTGCAGTGGAACAGCATCATGGCTTTCTACTTACTGGGCAAGTGGCCTCACATATGGTGTTATCCTCTTTGAAGTTTCCTCTTTGGTTAAATACTAATAACTATGTCTAATGAAAGGGTTTGTGATTAAATCAGATACTACATATAAACCTCTCTCCATGTTTTCCAACATTAGATATACATGATAATGTATGAGTAGTTACTCTCATTTTATTTATTTCATTTTTTGGTTAAAATTTATAAATGACTGTTGCACTAGCCATAATTGTGAGTAAACACAAATTGTTTGAACGGATGATTGTGCTAAAATACTTTATATTTTTATATTTAAAGATTTTTAAAAAGATATATCACTAGAAATTTTCTCTTTGTATTTACATATATGCCTTTAAAATACTACTTTTAATTCCTCAGGTTTTTTGTTTTGCTTTGTTTTGTTTTGTTTTGTTTTGTTTTGTTTTGTTTTGTTTTGTTTTTCGAGACAGGGTTTCTCTGTATAGCTATAGCTGTCCTGGAACTCATTATGTAGACCAGGCTGGCCTCGAACTCAGAAATCCACCTGCCTCTGCCTCCCAAGTGCTGGGATCAAAGGCATGCACCACCACTGCCCGGCGATTCCTCAGCTTTTAATGGAGAAATAGAAAATATATATTCCAAATAAATATTAGATAGTACATAAACAACAACAACCTGCCCTGCCCACTTATCTAGGAATGTTTTCTTTTCTAGAGGGGAAAGAGGCCATGAGGTGACACTGCTGCACGTGAGAGGGTGGCCAAATGCTTGGTTGAGAAGCTAAGCCATTTGCTATGAAACAGATGGGAGGAAGAAAACAATATTTATTAAATATATTCTAAATACCAGCCTCAAGATGTGTTTCAACTTGAATTAATTGTCTCTGTATCATATCTGTTATACTTAAAGCCATTCCTTCTGTTTTACAGATTCAGAAAATGGCCTCATTCATTTATTCATATAAATAAACATTCCTACTAACATTTGAATCCAGTTATGTTAGCTTTTGGTCTATGAGTATTTGAGAGTCAAAATCTTGGCTCATGGATATGAAAAAAGCTACAGAATATTCAGGCAAAAAGACAAAAACTAATTTTGAATCTTGATCCAAATATGCTTACTGGGATTTTGGGGGTTCTTCCTAATCACCAGATGGAGTTGGGACTCCTTCTTGGGGTTCTTAGTCTTATTAATAATATAATTTAAGAACAGACTCAAGTGTAAGTTCAACAACCATTTTATTGGTGTTTAAAAGAAAACCCTTAAGGCTAGCTGTACATTTTAGCAGATACTCAAAGCAGAACAGTGAAGACAGGAAAGAAAAAAAAAAACGCCACGTTATTTAAGCCACAGTGGGGGCAGACACCAGGCCAAACAAAGGCAAGAAGACATAAAAATAAAACAAGAGAATAGAACTATGTGTTGGGTCAGAATGGGAGGATTCTTCTTGGATCCCAATCTGAAATCAAGTCTAAACTCCTAGCCAAGAATATAAAGTACATGGGGAAATTTTCCAGAATACTAAAGCTTGAACCCCGATCCTGAAAACATATATTTTTACCAATCATAAGGCAATGCCTTTAGCAGTAAACAGATTACCTGGAACAGCGGTTCTCAACCCTCCTAATGCTGCAACCCTCTAATACAATTCTTCATATTGTGATAATTCACAGTCATAAAATTATTTTGTTGCTAATTCATAACTGCACTTCTGCTACTACTATGAATTGCAATGTAAATATTTGATACCCAAGATATCTAATATATGACTCCAAGAGGGTCATGACCCACAGGTTGAAAAACATTGACTTAGGTGTAAGTGGATACTGAGGGAAGACTTGATGGAGCTTGTAGTAAATGCTCTGTATACAGGCAACGTGTCCATCCTCACAGCGTCTCCTTAGTGATCTCACTATGCCCTACACATTGTGACCTGGCCTCTGGCTCAGTTCTGCTATGGGAGGGCCAACCCTGGCTCTGTTGGCTAGCTTCTGTTCCTGCTATCATGTACTCTGCTATGCTCCAACACCTGGAAAGCTTTTGACCCTCGTGCCAGCACACTGCTGGGCAAGTATTTCAAAAGTAGATAATGGTGGATTCTAGATTAGGAAAATCAGTGTTATATATGTTATATCATCCCCATCTTTTTCAACTTATCATTTAATTATTCTCTCTTCAGTCGGATCATTGCAGCAGATGAAATCAGTAAAGCTAAAACTCTTTATTCTTACAAAAAATCTTACATGTACCTCCTCCCTATTATCCTTTTTGCTAATCACCTAAAGCATACTTTCAGTAATAAAGAGAAAGATTGACCATTCTTTTAGCACAAATGTTTGAAAACCTAAATTCTGCCAAGCATCATTTTTGTTGTTAGGTCTACTGCTGAACAAGGCAAGCAGACCCTCTCCTATGGACCTTGGACAATAGTGACCAAACAATGGGAACTTACTTCACACTGCAAGATGGGAAGGAAAACTATGGGCACTTCATGGGCATGACATAATGAGGGGCGGGTGGGTAGGTTCAGTGGGAGATATGTTGAAAATTGGTGGAAAACCTATTTCTTCTCATATTCTTAACTTCTTCACAAATATGTCATTCTTCTCACACCCTGAGTTTGTCTGGAAGGCATCACGGTTCTGTGGTGGCCATCCACCCTGACTGTAATTGGTCAATAGATGAAGATGGAATGCATGTGCAAATTGACAGATTTGTCAATTTCTGGGCTCATTATCTCAAACCAACTAAGTAATACTAATGACTTTAGCTAAATAAAAAAATCACGGTGATTTGCTTTAATATTTGTAGTTTGCCAAATGTATATTATTTGAGCAACTTTATATAATTCAGTTCATTGCTTCTTCCCTGCCTTGGTCTCTCTTCATTTCCTTTGAAATTGATGTTTCTTTGAAAAAAGAACACCAGAATCTATTGTGTGTGTGTGTGTGTGTGTGTGTGTGTGTGTGTGTGTGTGTCTTAAAAATGTATAATCTTGGCCTCTATCTCACACTTACCAATGGCAACATATATTTAGGATCTCAGTAATCTGCATTTTGATGGCATACAAAGGCACATCTCCTGGTCACTATAATTTGGACAACAATGCTTTGACCTCATATCTTTATACTGCTGTATCAACATTATCATCCTCACCTGAAGTAGCCCAAGGGGATGCTAACTCCACACACACTGCCTTTGCGATTGGACTCCTGACTCACATGCTAGCATAGTACCAAGCTGCTCATTTCTGCTACCTTTCTTTACAGTTTCTGTCTGGTGGCTCACTTCTGATCATATATTGACTCCCCTCTCAGTCACCCTGGAATCATCTCTTACAAACAGTACATGAGTGCTAGTTTTGCTTTTATCATCAGTCCTTTTCCTTTTCTCAATTTTAGTCTTGCCTAAGATTTTATGTGTATGTTTGAATGAGAATGCTGAATACAGTGGCATGCCTGTATGTGTGTCAGTGTGTGTGTGTGTGTGTGTGTGTGTGTGTGTGTGTGTGCAGAATAGGTGAATCAGAAAATAACAGAACTCTTCTCTTCACCTAGAACTTTTCACCTAGAGTATTCTTGGGAGATGTTGTCTAATGAAAGAGAAGTAGGTCATAACTTCTATGAGGTTGGCCAGAGTTCCTGATGGATGGGTGGCCTGTTATAAACCAGAAGTCAGGCAGTAAGCTGACAATCTCAGTTCAAAAATGATGGAGTATCCTATCATGGTGTATGGGTGAGTGAACCAAACTCTTGATATTGGTCCCAGTGACTATTTATTGACCCAACCAACATTTACTGATTCCCTATGAACTACGGACATTCCTACATAAAGACACAATCTCCATTCTCCAGTTCTACTTTTTACAGGTAACTTTCACACACTGATAAATAATGATTTCTCAGACCAAAGGCTTTGGGACTTTGGAGGGAATATCAGGAAAAGCTTCTGAAAGGAAATAACTTCCATGCTTAGTTTCAGTGGATATATTATAAAACCCCAGGCAGATAAGAGAGACAGATTCAAATGATCAGACTTGGGATGTGGACATGATTCAGATCAGAGCATCCCTTAAAAGTACCATCATTTACAGATATAAGAGCTGCTGTATGGAATGCCATGTGACCACCTCATCTTGCACAATGCTGGCTCTGAACACTGTTTCAGTTCTCAGCTGTGGCAACAGTTCCAGTCACAATGGTCCAAGCCATGGATTTAATTGCTAATCCTATCCCAAACTCCCTGCATAATCTACTTTCCTTTATTCCACCACGTGCCAGGTCACAGTGAGAAAGATTCAATGCAGGAAAATCTGGATAGATGTTTTTGATAGCAGTCCAACACTTAGGGATTCCATTTTAAACATAATTTTCTTGACCTGATATTTGTAAATATACAGAAAGATGTTCAGTGTGCTATTATTTATAAGTCTGAAAACTATATATGTGTGTGTGTGTGTGTGTGTGTGTGTGTGTGTTTGTGTGTGTGTGTGTGTGTGTGAATAATATGCAATATGATAAAGTACATTCCAAGAGTTAATGATGTTCTAATTTTCATTACATGGAAATTTTTCCTGTATACCTTGAAGAAAGAAAGCTAGAAAACTAAATAATCTTCATCATTTTTTTAGAACAGCATGAAATGAATGGGCACACTTATAAGCATGAGTTTGAAAGCCAAAAGAACATAAGGTAGTGCAACAAAACAAAAAATGGCAATCCAATCTCTATTATCTTCATTATATTATCTGTATTTTTTTCTACTATGTCAAAGATTATCTAATAGAAATATTGTATAGAAATGAAATGAAGCCAGAGCAGGAAATGAAAACAGAAACCAAAAATAGATGTGTGGTCAATGTCCCTGTCCTCAGCCATTATGAGTGGAGACAGGGAAGGAAGACAAGCAGACGGTAATAGCCCTTGCTTTCAGTCACTTAGTGCAATTACAGTGCGCCCACTGCACTGCAGCAGCCTGGGGTAGTGAGGGCCGAGTCAGCTACATGTTTCCAAATGAAGAGTTCAAAACAAAGTTGCTCAACTCTGGCAGAAAAGTCACTTTCTTTACCCCTTACCATTCTTCCAGTAGCTTTGAATGAGTGCTAAGTCTGTCTCCAATTAGCTTACTCTCCGAAGAATGCGTGTGAATGGCATTACTGCACATTAAAACACATCCTTGAAATCACACCCCCAACCCTATTATTCCCCAGCAACACTACGAGCTGTAATAACAGTAACAACAAACAAGGCCCCCTGGTTTGCATAATATCTGAGCTTTAATTGGTTTGTACATATTTATGGGACCAGAGGTAGAGATTAAAAAAAATGCTTGCAAGATTGAAGACTCGAGTATAGCCATCCTTGGATGTGCCAGTGAAAGACTGCTGCTGAAATAAACGAGTTTGAATAGAAAGTCCATGAAGGAAATTGGTCTTGTCCCTGACAGCTTATCTTTAAGCCCAAGGCTTTCCTCTAATTGTCTGTTGTTGATGCTGCCGTTGTGGTTAAATATAACCCGAAGGAACTTGGGAACATGCCCTTGGGTGGCATGGCAAGAGGCTGATGGCAGCTTTCCACTTCCCATCCAGCCTGTTCGCCTCTCCCTGGAAAGCAGCTATAAATGATTTTCTAACTCCACTTAAGCTTTAAATCAAGAACTACACTCTCCCTCTAGAGTCCAGCTGAGCCTGTGAGGTCCTTCATTCTTAAGGAATGATATAGGTGAGAGAGATGCCTGGTCACAATTTGAAAAGCGTTGGTCTGTCAACTTAGGCCGCAATGGAGTCAACAAAATCATCATATTAATAAAGTACTATGAAATTAGATTAGGAGAAATGGTCCCCACACCACAGAAGTGATCTGGTCATGTGCCCAGCACCCAATACCATTCCCTGAGCATATAGGTACTATTCAGCCAATACACAACTCTGTATACTTTGGTACAGCTCCAGCACTCAATGTCCATCTACTTAGCTGTGTCACCAGGAGAGCTATAATCAGAGCTATACACAGTCAATCAACTACTAATTGCAAAGTAAGATAAGTAGTAATAAGATAAGAGCTCAGTACATGGAAGCTGCCATATTGTAGCTACTGACTATTATTTGGTGTGGGGGCAGGGTGGGGGGGATCTCTGGGTTTAATAACCTTTCATTACTCCTGCGCTTCTAAGAGGTCTTTCAGGCATAAATGCTATCCAAGCCTACCAACAGGTCATAATCAATTAAATAGGATTTAATGAATACATATCTATGAAATACATATTATAATGGGAGGTAAAATCAAGCTTACAGACAGACTGACAAGGAGTGTTCGGGGAGAGGGAGGTTTGAAAGCCACAGGAGGACATCAAGTGCCCTGCTTTATCATACTCTACCCTACTGCCTGGAGAGAGGACTTCTAGCCGAGACGGGATTAAGGTTTGCTGCTAGCAAGCCCCAGCGATCTTTCTGTGGTCCACAGTGATCCACAGTACTGGGGTGTCAGATGATGTGTGCCACCCCCAGGTTCTTACTTACATGCTCAGAGTTGAACTCCGGTCCTTGTGCTTGTATGGCAAGCATTATTTCCCACTGTTGCATCTCTCCAGACTTCCAGTGAGAACATTTAAGAAAAAAATATATATATATATATATATATATATATATATATATATATATATATACATATACACATATATATAAGCTGGGCCTGGTAGCACAGGCCTTTAATCCCAGCTACCATGAGGGCCAGAGATAGGAGAGTGAGAAGTTCAAGGGCTGTCTAGGCAACTTAGTGAAAGCTTGTATTAAAACAATAAATTACAAAATATGCAGGAAAACACTTGCCTGTCATGAATGGGTCTTTAGATAGAAATTAAAAGTCAAAGAGTAATGTCCATGGGGCCAGGCACTGCTGGGAGTGGTACACTCACTCATCTTAAAGGAGGATGCCATATTATTTTATGAAAGCTATTTTTTCTAGAAAATACCCCTTTTCAGGTGTCATCCATGGGAGCTTTCAGCTGAGTCCTGCTGTTGTTTGTACCCGATAGGGAAATGGATTCCTGAATCCTATTGGTAGGACCACAGTCCTGGGCAAAAATGACTGACGTTAGCAAAAGAGAAATGAAGCAATTGGAAAACACTGGTTTGAGTGGGACTGGAAACAGTAGTCTGGCTTCTCATAGGCTGCTGATGTCTGCTAATAGAATCACCAACATCCAAGCCAAGCCATCGGAATGAGAGGAACTGTTGGCGGTATGAGTTCAGCCACCCACTCTATCCTAAGCCACCACTGCAAAACTCTTCAGAGCAAAAACTCTCCCGACACAAAAGAATTGTAGGAGACTCCCGACAGTGCCCAGGCTCACAGTGGAGTTAAATTTATTCTTAAACTTACCAGTAGATCAAACAATGGAAGGATGAGGGGTAGGGTGTGTGAAGGCCCAGAAGTTAAAAGCACACGTTGCTCTTGCAGAGGACCCAGTTTCAGGTCCCATCACCTACATGGTGGTTCACAACCTTCCACAGCTCCAGTGCAAGGGAATCTGATGCTCTCTTCTGACATCCATGGTTAGCAGGCACACACCACCCAAGGTGCACAGAGGTAGGCAAAACACATATGCATAAAATAAATGAAAACCTAATTTTATCATAGAAAACTGAGACCCAGCTTCTTTCTGAGTGTGGGAAATATTACCTATGAGAGATAGGTCAGGTTTTGTTTCTAAGTTTTACTGCCTAACAAATGATGTGGGGCAAAACATAATCTATTCAAACCATACATAATATAGCTACAGCTTTCTTCAATTTTTAATGTGAAAGTCACTTGCCTATAATGACCTCACAAATAAAAACATCAAGAAGCTACATTAAGACTGGTTAGTCAAATGCTCGCCTACTTTCAAAGTACTAAAGTTGAGTTAAGATGCAATCAAGTGCTTTAATACCTGTAAAAGTTATAAACAAATAACCTGCATAATTAAGCAGCTCTGCAGGACTGAAAATCTCTCTCTAGAGACAGGCTCAGACGCGGTCGGCAGTGGCATTTCTGATTTCAGAAAATGTGACACAAATACAGTCTTTAACAGTAGGTCTCAAGCTGTTCAGGCAGTAGGCTCATGCTATTCTCTGTGGAATGGGAGGAGCTGGGGTCTGCCATGGGGAGCCTCTGCTTGCTTTGCGTCTCCATTCCTCCTTCCACATGCAGATCTGTTAGATAGTCCGCTGTGAACTACTCCAGCCAGGAGCCTTGAGGTGCAATGAGTTTTCATCAGACGTAGTTCCATGGCCATAGGTTCCTGTGTAAGTGTATTGAAGCCCAGCAGGAACAGAATAGGAAACTAGAGACTTCACCAACAAGAAACCACCAGCTGATCCCAGACTTTTTCTTACCTCTCTGCACAGATGCATTTTCTTTGTTCTTTATGTACATTGCCACACACTCTTCTGATTATAGGAACAACTAGGGTTAGAAATTATTTGCTCAAATACGTTATTAAATTCATTTTCAAACTTCTTCTTTTAACTCTCCTTAATCATCCCAAAAGTAATAAACAACACAACTTCCTCTTCCTTCATTTTCAGAAACACTATTAAGTTGTTGACAGTGAATACATTCTGTGAATCTCTTAAGTATTTTTCTCCCTAAGCATGACAGTTGAACAAATGTTTATTGTTAATAAAATGGCTTATGATCATTCACTGTAGCATGGGGCTCTGAACATGGTTAAACATTTTTTAAAAAATAATTAATGTTCAAAACTTAGTGGAACTATGAAATGATAAGCCCGGCTTACCAAAACCCTCAAAGCAACACTAAAGGAAAATTCAAAAGACAAAAATGTATGAAAACATTTGTTGTACTGAATCTGTGAGTTGGGTGAATTGATATTAAGAGGGTGATATCCCCAGTTGATAGATACTTAAAAAAATTCCAGATTATATTCAGTAAGGACTTTTGCAGGTATTGACAAACAGAATCCAACATTTATGTAGAAATACACATGGCATAAAGCATGAAGATGACCCTGAAGAAATCAGCGTACAGGACTAACGTTACCAGGCAGGGAAACTGTCCTGGCATGTGATGAAGGCAGTGTGGTACTGCAGTGAAGATGTGTAAGAGCATCAGCACCATAGCATGGAGGGCTCGGGAGTGGAGCCCTGAGAGTGACCACCTCGTTCCCATCCCAATGCACATACTTTGTGAAGGAAAGGTGGACCTTTGCAAGGGTGCTCAGACTCATGTCTTATGTCATATGAGACCATTATCTCAAAACTTTTCTTCAGTAGAAGATATGATGAGAAAATAAGGTCAAGACATAGATGAAGTTTGTATCTGTCAACAATGCATATCCAGGACTGAGGAAATAACCAATGAAAACCATAGCAAATCATTTAAATAGACAATTCATCAAGCAAGATACGTAAGGTGACAGAGACACAAAAATGCTTGATAGCGTTAATCACCAGAGGGACATCAGTGAAAATTACAAGAAGCCATGACACCTGGGAAGATGGCTAAAGTTCAAAGACTAGCAATGCCAAATATGGACAAGCACTGGAGAACTGAAATCTCCACACCCTCCTGTCATGGGGTCTGTCGGGCTAAGGAATGTGAGACACCATCACCACTTGAGAAACAATTTATCAGTTTAAGAAGAATTAATTGAACAGCCATTACATTAACAGATACTCACACAAGATAAAAATAGCACATATTGCTATGGAATAATTCCTCTAAGAGTATTCTTTGTTATAATTTCAAATAGAAGTGACTCAAATGCTCATCTAAAAAGGAGTGTCTAAATAAGCTGTTATCTGTCCACACCGTGGATTACTACTTGGCAACTTAAAAGCAGGCAGTTAGCCTGTGGTTATAGCGCTTGTCTATGCTCCTACTCACAGAAGAATAAGGTAAAAGGGTTGTGCGTTCAAGGCCAGCTTGATCTATATTGACTCCTAAAATGAAGTTTTTAATTAATTTAAAAGCACCAACTTTATAGAAGTATCATAAAACTGAATGAAATATGTCAAATTGAACAAAAATCGTACTCTATGATATGTATTTGTTAAAAATTCCAAGGGGCTATATAGTCCTTCCCTGTGGTAGGGAGAAAGCAAATCAGTCATGCCTAACAGCGGATAGGCTGAAGGACAACATGAATGTACACGGGACACTTTGGGAGTGGTGTCTGAGGGCATTCTTATCCAAACCATGGTACTTCTTAAGCTATATATACCCATGGCTGGACTCATTTGGCTGCATATTTTAACTGTCATGTAATAATGTCAGTTATACTACAGGACAATGATTGAAGCATTCATAAATAGATATTAAAAAATACTGTTCAACCATCCTGTGTGATCCTGTATAATATTACAAGAAAACACTGTTGCTACTAGTTGCAGAATACAAGGCTCCCAGAGGATAAGACCAATTCTTGGTTTAGTGATTCCCATCCTGCCAAGCACGTGACATCACTGTGTTTGGGCTGCAGGCCTACCTGTGCTCCCTGTGAACTTTAAGGATTCTCCAGTACTGGATTTTTATTTTGTTCAAGGATCTTCCCTTAAAACAGGAGATTTGGAAGGCAGGGAACAGAATCATGAGACAAAGATTTTTTACCGTAACTGGGCATGGTTTTTGCCTCCATTTCTTCAGTGTCTGAAAGTCACTTAGCATTGTCACTGGGCAAAGTGAAAGATAAGGAATTTTTCTTAATTTCTAAACTTCTTCCTGACTCCTTGTTCATGTATAGTGTGATCTAAGAGAGCAAATGGAACTAGGAATCAGCTTGCAGACGCTAGCACAGGTCTGGGATATGAACCGCATAGGTTTAAATAAAAGTCAAATAAAGCCAATTCAAATTTAGAAACAGAATAATTACCATGATATTCTATGGCAGCACAGGGAGAGCTGAACCCAAGATTTGCTAAAAGCTTGTCTTCAGTTTTAAATTGTAGTTTAAGAAAGCACAGCTTCAGCCTCAGCTTCTCATGTAGGCATAGGGCTAGGTTTCTGCCTTAAGTGAATTTTCATTTTTTCCCCTTAAAACACTTTTTAAAAGTCGACGCTTTCAGACCCTCCTCCCTGCACGTCTGGCAGAAGGGACGCATGGAGAACTGATGACAACCCATAATCGCTCCCCAGCCTTTGTGATTCCACTGAAATCTATTTCTTAGCACAGAGCCAATTTGCCTTACAATGTCAAGAACAGCTTCAGAGCAACTGGTAAAAATTAAAGCTTAAATTAAAGCCCAAACCCAACAGATCTGATAACATTTCTCCCAGTAAAGGAGACCTCTTTGCAGCCAGTCGGGTAAATTAAATGAAGTTGTCTCTTGTAATACAGCACTGTCTTCCCCGTCCAAACGATGGTTGAAATTATTGATCAGTCTTTCCTGGTCTTTCAATGCCACTAGACTCCATAAGCATCTGGGCATCTGTAATCACTGGGCCTGCTCCTGATAGCTTGAACTGGCTTGGTCATTCTTACAAATTCATGGGTTAGAATAGTGTCCAATTAGCAGTTCTTTCCTTTCTGCTTTTATTCCCTGTAAATCTAATGAGACTGTCTCTCTTCTTCCTCCTGGAAGGCTGCATGCAAGCCAACTCTTAGGAGCCTCATAGGAGATAAGGACTCTCTCCTGCCCCGCCCATCACAGTACTCTCTGCCCTTTACTAAATTCGTCCTTGGAAAAAGAGGGGTCTCTCTCTTTCTCTCTCTCTCTCTCTCTCTCTCTCTCTCTCTCTCTCTCTCTCTCTCTCTCACACACACACACACACACACACACACACACACACAGAGAGAGAGAGAGAGAGAGAGAGAGAGAGAGAGAGAGAGAGAGAGAGCAAAGGAGATGATGTTTAGCTTTTGTCTTAAAGGAAGAGGGCAAGAGAGAGGTAGCAAAGGAGGTAGAGGTGCTGGAAGAAACAAGATTTCCCGAAGCAGATACTGGATGCCAGCCTTGCTTTTGGGTAATGAGGCAGAGCAACTTCTGCCTCCTCACGGGAGGGCTCTGAAAGAGGGCCAGGCTTTGTAATGGCCACACTCAGCTCCTTTTGCCCTACATCTGCCAGAGCAAATGTCCATGAAGCATGTGTCTGTTTTTTCTCCATGGTATCAACAGAGAGGCTCATCCGGGGCCCTCCATCTGAGCCTGCTTCTCCCACACAGATGGCAGCCATGTTCATTCGGAGCAGACCGGCTAGGCATATTGAATTGAGAGCAATGTTCTTCTAAACGCAGGACGCACTTCTGCGGGTTGGATTTCACTTCACCAGCAGTGTTGTTTGTGCTTCTGCAGGTGCAGCCTCGTGTCTGTGTGAGGCACGGTGCTTTTGTTTGGTTTGTTCACCCTTCATGACTCTACGGGGTCTGTTGCTGCATCTGGTGAAGCCCAGAGAAGAGGCACTCTCTGAATCAGACCTACCACCATGTCAGTGTGAAAAGATGTTTTGAATATAACGATAGTGAAACATTATCTAGGGGTTCCACTCTTTGACAGGGCTTTGTCTGAGTGTGTTTTTAATGTGAATGCTATTTTTACAGACAATATTGTGTGAGGATGTAGTATGGAAAAAAAAGTGCTACAATGAAATCTAGCTGCATTTAAGCCGGCATTGCTGCTACCAAAAGAGAAAGGAAAGAAAGTGGAATTGAAATCATTATAAAAAAATATGAATCTGGAGATAAGGCCTAATATAAAAACAGATTTTGGTAACTGCCTGGAGTAAATTGAATTTTGGTTTCAGTGATAATGTTGCTGACTATATTCAAGAAAAAAAAATACTGGCTTAATCTTAGTTATTGCTACATGCTATCTCTTCATCCACGGAAGATGAAATAGCCTTTGAAGTGCCCCAGAGTTCCTGAATAGTACCCAACAGTAGCAGAAACGGCACAACAAATTAAAACACGCCATTGACTATAAAACTCGGGGACATTTGTCAGTTCAATGCAATACAAGCCTATTTTCCAGTATCCCAAGGAAAATTACTTTGTGTCTATGTCTATGTACTTACATGCATGCACATGTGTGTGCTCTTATTATAACCCAGTCATATCCCTGAATCGCAGGCACATATGTATGATTTCATTGTAACACAAATGTGTCTCTTAAACCTAAATCATGTTTCTAATTAAAAAGCTAAATAATACAGTCTTATGGGTCAACTGCCAAAGATAGTATCTGAAGATTAGTAGACTCTTAATTTTAAGAATCTTCTCCTATAAAATTTACTCTGTTTGTCTGAATTGCAGGGACACTGGGGTGGGACTAAGCAGATAACATGGGTTTGCTCTGTCTCCTTATCCCACTCCTCCAGGACTCCACATTTGCAGCAGCTCTGGGAATGTACATTTTTATCTGCTGTGTGTTACTAATGGTCTGTGTCCTCTTCCCATGCCCTGACCAGCAAACAGACTTAGCAGCCTCATATGCACATCAAATTTGATGACGTATGCTCCTGTCTCTTCATGTGCACCCCTTCCTTCTGATGAAAGCATTCTCTTACATAAGCACTTACAGGGGTTTATATCTCATCTGTCATTAAAGGTACAATCTGAATATCCAATTTCTTTGCTGAACTCCCTGCCCCCTAGGTACAGCATGAATATTTTGCTACTTCTTCTATAGACAGATATTACTATGTCTAGAAATTATATCCACTGTGCTCTAAAGACCATTTGATCATGGGAGCACTCCAGAGCAGAACCTGTTTTTGACACTTTTTGATTTTTGATTTTGATTCTTTTCTTTGCTGACATAGTTATGTCACTGTTCTATGAAATGATCGTCATTTGCATGATCTCATTTAATCTTCTAAACAACCTGTAAGTCGGGTGCCATGTTTCTTCCTAACTCACCTATGAATATATCCTTTCAGGGGGCATGATACTCATCCAAAGCCAGGCTGCTAGTTTTAGATTTCTCCTTAGCCAGCAAAACAGAATCCCTCAGAGCCACAACTACCTTTCTGTGTCACTTACCACATTGTACTTTTTTTGTGAAATTACCAATGGCAGAATTAGAGTACTTGATGCTTTCTGAAGCTGAATTTTATGCTTGTTTCTTTTTGGTATTCTAGCCCAACACCTATCATAAGTAAAGGTTGAAATCTGAAACAGATTCTTTTACACATTCTTCTTTAAAATTTTTCATTTAATTATTTTCATATAATATATTTTGACCATCTTCTTGCCTTCCCTCAACAACTCCAAGACCTGCCCCCTCACCCTTAGCCTCCAAACTATCAAGAAAAACATCAACAAACATTAAAACAGACAAACTTAAGAAAAGAAAGGAAGGAAGGAAGGAAGGAAGGAAGGAAGGAAGGAAGGGAGGGAGGGAGGGAGGAAGGGGGAGGGATGGAGGGAGGAAGGAAAAAAGAAAGAAAGAAAGAAAGAAAGAAAGAAAGAAAGAAAGAGAGAGAGAGAGAGGGAGGGAGGGAGGGAGGGAGGGAGGGAGGGAGGGAGGAAGGAAGGAAGGAAAGAAAGAAAGAAAGAAAGAGCAAGATAAAAATGTTTGGACATAGGAAAACATGGAATCTACTTTATGGTGGCCAACTGCTCCTTAGCATGAAGCCTTCCCTGGAGTGTGATTGATATACTCAGTGACATTCCACTGGAGAAAACTAATTTTGCCTTTCCCAGCAGTCATCCATTACATACTGCTTCTTGGTTAGAGCTGGAACTTTGTGTCTACTCCCCATTCTCAATGCTGGGCTTTTGTCTGCTTGGACGTATAGATGCCTTGTGAGTGCTGCCACAGTTTCTGGGAGTTCATAGGCACATCAGTTCTGTTGTGCCCGGTTGATGTGATTTCCCTGATGTTATCTATCACTTCTGGCTCTTATAATATTTCTACCTCTTCATTCTCATATATCACTGAGACTTTAGGGTAAGGTTTTGATCAAGATACCCCATTTATAGCCCCGACTGGAGTCAGGAAACGACTATGTTTAACTGGTGTCCAGGTAAAATGGAAAATGCATCATTGACCAAAAGAAGTGATATACTTAAAGAATAAAATTAAAACAACATCTTAGACAACATCTTAGGCTCTCTTATCCAGTGCACCTGAAAATAAGTATTGACTGACTTCTGACTGAAAGAGCAAAAGCCTTTGAGTTTCCAAGGGTTTTTGTTGTTGTTGTTGTTTGTTTTTTTTTGTTTTGTTTTGTTTTTTTAGTATATACAAAGCTAGAGTCAGGAAGTCCATTTCTTAATGAAATAGATTGTGACTTAAAAATAGTACAGATGATGCAGTGGTCTGTGCTAACAGTATTTTAATAATTTACACAAAGAAAATAATTGCACTTTCTTTTCATTTATAGTCCCTTTGTTCCCCTCTATAAAACAGCAGGCAGATTCCTAACTGACTGATTTCCACCAACATGCTAATCTTTGGATTGAGGGGCATCATTATTGAAGAGAAGGTGCTGAAGATAAGATGTCTTATCAGGAGACTAATAACTTTTTTTTTATCTTTAACAAACTGCCTTATCTTTACCACTCTGCCTTGGAAACCATGAAAGGGAGACAGCTTTGAGTTCACACTGACCTCTCCCCAGCTCGTGTCTTGAGGTGGAACTGAGAGGCCCATGGTCTTTCAGAAGAATACACTGTGGTTCATATATGAAGTAGATGGGCCTGGAAGATGCTCACTATAAAATGGAGAGATCTTCTGTCCTGGATAATTTATCCCACTCACCCTAGTTCCATCCTTACACGTATGTTGGATGCTGAAAAGAGTTAAAAATTATTCCAACATGGGATGCAAACAATGGGAAGAAAACCTTAGTAGACTAACAGTTTTTGATTATGTTCTCTCAAACTTGTTTGAATAGTTTTCCCTTCATAGCCTCTTGATCACTAAGTAAATCCTCAGTATTTCAAAGACTGTCCAAAACTCAGTCACTCATGAAGGTTCATTGGGCCTATTTTAAAGACACATGATATTAGTGTCAAATGACTACAACCAGCCTGATAGAATTCCATACTGGTTATTGGATATGTTTTAATTAGTGGTCTGCTGTATAAATATTTACTTAATTCAATACTGATGTCATGATAAGTATTGTTACAATCTTCATTTGTTGCTTGTATGACTTGTGGGGGGGTGTACATATGCACACACACATGCAAACTATTTTTGCTGCAACAAACTACTTCTGTAAAGCAATTTAAACGACTGGAGGTTTATATTGAATGCTGCTTCACAAGTCCAAGCCCATGTGCGAATGATTCCATGTTGTTGGGTCTGTTGTGTGTTTCAAGAACACAGTGAGAAGCATATGTCTGTCAGTTCACCTGGAGAAGCAGTTCACCTGGAGGTGGCCAAAAGAAAGCAAGGGAATAAATAGACACAGCTAAACTGTGTCTTTCAATTATACACCCTTGATAACTTATACTGCTGAAAATGGTTCTATCTAGTAATAGCTCATTGTATATGATCACCTTGGTGGATTAACTTACTGATTAGATTTGCCTCTTCATAATTCAGTCATCTTAGTGATTGGATGCACCAACTGGGGACCAAGGCTTCAACACATGAGCTTCTGGGGGGGGGATACTTCATATTTATACCACGAGAGTACCATTTCCATTCAAGTTATACTCATAATGAGATCTTCATGATTAACCTTTATAAGCTACCCCAAGGGCCCCACAAAAGACACCAAGTTTTATACTGGTGAATTACTCTGACATTTCCTAAGAGTTATATGTCCTATCTTGTAATGGGTGCCTTAGATTCTATAGATCGCATTTAATAGTCTCCTAACTCTAATTAGAGAGTTCAAGTGTTTCCTAGAGCCAACAAAATGAACATCAAATTCCCTTTCCCTGCATTAATAGTAGATCCTGAATTGTCTTTCCACTTCTCCCAGCAGTAAGAAGGTACATGTCAGGCTACTCTACCTTCAAACCTTCATACAACTGTTCTCATTGGGAATTTGTCATACCAGAGTCGAAACGTACCTTCTTTATGATATTCCCCTGATATGGTTTGGCAGAATTGACTTATGTGCTTCAAATGCCAATACTATGCAGTCATAAAACCTTTATCATTTTATTTTTAATTTTGCTATACAGCTGATCTTCCTATTTTTATGGTAAAGTAGTTAAGGCTGGTACCATACCTTATCCTTGAGTTTAGTGTGTATCCTAGGGAAAAGTCTAACTATAGCTAAGAATAAACAGTCATTGAATTGCCCATTCCTTAAATTCAGCAAAGCTGTGCATACTATTTATTTTGTGGAAATATTGGGTAAGATTATCAGGATTACAGAATTTTTCCTCTATTTTGTTGAGGGCATTAAGTAGATATGAGATACACAGCCAAAGATGAATCATATGTGTTAGGATAAATGGTTGAAAGAATGCTCAAAAAATGTACTTGAAAACTATATTTCACCAGAACTCAGAATTCAAAATGTTTCATACTATTTCTACAGATTAACATGCTGTCTGTCTCAACTCCACTATAGTCACTCTCTAATGTGACACTTACTGACTGGCATCATTGGTGTGCTAGCACTGTCTCAGCAGCTATTTGAAGACTGCATCTTCTGGTAAGCTAAGATTGGAAGACGATCTAAACAAGTTTGCCTTCTCATTGAATGCCACATTGTCTTTCAGTAAGCAGGCAGCATGATCACAACTTCAGTGACCACAATTCTCTTTTCCTCTATAAATTATAGAACCACATACTCTTTCTGTAAATTTAACCATACCAGCTTATCAGTCTTTCTACTCTTGCCATAATGGCATCTAGTGAAATCTTTGCTAAATGATCAGATACAGGTGTGAGTTAGGAAAGGAATTTGTTGAGAGTTGGGGAAAGAGTGTTGAACAATAATTGAAATTTTTACTGTGGTGGCAGGCACTTGGCAGTACTCAATGTTATGCTTACTTAGAACTAGGGGAAAATATACTACCATGCTTCACTGAATCCTTGACTTACATCCCACAAAAGCCTGGAATACCCTGAATCTTTTTTATAGGTCTCTATTTTATTTTGAATAACACAGAATACACCATCGGTAAAACTAGTTGACTTTGGTCCTAGTTGTCTCTAAAATACCATTCCTTTTCTCCCTGCACAGATTCAGCTGTACCAATTCAGGAAACAGGGTGGGAAAGGGGGAACATGATCAGGTACTGGGGGTGGGAGAATCAGGAGTGAAGGCCAGCAGAAAGAATGAAAACAGGCAACCTTGGGAGGTAGGACGTTGTGGGGAGGACCCTCTAGAATGTACCAGAGAGTTGGGAGGTGAGATACTCTCAGGACTCAAAGGGAGGGACCTTAGATGAAATGCCCAACAGTGGGAAGGGGGAACTTGTAGAGCCCACCTCCAGTAGAGAGACAAGGCATTAAGTGGAGGGATAGAGTTGCCATCCCACAGTCAAAAACTCTGACCCAGAATTGTCCCTGTCTAAAAGAACTTCAGGGACAAAAATGGAGAAGAGAATTGGGAAAGAAGGTCCGGTGACTGGCCCAAATTGGGATCCAGCTCAAGGGAAGGTTCCAAGGCCTGACACTATTACTGATGCTGTGGCGTGCTTATAGACAGGAGCCTAGCATGGTGACCGCCGAGAGGCCCAACAAGCAACTGAAAGAGCTAGATACAGATACTCATAACCAAGCAATGGATAGAATCCTAGGACCCCTGTGGTTGAATTAAGGAAAGGCTGGAAGAAGCTGAGGAGGAAAGCAACCCCATAGGAAGACCAGCTGTCTTAACTAGCCTGGACCTCTGAGATCTCTCATACACTGAGCCACCAACCAGACAGCATACGCTAGTTGATATGAAGCCCCCAACACATATACACCAGAGGACTGCCTGGCCTGGCCTCAGTGAGAGAAGCACCAAAGCCTCGAAGGACCTGAGGCCCCAGGGAAGGGGAAGGTTTGGTGGGGTGGGAGGATGAGGACATCCTCTTGGTGACAGGGGAGGAGCAATGGGATGAGGAACTGTTGGTGGGTGGACTTGGAGGGGGATAATGACTTGACTGTAAAAAAGATTAATAATAATAATAATAATAATAATAATAATAATAATAATAAATCCCTCACATGTGGATAGAAGTGGCATTTTCACTACAAGGCATGTTCTGTTCTATGGCACTTTATCAAGGACTTAAAATTTGAAAAATGTTTATCAAAATACTATGTCTGTCTTGTCTCTATAGGACACCTTACTATCTCATCCATCCAAGAACAACTAATAGGAAAAACAAAGAAATAATACCATATGAGAATGAGAGGGACTACCCACATCTCTCTACTTCAAAATTACAAAACTGAAGTTCAAATAGGCTAATGGGTTTTCTTAATGCCATACAGTCACTAGCTTGCAAAGCAGGACTCCTAATTTCTAACCATGTTCCTCTAGTTATGTTTAGGTCTGTATAAGGAAGAACAAGCTTCAACAGTGCTCCCTGGCTCTCATTCAGTGCATGCTGAATGAGGATACAGGTTTTAACTACATCAAAGTAGTTTCTCTTCCTCCTCCTCCTCCTCCTCCTCTTCCTCCTCCTCCTTATTTTCTTCCTCCTCTTCCTCTTCATCCTCCTCTTCGTTCTCCTCTTCCTCCTCCTCTTCCTCCCCCTCTTCCTCCCCCTCTTCCTCCCCTCTTCCTCCCCCTCTTCCTCCCCTCTTCCTCCTTCCCTTCCTCCCCCTCTTCCTCCCCCTCTTCCTCCTTCCCTTCCTCCCCCTCTTCCCCCTCCTGTTCCTCCCCCTATTCCTCCTCCTCTCCCTCCTCCCCCTGTGGAGCAGGAGCTGTGGCTGCTGCTTCTTTTCCTCATCCTTTTTTTCTACTTTCTTGTACTTCATCTCTCCTCTTTAGTCTTCTTTTTCCCCGAATAATCATTTTCCATTTCCTTGGTTCTTTGTGTAGTTGTGGGAAAAAGGACAAAATTTAGTGCCATTAGTTGTTTCAGTTTTTTATGTTAAATTTTACAAGTCCTGGCTAATAATTTTAATGCATGAAGTACATCTCCCCTTCCTTATTCCCTCTCTGATTATTTTGAAGTTGAAATAGAAGATTAAAGGGCTTGTCTGTTATTATAGAGAAGAAAGGTTGCATGGGATTTGGCATGGAAGCAGAAGTCACCTTTCTCTTGAGTGTTCCCATCAGCACATTTCCCCTTCAGTGGGTGGGGGGAGCCCACACCAGCGGAAGCCTGCTCCACTGACACAAGCACACAGTGCGTCTGGTTTAAAGTGGTTGCTTGCCATTCTGCATAAAGGACACTTGCTGAAGGCCTTGCGGTGAAAGCCTTGGTTGTTCTAGCCTAAGTACAAGAATAAAAGAATGTGACACACTAAGTTTGCTTAACAGAGTTAAGCTCCCTAAATGTGACTCTCCAATCTTAAGGGACAAACCATCCCAAGGGCTTGAGAACTGTACCAGTGGATTTATGAAATATTTGGCTGGTTGTTTGAAGGGAGCTTCAGAGGAGATCAGAGAGTCGGAAAAGAGTACTTTCATGTGCAGGTCAAGTTGACAAAACGTTGGTATTTAAATCGGGACCACTAGGCTTCATTTTGCGTACCCAAGTTTTATATTCTTAGACTTTATCCTCTTCAGGGGTCAAGGTACAAGGATGGAGAGTGGGAGCTGAGGGACTAAACGGGAAGAGGGAGCAAAACAAATACAACAATTCCCCAGACGATGCCTGCCTACCGGTGAAGCAGAACTAAGGGCTGATTCTGGACCAAAGGGAAAAGGACAAAGCAGAAGTTGATGCCATCCCTTCCTCCTCTCACATCTCCGAGGATGGCTACTATTTATTTCCTCCTGGTTTATACAGATAAAGACCAAGATTCACTTTACTTGCAAATGGCGCTGCCCAAGAAAGCTTTTCAGGAACCAGGGAGAGAAGGTGGGAAGAGCAAGTGAGATGAACTAACTGGCAGAATGAAGACTGCGAATATGTGCTCAGCAGCTTTCAGAGAGGTGGATGACGGCCTTCCTCTCCTCCAACACCATCCTTCCTCCCCATCCAGGGAGCCTCCTGCCCACTGGCTGTCCCTCCCAGAACAATGCAGGTGCATCCGCAGCTTTCAAGCCACCTCCAAGGAAGATAGAAAGAACCAGATGCACTTGACTGTCGTCAGGATCAGACTTCTCTGACTATCTAGGATACTTCTCTGTGATTTACATCACAGATTGGAGTGATCAGACCTTCACACTAGGAGGGCATGTAAATTAGAAGGCCATGTTTTCTCCATGCAGAGGCTGTAATTACAAAAACAGTTTCAGAGGCATTTAGCTGTTTAAAATTGCTCTTCCAAGTCTGTTTACAGTGTTTCTGAGTATTGCTTTTGACACCAGCTACATGGAAAGCAACTTATAATGCAGGCTTCCCAAGCAGGCTGGTCAGCCAGAGAATTCTGAGCAGCCTGGGCCCATGTTTCCCATTTCCTCATACTTAGTCCTGTCCACACTTAAGTCTTTCTGTCTCACTATATTTTATTGATTGAGAATAAAATCAGATTTTTAATTGTTTATGGTCTTAAGGGAAGTAAAAATATTAGCTATCACAAGTGAACATACAATCTTTCAGTCAGTTCCTGAACAGTCTTTAACAAAGAGTCATTGCCTAAAATGGGATTGTGCACATTTTGGTAGAA
The DNA here is from genome assembly GCA_964023405.1 of Apodemus agrarius. Lineage (NCBI taxonomy): Eukaryota > Metazoa > Chordata > Mammalia > Rodentia > Muridae > Apodemus > Apodemus agrarius. Next base: position 56,506,975 of record OZ030008.1, on the reverse strand, counting down.
AATCCAAAATAAACCAAAACATGTCCCAAGAGATCTGTCCAGGAAACACTGTTTCTAGAGAAGACATGCTTGGCTTGAATATGAATATGACAATCTAATGTTTTCTACAGAACTAGCAGCAACTGGATGTTCCTGCCCAGAGGGATGCTCTGAGCTCACCCTGCAGCAGGCTAAGTGGTTTTGGTGGGGAGACCACTGCACAGCCTTAAAAGAAAGGCATTCTACGTCAAAGGTTATTATCATATTACAAATCCCATGGTCAAGTGAGTGCCATGGCCTACAGAAGGTCAGCCATGAACACCTCCACAGTTATTTTGGTAGCGGCTCCTCAAGTTTATTTACAGAGAATCTTAGAAATCATAGCACAACTAACAGGTATAAACTAAGCTTCTGTGATAACTGCTCCTTTCGGTTCTAAGCATTGGAGTTTCTCATGAACTGTAAGAGACATGGTAAGGAGAGGCATGGGTAACAGAAAATCAGACTCCTTGCTTGCTTGGGTCATCTGGTGAGGGGATCATCTCTATGTGTTCTGTTTGTATTTTCCTGGATTCTGGACAGAGAAACCACCTGCCTACAATTTGCTTCCTGGGCTGAAGTGGCAACGAGCTACTGGAGCTCTTTCAGCCCCCACACAGGGGAATCTGGATCTCATCACTCTCAGAAGGAAGCTCTCTCCTTCACTCTGTGAAGCAAATCTCTGATTTAGGCATTACAGCCACGGCACAGGGTATTCAAATATTTTCCTTTACTAACCATAAGTTTCAGGTATCCTTATCTGGGGACCAAGATTATAACTTTTGGTGTCTACCAGTAATGAGCCGAGCAGTACCAGTGAGTCTTAAATACAGGAAGTAAGGGGAGATAGCACTTTTCCTGGGTTTTGACTGCACAGGGTCTGTGTGGGCTCTTTTCCAGAATCTACCATGCCACCACTTTGTGTCTGGTAGGTCCAGATGTAGGTCTCCTTCTCTTCCTGTGATGGGAATATCTTGGATTACACACACATGCCAGCAGCATCTGATGGGGATTCATTGAGTAACCCAGTTCCTCTGTCAGTTTCTAAATCTGTGATGCTTTATAACTTGAAAGTTAAGTAGCTTCGCACACTGAAAACTCTTAGAGGAGCACCTGATACATGGTAGGCACTTGTTGGCCACTTAGAGTTTGAAGGCTTGGACAGTCACTAAAGAAAAGTCCATTTCCTCTGCTCCCAGACATTTATTGTATTTAAGTCACTGACAAATACAGAAAAATATTGACTTCATATCAACTGGAATAATCTCATCACAGACTATTATCTATTAATCTCATTGATAGTTTTTCAAAAGAGAAAGAGAGAAATGGTATTGACATTTCAGCTGTGTTATGCTCCATCTTCTCAGAGACTCCATCAGGGTTGTTAGTCTTATGACAGAGTTGCCCAGCAGTCTATGAAGCAGCATGGTTTTGAGGGGTTACATACTTCTAGGAGGAAGTTTGAAATGTACTTTAATAAAAAGCACCAGAGCACTGCTGATCTGCATTGCCACTGGCAGCTTGCTGCGTGTCCGGCCACATTGATTGCAAACAGCCCTGTTTCTGATATGATCCTTCATGTTAAGAAGCTTCTTTTCCTCTTTTCCTAGTCATCTAAACAAGGACATCAATTTTCCAGAGTGTTCATTCTGCCTATGAAATAATGTGACACAGGCATACCAGAGAAACATGTGCTGACTCTCAGCAAAGAGAGTCTAACACTTAATGGATCCTTCAGTCCACTAATGCTGTCTGGATGCTGCTAGCACTATTACACCAGATTGATTCTAACATGTGGGTCTTCATATCACACTGCTGCATTCCTCGGCTACCCTTTGCTCGTGTGCTGGATGTTTCACAGATATGTGCAGACTACTTGGAGGAACTTTTGGGGACATGTCCTTTCAGACATGAGGTATCTAATAATCTAGTTATTAGCCAGTGTAAGAATTTTAACTGAAGTTAAAAAAATTACTTCTTGGTCGCTTTAGCCATAGTTAATGTGTTCTAATGCCATGAGGGATCAGGGAACACTCAATTGGATGCAACAGGTTTGAAACCACCTGTATTAGTAAGAGTTCTCTAAAGGAATAGAATATATATATGTGTGTGTGTGTGTATGTGTGTGTGTGTGTGTGTGTATGTGTGTGTGTATTCATTCATACATATACATTCATTCTAAATACATGAATATGTATTCATTCATATATGTTCATATGTGAACATTCATATATATTCATAATATTGAATATTGAATAAATGAATATATATACATATATGATTTATTAGTGACTTGTAGGCTGTGGTCCAGCTAGTCCAACAATGACCGTCTACCAAAAGCAAGTCCAAGAATCTAGTAGTTGTTCAATCCATGAGGCTAGATATCTCAGTATACACTGGAATCTCAAAGAATTATGATCTAATGCCACTAAAGGAGTGAACTTGCCATCCAGGAGGAAAGCAAGCAGCCAAAGAGCAAAAGCATATTTCCTTTATATCCTTATGTAGGCTTCCAGCAGAAACTGTGCCCATATTAAAGGTATATATCTTTCATCTCAAAAGATCTAGATGAATGGTGGTCCTTCTCACTTCAAATGATTTAATTAAAAGAACATTCTTACCAGGGTACCCATCTGCTTCAGTTTTAGCTAATTTCAGATATAGGAGGTGACAGCCAAGAAGAGCAGCACAGCACTGCTGTTAGAAAGACAGTGGTGTGTCCATGGGATTGAGGTGAGAACAATGATTCATCAGAGCAGTGGGGTCTGCTTTTGAGGATCTTAACTTGTGAAAACACACATCTCCAGAATGGAAAATGTACCAGAACTTTGTTCTCTTCATATGACAGCCCAAAAGATTTCTATTTACTTTTTCTTGCATTTAAAAAAAAATTTAAAGCATTTATGGAAACAATAACATTTAAGTAGCAGTTACAAATAAATATATGAATAAAATTCATGGTTAAAATCAAGTATAAAGTCATGAAAACTGTACTACTTGGGAATTTTAGTAGCAACACAGTGGCTACTTGAAACGCTTACTTTCTTTTTGTGTCTATGTATAGTCTATCTATCTATTTATCTATCTATCTTTTATCTATGTATCATTAATCTATCTTCATCTCTGTGTCTGTCATCTATCTAGCATCTATTGGTCATCTATTATCTATGTATCATTAATTTATCTATCTCTACCATCTATTATCTATTTATCTATCATATGTCTGTCTGTCTATCTATCTATCTATCTATCTATCTATCTATTGTCTAGGTACCTATGAATCCACCCATCTATCTAACAGAACCCATACTGGACTTAGAACAACTTTTATTGTCTGTTATCTCACAGTATCTCTGTAGGCAAAAGTGAGTAAAATCCCCCATGGTAGGATTGCCATGAGGACCCAGTGTGGAAACGTAAGGCAAATTAGCCTCCCTGCCAGCCTGTCAGGTCTAACAATGGCCCGAGACACTATCACGGTATTATCTCCCAGTGCTTCAGCTCAGCTCAGTGTTAGACATTTGGTCGATGCCCAGGGTGCTAGTAGAGACCAGCCCCTTGCCTGTGCTTGGATGCTGGCCCTATGCCTCCACTGCTGCTCTCACTTTGTGCCCCACTGTGTATCTCACTGTTTGTTATATCAGTGTTCTGGCTCCTTTTTTCTTTAGAGTCTGGGCAGCTTCTCGGCTTGTTCTACCATTCTGGATTTCTCTGTGAAGCTGGGACTGGAAAACAAACTGCACCATGTAATTATCCTTGCTACACTCTCCTCTAAGACTTCCAATTTAATAGAGTTGCCAAGATTTAAAAACATTAAAACAAAAATGAGCTTGTTAGAGTAGATTAGGCTTCATAAATGTGTTCCCATTTTATTATAAAACATTGATTTCTGTGGTCACCTCCTCTAAATTATTGAAAGCTGGGTAGACTGCCTTAATCAGCAACAAGAAATGTCATCAACAAACAGCTATAGAAGTTGGTGTGGGAGGGTGCATGGAGAGCAAGGGAGAGTAGACCCCAGCTTAGCAGTCAGTGAAGAACATCTGCATAAATTCATGTTCCTGCCCTGGTGCAGCTCTGACAATAACCAGCTCAGTCTGTGATAGAAAGGGAAGTCTCCTGTACTACATGGTATGAATAAAAACAGAACCACAAGATTACAAAGCTGGCATAGTAATTCTTATTTCTAGGCAAGGAGATGTATAGTACCTTCATTCTCTAGTCTCTTAGGGTCCCCTTCAGATAGTGAAGTGTGCATGCTGACCTCTCTCCTAGATTCTTACATGGATTACTCATCCCAAAGGAATCTGCACTTGTCTTTGGGCTCCTTAGAAATCACAGTAGTGAGTGGTGAGGAAGAAGAGTATTCTTGAAGCTTCTTAACCATAACTTTTGAGAGTTGATCTGTGGGTAGAACCATCCACAGTGTTACCTACAGCTATTTGTCAGAGGAAGACTAAAGAGCAGGAAGCTGCACATCTCAGCTCTCTGTTGATCACTCCTTGGTCATGTTCATGTTTCTAGAGCACTAGTTGACTGTAAGTCTAAGTTCCTTGAGGTAGGTCCAATGAGCCAATGAACTTTTCATTTACTTGAAGAAAATGGTGCCTGCCCAACCTCAAACCAGATCCCAGCATCTACTGAAGCATCCTGACTCCTTTGACACACTTCCTGAACTTCTGGCTTCTTCAGTATATTTTCTGATTGTTATGGCTCTCTTCTGCCCAAATTGTGTTCATTAGAAAAGACCTCCAAGTAATAACAAGAAACAATAGCAGCAGCCAGCCAGAAAAATGGCTGTAGGAAGAAATTAACTATAAAGATGAAAATGTTTATGATAAAACTTGTAAGACATCAATGAAGTAAATTGAAGAAGACATAAAATGTGGGAAGTCAACAAGTATTCAAAGATCACAAGAGTCAGTGCTGTCAAAATGGATACTTCTTTCTCCAGATTCAACACAATCATCTCAAAATGCCCATGCCATTTTTCACAAAACTACTAAAAGCAAGCATAGAATTTTTATGGGACCATACAAGTACCAATAAAAATTAATTAATTAGTTAGTTAGCTAAGTAATTCTCAGTGGCCAAGCTAACTTCAACAACAAACTATGAGACATTATAACTTCCTGTTTTCAGAGTATGAGGTAAGCATGAAAACAGACAACATTGGCAAATTGAGCAGAATAGAATCAAGAAGAAACCCACACACTTATGTCCAACTCTATTTTGCAGAAGGTGTTCAGAGTATTCATTGGGAATAAACCAGTCTTTTTAGTAACTAGAAGCTATATGTCCATAACTAAGAGCACACTCTGTAACATACTGCTAAGTGATGCAGACTAGATTAAATATTCAAATGTAATAATTGAAAGTATGAACTTTTAAAATTATTATTATTATTATTATTATTATTATTTATTCATTCTATATTCATTGTTTACATTCCAAAGGCTTTCCCCTTTCCCAGTTCCCCCCTCACCATATATCCCATAAATCCTCTTCCCCCCCACCTAGTCCCCAATCACCCCACACACACACCATTTCTCTGTTCTGGTACTCTCCTACAAAACTGGATACAATCTTTTCAGGCCCAGGGTCCTCTCCTTCCTCTTCTTGGGAATCATTTGACTTGCTAATTGTGCCTTAAGTATTCAGAGCTTCTTCCACTTATTAGTACAAGAGATATTTTAGAACCTGAGAATAGGCAAATTCTTTGGACAAGACTCCCTAATCATGGGAAACAAGACACAAACAGGTTAGCTGGGAAGTGGGACTCCATGGAAATAAAAAAGCTTCCGAACTGAAATGCAAACAGCAGAAGGAAGAGACTGCATGCAAAATGGGGGAAATATTTACAAAGAAAAAAGGTGTCAAAGCGTTGAAATCTGGAACACAACAAACACCTGAAAAATACTCAACAGCACAAAAACAAACAGCCAGTTATAAAGTAGAAAAGAGACCTAAATGGACTTCTCAAAGGAAGGTATGTAAATTGCCAGTTGGTATATGAAAATAGAGTAAGCCCAATGTCACTCATTATCATGGAAACATGAGTCAAAAAGAACAATGACCCTCCATCAAAAAAGTCTGAAGACAGAAAGTGCCAGTGAAGATGCAGGAAAATCAATTAGTACAGCCATTATATAAAATGCTAGAAAATGCTTCAAAACTAAAATAAAAAAAAATAGAAACAACATATGTTCCAGCATTCCCACTAGTAGAGATATAACCAAAGGAAATAAAATCAGCATGTCAAAAAGACAACTACACTCCCGTGCTCCTTACAGCTCAGTTCTAAGTATCCTGGATGGGAGCATCCGAGGTGCCCACCATCTGAGGAAAGGATAAAGAAGAGATGATAGAAGATGTACATGACAGAAAAGAACTAAGTCCTGCCACTTATTGAAGCAGAGACTTCCATATTACATGAGAAGAAACAAGCACAGAATGGCACAAAACACAGGATTACTCTTGTGTGGAATATTGTTAAATACCATTTGATGTTGAGAGTGAACTGGTAATTATCAAAGATCTGAAGGAGTTTAGAAAAAGGGTAGGGAGTAGCCCATCAAAAGTAACTAAGCTACGCTTACATAGCAAGTCTGTTTGGAGTGCTGTTGCATAGTCGAGTGTCTACGCAGAATAAAGAACTATATCTCACAATATGACAAGAAAGGATCTTGAAAGCTTTACTATAAACAATACATGTTTGAAGTGGTAGATATTCTTAAATTGATATGTGATATACACATATGATTATACATTATATAGTTCCCTTTTAATATTATAAAATATTGTATTATATTTATTATAAATATTATATTATAAAATATTATATTTTATGCATCCATCAAAATTAATTTAATACTCAAAGAAAAAAAAGCATCAAAATGAACCCTGAACTTTATATGTGGTAACTTAGTTTTATCCTCATAAAAACTTTAGGAGATACAGGTTAATATTCTGTTTTACAGAAAGATGTGAGGCACAGAAGTAACTGATCCAAAGTTACAGAACTAGGGAATGCTGGATGTTTAACTTTGAAGCCATGTGATTTGATTTTAGAATCTGGACTCCAAACAAATTGAACTGTTTAGTTTCGTCAACTTGACAAAGACTCGAATAACCTGGAAGAGAGAACATCAATTGAGGAACTGCCTCAAGCAGGCTAGTTATGCTTGCTGAATAATTGTGGGAGGGCCCAGTCTCCTGAGGTGATGTGACCCTGGACAGGTGGTCCTGGGTTGTATAACTAAGCAGGTGGACCAGGTGTAGAAAGGAAGCCCATAAAGCCCAGAAGGAATGTTCCTTATGTTTCAAGCTGTTGCCTTGAGTTCCTGCATTTGCTTTTCAAATAGACTCTAACCATTAAGCTAAAACAAACTCTTTTCTCCCATCGTTGTTTTTGCCAGTGTTTTATAACAGCAACAAAAAGCAGATTGGGATACCACTGTATGAAGCTACTCTTCTACAGTTGAGTAATCATTATGATCCTAAAAGCCCAGCAAAATGTAGCCTGTGAGGGGGAGGTGCTGTTGGGGGAATGTTCTAGTTTCATCCTGTTGCTCTTTCAAAAATTCTTAATCATAGGAGAGGCAAAGGTTTAGTCTAATAGTTGTAGATCACAGTGTATTGTTGAGAGAAATCCAGGCAGGAACTTAGAGGCATGCCTGTACACCATTACATTTGACCAAAGAACTCACTTCATAGCCAAATAAATACGACAGGAACCATTAAGGATGATGCATATAGCTGGATCGTGGCTATATTTCTTATATAGTGGAGGACCACCTGCCTAGGGATGGTGCTGCCCACAGTGGGCTGTGTCTTCCAGGATCAGTTAGCAGTCAAAAAAATCTCCCACAGACATGTTCACAGGCCAGTTTCTTCTAGGTAATTCTTCAACTGAAGCTCTCTTCTAAGATGACTTTAAACTTTGTTGAGAGTTATAGCTAACCAGGACAAGGGGGGTCTATGAATGTAAGATTACCTTCCATATTACCCACACCAAGGACTAGGTAAATAATTACATGTAGGATACTTTTTTTTATTTTTAATTTTTAAATTACAAAGATAGTGATCTTCAGATCATGATGTTAAATCACAGGGCATAAAAAAAACCATGGTCCCTTTTGAGCACTGGTATGAAGCCCACAAGTGGGGCCATGTCTCCACTTCTCAGAAATCAAAGCCAGGCATCCATAGTAGTAGTGGAACATTTATAAAAAGGAAGTTGAAAAGATATCACACAGACAGAAGGGAAGTATGTACCCACCACAGAAAGGAAGCAGACAACACTAAGACATGTCCTTTTGGGTCTGGGCCAGATCCAGCCGGATAAGCTCCTTGGAGGTCATGTCTTAAGACCGGGATTATTGTATTGTTCTACATTGCCCTTGATTACACTTGGTCTAAAACCAGACATTTCCTAAGGAATCTTGGTCACTAGGCACTGGAACTGTTTTCATAGGTTTGAAACTTCAGCTCAGAACAAGACCAGCTAGGGCCAGTTCTGTGAGTCCTGTACTGTGTATGGTCACAGTTTCAAAATGAGCACAGCATCCAGAACTGCTTGACTCATTCAACACTGGAGAGATGGCTGAGGAGGAAGGACTATGTGCTTGCTCCCAGGGGCTGCTCAGGACTGACACTTAGGATGCCACAAATGGCGCAATGCTGTCTCCAGCCTTTATCATGGTGCTCTGAAAATGTGAGATTTTTTTTTAAGGAATCTGGATTTGTTTTCCCTGCGACCAACACAAGATGTATGCCAGCTCTCTAAAATGTTCCAAACAGGGCAGGCAGTCATCTCTCCTTGCCAGGAGCTGACTCCATGAGAATCCCAATCCAAATGCTTTCTATGCCTTAAGCCTCACACCTACTTCCTGTACCCACCCCCTCCCCCAGTCTCCACTCCCCTCATTTGCTCTTTTCCCTGGATCTAGGGTACAAAAGATCACAGCCATCTCAGAACATTATGGCTGAGGTCTGTGTGCTCTGGGCTGCATCTCAATAGGATCCAGGCACATCTGTCTGCACAGTAGGAGGACCGCACTCCAAAGTGCAAAAATAAAACCACAAAAAGATCAAAAGAAAAGCATAGTAGGCAAGAAATTACCCTTATCTTTATCTCCACAGAATCCATCAAGCACAAGCATCTGAGAGATGGCAGGCAGCGAGATAACAAAAGAGGAGGCCAGGAGAAAATTAAAAGCAACCTCCCATCATTTGCCCTTCAGCAGGCAAGGTTGGGCCTGAAAGGCTCTAAGAGGGTACCCCACAGTCAGAGCCTTCGCTGGGAATGGACCCGAGGAAAATAGATGACCTGCTGGTCATCACGCCTTAGGATGACAGCCTGGCAGGCAAGGCGAAAACAGGGAAGCAGTTTCACTTCTGCTTAGCAGGCAGGTTGGTTGTTTCTTCCCTTGCATAGCATATGCGCACTCGCCTGTTCCTGGGGTTTAAAGTTCTGCCTGGTAAAGTGTGAATAATCTTTATCTCCTTGTCTTGTAACTGTGCCTTCAGACTCCTGCAGGTGGGCAAGGCCTAGACCTTCATGCTTCATGCTGACTTAAAAGCAATGCCTCTCTCTCTCTCTCTCTCTCTCTCTCTCTCTCTCTCTCTCTCTCTCTCTCTCTGACAGCAATTTGTTCCTAAATTATCATCTCAAATATTATTTGTTCCTTTTTTTTTTTTTTTTTTGGTTTTTTGAGACAGGGTTTCTCTGTGTAGCTCTGGCTGTCCTTGGAACTCACTCTTATAGACCAGGCTGGCTTTGAACTCAGAAATCTGACTGCCTCTGCCTCCCAGAGTGCTGGGATTAAAGGCGTGTGCTACCACCTATTCCTATTTTTAATAGCATTACTTTGTCAACGCCTGAGTAATATTAAATGTAGGATTAGAAAGAGAATCCACCAACCTCTTTTGGACTGTTTTAGAAGCTGATAGATCATGATCTGGGTCACTTAGGACCTGATGTCTCTATAGCATCAAAGTTTTGTTTGAATTGAGATAAAAGGGATCACAAATGATAAAGAAGTTTTAGGTTGAAGGTCAAAACCATGTCACGATGATACTGAAAATACTTTGTAAATATTAAAATGCCCAGGGTCCTGAATCTTCTCGTCAGCTGTTTGCTGCCTAGACTGTCTGGTGCACTCGCACACTCCACATTTCTAGGGCTCGCCTTGGCATCGACAGAGCCAAGAACATCTGTCTTCTTGCATCAATCACTTTTAAAGCATCCTGTTTCCTGGACTACTCACTCAACTTTGCAGCATATGAACTGATCACTGGTTACGATTTCATCATGATTTCATTTTTTTTTCTAATCTATAAGAAAAAGGGAGCATAAACTTTTTTAATAACAATTGCTGGAAAGGATGAGTGTTTTTGTCATTGTGACAATTCACTAATCCTCTCTTTAACATGTGGAATCAGAGAGAGCCGGGAAGAAGGAAATGGAGGATATCAGCTTCTCCATTAAATAATACAGCAATCCCTGGGTTTAAGCTGGCATGAGCATCTCTTTAACATTCTAATTAAAGAATGTTGGAGCAGGCCTTTTGCCTTTCTGATGGCGAGCCTTGGCTCATCGTCCTAAGTCTGACAAGAAGAGGGCACTTCAAGACTCCCAAGACCCCCATAGAGCAGTCCTTCCTTTTTATACCCCAGACTGCATTTGGTCTGTGACTTGAACATAATGTTTTAGGCTCATTATAAACAATAGAAGGATGAGCATTTTAACAGTCTTTCTGATCTATTTCCAAAGATTCACTCTGCATTTTATCTTTTTGCTTAGATACTAGTGTTTATAACCCCAAAGCCACAGCAGGAGCCAACTCGAGGACGAGATGTCAGTAGCGCCATGCCAAGCTCCCCGCTTCAAGCCCCAAGCAGCTGCCCTTGAGCAGCCCTTGTCAGTGATCCTGGTGCACAGCCACAAAGGGAGGCCGGCAGCTCTATCATCTGGTGACTCTTCCACCCACAAAGGCATGCTGTAAGCCTCACTCTCTAAAAGCTCAAAGGACAATGGTAGACTGGCCAGATCCCCTTTATTGTACCCGTGCCTCCCTATTTTTCATTCCTGGGCATTCATTTGGTATCATCTATAGTTTACAGAGGGCAGAAAAGCCAGTAGCAGCAAGAGCTGGAGACCAGATTCATCTAGTTAATTGAAAGGGTTTCACCCTCTCTCACATATCTGCATTTAGCATTTTCGTATTAACCCAGGGAGAGATCCGAAAAGAAATCCTTCTTTTGACCTGGAGGGTCCCAGTAAACATCCCATTTAACCTGTGAGCAGTTAGCTAGAAAACATACCGTGGCTTTAATCTGTGAGTGACTTGGAGGAAAACTGTCATAAACGCTATGGAATAAAAGAATCTAGGTGATTAATGACAATAGTGGACAGAGACAGCTGTAATGTCAGAAATGAAGGTAATCCTTGGTTCTTTGCAGAGAATAGAAAATGAAAGCACACCCAAGGAAACCCTGGTATGTTTCTCTTGATTTGGACCTGACACCAGGGGAGAGTCCCACTGGTGTGTCTGTGAGCTGTGTGCTTCTCCATACCATACATTTAGAGGAAACACTTGAAGTCGAAACTCTTCGAATTACACTGACACCCTTACAATGCATTGAGATTACCAGGGAGAAAAGAAATAACAGGGCTTTTGTTCATTTCATTTTGTGATTTTTGTCTTAAAACAACTTAGAAAAATTTCCCACATCTCTGCGCTTTTGCTATTTCTTTACTAAACTTAGTGTGAACATTGAATCTTAGTCTGCCATCCAGGATTCCAGTCCTCCCACTTGAATTCTAAAGTAGTAATTCTCCTTTTGCCCCCAACTTTAAGACACTGATTATAGGAAATACAGTTCGTTCATTTTAATTTACTGGTCACTTCAATCATTGCGGGTGCATTTTACTGTACGCATGACAACCAGCATATTGGAGTTGCGTTGAATTACTGCCCCTCTACTAAGGTACATGGCATTGCCACAAGAATAAAGGAAATTTTTATCTATGAAGAAGGTGTTCTAGTACTGAGGTCCACTGATTCTCACTTGCCTCCATAAAAGCATCCAGCAGTCATCTCTTTCAATTGAGGTGTTTGCTACAAAGTAAGTATAAAAACACCCTGAACAAACTGAGCACTTTCTACAGCAGACACAATGGTGAGCTGGATGTATTGACTCAGCCTTGTGAAAGATGCTCTTTCCCTGATTTATAGATGAAGTTAAGACGCGTGCCTGTTGTAGAAGTGCCCTCGATTATGCAACCAGTAAGAAGTCATGTTGGGGCAGGAGCCTGCTCAGCATGGATCTGCTTTTTTGGCAGGGGTGATCTGTCCGCTGCTTAAAAGTGTTTTCACGTAGAATATCAGTGGGGAAACGACAGTGGCAGGTGAGATAGGAAATATGGGTGATAGTAGGGGAACCTTGGTGCAGTGTAGTCATTAGTATAGGGTGATGGAACTGTATCCATTTGATGTAAAGGAAAGAGTTGGGGCAGTGAGTGTGGGCAATTGAAGGTGTGATGTGGCTTGCAGTTGCTTTGTAAAGGACTTGGACGTGGAAGCTGAGGTTGTGTCGTGGCTTGCTCTAAGGCAAAGCTAGACACTGCAGGATTTGTTCAATAAGTCTGTTTCCCATAAAACCAACTCATATATCGTGAGGGCCCAGAGTTCCTTAAATCAATGTGGGCTTTCATTTACTTCTCCTCTAGGGCCATAGGTCATGAAAAGCCTAGATCCAGTTGTTTCATTGCAAAGAGTTGTGAGCATCAGGGATACAATTCTGAAGACACTTTTCAGTCTACCCAGTCTTGTTTCAATTACGACTGTGTCCTTGAAGTCCATCTTTCTGTGAGGTAGTGAAACATACTTAACTCCCACCTATATCTTAATAAAATGTTTTGTAGTAGACCAATTAAGCATATGAATCAAGCCAATGTTCCTCCTAGCCATCACTCTTGAAAAATCTTACATCTGTAGACACACTCTCTCCACTAATAGAATACTATTCCCAGCCAAATAGATGCACATAACTTATTGATAACATTCCTCTACAGTGACACAAACACAGGAATCTCCAGGATATCAGAAAGAACACGAGCCCTGTGCAGGAGGCTCAGGTGTGCTTCAGTACCACCAGTACGGTCCTCTTGCTCTCCCTACTGTGTGCTAAAAAAACAACTTGCTGGGTCCCATGTTTCGTTGCTTTTGCAATGAGCACATCACCATGTAACTTATGAAAACCCTCAGATAGCTGGAATACTTATAAAGCCCTGTTTGGAGGATCTTGCATCAAGCTTCCTTTTATGATTTCTGACCTTATTTTGTATTTGACAATGAACACAGCTGAGGTTTATCAAGTACCTGATTGCCAGGCGTTGTGTGGGTGCCTCCCAAACTCTCTCCAGTGGAGACAGCCGGGCTGTGGACTCATTAGTAGCTGTGCTTTCTTTCACTTATAAACAGGGAAATAAAAGATTGCTGAGGGTTCAGCAGTGTGCTCAAGGGCACAGCTTATTAAGTGTTAAAAAGCCACATTCAAGCCCAGGGTGTCCCAGTTCCCATCCTTGCTCTGATGACCTCTGGTGTAGTGACTCTGTCTGTGGCACCCCTGCCTTTGTTGGTTTCATCTCTAAGCACTCTCCCCATTCCTTAGACCCAACATAAGCTTCAGTGGTTTTTGACCATAAAACCATTGCTCAGTTGGCACTCAGCCCCTGGGATCAATTGTGTTCATGGTTGTCTCTGGGAACCATACTCCCTGCTCAAAATCAAGCCTGGGACAAGTCCCAAGACTCCGCAGATCCTCCAGCAAGGAGAACATCAAGATTTACAGAGGTAGAGGTAGGCCTGACGAAATAAATGCAAAGCAGAAGTTATCTCCATATTTATTTAGCCTCAAAATACACATGACCCGAGAGCTCCCTATTTTATTCAACTCTCTGCTTCTGTAGGAACTGTTTGCTGATGTTATAGCTTACACAGCACAAATCCACAGGGACCCTTGGAGGCCCTTTGGTACACTCTTTTCCAGGATTAGGTAAATGTCATTGGAAAATCATCATGTATTTAGCATTTTAATAAAACCACAATATTGTTTGTTTGGGGGCCTCTGGTTCCAAAAGGCAAAGAAACAGCCACATTAAACTTTGCACCTAAAACTCTGGAAACTCCCTCCAGGATATTTATAAATGTTATCCACCTACCGCCCAGGATCCACTTCCACTAGACCGTCCTCTATTGCTAATTCCAGTCGATAATCATAGTTCCAGCCAGGGTCATTTTCTGGCTTCAGGAGCAAAATAGAATCCAGATTGTGTGTCACTAGAAACATAACTTTAATTCCTAACTTCCAGTTCCTTGATGACAAGGTCACCAAATGCCAAATTTAGATCACAGTAATTCTACCAGGAACACACAGGCATAAAATCTACCTCAGCTTTCATTTCTCAGCTGAGCTCTCAAAGGACTGCTTGATACTCCTAACCTCATTGTTAAGCACTTGTTTGTGCGTAACAGGGTGAAACACACAGCAGGAAGGAGTGACTTCACAGTGTCCACAGGGTGGCCCTAAGACACCATCTCAGGTGCTATTGATATGACACTCACTCATATCTACAGCAGTTACCATGTGGACAGTGGGACACCAATGGACAAGTAGGCTCTTCTTGACATATATACTCAATTTTTGGTTTGTTTTTTAACATATGAATAAAAATTACAGATAGCTGAAAATTATGGCATACTTATCTGATGCAACACAGTGACAGACATGAATATCATGTGTAAGGATGAGGAGCATCTTTACATTGAGTGGTTTTTCTTTTTAGTTGCTTTGAGACAGAGTCTTGCCAAAATAGGCCAGAGTGGCCACCAGTTCATGCAGGTAGTAGTGAACTTGCATCACCCTAATAGTGGAATTACACACTTGTGCCTCCATGCCTGGGTCTGAGTTCCCATTTTGAGAGGGAAGAACAAAAGTAATGTTGTTAGGTGATGGATACCTGAGATAGAGGATGGGCTCATAGAAGTGGATAAAACACTATCATCTTACTGTGGTGGTTTGAATAAGTATAGCCCCACAGACTCATGGGTTTTTGAATGCTTGACCATGTGCAGTGACACTATTAGTTGTGGCCTTGTTGGAGGAAGGGTGTCACTGTAGGGCAGACTTTGTAGTCTCCTGTGCTCAAGCTATGTCCATTGTGGCTAAGTCTCTTTCTGCTGCCTTCAGATTAAGATATAAAACTCTGTGCTCCTCCTCCAGTACAAGTCTGTCTGGATGCTGCCAGGCTTCCTGCCATGATGATAATGAACTAAACCTTTGAAACTGTAAGCCAGCCGCAATTAGATGTAAGAGTTGGTACGATCATGTTTTCTCTTCATGACAGTGAAACCCAAACTAAGACATCACATTAACTGAAAAGCTCATCCACATACAAATTGAATTTAACTTTTTGGAACATGAAGTGTTAGGTAGACCCATCTCTGCCTCATAGGTAAATATTAGTAATTATCATATAATCATTGAACTATTGAATTATTATCTTGAGGCTTCTTATTAAATCTCAGACCCTGTTTCATACAAAGTAACATTGTTTAGTAGTTTGGTTGTTTGGTTGGTTGGTTGGTTTTTCAAGGCATGTTTGTCTGTGTAGCCTTGACTGCCATGAAACTCACTCTATAAATCAGACTGGCCTTGAACTCAGAGATCTGATTGTCTCTGCCTCCCAAAGGCTGGGACTAAAGGCACATACCACTACCCAGCACAATGTGGCAATTTTGTCTCCTCAAACCTGTGTTTCATCTGTTGTGAATGTTCCCTTAGCTAATTGTGAACAAAACTTTACATGGAAGAACTCACCTTTCAGTTATGTAAATCCAAAACAAACAAACAAAATAACCCCAATCAGAAGTAACATAAATGTCCCATTGTACAGAAGTTTTTAATGCATGGAACAGAGAGAGGTCAAAACATGACTCACATGTGCGTATATTCTATTGATGAATACTGATGACTGACTCACAACAGATATCTACAGTAACATCTGAAAACATTCCTATTTTGGTTACTCTGCTACAAAGACTGTTAAATGCTGTGAAAATAAACGAACACAAAACCCTTTATAGTGGCTCTGAATGTACTCATTGTTGACAGTAAGAACATGTAGCTAGTGCCCTGGTACCAGGAGATATTAGATGGAGTTAATCTAAGGAAGTAAAACATCAACTGAGAAATGAAGATTGTAATCAGGAGACTTGGAGAAGAGAAGAAATTTTGTTAAAGTGGTATGGACAGAAAGAGGGTCCCTTCCTTGAGACTTGAAGAGGAAAGAAAACCAAGGATTGGGGTGACGGCTGGAAGAAAACCAAGCGAGGGTGAGGCCTGAATCTTTGTTCTTCCTTTGGAGGAGCCTCTCAGGAAGAATGGCTATGGTGTTGGTTGAATCCTTCAACCTAGAAACTTACTCCTTCTCTTCCTCCATCCTTAGTCTCCATGTCTTCTCAGTCTCAGAGTTTCTTACACAGACAAGTCACCATGGGTGTTAAAAGATTGCTTTCACCTGCTTAGAACTTTGACTCTCAGCTGCCATCCTGAGACTTTGGATCATTGCACAAAGAGGAAAGAACAAACAAGGTCTCCATTTTTTTTTTTTTTTAGTTAAACACCTTAGTCACCTTACCATCAGAACCCTCCAGGCGCCTACATGCAAGCATATTTTCTGAACCCGGTACTTGAAGTTGAGTGAGCCAAGTCAAACAGTGTCATCTGATCACAGCCCAGACTGGCTTCTGCTTTCTTCTTTGCTGTAGAGAAGTGCGTATCTTCTCACCTCTGTACTCACAGCTTGTATTCTGTGCCATCCTTCTTATTTTTAAGCTGTGTTTCATTGGTCTTGCCCTGTGAGATAGATGAAAAGCAGATGGACCACAGTAAGAGTCCAACATTTAAAAACCTCAAGTCTCCAAGTGGTTCAAATGCTCTGAAAGCCCAAACTGGCTGGACCCCTAAACGTGCTTCAAAGCAGAATCTGGGAAGAGGCATGACTGTCAATGAAAGTTCAGGAAACTGGGCAGAGGAGTCCGTGCAGACCTGCTCTTAGATAGAAGGCTCTCTAGTGCACACCGGTTGGCTGTGGAGCCTCGAGCTCACCTCCTGGACCTGCTCCTCTCCCTTCCTTCACTTTCTTCCTCTCCATCCTTCTGTTTCCTTCCAAAGTCTGTTAGCTTCTACTGCACTGACTCCTCTCTTATGATCTCCAAGGATAACCACTTGATCTATTTCTTCTCTTCAGTGTGCCTGCTAGACTGTGATGTTGGTGGATATTTTGTATATTTTAGTCACATTATCTTGGATGTGAGCCAAGAGGATGACCTCATACCAGGCCATGGAAGACTGGAAGCAGAGTCAAATTCAGTTTCTCCACATTTCAGAAAAGAACTGGTCTATTGACCTAGTTACAGACCTAATTCTTAGAAGACAAAGAAAAGGATGTGGATTTACTTGCATACATCTGTTGAAAAATTAAATGACCATGGACGCATGGCAAATATAATTTTTTTCTACTAATAAGTTGTGTGGATGAGAATTTATAATGCATTAGAAATCATTTAAAAGACAATAGTCATTATATATTTATGCCCTATTGCATTAATAGGTGTAAAAATGGAGAAGGAGAATGCTGCTTTGCTGTCAGTGGTGTGTGTGTGTGTGTGTGTGTGTGTGTGTGTGTGAGCCCAAGCTCATTCTACATTGAGTCTGAATCATTTAGATTACCTGTTCTAGCCGTGCAGTTCTCCATGGTTTACATGAACAAATACAGATGAAGCCCACATAAAGAAGGCATCTTTGTTAAAATGGGCTTAGCATTGTGTCTTCAAAAAGAACAGACCATTAACAAGCACTTGCAAAATGTGCCAATATTTTAGAAGCACCTGAACAGTTTTGTTGTTTTGTGTTGTTTTCAGGGACACAGGCTTAGTAGACAATGGAATGCATGGATATTCCATTCCTAGATTTGTACACTCTGCTCTTCCCTTGTTCAGATCTCTTTTGCCCTTCTTTTGATGTCACCTCAAGTAACTTCCCCTAACTTCCTTTTATTATCCTGACCTACATCTGAATATAGCTCATTCAGCTGGCTACCTGGTGCCAGTCTGCTGAACCCAGCCAGAAGTCCACATCAGCACCCCCACTGCCCACCCCACACTGAGTCTGCCTTCTCCTTTTACAAACCAAATGCCAAACTGGTTTCACAATGGAGATGTTACACATAATTTGGCTCCATCACAATGTCCACCCAGTGGTTATACGAATGGTTGTTTATAACTTGTGTTCAGCTTTCTGGCCAAGCACTGGTGTCGCCTAAAATTGCTACTGTGAGAAAACCAAAATGCTACTTCGTAAGCCCAAATTGTTCATCTGAGTTTTGGAAAAGTGCTCTTCTTTCTGCAGAGCTTGCTAAAGAAAGATAAACAACTCTCCACAGACAATGGAATCTGGGGACAGTGGCTCTTTATTAGGTTACTTGTTGCTGTGGAGATGGACAGAAATGTGTACTTAAAAGGTGCCTGCCTTGCTGTGAGGTAAAATATGTTAACTAACAGCAGTCCCCACAGATCCCTCTGTTGACCCCTTGTGGATATGTTACTCAGAAATTAAACAGCCTCTGGTTTCTCCCATGATGGAATCAGGGGCATGATTTAGACATGAAGTCATCTATTGTTTCTCTATTACAATGATAATTTAAACAAACACCCCGGTCTTCAAATAGTAATTGGTTCCTGATTTCTGATGATCGGTGACCTTAGGATCTACTATATTTCTTTTGCCTTCTGCATTTCAACTTCTAAAATATCAATATATGAAGAGAAATTGAAAGCCTAGGGATATTCAGGATTTGTATCTTGGGGTAAAATACAATTGTAAATAATTTATTCGACTTGCCTAGAATTATTAAATTTCAAAAGAACAAATTAATAATAAAATCTTCGCAGGAAGATAGTAATAATCTAATTTTCCATTTAGCCTGAACTTTGAATCAAATATATAACTTATTCAGTGATAATAAATTTATTTCTTAATAACATGAAATGATTTCATGGGCTGGCTGTCAGATTGAAGCCATCAGGAAATGGGCCCAAGTGGCCTCATGGGGGAAATTCAGTAATTCCCAGTAATGCAACTGGATGGAAATAATAAGTGATGGCTGTCATACTGCTGAGTGTCCCTGGTACAATGAAAGAAGCAGAAGGGGGTGTTTGGGGTAGGGAGGTGCACTGGGACTTCAGAATCAGAGCTCAGGAGTCCTTGGTAGGCAAGAATGGTGAGGCCATGTGGAAGGATAAGCAATCTCCCCAAATGGGGAAGCCTTGCTCAATCTTTTGGGGGAAAGACAGACACACAGACACCCCTGTATAGAACCAGTGTCTCCAACAAAGACTGGCCACCCAAGGAACGGCTTAAAACAAAAGCTGTTTTCTTTCACCTGCTTTATAAACATCAGACCTCAGACCATCTCTATCAGTGTCAGAGAAAAATGGGATTTTCTGAACATGTCTGTTATCTGTCTGTCTGTCAGGCTGTTTGGTGAATTCTCCCTAAGAACTGTGCTCTGTAGCAACGTTCAAACTTGTGGCAATGCAGTTTTTCTTCTCAGTCTCAGAACTTTCATGATAATCTGAAAAGCTTCTGAGGAATCCCAGCACATCAGCTTGGAAGCCACTCCCAGTACCCTGGTCACCGTTTGCACATTTTAAGTAGGACTGTGCACTCCATAGGATTAAATATAGGCCCATGATCCTATCACCTGCTATGATGTACTCTTCATTAGGGTATGATTTGGAAAGATACATCTGTTCAATGCATCCAGACCTGGTTAAATTTTATATTTTATATCACACAACTACATGAATAACAGAAGACACTGTCAGCAGGAAACTCTGCTCTGACATCACAGAATTTAATGAGCTAATCATATCCCAGTCAGCAGGTCTGACCTGCCTCCTGGTGTGCTGGTCATTAAAAAAGCCATAATAGCAATGGCAACCAAGGTAAGTTGTTTAGTACAGATGCTACAAGAAAACATGCTGCTCATTTATATATATATATATATATATATATATATATATATATATATACACACACATACATACATATATATACATATATATATAATTACATTTTTTATACATATATATAATGTAAATATATAGATAAAATACATGTGAAATTAATCAAATAAACCCTCCTATAAGACAGATTTTGACTATGACTTTTGAAAACAAAATGTTAGTGTACAGAGAAATTTTAAATATCAGTAGCTCTCACAACCAGAGCCAGGAAATAGAAAATTTTCCACAGAGAGAGTCACTTAGTGGGTAAAGGCACATAGAGATAGAAACGTCAAATGCACGTTGCGTTGGTTGGTCAACCAGAAGTGAATATTAGAGAAGAGAATCAAAACACATGACACATGTGAAGCATTTTGTTCTTAGTCAAAAATCTCACAAGTGTGTATTAATTACAACCTTTGGATGGCATTGTAGAGCACTGGTCTCAGATGGAGCCTCTCTCCTTGCTAATGACTGTTGGGCCATTCTTAACATTCAGGTTCACCTGCTTGGAAATCAGACCAAAAATCCAAGATGCTTGCAGAACCATATGATTTGCGTCCTACTCTGATCCTGGACTTTTTGTAGCTATTTACCTACACGAAATTTGACTCTGTAATCCTTCAGAAGAAAGTTTTCACATCAATAAAATTTTCCTAGTGTATGAATTACTTTTACCACTGCTGAGATAAAATGTCCAACAGAAGTAATTTAGAGTAGGAAAAATTTCTTTGGGCTGACAGTTCACGATTGCAGACCATAATGGTGGGGAAATCAAGGCAGCAGGATCTTGAGATGGCTGGTCACACTGCTGCAGTCAGGTAAGAGAGAGCATGGAATGCCTGTACTCAGCTGGCTTTCCTTTGTTAACTCACCTGGGACTACAGCCCGAGGAGCATAACTAATCACAGTTAGGGTGGAGCTTCCCACTTCAACTAAGCTAATCTAGATAACCCCTTACAAGAATGGCCAGAGGTTTGTTTCCAAAGCTACTTCAACCTCATCAAGTTGACAGGTGAGATTAACCATCATGCCTAGTAACACCAAATTTCTTCATGCTTCCTATTAATATTGTAGATTATTTCATTTGAAATAAATTTTATAAATTCCATAATAAGAACTGAATGAATGGATTAAGAAATATATACAAGTTAGAAAGCAGATGCCTTGTGTTTTGAGAGCAGAAGTCTGTGGTTACAAATGAAAATCAGCCCTGTCAGACAGTTCTTTGTGTAGAAGGTCTGGCTTTGTGTCATTTACAGATGAGTGATGTGTTAAGGCAGTAAGTAAGGTTCAGTAAACATTGTACATCCCATCACAATAGCCATTGTAATATAAAAATACAGCTCAAGGGTGCTGTCAGACAGAGGAGTCAATTGAAAGCCATTCCCAGTCAGGAGAGCTGGAGGTCATAGCAAACGACTCACAGCCTCAGACAATGACAACTCAAATGCCACAAACAGAATGAAACAAGCTGTAATTAAAGGAAACATTATTGTGGCCAATACACATAATAGAATTTTATAATTATGGATTAAACAAGGCTGAAGCTACTAGTCTAGAACCCTCAGGGCCAGAGCGTATTGCTTGCTTGCTTGCTCGCTTGCTTGCTTGCCTGCTTTTGGTAGATGTTGCAGTTGGACAGTTGGTTCAACACTGATGCAGCAGAGTGAATACATCTACAAGGTCAAAGTTGTAGATTGCTGTAGACCATTTCTGGAGAGACCCACTGCAGACCATTTGTGGGTCTACTAGAGACTTGAATAATTCACTTAGTTGTATCATATTTGTATCTGTGCAAATATGTACAAATATGTAGCTAGAAATAGCCACTAGGTGTTATTTTTATTTGGGACAAAAGAAAAGGCAGAAATCTTTTTCTATAGGAAACGTCTCACCTTCTTCAGTCCCTACAGAGATGCCTGTAAGATCAACTCTTAAACCAATGTAATTCATAGTTTAGTCTTGGAAACTGACCACAGGAATCCCTCTGGGATACCCCCAAAACGGTGGGCTTTCTGTAAGGAGTGGTTTTCAAAGGAGCATCTTTGTGTTTAGTTGGGAAAAATTAGCAGAGGAAACAAAGTAACATGTGACCACACTCTAAAAGAAAGAGCAAATAATTCTATGTGAATGCAAAGAAATAGCATATTGATGTAAAGTTTGAGGAAAATTAGTTATAACTTTAGCATTTTTAAGTGAAGTTGTATGTAGCTGCAGTGAACAAGCCTTCAGAGAAGAGTCTGGTAAGACAGCTAGGTGAAGACCACTAACTCTTCAATGGGACCACAAAATCGTGTCTTTCCCTTCTTGCCATCTGTTCATTCCTCAAAGATGAACTCGTTGTTGACTCTGAACCACAATCTGCATTGTGTTAGGAGAGCCTCAAGCCCTTGTAAATGATGTGGAGGTGTTCCACATGATCCTTGTTGGTAATATAAACAAAGGAGAAACCTTGAGTCATGCCTGCCTCTCGTCAGTAGAGTAGCACTAGATCAGCATAGCAGAGACACAGGTACAGAGACGAACTATTTTTCAAATAAACACATGGTAAAAGAAGCTTTCTAAGGAGCAGGGACCATGGGGCATCTTAGGCTGAGAGATTTCTGTGAAAGTGTTACAAATCAGGTCGACAAGCATTCTCAGAACTGTATGTGACAGGTGTGTATTGTATGAAGGCACAGGCAGATTTGTGGCATGGCTAAGACATAACTTCTGTCCTCCAGCATCTCATAGAAGTGGGGTGAGTGAAAAAATAAATGAGAGGGAAATGTGACCATGTTCCATTGCTCCATGTTCCATTGCTCCAAGTACCGGCCAGTGAAGACAAGTGACTTAGACTGGTCCTAATATTTACCCGAGGTTCATCTCTCCTCTGTGTCTGTCCTGAAATGGATGTCCTCACAGTGTTCTCTGATGTTTACAGTTCCAGTGCAATGGAGTGGTCCTGCTAACATGGTTCCTGATTCTTTAGAATCAAGGGCAAAGATCTTAAAGATCCTATCTCCCTCTTCTACTATGCTCATTTTGGAAAGAGTTGGTAGTCAAAGCTTGCCTGCAAGTTTCAGATACATCTTGGTGATTCATTTGTGCCAATCAGACACTTGGAAACCATGTCAGGAATTTAGAGAATAGTACCACCTGGCCAAAGAGAAAACAGACACCCTCACCAGTCTCCAGCTCCTCCTGTCCTCTGGCTATCACCTGCTGTCTAGGTTGCAGGCCATGGTCGCCCTCAAGGAACATATACTTCAGTTCTTTGCCTGTGGTGCTGGCAGAGGGCTGGTACTCACAGCACAGTAATAAATAATAATGATGCCTGTGCCTATTTGCCTAGTGCTTATTAAGGGCCAATGAGGTAAATCCCTTTTTCAGAATTATTTACCAAAGACACGATGAGTTAAGTAGCATAGTCATCCGCATCTGGCAAAGTAACAAAAACTAAAACCCAGGAAGGTTACCTAATGGCCCAGGTTTACATATGTAGAGATATGTCTGGTGGCCAAACTCTGATTCTGAGAGCAGAGTTGTGAACCACCAGGCCATACTGAGTGGTCTTCACAATGTTACCTCTGTTCTCAGGATCACTTCGAGGCCTCTCAAGAGCCAGCTTCAAGCTTCTGTTCCCCCAGAGCACACCCACACTCCCACACATAACAGCTGGTCTCATAAAGTCTATTTCTACTTTCTCATTTGCAATAGATGCAAATCTTGCTGCTACCCAATCCCATTCTTGGCCAAGTCTTTAAATTCCTTTTAAACACCAAGAATGTCAGAGACCCTTTACAAAGACTAGCAAGATTTATGAGTTTTTTTCTCACAAATTTGAATAGACAATAGCCAGCTTTCAAATGAGGGGGCCCTGAGTGAGAATATGAGAAATCATATTAAAGGAACAGGAGCCCTTAAACTCTGCATACACATGTAGCTAAGCATTTTCATACTCTTACTCGGATTAAGAAGGGAAGAGATCCACACTTTGTGCTGTTCTTCTGGGTCAGTCATTAAGTGTCTACTTGTCATGAGCCCAGAGGCTTGGTTCCTTCCTCCATCACCCTCCCCAGTTCCCCCCTGAAACATCTTTATTGGCTTCGGGCTCTTTCCGTCTGTCAGAAGTTCCAGTGTTGCTTTGAACGGCTTTCTCAGCAAGCTGACCTCAATGGGTTCCATCAAGCCCACTTGCTTGCACACGCTGTGACTCATTTTCACTAATTTGGGCAATGAGCAGTGAGCAGGGGCCAGTGGGGAATCCTGCTGCCTGCAAAGGACTAATCAGCTACCAGCTGTGGCATGTGAGGACTTCTGCCTGGACAGCTCCAGATGTTTCAGTGCCTCAAGCCAGGAAGTTCCTCCTCTGATTCCCACCTGAGGTTTTGCTTTTGAGTAAGCACTGTAAAAGCTGACCTCTCCAGTCCCGAGTCGGGCTTTTATTGCCCAAGAAACACACAGGAGTGTGTGACTTTCCCACTTGATTATCTCAAAATTAACTATAAATTACCAGCCTTTTGGAAGTAAAAAAAAAGAACTATGATTCCACTTGTGTTGGCAGGTCATTTGTTTTTTGTTTGCTTTGTTTGTTTGTTTGTTTTTCTTCTTCATTCCTTCTGCTTCTCTCGGGTGTATTTGCAAAATACGTGAAGGCTGATTCCTAGCAGGAGACATTTCATGGCTCAGTGTCTCATGAAGATGATAAATCAGACTGGGTGCCTGAATAATTACATTCGTGGAGCTGGACTGTAATTTTTTACTGCAGAATTCACGAGGCAGTGTTCCGACTCATTATATACAGCAGTTTTCATAACTCATGCAAATGCTACATCCAGCTTTTGGATAGATAGAAGGGTATTTTTAGGGATTTTCATCAATACTTAATAAAGCAATTTGTACTACAAACAGAATATTGTGATAAAGAATTCAAGAGCAAGGAAGTGCCATGAAGTCAGCCTGGGGCTCCACAGACCTGGCTTTTGATTACAACACCTCAAGACACAGGGATACACATTTTGGCATCACTTAGTAGGTGTTATGTTGAGCGATTCTGCTGTGAAGGCAATGGTGGTCTTTACTCTGGGAACTAGGAATAAAGAGTTCAATTCTAATTCCAAGAACCAAATTGCTATGTGAATTTGTAGAAATTCATATCCTTTTGTTTCAATAGAGAAAAGGAAGTAGTACCTGACCTCCACTTTCCTGAGATAATTTCTTACAGCATCTATTGGCCTTGACAGAGAAATGTATCTTACATTTATTTGCATCTGACACCAAGCTTGCAAACCCAGAGGTCATTGCTGTTAATGTCTGTTTGCACCTCTGCAGTAGAGAAAGACTTACATCTGTTAGAACCTCATCAACAAGAATCAAAAAGGAATAAAACAGTGACCTAGACAATGAAGACAGGATGGGAAATAATACCATAAGTGAACCCAAAGCAATGGTTGTTTGCTTCTACCAGGCACAGAATGTAGCCCCTTGTCTTATAGGAGTTATGATATAAAATGGGTAAACCATATAGCACTCCCTACATGAGCAAACTCTTAGGTCAGGGTAGAAAATATTTCAGCAAAAAAGGCTTATATTTACCTTAAGGTGTACTACAAACCAGTCATGTGGCATCAGGCCAGTCATTTAATTTCACTGAGCTCCAGGTTTTCTTCCCTGGAAAAAAATGGATGTGATAGTATATATCTCCGTGGCTGTTTATGAGGATTAAATGAATGCACAGCATATGTGAAGCCTGTAGCACAAGGCCTGACATATGGTGATAGAACGTGTCAGTAAGTTTTGATGCCATTGACTTCAAGGGGCTCGACATCTGGTAGAGGAGTTCAGACATATACATAGATCACCATAATTTAAGATTAAATAGCTGTCTACAGCCTAAAAAGAAAGATTAGACAATAGGAAAGCCTTCTGATTGAGAACAGGGTTTGGGGGAGTCAATCATCACTCCATGGGAAAGGTCTGAAGGGTAACATTAAGAGGAACTAGGCAGAGAGAAACATCACAAGTGTCTTACTCCAGAACTATCTAGGAGCAAACACCAGTTTGGGATTAAGTGAGGAGTCTTTATTAGAGGACCTCGCTGCCAACAATAATGAGGAGAAGGGAGAGAGAGAGACAAAATATTACAACTCAAACCAGGCTATCCTTGGTGATGGAGAACAGGACAGATGGTCTGTCCTAGACCGATGATAGTTTAGAAACTCTGGGAGGAATCTTTTGCACTGCATTGGCACTAGGGGAGTCCACATCTCTCAGTCATGTGTCTCCTAGTATCCCTGCCTGTCCAGTCATCAGCTGGCTGTTGCTTGAGGAAAGCAGACATCTGGGAAGACCTAAGTGTGGAATGCAACAGCTGGGATCCTTTGATCAGTATCATTTCTAGGTCAGCCAGGCACCTTATTTTCACATTATCAGAAGAGGCACAGATGCTCAAAATCATGTGGTAATTTGGTCACAAGGAATAGTTTGTACAATGGCCAATTGGACTTGTGTTTATGAGTAAAAACTTTTGTCTGCTTACAATTTTCACTAAGGCAACAAGGAGACAGTGGTGGCCTCTAGGGGAACAGTAGAGATAAAATCACCCTGGGACATGTCATTATGAGTATTACTCACTTCCAGGCTGGTCACTAGAGAAGCAGGGGTCATGAAATTTCCGGACAGCTGCTCCTGTGTTACCCATGGCCCCATCCTCTGTATAGCTTCACCATTTTTTCTCAATTGATGGTTGCTATAGGAGGGTCTTGTCCTTCAAAATGGGATGTGATGCCACTGGGCAGGTGATTCTAGGAGGTAGAAGAAAGGTAACTAAACAAGAGACTGGAGAGAAATCCAGTAAACCGCATTGCCCTGTGGTCTCTACCTCAGTTCCTGATTCCAGGTTCTTGTCTTGAGTTCCAAAGCTGACTTCCCTCAGTAATGGACCATCACCTGGGACATGTAAGCTGAATAAACCCTTTCCTCCTCAAATTTCTTTTGGTCATGATGTTTGTCACAGCACAGCAGTAGAACACAAACTTGGACATACAACAGGTGGTCTTTCTTAATACTAAGCCAGGAAGAAAAATTGGGACTTAATAACCAAAATATCATTTCTGGATTTATTTTTCATTTATTTATGTGTATGTGCCTGAGTGTATATCTCTGTACCACATATGGGCTTTTTAAAATTTTGTTTTTTTTTAATTTTCTATATTCTTTGTTTACATTCCAAATGATTTCCCCTTTCCCGGATCCCCCCTCACCATACATCCCATAAGTCCTCTTCCCTCTGCCCATTCCCCAATCACCCCCCTCCCCTTTCTCTGTCCTGGTAATCCACTACAATACTGGATCAAGCCTTTTCAGGACCAGGGCCCTCTCCTTCCTTCTTCTTGGGAACCATTTGATATGCTAATTTTGTCTTGAGTATTCAGAACTTCTAGGCTGATTAATATCCACTTATCAGTGATTGCATTTCATGTGTATTCTTCTGTGATTGGGCTACCTCACTTAGGATGGTATTTTCCAGTTCCAACCATTTGCCTAAAAATTTCATGAATTCATTGTTTTTAATTGCTGAGTAGTATTCCATTGTGTAAATATACCACATTTTCTGTATCCATTCCTCCATTGAGGGACATCTGGGTTCTTTCCAGCTTCTGGCTATTATACATATACTGCTATGAACATAGTGGAGCATGTGTCTTTGTTGCATGCAGGGGAATGCTCTGGGTATATGCCCAGGAGTGGTATAACAGGGTTCTCTGGAAATGTCATGCCCAGTTTTCTGAGGAACCGCCAGACTGATTTCCAGAGTGGTTGTATCATCTTGCAATCCCACCAGCAGTGGAGAAGTGTTCCTGTTTCTCCCATGTACAGGAGCCTGTGAAAGACAGAAAAAGCATTGGGTCTCCTGGAACTGGAGTTACAGATGGTGATTGGTTGCTTGTGGTTTCTTGGTGCTCTCTCCACTGAGCCATCTTTTCGACTCTTGATTTCTGCTTGTTACATGTGATAAAGTTCAGTGCATAACTTACCACTGAGTAGAAGACACTTAATGCAAATTCTACTTCATTACACCAGGGCTGATTTTGAAAGCTATTAGGACTATAATTGTTTTTTATATTTGTGTGTGTGTGTGTGTGTGTGTGTGTGTGTGTGTGTGTGTATGTATGTGTGTTCGTGCGTACACACACACATGCCATGAAGGTCAAAGGCCAACTTTCAGGAGTTGGTTTTTCCTTCTACCATGTGCATCTGGATGAGACTCAGATGAGCAGGTGCCTTTACACCCCAATCAATCTTACTAGCCCTAGAATGGCAATTAGCTTAAAGTTAGATGTATATTCTACTAGGGGAAAATCATAGCAAAACAGTTACATTCAATCTTCATCTTGCCTCAAATTAGTTTTGTAATTTTGGATTATCAAGATGCACCCTTCGAGACCCAATTATGTTCAAGTTAAAAATAGCAGCAGTAAAGGCCGAGGAGATGGCTCAGTATAGAAAGTGCCTGCAACACATACGTGAGTACCCAAGTTCAATCCCCAACACCCATGGGAAAGTCAGGTATAATGTCATACATCGGTCGCTTCAGCTATAACCCAGCCATGGATGGATTCCCAGAGCTTTCTAGCCAGTCAGTCTAGGAAATCAGTGAACTCCAAGTTCTGTGAACAGCCCTGTCTCAAAAACAATGTGATAGGGAACTATATCATCTGACATTAACATCTTGTCTCCACACACACATAAACATAAATACACATATGTCCACACACACGCAAGTAAACTGAAGCCAAAAGTTAAAAACAAAATGATGAATATGTATTAAAGGGCTTTAGGGTGTGGAAGATTCAATATGCATTCAGTTGTTTTTACATTCATGTTCTTTCTTTTAAGGCTTGCCTGAGACTGTTTACTGACTTATTTATAACTCTCTGTGTTTTAGAAAAGATTTAGGAAAGCTTTAAAGGATACATAAAATCCTTCACTGTATAAATTAAAACTAAACACAGAGGAGAAAAGAAGATATGGAAGAGGATATTGGGGATTTGGGAGTGAGGACAAACATGCACGGTAGAAAGAGCTAGACACTCGCTGCCGTGGGCTAGACACTTGGCTACAGATTTTCTAGTGGTGTGAATTAATCATATATAATATCTGTCTAACAGAAATCTGTCATTTGCATGGAAGAAGCTTTCTCTTCTCTGGCTTGAGAGAAGGAAGTAAAAGATTACTTACTTCAAAGAAGCATAGAATCATTTGGTGCTAAGGGAAAGAATCTATATTGTCTAGATCCAAATGTGATTCAGGAGGCCAACTAATTTGAGCATCATTCTTCCACAGACTAGAGAAGTCTATGCAAGTCTTCTCTGTGTGTTTGAAGGCAAGTAAGCTAACACCTCTCGCTAAGCCGTAAGATGGAATATCAGCCATTGTCTGCCCCAGGGAGCTGCTGTGAGGGTGTGTCACCGAGGGTGCACATAAAACGCTCAAGTAGTGTCTGACAGGGGTCCACAGGTTGGCCACTGGGGTTATCAGGAGCCTTGTGTAGGCTAGGAATTTTTGCTAGAGTGGCATGCGTTGTTCTTTATGAATGTGTTTTTGCTTCCTGCCTTTGGAGGAATAGCAAATCAGGACAGAAGGGAAATATCACTGAAAAAAATCCATCTAAGCATCTTTGATCTAGGGACACTACATCCTCCCGAATTTAAATTGTTCAAAAAAAAATTAAATGTACTTAGAGTTTAACTGTTGAATTTCCAACAAAAGAACTCAGCAGAAACTAAAACCAACACACAGCATGAAGTAATGAATAAGTAAATCTCTCTGTATATGAACGTTTGTTACTGTGGGGAAAAAAGTAATAACGTGGAAAAGCCACCGTGTTTGAGTTCTCACCTAGATGTTCACCTGACACCTGGGAGTTGCCCTTTGGTTCTTTGCTTTTCTCTCTCCCTCTCTATATGTAATTCCATGGCAAGTATGATTTCTGCCTCCGGTACATATATCAAACATATGTATCTCTTCATCACTCTGTACTGCCAGCCTCTCCAGAAGTTATTCTCCCGAACTTGCTGACCTCCAACAGCAGTGTGCTCCTACAAAGCTAATTCATGCATCATTTGTTGTTTATAACTCTTCACTTGTTTTTCAGGTCTCTTAGGTGATGACAAGCAGTACATTCCATGATAAGGCAGAAAATAAATCGCCCCAGAATCTGTGGCTTAACACAGCCGCTCCTTCCATTCAGAGCCTGCTGATTAACTGGAGTTGGGCTGATACAACTGGGTCTTAACTGAGCTTGGGTTCCAAGCTCTGTGATGAGCCCATGTGTATCCATGTCTGATGCATACCCCATCCTCCTCTTGACAATGAACTATCCAGAGTCAGGAAACCAACATGGGAAATCCAAGTGTGTCTTCTTCTAAACCTCTTCTTGCACCCTGGCTGCTAGAGTCACTTTGACTGAAGTAACAATGCTAGGCACAAGGTTAGTTGTTTGAGAGCCACCCAACAACCATGTAGCCAAAGCAAGTCACGTGGCAAATAGAACAGCATGGAATGGACATAACCATTTGCTGAAATGGGTGAGGGAGCGAGAAGTGAAAGGGTGTATCTCAATGAAGTCCACCTTGTATACAGATTTGACTTAATCTCCGTGCTCATCTTTTCAGTTCTTCAAATAAGACAAACTCTTTCCTGCCTCAAGACATTTGCAAATGTAATTCTTTAACTGCTCCTTTCTTTGCAAGTCTCTACATCCTAATTTTAGCTTAAATAGCAATTCCTCAAGAAAGGCTTTCCTGAGGATATTCGTAGAAAGTAACTTGACTCACATCACATTGTAGTTTACCTTGCCTATGTCATACTAGCTTGGGAATCCTACTCCCCATCTAGGCTGAAGCTTTTCTCTCCTTTTTTTCCGTACAGTCCGAATTCCTCTCTTTCCCTCATAATTGATATTCAAGATGTGGGAGGATACAGTTCAGAAAGAGGATGTAGGACTTCAGACATCCACCTCCAGGTCAGCTTCTTCTGTAGTCTGATTCTTTTTCTTCTCAAGAGGGTTCTTGTTGGCCAGAGGAGCCTTTTCTTCCTGAGCTGAACCCTTGCACCCTAAGCGAACCACACGCTCGGCAGTTAGCCCTCGTTACTCTGATTTCTCTCTGGATAATATTCCCTTTTAAATTGTGTGAGTCAGTTCTCCAAGTTTTTCTTAGAAAAGCTTCCCCCAAATGAGCTCTGGTCACCCCCACCCAGCCTGACTGCTCTCTTCTCCTCCGAACTATTCTTTGGTCACGGGCACACCAGACACCTGAAGAACAAAGAACAAAGCCAGGCCTCCAATCTGCCAGTACAGAAGTCAAGGCAGAGTGTGTTCCATGCATTACACTGGCCTCCTAAAGTTTCTAGTAGACTTTCACTCAGCTTGAGATAAGTGATGACTGCCAGGCATCCCCCCTCCTCCTCCCAAAGGATGTAGTGGTCCTCAGGGTCACTCCATCAGACAGTGGCCCTCATTACTACTTAAAAGGCTAGGTCAAACAGGCCGGTGAGAGGTGACCCTGTCTGCTTGTACTCTGAACTTCCAGTTGGCTGGAAATTAATACTGAATTGTGGTAAGCTGGCCCTGACTGTAATGATCTATCAACTCTAAATAAAACTGCACATTTTCAAAAGAGGCTAAAGATGAGATCTGGGGACAGTAACAACTATTGATTTTTTTTTTCTTTTTGGAAAAAGAGTGAAATAGCTACTGTGTGGTTTTTAGACAAATACTATTGTTCCTCCCCTGAATATTTCTTGTGGGAGTGCCCAGTGAAATATACCAGCATCGTTAGAATAAAGCCTAGATTCTTAAGAAGAAAGACAGACAACATTGCTGCCTGGTATACTTCTGGGGAAAAAAGAAAGAGTGGAATTTGAGAGCACCAATTCTTTACATTCTCTCACCTCTTCCTCTTCTCTTATATATGTTTAACCCCAAAATTGAGCCCATAATCCCTTGAGTTTACAATTAATTTTCAATCCTACCGCCCGTGTCATCTTCTCTATGGATTTCTTTTTTAATTGCAAGACTCTCAGTGCCCATTGTCAACTGTTCCCTCACATGAATCTCCTTGTGCGAGACGCAGGGCACTGAAATGATCTGAATGTCACCTTTCTCAATTCTTCCGAAGATTATATGTAACTAGTACCATCCCAGTTGTGCAAGACAGCTTGTCTGAGTAACTCTTCCCTCCCCTCCATGTCAAACTCCTGATCAGTGTGCTGTGGTGGCACAACTAAGCATGGGAGCACTGAAAAATTTGACAAGAAAGATTTCTGATAAACAACCAAAACATAATTCAGAATCAAGGGAATAATGCATCTACAGTCCTGGTAACCCTAACCCAAGTTGTGCCACACAATTCTGCTGCAGCCTTCGGTCTGTTGTGATCACCCAATATATATACTTTCCATTGACCATGCTGTCATACCACAGACCAGCAATGGCTGCTGTCATATCTCTCTTCTTGGATTAGAGAACATTGTATGCTATGTGTATGCTATGAACAGGGTGTTATTATACATATGACATTTTCTTTTTTTATAGGAACATGGTGCTTTAGCTATGGAAAAGAAAATCTTTTTAATAAATTAATTTGATGATTATATATACAGATGTATTATGTATGCATGTATGCATGCAAGTATGTATGTGCCTATGTATGTATATATGTATGTATGTATGTATGTATGTATGTATGTATTATTGAATTCTGGTTACTTTCTGCCCTCTTCATGTTTATCTCCTTCCTCTTCCTACCCTCTTTCTCTCTACATATCCCTTTCCCAGATTCATGACATTTAGCTTGGTTTTGTGTCTCATTTAGGTTAACCAGAGCCATGTGTGTGACCATTTCATTGGCAGTATTCATTGTAGTCTGGTGGGGTTACCAGCAGATACACCACTAAAGGCAATAACTCCCCTTTGTCCTAGATTTATCAGTATGGTATAGTTCAGCAGTAAGAGGGCTAGAACCATCTGATTCTTCCATCCACGCTTAGCTGTTGATGAGCCTATTCCTGTGCATACCCAAAGCAGCCATCAACAATTGGTGACAGAGAGTATAGTAACTCTGTAGCACCTAGAAATGCATTTCCTATGCTTCTCTATATCTTCTAGCCCTCCATTCTTTCTGCTCCTTCAGCAATGTTCCTTGAGCCTTGGAGGGAATAGTCTAAATTATTTGTTGGGGCTGATATAACTGTCACTTATTCTCAACAGCTTGTATAGCCAGACATTAGTCTCTATATTCACTTCAATTCACTAGAAAAAGAATCGACTGTGATAAAGGCTGAAAACAGTAATTATCTGGGTAAAACTACACATAGAAGGTAGCTAACGCTATATCAACATAACTAAACAGCAAAATTAAGTTCCCCTCTAGGTCCTATGGTCCTCCCCTCCCATAAGTGTTTAAGCAGGTTTTTAACTGGGCTTATACTGAAATTTTAAATTGATTTTTGGAAGGATGAGCATCCTTACAATATTAATTTTGTCAAGCAACTTCTTGGGGATAAAAAGGATCATTGGTCTTACTACTTTGTGAAACCCACAAATTATGACACTAACCTGCTAGGTAAGATGTGTAATAGTGGCAGGACTGTTATAGAGTAAGCAAATGTTTTCTTATTGGAGTTAAGACATATTCCAAAGGAAAGAACCCATGCCTGGCATTATAAGCCTACAGTGGACTTGGCATTTTGAATGAGTCTCAGCATCTCATACAAGAGCTCTGTAGACATAGAGTCCCAAGTAAAGGTAGAAGAATAGAAGGTTTAAGCAAATTTCCAAAGTAGCAGAGCTGAGAGGTCATGGTTGGTTCTGAGGATACTCATGATAAGGGAATCGTGGAGTGGGCCCGTGGCTGAGCACCTAGGGCACAGTTTCTTTGTTAGACTGCATAGGCCAAGCAGGGTAGGCTGGGTATCCCATTGTGTGCTTGAAGAAATGTGGACCAGGCACCTGAGGGGAGACTCTTGGGTCACAGTAGACAGGAAAGGAAAAAATTTAATGTCTTCCTACCATTAGTGAGCATGTAAATATCTAATTAATATATCATTAGATTGTACTGTTAGAATATTTGAGGTTTAGAAATTGAGTTGCTGACTTCAACTTTATTTTTAAAATGTTAAATGTATTTTGGTTTGGCATTAAGACATTAATTGTTGCTTTCCTATAATTTCCAAAATGATCCTAAACATAATCCTAGGATTTGGACTATAAGTTTAAACAAAGCATTATCAATTATAAAATCAACATATTAATTTGTGTAAAAAGAATTGCAGATACTCTGTCCTTCAGTACCAAATATCAACCAAATACTTCCATCCCATTAGTACACAAATTTACTTTCATTTTATAAGAGTAAAAATGTATATTAAAATTGTTTAAAATAAACATACTTTTCATTTTTTTATTTTAAATAAAATAAATTTGAGATTTTTTTATCCATAAATGTTTGGTTTATATATCTGGTTTATAGACCTATATTTCTGTGTTCACATAAAAATTTCTTGGGCCTAAAAAAGGATTCTCAAGTAAAAACATTCAAGAATCCCTGCTACAAATTATGCTGGCAGGTTCAGCCTGAATATGAAGGTCCTGAATGCAAAGAATGAAGTGAGAGGTCACAGCTAGAGATGGACATGAGTATTCCTCCCATCCTAAATACAGAGAAAGGTGGAAGATGACCATGGTCCTTGGGAGGATGGAAGTGTCTAGAAACCTGACGAGGAGGAAGTGAGTTTTCCTCATCAGTAATAGAATCCCACTGACACTTTGAATTTTACTGGTGGAAAATTGGCAACAAATCATCTTTGGTCTTCTGATTTCCATGGATTTACTTACACCAAAACAAAGATACGTCCTTTTCAGCCACACTTCTTTGGTGGGTTGCAGCAATAACAGAACATTGATACAGATGGTATATAGCAGAAGCCCCAGCTTAGAAAGGTTGTGCGAGGGAAACCAAAGGCATTCTGAAACGTGAGGGCCAGTCCTGAGGACATCAGTCATTCTGACAGCCACAGAATGTATCTCTGCAGAGACTTCCCTCCTGAGGAGCTGTGATGTACTTCTATTTGGTCACCAGCATATGGTGTATTGAGAAAACTGCGTTTATAAATAGAAGCTAGTCCAGAAGTCCTTGGCTCCTACAAGTGGCTTTAGAAGTCCCTAGAGTCAATAGCAGAAAATATCCTCCTGGAAGTAGAAACATATCAAAAGCCAATGGAAAATTCTAACATTTTATATAATGAGATCCAAAACACATATTGTTCTAATAACAGCAGATTCTTAAGCTTGTATATTTATGATTGGGAAGATAGGTTGAAATACATGTATATTTATGTATATACATGTAAATACATACAATATTTATATAAAAGCATATATATTTATATATGTGTGTATAAACATATGCGTATGTACATATTTACACACACAGAGAGAAAGAGACAGAGACTGAAAGACAGAGAAAGACCAGCTAGAGCAACATGTCCCGACCTAACTGGGTCAACAGTGAAAGAAGAAATGATAGAAACACATACAGAAAATCTAGGATTGAGTGGGTGGTGAGCTTTGAGGGAGTTGCAAGAACCTCCTAGAAATAGCATGTTTGTTATATTTGGCACAGAGGCAGGTGTAGGCTAGGAAACCTGTTAGGGTATCGCTGCAGGGGAGCTGTCTCAGTCTGAAGTCATGGGGGTGGGAGGACTGCAGTTAATAGTTTCTGCACACACTGGTCTTAGGTAAAGGTTAACCTTTCCTCAACATCCATACTTAGACCAGAGCAAGCCTTTGCTTTTCTTCTGAGCCTGACCTGGGAAAGCTTTGAGGCCTTATAAGGCACATTCATTCAGGACATCAGAGCCCAAAAGTTTTCTTGGGTTCAGCCCAATATTCAGACCCTGAAGATTGCAATAGAAGATGTTCAACCCAATATTCATTTAGAATCACTTATTTCAGAAACCTACCTTGCCATCTTTATAGACCTAAGTGTTTCTTTTTCTGTAGAAGATTTACCAAGTTCTGAGCAGTGCAAGCCTGCAGCAAGAGAAGATCAAAAGGTCAGGGATTTAAAAGGCTGGTGTCTCTAAGTGCCAATACATTCTATGGTGAAAGCAGCATAGCATGATTTCCAGGGTACCCATGAAGGTCGTGCTAGCCATAAATTCAACAACACAGGCGAAAAGCCCAAGGTAACTAACCAGGTCTTTGTGGTCCAGCTCTGTGCCTCTTGATTCAGATGCAGTTTATGCTGTTCTTATTTGTTATTATTTGAGACAGTGTCTTGCTGAGTAGCCTCTCATCCTGTCTCAACCCTCTGACTTCTGGGATATCAGGTATGTGCCACTATGCACTCTCTGCTCACATCCTACCATATGCAGAATCGATTAGCAGCATAGCAAATGTTACTACCTCTAATGTGTTAACCTTTGGATGGGTCAAATGAAGGTCCTGTGCCCAAGAAGGGGAAAGGTTATATCTTAAGTTTAGGCCTTGGCTATATTGGAAATTATCTATTAGGCAAAACATTGAGTTATCCCATCCTGTTGTCATCCATGATTGCTATGTTTGGAAACGAACACTTACATAGAGCCTTGTGCTTTGAAAGCTGACTTATTCCCTTACAATCTGTCCCTTGTGGGGAAGGGACCACTAATGATATCTTTGTAAGGACCCAGAGATCCAGAGATTTTCCTTTTTGTTTTTTTGTTTGTTTATTTGTTTGTTTGTTTGTTTTGGTCTTACACCAAGAAAGAAGCAAGCACATATTTGGCTTCGCATCTGTCTATTTTTTCTCATTAATTAATTTATTGATTCACTTTATATCCCCCTATTCCCCAACCCCCCTCACACACACAGCTCTTTTCCCAGCTGTCTCCTTCCCTTCTCCTTAGAGAAGTTCCTTGTCCCCTGTATCACTCCATCCTGGTACATCAAGTCACTGCAGAACTAGTTGCTTCTTCTCCCACTGAGGTCAGAGAAAGTGGCCCAGTTAAGGGAATGGGATTGTACAGATAGGCAACAGATTCAGAAACAGCCCTCACTCCAGTTGTTAGTGGACCCACATGAAGATCAAGCTGCACATCTGCTACATATGTGTGGAGGGTGGGGCCTAAGTCCAATCCATGCCTGGTCTTTGATGGTTCAGTTTCTGGGATCCCACAAGGGTCTGGATTAGTTGACTCTGTTGGTTTTCT
This sequence comes from Apodemus agrarius, assembly GCA_964023405.1. NCBI lineage: Eukaryota > Metazoa > Chordata > Mammalia > Rodentia > Muridae > Apodemus > Apodemus agrarius. The sequence goes on along the minus strand of OZ030008.1, from coordinate 56,469,578 downwards.
TGTGGAGTGCCTATCTTCTTCAGGTCCTTCAATCCTTCCCCCAAACTCTTCAATAAGCCTTCATGAGCTCCATCTAATGATTGGCTGTGGGTCTTTGTTTCCATTGGCTCCTAGTTTGAGCCTCTCAGAGGACAGATATGCCAGGATCCTGTCTGCAAGCAAAACAGATTATCATTAACAGTGTCAGGGACTGGATCTTGCCCATGGGATGGGTCTCAATTTGGGCCAGTCATTGCTTGGCCATTTCCTCTATCTCTGTTCCATCTTTGTCCCTGGTCTTCTTGTAGTCAGGACACATTTTAGGTCTAAGGTTTTGTGAGTGAATTGTTGTCCTTATTCCTACACTGGTGTCCTGCTTCCCTAAAGGAGATACCACTTCAGGCTCTATATCCTCCACTGCTAAAAGTCTCAGCTAGAGTTATGCCCCATAGGCTCCCTGGGGCTCCCCCTGTCCCAGGTCTCTGGCATGTCACCTACTCTGCCCATCGCCTATTTTCATTCTCTCTCCTCTGCTCTTCTTACACCCGATCCTCTTGCCCCACTAATTGCTCAAACCCTTTCCCAGTTCCCTGCCTCCTCCTCTGATATCTATTTTATTTCCCCTGCTGGAAAAGAGTCAATTTTCTTCCCTTGGGGTCTCCTTATTATTTCTCTTCTTTGGGTCTGTGGATTGTAGTGTGGTTATCTTGGTTTTTTATGGCTAATATCCACTTATCAGTGAGTACATACCATGCATGTTGCGATGGTTTGTATATGATTGGCCCAGGACTTGACCTTATTAGGAGGTGTGGCCTTGTTGGAGTAGGTGTGTCACTGTGAGTGTGGGTTTAAGACCTCACCCTAGTTGCCTGGAAGTCAGTCTTCTGCTAGCAGCCTTCAGATGAAGATGTAGAACTCTCAGCTCCTCCTGCACCATATCTGCCTGGATGCTGCCATGTTTCTGCCTTGATGATAATGGACTGAACCTCTGAGCCTGTAAGCCAACCCCAATTAAATGTTGGCTTTTATAAAACTTGCAGTGGTCATGGTTTCTGTTCACAGCAGTGAAACTCTAACTAAGACACATGTTCTTTTAGATCTGGGTTACCTCACTGAGGATGATATGGTCTAGATTCATCTTTACCTGCACAATTTATAGTGTCATTTTTAATAGCTAAATAGTATTCATTGTGCAAACGAACCACATTTTCTTTATGCATTATTCAGTTGAGGGACATCGGGGTTGGTTCCAGTTTCTGGCTTTCATGAATAAAGCTTCTATGGACATATTTGAGCAAGTGTCCTTGTGTGATGGTCAAGTATCTTTTGGGTATATGCCCAGAAGTGGTATAGCTGGGTCCCAATTTTTCTGAGAAACGACCAGACCGATTTCCAGAGTGGTTGTACAAGATTGCTTTCTCACCAGCAATGCTCCACATCCTTTCCAGCATGTGTTGTCCATTGAGATTTTTAATCTTAGCCATACTGATAGGTATAGTAGGAATCAAAACAGAAATGTTTTGATTTGCATTTCCTTGATGACTGAGAACATTAGACATTTCTTTAAGTGCTTCTCCTCTATTCAAGATTTTTCTGTGGGGAATTCTCTGTTTAGATATGTACCCTATTTTTAATTGGATCACTTGGGTTGTTGATGTCTAACTTCTTGAGTTCTTTATACATTTTGGATATTAGCCCTCTGTCAGATGTAGGGTTGGTGAAGATCTTTTCCAAGTCTGTAGGGTGTCATTTTGTACTATTTATGGTGTCTTTTGCCTTACAGAAGCTTTTCAGTTTCATGGGGTTTCATTTATTAATTGTTTATCTTAGTGCCTGAGCTGTTGATGTTCTGTTCAGGAAGTTGTCTCCTGTACCAATAAGTTCAAGGCTATTACCCACTTTCTTTCCTAGTAGATTAGTGTATCGGGTTTTATACTGAAGTATTTGAGCCACTACATCTTGAGTTTTGTGTAGTGTGATAGATATGGATCTTTTTCTATTCTTCTACATGAAAACGTCCTTTTAGACCAACACCATTTGTTAAAGATGCTTTCCCTTTTCCATTGTTTTGTTTTGGCTTCTTTGTTGAAAATCAAGTATCTGGAAGTGTGTGGATTTATTTCATGGATCAACCTGTCCATTTCTATATCAATACCATGCAGTTTTTATTACTACTGCCCTATAGTACAGCTTAGACGGGGATGGTGATCCTTCCAGAAGTTCTTTTATTGTTCAGGATTATTTTAGCTATCCTGTTTTTTGTTTCTGTTTTTAATATGACATTGAGAATTAATAAACCTTTCAAGGTCTGTAAAGAATTGTGTTGGAATTGTTATGAAAATTGCATTGAATCTGTTAGATTGCTTTTGGTAAGGTGGCCATTTTCAATATATTAATCCTATCAATCCATAAGCATGGGAGTTCTTTACATCTTCTGATATCTTCTTCAATTTCTGTTTACAGAGACTTGAGGTCTGGTCATACAGGTCTTTTACTTGCTTTGTTAGAGTTACACCAAGATATTTTATACTGGTGTGGCTTTTATGAAGGGAGTTGTCTCCCTAACTTCTTCCTCATCTGGTTTATTGTTTGTATAAAGGAAGGCTACTGTTTTTTTTTGTTTTGTTTTGTTTTGTTTTGTTTTTTTGTTTTTTTCGAGTTAATGTTTCATCCAGCCACTTTGCTGAAGGTATTTATCAGCTGTAAGAGGACTCCGATAGAATTTTTTGAGTCACATATCTATACTATCAGATCATCTGCAAATAGCAATAATTTGACTTCTTCCTCTCCAATTTGTTTCCCCTTGATCTCCTTTAGTTTTCTTAATGCTCAAGCTAGGATTTCAAGTACTATATAGAAAAGATAAGGAGAGAGTTGTCAGCTTTGACTTGTCCCTGATTTTAGTAGAATAACTTCAAGTTTCTTTCCATTTACTTTGATGTTGACTATTTGTTTGATGTATGTTGCCTTTAGTACATTTAGGTATGTACCTTGCATCCCTGAGCTCTCTAAGACTTTTAACATGATGAGGTATTGGAGTTTGTCAAAGACTTTTTCAGCATCTAATGAGATGATCATGTGGATTTTATATTTCAGGGTTTTTTGGAATGGTGGATTATGTTGATGGATTTCATATATTGAACCACCCCTGCATCCTTGGAATGAAGCCTACTTGATCATAGTGGATGATATCATTGATATGTTCTTGGAATCATTTTTAATTAGAATTTTATTAGTATTTTATTGAGTATTTATGCATCAATATTCATAAGAGAAATTGATCTGAAATTCTCTTTTTGTTGTTGTCTTTGTGTGGTCTAGGTACCATAGTGATTATGGCCTCACAGAATATTTTTGATAATGTCTTTTTTGTTTCTATTTTGAAGATTAGTTTGACAAGTATTGATTTTAACTTTTCTCTGATAGTCTGGTAAAATTCTGTGCTAAAACCATCTGACCTTTGGATACTTTTTCAGTTGGGAGACTTTTAATGACTACTTCTATTCCCTTAGGAGTTAGAGGACTATTTTTACATAGTTTACTGATCTTAATTAACTTTGGTAAATCATATCTGTCTAGAAAGTATTCATTTTATTTTGATTTTCCAGTTCTGTGGAGTGCAGGCTTTTGATGTAGGATTCTTTGAGTTTCATCAGCATCTGTTGTTTCATTTCTAATTTTAATTATTTGGATACTGTCTCTTTGTCTCTTGATATTGGCTAAGGGTCTGTCTATCTTCTTGATTTTCTCAAAGAAACAGCTTTTGGATTTATTGAGTTTTGTTATTTTTCTCTTAGTTTCTAATTTATTGATTTCAGCCCTGAGTTTGATTACTTCCCTGCTGTCTACTTCTCTTGGGTATGTTTGTTGTTGTTGCTGCTGCTGCTGTTTCTTCTTCTTCTTCTTCTTCTTCTTCTTCTTCTTCTTCTTCTTCTTCTTCTTCTTCTTCTTCTTCTTCTTCTCCTCCTCCTCCTCCTCCTCCTCCTCCTCCTCCTCCTCCTCCTCCTATTCCTCCTCCTCCTTCTTCTTTATTTTTCTTCTTCTTCCTCTTCTTTCTAAGCTTTCAGGTGTACTTTTAAACTGTTAGTATAAGAACTTTCCAATTTACTAATTAGGACAATTAGTGCTGTGGACTTTCCTTTAGCACTTCTTTCATTGTGTCCCAAAAGTTTTGGTATGTTGTGTCTTCATTTAATTAAATTCTAGAGAGTATTTAATTTCCTTTTTCATTCCTTCCCTAACCCAGTTATCACTGAGTGGAAAGTTGTTCAGTTTCCATGAATGTATAGGTTTTCTGTTTCTGTTGTTTCTGCTATGGTTGTTGAAGTCTAGCTTTAATACATGATGGTCTATTAGTATACAATAAGTTATTTCAATTTTCTTGTATGCTCAATTTTGGAGAAGGTTCCTTGAGGTACTAAGAAAAAGGTATATTCTTTTGTGTTTTGGCGAAATGTTCTGTAGATATCCCTTAGACGATTCATAACCTCTGTTAGTTTCAATATTTCTGTTTAGTTTCTATCTCAATGATCTGGCAATTGAGGAAAGTGGGGTTTTGAAGTCTCCCACTATTAATGTATGGGGTTAGATATGATTTAAATTTTAATAATTTTTTTTATAAATGATGTGCTTCTCCCCTTGTGGCATAGATATTTAGAATTGAGATGTTATTTTGGTGATTTTTGCTTTGATGAATATGAAGTGTCCTTCTACATCTCTTTTGATTTACTTTTGGTGGAAAGTCTATTTTATCAGGAAAGGGGTCAACATTTGAAATGTAAATAAAGAATATATCTAATAAAAAAGAAAGTCTATTTTATATATTAGAATGGCTACTCCAGTTTGTTTCTTGGGTCCATTTGCTTAGAAAACATTTACTCTGAGATAATGTCAACCTTTGTTCCTAAAGTGTGTTTTCTGAATGTAGTAGAATGATGGATTGTGTTTAAACATTCACTCTGTTTATTTTTAAAAGGGAATTGAGACCATTGACATTGAGAGATATTAATGACCAATAATTGTTAGTTCCTGTTATTTTGATGTTAGTGGTGGTAGTGTGAGTGAATGAGTGTGTGTGTGTGTGTGTGTGTGTGTGTGTGTGTGTGTGTGTTTGCATGTGATTCTCTTCTTTTGGTTTTGCTGGTGTGGGATTATCTATTTCTTGTGTTTTCTTGAGAGTAGTTACCCTTCTTGTGTTGGAGTTTTCCTTCTAGTATCCTCTGTAGGGTTGGATTAGTGGAAAGATATTTTTTAAATTTAATTTTGTCATTGAGTATTTTGTTTTCTCTGTCTATGGTAAATGAAAAATTTTGCTGGGTATAGTAGTTTGCACTGGTATCTACGTTCTCTTAGATACTGTAAGATATCTGCCTAGGCCCTTCTAGGTTTTAAATTCTGTATTGAGAAGAGTGGTATAATTCTAATAGGTCTGCCTTTATATGTTACTTAGCCTTTATCCCTTATGGCTTTTAATAGTCTTTCTTTGTTCTGTACATTTAGTGCTTTCATTATTATGTGGTAGGAGAATTCTCATTTTTGCTCCACTCTATTAGGTGTTCTATATCCTTCTTGTAAGTTTATAGACATTTCTTTATTTAGGTTAGGGAAATTTTCTTCTATGTCTGTGAACTTAGGTATAATCTCTGCCTTAGTTTGCTTTGCTCACATTCTCCTTATTGGCACAGCTAAGCTGTGGTCCTTGTCATGCCTGAAGCAAAGAGGACCTGGTGCCCTCAATCCTAGTATGCTTCTCATGGTCTATTTAAGTCAACAGGGTCAGTATCATTAACTAAAGAAGGAATTCATCGTGTGACAAATGTGCCCATAAAACAAAGAATGGATTTGGTTATGCTTAGTTTCTCAAACTGAAATAGACCATCATTAATGCTTTCCCTCCATTTAATTGAAAGGAAAAAAAAAAAGAAGAGACTTGGGACACATGAACTCTTCAGTGGTTTACAATAGTCATTTCTCAGTTACATTCAGCATTTGGTATGGCTGTGAAACAAAAATGTGGACAGATTCTGAATGAGGCTGAATGTTCATCAAGAAGGGCATGAATGCGTTGGGGAGAGTAGCTGCAACTCTATTTGCAAGAAAGGGCTGAATGCGGAGGTAGTAAGGGTCAAGGGTATTCACTAATCACTTTGCCCATAAAGGCAGCTGCTTCAGTTCCTGCTGACATCAATAGAAATCCCAAATCCCACCATAGCATCTCAGCTGATGCCTTTCATAGTGGGATCACTACAGCCTTACCTCACATTTGAAATCCTGCAGTCTTTGCTAGCCCATTGGTGGAGTTATAAATGATTGTCTGTCTGAATCAACAAGTGGTAAATCTCCCTTAGTTATAATTTGATTTAAATTAGCCTACCTTGGGAAGCAGACGTCCACAAGTGCAAATTACCATAAACAGCAGTCTTCTTCGACAATTTACATAATTAAATGAGGGAATATTAAGACATCACTGTGAAGTGGCAACCCAGGAATTCTGTTGTTTTTTTTTTAGTGAAGAAAAGGATAATCCTTCATGCCTTCTTCATCGTGTTTTATACCAGATTTCAATAACCATCACTGCTGCTTTTAAGAATGTTGTTCTGTGATGCCATACCACAGATCTGCATTGTCTTTCTTGGCATTAAAAAAATAAACTTGAGAAGTAATGACAGACCCAAGTACAGAAAGGTTCAGTATTGCAGTGTATCTCATTTGTAAAATTACATATATAATAGGTACTTTGAAAAGCAGGAAACAAGAAAGATGAAATGCTTCAATTAGTTGTACCTTAGGAAATATACATCATTGTTTCTCTAAGCACTGTGAGGGGGAAGAGCTGACTCTTGGGATTTCAAAAATATTTCTGCTCCTGGGGAGTGAGCTTAAACGTGTCATTGGAAAGTTGTTATCAGTGGAACAGTTAAATGAAGCAGTCGCAGCCTTTGATGCACAGCCTTGTCACGCACCATCTCATACCCTGGCTCTGCACAGAAGACAAAACCTGTTTCCTTCTGCCAAGCCTGAGAAGGCCCTGGACATAATCTGCAGTACCACAAAGGCTGGAAGGAGGGCTGGAGATGTGACTCAGTGTTTGACAGGGCTTGCTGCTTTTGCAGAGTATCTCCAAAGTATCTCCTTGGTTCTAAGCATCCGTGTTTGGTGGCTGACCTCTGTGAGTATCCACAGACACATATGAATGCACAGCTTCACATATACATAAATAAAGGCAGATGCAGTTCTTTTAAAAGAAAATGATGCTCCATTCATTATTCATTCATTATTGTGCAGCTTAAAGAAAACTGAATATTTTGAAAGCATACATTCTAGAGAATATAGGCAAGTCCACAAAGGCCTGTACAGTTCTCAGAGGCCAACTTGTAGAAGATTCCTGGATGGAATGGGTACTACCAAGTTTAGGTAGTTTGATCAGAATGACCAAATGTACAGTTTTATCGATTAGAAATGCAGAAAAATGTTAGGGAAAGAAACGGGGTGCATTGTAGAATACTGTGGGGTACAGAGCAAGCATGGGTTATGCTCCACACTGCCTGAATCTTATTTGCAAAATGGTGATATATAAGATGAGCTACTACTCTGTGAGGCTGTGGTGAATTGAATGTTGGCATCACCCCAGGAACCACACACCATCAAGCCTAGGTGGAAACTTGGGGCACTAATGAGGTTGACATCAGGTGATTAGGATCAAAGTCCCATGTGGGGACTAGTTCCTTTATGAGGGGGTATCTGTGACCTCCTGGCTGGCAAGAAGGCAGTTGGGCTCAACATAATTCAGTGGCCACTGTTGTTTTAAATGTTGACGTTTGACTCCAAGTGATTTATGTTAAGCATATTTAAAAATAGCAAAAACTCTTCTGGTGACAGTTAATTTAATTCTGTGTTTACAAAGCACAAATGAATCCCCTTGATGAAAAAAAAAGTAAGCTAAAAACAGGTCTGACATTTCTACATTAAAATTCTTTGTAAAGTCCATAAAGATGGCTTCTATAGATTGATTGAAAAAACAAACAAGACAAACAAACAAACAAACACCAAACAAACAATAAAACAAATTCATGATAAGGATCTGGGGGAAGATCTAATTCATGCAATGTGTCTACTACACACTAGTGCAAAGGTCACCCGGCTACTAAGCATATCTGCTCTCAGCCTCTGGGTGGAGAACACACATTGGGTTCCTTCCTTTGAAGGAGTGACCCTTGTGCTGCACATTCCAGGATTCCCTAGGGCTTATCATGAACACAAAGGCATCTGTGCCTTCTACATCTTTATGCAAAACATAAGTAAAAATAATCCAGACACTAGAGCTTTCTGTACACCTGGAGGAAGACCCTTGCCAAACATCAATGTAGTTGTAACTGGGCCACAGACCTCAGCTCACACAGCTATGGGAAAGGCATTTCTGTTGTTTCCATCACCTGATTTGTAGGATTTTGCTACACAACCATGATGCTCAGTTTATCTTTTATTATTTCTTTTATTTTTGAGATTATAATTACATTAATCCCTTTCCTTTCATCTCTCCAAACCCTCCCTTTCCTGCTTGCTCTTTCAAATTTACTGTTTTTCAATTGATTTCTATTACATGCATATCTGTCAGTGTATATACATACATATTCCTAAATATAACTTGCTTACCCTGTATAATATTATTTGTGTGTAGGTTTCAGGGCTGACTGTTGATATTAGATAACCAATTGGTGTTCTCTTTCCAGGAAAGACTATTTCCCCAATTCTCAGCATTCCTTACTTGCCTGTAGTTCTTTGTACCGCATCAGGGCCACATAGCCTTTACCCTAACTACTTTAGCTTGTGTATTGTTGCTCTCCTTCTGAAGAAGAGGAGTCGGAAACATTGTAAGGGAGGCCAGGGAGTCAGGGAGTTTACTGCGAGATGGTGTCTCCTAGTAACATCAGAATCTATACTCATGAAATCTCACCAACCTGGCTGCTAAACATAAGCCAACAAGGACACCAACCATGGTAGATATGTCCTTAGGTTTAATCGTCAACTTGATGCAATCCCTTGGAAAGAGATTCTTGATGAGGGATCGTCTAGATCACATTGGCCTGCAGGCATGACTGGTGGATGGGTACCTTAATTATGTTAAGTGATAAGGAGAGAGCCAGCCAAGTTGGTGGCACCAGCCCTTGAGATGGACTCCAAGACAAAGCAAGGAGAAAGTGAGCTGACCATAAGCATGCCTGGATTCATTCTCATTCTGCGGTTGACCATGGATGTCCTTGCCACCTGGACTCCTTCACAGTGAGGAACTAAGACAGGGATCTAATGCAAAGGGAAACTCTGGAGTCTTTCATAGTCTGAATGCTTCCACCAAGACTTTAAATTGTCCCTGTGACCACATCAGAAGTAGGACCATCTTAATTTTTTCATTACATTGTGTGTGTGTGTGTGTGTGTGTGTGTGTGTGTGTGCGCGCGCGCACATGTACTTGTGCCTTCAAGTATGTGAAACTCAGAGGACAGAGTCGGTTCTCAGCTTCCACCATGTGGGGCCCAAAGGATTAAGTTCAGATTCTCTAAATGTCAGCATTCACCCGTATCTGCTGAGCCATCTCTCTGGCTAAGGAGTGGGACTTTTAAGAGGTTTAGGTCAAGGATCTCCTGACTTTGTGAGTGGATTGATCTTGTTGTCTTAAGTGGGTTAGACCTTTCAGGGCAGGCTGGAGGGGACGATGAAGCAGGAGGCCCCCAGCAGATGGTGGTGTGGTATTCCTACACTTCCTTCCCACCACGATTTCTTCTCTTCTATAAATCATCCCGTCTACGATGTTCTGTTATAGAATCAAGACAGAGCCTCTTGTTCAAACGAAAAAAAAAAATGTTAGTGACAGTACCAAATACCCATGATTTTGTGTGTGCATATTTTATCACATGGATACAGCTGACCCATCAAACTTCTCACACAGCAAAGCCAATATTAAAGAAAGGATAATGCTAGAAGCATGAGTTACTCCAAATTGGCACTTTTCTTTTGCACTTTCCTGAAACTCCATCCAGTTAGGAAAGGATTTGCTGTGTTCCCTTCTCAGTACTCTTTGCACATGAGCACACCATGTGTGTAGAGTCTCTAGAGGTGATTTTATTTATGTTTACTTTGTGTTAGTAATTTGCCTCTCTTTATGCCTTCCATGACACTGATTGGGAATACTTAGTGGAACAACTTACTACAGAAACTTTCATATGTCCTCATGCTCCTCTGTTTGTCATTGAAATGTTACCCTGTCACTTTGAGACCGTGTATTCATTATCTTTAGCAGCTTCAAAAGCAATTCTCGCTGTCTGTTTGTTGAGATTTTGTTCCCCTGCAAATGTTTCCCTTGCTACTTTTTAGGGGAGGAAAATGCAAAAATTAGATGCAAGAGGGGAAAAAAGCCACTATCTTTCAAACTGTGCCTTATGAATGCATACGATCATGAATCTGTGTCCTTAAGTCATTTTGCAAATTAAAAGGATGCCAGCACCAGGTCCATCTCCCCAGATACCAGTCTTTCCCCTCTCAAAACTCCGTACAAGATCCTGCCTTATGAAAGATCTTTTAATCCCAGCTGTGACATTTGTGACTTGGCTAATTATGAAGTACAATTAAAGAATGATTAGGAAATCTTCCCTTCTTTGCCGGAACTTCGGAAGTGTCCTTTGTGCACTCCGTAATCACCTTTGCAGTCATTTCCAATCTAGTTTTCCTCCTTTTGACATATCCCAAAATAGCCTTTTTAATTCTGTCCAGAGATGTTCTTTCTCTTTATCTGATCGGGTGCTGGCTCCCGATCTACTGGCTGCTGTTGAGTGAGCTGCCCTTTCAGACCATCTCAAGTTGGAAGGCCACTCGATGCTGCCAATCCCCAGCTTCTGTTCATCTAGGAATCTTTACAGCAGGACCTAGAGTGCGAAAAAATGAATAAAGGGGTTTTGGGTTTGCTTCTTTATTATTTTCTTTTCTCTTAATATCCTTGAAAGGTGCTCTGTGATGGTTAATCTTTGCTCTCTCTCTCTCTCTCTTTCTCTCTCTCTCTCTCTCTCTCTCTCTCTCACACACACACACACACACACACACAGAGAGAGAGAGAGAGAGAGAGAGAGACAGAGACAGAGACAGAGACAGAGACAGAGACAGAGAGACAGAGAGACAGACAGAATTCCATTTGCTTTTCCCTGAACCTCTAAGATTCAGCCAAGAATTGTACTGGAATTGAGTTGTGTGGGTTAGTAGAAAAACGATCAGACACTAGGAACCTCATGTCGGGGAAGTCACGTGTGAGCGTTCCAGGTGGAAGGAAGGAGGGTCCTGGAAGGCACCCTGGGAGCATGGGCTAGTTCTGAGTAGCTGTTAGCAACCGTAATGACCAGCCCCGCTCCCATGCCATTTCTTTAGGCTGAGTTAAGCTGCTGTGGTTTGAGGAAGGTACGCTGCGGTAGGGTGGGGCAGCCACTGGCTCTGGAACTGGAGTGTCCAAAGGAACCTCTCAGCAGGAACACCCTGTCCAGTGCCATTAGGCCCTGTGATCTAAAGTCCCCGCCAGAACACTGGAGCCACTTCCTTTCAGAAATTTGTCATAAAGAACAATTTGTAAATTCAAGGGCACTTTATATTTTAATAATTTATTTTTATTTTATAAACATTGATTGGTATTTTGCTCCTATATATGTCTGTGTGAGAGTGTCAGATCCCCTGGATCTGTACTTACAGACAGGTGTGAGCTGCCATGTGGGTGCTGAGAATTGAACCCCGGTCCTCTGGAAGAACAGCCAGTGTTCTTAACCACGAGGCCATCTCTCCAGCCCCATCCAAGGGACTTTAAAAATCAAACTGCAATATATTTTGTCAGTTAAAAAAGCCTTTTGGTAGTTTCTATTTTTTAATCGATTATCTACATTTTCTTGGTGAAAATATAGCAGGGAATAAAGGTAGTTAAATGAGATACTGAAAGTCACGCAGGAGGCCATTCTGGGCCTCAGCCTCCCAGTGACCTTTCTAGGTTATAAACATTCCCATGACAACTCCACTCAAATGATCTGCTTTTAATCAGGAACCAAGGCACCTGCCTCCCTGCAAAATCTCAAGGCTTGGGAACTGTAAAGAAGCCAACTGAACCCTTGCACCCCTAGACCTTTTTAGTTGTCTGGGTTGATGCCACTGATATGAATTTGAGCCTGTTAAATTGATGAGACCAGCAAGAAATACTTGCCCTTGGTGGTTTGGGTGTGTGTCCTCCTGCAATTATTCCATCCCATTGTTAGTAGGGAAAAAAATAAAAAAGGCTCCTGTCACGAGTGCTGAACCAGGCTAGGGTGCTACCTTGGGAATGCAGGACCTATAAGGAGAGGCTTGGCTCTGAAGGACTGAAATGAACGTTCAGATAATTGAATTAATTTACTCACCGAAGGGGAAGATTGAAGAGGAATGACACTAAAAGACAAATGTCAGGAGCAGAGAAGTTTAGAAGAGCACAGAAGGAGACTGCCTGTGAGTCAGACAATGAAAGCACCATGTAACACGGGAGCATTAAAGCGTGTGTGACAGAAATGAATCAGAGGTCTTTGAAAAGGGCATGGGGGTTGCAAAGGTCATCAACTGGGATTTGTTGATTTGGAAGCATAGCTATGATCCCCGTCCCTCTTCCTACACCATCTAAGAGAGATCCAGTAAGTCTTATGGAAGGTTTCATGATGAGAGACCTTGTTCTAGACCAGTGGCTTTCAACCTTTCTAATGCTGTGACACCCTTAATACAGTTCCTCCTGTTGTAAGGACCCCTACCCATAAGACTATTTTTATCGCTACTTCATAATTGTAATTTTGCTGCTTTTGTTAATTGAAATGTACATATCTGTGTTTTCCAATGGTCTTAGGTGACCCCTGTGAAAAGATCATTCAACAGCTTCTACTTGTGTGTAGTTCATAGTGACAGCCTTTCTGATTCTCCACTGACATTTCATGCAAAGCTAAAGAAGAGCACTGGGAGTTTTCCATGGGAAAGCCACGTCGACAGTCATTATAATAGGAAATGTTAATATGGGCTCACCATTGTTAACAGCATTCTGGAAACATACACATGTCTTCAGTATTTAAGAATTTTGAGCCTGACTTTCTATTGATATAGTCTATCCACATTTGGGGCATTTCCATCTAGATAGCCTCCTACAGACTATTTCATGCATGGTGGTGTTGATTTGGAGAGATGTGATTAAAATTATCCTGAAGGCATGCTTCTGTCAGGGAGTTCCTGACACACAATATCTGGAGCTGTGGGCACATACAGATTTGGAAGCCAAGCACATGGGCTCAGACCCTCCTTCTGTCACATATGACATGTATTTTAGATTATTTAATTTACTATGTCTTTCTCATAGTAATGGCAGCCTACCTTGTAGGATTTGTGAACAAATTAAATTAAAAAGCTTAAATCTCTTGGCATAATGTCTAATATACACTAAGTTGTCAGTGTTAGCTGTCCTTGTTATGGTTAATTGTTAATTATCTCCTGTCTTGTGTCTCTATACCATATGGTGACTTTATTTTGATGTCCAAGTCTTTTATCACCCTACATTTCTTATAGAATAAATGATTGTACATGCTCCTTTTGAGTGTTTGACACCTGCCATGCATTGCATCAAGTCTGGATTCATTTAATTCTCACCAAAATTATAATAATTCGTCAGTGTTGTTAGTATTTACATTGCGGTGACTTAAAGATAACAAAGCTGTCAGGGGAAATTTTTGAGCATAAACCCAGTTTCTGTGTTCTGGATCCTAAACTTTATCTCTCCCTACATCTTCTTATCCAATTCCCATAGTGTATTGTGTCTCTGTTGAAGAGAGAATCTCTAATAACCATCGCCTATCAATAAAACACCTATGGACAATGAGCTGAGGCAGGAAATAGGAGGTAAGACACTGGCAGGAAGAGAGAGAATTCTGGGAAATAGTCAAAGAGGCAGGAGATTCACATAGGAATGCTGAGGAGACAGATGTAAACCAGTAGATAGTTGAACTCAAGATAGAATAAAGGAAAGATTTGAGCAGGACATTGAGAGAAGCTAAGGAAAAAGCTGGGCAAGAAGCAGGTCCTGACTGAAGAGGTAACTAACCATGTGGAAAGCATGGAATGGTTTGAATGGGTTAAATACATTATGAGCTAGTCAGCGAATGGACCACAGCTTATGGCCAAGGCATATATTAATAATAATTACTCTCAGAGTCATTATTGTTGGGAACTAAGTAGGAAGAAATACTGGATTGATTGATTGATTGATTGATTGATTGATTGATTGATTGATTGATTTTACACTCTAACCTTTCCTCACACTGTGTATTAGCTGCTTTTTTCACTGCATCTAAACACCTGACAAAAGCACCTTAAGGAAGAGTTTGTTGTAGCTTACCATTCTAGAAGATGCTGCCCATAATGACTGGGAGAGACTGCAGGAAAGGCAGGAGGCTGCTGGTCATGTCGCATCCACAGTAGTTAGAAAGCTGAGAGAAATAAATGCTGGTATTCGGCTGCATTCTCCTTTTTATTCTCTTCAGAACCCCAGACCGCATGAATGACCCCAGGCCGTGCTGAGTTTGGGGTGGGTTTTTCCATCTCTACCTCAAATAATCTAATCTATATGATCCCTCACAGACATGCCAACATAGTAATTCCAAATCACACCAACTTTATAATGAATATTAACCATCATACCCAAATTCTAAAAGTTTGTATTTCATTCCAATAACACTAAATCCCTGTGGTTCTCTATGTATACTGAGATTTTCCTTGCCCTGTACTACTTCATATACAACTCTTCTCCTATCCAATGTCCTTTCCACTTTTGATATCAAGAATATTGCTACTACTCTGGGCCTGAAGTCATTGCTCAGGGGTTAAGAGCACTTGCTCTTCTTGCAAAAGACCTAGGTTCAGTTCTGAGAACCCACATGGGGACTTACAACTGTCTGTAACTCTATTTCCAGAAAATATAATACCTTGTTCTTACCTCGAAGGGCACTGAACATCCACTTGCAAGCAAATACATATAAATTATAATAAATCTTTATCAGAAAAAAAGAAAAGACTGACAGAAAGGAAGGAAGAAAGGAAGGAAGGAAGGAAGAAGGAAGGAAGGAAGGAAGGAAGGAAGGAAGGAAGAAAGGAAGGAAGGAAGAAAGGAAGGAAGGAAGGAAGAAGGAAGGAAGGAAGGAAGGAAGGAAGGAAGGAAGGAAGAAAGAAAGAAAGAAAGAAAGAAAGAAAGAAAACGAAAATAAGGCTAACCATTACTCATCCTATAGGAATCACCTCAAATTATTTTTTTCTTTCAGGTTACTTCTTATCCTTTAGGCAAAATTAGATGATTTTGTATCTGTGTACTGAAAACCCACAGTTTAGTGGTACTTCGTTTCTATTTTAATAGTCTACCTTTCCCACTAGAGTACAGTCCCTTCAGCATAAATAACTTTCATTTCTTGTCCTTGTTTCTCTGATCCCAGAATATAAACAACCCATAAATTAATAATGATAAATGAATCGATGAGTAAAGGTTCTGACCATTCTCTAGAGCAACGTCCTTTGGTTCTGATCACATTAATGCATGAGCTATAGCCTCATATGCTAACAGCTGTGAATGTGACTGCTGTGATCAAGAATGGGATGTCCTCTATATGTAGCCTGGAGTAATTTGGATCTAAACAACCACATGAGCATGTCATTAATGTACAGTGCAGAGTGGCATCGTTCTTTCTGAGGTTCTTCTAGGATGTGTGTTACCCTGTTCCCTCTCCAGTTCTACACTATATCATAAGAAGGTCTATGTCAGAGAGTTGGTCATGTTGGGTGCAGCTGGGAAACCACAGTGTATTCTCATGATGAGTGGTCCTTGGGAAGGGAGTTGCCTGCTCTTGAGCCCTGGTCATATAGCTGCAATAGTGAATTCTTAGAGGCTGTTACATACCTGACTGAGATGGAAATGGTGAGGTACTACTGAGATGGATATGGTGAGGTACGTTTTAGTTCTCCACACAGTATGAAAGTGTAAAATAGTATAGGTCACCCTTTTCTGCACTCACCTACATACTCTAGCTTTCTATATCCATACGCATGTAAAATTTCAATTTGTTATTTTATGTTTTATTCATGCTCACGTTCCATCTTTTCCCTTTCCCATGAGATTTCCTTAAGCTTCAATTTTTTTTTTCTTATACGTGGTGTTGTATTGTTTAACATAAGGCAAAGGGCCAATAAATGTCCAATAACTGAACAAATAATCAAATCAAGGCGTAAGCCACAAATTCCTGTTACTGCAACAGCCTACTCTTCCTTGGCAGGCATGAATGTGCGAGAGTAATGCCAGCCTGCATCAGTGTGCCCTGGTAAGGAGGCAAGCATGCAGGAACCAGGGCATGTGATTATTATGATATCTCAAGAGGCACAGTTATGCGTTGTAGGCTAGTCCAGGCTAGCCGACCAAGTAGTTTTAGTGAACTGGACACCACCTTCTTGTAGCTCACTTAAAGACGTTTAGATATTGTACTGGCTAGTTTTGTGTGTCAACTTGACACAGGCTGGAGTTATCATAGGAAAAGGAGCTTCAGTTGGGGAAGTGCCTCCATGAGATCCAGCTGTGGGGCATTTTCTCAATTAGTGATCAAGTGGGGGAGAGCCCCTTGTGGCTGGTACCATCTCTGGGCTGGTATTATTGGGTTCTATAAGAGAGCAGGCTGAGCAAGCCAGCAAGGGGAAGCAAGCCAGTAAGGAACATCCCTCCATGGCCTCTGCATCAGCTCCTGCTTCCTGACCTGCTTGAGTTCCAGTCCTGACTTCCTTTGGTAATGAACAGCTGTGTGGAAGTGTAAGCTCAATAAACCCTTTCCTCCCCAACTTGCTTCTTGGTCATGATGTTTGTGCAGGAATAGAAACCCTGACGAAGACAAATTGGTACCAGCATAGTGGAGTTTTCCTGTGACAACCTGACCATGTTTTGGGGAGGACTGTGGAAGGACTTTGGAACTTTGGGCTAGATGTTCCATTCAGTGTTGAGACCTCTGTGAGACCGATGTGTAGGAGCTTGGAAGATTATGTTGAGAACAGTGGAGAAGATGGAGGCCTGGCTTGTGAAGTTTCAGAGGGAAAATTAAAGACTCTTATCAGGGCCATGAAGATTCTGTGGTTTTGGTTATCTGGGGCTGAAGAATCAGCTGTGAGTAACAAGATACCAAAACTATTAAAGTCAACCTTTGTGTTACTGGGACTATTGATGCTGGTTAGCTGGAGCTAAGAAATTAGCGGTGATTAAGAAGAAACCAGCATCACTGAGATGAAATCTTCTGGGAACTGTTTTCTGAGAGCACAGAGGGTGTGTTCCAGATAGCCAAGGTTGTGCCTCGTGCTGTAGCAGGACTTGGTACTGTGAAAGAGTCACCCAGGTGGTACTGCTTTTGAAGACATGAAGGCATCATGAAGAACAGCTGAGGCTTGGTACTGTGAGAGGCCATGGAAGGCCATTGGTGAAAGTGTACCCTCAGTTGTAATTGATGGCCCAGGACTGAAGGGGTCATGCAAAAGAGTTGAGGCTTAGAGATGCCAGTACTATGTGATGACCACCAAGGACAGCAGCAGCAGTGGAGTACAGGCAGCTGGAGCCTAGAAGACAAGGTGTGTGCTACAAAGGGCAGAGCTGGAGAAGTGACTCAAGCCCTTGGAGGAGCCCAGAAGATCGTGAGTTGGATCCCAGACATTGAGCCATTGGAGTTTGAGTTTTGCTTTTGATTGTGACTAGGCCCTGATATTTTTCCCTCTTGAAAGAAGGTATTTTAGTGGAGCCCACAGTTAAGAGACTTTGAATTTTTAAAAAACTTGGAATTTTAAGATATTGGACTTTTAATATGTAAAGACTGTGGGACTTTTTACGTTATTTACATCTTGGGGATGAATAAGAAAGTAAGGGTTAAGGCTTAATAGTGATATGTTGGTGTGTCAAGTTGACAAGGGGTCAATTGTACTGGCTAGTTTTGTGTGTCAACTTGACACAGGCTGGAGTTATCATAGGAAAAGGAGCTTCAGTTGGGGAAGTGCCTCCATGAGATCCAGCTGTGGGGCATTTTCTCAATTAGTGATCAAGTGGGGGAGAGCCCCTTGTGGCTGGTACCATCTCTGGGCTGGTATTCTTGGGTTCTATAAGAGAGCAGGCTGAGCAAGCCAGGGGAAGCAAGCCAGTAAGTAACATCCCTCCATGGCCTCTGCATCAGCTCCTGCTTCCTGACCTGCTTGAGTTCCAGTCCTGACTTCCTTTGGTAATGAACAGCTGTGTGGAAGTGTAAGCTCAATAAACCCTTTCCTCCCCAACTTGCTTCTTGGTCATAATGTTTGTGCAGGAATAGAAACCCTGACTATGACAGATATCATGAATAGAAATAAACAAAACATTTTAACAAAAGGCTTCTTTCCATATCTCAGCGCTGGCTGAAGAGTTTGCCCAGCCTTCCTAGCTTTTGTAGTAACTTGATCGCTAACTGTGAAAATCTGTTGTTGTATAACCTCTGATTGAAAAGAAGAAATCCAGAGGAGAATTATAAAAAGCACAATTACTGCATAGACCCAGCTTACACACATCCTAGATTGGCAACAGCAAGGTAATAACATGAAATGTGAATGGGAGTTCATGTCTAGTCAATCTAATTTAACTCAGTTTAAACAAAAAAGAATTGTCAATATCTACCTCGTGGGGGGGAACACAATTCATTGGGAAATGTTATCTTTAGAGAATTCACAACCTGATACATCAGAAAGATGCATAAAGTAACACCTTGTGATAAAATGTGACGAACTTGATTTGGAGCTAAGCATGGCACACTGGTGGTGCAGGCGAGGACAAAGGGTTCCGAACGTTTTGGAGAGTGTATCCAAATTCATTGGCATGGGTTGGGAGGGTGGGAGTGAGGAGAGGAGACACCTCCCTGTACATACTCGCACAGTTAAAAGCATAGAGAAAGGGACATGGTATCATGATGCTCCTGGGAAGTGGAGAGATGTGGTTGGCAGGCTCTCTGAGGACAGTTGACTACTGGTTTTATCACAAGGTCACCGTGCATTTCTGAAGTCTGTGAGATGATTGTTGACTTGGCAAACAGAATATAGTGATATGAAGAAATCCACCAAATAAGAAGGCCATCTGTGAAGGCTGAACCAACCTCACTTAGGCTTGGAAATTTAAGGCCCGAGTTAGAATCGTGGCTGTGAGAATAAGAGCAACGTTTTCAGCGTGGTTCCAAGAAGTGGCTGTGAGTTCCTGTCTTAGTTACTCTTGGGCTGCTGTGAAGAGAAACTATAACCAAGGCAGCTTATACAAGAAAGCATTTAACTTGGCAGCAGGGAGGAAGGCATGGTGCTGGAGTTGGTGCTGAGAGCCAATAAGGAAGTAGAAAAGACAGTGAGGCTGGGCCTAGTGAGGGCTGCAGTGTGACCACCCCTAGTGTCACACCTCCTCCAACAAGGCCACACTTTCTAATCCTTCCTATAGAGTTCCATCAACTGGGAAACAGACACTCAAGTACATGCGCCTATGGGGTCCATTCTCATTCAAACCACCATAACTTCTTTCTGCCCCACAACTCTAGAGAAGGAAAACATATTTCTGCCAATAACAGCAATGCTTCACAAAAGAAACACTTCTTTAGGAGAATGTGGAGGATCTCCCCCAACTGATGCTGGCAGAAAAACACTATCCAGTGTGAGGGATCTCTACTCTGAAGGCCTAGAATTGGGAGGAAATGAGGGTTAAGTACAAATGTAGTATTGCACTTCCGGAGAACCTTGAGTGATCCTGACAGCCACAATCAGCTTGCTCTTCAGGACGGGTGTGTTGGGCATGCATATTTGCTCTGTTCCTTTTACCCAGGAGGAACTTAAATTTCAGCTTGATTCTCACCTTTTACCAACTTAGGTTATTACAGGTGTCTACTCAAAATTTCAGTCCAGGGCAGTGTAATCAGAAATCAGAGACCCTTTACACAGTGACCTAGGGGAACTTGAGCAATCCAGAGCAGTATCATTAATAATTTAAAAAGAAAGAAATTGCCGAAGATGAATGGTTGTTGGTTAAAGATGGCAAATCAGTGCTCTGAGTTGCTACCTTCTAGGGAGGCTTCCCCAGTATCATCAAGGAGGGAGGCCCTCAGCTGCTTTGCTAAAATGCTATGAAATGGAAATTAACCATGTGCTCTTTGTTCCGGGGGCTATGTATTTATAAAGCCAGTAGAAGCTAGGCACTTCGCTCAGTGTTCTGGATTAAAAGGTACTTTTATAGGCATTGCTCTTACTCTCTAGACATTTGTATTTTGTATGAGTCGAAATGAGTAAACCAGAGTTCCAGAGCAGGGTGTTGTTGGTCAAGTAGAGGCAAGTGTAAGGTATCATAAGAATGACTTTACCCTGTTGGTGAAACAGCAGCTGTTTCTGCAAAGGTCATGTGGAAAACCTGCCCACAGGGAAGAGAGAAGCTTTTCTAGAAGAAACAAAGACAGGGCCAGAATATGGGAAAAAGAAAGTGCTGTCAGGGTGAAAGAGTTCCTGTGGCCAGGGCTAACAGGGACAGAAGAATTGTGAAAAGCTGGACACTCTTCTAAGAAGCATGCATGGCATCTCACACTATTAGGAGCCTCAAGGGAGGAGGAGAAGCTGCTGTGATTTTGGTATTATGAAACCAAAAGTTTGAGAATCGATTGTAAAGGATTTGATTGGAGGATCGTGGTCAAGGGAGCATAGTCAGAACCTGTTACAGACTGCCTTGGGAGAGCCAGGTTTACATCTTCAGTTACCTTGCCCTTGTTTGTACATATTTCACCACCTTTAATGGTTAAGTAATATGTAGATGTCAAGTATGCAAAATAGCTACATTGTGGCCAAGCACTCCGTAGCATGGAGAGTCCAGGATAGGGTTATATATCCACCTACCCATAAAGGGAGTAAATGCCTAGGGTCTTTTTTATAGTAACAGAATTAATCCTTGAGACCAGGACAGCTCTTGCCTCTTTGGTCTTGGCTTTCTATGTTGCCTGAGCTTGCTCTTCCTTTGACTGGAGCCATCCCCTCATCTAGCTGGAGGCCTCCCGGAAGCTGCTCTGCTGCTAGCAGCTCATTGTCAGTTTTTGGCCCCAATCCATGGTTCTCTCAATCATTCTTTAGAGCAAGAGATGTCATCAAGAGGGGTGTGACGCTTGCATAAATGAGTTATGAGTCCTCACGATTTTGAGTGGATTACCAAACACCTTCCAAGCAGAAGCAGCATCTGCTGGCTCCAAAGTGTGAAAAGGATATTATGCATATGTATGCAGAGACGCATGCCCTGCAGCAACAGATTCAGAAGTGCGGGTTCAGTCAGCCTGTGCAAGGAGCCTTGAGAGAAGAAGCTCTTTGAAAAGAAAGTGCTTTGACATTCCTTTCCGCTCTTCTCTTTGCACCCCTTAATTTACTGTTTTATGACCCCATGGATAGAATTAGAAAAAGGTTTAAGTTAGTGTCCATGTTATAAATATATGTAACAGACAACTTTTCACATCTGTAGGCAAGCAGCCCTCATCAACCATTAGAGAAACTGAGGAAAGAAAACAGTTTATACAGAAACAAAGATGGTGACAAAGTGAGGAAGCCAGATTACTGTGACACAGCCATTTCCATCTGAGCTATCCTGATGAGGAGTATATTCGGTGTGCATATACGCTATTCTTATTTTTACACATTACATATAAATATTATTTAGCCCTAAAACTAAGGAAATTTGCTCATTTGTAACTACATAGATGAACCTTTACATATGTCAAGTGAAAAGTGTCAGAATAGTAAAATATGGCATGTGTGCACTTACATGAACAATCTAAACATTTCAAACAGCTACAGAGAGCAGAGTGCTAGGGAGTGAGGTCAGGATGATCAGGGCAGGGCAATGTTAATCAGAAGAAGAAATGCTGGACACCTTATATACAACATGGCCAAAGTGGTTAATTTTCATGTATTGCATGTTTGGCCCTTGCTGAGAGGGCAGCTCAAATGTTTTTACTCACAAAAGGTGACTCTCAGTGAGGTGATAGATGTGCCGATTATCTTCTTTTTGCTAACTGTTAACTGTATACAGTTGTCTCTCCATATCCATGGGTTCTAAGTTCTTGGCTCATTCCAACCACCTGAAAATATGGGGGAAAACTTGCCTCTCTACTGTGCATGTAGATTATGATATTTACTCTCCAAACAATGCATTTAAATAAGTTATGCATAGAATACACAGTTTTATGTATTATAAGTAACCTATACATGGTTTACAGTATACTGAAGGTTATTACATATTAGTTCTAATCAAGCCGAGGGACCTGAGATGCACAGAGCTGGATATCCTGTAGATGCTGCTGGAATCAATCCACAGTGGACACTGAGGAACCACTTCCTATCTATATTAGGTTATGCTGTCTACTCTGAATATAACCATACTTCTGTTGGCCATTCCTTTAAAAAGACTACCAAAAATACAATAAAATTCATCATAACTGTCATTTTCCAATGAATATAGTCACATCCTATTTAGTGGTACTTGAGAATAATACATATATTAATAATACATGTAATAATAATACATGTAATAATACCCGCTAAGGTTAAAAAAAAAAGTAACCGATATTGCCTGCAGCTTCCCGCCCAGCTGGTGGTGGGGAAGCCTGAGGGTCACCCAGCGTGCCAGGTGCTCAGAACCATCCGGCGGCGGCGGCTGAACCAGGTACCCGGCACAGCCCGAGCTTAAGACCTTCGGGGACTCAGGCCTGGAGTGGGAGTTGGGCACAGAATAGCGGGTGCACTCTGCACTCGCGGGGCGGACCCCGAGCTCCCTGCAGGCAGCTGCCATATTGCCTGCAGCTTCCCGTCCAGCTGGTGGTGAGGAAGCCGGAGTCAGCCAGTTTGCCAGGTGCCCAGACCCAGCCAGAGGCCGAACCAGCCTCCCATCCAGCCAGTGGCAGGGAAGCTGGAAACCGGACCCAGCCAGCTTCCCAGCAGCTTGGGACCAGCAGGCGGAACCAGATAACTGAGATATCCCAACTTTAAGACCCCTGGGGAAACAGGATATCAGACAGCAAACCCTCAGCAGGAGCAGTGCAGAGCAGCCGCCCAACAGGCGGAACCAAATACCTGCGATATCCTGAGTTTAAGACCTCGGGGGACTCAGGCCACCTGTCAGCAATCTGTGAGCAAGAACCCCGCAGGACAGTGATTCAGGTATCCCAGTCGCTGGGAAATAGCCTTACAACCCCACAGGAGGGTCAAGCACCATCTAGTATCTACAGGACCAACTAACACCAGAGTTAACCAGATGGCAAAAGGCAAACGTAAGATCGCTACTAACAAAAATCAAGGCAATATGGCGGCATCCGAACCCAGTTCCCCAACAGCAATAAATATTGGATACCCCGAAACACCAGAAAAACAAGACTCAGATCTAAAATCACTGGTCAGGATGCTGATAGAGGAACACTTAGATAAATCTCTTAAAGTAATACATGAGAAAATAGATCAAAAGCTAGAAGCCATTGCAAGACAAACACAATTAAATCCCAGATATCTCAACACACCAGAAAAACAAGACTCAGATCTAAAATCACTGGTAAAGATGCAGATTGAGGATCACTTAGATAAATTTCTTAAAGTAATAGAGGAGAAAATAGATCAAAAACTAGAAGCCCATACAAGGCAGACACAAAAATCACTTAAAGAAATCCAGGAGAATATAGAGCAAAAAATGAATCCCAATAAGGGGGAGAAACAAAAATCACCTAAAGAAATACAAGAGAACATGGGTCAACGAGTAGAAGTCATAAAGGAGGAAACACAAAAATCCCTTAAAGAATTACAGGAAAACACAAACAAGCAACTGAAAGATCTGAGCAAAACCATACAAAATCTAAAAACAGAAGTAGAAACAACTAAGCAATCGCAAAGGGAGACAATGTTGGAGATAGAAAACCTTGGGAAGAAATCAGGAGTCATAGATGCAAATATCAACAATAGAATACAAGAGATAGAAGACAGAATCTCAGATGCTGAAGATACCATAGGAACCATGGATTCAACAATTAAAGAAAATGCAAAATGCAAAAAGCTGGTAACCCAAAACATTCAGGAAATCCAGGACACAATGAGAAGACCAAACCTAAGGATTATAGGGATAGATGAGAATGAAGATCTACAACTTAAAGGGCCAGCAAATATCTTCTACAAAATTATGGAAGAAAATTTCCCCAACCTAAAGAGAGAGATGCCCATGAATATACAAGAAGCCTATAGAACACCAAATAGACTGGACCAGAACAGAAATACTTCTCGTCCCATAATAATCAAAACCCCTAATGTACTAAACAAAGAAAGAATATTAAAGGCAGTAAGAGAAAAAGGACAAGTAACATATAAAGGAAGACCTATCAGAATTATACCAGACTTCTCACCTGAGACCATGAAAGCTAGAAGATCCTGGGCAGACCTCATGCAGACCCTAAGAGAACACAAACTTCAGCCAAGACTACTATACCCAGCAAAACTCTCAATTGCCATAGATGGGGAAACCAAGATATTCCACGACAAAACCAAATTTGCAAGATACTTATCTACAAACCCAGCCCTACAAAGGATAATAGGGGAAAAATACCAACACACGGGGGGAAACAACACCCCAGAAGAAACAAGATAGAAACCCCATCTCATCCAACCCAAAAGAAGAGAACCACTCAAATACAAATAATAATAACAATTCCTAAAATGTCAGGAAGTAATAATTACTATTCCTTAATATCTCTTAATATCAATGGACTCAATTCCCCAATCAAAAGACACAGACTAACAGACTGGATACGGAAACAGGACCCTACATTTTGCTGCATACAGGAAACACATCTCAGTGTCAAAGACAAACACCACCTTAGAGTAAAAGGCTGGAAGACAGTTCTACAAGCAAATGGTCCCAGGAAACAAGCTGGAGTAGCCATTCTAATATCAGATAAAATCGACTTTCAACCTAAAGTCATCAAAAGAGACACAGAAGGTCACTTCCTGCTTGTCAAAGGGAAAATCCACCAAGAAGAATTCTCAATACTGAACATCTATGCGCCAAATGCAAGGGCACCCTCATTCGTAAAAGAAACTTTACTAAAGCTTAAAGCACACATCACACCTAACACAATGATTGTAGGTGACCTCAACACTCCACTCTCCTCAATGGACCGATCAGGAAAGCAGAAACTAAACAGGGACACAGTGAAACTAATTGAAGCTTTGGACCAATTGGATTTAACAGATATATATAGAACATTCCATCCTAAAACAAAAGAGTATACCTTTTTCTCAGCACCGCACGGTACCTTCTCAAAAATTGATCATATAATTGGTCACAAGACAGACCTCAACAAATACAAGAAGACCGAACTAATCCCATGTCTCCTATCGGATCACTATGGAGTAAAAGTGGTCTTCAATAGCAAGAACAACAACAGAAAGCCCACATACACATGGAAACTGAACAATACTCTACTCAATGACACCCTGGTCAAGGAAGAAATAAAGAAAGAAATCAAAGACTTTTTAGACTTCAATGAAAATGAAGGTACGACCTACCCAAATCTCTGGGATACAATGAAAGCAGTGCTAAGAGGAAAACTCATAGCCCTGAGTGCCTCCAAAAAGAAACTGGAAAGAGCATACACTAGCAACTTAACAGCACACCTGAAGGCACTGGAACAAAAAGAAGCTAACTCACCCAGGAGGAGTAGAAGAGAGGAAATCATCAAACTAAGGGCTGAAATCAATCAAGCAGAAACAAAGAGAACCATACAAAGAATCAACAAAACCAAGAGCTGGTTCTTCGAGAAAATCAACAAGATTGATAAACCCTTAGCTAGACTAACCAAAGGGCACAGAGATAGTATCCAAATTAACAAAATTAAAAATGAAAAGGGGGATATAACAACAGAAACAGAGGAAATTCAAAAGATCATCAGATCCTACTACAAAGGCCTATACTCAAAACAACTGGAGAATCTGGAGGAAATGGACAATTTCCTAGACAGATACCAAATACCAAAATTAAATCAGCATCAAGTAGACCAGCTAAACAGTCCCATAACCCTTAAAGAAATAGAAGGGGTTATAGAAAGCCTCCCAACCAAAAAAAGTACGGGACCAGATGGCTTTAGTGCAGAATTCTACCAGACCTTCAAAGAAGACTTAACACCAATACTCTCCAAACTATTCCACAAAATAGAGACAGAAGGGACACTGCCCAACTCGTTCTTCGAAACCACAATTACGCTGATACCTAAACCACAAAAAGATCCAACAAAGAAAGAGAACTACAGGCCAATTTCTCTTATGAATATAGATGCAAAAATACTAAATAAAATTCTTGCCAACCGAATCCAAGAGCATATCAAAACGATCATTCACCATGATCAAGTAGGCTTCATTCCAGGAATGCAGGGATGGTTCAATATACGGAAATCCATCAATGTAATCCATTACATAAACAAACTAAAAGAAAAAAACCACATGGTCATCTCATTAGATGCTGAAAAAGCATTTGACAAAATTCAGCATCCTTTCATGCTAAAAGTCTTGGAAAGAGCAGGAATTCAAGGCCCATACCTAAACATAGTAAAAGCAATCTACAGCAAACCAGTAGCCAACATCAAAATAAATGGAGAGAAACTTGAAGCAATTCCACTAAAATCAGGGACTAGACAAGGCTGTCCTCTCTCTCCATATCTTTTCAATATAGTACTTGAAGTTCTAGCGAGAGCAATCAGACAACATAAGGAAGTCAAAGGGATACAAATTGGAAAGGAAGAAGTCAAAGTATCATTATTTGCAGATGATATGATAGTCTACTTAAGCGATCCAAAAAACTCCACCAGAGAACTTCTACAGCTGATAAACAACTTCAGCAATGTGGCTGGTTATAAAATTAACTCAAGCAAATCAGTAGCCTTCTTGTACTCAAAGGACAAGCAGGCTGAGAAAGAAGTTAGGGAAATAACACCCTTCACAATAGCCACAAACAACATAAAGTACCTTGGCGTAACTCTAACCAAACAAGTGAAAGATCTGTATGACAGGAACTTCAAGTCCCTGAAGAAAGAAATCGAAGAAGACCTCAGGAGATGGAAAAATATTTCTTGCTCCTGGATTGGCAGGATCAATATAGTAAAAATGGCCATCTTGCCAAAAGCAATCTACAGATTCAATGCAATCCCCATCAAAATCCCAAATCAATTCTTCATAGATCTAGAAAGAGCAATTCTCAAATTCATCTGGAGCAACAAAAAACCCAGGATAGCTAAAACTATTCTCAACAATAAAAGGACTTCTGGGGGAATCAATATCCCTGACCTCAAGCAGTACTACAGAGCAATTGTGTTAAAAACTGCATGGTATTGGTACAGCAACAGGCAGGTAGATCAATGGAATAGGATTGAAGACCCAGAAATTAACCCACAGACTTATGGTCACTTGATCTTTGATAAAGGAGCCACAACCATCCGGTGGAAAAAAGATAGCCTTTTCAACAAATGGTGCTGGTTCAACTGGAGGTCAACATGCAGAAGAATGAGAATTGACCCACTCTTATCTCCTTGTACTAAGATCAACTCCAAGTGGATCAAGGACCTCCACATAAAACCAGACACACTGAAACTATTAGAAAAGAAACTTGGGAAGACCCTGGAGGACATGGGCACAGGGGTAAAGTTCCTGAACAGAACACCAATAGCTTATGCTCTAAGATCAAGAATTGACAAATGGGACCTCATAAAATTACAAAGTTTCTGTAAGGCAAAGGACACTGTCAGAAGGACAAAACGGCAACCAACAACGTGGGAAATGATCTTTACCAACCCCACATCCGACAGAGGGCTAATATCCAATATATACAAAGAACTCAAGAAGTTAGACCCCAAAGAACCAAATAACCCTATCAAAAAATGGGGTACAGAGCTAAACAAAGAATTTTCACCAGAAGAAATTCGGATGGCTGAGAAACACCTTAAGAGATGTTCAACATCATTAGTCATCAGGGAAATGCAAATCAAAACAACCCTGAGATTCCACCTCACTCCAGTCAGAATGGCTAAGATTAAAAACTCGAGAGACAACAAGTGCTGGCGAGGATGTGGAGAAAGAGGAACACTCCTCCACTGTTGGTGGGATTGCAAAATGGTAAAACCACTCTGGAAATCAGTGTGGCGGTTCCTCAGAAAATTGGGCATGCCACTCCCAGAGGACCCTGGCATACCACTCCTGGGCATATACCCAGAGGATTCCTCTGCATACAACAAAGACACATGCTCCTCTATATTTATAGCAGCCTTGTTTATAATAGCCAGAAATTGGAAGGAGCCCAGATATCCCTCAAAGGAGGAATGGATACAGAAAATGTGGTATATTTATACAATGGAGTACTACTCAGCAATTAAAAATAATGAATTCATGCAATTTGTAGGTAAATGGTTAGATCTGGAAACTATCATCCTAAGTGAGCTAACCCAATCACAAAAGAATACACACGAAATGCAATCACTGATAAGTGGATATTAATGAGCCCAGAAGCCCTAAATACTCAAGGCACAATTAGCAAGTCAAATGACTCTCAAGAAGAAAAAAAGGAGAGGACCCTGGGCCTGTAAAGATTGGATCCAGTATTGTAGATCCAGAACAGAGAAATCGTGGGGGGGGAAGAGTGGGGAATAGCATGGGGGGGAGAGGAATTATGGGACATATGGTGGGGGGTAACTGGGAAAAGGGGAAAGCCTTTGGAATGTAAACAAAGAATATAGAAAATAAAAAAAAATTAAAAAAAAAAGTAACCATAGAGTATGAGGATTATTGTTATTTTAGATATTTAGATAGACTTAGGTCAGTGGTTCATAATCTTCCCAATGCTGTGACCTTTTAATATCATTTCTCATATTACAGTGACCTTGTTAGTTACTTACCCTTTCTGAGAATTAATTACTGTGCTGGTAAATTAGGGACAATAATTTATCTACTAAGTAAGATTTTCTGAGAACTAGAGGTAATAATATAGTGTATTATTATATATGCATATATACATTATATATAGTATATGCATATATTGTGTATGCATATAAATTTTTTAACAGTGTCTTGCAAAGAACAGCAGACTCAACAATATAATATTTCTGTCTACCATGGCTACCCTTTGATTTGCAGCTTTTTTTTTTAACCAACCACTCATTAGTTTCTTTTTGGATAAATTTCTTCTTGCCTATAAAATGAAGCTGAGCTAATTGATTTGTACTATCCAGCATCAATAGATATGTAAATGTATTCTACTCTCAGCATTATGAGATGAACTAAAGGTTTGTTTTGTACATCCTTAGGGTCTGTAGGAGAGCAGGAGTGGGGAGCATGATGCAGTAGTTAGCGGCCAGTAACCGTTTGAGAAGCAAAGGCTTGGGAGAAGGAAAGACAGCAAACATGATTGGGATAAACTGATCAATGCCAAGAGAAGAGGTGGACTTCTAACCTGTTTGAAAATTCCAAGGAGAACAGCTCAGGAAGCATGGGCCTATCTCTCAGGGTGCCTGTATCCCTATTTCACTCCCAGTATACACTCCTGGGTTCCCGTAATACTGTACTCTCTACAGGAAAGCAAGAGGTGTCTGTTTTTCTTGCAAGGTGTACTTGCCAAGTGTTGAACTTTGGACAAGTAAATGAGGATCTGTGATGAACTTAAAACATTAATATCTGAGTCCAAGGTAGGAGCCAGAAAAAACCCTAGAAATATTTTGGTGATAGAAATGTCCCTGGAATACATCCGAAGGTAGCCCAGAGTAGTTTCATAATCGCTGAGTATGTTTTAAGCTTGTCTATAGCTTTTCCTTGTGTGCTGTACAGCTGTGCGTGTGGGAGTACAAACCTCCAGGGACCTGTGCATATGTTCTAACCCTGAGAAAATCTGTGAGAGAACCCCAAAGGACACACTGTATTCCTCTGTCAGCCAAAACCAGAAAACCCTGCCAGGAACCCTCCATGGTCAGTGAGCAAGTGTGTGCTGGGAACAGAGCTGGAAAACCTTGTTGGTTCGATGGAAGTATGCATTGATATATGAGTTGAGATTCTGAGTTCAACCTTTGATCTTGCAGTAACTACACCATCATGACTTTCTGGGCTTCACTTCCTGCCACATAACATTAGCCAAGAAGAACACGTGCCAAGATACAGTTGCTGGCCAGCTCCATATATCCCCATTGTGTCAGCATTTCCTAGGATGCTGAAGCCGAATGCATACTCAGAATTTCCTAGATCTGTGTTCTTATTTCATAGACGAGAAGGAGGGGTAGAGACAGATTGACGGCATTTGCCTAGGGCTGCTGTGTAGTGGAAGCAGAAACGAGGTTGCAGCTAGTGCACCAAGGTCAGCCACAGACTGTTAACACTTGTGAAGAAGAATCCACTTGAAATTTGGATGAGAAGTTGCATGTTCTGGTGTGGGGGATGAGATAGAATGCCACATTCATCGAATGAATAAACACATGGACTTTACCTACTCTCTGAGGAAGAGAAGATCCAAGCCCCTTGTGCAAAACACTGTTACTCAAGGTTTGGGATAAATAATGACAGTATGTATATGTGCTGGAGTATATGTATCTGCTTCCTCTATTTTATAATATCATTTATTCAATACACAACTGAAACAAGCATGAAGCAATCCTGCCACCCACACAAACTCTCCCTATCTTGTTGATGGCAGAGGTTTAAGCCAGTTTCCCTTTTAAGTACCACAGCCGATGCCTTCTAACCAAGTCTTCTGCTAAATTCAGAGCTCAGCTTGTGTTAGCAGAATCAGCAAACACAACAAGGTGACAGCTTCACTGAAAGGGGCTTTCTCACCAACTGCATCTCAGCATGACCTCACTGCTTAGTCATGAGCTGGCTCTGAGGCACAACAGGATGGCCTCTTCCTGGAGCCATCCCAGATCCCTGATTAAGGATCTTTTGGAAGGAAGGCTCAAGAACTCTTCCAAATTTATAAGTAAAAACTTTCATCCTTAATATTGGTCCATATTTTTGACTTTAAAAAATCAAGTATTCTTATTTATTAAAAAATCAACAGATGGTAAATATAAGGCTGATGTCTACTTTTTCCATCAAAAATCTATCATGTCATATGTTTCTAAAACACAAACCTGTATCAGAGGGACTAAGCACTATATGTTATAATTTTAAAATATCTCAGATGGCATATGAATATATGTATGTATGTGCTTATGTCATCTGTGAAAAATAAGGGAACTGGTATCTGTTACCTCAGAGCAAATATGTAGATAACTTGGATTCAGTCCAGTCCTGTGCCCTCTAATGAGGAAATGACTTGAAACACCAGAGAAGAACTGAAAGATCCCAGAGTCTCTCACGTATGATCCAATGAACTCTGTGTGTGTGTGTGTGTGTGTGTGTGTGTGTGTGTGTGTGTGTGTTTATAGACCATCATGGTCTCCTCACTGGACCTTGTGCTCATATATTGGCTAGGATGTTGGATAACTCTTTCTCTGTCCCTTTCTCTGTCACAAATGTTGCAGACATGTGCCATGCACAGTCTTTCTGTGGGAACTGGGGATTGAACACAACCCCCTCCCCACTTCTCTGGAAGGCACTTTACCCTCTGAACTATATCTCCAGGCTCTGAGCCATCCTTTTTTGATTTAAGGTATCTCTGGTTAGATGAGCTGATTAAACATTAATTTAATTAGTTCTCACCATGTTATCTTAAAGTTTTGTGCACTTTGTCCAAAAGATTCACCTTCTTTTCATTTCAGTGTGTACATTTCTGTGTCCGTGTTTGTCTATCCCAATAGTGTGGTCAGAGCAAGGTGGTCCACCCTAGCCTCCAAAGCTTATGCCACGGGAAGAGACAGAATTTGGAGACTGTTGTTTACTTTGACTGTTGAATATATTTGGGACCCTATGCCTCTTACAAAATATTCAGCAAAAGCCTTCTTGTCCTCATTAAAATTAGATTGGCCACTATTTTCTTTATAGAAATTATGCCCCCATTTATTACAGCTAATTATGCAGTGTGCCATTTTTCTCTTCTGTTTGTATTCATGAATGCCTGGTCTCAATGGGAACATCTAGGTGAAGATCAATAATCGGTCTCTTATTAGAGCAGGGGGAAGCATCCACTGGCACACTGCATTCAGCTGGGCGTAAGAGGGCTTATTATTAAAGTAGCAGCAGGCATTCAAAACCCATGCTTTCTGGCAGTGCTGGACACACAGGATTAAATAATCAGCCATCAGGTTCTGTCTCATAAATGTTTTTCTTTGACTTTTGGCAGGATCTCCAACCTGAGCAGATGCCAGTTGACATGGGAACTCTGAGGCCAGCAATTTAAGGATTTTCACATTTGCTTGCAGTGGTAAGATTTAAAGATATAATAACAAAACACAGAAAATGTTACAGAGCTCTAAATTTTTGTACCAGATGCAAAATGAAATTGTTTAGGTAAATATGTTTCGATCTATATGTTTTCCTGTAAATTAACTTACCCAAACTAAAGAAAATGCAAGAGAAACCCATAATTAATCCTTAAACATCAAACCATAGTATGGTTACACTGGATTAAAAGAGAGAAATTAAGTAATATTTGTAGTTCCTTAAGTAGTACAATTGGACCAAAAAGGAGACATGGTTTTCACCTCCTTTCGTGAGCTGTTTCTACTGAGATAACATATTAGTTGACAGAGCACAAAGTCTATGTTAGTGGGAGAAAAGAGGGAGTGGCTATTTTAAGTTCTGTAGAGGGCAGTAACAGCCTTAGCATGAGTCTTGAGATTGTGTTGTGAGGGAATGAAATCTGTAGTTAATTAAGTGATTGCATAATAAGAAGACTATCTGGCGCTGGTGGTGTGCCTCCACACTGGACACGTGCTGCCAGTAGAGGCTCATCTGTGTGCTGTGACTTCAAAACATTGTTATAACGTTGAAGATACCAGCAGATCAGCACACATCATGTTATTGAAACATGGTTTTAAAAATAGAAATCTTTCACTCCTATGTATGTGTGTTTACATGTATGTGAATACACATACATATACACTCTTAGATCTGATGCCAAGGAATAAATGCTGAAACCATCAGCAACTAAATATTTACAACTTTTGTGGAATGAATCACAGTATCTGTATACATTCTAATATAAAGTAGGCATTGCACCAGGGAGTGGTCAACACACTTCAAGTACAATCACATCATCTAGACATTAGTGAATTTGTGGGGCTTTGAGTTGTTGAAGTTAATAGGTTAAATTTAGAAATAATGCCTGCTTCTCATTCACTTCAAGTTGAGACTGATCTATCTCCACAGTGTGTGGCTATCCTCAGCGCATCTGGTTCTCTGAAGAATACTGTCTTAAAATAATTCCTGTATTCTTCTGAGTCCTCATTTTAATGACACCTAACAGCATGTCCATGGTACATTGACCAGATTGTGACTCTTTGCCATTTCATTGGATGTTCTTATATAACAGGCATGATTTTGTATTTGTGAATTTGAAAATGAGGAATTTGATGTATTTAGCTTCTAACTATGTTCTTCTCAAATTGCCTGCTACTTTACTCAGTTATATTGTTACGTTAACTTTGCTTTAACGCGTGTATTCTTAAAAAGTGCTTGTGAATAATGAAAAAATATGACAATGAAAATGATGGAAGCTAGAAGATGTGTTATTTAAACTGAAACCAGGACTGGCCAAAGTGTCACATAACATTTTTTATAGTTACTTAGTTAGTTAGTTGGTTAGTCAGTCAGTCAGTCACTGTGTGTGCATGTGTCAGCCCTTATGAGAAAAGAAAGTGAACAGTTTCTTGGAGTCAGTTCTTCCTTCCATCATGTGGAATCCAATGGCAGAACTCAGTTACACCATGTTTGATGGCATGGGCCTTTACGTGTTGGGGTATCTTGCCTGCTTCCATTATGATGACTTGCATCTGATTGTCATGGGGTCCTTTTGAATTTTCTTTTTAAAAATTGCCTTTCCTATTTCATTCAATGCATTAGCTGTGCTTCCTAGAAGCTATCACCAAACCTTTGTTTTTCCCATGCATGAGTCATGATTTCCTTATCTAGATGTCGAACTTATGTAAACTTTTTAATAGCAGTGCCATTAAACTGCAGATACTATTTAATATATTCTTGTACACTTATCTTCCACCAAAAATATACCCACAGTAAATGGAAAGTCTAACTTGAAGCTCTGCAGCTTCACAACAGCCGTTCTTACTGAATAGCCATTCACTTGAGAGGGGTGGACTTTGGGTCTGGCTGATTCCAGTCCATGACGTTTTTTATTCACAAGTTCCTTATAAGAAAGTTTCAATTAAACACACATATAATATACACAAACAATTTCTTAGGTACTGGAAAAGCAGGAAATTAACCAGAACAGGTTTTCTACAATTTGAAAGGGCAAGCAGTAGAATGAGGGTGGAACGAAGGAACACTCACACATACACACACACACTTACACACTCACACACACACACACTTACACACTCACACACATACACACACACTTACACACTCACACAGAGACAGACAGACACAGAGACTCACAGACACACACATACACACACACAGAGACAGACACAGAGACACACAAAGAGACATACTCACTCACGCACGGATAGAGAGACAGACAGACGGACAGAGACACATACAGACAGAATATGATAATGGAACCATAAACCTCTATGAAAATGCTCCATAATAGACTTAGAACCACATAGTCACAATAGAACCACAGAGAATCGCCTGAGCTCCATGCTGTATTTTCCTTATTAAGAAAGAGGACCTTTAAAAGATGTTCCAAATATGCTAAAGATTTGCATAAGGACGTGGGGAGGTTTCTCTGAATGTAGCCTAGAGCTTCTGTCTTTGTAGAAAATCAAGGGCAACACCTTCCCGTTGCTTATCTGCGATATAAGGACACTGGTAACAAGACAGACTTGTTTGAGACAAACTGTCTCTATGCTGAGGCCAGGAGGAGAGACATGACCTTGGAACCTGCAGGCCTCTCCCAAATCCTGAAAAGTTGTCTGACTTAGCTGAAGAGATATTTTTACTTCCTTGCTTCTGGATTTTATATATTCTTTAAATGTTGACATTTAGATATTAATCTATAAAACTATGATTAATATTAATTTGGCTTTTTTGAAGAATTTCCTGAAAATATAAACAAAAAAAGTTTGTGGAGATTAAAATTACCACTCAGAGTTTAGCCATCGCGATGTGACTGTCATTAAAGACACATGGTAAGCCTGAGCTGTGGTAGAAGTGCAACTTCATCAGGCTGGCTGTAGCTTAGCATTCAACAAATGCTTGCAGTTGCTCTGAGATCAAAACTTCTGACTTTCCTCATTGACTTATGATAGTGACAAAAGCTAATCACTCTATTTGTCCCTCAGTTATTTGTGAACTGTCCCTGGTGTTCAATGTACTGATTCCAATTTTAGGGTTCTAGAATTACAGCTAAGAAGAGGACGTGGGAGACTTTGAGGAAAATATTTTCTGTGCAATCCCTGTCAGGAACTGAAGAGACAGGGGTCTCAAGGGTTGATGTTTCAGGAGAACTGGCCTCTCTCAGACCCACATCCCTCTTAATTCCTTTCAGATGTGGACCATTTTCCAAAGCCAGTTTTCAGTTGTCTTCCTGCTTCCCATCGTCCCCACCCCATCAGTCTCCTTTCTTGTCTCCTTCACAGCTCAGAAAGTACTCTGTCTGTTTACATTTAAGGGCTTTTTTTAAGCTATTGACCCACAGCCCTCTGCTTCCATAAATTCTCCTTCAAGTGTTTGCTCCGTAAGACAAACAACACCCCCACCAAGCCCTGAATTTACTCTCGGACTCCATTTCATTACTGATGCTGAAGATAATCAATATGAATTGGGGGCTGATGTTGGGTCAAAAAACACAATTTGCCTAAGCACACTTTACTGTTTGTCTCTGCAAAGAATCGTTAAGCATATATCCTTAAGCAATAAAGTTACAATTGTTAGAAAACGAACCTAAATGATAAACAGGAAATCTCAATAATTGCACAAGGCATGGAATATCTTCTAGACCTCCTCGTTCATATACTAATGTCAGAAGCAATCAAGGTCTATGAATAATGGATGAAGTTAAGCACAAATGGTCCAGATTTTAATCCAGTGTGCTAGAAAAGAACGTTAACATAATGGATATGGGTCAGAAAAATTGGCTGACATAGGAAATACCAGCCAGTAATATCATCCATTTCCATTTGAAGGAATTAAACTTGTACATTTTCCCAGGGTCTCCATTGTAAGTAGGTTTACCTATGTGTAGTACCATCCTACAGAATGGTACCCTTCCCCATCTGAAACCCCTAAACACATGGAAGCCTCCATTTGCTTTTATAAATATTCAAATCTACCTTCATTTATAAGACTTTTTCTAATAAAGCAAGCTACTAATCTTTTCTTAAATTCTGGCTATAGCCCATACTTCCCTATAGCAATAATTACTTTGGCTCACACAACACTGAAGCTAATCTATAGGAACAACCAGTGAGAACTGTATGAATGATGTGCATGGAAATGTGGTCTGGTGGTACAGTACCCAAATTTCCATGTGACTGTAACCAACCCAATTAGCCAGAAAATTGATGCCATGATTATCATCATCGTGGCCTATCACAGTACTAAAAACTCAGTGAGTCATGTTTCTTGGAATTTGGCTGATGTGGTACTTTTTAATTTATGTTGTTTCCAACTCAACTAACAGTTTTTCTCCCCAATAATTGGTTTTTTTCTTCTGTACAATCAAAGTGGAGGTGAGAGAGGTCAGGGAGGACAGGATGGGAAGCTTTCTGGCATCCTCCAGGGCCCCTCCCAGTCCAGGCTCAAGAGTAAAGGAAGACAAGATAGGAGAAGCACAGTTTCTCTCTAAAGCCTTGACTATTTTCATTGACATTTAAAAGAAGGTCCAGAAAACAGTTAATTTTTCTATTCCAATAGCCCATATTTAATGTGCAGCTGATCAGAATGGCCAGAGAAAGAACCAGAAAGCAACCATTTCTTCAAAAGCCCCAGATATTACTTGGATTCATTTTACTGGTCAAATAAAGTCAAGAATGAAGCTTCTTCTTCTTCTTCTTCTTCTTCTTCTTCTTCTTCTTCTTCTTCTTCTTCTTCTTCTTCTTCTGCTGCTGCTGCTTCTGCTGCTGCTTCTGCTTCTCTTCTTTCTTCTCCTCCTCCTCCTCTTCCTCCTCTTCCTCCTATTTCTCCTCCTCCTCTTCCTCCTCCTCCTCCTCCTCCTCCTCCTCCTCCTGACGTTTTGTATAGGGAAGATGACATAAAAGCAAGGGGACTGATGGAAAATGCTGTAGATTGAGACCCTCCAATCAAAAGCAATCTCTGTATTGTGAAGGATGCTACTAAATTAAGAGAGGAGGAAAGGGAGGCTTTTAAATAATATCTCTTGTCTTATCCACCATCTGAAAGATTTCTAATTAAATTTATAAAGCTACATTATAAAAATATGTTACTGGAAAGCTTTTTATATGAGCTTTATGGTATAATATTTGTTTGTTTGGAAATGCAATTGTCAAGGTAAGCATAGAAACATGCACTATTTAACCATACTGTGCCAGACAGAAAAACTTGCTTAGACTCCTTACAAGATGGTATGAACTTTCCTTTTAGACTCTACATATTTGTACATGTGTATGAAAGAGGGAGAGGACAAGAGAGAATATGCTTTAGAAAGGAATAAAAAGACCATATTAAAAATGAAACTTTTAGAGATTACCAAAAATTGTCAGATATATCCAATATGTGATTTCTGCCAAGATAAAGCAGTAACTTTAAAGTTGTTCACAGGTTTTGGTTTTGATTTGTAGTGCTATTCTACCACTCACTAAGCTATGTTGCCACACTATCAAGAAATTACTGGGGAAGCCATCATAACTTTAAACTCTTTTCAAACCCTTAAACTCTTCTTAAAACTCTATTTTACCAAAAGGAGGTCTCGGAGTAAAACAACATGTTAGGCCACATGAAAGGCATATTTAGCTATTTGTTTTATCGTTCTATATTTTTCATAGATCTAGTTTTTATTGTCTTGTTTACTAAACAAATGTGTTTTGGTCATCAATTGGACTTCGCAAGCTATTGTTTTACAAACTGGGAAGGCTGAATAAACCATTCAGGTAAAAGTCTTGTAGGGGAAAAGGGTAAATAAATCTAAAACCTATAGGACATATCTTTATTAGTTTCCTTCCTATATGTCAGATATATGTGTATGAATAAGAGGGAAGGAAAAAAGATGGAGAAGGAGGTGGTGACATCTTAGGAAGGGAGTTGACCTTTCCACAGAGTGGCCTGTCTGCATAGCTGTCTCCTATAAGAGGAAGGTAGGACTTGAAGGACAAGAGGGTCCAGAGCAGACAGATATCCAACAAAGCCTGTATCAAGCATGGATAACAGAAAGCCCAAAGGCTCTGAGGAGGAAAGTTGGCCATATTTAAATACAGAACAAAACAACAACCACAAAACCAACAACTTGGGACAGTTCAGGTTAGATCAGTGTAAGAGGGAAAATTCTCAGAGATGATTTAATCACCCCTAAATGACTCATTGGCCAAAGTCCTCATCTTGGGGGTTGGGTTGTCAACATGTGAACTGGAAGAACAGACACAAAGTATTCAGACTTTAGCAGAGATAGCATGGTTTGGGCAGAGATGACAACCATTGGGTAAGTCACCATGGGGGCTACTTCTGCAGCTTTGGGTAGGCCATGGGTAGAAATCCGTGTCTAGGTAGAGAATCTGTCTTTGAAAAGGGTAGTGAAGGACTTATCTTAAGAAACAGGGCACGTAAGAGTAGGTGGGCACTCAGGTAATAATAGTATAAGTTCTGTCTTGCTTTTCTGTCATGGATCTGACATATTAGGCTTCCCTAGCCCAGGTACAGTGTGGCCTCCTCTATGACTTGATAGAGGTCAGGGAGCTACAATGACATCAGAGGGAGGATGGAAGACGGTCATGGAAGAACGATATGGTAATGATACAGAAATGATGAAGTCTACGTTCTAAATGAAAACTACAGTTAAAGGGCTTAGGTGATTGTGATCAGAATAAAAGGGATCTTGATTGTAAAATGAAGTTTTGTTAAGTTGAGATTTTGCAGGGTTTCAGTTACTGATAATCTTGAAATGCAAATGTGACTATGAAAATGAGTGGCCCAAGAAAGAGGACAGTAAACCACACACAAAAGGAAGTCCAGAAACCAAAATGTCAGAACATCATAAGTCGTGTACATTACATAGGAAAATGAGCAAAATTTGAATAGAATCTGCATCACAGAGAATGCAGAGGAGCCTGAACTAGGATTTTCAATGAGTAAAGAATACTAGAAGAGGGGCCAAGAGACCTACGGGGTAGTGTAGCCTGACGCTATGAGAGTAACTGCTGGTGTCCTATGGGGTAGTGTAGCCTGACGCTATGAGAGTAACTGCTGGTGTCCTATGGGGTAGTGTAGCCTGATGCTATGAGAGTAACTGCTGGTGTCCTATGGGGTAGTGTAGCCTGATGCTATGAGAGTAACTGCTGGTGTTTTGTTGTAGAAGAGAAAAATGTCAGGGCCCAGTAATAACTGACCAAGAGGAAATGCAGCGTGCAGTTAGGCTACTTGATAAGAGAGGTCCAGGGGAACTAACACTTTCTCCTGTAAGAGTTTCAGTGGAATTCATCCTCATTGTAACGATTGGGTTTCAGCTAGTGCAGAGAGGTCAAAATGAAGTTTCTAGAGTGTGAGAGTGAACAGATCTGGGGTTAACTGCTATGAACCCCAGAGGGTTCTACCAAAGGCTTTCAGATCTGGGGGCTAGGACAGAACCAAGAGTGGATGAAGCTGTGATTCAGGGGAAAGAGAAGAGAGAAGGCCTAGGCTAATACAATGATGACTTACCTGCCAAAGCTCATGAACGACTTCTAGCCCAGAGCAGAGAGATGGTAGTGGTGAACCTGAGGGTGCGGGGGAGGAATGAGGGGGTCACCTATTCCATTCAGGAGTGGTGGCACAAAAGTCCTTAAGAACATGAAGAATTTTGAAGTGAGCACTTGCTTATTGAGGAGACACTTGGCCTACTGAGCAGCAGTTTGATTTGAATACACAAATGCTCTCTTGACTTGCAGCCAGCCAGGGTCTTCTGCTCTGTGGTCTCCCCTAAGAAATCTGCCTTCTATCATGTGCTTCCTTATAGAGGCCAGTGATTCCTTTCTCACCACAGGACCCTTTAGTCTCCTACGTCAGTAGAAACACTGTCATGATGATCACATCTGGCTTATCACAAATAGATAAAACTGAACAACTTCTTGCTGTACTTCCTTTTTTTTTACTGAAATAGAAGTTTATTTTAAAAAGCTATTGAAAATAAGAAGTTTCACAAGAAGATTTAGAAAAGAACAAATTTGTTTGATGGAATAATGTGTGGGAAATTTCTTTTTTGGGTTTTTTTTTTAACTTTTTTATTTAAATTTTTATTTTCTATATTCTATGTTTACATTCCAAAGGCTTTCCCCTTTCCCAGCCCCCCCACCATACGTCCCATAATTCCTCTCTCCCCCCCCCAACTATTCCCCAATCATCCCCCCCCCCAATGATTTCTCTCTTCTGGGTCTACAAAACCGGATCCAATCTTTTCAGGCCCAGGGTCCTCTCCTTTCTTCTTCTTGGGAATCATTTGACTTGCTAATTGTGCCTTGAGTATTTAGGGCTTCCTCCAGCTCCATCACACCAACTCATTTACACTACTGTATCCCCCTCCCTCTTTTTATCACCTATTTCTCTCCTTGCCCTGAGAGTAAATAACCATGAATAGATTGCCTTCTTCACTTCTAGCTTGAAGTAGTGCCCTGGCTTGTTCTGTGCATTTCCTTATCTTAGATGTTCCAAGGCTTTACTCATCCTTGGTGTGGTTCCTACACAAGTGGAAAGATGTGCTTGTCTGCTGCTGTGAGGGCTCTTCTCTCTGATGGTCTCTACTTGCACACTTGAGCTGAAAATTGCAGCCTTGACATAAATAACCCAAATGTGTTCTACCTTCCACTTGAGACAAAAACAACATTGTTTTAGAAGAGATGGTCATTCTTCATAGGTGTTGGGTGCACTACCTTCAGACAGTCAGTTTATAGGACTGAAATATGAGTTCGAATTCAATATGTAGTCTCAAACCCACTACATATAGAAAGCAAAATAGTTTTCTCTTTTGCCTTTAAAGCAGTTATTGAGTTCTCTAAAGTTAAACAAAAAAATAAAATAAAATAAAATAAAATAAAATAAAATAAAATAAAATAAAATAAAATAAAATAAAATAAAATAAAATAAAAAGAGCAATAAAATAAAAAAATAAAAAGAACGAGTATCACGATTAGTGACTTTGGCAATTGGGGTTGGTGTGAAACCTTAGATAGCTGTCTGCCCTCTTCTTTTATGGTGCAGAGGCTCTGCAGGGATCTAGAAGTGTAGCACTTCTGGGGATAAACACTGTGAGTCAATAAAGAGTTCATGGTGTCGATCAATGAGCTAACAGTTGAGTTTACTCACTATACCTGCTCTCCTGGTTTATTTTCTGACCCCAGTCCAAGGCAGGATTCAATCTTGTTACATTTCTGAATGTCTCTCAGTATGGTTGCTCACTCCTGATATGTCAGAGATAGTGTTCTATAGAGGAAAGGGTATGGATGTGGCATCTATGTTTTTTTACTTTGTTGGCGACCATATAAACAGTGCTGTGCAAGCTACAGAGTGCTTTGTGACTCTCTGTTTCTTATATGGTTGTTGTGTTTTACTGCCATGACCCGAGGGTGTGGAGCCCTTGTAAGTGGTGAACATTCAGTAAATGCAATTTAGTACTTTTCACCACCCATTCCCAAGTCTTTGCTTCAGTTTGTAACATGACTTCACATCTTTGTGTTTCTTTGTGGCCACCTTGACCATTTGTACCATCTTCTTATTTAAGTATTTGCTGCCTTAATTTCTTTCAGCCTTCTGTGTACACTGTTAGTGTCCTGGCTGGGATGAAGAGGTGGTCAGGCCCTTCTTGGGCGTTGAGGATCTGAAGGAAAGGTGGCAATGACATGGATGGCAAATCTAAATAAATTTGTATGGGCTTGATGTGAAAGATGAGATGGCAGGAGCCTGTGTATTTGGTGACCTGAAGCTTTCATAGGTCAAATGCTTAACCAATATCTAGGTACATAGGACTGACAAGGGACAAAGTCGGCACCTAATGTGCTTTCCAGAATCTGTTGATCACCTAAAATTTAGCACAATGAATTCTTTTTTGGGTGTATAATTTTTTTTTGGGTGTATAATTATTAACATGTCATTCCTTGCTGTATGATTTTATTAATCTGCCTTCCATAGCACAGAGGCAGAAACGTGTTTAAGACAATTAAAAATTGGAAAAAAAGAACATGGCTGATAAACAGTAACTAAAAAGAGGCCATTTGTTTGTTTGTTTGTTTGTTTGTTTGTTTTTACTTCTTTCCTTTGAGGCTGAAAACCAAAAGACAAGGGATTTGAAATGAATACTTTTCTCCTTTCTCCTCTCCTCTCCCTTCCTGTCCTACATTCCTTTCTCTCTCCCCCTCCCTCCCCTGCCTCCTTCCCTCCTCACATTGTGTATTGCTATTTTCCTCAGCTACCATTACATTAAAAGTCAGATTTACTAATCGCCATCTTTAAGTGATGAAATGTGTACAATTGAATGCCAAGTGGTAGACATATACTTCCAGCTCAGTTTCCTGACTGGCCCTGTCTTTTTAAAACAACTGTGTATTGGGTGTTACTAGAGAAGAGGAGAGAGAAGAGAGCACACACTGTGTGGCTGTGGCCGTGGCCGTAGCCGTGGCTGTGGCTGTGGCTGTGGCTGTGGCCGTGG
Organism: Apodemus agrarius; assembly: GCA_964023405.1. Taxonomy (NCBI): domain Eukaryota; kingdom Metazoa; phylum Chordata; class Mammalia; order Rodentia; family Muridae; genus Apodemus; species Apodemus agrarius. The sequence goes on along the minus strand of OZ030008.1, from coordinate 56,426,578 downwards.
CCGTGGCTGTGGTTGTGGCTGTGGCTGTGGCTGTGTGGTCTGGTCATTCTTTCACACTTCATCAGAGGCTTGTCTAGCTTCAGCGCACAGGGCACATTGTTCCTCTGGAGCTGGAAGAAACTGGACTGAGGATGTGATGAATTAAATCCCGTAGTAAATCGGGTGCCCCTCCTCCTTTTAATTAAGTTCATTTAAATCTAATTTCATACTTTTAGTTGAGTAAACCATCTGACTCCAGCTGTTGGATGTACTTTCTGTATTCCTGTTCTCACATAATCATACCTGTAAAAGATTTATAGCTGCAAGAGACATTCTGGAGCCTTACAGAGTCTTTTCGGCATATGCTTCATGGATGGGTGGTAACATGAGCAATTAACATCCTGAAATGTTGTTCTTGTCTCTGGAATATTTTTAATGGGATAAGTTATTTTTATTAGCTTGAACTTTAAACAAATAATCATTTTAAAGGAGACATTATCGTCAAAATAACTCAAATGAGATGGAAGGCCAATCCTCAAAGGAAATTGGTGGGAGGGAGAGGGAAAGACCAGTAAACAAACAGAGCTTTATAAGAAAAAGGCAAGCATAGTTCATGTGCCGTCTGTGGACTCTAAGTCACAATCATGTGTGTGTAGTCCACGGGTTGATGCTGACTCACAGGTAATGCGTGTGTGCAGTGAAAAGAGTTAATTAATACTAAGTCGAACGTTAATGAGAGTGCTGTGTTTGGGCTTGACTTTCAGTCATGGTGGTGTTTTTGCAGTGCTTAAGGTTGACTTGAGTCACGAGTCATGTGTATATAGTGTATATAGTGCTTAGAGCTAATGCTCAGTCATGCTGAATGTGTATTCAGAGCTACAGTGAGATATGGCCAATGTGTGTGTAGTGTTAGTCTTGGTCAAGAGGTTACAAGGGGTTTGCTCTTCGCCAATGTATTTGGAATGCCTGGGATTGACTCTGAGCCACGGGCAATGTGGGTGCAGTACTTGGGGTTGACTCTAAGTTAAGGATAGTATGTAAACAGGCTTTGGTGTTGATGTGAATTATTGAAAATGTACACATGGGGCCTAGGGTTGACACTGAATCATGAGCAATATATGTGCAAGTTTGTGACCGGCTTTGAGTCAATGGCAGTGGGTATGCAGTGTTTAGAATTGGCTCTGAGTCCGTGGGTATACAGGGCCTGGGGTTGACTCTGAATCAGGGCAGTATGTGCAGTCTGTGGGGCTGATAAAGTAAAGGGTGCTATGTGAGAGCACTGTTTGGGATAGAATCTGAGTCAAGAACAAAGTATGTGCAGGACCTAGGGTTGAGGCCAGGTCAAGGGAAGTATATGCACAGTGCTGCGTCAACCTCATAGGATGCCAGTGGGCCCCTCTCCTACTTAGGGAACAGTTCAAAGCAATGCTCAGTGATAGAACACTGCAAGGACAGAAGGTCTTAGCACAGCCTCCTTACAAACCCAAAAATGCAAGTTCTCACAGGTGAGTATATTATAACCATTTTATGGCTTTAAAACTTAGAACTCAGACTTTCGCCATTGATAAATGCCTCCTGTCAGGCATTCTTAACCAAGAAAAGGGCTGCTAGTAAATAGCTTTTCTCGTTAGAACTCCGTGAACGCTTACAATTGTTCTCTACCTGCCTCCTTGCTTCCGTAGTCAAAGCATAGCTAATAACATACTTGACAACCCACCTGGGACCTTGTCTAATGAAATCCCAAGTCCTCATCAAAGAAACATATACTACAATTAGACCTTTCAATGACATCCTAAAGAAAAACAGCAACTACAAATTCACAGAATAAAAGAATCAATTTTTTTCCTCAAGTGAAAAATTGTACTTCATGTTTTAGATATCTTATAGTCTGTCCTGATATGTAGGAAATATTCACCACTGCAGTAACAAATTAAAGTATGGATTTTTCTTCAGACTTAGGGGGCCCAGTAAGCAAACTTTAATTTTATTCTTTCACAGTCTTGTTTTTCCAGGACAAATGTGTGTGTGTGTGTGTGTGTGTGTGTGTGTGTGTATGCTTTGGGGATAAATGGCATCTAAAAACTACTAGAGTTTGCTGTTTCTGTTTCCAAGTGTTCTTGCTGTGAACAGTAAATAAAGTTAAAATAACTTAAAGCTAGCCGGGCAGTGGTGGTGCACGCCTGTAATCCCAGTACTTGGAACACAGAGGCAGGCAGATTTCTGAGTTCGAGGCCAGCCTGGTCTACAGAGTGAGTTCCAGGACAGCCAGGACTACACAGAGAAACCCTGTCTCGAAAAACCAAATAATAATAATAATAATAATAATAATAATAATAATAATAATAATATACTTTGAAACTATGCAAACACTGTCTATCCCTAATTCATAAATAAATAATACATTTTCTCCATTTCCAATACACCAAGCAATCTCAAAAGATAATTGTATATGCCAGAGAATTTTGCAACTTTACAAAATTTTAAACAACAACAACAAAAACAACAAAACAGTAAAAGGCTAGAGAAGAAACACCTGACAGGGGATAATCACAGTTGGTAAATCACTTGTTTGCTCAGTGTATCTGCTTGGCCATATGGTAAACTAGCAAAGTCCACTCAAAACATCCCATGTATAGAAGAGAACTCAGTGATCCTTTGCCAATGAACCTCACTTCTATGGAAAATTAAGAAAGCAGTATCTACCTTGAATATGTAAAAAATATTATAATATAAACAATACCAAATAGTCTATACATTCTAATTGAAGAAAACAAGCTTATTCTGAAAAAGAAAAAACATGCAACACAGAGTGATTTCTATTACTTCTACAGATATAAAGATCAAGATACAATGGATTTTATTTGAATAAAGCTTTGAACTCTCAAACCTTAGTCAAATTACAGTATATGCATTGATGATTGGTTGAAACATACACAGAGAATAAATACCCACTGATTTATGTATTGGCTGATTTACTCATCTATTCTAAATAGTTGATGTGTGAGTATTCCTCAGTGCAGACCAAGCGGTACAACAGAACGGGGGAACCCTAAAGGTAAACTCACCCCCAGAGCCTACTGACAGGAGAAGACAACAATACCTGAACAGGAAGTGCAAATCCAGTCTTGAGCATCCATATTTGGCTACTGAGATAGTGGACTCATCAGGGCTTCGGATGAAAGCAGTTAGTTCTTTTTTGTGGCTTAGCATCATCTGACCCCTTAGTGTGGCTCTCTGTGGTTTCATGATGTTCTTCATCTTCTTCTACAATTGAGAAAGTCACTAGACTTGAAAAGAAAGGACTTTATCTTGCAATTTTTCACAGAGTATGTGGACAGTCTAGGGTTAAGAAGTGATTATTTTCTTCAGTGTATGATTTGGTCTCTCTTCTGCTTCCAGCCCAGTAAGCATCTGTTCTTACTTCTAATCTGTCCTTGTTGAGAATTTTCTGGGTTTATTAGGTATCAGCAGGTATTTTATAGTAATCAGGAGGCAAAAGCCTATGAGAGACTTCTTAAAGACACTATATGAGTTAATAAATTCATGTTTTATATATTTGTACCATCTCCTGAAAGCCACTTTTACATTTTTTTGGATCCAAAACATATACACTTAGTTTTTATTTTTGTTCTTTAGCATTACTAGGGACTGTGGGCCCTTAATGCAAGAGTTATAGCAATCATTTTGTTCCATTTTGTGGGATATTGCTATCAAGCATTATCCATTTGATCAGAACCTGCCAGATTATTTACACAGAGAAAACCACCATAGGATCAGATCTAATAATCAGTATCCTGTATGAAGATACTTGGATTAACTAAATGAAAAAAATGTGGAGTATGTGAAGATATTAAATAATAATATTTAAATAGGGAGGGATAAGACATAAAGACCATTGGTGGTAAAAATTTCTTTCTTAGAATTGCTGGTTAAAACCATGGAAACAGAAGGAAATATTTGAAGATAGACTTTGATCTTTTACTAGCATTTACTTTGTTATATAAAATACATCCCCAATGTGTACTTTCCAAAGAGAACAGAAACTCAAACTATGTCTTTCTACAAAAGCACAATGTCAAATATTTCGCCCAAGAGGGTCTCAATGGTGGCAAGGACTAGCTTTGAATGTAGCCTCTAATCTTAAGAACCACAGTGATGCTGCTTCCCCTCACCTTTGTGGCAAGAATTCTAAATGTGTATAGTTTCTCCATGCCAGTTTCAAGTCATAAATCTAAAGAGATTTTCTCTTAAAAGACATAATCACCATTTTTATAATAGTGTATAAATGGTAGAAATCACACTCTTCTTTATATGTGTTAAACTATTGTAAAAGGGAATTAATAAGTCAGGTATCAAACACAATTTCAAATACCAGCAGGGTGTAATAATGCCTATTTGCATTTTCTTTGTGAAAGTGTGGAGAGATGATTCATTTTCCATGACAGCATTGTTCACTGAGCCACTGATGTGGGGAGAAAAGAGAAGGCTGTGGAGAGTAGTATTGTCCAATATTTGTGTTTCAAGTTTCAAATCTCAGGGGGTATTGGTTGATATAATAATCACTAGTTGAAAAACACACTATATTCATATATGTAGTATGCATCATATAGTCTATGGGGTCTGGAGACCTCTGTACTTATATAGAACAGCAGCATAGGAGACAGTGCATTTGGACCTGTTCTGACCTAGCATTTCTCAAGCTTCTTATACTCGTTGCATATTCTATGCACACTCTCCATATCCTATGGAACTGTGATCATGAAAAAACACTCCAACATCAAAGGACCTTTACATCCTGAATAAAAATGTATTTCAAAGACTGAGAGAAAGTGGCCCATAAACAAGGACAGAAGATACGACATCTGTCCAGTTCCACCTGGATTCAGCTAAATATACAACCTTAGAGATAACCTTGTGAGCTTGCCAGAAGGTAGAAATACTGTTACCTTCCCTACTTTAGAGATGGCTGCTGAGACAAAATTCTAGAAGATTTGGTGCTTTATAGGCCTGTTGTATTCCACAGAGTACTTTCATTCAGAGGATGTATCATTATCATTATTACTAACCCCAGATGTGTGACCCAGATACACAAGAAATTTCTTACCACTCAAGGCTCTAATAAATAATTAGGGTCTCATGTATGTAATTACCATCTGAAGATAAAGTAACTTCTTCCCTCCTCATATATCTCCTTTGTGTTTCCCTCTCTTGTTATGTTTCTCTTTGAGTCTCACTATTAACTGTATTGAATGAATGGAGAAAATGGATACCCTATCAGGATTTTACTGGGAGTGCTTTCAACGTTCCCCATTAATACATATTGTTTGTTATAGATATGTCACATGTAGCCTTTATTATGTTGAGAAATAGTCTCTCTACTCCTAGTATCTTTGAGAACTTTTGTCATGAAGGGATGTTGGATTTTGTCAATAGCTTTTTCATCATGTGCTGAGATGAACATTTATGTAATGTATTACATGTATTGATTTATATGTGTTGATCTACCCCTATATCTCTGGAATAAAGCCAGCTTGATCATAGTGGATGGTCTTTTTGATTCACTTTTAATTCAGTTCTCACCCATTTTAATGAGATTTTTTTTCATCCATGTCCATTACGGGAGATTTTTCTGTAATTATTATTTCTTTATATGGTTTTGGTATCAGGGCAATACTTTAAGTCTTGTAGTTGTGATCATTTGATTTCTATTGCTGTGGTAAGGACTATGGTCAAAAGCAACTGGGAGGAAAGGGTCTATTTGGTATCCCAATCAACGTCCATTAATGAAGAAAGCCGAGCCAGGAACTCAAGGTACAGGGCAGGGACATGGAGACAGGAACTGAAGCAAACACTGTAGGAATGCTGCTTAATAGCTTGTTCCCCAGGTAGCACATTCAGCTACTTTTTAAAATTTGTGTTCTTATATTTTTATTAGATATTTTATTTACATTTCAAATGTTATACCCTTTCCTGGTTTCCCCTCCAAAACCCCCCTATCCCATTCCTCCTCCCCCTGCTCACCAACCAGCTTCCACTTCCCTGCCCTGGCATTCCCCTCTACTGGGGCATCGAGATTTCTCAGGACCAAGGGCCTCTCCTCCTTTTGATATCCAACAAGGCCATCGTCTACTACATATGCAGCTGGAGCCATGGGTCCCTCCATGTGTACTTTTTGATTGGTGGTTTAGTCCCTGGGAGCTCTGGGGGTACTGGTTGGTTCATATTGTTGTTCCTCCTATGGGGCTACATGCTCCTTCAGCTCCTTCAGTCCTTTCTCTACCTCCTTCACTGGGGACCTTGTGTTCAGGTCAATGGTTGGATGAGAGAATCCACCTCTGTATTTGTCTGTATTTGTATCCTGAGAGGATTTGGCAGATCCTCTCAGGAGACAGCTTTAACAGGCTCCTGTCAGCAAGTGCTTGCTGGCATCCACAAAAGTGTCTGGCTTTGGTGACTGTATATGGGATGGATCCTACTTTTCTTATACAAATCATGACTACCTGGCCAGGAATTATGTTGCTGCCTACATCAATCCTTAATCAATAAAATGTAACACAGATGTGCCCACAGGCCAATCTGATAGAGACATTTTTTAATTGAAGTTCCCTTTTTCAGGATGACCATGGATCTATCATAATCAGCACAGCAACACCCCTTTCTGTTTATGGTATAGTTTCAAAAGCATCAGTGTCTGTTCTTAAAAGATCTGCTGTGATCCCATCTCATCTTGATCTAGATTTTTTTTAAAAAATTAGAACTAAAATAAATAACACCTTAATCTTATTACTTGTTAAAGATCTAATTAAATTGTTTATCTCATCTTGATTTAATTTTGGTAATTAATATATATGTAGAAATTGGTCTATTTCTTTGAAAATTTTTTTAATTTAGTGAGATATACTAATGACATATAGAATTTTAAGGTAAGTTCTAATGATTTTCTGAATTTCATTGGCATATATTATACTGTCTCTATTTTGCCTCCAAGTTTACTAATTTTCCTCTTTTTCTTTAGATGAGCTTAGCTGGGGAATTGCTGACTTTGTGTTTTCAAAGAATCAATTTTGTTTCATTCATTCTTTGTGTGTTCCTATTTTAATTTCTTTAATTCTGTCTTTATTTTTAACTGTTCATTTCCTTCTACATATTTTAACTTTGCTTATTCATTCTTGTCTGAGAAAGCCTTCCCCATGTGTCATTCCTTATTCAAGATGCCTCTGACTTTTCAATGTAATTGGCCACAGCTGTGATTCCCTCTGAGGACTTCTCTCATGACAGTCCCATGGTCTTGTGTTTTCATTTTTATTAGACTCTATTCTTTAAAAATGTTTTCTTGGTGTCTTAGATGCCATTAATCACCCAACAGTGTGTTCCTTATTCTTCTTGAGTTGATGTATGTTCTTTAGTTTCTCTTGCTAGATTCCTCATTTTATCTCATTGTGATCAGAGAAGATGTAAGTGGTCATTTCACCAAGTCTCTCTTTACCAATACTTTCTCTGTGTATTATTATGTTGTCTATGTTTTTAAAATCCCATGAGCTAAGAAGCCTATGTATTCTTGGTGTTTGAGTGGGTTCTTTTGCTAATTCTTAAGTCCATTTGATCTACAATGTCTCTTTGATATTTCTCTGTGTTTTTTCCTGTTTGTTTGTATAAATCAAAGTTTTATAATTATTGGTTAAAATAGAATATGTTTCACATTATTATGGTCTTGGTCTTGACCTGTATATTTGTATATGATTGTTTTTGTTTTATGAAAGTGACTCCCTGTAAATATGAATGTAATCATATTCAGTGAAATTGTTAAATACTGCAATGATCTCTTGGTCAGCTATATCGTTAATCAGTATGAAGCCAACTTTGTGTCTTCTGATTAATTTTTGTTTGAAGCATTTGTCATGTATTACAATAGCTATGCCTCCCTCTTTCTTCTTTCCATTTACTTGGATACCCTTTTTCCTATCACATAACCATATGGCCTCCACTATAGTTGATGTTGTTGCATTTCTTGGATACAACAAATAGATAAATCTTGTTTTGTTATCCAGTATGCTACATTGTGTCTTTTTATTAGAAAATTGAAAATATTAATATTCAGGTTGTTATTTAAACAATATGTCAAACATTGTTATTTTGTTGACTTTGTTGTGTTTGGTGTTTTCCTGTTTCTCATTTGCTTAACTCCTGTTATAGCATAGATTTTTATTTGCTATAACCTTGTAGTTTTGTTTATTTTTCTCTTCAGGCCAAAGGATTATTTTAAGTGTGTTCTGTAAATCTGGGCTCATGCTCATTAGTTCCTTTAGCCTCCTTTTATCATTGAAAGGTTTTTTTTCTCTAAATTATTGTGGATAGTTTTGCTAGGTATAGTATTATAGATTACATTTGCCCTTCAGAATTTGAAATATACCGCTACAAATCATCTCAAATTTTAAAGTTTCTATTAGAATATTATTATTTTTAAGGGACGGTCTTTATATGTGACTTGGTGTTTCTCTTACAGTGTTCAATATATGTTCTGCATTTTTAGTGTTTCAACTGTACTATGACATGTAAGATTCTTTCCTTGTCTTTTCTCTTGATATTTTGAATACCTCCTATACATAGATGGGCATCACTTTTCTATATTTGGAACATTTTCTGCTACAGTTTTACTTATAAGGCTTTGGTGTAAAATTATCCTCTTTTTTTCTATGTAGATACATAGATTTAATATTTTATAGTAAAATACACTGTAAATATTCTTTTCCTACATTCTTATAAATATCTTCTTATCTGTGTCTGAATACTTTCATTCCTCTACCGTAACTTGAAAACTTGATATTCTGTTTTCCTTTTCAACTACTCTATTTGTGAGGCTTCCAATTAAGCTTTTTATTTCATACACTAAAATATTAATTTCTAGTATTTTGGTTGTTTTTTTTTCAATATTTCCATTTTTATTACATTAAACTGTATATCCTGTTTTACTCTCATTTTCACTCTGAGCATTTTGTGTTCTCTCAGCATTCATTCTAGAGTTTGTGTCATCTGGGATGTATTTGAGCATAGTTATGATCATTCCCTTGAAGTCTTCATCTCAGATTTCATCCAATTCGTTCTCAATTAAGCCATTACTGTTGGATTAATCATCTTTAGAGAAATCATGTTGCCTTGATTTTCCTGTTTTCTTCAGTTTTTGATGTTGGGATTTGAATTGTCCAGTTAGTTCATTGGTTGGGCTCTTTAAAATGACTTTTATTCTTTCAGGGAAAGTTTTCGCATCATTCAGAATAACAAGGTTACAGTATTGATTTACTCTTCTAGAGTTTAAGGCACCCAGCTCACTCTCTGTCACCCTTCTAAGAGTATAATATATTTACATGATAATCATTAGTAATGCACAGGCCTACTATGAAGAGGTAGTAATAGTCAAATAGAAACACTTTGCCCCTTAAATACTTATTATTGCAGGAAACAAGTGAATGCTAATAACACAGTGAACACTAATATATTAGTAAATATGAGTGGAAAGAAAAACACCAGAGTAAAACTAACATTTAACAATGGGTCAATGGAGGAAAAAGTAGAAAAGCAAAGCAAACAGAGGGCAGAAACTATGGGACCAGATAATGTAGATGAGTTATTTTAGGATAGATATTGGAAGAAAAGAAGAGGTAAAGAAATATATTCATATAATCTAAAAAGTGCCTCAGATCTCAGGAGCCTGAGATATGGAGGATGGACTCTGTACTTTTCTCATGCTCCATTTTCAAAAGCTTCCTATTTTTGACAGACACCAGCTTTTCTTTTTTCTTTTTTTTTAGACACCAGCTTTTCTTATAGCTCTTTTCCAACTCCTCCCCCCCCCAGTTATTTTTCCTCTGGAATTGTATAAGACTTTGCATGTTCATCATATTCACCTGAAGTTCAGTGGACTTGGTTTTATTCATTTTCATTGTGTGCTGTAAGTACTTAGTCAACACAAATGTTTTACATGAATGTGTGAATAGACAAGAGAATGGAAGGGAAATGGGATATTTCCAGAGAAACATGGCATTTTCTTGCTAAGAATAAAGAGAGTACTGATGAATGAAACTTCCCATAGAAAGTGTGTAATTCTAGGACACTTCTTACTTTTGGTTTCCATTGCTATGGTAAAACACCATGACCAAAATGCAACTTGTGGCAGAAAGGGCATATTTAACATGATAGTATTTAGTTTGTTGTCTTAGTTAGGGTTTCTATGGCTGTGAAAAGACACCATAACCATGGCGACTTTCATAATAAAACATTTCATTGGTTCTGGCTAAGAGCTCAGAGGTTTAGTTATTACCATCATGGTACACACAAGCAGTCATGGTATTAGAGAAAAATTGCTGAGAGTTCTATAATTGAATTAACAGGCAGCAATAAGAAAGTGAGATGCTTGGCCTGGCTTAAATATCAGAGACCTCACAGCCTAACCTCCAGTGACACACTTCTTCCAAAAGCCACATCTACTCCAACAAGACTACACCTCCTAATAGTTCCATTCCCTATGGGCCCATGGGAATGAATTTTTCATTCAAACCACCACATTCAGTCAGAGCAAGAACTCAAATCAAGAATACAGAGTTAAGAACTGATGCACAGACATGGAGGATTAAAACTTACTGACTTGCTCCTTATGGCTTGCTCAGCTGCTTTCTCAAAGCACTAAGAACCACAGGGCTGGGCCCTCTCCCACCAATCATGAATCAAGAAAACATCCTACAGACTTTCCTACAGACCAAACTTACAGAGAAATGTTCTAAATCAATATTCTTTCTTCTCAAATGACCCTAACTTATGACAAGTTTATATAAAAGTAACCAGAACCCTAGACCTCTGAAATAAAGTAGAATGTATGTAGTAATGATACAGTGAAGATATAGTTCCAGTGTTATCACCAGAATTCATACTGGCTAGTGCCTGGGTCTGCTGTTTCCTCTCTTTGTGAACAAATTTTTTGAGTTTTCTTATATTGTGAGAGTCTCTCTTTTTTACATTCTTATGGAAGTCTAGGTTTTGGAAATTAGTAAAGTGTTATATATTGAAATAGTGTTGTTACTGCATATGGAGGTGGAATAGAACTCCAAGATATTATAAAATGAATATGCAATCTAGCCAGTACTTCAAAAGCATGTTATGAATTGCTAGCAGAGCTTCTATTTGACTTCATTTGAAACATCTTGAGCATATGGTATTATGAATCTACTGCATATCTGCTGGTAAGGCAATAGAATACTAATAAAGTTGTGCATTGGCCATAAGCACATGGCTGTTCAGGAAACAGCTGTCTGGGAAAGAACATACTGGCACAGAACAAAATGCATTTTCTGCTGAATTGACTTCTGGTGTCCTGTGTGGCCAATACCTGTCCTGACAAAGTCCTCATAAGTAAACGGGTTCAACATTGTTGTTGTATTTTAATATTTTAAAAAGTTATGCCTGTTTTTGTCATATGGGTTCAGAAGTTTTCATAATTTGTTACCAATTCCATCAACCTTCCTAAGTGACTAGAAAGTACAGTCTGGGAACTCATGGGTAGCTGTGGGGTTAGGTGTGCTGTTTTTCTACTTTTTGCATATTAAATGATGTAACATAGACAGTGTCTTCCATGTTGATCTGGAACTCCTTTGCAACATTGAGACCATAGAGTATGTATCTAAAATATGAGGTTCCTGTGTGTGTTCTAACCTTATTTAGCCATTCCCTTGGATGTCCTGAGTTCCACACTTTTCTCAGAGTGAGAGAGTAGAAAAAGAATGTGCTAGCCACTATTAGGTTTAGACATTAAATATTTACCCCGCCTTCCTTGTCATTTTACTCTATTCTCCAAAGAATAGCATCATCCTTGGGCTACACTATTTTCTCTCTTAAAAAGAAGAAACACTTGATATTTTTAGGAAAGGGGAGGGAACTCACATGCTGCCTGGATGGCCATCTTTACTTTCCTGGTAACTGCCAAACCTCATACTTCTTGGTATGTGTTTGCTTGTTATCTGTAATCATCTAAAATATGGTTCAGTTTGACATCTCATTAAGATTTGGTCTTGTCTAGAAAAATAGTTTGTTTCATTCCAGAATGAAATATGTATTTTGTTTATTAAACTAAGCATAAGGGTAGAAGCATAGAGTCACAGAAGGGTTCCTGTGAGGTGAGTTCCTACTTTGAGAAGGTAGATGACTGAGCTTCATGCAAATGCTAAGGCAGAGTACAGAGGTGGGAAAGGTGGACTGCTCACTGAGAAAGTGCATATGTATCTTGATATCATGATGGGCTCTCTTGGCCTCATTACTAGCTAGCACCTTTCAGGTTCTTGGAAAGATCTCAAAGTTGTGTAAACAAATGGTAAGGTATGAAGACAGCTAAAGAGGACTGGAAGCTTATATAGTATATGTTCTACTTGTTTGCTCTCTGTCAAAGTGCAGCAGTAATTAAAGCATAGAAAAGCCAAGGATGCCATCTTACACAGAGCTTGTCAAGATTCTTAGTTCAAAGGCTCCTGTCCCTTCAACCTCACTATAACCCTGTCATGTCATCAGTGAGCACTGTGGGACATTGAGGTGTAATGATATCTTTTAGGAGCAGGCAGTGTTTCTGGGGAAAGCCAATGTTTCAGGCCAGCAAAACTCTACTGAACAGGGGTCCACCATTGAGTCCACAATAGCCAATCAATCTCCTATGGTGGCAACTTCTACAGGCATTAAAGAACCAATGAATTTAGACTGATTACACTCTCTTTGGAACTCACAATTTGACATTTTCACCACCTTGGCTGAAGTATATTTTTACTTCAATGTTTAGAGAGAACACAGTGATACTTGTATTTATGGCCTCTAATTTGAGATATGACTATGTCTGAGTATATTATAGTTCAATTCTTTTGTTACATTTTGTCCTGTATGGGTCCCTAGTATTGAATTCAGATAATCAGGCATGAAGGTAGAAATCTCTGCCAGTTTAAAGCATATCATCATCCCTGTAGTGTAATCCATAAGATCCTTCATTAAAATAATTGATTGTTCAGTCAGAGTTTTACCATACAGTTGAATTTTATTATAATTATATTTATTATATTAGCTCAAGCTCAATAAAATAATTAGCATAGTAAGAGACACACAATATATTTCAAAGAACACCCTTAAAATTACCATTTCTAAGTATAAAACTTGGGCATCATACCACAGTCTGCTTTCCTTCAAATATTTATCCCACCCGAAGTGGTTTTTAAATCAAGTCTCTGTCCCTTGGACAGAATATAATTTTCTATCTGTAGTTCTTTCCAACAGTCAGCTGACTTACATCTTCCCATCATGATCTCAAAGTGCTCTTAACCACATTATTCTAGTTGGCAAGGAAGGAAGTGTGATGAGAGGTAGAACTGACGGTACCAGGAACACTTTGCTATGATTGCCCTGTGATGTCCAGCATGTATGTGGGAGCGAGTCATGCTGGTCTCAATTACAAGGCCTCCCCCCACACAAAAAGATGTTTTTCTCTGTGATATGGTTGACTCTCCTGTTTATTTTCATGCATAAAAGAAACACACAGATTAGCTATAGATACAATTCAGCTGAAGACACCTCTGCCATTCAAGACAGGTTGCAAGCTATCAAACATATGAGCTTTTCTGTTGAAACAAAGCTAATAATTAGAACTAAGCCTTTACTTGCTTATCTTCTACGTATGCACAGACTTTAACACATTTTAAGACTTCTTCAATGTATGCAAAGTCTCACTGGCTCATTTGTACCCTCAGAAATAACCAGCCCAATCACCAGAAGCAATCCACATACTTGGCAATGTATGAGTTGTTTTCTCCTTTAAAATGAAGGGCTCAAATTCACAAAATCACTCATGAACACAAAAGAGCCAGGAGCACTTTCAGACACAGTGATAACCTTGTTGTCAACAACTGAGAGGAGAGCCACCGTCTGCCTCATGGACTACATGGGCCGATACTCATAAGTCCAGTCTTTCCCAACACAGAAAGGAAAGAAGGATACTTTCCCCATTTATAAATGTGATTTATAAATGTGAAGCAATATAAATAACTGAAGAGCAATTTAAGTCTAAACTAGCAAAATACAAAGTATTAGAAAAGTATGTTTTGTCGGGCGGTGGTGGCACACGCCTTTAATCCTAGCACTTGGGAGGCAGAGGCAGGCGGATTTCTGAGTTCGAGGCCAGCCTGGTCTACAAAGTGAGTTCCAGGACAGCCAGAGCTACACAGAGAAACCCTGTCTCAAAAAACCAAAACAACAACAACAACAAAAACCCAAAAAACAAAAAAAGAAAAAGAAAGGTATGTTTTTCATTTACTTTCTTTCTTCTTTCTTCTGCGTCTCCTTCTCCTTCTCCTTCTCCTTCTCCTTCTCCTTCTCCTTCTCCTCCTCCTCCTCCTCCTCCTCCTCCTCCTCCTCCTCCTCCTCCTCCTCCTCCTCCTCCTCCTCCTTCTCATCCTCATTCTCATTCTCATTCTTCAGGTTTTTCATGATATGGTTTCAATGGGAAACCTTGGGTGTCCTAGAACTCACTCTGAAGACCAAGCTGACCTTGAACTCACAGAGATACAATTGTCTTTGCCTACAGAATGCTAAGATTAAAAGGGTGAATGGGAATGGCCACCACCCATCTATGCCTTCTTATTAAATGCTAACAGTATTTTTTTTGATTCATTGTTCTTGTCTCTCCAGTTAAATATATTCTCCCTTTCCCTCTCCCCCTTCTCACACACTCTCTCTCTCTCTTTCTCCCTCTCTTCCCCTCTCTTTTTCTTTTTAATTCCAGCCTCCCCTCTCCCTTCCTCTCCATACACACTTGTTTTTGCTTCTATACACAGTCACATAATAAGTGAGTGAATTTCTAAAGAGGGGAAAAAGAAAAACATGGGGAGATGAAGTACCTTGCTTTACAATCTGTGAAGGAGTATCAAAGGTCAACACACAGCACAGTCACATAACCACACTAGATGAACAAACATTTGTAACACTAACCATTCCAAATTATCCCTTTGTTTGGCTATTCTTGGGGAAAACTGCTGTACTTTCCAAAATAAGATGATAGAGGAGCTCAGAAGAGCTGAAAATCTGATTGGCCAAATGTAAGTAAGTTATCTGTTTTGATGAAAAGTAGAAATTGTCAAAATGTAGTTTTAAAATCAAGAAATCAACTAAATCAGTGATTCATCATAACTGTATTTTCATATCTTGAATGAGCAAAATGAGTCATCTCTCATTTCTGAGAGAATTGGTCCGATGATTGTAAAACACACAAAAAATAGACTGATTACACAAAAATATATAGTTTGTGCTGCATACTCCACAAAGTGCTAAGGAACAGTAGTATATTGCCGTATATAAGCTGTGAATAAGCTACAGCTATAATTAACAATATAATAAATGCTACTTCCCCCCCCAGATACTCATACTTCCTTCTTAATTACACTCAGTCTCTCTTGCTAAGCTTCCTGGATGGATAGTGCAATCCTGAGCTGAGTCTAGTGGCCATGGCTCAAACCACTGGCATGCTGATAAGGATGCTTTATCTATCACATGAGACCACTGTCCAAGGACTCATCCATTAAACATGTGCTATTATAAAACACAGCTAATCACCATAGATCATTGTGTGATAACAGCAATGAAATACTCAAGGGACAGTTTAGTGACTTGTTGTTGTTGTTGTTGTTGTTGTTGTTGTTGTTTTTATACTTCATAGACTGTTAGACATAGTTTTGGTTCTTTTCACTTTGTAGTCTGTCCTTGGCAGAACAGGGAGCTATCATGTCACAGTGCACATGTGCAAGTCAGAGGGCAACCTCAAGTGTCAGTTCTCACCTTCCACTTTGAGGCTGGGTCTCTCCATCTTCCTCTGCATGCAGCAAGCTTCTGAGCTTTCAGACCTCCATCTGATGCCAGTGTACCTAGAAGTATGCTGGGATTTCAGACACTCACAGCAGTTCCCAGCTTTGATGTGGGTTCTAGGGAACCTTCTTCTTGCTTATGTGGCACCTACCACAGAGCCATGACCCTGTCCCTTTATTAACATTTTATTAACCAGTCAGCATCACTAGATAAAATAGTGACTTTTTTTTCTGAAAATATTAGTAGACTTTAGATTTTTAAACAAAGTATAATGCAGTTCTTTGGATTGGCACCATTGTTTTTGTTTTTACATACTATCATTTGCTTTGTTTTACAGAAACATTTATCTATCTGATATTACAGTTCATTATTTTATAGATGACACATTCTTGGTTGGATTTTAGTTGAAATTAGTGATTTAGAAAGTTCATCTCACTGAAAGCTCTGAAGAGTGAAAGGTGTACAGACTTGAAAGCACTTTATCAAATCCTGAAACGCCAGCATACTTCCTTGTATCTTTGTAAAGCATAGCGAGGTAAACACAGCATGGCTGTGCGTTCAGAATCAATTTAATTATGTGGAAGAGATGAAGAAAAAGTAGTCCTTATTACTGTGAGTGTCGTGCTGCATATTAAGTTACTACTCACTTTGCTCCATTCCAACTCTAGCAGAGTCAGCTGATATGGATGTGGTGATAGAAGTGTCAGGATGAAAGACATAATTGAGATATGAGAACAATGCAGATATAAAGCAATAAGTTCTAAGTTAAGAGGGCAGGTGTGGGGGCTGGAGACATGGCTCAAGGGTTAAGAACACTGACTGCTCTTCTAGAGGTCTCAAGTTCAATTCCCAGCAACCACATGATGGCTCACAACCATCTGAAATGGAATCCAATGCCCTCTTCTGGTGTGTCTGAAGACAGCTACTCATATACATTTATAAAGAAAAAAAGGAAAAAGAAAAGAAAAAAGAAAAAAAGGGCAGTGATGTTAATTTAAGATGGGTGGGGGGGGCAAAATAAAATCAAGCAGAATGATTAGGTTTGGGGGGCAGGGTCCAGAAAGAAAAATATCACAAAATAATTCTGTGTTTTGAATCGAGGTGAAAGATACAGGGGACAGGCACTGAAGAAAGTTTGAAGCAGTTTGAGGATACAGTTTCAGTCTTGTCAAAACGAGTTTGGAATGACCCATAGGCTGCAGGAGACAGGAGCCTCATATAGCTATATCTTGAGAGGTTCTGCCAGAGCCTGACATGCAGAGGTGGATGCTTGCAGCCAACCATTGGACTGATCACAGGGTCCCCAATGGAGGAGTTAGAAAAGGACTGAAGGAGCTGAAGGGGTTTGCAGCCCCATGGGGAGAACAACAATATCAACCAACCAGAGCTCCCAGGGTTTAAACCACCAACCAAGGAGTACACATGGAGGAACCCATGGCTCCAGACATTTATGTAGCAGAGGTTGGCCCTGTCTCTCAGGCATCAATGGGAGAAGAGACCCTTGGTGTGTGAAGGCACCATGCCCCAGTATAGGGGAATGAGAGGGCAGGGAGGCGGGAGTGGTGGGTGGGTGCACACTCTCATAGAAGCAGGGGAATGGGGATGGGAAAGGGAATAACATTTGAAATGTAAATAAATAAAGTTTCCAATAACTTTTTTTAAAGACTGCATAGGAAGCACTGGTTGGTCTAAGAGCTCATGTGATTCAGATAAAACCTTTCTTCTCCTCCCCCTGCATCTGTCTGTTTCTTCTTGCTGTATGCCATCCTGGCAAGTTCATGCTATTTTTCTTGTTATATCCCAGTTGATGTTACATACATAAACAAGACATTTTTTTCTTCTCCATCTTTAGAAAGATGTACTGTAGGCAGATCATAGACTGTCAGACTAGAGCAACTGCATGAGTCAAGCCTGTGTTTGATCCAACTTTGTACCCTGCACACCATATAAATAATGTCTGGACCATAGAAGCTGCTCCATAAATGGATGGTGTGTTGTCCCACAAGGCATAGCCCCCTCAGAATCCTGTGAGGGGCCACTCACTCAGCCAAAACCAGCCCACAGATGAGACCTCCTTCACAAGAAGTGTGTTTATGTCTGTGTGTTCTTTGCAAGAAACAGACAAGATTGGAAGAAAAGGGCTTCCTTTAACCTTTCAGAGGGACTAAGAAACCACACTTATACTCCCTCTCTCTCTCTCTCTCTCTCTCTCTCTCTCTCTCTCTCTCTCTCTCTCACACACACACACACACACACACACACACACACACACCTCTTTATTTTCTTTCTGAAGGAAAATAACAAATGTTAAAAAACAGTGAATCGATTCATAGATTCATCAAATTTATAGATTCAGCCAGATTTGAAACTTAATTATGTTGGAAACATCACACTAGATTCAGGTTTTAGTTCCTTTCTATATTTTGACTTAAGCATTAGATTTCCTGGCTGGTAGTGGCTGGTGGGGAAGCTGGGCTTCTCTTGGAAGACCATTTTCCTGAATGAAGAAGAAAATGTAATCAACAGTCCATAATTTCTACAAGATAGCAAGTGTAGGAGGAAGTCAATGTGTGACCCATGTATCCTTATCATTATTCCTCACTGCTTCAACTATTAGCAGCAAAATATGCTGTCTGGTCACCCTTTACCATTCTCTATGATGATCATGGCTTTACAGAGAAGCTGGTACCTCACTCCCCTGTCTCTGGTACTATATAGTCTTGAATCACCTTGGATGACACTCTCAGCTGCATATGTAAGGCTGGCCATGTATAGTTTCTGTCTGTCAGGTCTAGGCTCATTTCCTCCTGAGTTTTGGCTAAGGGTAGGCCAAAGCGCC
The DNA here is from genome assembly GCA_964023405.1 of Apodemus agrarius. Lineage (NCBI taxonomy): Eukaryota > Metazoa > Chordata > Mammalia > Rodentia > Muridae > Apodemus > Apodemus agrarius. The sequence goes on along the minus strand of OZ030008.1, from coordinate 56,407,887 downwards.
TGCATGCTGGAAGCTCAGAACACTAAATCTGTTGGGATTTACTCTAATCTGTCATTGGAGAGATGCAAGATTTATTCCAAGCTCTTTTTGAGCAGAGGCACTACAGACTGGTCCCAGCAGATCTGACAGTCATTGATAATTGAGAGGAGGCTTTAAAGTAGTGATCAATGGACTTCTGTGTGCTTTTTAATGAAAAGTCATATTTTACATCACCAAGGCCTTAATTTCTTGTGTGTTTCATTTTAATTTTCTTTCTTTAAAAATAGCAGGATCTAGAGTGGTGGCTCAGCTTTTGGGAGGGCCTGTTGTCTTTCCAGATAGCTCAAACTGAAGTCCTAGCACCCATGTCAGATGGGTCACAATGGCCTAAAATTCCCATTACTATTCATACTCCCTTCTCCTCCACTCTCCTCCTCTCTCTTCTCCTCCCCTCCACTCTCCTTCTCTCTCCTGTTTCTTCCCCTCTCCTCTCCTCTCCTCTTCTCTGCCCTTCTCCCTCCCCCTTCCCTTTCTGCCTCCAGCTGGTCCCTTCTCTCTGCTTTGTGCCTGCATTTCAAGGCATGGGCTTTCAGCATTCAGTTCCTGCCATACCTCCATGCTTCCTTCTTGTTTTTTTTTTTTTTAAATTCTTATCCATCTGGAACTATACACACCAATAAACTCTCCAGTAAATTGCTTTGCTCATGGTGTTTTATCTCATTAAGAGAAAAGTAAGTAGTATTCTGGCTCCTTCTTCTGGCCTCCATTGGTACCTACATTCCAGTACACACACACACACACACACACACACACACACACAGAGAGAGAGAGAGAGAGAGAGAGAGAGAGAGAGAGAGAGAGAGAGAGAGAATTGTAAAATATCAACAACAAACTGAGAAAGACACATGCTTGTGATTCATGTCTCAGCTTCCCATTAGCTTTCCATCTTTATAGAGGTAATAGGATAAGTTCTTATCTATGATAAAAATGTGGCATGAGCCACTTGGAGGCTGAGGAAGGAAGAGAAAGAGAAATAGAATGGAGACTTGACCAATGTGGATCTTTGTGGCTGGTTACCTTGTCACTGTTAGCCCTTTCTGACTAATACAGATGTCATTTGTAAAGCTTTAATGGACTGTAAGTGACTAGTGACTAATGTGAACTTGAAATGCTTATCTAAAATGGAAATTAATCATGTTGAATCTCATGAAGTAAAAGATGGCTGTGGAAAGAATGATCACCTGGTCCCCATTAGTGAGAGTTTGGCTGTGTGTCCCCCTCTAGCAAACTGACAAAAAGATTCCATTGCTCACCCCAAAGATAGAGTGCCAGTGTTGATGAACATCAGTAGTTACCAGTCATCTACAGAGTGTCAACACCTTTGCCAAATGCTCAACCCCAGTGTGACTTGGGATATGTTATGTAAATTTCTCTCTGAACACTTGTTAAAATACTATAAATCCCATTTCTTCATCCTGAATCATTTTCTACCCAGAGCAATCTGAAAGTAGCAAAACAACCAAGTACTGTCTCATTCAACCTGAAAAGCGAAGTGAGGCCTCCTATTAGATACCGAGGTCAGATAAAGGCTGGCTCCTAACACTGTCATTCCCTCTTAAGGGACCTGATGTCAAGAGTCCTTCACAACCTGGATTTGCCTGAGTCAGAGTCTGTGCAATAAGAATCTGCTAATTTACTATAATTGCACATTTATCTTTCCTAGAAGTGAGATGGAAGTCAAAACGTTAGCCTAGTTTTTCTTCTAAGAAACACTCCTTATCTATCCCTTCTTCCTTTCCTCCTGTCATTTAAAATATCATAAACAACCCTCCATAAATGTCATGTCCTTTGGCCCTTTCACAGAAAGGCTCCTCCCTTGGTGACCTCCTTGTACTTACAGTTCTATTCCGAATAAATGAAATGGGCAGATGCCTGGAAGAGCCTTCCTCTTCCAGGACTCCTGTATATGACGGTAATTTTTGATTGTGTGAAATGAATTCTTTGACTTCACTTGCTCAAAGCGAAGTATCCACATACTCAGATGTAAACATTTGGAATTCCCCACTCATCTTTCTTTTGTCACATCTTATCTACTGGAAGGCTCAATCTTCTCTACATCATGGAAAAGCCAGAAAGGATGTGTATTTGGATGTGAGGGGAGGATGGGGAGGAGTTGGGGGAAGGAAAACCATAATCAGAATAAATTATATGGAAATAACTATTTTCAATTTAAAAAGAATATATCCTGAACCCTTAGGAGATCCTGATGGCTTAAAAGTGGTTTAAAAGGAAGAAAAGAAAAGAAGGAGGGAGGAATTGCTATTGTAATACATGACAAATGCTTCAAACAAAAATTAATCAGAAGACATAAAGGTGGCTTCATACTGATTAACGCTATATCATGCCTTCTTTTCTTTTCTTCCTTTTAAACCACTTTTAAGGCACCAGGATCTCCTAAGTTATCTGTGTTCTCCATGATCCCCTAGAGTCTGTCCACTCAGAAGCCAGGGTGATTTTCTAAAATCTAAGTCAGATTATGTCACCCCTTCAAACATCCTATGGTAGAGTATCAACTCACACACAGAAAATGTCCAAATCCTGGTAACAGGTACTTAGTGTATTCCACATTGTACTGTGTGTTTCTACTGTACCTTGAGAGATTACAATCTTAAAAACTTACCCTCTGCCTAAAATCTCCCACTCACTTTATTACTACATTTATACTGACCATGCTGTTTCTCACACCTACAAAACATATACCTGGGCCAAGTCCTTTGCACTTACAGTTTTGCAGCCTCTGTCTTGCCACATGAATATTTTCCTCATTCCTTTCAAGTATATTAAAAAACAAAACCAAACAAAAAAAACTAGCTCTGGAGATCTGCCATGACCTTTGTCTTTGCCCTCACTCTGGATATCCCTAATTCTCTGTATCCAGTCAATTCATGTATTGTTAGCTTAACCTTCTATAATGTAAACGCCATTCAGGAGAAGTTTCTTGCTAATCTGGCACACTATTCCTCTCTAACACACAGAATTGTATCCATTAAACAATAGACATACTATAAGATAGTTTTTGATAAAGAAGCTCAGAAAACACCTTGCAAACAATAAATTGAGTTTCAAGGTGACATTTCAATGAGAAACAGAGAGAAATAAAATGAAATTACTTAGATACCAAATTAAAGACAGAAACCGAACTTTCATCTTGAGACTCAAGCTTTAGTAAGATTTTAACTTCTGTGACATGAAAAGGGTGGATCCCCTTTTATTCTCTACATGTTATAATTAAAGTCTTGTGCTGGTTAATGTAGGCAAATGCTCAGAAAATTACTTCATTGGTGATGTTTTAATTTGTAATCAAACAATAGCTACAAATCTAAAAGTGAATAGATTTTGTATATACTTAAATGTTGATGAGATAGATCAAACCCACGATATTTTAAAACTATATAAAATTAATGTTCTCTGTATTACTACAAATCAGATCTAAATCTAACAGTCTTTAATGGCAAGCTACCCAAACTTCTGTTTGCATAGGCACTGGAAACAAATGCAATAGTTCTGCCTAAGCTGTTCTACTGGAATTGTGGATATGTGGACTCTTCTTTACAGAGAGATTACACTATGAATCCTTGGTGCTGATATAATCTGTACAATATCCTCTTTGCCATTGTGTGTCTGTATCACTGGCTTTTCTAAGTGGGATTTTTCATCCCTTTTGAAAAAAGAGCTGAGTAGATCATATCCATACTGTGATGGTATTCTAGGGACCAGATTCTTTATATTTAATTTATTTCCTATCAGGTTAGAGGCCAAGTTAAGCAGACAGTAAAAATCAGTGGTAGGTTTAAGTCTACATGCATTTAAACCAACCAGTCTCTCACCAGAATATTCCTAAAATTCTTGCCAGAGGATCACAATTGCCAAGAGAAAGTCGAATACAAAGGAGATAGTTGTTTCATCCAAGAAAGGATTCAGTCAGTAATAAAACAAAGGGAAAAATACAAGACATCCAAGATAGAGCCTCAAGTGACAGGAAATTTAGTCTCCAGCATGTTGGAGCAAGTCTTTATGATGCATCTGGGGAGGTGCAAAAAGGCAAGTGGCTCACACAGGGGGGCCAAACTTGGAAGAACAAAGGGATATAGAAAGCAAGAAGGCAGAGAACACATTGGGGGAGATGTATGTCTTTTAGAGATTGGGGGAAGACAGTGGCTTTAGAAACAGGGAAGGAATGTATGGAAGACATACAGAAGAGGAATGTAATGACTTGGCAGAATAAAGAAACAAGTTAATACAGCCTTCCCAGGAGTCAGGTCAGAGAGAGCCCACAGAGTATAGTTATCAGCAATAAAGCCAAACAAAAACGACAGGCAAGTGGCTGTTTGTAGCAAGTTGGACATCAGGAGTTTGTAATGATCTTGGTGCTGGCTGTATTTCACTTACTATTGGCAAGAAATCAGTGTGACAACAGGCCAGAGTCGGTGAGAAATATTGACCTGAGGATTGTGCTGGGATGTATACATGCAAGTATGTATTGAGTGGGATCTTGAGAGTTGGTTGGAAAGAAACAGCTCTGAGAAAAATACCACACAACCTTTGGAAGAGAATGATCTCTTATGCCTGATGAATGGCCATTTTGTAAGAGTTAACTTCAGCTGACATCAACCTAGAAAGTAGGGTACAATAGTTCTGAAGACAAAAGCCCTTGGAGACAGTGGTAAATGATGTTTGACCAATACTGCATGTAGAGTCTTCAGGATGGTAAGCCCAGAAGGCGGGGACATCAGGATGATTTAGAATATTTGGATTCAGAAGCTTTAACTCACAAAAAGAAGACCAGAGAATAAAATTAGAATTGTCATTACTGTTCACGGAACCTGCCGGGGTCCACGGCTAGCAGCCATCGTTCTAATTCTTTCCTGACCTTCAGCAGACCAAGCACTGCACTGACCTGCTTGCCATTGCTTTGTGTGCAATTTGCTTCTTCTCTTTTCCTTTGCAATGCCACCACGCCCCTGACACTCTGCCTGACGCCTTTTCATAGCAGCCTTGGGAGATTAATCTTCAATACTGTCCTTTTGGGTACCTACTTTGCATAATTTTATTTTTATCTCTTTACCATCCTTAGTTCTTCTTTTGTATGTATGAATTGTGTCACCTCTGTAGATCACATGTCCCTCCAGAAGGTATGGCTAGGTGCTAAGAAGTCATTTGTAACCCATACACGCAACAGTTTTCATCTTATGACTGGCGTTTAATAAAAGAAGCATCTGGAAAAGCAAGAAACAGAAGAGCAAATAACGTTGAAAAGAAACTAAAGCTAGCAAAAACGTCAGAAGCAAGAAGTGTATGGTTTACATTGGGAGGGAGAAAACAAACAAGGTGTACTGAGAAGAGACCAGATGAAATGTTTCTGTCACAGCATGCACCATGAACGATGTGTTAACTGCTATAGAGGAATGTAGACACAATGTCATTTATATAATAGCTCAATATACCATTTGTCTTTTAAATGTTTATGGGCAGAAGTTTCAAAGCACACAGCTGTCTTTTCAACCATAGATAGTGCATGATTTTTGGCAACAGCGGATCCCAACTGACTCAGAAAAACTGGCCTTAGAAGATTCTATATACCTAAGTGTTTTAGGAATCAGAGCCAATAGGTTTTATTTTTTAATGAGGTTTATTTGAATATGTTCCAAACCACAATATATTTGAATATCTGTTCACAGGAAACATTTCAATCCAAAAAGTAAAATGGAGAAAGCACTTGTAGCCTGCCCAGTGCTGACTCCCATATGGTTCTTTAGGTTGGGATGGAAGGAGGATGCGTGGGACTTCTATCTCCACACTGCAAGGTCACTTGGAACACAACATTGCTAAATGTATTATTGATATTATTATAACGCTGATGATTTCTATGTTTTAAACTCACAAATTATGAATACTTTCCCCATACAAGCACAATTTCTCACATTATAAAAGCAACTAAAAGCCACCCTAACTTCACTCAGTGTATTTTAATTAAAGTAGATACTGCAGGAGTTTTTAGTGAGTGGTATACTGTATCATTATACACTGACAACATTTCTATTAAGACTTGTTTTCAATATTTTTATTAGATATTTTCTTTATTTACATATCAAATGTAAGACTCTTGAAATCTATCATTCAGATGGTGTGCATTAACTTCTCTAAGTAACTGTTTCCAAGGCTGTGACCTACATGTTGATCTTGGAGACATTTTAAGTCTAATATTTCTTCTTTACCAGTCTGCTGTATAGCTTTTCCTGGGAAGACATGACAGAACATCTACTTGTCTCAGAGAGGACACTAATAGCAGATCCAAAGCTTGCTTAATGAAGCAGTAAGCTTACACAGTTTCTTTATAAAAGTGTGGTAAGGAATTACTTACAAGAACATGGATGACTCAGAACTCCTGGGTCACTAAAAAGCTGACCACAGCCTAAGTCATGGCATCCAAAGACTGCATTCCCAAAGTACTGTACCAGACTGAAGCAACTATGCAGGTAGAGAAGATTACCATCTATATAGATTGTGGGTAGGGACCCTGTAAATCTTCTATGTTTCAGGAACTTCCTGACCCTTGTAAATTTTATTTTCCAAGTCTCTGCTGTCTCTTGAGAAAGAGATGCTTCAAATTCAAAGGAAATAGCTACACAATAAGTTCCCTGCATATGAGAGGCCTGGGCTAAGATGTCACATAAGAAGGATAACTTCCCATAAGTGGCATAGACATGGACAGCCTCTTTTGTCTGCAGGTAGAAAAGGCTTTATCCCTATTTCCTCTGCTTAGAAGAAAGAAGTGGCTGGAGATCCTGGGTCCTGACCCCTGCTTTCTGTCAGCAGCTGGCCATATACCTGTGTCATTCAGTCTCTACATGTCTTTCTTTTTACTTGGATTTATTTATGTATCGAATGTAAGTAACCAGGTGTGTCACCAATCATGTCAAATGAGGTTGGGGCTAGCTAGCCCTCCTTCACTGTAACTTTAAAAATTAACAGCTGTGGAAATGCTTCTCCTAGCTTAATAGGCACAGTTTAGGCCTGTGGTCAGCTTTGCATGTCTCAGCAGCAGCAGCCAGGTTAGAAATGCCAGGAAGAGAGGTAACTTTGCCTCAAACATTCTAGGTTAGCCTTCTCTTCAGAGGCACCATGACAGTCACCATTTCTTGGTTTTGATTGTCTGCCCAGAAGAGGCTTTGCTGTGACATAGAGGAAATCCTGCCGCTGTGCTCTAAACCCCTTAAATCTCTGTGAATCCAAACAGACTAGAGTTATTATTTGTTGTCCCCATCCCTCTAAGCTGTAGGTGTGGGTACCAAATAGCATTTTCCAGAAGGGAAAAAAAAAGGCATGCTAATCCTTCTTCAACCAGGAGCAGACTCCGATTATTACCAAAGAGTACACTGACTAGGAAATTAGCCTCCATCACCAGAGATAACAGGAAACATTTCTAACTCAGCCAGTGAAAGTGATTGCTGATCACATGGGGTGTGAGGATAGAAGTGCCACCTTGTGACAGATGGCATTTTCCAAAGATAGCAGCACAACATCTCCCATCCTGACACTGCTCTCCTGCACTCTCGGCCCGATGTCCCTCCCCTTAGAACTTGGTGTTATTGTAGAGGCTGTCAGCCAACAGAGAATGCTAAAACAGACTTTTGAGGCTAGGTTTTAAAATACAATATAGCTTCTACTTGCTTGTTCAGAGTTCATCTTGGGAAATCCTTGGCTACCCTGTAAGGACTCTGACTGCTCTGAAGCTTCCATGGTGCAAGGAAGCCAAACCCAGCCCATGTGGAGTGAACAAATAGCGGCACCAAACTGCAAGTCCACAGTGCAGTGCCCAGGTGTGTAGCACCTGCTGTCCCACCTGGCTGCAGCCAGAGCCACTGGCTAAACTCCTCTCAGATCACTGACTCTCAGGTAGCAGACAGATAATCACATGATTACATTGAAGTCACACGTTTGGCTGTGGCTTTTTATATAGTCGTGGCTAACTGAAGTATATTTTTAAAAAAGTATCCACATAAATTCTTATATAATACATTTAGCAAGATGTTTCAGCATGATATGATCCCAAGACATTAGCAACTTTGCAAGTTCTTCAACTTTGTGGTAATAAGGAGCTGTGTTCTCATGGCGGGGAGTTTTGGGAAATTGGTCAGTTATGACCACCAGCCATGGGACATTGTCTTCGTAGGGTGCTTGTTACAAATATCTCACCACTTTTCAGTAAATTAGAGACGGGTGTTATCAAAAAGGGTGACGAATGAACAAATGACCGAGAGGACAGCAGTGCTGTCTCTGGGATATGAGATGTAGCTTATGGGCTATGGACATGAGCACTTCATCAAGATTCTTTGTCGTCTGCATGTTAGCATCAGCCACAGCCCATGGAGTGGGCTGCACCCATCGTAAGTGCTACTGAATGTGTCCTTGTCCTTCTCCACAGCAGCATATCCCTGTTTCATTCATTCATGAGAAGCATAACAGAGCTTCTTCCAGGGGCCAGCAATGAATTCACGGTTCTGATGCTCCCGGGAGATAGGGGCGCAGAGCACCAGGGTGGATGCTGGGCGCAAAGAAGTGAATATGAAAACTGACTTGGAGTTTTGGGTCGGCTGGTCTTCTTCAGCTAGGCCCAGGCAATGCCTTTGAATATGGGATGAATATCCTCAGACGGGAGCCTGGCTGCATCCTCAGTCTTTTGAATCCTGGCATTGGAAATACTCATTTCCCACCCCATGTGGGAAGTACCACCTAAATGACCTGGTCTATTTGATTTATTTAGAAAAAAAAAAGTCCTAAGTTGCTAAAGGTCAGATTAAATTCCAATTCTTATTTCATATTTTAAAATGTCATTTAAATGCTTACATTGTTGTTATATTGTCCTTGTGTAAAGATGGCTTTGTTAAGATACCTGGGGGGTGTGCAGTTTGGTCTTCATGTGGTTCCCCTAACACCTGGACTGGGGATGTCTCTGATTCTGTTGCCTGCCATTGAATCCTCCTCCTGGACCAGGACTGCCTGGTTGGGCCTCAGTGGGAGAGGAGGTGCTTAGTCCTGCTGGGCCTAGATGTCCCAGGATAGGGTGGTACCCTAGGGTGTTTCCCTTTCTCCTCAGAGAAAGGGTGGAGATAATTGGGTGAGGAATTTGTAAGGTCTGGAGTGGGAGGAGAGGAGGTAGGAGGACTGCAAGGGAATGTAATGTGAATTTAAAAATAAATTCCGCGCGGCTGGAGAGATGGCTCAGTGCTTAAGAGCACCAACTGCTCTTCCAAACGTCCTGAGTTCAATTCCCAGCAAGCACATAGTGGCTCACAACCATCTGAAATGGGATCCGATGCCCTCTTCTGGTGTCTGTGAAGATAGCAACAGTGTACTCATATACATTAAGGAAAGAGAGAGAGGGGGGTGGGGAGGGAATGGGAAAGGAGAGGAGGGGAGGGTAAGGGAGGGGAGGGGAGGAGAGCAGAGGAGAGGAGAGGAGAGGAGAGGAGAGGAGAGGAGAGGAGAGGAGAGGAGAGGAGAGGAGAGGAGAGGAGAGGAGAGGAGAGGAGAGGAGAGGAGAGGAGAGGAGAGGAAAAAATGGTATCGGGTGGAAAATTATGAAGTAAACAAGTAGAGCATGGGTGTTTGTTCATAGTGACAAGACAAGGGCTTTCTGTCAATCCTGTCTGTGCAGGTCCTAACCCAGAGTGTGTTCACACACTGGTGACTAGGGTATACACGGTTCATACTCTACACTTACTGGTTGGTGTAGCATTCTCTTGTTCCTAATTTTAGCTGCCGCTGGATTGCTCTGCTTCTTACCTGTTCCAGGGCCTTCTCTTTCTGTCCGGTGTCTCTACTCCCTTTGGTATGAGGAGCTCTTTCTGGCTTTTTAATTTTTACCGATCTGGTTCAGTTTTCAACTCTGAAAGAAAAAAAAAAAAGCATAAAACAACCAGATGGCATTTCAGAAGTCAAGGCATGCCCTCCTCCCCCTCATCATATGCTCATGCACTCCAGTTAAGCTCCATATATGTGACAAATATCACCACTTTCAAAGGTCACATTCACAGGGTGAGATGACTAGCCCCTGACGGCTAAATCAGCCCCATGCTGCTCCACAGAACAGGCGTGGGAGGTGGGTTAGACTCGAAGGTGCTCGGGTCAGGAAAACAGGGCGCAGTGACCACCTCCCTCCCTACTGGGGAAACTGCGGGATCTTATAGAGAAGAGGAGAAGCAACTGTGGCGGGCAGGGGAGCTTGCGTGCCAATATCTTTCTGTTCTTGCCCCTGGATGGCCAGGCCTGCTGCTCTGCTTCTCACTGGCAGCATGCCCACAGCTCCCCTCTCTGCATGCTGAATGGGGTGGCACTGGTCACTAACCAGAAAGGAAGTGACTTGTTTATGCAGAAAAGGGCCACTAGCCTTTGGGGTCCCAGTCTGCCCACAGTGGCTTTCAGTGGGATTATCTGTTCCTCACAAGTCCCAGAAACATCCCAAAAATATTTGCCATAGTGTCCATGTTCTTCTGTTCTGGGATTGCTTTAGGTTGACAGTGTATGTATACAATTCAACTCCTAAGTTAAAGAGGCAGATGATGCAAAGGGTGGTGACTCATCTGTGTACAAGCTCCAGGCCCACAGGGAGCTGGCCTTAGGTTGCACATAGCAATTATCAGTAAGCGCAAGGTGCTTGCCTTTCTCTTCAATGTTATCTTTATAAAAAGTCTGCTTCCCTTAGCTTGAAATCACAGGTGTTTCCTTCAGAAAGAAAACACCCCGAGACCCAGGTAGCACATGATGACCCCTCCCTCCCTCATTCTCTTCCTCCCTGCCTCCCTCGCTCTCTCCCTCCCTCCCTCCCCATCACATTATAAGCAGCATCCTGCATGTGTGCACAGCAGATAGCAGCATGCGGCCAGGAATTTTTGAGCTTTGGTCAGCACAGTGATAGATAGGAGTTCAACAAGACAAGTCCATTCTACAATACACTTCCTCCTTAAATCTCCCATCATCCCTATTTATAAAGAGAATGCAGTCCAGGAATCTCAGCATGGCACAAGATCTTTCCTGCTTCAAGCCTGGTCTTGTTCTTCGGTGCAATCCCCAGATAAACACCCCGCCACAGCCATGCTGAGCCTCACAAACTTCCCATTCGGCCCCATCACTGGGCAGGTTCTCTCTCCACCCTCTCACGTGCTAGCACACTGTCAGTGGTTCCCTTGAAAGCCATCAAATATGATTGATTCTTCACAACCTCTACTAAACATGGCACACAACTAGCAGTATACGTGGCTATTGTTCTGAATTGATACTTTTAGCACCTGTAAATGACTGTGAAAAAACTTGTGGGAGGCAGGGGCGCCTATTCTTTCTTGACTGCTGAAATGATCTGTGGTCTCAAGAAAGCCCTACTTGACCCGTTGATGAGTTAGTGACCTGGGAACTTAGCTAAGCGGGTCACCTCGCACCCATGTTTTTCAAGCCATGAGGAATACGTCCTCTTCCAAAATAAAGTTACACCCAGTACTGTCTTGTCAGAATGAGGGTGGATTGCCAAGGAAGCAGCCCTTAAGAAACCAGGAATCCTCCTGCTCCATCACTGCTAGGCTGATTTGCCTTCATCACATCTACCCTCTGTTGAGCTGTGTGCCTTTATCACATCTCCCCTCTGTTGAGCTGTGTGTCTCTTATCATCATGGCCCTCACTCACTGTGTCACCAGCCCTGGGCTTTGTTCATGCCAACTCGGTACTCTTACTCTCCATATGACCTGGGCTCAGCCACTCTGGAACAGGCCACAGACAGCATATCTGCTGTGGGACCCATGTGGTCTCTTCAGCACAACCTCACTAGATTTGGGGAACGGGTTGTTCACTCCTAAGCACTGTAGATGGGCAATGCTTTGAGCAGGTAGCCCTCAGAGGAGGAAGGCCTAACCCATGACTTGTTCTCCAGCCTGGCAGGGAGATGGAACTATTTAAAAATGACTGGAGAAATGGATGGTTTTGTTAAGAGGTCTTGCTGTTCTTGGGCCTGATTGCTGTGAGAATGAACTGAAGACCCTGGATACTGAGTCTTGTACAGAGTGGAAACCATACAAAGACAAGCAAATGGGGTTAAGGTAAGCATCCTGCTCCAGAGTTTGCAAATTTACACAAGCATCCTCGCTGCGAAGGGCTCAGTCTGCTCCGTCGAAGTGTCCCGAACTGAGCATCATCTTTCCATAAGGGCCAGCTGTGCTGTCTACTTCTCCTGTCAGAGCTTCATGCCAAGGGCTGTAGAGACCGACTTCATCCTTCCCTGGGGTCAGGGCACACCGGGAACCTATTCTGTCACTTATCACAGCCACTATGTCACTGTCAAAGAAAATCCCCAACATGCACTACGGTGGCTGCAAGCTTCAATGCTCTCTGTGAACATTCTAAAAGAATTCTCTGGAGTAAAATGTATCCTGGTCAGGACCTAAGAGATATGTGGACTTCTCTAGTTTGGCTCACTTCTTCAGATCTAGAAATAATTCTAATTTACAGAGTTATAGCGAAAATATTAGCACCTTTATCCATGTCATACTTAAAACTAAACCATAGGTTAAATTTTACCAATATTCTCAATATATGTCACTTAAGAGTTGAAAAATAAATATAACATGATGGAGGTGACTTACTCCTGGTGGTGTACATCTATAATAAAAAATATTGGTGTTGTTGGATGAGGTAGGTACACATGTAAACCTAGCACTTGAGGAACTGAGGTAGAAAGAATGAATTCCAGGCTAGCATGTGTAACATAACAAAACAAAAAATGCTGTGGGTACACGTGCTCTGAGACGCAATGATGTGACCAGAAAGGGATTGTGGGAGCCAGTGGAATGGCTGCATTCAGCAGCCAGCATCTAAAATCAGGGCCTGTGTTCTACGCAGAATTGTGGGAAGGTTTCTTTTCACAGATTGCTTTGAACCCGACTGACCCAGTTCTGGCGATTATGTTGCCATTTATGGGCTGGCATGTGAGCAACTGTACTGCATTATTTATGAGAATAAACAAAGTATCCCATGCCACCTCCCACACACCTTGTGTGTATAAAGAATGAGGGCTTGCATCCTATGTGGAATCTAAGCATCCCTCCCCATTGCTGACAGTGTCTTGTTACCATCCCTGATTAGATACTCTGGACTATCAGGGAAATGGCATGAATTTTTTAGCAGACTGAACACATGCAATGTAACAGGGCATGCTCTTTCCAAAGGAGTTATTACAAGGCTCTTTATTTGGTGTAAGAAAATCCCTGAATACATATTTATAGTATGTATTAGAAGTCTATAAATGCATATTTAGAGGACAAGTTGTGGGCTTAGCTGTCCCAGGGTACTTATTTTTAAATGTTACTAAGAATTAGAAAAATTCCAAGACATATTAGGGTCTTCACAAGTACATAGCCAGTGAGAATCATTTTAAGAAGCAGCTGACCTTTACTATACCGGGAATGATTTAGCACCTTTTAAATTGTCCCTTAAAAAATAGGATTAGAAATGAAGCAAACAGAACGAGTCGGAGGCTCATTGCACAAGCCAACGATTTCTCGCTTTGAAAGCATTATAGTAAACCAGATAATCCCAGCTAAAATAATCCAAAACATCCCATTATTAATTCCTGTGCTCCTTTCTCTGCGCAGATAATGGAAGAGAAATTGCTTCTGTCCTTGTACTGGTTCAAGACAAATTTATTTTGCTTACTGGTTTATGGTAAATGATATTGAGTATAGTGTTTTTCAGGATAATGGCGCCTGCCATGCTTCTGGATGCTTCTGCAGCTTTAGCAAATTGGTGGCAGTGTTTGCTGCTGTGGTCACTAAGGCACAGAACTGTCTCCTGAACACCATGGGAGAGTAGACTAGACTGCAAGGGGGACAGTTTTGAAGAAGGTAGTCTCTCTCAGACAGTGGCACCTTCTGTCATCTTACATTTTTGGTCACTTCTCAGTTTGTTGGTTTTTACATACAGGATATTCCAAATATGTATTCCTAGGAATGGGTGACCTCAAGCACACAGCATGGTGAATTTTAATCATAAAAGAAACTGAGTAGTGTGAGGCCGAAGATTGTAGAATCTTCTCATTTTTAAGACAGACATACTGGAGATAGCCACAGAGAGAGGTTTGTGACTTTCTCTAGATCATAGCTATGGCCATGGGGAAAGTTATGATCCAAGAAGTCCCTGACCAGTTCGCTTCTTCTCCAAGATCTATGTCATTGCTTCAAAACTGTCACGTGTCACTCAACCCTGTCCAAAATTTCCTCAGAACCTATATCCATCTGCAAAAAAAGTTGAAAACCTCAACCTCCACAAGGAAAGGTCAGTGTGCTTAAGGGAGCACTGAGTGCACTGTTGGAGAGATGATAACATCAGGCTGAGAGCAGACACCTGAGTGCTGCCTGGGTCCATCCACACAGTGTGTGTCATCCCTGCCTGGTCAGTAAAGGGTAGGTCAGGCATAGAAAAATGTACAAATTATGCCAAGAATTTCACCCTTAATTCCTGGGACGATCTAGGGCCCCTTGGAACAGTTTCCACAGTTCCCTTTAGCTCCTCACATTGGAGACACATTTATGTGTTGATGTGCATGCAGGAGATAATTATAGAGTCTGGTCCAGACTCTAGCTTTTCAAGAATAGAGTAGAGTGTCATGTTCACTCACACGTATGAGAAATGGATGGGTCCCGGAGAATTGTGAAGTGGGGAAGGAGAGGGAGATCACAAGAGGCAGTCCACGGTTTCCTTTCTCACATACCTGGCTCATATTCCCTCCTTTATCTAACATTGTGTTGGGAATTACCACCTGGAATTCTAGCAACTGCAGACTTGAACACCTCACCTTAGGCACCTTTGTCTTAACTGAACTAAATCTATTTTATTGATTTTCATTCTGAGGCATATTTTAGAGATATTTACCTTTTGTTTTTACTGTTAATAAAAGTTTCAATCCAGTCTACTCTAGAACATGTTTGAGTCTCTGCTCCTTTGTGTTTGTCAACAATAAAAGCTGGCATTTATTAGGCAGCAGCATAAGCATTTGACATTACTAACTTAGTGTTGTTGTTTTTTTACAGTTCTAATGACCAGCTTGCTTGTTTTAGCTGACTTTTAATGCTCTCACTGTTTTTTAGGTTATCACCATGCTTTCTTTCATAACTCATTTTTAAGAAGAAGGAAAAACAGGCAAGGTGGCTCAGTAGATAAACGTGCTTGGTGCTCATTCTGATGGCCTGGGACGAACCTCTTGAGTCCATGGTAAAAGGTGAAATCTAAGTCCCAAAGTTGTCTTCTGTCCACATGTGTGGAGAAACATGAGACACATGACCACTTGTTTTACACACACACATACACACACACACACACACACACACACACACACACACATAGAATTTTGTGGGGTTTTTTAATTTAAAAATGATAAGCAAGTTTCCCAGCACAAAATTTCCTGAAATATTATCTTTCCCTGTTTTAAGGCTGATGTGATTTTTAAAAGAAGTCTGCGCTTCTTCACCTTTGTTCAGAAATCTAAAATAGCACCAATGTTTGCCAAGCAGGAAAGAAAAATATTAGAAGAAAATTTAATTTCCAAGTTCCCAAAAGGTCATGTAGTGCCAAATGAGGAAGATAAATTTAATTAATTTATTTTAAATAAAAATGACTTGCATGCCCTTTTTTTGAAAAACAAAAACAAAAAAGGGGATGTATTTTAAATAAAAGTGACAATTTCTTTCACATAAGAACAGATAATAAAAAAGTAAATCAAAAAGGCTAAGCTCCACGTTGTAACGCACAGTGAGTCTGTAGACGTTATGATAATGGTGGGCCAAAAGGTACAAATCAGCTATTAAAATGTCTGTGTTTGTTATGTCCACAAAGCTCTATGTCCTACTGGGAGGAAAGATCTGGGAATCTTAGTTAGGATCCATCTACGTTTCATGTTCAGGAAAGAGTTCAATTTTAAGTAACAACACATCTACAAGTTCCAAGTTTTAGTCCATGAACTAAAACAAAAAAGCTCGGTCCTCAGAGATGCCGAATCAAATGTCACTGGTTTGATCTGTTTCAAAACATCTTACTTTTCTACTGTGAAGCACTTCTAACAGTTCTTTTCAAAAAAGATGACAGAGAAGGGGAAACAAGAGTTCACAGAGCTCTCATCCTGCAGCCAGCACCTCTGAGGTGCCAGAGATGGGTCTGAAATTACTGCAGATGGAGTAGAAGGCAGAAGGACAAGCAACCGCCATTCACACACAAGATGGGAGCCCTGAGATTGATAAGGCTCAGCCTCTAATAATGCCCCTCGGTGGTCATGAGGCCTCACCTATCAGTGACTGCAGCTGCAAGAGGCCATGGTGCTAAGGAATGAGCTAGCGACTGCCCTCATGTTCCAACGTGTGCTGCAGATGGGGAAGACTGGGTTAAAGGAGTATGCTGTGTTAGGTACTCAGGGAGCATTCATGGGGACTGGAGTATATACACCAGGCTTGATGCTGGTAAGATCCAAATAGGAATCAAAGAATTCTGAGAGTTTAGAGTGCACCTAGACGGATGGCCTCTTTTCGGTATGAGTTCTGAGCCATTACTGACTCTCCAAAACATTGTCCTCACCTCTCGAGGCGTGCTTTATTTTCCCAGGTAATTTCAAACTTGTTATTTTGATGTTACTTCATTTTATTCTTCTGATATAAGAATCTGTTGTTATTCTATAACTATGTATTTAAAACCTTTTGCTGAGTATGTTTCTAAGATGACAGATTTCTCTCCTTGAGGACTGCTAAAGATTGACACAATGTCATCTTTGTAGCAAGAAAGAAATGACCTATCTTGAGATGGGGTCTTGAGTTAGAAGCACTTAACCCACTGGGACAGAAGGATCCTCACAGAGTCTTACACGCACGTGTGCGCACACACACACACACACACACACACACACAGAGAGAGAGAGAGAGAGAGAGAGAGAGAGAGAGAGAGAGAGAGAGAGAGAGAGAATGCATACAAACACAATATACAGAGAGACAGACAGAGAAAGATATACACACACCTTCTGATCATAAGGTATATCAATTTCTATAGGACAGAATTTTTATTTTTCTTCAAACACTAATAGAACAGACTTTTTCTGGATTTCTTTAGGTCCTGGAAGGTCTTCTTTGAACTATCCTTGCTTTTCCTTTGTGCTGTATAGGGAGGCGTGAGAGTGAGTGGTCTGACCCCAGAGTCAGAATATCTGTTTGAATCTTATGTATGCAAGTTATTAGCTGTGTGACACTGTACATGCTGCCCAGTTTCTGTGAACGTTCTTGTCCCATTCTGTAAGATAAAAGTTGATAACAGTCTGGGAATGGTAAAAACAGTTGAACGGTGGCCTGTGCCTGGCAGGTGGAGGTACAAAAATATAGCATTACCAATCACCTTGATTAGAATGACACAATTAGAGTCGGATGCTAGAGGTGGTGCAGGTTAGCAGGATGTCGTTAGCAAAGGGTGACAGGAGTGGCTGCAGCAGTTGGATCACTGTGAAGGGACAACTGAGCAGGCAGTTTGTCCTTTTAATCCCAAGGCCTGTGACATAACCCTAGAATGAAAAACTATTTGATTCAATGGTTAAAACTCTGTGGCGAGTCAGAGATTCATTTACCCATGCTTTGGATATTCCTTAAAACTAACCTTTACATTCAAAAGATTATTGGAAAAAAGCTGCATTTCCATATTGCTCTAATGCACTTGCCCAGAGTGTTCACAACACTGTTACATCAACTAAGTGATGGATTAGAAGTAACAGCACATTGTGGGGGCCTTGTTGGTCCCCACATTAGCTCTTCGTCGCTGTTTCAAATAATGCCTGATGCTAGAAACACAGGGTAGTTCCTGCAAGAGGTGAACACTTACCTGGGGATCTGAAGATCTGAAGATCAAAACCAGATACAGCAATGGCCCCTCCATTTTCAGAACCCTTTGCATTTGTCCGTACTGTTCCCTCCATGATGCTTTGACATGGATAACTAATAAGAACTCTGAAGATGAGAAAGGGAATGACTCCCATGGAAAACAGACACATTAGCTGGTTAATTTAGCTTAAATTCAGGAATTCTCAATTGCCCAGGTAGCTTCTAAGTCCCAGGTAGAGAACATGGTAATAGATGTTCAGAGACGAGAATTTTCATGAAATTTTCCAATGAGAGGACCTTTGTGTTGTGTGAATTAGATTATCCCAAATGACTTTCTTTTTGCATTCTGACAATGTTGATTATTAGAGGCTAATGCTATTGTCTTTTGGGGATAGTGTGTTCTCTGATTCTTCACTTGTTCCTCATATTCCTTAGGAAATTACTAAGAGTGACCATCTGTAGATAGTAGCTAGTACTGTAAAACAAGATATTAGGAAGCAACAAATCCTATGAATTTGACTTAAGCTGCAAGTGAGGACAAGGGGCATATGAAACAGTGTTTCCTTCTTTCCTATCATAATATTTTTATTAATTATGTATTACTTATTATTATTAATATATTTATTGATTGTTTTTTTGGAATTTCCCATAATGCACCCAATCATACTCACTTCCCAGTCCTCCTGGATCTGCCACCTACCACCATGCTTGTGACCACCCCTCCAAAGCAAAACAAAAGCACAAGTCCAGTTTGTGTTATCCACATACACACTGGAGCATAGTCAAGCTCCCAGTGGCCAGCCCCTTAAAAAATGAGTACTTCTCTACCCCTGCACCCCCAGATGCTCTGTATTGTGGAGAGCTATACTTCCACATTATTATCACAACTTTTTGCATGTTTTTTCTTCTAATAATTAAAATGTTTTTATTCATTTTACATCTTGATCACAGACCCCCCCTCCTCTCTTCTTAGTCCCCACTCTCGCAAACCCCTCCCTTTCTCAGAGAAGGGGAGCTCCCTTGAGTACCACCCTACTCTGGGACATGTAGTCCCAGAAGGACTAGGCATATCCTCTCTCACTGAGGCCCAACCAGGCAGTCTAGGAGGGGAACAGAGACTGAGACAACACCTGTTCCACTTCCTAGGGGACCCAAATGACAACCAAGTTGCACATTTGCCAAAAATATGTAGGGGCTTAGGTCTAACTCCTGCATGTTTCCTGGTTGATGCCTCTGTGGGTCCCAGGTTAGTTGACTGGGTAGGTCTTCTTAAGGTGTCCTTGACCCCTCCAGTTTTCTCTCTTCTATCATCCACTCTTCCGCAATACTCCCAGAGCTCTGCCTGATGTTTGCCTGTGGGTTTCTGCATTATCACAATTTTCAAGAATTCTCTTAGATGGCGTCCTGCCTAGGCTATTACTTCAGTGGGATAGGAGTTATCACAGGAACCTTCTATGTCTCGCTTTCTCAACTGTGAGTCTGCAGTCATCAATATCACTGAAAAAGTAGCTTCCTTTACATCCAATGGGAGCACAGATTATGAACTTCCACATGGTTTCTAGTGACAGCAAGGACCACAGACATCCATGTTTTTTTAACGTGAGGTCTATCTGCCTGCTTGATAGTCCTTTACAGACTGGTGAGTTGGGAACTTAGCTAGAAATCAAATTTATCTTTACTGTTAGTAAATTCAAATTGAAATTTAATATTCTTTCAACTGTGAATAGAGATTCCAATCTCAAAAACATTAGTAATTCTTGTGATTTTTGTCACTAAGAGAAGTTGCAAATATTTTCATATCACATAAAGCTGTTGGTGAATACCTGTAAATGTAATTTATACTCAGTGTTGCTCTAAAGCTTGGTAATTATAACACTGCCACTAGAACTTTTGCATTTAAGAAAAGAATCACATATTATTCTAATGTGATGACATTTTAAATATTTTTGGTTTTTCTGTATGTTATCCATATCCTTTTTAGCCTGTGCATTCACTACATGGATTTAATAGCAATATTCTGTGAAGAGTCTATAGAGGTACCAAACTTCCAATAATGACCAAGACAAAAGAAACAAAATAATTGTTTGCTTCCACTTTACAGAGAAAGGGCCAGATATTCTGTACCTATTCTCCCTTCACACGGTCAACAAATGCCAGAAAAGCATACACAAAACAACAATTTAAGATATTAGACAAAGACAATGCAAGAAAATCTGAGCTTCCAAAGAGAAAACAAGAAACAGATGAGTTGAGTCTGTGATTGTCTCAGCTTCTCACTACATGAGTAGAAAAGCAATCAATTCTCATATTATCACAGCATTTCCTGGCACTTGGGAAATGGATCTTAGAAATCAAGGATCCCCAAATGGCTAGAGTTTGTGAAGCAGAGAAAAAGAGAGAGAAAAGAGAAAGGGAGAAGAGAGGGAGAGAGCTATTTGGTATTTCAAGTAGTCATCATACATGTAAAGAAATCATTTATATCTTGAGGAAGAACCAGGAACTGGAAAAACTATCACAAGACTTCACAGGGGGCTCTGGTAATTAGTTCTTTTAGGCAAAAGTAGAAAATATTTGTAAAACAGGAGGCATTGAATAAAAATGGAGAACTATATTGTCTAGGAAGCAGACAAAAATGAGTCTGAAAAACTGTTCCAGTCCCCAAAAACAAAGCATACAGGTAAATATCGAAAACCTTTCCTAATAATTTATTTCCATTTCAGAATATAACTTAAACATATTAAAAAGGATACAAATATTCCCAATATATGAATTTCAAATATTAAACATATAATAAAAATTATTCACATATGCAAAGTAGCATGAAAATACAACCATTTTCAGAAGAAAAAAGAAGTCAATGTAGAGGAAATGTATCTCAATACAATTAAAATTGTTATAAGTGAGGAATGACAGCACATACTTTTAATGTCAGAACTCAGAAGGCAGAGGCAAACAGATCTCTGAGCTTGAGACCAGCTTGTCTACATAACAAGTTATAGGCCAGCCAGGTCTACAAAGTAAGACTCTGTCTTACACATAAGAAAAAGAGGAGGAAGAAGAGGAAGAGGAGTAGGAGGAGAAGGAGGAAGAGAAGGGGATAATGAAGAGAAAAAGGAGCTTTCATGCAAGGAACTGTCACCAACATTATACTAAATGAGTAAACATTTTCAATAAAATTTGCATTGCAACATAGTATTCAAAAATCAGTACAGCAAACAGATTAGAAAAAGTAAACATGTTATGAATAGGGAAAACAGATGAGGCTCTACTTAAAAGAACCTACCGATTCCTCCAGAACACTCTTAGATAAGTAGTTTTGACAAAATAGCAGACTATGAAATCAATATACAGAAATCAGTACTTTTTCCATGCACCAATAACAAATTAGAAAAAATCTCCCACTCATTTTATCTTCAAAAAAATTTACCTAGAAATAAGCCTTACCAAAGGAGTTGAAAGACTTCTATAATAGAAGGTATAAGATGCTGAAAAGTCAAAGAGATTGAAGAAGGCACTTGAGGAAGGAAAGAATTCTCACGTTCCTGAGTTGATAGAATTGATACTGTGGAAAAGGTCATATTCCCAAACATAATCTATAAACTCAATGTAAACACTGTCAAAATTTCAATGACATTCTTCATAAAATCAGAAAAAGCACCCCTAAAATTCAAATGGAAACATGAAAGATACCAAATAAAGCAACCCCAGGCATAAATAAACTGTGCTGAAGACATCACAATACCTGACTTCAAACTGTAATACAGAGCCATAGTGACAGCAGCAGCATGGTGAGAGTACAAAAGCAGAAGACCCAGAAATAAACATCCACAGCCAAGCCAAATCCTTATAAAGCTATCAGAAACAAGTACTTGGGAAAAAATAGCCAGTAATTCAAAATAAGAAACAAAAATTGGCAATAGATACTTGTAAAGCTCTTGAACATTATTAAACATTGGTGGAAAGGAAAGGAAATTAGACAAAACTCTCAGAAAAATGGATAAAAATTTTGTAAAAATTATAATCCAAATGATTAAAGAAGTTCAGCCAGAGAATATAAAGGAACAGAGAATACGGAGGCTGAGCCTCCCAATTTTAAAATCAGAATACTAGCATGGCAATGCCCGCTCATGAGTTCTGCTAATTTGAGAAGTACTGGATCTTTTCATGAAATTTCCATTGGGGGACTCAATTGCTTTCTACCCTTGTGTGACACTCCCTTCAGAATCCCAGTTTAAGAGTGATGAGGCCAATTCAAACAATCAAATAGTCCCAAAGGAATACATTTCTAAGATTTGAACTTGTGTTTGAAGGTTACACTGATAAGGGGGAGTTTACCTTTGCTCTTTGTCTGCACTCATGTTCATCTGTTAGGGAAAAAGAACACTAAAGATACATATCCTTCAACTCAGTGACGTGATTCTGCCATAGGAGCAAAGTCTTGTGCTCCAGCAATACTCGCTGGAAGATTCCAACGGTGCTGTCGGAAGAGTCTAGATAGGATTCTCCCCACCCTTACATCCTTCTAGTGTGGTCAGCGCCACATCTTGCCAGCCTTATAGAGATGCCCACCACCACCACCACTCAGTGTGATGCACTCTCTCCACTTCTCTGGCATCCTGTGGTGATGTCGGATAATGGAATCCATCACACTTTGTGCTATTTTTATTGTCTTGATGTGCTTACTTGAGATTCCCAGTGTTCTCATTGTTTAGGGATGTGACTAAAGATTGAAGATGCTTTGTTTCAGCTTGCCAGCTGAAGTTTTAAGGCAAAAATAATGTGTCTCTACCAGGCCCCCAACATTGTGCCTTACATGGCAGCAGAGCAGGATGGATAAGCCATTCTGGAGGACACAGTCCACGCAGCAGCAGGGCTCCAGCGCAGTCCCATGCATACAGATGTTTGAAGGAAGCTGAGCCTCTTGCTTGCAGTCCTTGTGAATATTGATCTGGAGTAGTGCCACTGCTACCCTGATCATAAATATATTTCTTACTTCTCTGCCACCTGAGATTCAATGGTTGCCTCTAATGAACTAGAATTAGAACCACCAGTTTTGGGCTTTCATATAATATGCAAATTACATCTGCTGTTCTGTTCTGTGTTTATTTATTTTGTCCTGTTCTGGAGCCATTGCAAATTGTGGTTACTCTGTTCATGGTGAAGAGTTTAAAAAAAAAAGTCTTTCTCTTCCTAATTATCAAGGTTAGTGCAGGTAATTTTTTTCTTTTGTAATGATTATTTAGTCAGCTTGTAGGAGAATGAAAAAGACTGGGATATAGTTAAAACCTGCTAAGAGAGAGCAAGAGCCTGGCTTGTAATTCACTAAATCCCTTTGTGAAACAGATGGCCGCATGCACACAGACAGAAATGCTGGTGACAAACAGAGGCTACGGCAGCAAGGCAGTGGTGACTTGGCTGAGGGAAGGACTTTTATTTAAGGAAAGGATCCTCGCTAAGTAAACAGGAGCCTTGGGGCAGAGGGAATAGTCAGAATCCATAACAGAAATGGCAGAATAAAATAGGCCCTAAATTCATCATTTATTTTAGTGCAAGATTTTCGTTACCGGGTGTGTCTTGTACACAATTTACTCTACGTGGGGCTTGTAATTTCCAAGCTTGAAATGTTGTCAAAATCACCAGAGACCCTAAAATGTTCTACCCATTTCTCCCAACTTTCCAAATATGATCATATTTTTCTTCATAATTTGAAGCCTTTCTCAATAATCATTTTTTAGATCACTTTGGCCTATAACACTATTTCTACACCCAGCTGCCTTCATCCTGACTACACAGCAGTCTCATTTAGCTCTTAAGATATTGGTATAGTTTTTTACTTTACAAAGGAAAACGGTCTGGAAAGCCCAAAGTCCTCAGTGCATTTCCAGACAAGATGTGGTGGCTGCTGACCAGGGTGGGGGAGCACGGTGCCAAGCCTGAGAATGACCGTGGCTGCCACTCATACCAAACTCTGGGTAATGGTGCCGTGGGGATTCAACAGAACAGGTTTCAAGGATAGATGAGTTTCAATCTGAAAGATGCTTCCTCTTCTTGAGAAATGTATGTCTGTTTAGTGGCTTTCCCATGGATGCTGTAATGAACTAACTCATTGTTGGTACTTGGAAATAGAAACTGAGTGTCGCTCAGTTCCAGAAACCAGACATTTGAATTCAAGAGCACATCCGTGACCCCTGAAGGCCTTGGGGGAGAACCTGTGTCTTGCCTCCTCTTCCTTCCCGAGTTTCCCATCTCACCTGCCTTGTTCTGCATCACTCCATTCTCCACCTGTGGCGTCACGTCAGTCACGTTACCTCCTCTTCTATGTTTTTTACCCAGGATGCATCTCCACATTCCATTGACTCTCAGGAAGAAATGTGAGGTTGATTTTATACCTCAGCATTGTATTCTGGAACTGGGTTCTCCCAGCATGTATCTCTGTTCTCCTGTGCCCTCCCTTAACTCAGGCCTGCCTTTGGCCCAGACTCTCAGTTTATGGGGATTTGGTCTGGTCATATCTTGGGTAAAGGACCATCATTCAGAGCATGCAGTTTTCATCCTGTTTGAATTAGAGAGGCTTGTCTCGAAGATGAAAATGATAAATGTTTACAGTATCTGAAAAGGAAAAGAAAAGTACATTTCCCACTAAAATGTTTTTGCAAAATAACATGCATGGTTTTCCAAGTGTTTTGCCGGTTGCTATTGTAATAGATTCAGTCTCCATGACACATTGTCCCCTAGAGGTTTCTTCTATGTGCTCAAAATTTTACTGGTTGTCATGTGAAATCTGGCACCCCTACATCCTCCCCAAGTGCCCTTGCTGGCTGCCTTTCCTTTGCACCAAGACCTGGCTGCTCATACCCGGGTCCTGCCTGCTGCTGATGCTCCCAGATCTGCATTCCATGGCAAGTTCTACCATTCCCTTCTCAACCAAGACGGTTTACTGGAAGAACTGTAGGCGAGTTGTCCCAGAGAGGATGTGTCACCACTGCTGGTGCTGTGAGGAGTTACAGACATCCTGGAGGTACTGAAGGGCACAGTGTGTGTCTTCCCTCCATGAGCACAAATAGCCATGAACCCAACAAGATACAGAGATGTGGACTCTTTGACTGTAAAATGGTTAAGTATGAGACTCATACATCCTTCTAAAAGTAGGTCCAAACACAAATCCTGGTGGTGGCACTGTGATGAGCACACGAGGTACTATATGAATCAGAGATGCATGAAACCCTGTGATGAGGTAAACTGAACCTCAAGCTGGCATCCTCCTCTCCTCTCCTATACCCCCACCACTCAAACACACAGTTGTATGTCCCTTATATGTCTTCTAGAATGTACAGTAGTCACTTAGTAAACATAGGATTTGCACAACATAGGTTGCCAACAAATACACATTTCCCAATGAATATATGGATAATGACTATTTATTACAAGAGTAAATGGTGATATCACTCATAAGATTATAATCATTCAAACGTGGCCTCTAAGGCTAAGCTCTCCTGCTGTTAATTGGCCATTAAGCATAAGCCTCTAAATGTAGCCTATTGTGGATTCACCTGCATGAAGATAGACATCCAGATGTCAGATAAAACTATCCTGCTTGGACATTTGCTTTACAGTATTGATGGTTATGTTAAGCTCTTTCAAACGTCTATAAAGGAGAAAGGCCTTGACTCTCTTTAGTAAGTCTTGGAAAGAGTTTTCTCCCAATTCTGCAATAATGTTTATGTGTGTGAAAAATTATTAGTACTACCTGAGGACCCAGTGATACCACTCCTAGGCATATACCCAGAAAATGCTCCTACATGTAATAAGGACACATGCTCCATTATGTTCATAGCTGCCTTATTTATAATAGTCAGAAGCTGGAAAGAACCCAGATGTCTTCAACAGAGGAATGGATACAGAAACTGTGGTATATATACATAATGGAGTACTATTCAGCTATTAAAAACAATAAATTCATGAAAGTCTTAGGCAAATGGATGGAGCTAGAAAGTGTCATCCTGAGCGAGGTAACCCACTCCCAAAAGAACGCACATGGTATGCACTCACTAATAAGCGGATGTTAGCCCAAAAGCTCAAAATAAGTTACAATTCACCCAGCACAGGAAGCTCAAGAAGAAGGAGGACTTAAGTGAGGGTGCTTTGGTTCCTCTGACAAAGGGAACAAAATAGTCACAGGAGTAATAAGGGAAACAATGTGTAGAGCAGAGACTGAAGTAAAGGTCACCCAGAGACTGCCCTACCTGGGGATTCATCCTATAAACAGTCACCAAACTCTGACACTACTATGGACAACAAGAAGTGTATACAAAAAGGAGCATGCCATGGTTGTCTCTGGAGGGGCCGTGCCAGAGCCTTACACATAGAGAGGCAGATGCTAGCAGCCAACCATTGGACTGGGCATGGGGTCCCCAATGGAGGACCTGGATGGTAGTTTGGAGGAGATGAAGGGGTTTACAGCCCCATGTGAAGAACAATGATTTCAGACACCCAGATGTACCAGGACTCCCGCGGACTAAACCATCAACCAAGGGGTACACATGGTTCCAGCCAAAAATGTGGCAGAGAAATGCCTTGTTGGGCATCAGTGGGAGGAGTGGTCCTTGGTCAGGTAAAGGCTCAATAGACGCCCAACAAAGGGAAATCAAGGAGGGGGAGGTAGGAGTGAGTTGGGTAAAGGGGCATATACGTGGAGGCAGGGGGTTGGAGGAGGGGTTGGGGGGTCTTTGTGGAGGGGGAAATTGGGAAAGGTTTTACCATTGGCAATGTAAATGAAGACGATATTCAATAAAATTTTTTTTAAAAATTAATAAACGATATGCTAAGATATTCATTAAACTTCACAGTGAAAAAATAATGTAAGGATTTATTTTATCTCTTTCCAATTTTAGGGGAAAATAACCAAGAAATTACATATATGTATGTGTGTGTGTGTGTATGTATACATATATATTACATATGTATATATACATACTATTAAATTATATAATACACAATTATACAGAGTGAGGTTCTGATTAGTATACATGTTTTGAAATTATTGTTGCTATCACATTAATTAACATATTCATCACCTCATGTGGTCATCATTTTTGTGTCAGGTTAGAAAGCCAAGAGTGACTATTATGTGGCTATAATATACTGTCGTTAATTATAGTTATAGTGTGGAAATCTAGGATATATTTATCTTGTAACTGAAAGTTTATACCTTTGACTCAAATCTCGCCATTCCTCCTCTCTGAAGCCTTGGCATCACCTTTTTCCTCTCAGGTTCTAAATTTAACCTGTTGAGATTGTTTATGTAAGCGAGATCATACAGACTTTGTTTTCCTATGTCTGGCTTATTTCACACGGTCCAGTGTCCTCGGGATCCTGCCCATCTTCTCTCAAGTGCTGATTCCTTTCTTTTTAGGCTGAATTGTGTTCTCCTATAAACATGATCCTATTATCTTTGTTCAGAAATCAGAAGACACCCCCATTTTCTCTGTTTCATCTCTACAGTAAATAATGAACATGTGAGTGCAAGACCTTCTTAAAATAACCACGTTAAGCCTTTCAGGTATGTGCCCAGAAACGGGATTGTTGAAGCACAGGGAAGTTCTATTTTTCAGGTTTTCTAGGGACTTTCTAGGGACTGCATTTTTTCTAATGTCCACACTAATTTATAGCCTCCCCAGTTCTGTTTCCATTTCTTCATGGTGATATATGTTTTAGTTGCTGTTTTAGAAATGAGAACCTAGAGACCTAGAAAACTTGTGACTTGCTCTCATGAATATAAAGACCTGTAGCCTCCCAATGCAAATTGTTTCCAAAGCAGTGTACCAAGTATGTGAGTGTTTATAGTAATTTATGTTCCATGGGCCAGTAACCATCTCCAACCCCGGAAATCACCATAGACTGAAACATTCTGCATCTGGTTGGAGCCAAGGGAATTAAAGTAATTACAATGAAAACATGTTGGTATTTATAGCAACATCTAGTCGGAAAAAAAGCAACTTTAAGAAGTGAGCTGTCATAATGCTGGCTATCCTGTGGGTTCTCACCCAACATTTGGAGGCTGAAAATCAAGAAAGTTGGCAACTGTGTAGGAGAAAGGATGGGAAACCACTAGGCAAAGGATGAGTTTAAATGCAAAAGAGGGGAAAAGAGAAATGCAGCCACTACTGCATTCATGTAAGCTTGCAGAAATTGATGGAAATGTGGGAAATGGTAAGGCTGGCATCTCCCTGCCTCTATCACAGCCCTGTTATATTCACATGGCCTTCTGTGCCCGATTAGCATGTCAGCCCTTTCTTTCTCTACAAGGATGATAAGAGGAAATTGGTAGAGATCCCACTGTGTGCTGCTGTAAGACCATTTAGTAGGTGTGCCTGCTGTGCACAGAAAAGAGGCAGGATCAGTCCCCTTCCCAGTAGCTGGGAGGTCCTGGACAATTTTCTTTGCCTTGATGAGCCTTAGTGCTTTTCTTCATGTGCATCAGTGATGCAATAACACAGGTGACAGCCTCGGTGTGATTTTGGAGAGATGATCTATGTAAGAGTGCTCATTGAAACATGGGCTTGGACAGATGCTTTCTAATAAAGGGCGTGCTTGTGAACTCCTTGTCTTCCCACAAGCTATGGCCAGCATATGACCAGGCACCTCAGTTGAGGAGTTGCATCCATCAGGGTAGCCTGTGGACAAGTATGTTGTGGGTCATTTTCCTGCCTAATGATTGGTGTGGCCCACTGTGAATAGTGCTATCCCTGAGCGGGTTGGCTCTGGGTGCTAGAAGAAAGCAGGGTGAATGAGCTATGAAGATCAAGCCAGTAAGCAACACTCTCCCATAGCCTCTGCTTTAGTTCCTGCCTCCAGGTTCCTGTCTTGACTTGCACCTTGGCAGACTGTGATAGGGATGTGTAAGCTAGATTTCCTTTCTTCTATGAGTTAGTCTGCTCATGATTTTTATAACAGTAACAGAAAGCAAAGTAGAGAAACAGGCTTGTGAAACTATTTCTTACTTGCTGCTCTAGAGTTGACTGCCATACAGAATAGACAAGAGACTCAGCTTCAGTCCTAACTTAAGTCATATGGAAAATTGTATGAGTATAAATATCTATGATTCCTCATAGAAAGAGTGGGTGCATCCGAAAGGGATTTCTATCAATAATTTTTTGCAGTAGTTTTTTGCAACAGTTAACAATATTACACACACACACATACACACACACACACACACACACACACACCAACAACAACAACAAACAATCAAAAATCATATCACTTGCTTCAACCATTAAAATCAAACAGAGAAGGTAGGTTATAGACACATGGTCACTTAAACCTTGATCCCAGTCTAGCAGGCAGCAGGAGATGGAAATTGAAAAAGGTTGCATTCATAGACTTGCCTTAAGTAGATGGATACTGGAATCTAAGAGTGGAGATAAGTCAGTAACGAGGCACAGGCAGCCATCATATGAGCTCTGGAAGAGGGCATGTCAGACATGAAGTAAGCAGAGGGAGCAAGTTCAGAGCCAGAAGGAGCAGTGAGGGGTGGAGCCGTCTAGAGACCACCTGCAGTCACACCCTTGTTTTAGATCATCTGCTTGATGGCATACAAGAATTAAAACAGAAATACTCTTTGCTTAGCTTCTGCCACAAAGATACCAAGAAAGCAGAGATCATTTCCCAACCTCCAGTATCTTGGTTTGAACAATCCAGACAAAACTGTCCATAGCTGGTAGACACACAGGCCGGAGGAACCAGTCCTTAGGGCAACTTGCCCTCACTGGCTCACACAGAGCCATGCAGGGCGATCTCCATGGGAGCCTCTTCCTACTACTGAAGGGGAATTGCCAATGAATGAAGTCCCAGAGTTTCTTTACCATAAGTTCTTGGGATTGCTGGGCACAGAAGGTGCCCAATTCCTTACTAACATAATTTCTTACCTGGCTTAGAGAAATCAGTCACCATTTACAACAGAGAGCCCGAGTGCCCGTGCTAAGTAGCACACAGTGGGAGATACCTGCTGGCAGGGAGGAGGACCTCAGCCCAGAGAGGCCTGGGAACGCTCAGTGCTTGGTAGGGATAAGAAACAGATTAATTTTTCTTTTTTTGCTTAGACTTATTAGTATTTTACTTGTCCCCACAGGTGATGTGTCCTTTCTTGGCTACATATCAGGCAACTGGAATTGCCACTGTCTGAGCCCAAACTTTTATTTATTTATTTTATTTATTTATTTATTTATTTATTTATTCATTCATTCATTCATTCATTCATTTGCATTCCAAATGCTGCCCCATTCCAGATTTCCCTTGCAGAGTCCCTCCCTCCATGCCCTCACCCTTTTTCCTCCACAGAGGTAGCCACATCCGACCTGATATCCCCTACCCTGAGGCACAGAGTCCCTGCAAGATGAGACACATCTTCTCCCACTGATGCCAGATGAGGCAGCCCTCTGATACATATGTGCCAGGGCCTCAGACCAGCCTCCCATAACTATTTTGTTCCCCCTTCTAAGTGGGATTCAAGCATCCTCACTTGAATCTTCCCTCTTGTTTAACGGCTTTGAGTATGTGGGGTGTATCATGGGTATTATGAACTTTTCAGCTAACATCCACTTATCAATGAGTACATATCATGGATATCCTTTCATGTCTGAGATACCTTACTCAGGATGATCTTTTCTAGTTCCATCCATATGTCTGTGAAATTCATGATGTCCATGTTTTTTAAAAAAAAAAAAATAGCTGAATAGTATTCTATCATGTGGATGTACCACATTTTCTGTATTTTCCAGGTGTGAGACTGGTGCTTCCAGTTTCTGTCTATTATGAATAAAGCTGCTATGAATATACTGGAGCACCTTTTGGGTATATGAGCAGGAGTAGTATAGTAGAACTATAGGTATGAACTATTTCTAATTTTCTAAGAAACTGCCAGATTGATTTCCAGAGTGGTTTTACAAGTTTCCAATCCCACCAGCAGTGGAGGAATGTTCCTCTTTTTCCACATCCTCACCAGCATGTGCTGTTGCTTGAGTTTTTGATCTTAGCCATTCCTATTGGTGTAAAGGTGGTTTTGATTTGCTTTCCCTGATGACTAAGGATGTTGAACATTTCTTTAAGTGCTTCTCAGCTATCCAAGATTTTTTTCTGTTGAGAATTCTCTATTTAGTTCAGTGCCCCATTTTCTGATCAATTTATCTGAGACATCTTCAGTAGCTCATGGAAGGGGCTGGAGTATCGAAATGTCTTTAGTCCTTGCTTTTTCTCTCTGTAGAATTTTGTTAAGTCAAGACAAAGAGGCTTGCTCAGGCTTACATTTGACAGACCTTCACAGAGTTCCATCAGATTAAAGACCCATGCTGGATATTAGGATCACAGTGACAGATACTGTTTCACATCTGCCCACACCCCACACATCTAAGCATTTAGCTTCCCCATAGACTGCTCCCTCATTTTCATTTTCAGTGTGTGCATTCACTTATTCATGTGACTGTTAGGAAATTTCTTTCTTTTTTTAAAATTTTCTATATACTTTGTTTATATTCCAAATGATTTTCCCTTTCCCGGTTCCCCCCTCCCCATAAGTCCCATAAGCCCTTGTCCCTCCACCTGTTCTCCAATCAACCCCCTCCTTCTTCTCTGTCTTGGTACTCCCCTACATTGCTGTATCAAGCCTTTCTAGGATCAGGGACCTCTCCTTCCTTCTTCTTGGGAATCATTTGATATGTGCATTGTGTCGGGTATTCAGAGCTTCTGGGCTAATATCCACTTCTCAGTGACTGCATTCCATGTGTGTTCTTTTGTGATTGGGTTACCTCACTTAGGATGTTATTTTCCAGTACCAACCATTTGCCTAAGAACTTCAAGAGTTCATTGTTTTTAATTGCTGAGTAGTATTCCATTGTGTAAATATACCACATTTTCTGTATCCATTCCTCCCTTGAGGGACATCTAGGTTCTTTCCAGCTTCTGGCTATTACAAATAAGGCTGCTATGAACATAGTGGAGCATGTGTCCTTATTGCATGCTGGGGAATCCTCTGGGTATATGCCCAGGAGTGGTATATCAGAGTCCTCCAGAAGTACCATGCCTAGTTTTCTGAGGAACCGCCAGACTGACTTCCAGAGTGGTTGTACCATCTTGCAATCCCACCAACAGTGGAGGAGTGTTCCTCTTTCTCCACATCGCCAACACCTGTTATCTCCTGAGTTTTTAATCTTAGTCATTCTGACTGGTGTGAGGTGGAATCTCAGGGTTGTTTTGATTTGCATTTCCCTAATCACTAATGATGCTGAATAATTCTTAAGGTGCTTCTCAGCCATTCGAAGTTCTTCAGGTGAAAATTCTCAATATACTTACGGAGTACTATTTTCTATTCGCTGTGATAAGTGTTAGAAATAAGCTAACAAAGCTGTGGCTTCCAATTATCCATCCATTTCTTCTTGTTTATACATTGTACTTTTCAAACTCAATCTCTTCACGTTACTATATAAGTTTTTCCTAAATTGACATACCAAACATCACAAGACTCATGTATACTTGAGATTTTCTTTTCATTCATTCTTACACTTAAAATTATTTATAAGAAAATATTTTCTATAAAAAGTAGATAATTGAAAGCTTCAAGTTGTGGGGCCATAAGTCATGGGCATACAAATAGGATGGAAATCAGCCTGGATTCGTCTTAGGTGAACCTTGCTATCAGCTGAGACATTGGTACACAGGAAGATTAACTAAAGTTAAAGGCGCACTCAGGACAGTAGGACTGTTCATAAACTAATCAGAACCACTGAAAGGAAACCGTTTGGGTGTCTCTATCCTACCTGCCACAGCCTTGTGAATTCAATAAGCATGCATTGTGCATTGCTGAGCCCTCTTTGGAGGCTTTCAGTCACAAACAGGCTTTGTAGGGAGAAAATTTGGGGATGAAGGCCTGAAATTGCCTTGATAAACTAGAGTTGTAAAATAAATTCCAATGTACTTCCTTTCTTTAGTAATCCACAGAGGGCATATTTTCACTGCATGTATAGATATCCAGTATCTTTTATTTCATTTTTCCCATTTGCTATAGAATGCATGGCCCTGGACCTAGCACTCCTCTACCAGCAACCTGAAAGGCTAGGGTCTGGGCTCCTGACAATAAACATGGATTCCAACAGTGCATGTCTCCACAATCACTGGTGCTAGCACTCGGTTCGAGTTTGAACAGATTTCGTCATTTTTAAGATACTTCATCTAATCTAGAATTTTGTGCCTAAATGGCATTAGAATTCCTTGAAGAAACATTTCTGCTGAATTAATGTTTCTGACTGGGTTCTTGATTAAACATAGATCAAAATTCAAGCTTTGAACTCTGTCAGTTTAGAGAAATACAACAGGATGAAATGAAGATGTATAATCAGAACACTGCTTAAAGCACACTAGATACTCAGATTTTCCAGTGTCTTATACTGAGTTTTATTAACAGGTGACAACAAATTTAGTCCTGTATGAACTGTATTCTTTCAATAACTGAATAAGCCTAGAGTTACGGCTGTGTCTGGCGGGCAATCCACAACGGCAGCACAGTTGGGCACCGTCTACTTAGGGAGATGATGCTGGTTTTGACAAAATGACAAGAGGAGCAAGTCAATGGAAGAAAGGCTGTTACTGACTGGTGTGAGTGTCATGGTCACTGGGTGAGTACTGCAGCAAGTGGCCCAATAGTGCAGAGGGCCCTGCAGTGCTCTCCTGACCTCGCTGATACTGAGAACCACCGAGGTCGGCAATGCTTTGCAGAGTATGAGAGTTCACATAAGCTCGTCTCCTCCAAGGTTCAGTTATTTGAAAAAAGTGCCTCTTCCCCTTCAAAGGATGGGGCTTTCTGGTTCATGAATCATCTTTACTCTATGCATTTTTCTTGTTAACCCTTGAAATCAACTTCTGAGAGACAGTGTACCTGAAGCTACAGCTCACTGGGTAATTATCTCTTCGGCTTTCATGTTCTATTGGCATGACATGTCCCCAGCTCTAGCACCCACGCCCATTTCCACTCCTGCTCTCAGGAGAAGCTGGCTTAGCAGCAGAGAACAACCTGGCCTGAGGCAAGGAGGGGTGGGTTTTAAGCAACTAGCAGGTGGCCTGGCCAATGGGGATACTTTTCAAGACAGCAGAGCTTTGAGATATTACCTTTGAGATATTTCTGCCTTCTCCAACTGTAAAGAAATCAAAATACTGCTGGAACAAGGATGGGCTCTAATATCTCCATTGCTTGGTAAAATCAGAATTTGCTTAAATGCTCCCACCATAATATAGCATACATGTCTAATAATTCCTTAGCTAATTGTTGGCAGTATTGAGTAGAAACAAGTTTGTGTCCCTGATTATAAGTTAGACCATCCCTTCCATATCCGAAAAGTGGAGGAGATTTGATATTTTTTCCAAACATTTTTACAATCAGAAGTTCATTTATTCTCATATTTCTCAATTAATACTTTTGGACACTGAGACAAATCTGGGGCCACAGGAGAGCATGGTGTTTCATCTCTGACTTCCTGCTAAGTTAATATGATAATCTTGACAAGCGACACAGGAGCACTGAGTAGCTCGATCCTAGGAAGACACCTTGGCAGCAGTACGTTGTTCCCTCAGATCTTATTCTTTACAAAGTAGGACATCTGCACTGGGAGGCCAGATGTGTGCTATGGCTTAACTTCCTATGTCTTAAAGGAAAGCCTTTTATGAAAATCAATTATGCAAAAAGGTAAATTGACCCTGGAGGAGTGTTCGTATTGGACCCTCACAGGCTTCCACACTGTGTTACTATCTTTGATTAGCTTCAGTGTCCCAGGATGGCAGGAGCTGGATCTCTGTAGCCAGAGACATGATGTCAACTTTCGCTCATCCTTAAGAATCTGTGTGACACCAGTCTTGTTTGTGTCTTGATTTCTTACTAGTTTTGCATTTTTCACACCCCACGCCCAAAAAGCAATAGCGCTGATGTCAGAAAGGGGTTTGAGCAGTAAATGGGACATCTTGGGGATGAGAGCTAGGTGGAGAACTGGATGCTAAAATTGTCAAAAGGTGACAAAAATTGGAGCAAGGACTGGAGTGAAGCCCTGCAGGCTGAGGTAAGGCCCTGGCGTGTTCGCAGCTCCACAGAGCTGTCTTCCCAGAAGGGTGACTCACCTGGATGCCTATGGATCTGCAGATATACAGAAAATACAAACCCGTGTTCCTTGGAGAAAGAGCTTCCAAGTGCATCTCTGCTTTCTCTGGCAAATACTTAGCATTTGAAGTTGAGTGTGGAGGAAGGTAGAGGATTCTCTGTTTCTCAGAGTGATGGACAGGGACAGACTGGGGTCATCCCGAGAGAAAATAAAATACTTTGCTTATCCTTAGCGGTGATGACAGAGTGGAAGAAGAGGTAGCCAGTCACGGGTGGAAAACAATAGTGGCTATTGCCTGCCCAGAGCTTGCAAGACCTGTTCTCACTGGGCCTTTCTTCTCAGCTGCTTAGATAGGGATTTGGTTCCCGTCCAAAACAGTACTGGATAAAGCAGGCATTTCCCAGGGGACCTCTGGTAATACCAGGCCCAGTGAGGTCAGCATAACTTGATTCTGTAACTTGGCCAAGGAGGACCCTGGGCCAAGAATCACCAAGGCCAACCCAAGCATGGAAAGCTCTGCACCCCTGATGTCTATAAAATAAGCATTCTGAAGAGCAGAGCATCTCTATCTGCTTTCTCATAGTACCCTAGGACATCTATATGTAAAGCAGAGATTTGACCAACTATGCTTCTTTGTCAAGTATCAGCTTGAATATTTCATGCATTAGAGAATTGGGGTTGATGCTCAAAAGATGATTCTTATAAAATAAAACTATTGAAATATGCCTCTGAATGCATTTCAGAATCATCTCTCCCAGGCTTCCTGGAGTCACTGGAAGGAAAAGGGTTGCTCTGATCATATGCAAATTATGGGAGGAAAAATGCCTACACTGTTAAAAAACTTATCATAGTTTTTCTTTCCTTTGACCCAGAAACTCCCTCTCTTTTAGTCTCTTAAACATCTATTAGTACCCAGATTATGACAGTGGCTTTGCCATCTTCCAGTTCTGCCTGTCTCTAGGGAAATACTGCTGGCAAGCCCGTGGGGTCTGCGAAGCATGCTCCTCCCAGCTGGTCCAGAGAGCCGGAAGCCTGGAAGGCCAGCCCCAGACTGTCTGGCAAGGAATAAGAGAAGGAGAAGCTTAACTCCTGACTGGCTGGACCCAGGAAGTTGAGGTTTTCCTTTCTCTTTGCCTCATGGAGCAGAACCAGATGCCACTGATTCTTAAACTTTGCCCATGCAAATATTTGTACATACATACATACATACATACATACATACATAAAATGTTACGTGACTCTAAAAGTCACCTTAAATTCTGAATATTCATAACCCCAGGCAAGTACCTCAGCAGGTAAGATTCCTTGCTGTACAAGCCTGAAGACCTCAGTTTGAGCCTCCAGCACCCATGAAACAAGTTGAGCATGGCTGTGCAGACTGTAACCTCAGTATTCGAGGGTAGTGATGGGCAGATCCTGGAAGCTTGCTGATCAACCAAATGGGTAGCTTCTGGTTCAGGGAGAGACCCTATCTCAAGGTGATAAAGCAGGAGCAATAGAAAAAGTTACCTGATGTTCTCCCCTAGCATCCATTTGATGCACACATGCACACATGCACTCACACTCATAAACAAATGAATCTTCTTAGGAATCTTGCATATGCAGGTTCTCTCTAGTAGGTCCAACTTTATTAAAGCATTTAATACATGTGCCTACTGCTACATGCAAAGAAATAAAAAATCTTAATCATTTTGTTTGTTTTTTAGTGCTTAATAAAATACAGAGGCCAAGAAAATAGCACTCACAAATGGCCTATCTGCCTTTCTGATTCAGGACCCCTTTGTAATTATGTAGGGCACAATGGTGAATTATGGGAAATGAGCTTTGAATGAAAGTGACCCATGAGTCCCTTTCTTTCTAGTGTGGTCTCTGGCATGTGTCTAGTAGGCATATGTTCTGGGTGACACAGCTCCAGGACAGCAGAATCCCTATCTCTAGTGAAGCAGAATCATTTAGTTGGATATGAATCACAATCAAGAAACCCAATAGCTAACCACAGGCACATTGTACAGTGGCCCTGGAAAGCATTATTCTCACTTTTCTGGTGAAGAAGTATAAATGCCAAAGTAGCTAACCCTGTCACAGAACATCCTAAAGACTGTTCAAACGCTAGCACTCTGGCCAGAGAGTCCTGATAGTATATCTGACATGTATGTTTGTCTGTGCTGTATCCCTCAATCACTTCCTTTGCTGGCTGCTTGTATGTTTATGTAGGCAACCTCAACACCAGCCAGTTTCCAGAACTAAGTCCTTATTCCTGAATTCAGCAAGTGTACGTGATTTAAATCACTATAAGAAAGACTGTGACTCCTGGTAAGGAGGAATACAGGCCAGATAGAGTTCAGTACTGAGCAGAGGCTGGAAAACAGGAAGTTGAATGTGTTCCAGCTCAGGCTAAGTTGGCTCATGTTTTTAAATCAGTTTCTGTCAATGAATTAAAAAAGTATTTCTACCATCAGAGTTTGGGATTACGTATTAGGTTACTCCTGCTTCAGTTTCCTCTCTTCTAAACATGATACTGATACTTCTAACTCATTATACCTTCAACATAGCATGTGGCCCCATTCTTCCACTCATTGCTTATTTATGAAGTAGCCTTGGCAGGTCTAAGACAGAACCCCTTTTAGAAATCCTCCCCTCCACGCTAGTTGTTCATGGCAATGCAGGTAGAGGGTTTCAACAGAATGCATTCCACTGGCCATGCTGGGAAAACATGTGGCCCACACAAGGTGACCTATCTCAGACCTTGAGGGAAACATGGGTCTGTTTTAGAAAGGAGTGAGAAAGCCTGAAGACAGACAGGGAGTCAGCAGGTGACTGTACTGGGCATGTTGGTATTTAGTTCATGAATCCATCCCTTCACTAATTAACCCTACTCTTGGTGCTGGCAATTTATTGAAGCATAGGTTTTATGGAAAAAGTTGACAGGGAAATAAACAGAAAAGGTTAGTTTCTAGTCAGGAGAGGCTTTGTCTGTTTAATTTCTAGGTCTCACTTAAGAAGAAATTCAAAAAAACAGAAAAGGTTAGTTTCTAGTCAGGAGAGGCTTTGTCTGGTTAATTTTCTAGGTCTCACTTAAGAAGAAATTCAAACAGCCTCCAGAGTCTCAGGAAGTAAACCTTTGCTTGAGGAAGGAAGATAGAGGACCTTACTGTGTTTTAATTTAATATGCATTGTTTTTAATGTATATTGTTATTTCGTCTCACCTTCTGCCTTGGTTTCAAACCTCCCTTATGTTTCTGTCTCCATGGGTAAAATTCCAAAATTGTTTTAGAAACAAACACTAGTAATAGAGGTGAGGGGAGACTGCCTTTCGATTGGAGCTATTAGACCACAAGCATGATATCAGACCGGCTTCACAGTGTCCTCTTCTCATGGCCCCACCTACTTACCAAAGCCTTTCCTTCTGTTTCTTAGAAGGACTTAGAGTTTTGTTTATATGACTTAGATCCATTCACCTCGTCAACCCGCCTTTTCTCAGGGGGCTTGACGTAGTTCTGATCTGTAAGTACAGATTTATCTTTCATCCAAGAATATATTGATACTTGAAAAAATGGGTGAGCAGTAC
The DNA here is from genome assembly GCA_964023405.1 of Apodemus agrarius. NCBI lineage: Eukaryota > Metazoa > Chordata > Mammalia > Rodentia > Muridae > Apodemus > Apodemus agrarius. Next base: position 56,369,259 of record OZ030008.1, on the reverse strand, counting down.
TTGGTCTTGAAAATGGATGCTACAGAGTGGTTGAAGGCTATCAGGATGAGGACAACACTGGTGAACAGTGACATTTCAAACATCCATTGACTCAACCAAAAATGGCTGGCTCAACTAATGAACTCCAAATTATCAGACATATGTATCCTTTGCATGGGTAAAATGAGATAGGATTTGCTTTTGTTTTACCTCTGAAAATTATGTTTTTGAATCCCACATGCATTCTTACCAGAAGCTGCATTTAAATTACATTATGGATTCAGTGGTGACATCCTACATATAGCAGGCAAGGAGGCACACTGGCACTGTTGATTCTGGGTTCTAAGCTGCATCTGGATGGAGCCATTCATTTTAGAGACCTAAGAACAATCCCTCCTCCATAACGGCATTGGACCTGCATGCCCAACTCTGGCCAGCTGCCTGTTGAGTGGTGTGCTGTGAGTGTGCAGTAAGGAATGGCTTTAATGAACTAGAATAACCCAGGTTCACCTCAGGGGTCTGGGAAGACTCAGCATTCCATGCATTAGGGATTAAGTCATCACTGTATATTTAGAAGAAAGCATATATATAGAGTTAGAAATAAGCTTAAGAATATTTGATGATTTTTAAATATATTTTTCTTTATTCTTTAAAAAATCCATGCATGTATACACTGTGTTGTACTGCTCATATGTTTACGGGTATAAGGTGACCCACTGATCAACAGTCTACCAGGGCTGCACCTCTGTATTTAATGATGGTTGGATACATAACAATATCACACTCAAGGTGCCCAAAGAATCATCAGACTTAGAATTTGTGTTTTGCCAATGCATTTTTGTTCCTGTGTGGTTTTGTCTGAGTGACACAGTGACAAACCATTATTATATATTTCATTTTCTCCAGCTTACAGGTGATTCCATTAGTAAAGCTTACCAAAAGGCAATACTGAAGAGACTGATCTTTAGCACATATTTCAATATGATCTAGGAAACTATGCCACAGGGATATGGCTTAGTCTCCTCACACCTCAGCTCTTTCCATGTAAATGCCCAGTCATGTGCCCATAAAACCTGAAATTATGACCTTCATTTTCTGTGGCTTGAAGTTAGAGCAAAAGTGTTCCATCAATAAAATCTTCAATGGTTTTTCGATCCTCATGATATCACCCAGCAATTCTCTTTTTGAGTTGCGATAATAGCAGCAATTAGGCAGCCTTTATTCCTCAACCCCTTTTAACTTTTGCTGTCATATAAATGAGCACACAGCATACACATGTAGCCGCTATGGAGAGCGTGCCAGTCAGCATCTGAAGCAGGAAAACAATGACCCCATTCATAAATTATCTTCCCCCTCCCTTTAGCCTCAAAGGTTAAATGTGAACACGTTTGTTTGCCTTGCCTTCTATTTTGACCACATGTGAAGGCCTTGACAGAGCCCTGCAGATGGGTTACGAGCATAAGGCTTATGAGAATCAAGCATACTTGCATTTATTAGTGGCCACTAATGGCATGCAATTAAAGTAATTACAGGAAGGCAAACAGACAATTAACTTCTTGGAAGTGTCAAGAAAGGGCACTCACAGAGTTTAAAGTTCTTGGGCATATGGTTTATCTTTATGTTCCTGAAATATTAAGACAGGCGAGGCTTCCACAATGGAAGAGTTATATTGAGCTTTCATAAAAAAAAATTATAGAATGCGCATGGTGAAAGTCAAGAGCTGTAAGCATCATGTTGGTCGCGTAGGGGAGAAAGAAGGGAGGGGAGGCCATAACCAGCCTTCAAGAATTATGGCAAACGATCAGAGCAACAGATAGCAAAGAGGATGGCAGATGTATCCACTTTTCTGCATATTTCAAAGCATGAACCAGCTCTGGTTGGACTTGCTCAAACATTATGAGTATCTTCCCCACTTTGTGCTAAGCCAATTAGAACCCTGGTCCCCAGTCTGCAGGCCAATAAATGGCAGGCAGGCAGACTGCCCCCTACTAATACTTTACTTTGGTTATCAGGATTAAGTGCTCCATGCACAACTGGAGGCACCAGCATTAATCTGTTCTCACATCACTATGTTCCCATGACCTGGCCAGTTTCTATGAGGCATCACCTCCTAAACCTGTAGGACCTAAAGATTCTATTACCTCAACACTGATTCCGTGGGAAATGGACTCCTCGCTCGTGGGCTTTCAGATGATATCCTCCTCCAATATCCAGAGCACAGAACTAATGTATACAACTGTGGCTGACTCGGGCATGTGAGGTCACATTGAACTTCTGTTGGTAGCTGAATCATCACAGTGTGGTACGTGAAGGGACAGCTTCAGTAATAAAACAAGGCCCTCCCCTCAAATTAAAATGGAATCAAAAGTAGACATAAGCTCTCTGCAATCCAGATATGAAAGCATTAATTCATGTCTTCTATTCACTGGTTTCCTGTCCAGCTCTGCTCTTTGTGATTCTCATCCATAATGCCCAACAGCTTCTCACCTCCACCCCTCTCAATAACACATGCCTCTTGGTGTTTGCATGAGAAAGTTCACTCTCCCCTTTTCAGACAGTCAAAAGTTCTGACCAGCCCAATCAATGAGATGTTATTTTTTATGATTCTGGGAATACCTAACATTTCAATATCTTTGTTTAACTTTATTTATTTCAGTTGTTCATAAAGAAGGTTATATGTGTTTGTAGATGCCACAGGTCAACTTCTAACATCTTTTCTTAGAAATCATCTCCCTTGATTTTGAGGCAGGGTTTTCCTTTGACTTGGAGATGGCTTATTGGGCTAGGCCAAGTGGCCACCGAATCCCAGGGATCTGGCAGTCTCTGCCTCCTCAGGACTGGTATTATAAATATGAAGCACCGCATTTGGCTCTTTACATGATGCTAAGGATTAAATTCCAATTGTCATGCTCACATAACAAACCCTTGACAAAGAAAGTTCTCCCTCCAGACCCCTACATTTCAATTTCAATGCTGCTTTGAGCCTTCTCAGTTCCACTCCTGGGCTCATATTATCCTTCAATTTCTTTTCCAGAGACAAATTCTTCCTTTGTTTCAAACTTACTTGTCATAACAATAGTGACATCCTTGCCTAATTTCTACCTTCCTGCTTCTTCCTTTGAACACCTAAAGTTTTATCTCAATCATTTTCACCCAATTTATTCTTTCTCAGGGACACTTTATTTCAACAGTAAGTCTAAGATTTGGAAAGAAATTCTGTTCCTTATTCTCATTGCCTTTTGCTAAGGAAAACATAATTGCAAGCCTCTGTTTGCCTTCATCCTGCTATGGTCTTTCATCCAGTCAATGCCGACTTAAATGTGAAGTCTCAATTTCAATATCACCTCTAGCAGAAAGTCCCTCTTAAATTCTTCAGACTATATCTCTGAGCTCTTTACATCATCCTTCATTCATGCTATCATGTTGTACCTGTATCAATGATGTGAAATTATCTGCGATCGGGGCTCTTTCCACTGTTAAACTCGGCATCTCTCTAGGAACTTTTTACTATCAATCCCTTGACCCTGAATCATGGCTGTGCTATTTTAGGTTATTTGACCATCTTGAATGACTCCTGAAGGACTCGGATCTGTAACAGCTATTTTGATAGGGTTGGGAAGGGTGTCTCCAGTAAACGAAGACAGTTCAGTAAAGATTTAGAGCGCCCCTTTGGAAGGAAACAATCACAAAGCACTACCAGTTTTCAGATTCTAAAATTATGGTCAGCCTGGTCTTTGTCATCTTGAACTCCCCAGCTGCCCCCATTTACAGCTACAAGGTAGTGAATGGAGAGGATAAGTACCTTTGTCAGATTTGAAAAGGGTTTGGATGGAATCTGAGAAAGTAGCAAATGTTTCAAACGCTTAGACACCTGAGCTCCAATTATTTGCAGTGGGATATTTTCCACGATTCTTCCAAATCAGCTTCACTGAGTGTTTCTGAAAACAGGATATTGATAGATACAAGCTTGTTTTAACTGATAATCCTCACAGAATCCAGGCACCTATCCTGAAATTGGGCCACTGCCAGCCCACACTCACTGAGGTACTGAGCTCCATCCTGGGGTATGTTGACAATGCTCAAAGCATTCTTTCTTAGTCTGTCTTTAGTGTGGGCTGTTTTTTCTTTGTTTGTTTGTTTGTTTGTTTTTTATAGTCTAAACCCAGATTCTGCTGCTAGGAAGAAAAGAACATTCGACACATGATATGCATTAATCTGTACCAACTCGTATAATCCAGCTCTGTTTTTGTGATACAGACTTGCAAAAACATAGTAAAGATAGAACATAGGAGCCTAAGGAAGAAGACAGTAGAAGTGTGATCTTTCCAGTCTGGTTCATTGTAGAAAGCTTCTTAGGTTTTTCCAAAAGATTAAAGAAGCCTTTGGCAGAGGAAAGGAGAAAAGATATTTCCAGTAGAGACTCCAACACATGGAAGGAATCTTGGGCAGAGTATAGCAAAGCATGCAGGGAAAACAAGAAAAATCACTGGCTGGAGATTGGATTCTGGGTAATGAGAACAGTAATGTTTAAATTGCTAAGATCATGAGATCTAGGAAGTAGTTAGTATAGAATTTGGATAAATTTGTATATTTATAAGATGATAAGAGGGAGCCATGAGTCACTGGGTAGAAAAGGGGACACACAACAAAAATATTTTAAGGGGGATTGATAGAAAGCTTTTATAGTAATAAAGGTATTAAAGAGATGTAATGTATTAAACATATGAGCTTCTGAGGGTGAGACAAGGGATAACATAACATCCTCAGCTAACCCAGAACAGCCATTTCTATCAAGTAGACAATGGCACCAGAACTCTTCTTAGAAGAATATTTGAAAACCTCCACTAACCAACTTGAACTCACAACATAGATGATGCCTAAATGTAACCACCAGTGTAGACAATATTGTAACATGCATAGATAACATAACGGAAGCTATTGTGTTGGGTTGCATATGGGATGGGCTAATCTGATTACATGATGCATGGGTGTGAAAAAAAGTGGTAATAGAAAATTATTGAATACAAAACTGTAAGTTTAAAGAATTCTTATAAGAATGAGCTAAAGAAATAAAGAACAGAAAATTAAAGCTAGTGTAAGTACATTCACTAGGAATGTAGCTAACTAGATGTACATTGGTAGGGAGGGTGTGAATATTGGGATTCACAACTGTTCAAAACTTTTTGTAAGTATTCAGAGAGAAGTTGTTCTTTATGAGACATTTTGGGATACATCAATCAATAAAGTAAATCTAGTTGTTTATTTTAGTGTAAGTATAAATTCCTTATGTGAAAGAAAGCTAGATTGTAGTGAGAAATTTAGTTTCTTTAAAACCCCAGTTATGTTAGATGAATATGTTTTTGTTTTAATCCCAAGTGTGGGACATGAGGTTGCTTCCATATTCACTAGCCACAGCCACTAACTATGATTGTTCCGTGCTCTAGAAGGGGTGGGAATTTTGCCAGCTACAGAGAGTTTATGTGTGGAATCCCAGGGACTCTTGGGAGGGTATAAATGTGAAAGCACCCAGAGGGGCTGTGGTGGCTGCCGCTTCCCCTCCCCCCTTGCTTCCCTTCTGCTGCTGGTCTTTGCTGCTAAGTTTGCCATTTCTGGATTGCTGTTTGGAAATATCCTGATGACAAGAGATGGGCCCAAGGTACTTGTCACCCTAATTAGCAGTAAGTGGTCTAAAAGAGGTCTACACCCCATTTTCCCTCTAACCTTCTTTCTCTCCTATCTAGTGTTGTGGGGATTGGAAAACATTGGGATGGAATAAGAATTAGAAGAGTGGTAGATAATAGAACACAAAAAAGTAGCCCAAAAATACACCAACAAACAATAGATATGATCTTTACATGGTTTATTAGATGAAAAATACAAAGGGGGGGAGAGGGAGAGGGAAAGTCGGAGAGCAAGAGAGTGAGAGAGCGAGAGAACAAGAGGGGGGAGATAGACAGAGACAGAGAGGATCTATAATAAAAAGTGATATTAGAGTTTTTTGAGTTTTGAGCTTGGAGGGAGTTTGGATTCATTCATTTGTACACCCTCAACATTGGACCAATCATCAGAATTCTTGGTAGGAAAATTCTGTGCCACTTGGGAAATACTGACGCCTGCAGCTGCACCCTCCAGCTGCTGGAACATATGCAAAAATTGACTAGGAGACCAACAGTGGGCCATCTGGATAGTTAACTGATTTTGTCACCTTCAAGAAAGGGAAGAAAAATCTAGACACCTTCCAAGGTCTGAGTAGGATGGAACATTTGAACCATTGTGTTTTCTGTGTCCCTTCCAAAGAAATGGCAGTCCACTTGGATTCTGACTACTGAAAGACAAGTGTTAAGTATAATTATCAGAAGGCTTAACTGTAATAATTGAGTAGATAGCCTAGTCAAATTTCTGTGAATGTTTACATGAGATATTTTGTTTGGAACTTATTGAAGACTGGGGCAGTGAACTTGAGTTTAGCAACTACAGCACACGTTTGCTATTAAGGGCAAGTGGACTGTGCTCACTGCACAATGTCCACAAATGTCACAGTGTTCACCTTCCCATCTCCCTGCCTTTCACAGCAAGAGTTCATAAGCATGTCTCTGTACTCACGCAGGAGAGGGTGAGGGTGCTGCTCAGTTGTTTGCCACTCTGTTTGGAGACTCGTTTGGTCTACAGAAAATGCTCTTCATATCAGACTTTGATTCTGATTTCAAGGCCACTACTCGTATACTCTTAGGCTTCATGTGTGCTTAAAGTCCACTTCGCATTGGATTTTATTTAGTTCGCCAAATTTCTGGCTCCCTACTTTACTAGTCAGCCTCGGAAATGGATAGTTCCTGCACCTCTTCTCTCACAGAAGCCCACCTCTCTCCATGTTTTTGGCACCACAAGCACTCTGGCTGCAATTAGAACCATCCTAAGCACACTTTGGCAGCAGAAGGAACATTTTCAGTCCCTTCTTGGCAGTAGAGTTATCTTCTGCCTGGTGCCAACCTGAAAACATCCCCCATTGTGCAATACTTTGGCATTACCTTAGCAGTAATAACACAGAGGTACTTCCTGTGTAGTGCTATCAAACATCCCTGTTCCACCAACAGGCATTCAGGGATACTTCCTGTGTAGCACTATTAAAATTCCTGCTCCAACAGAGACAACAGGCGGGTAATGCTCTGTTCTATGGGAATGCTTCCCTTGACACATCATCAGAGATTCTTTTACCAAGATGAGTACAAGATGCTTTGGAGAAGTATTTTCTTGAAAAGACAAAAAGCACACAAAACAACTTTAGGTATTAGGTATTTTATTTCCAGTGCTGATGGAATTCTTCAAAAGCATCTAAACACTGACACCAGTTAGCTGATGAATTTAATATTCCATTCCTTTGTTTGACTCACTTGAGCCATAGAAACCTAGACATGAAAATGGCCAAACCCATTATTGTTTAAATCTTCCAATGATCGCTAAACTGAATTGCATTCAAAAAGGAAGCAGGGCTTGTGAGATGCCTCAGTGGATCAAGGTTCTTATTGCACAAGGAAAAGTAGAAAGAGAGCATCTACTTCACAGAGGTGTCTCCTGACTTCCACATGCATGATAAGGCATACATACCCCACACACATCATAGAAAATATGCAAATAGGCAATAAAATAATTATAATTTATAAAGGAAGCAAAAACGTGTATTGTGTGTATTCTTTGTGTTTTCATTCTTCAAAAGTTAAAAGCATAAAGAAAAACCACAATCTAAACTCTATCAGTCTCAGGAAAGCAATGAATTCATTGAGTAATTTAAAAGTACAGAACTGTGAGGCATGTGGAGTGAGTAGAACTTTGTCAGGGCTGTGTGTGTGTGTGTGTGTGTGTGTGTGTGTGTGTGAGTGTGTGTGTGTGTGTGTGTGTGTGTGTGTTTATTGTGCTTTATCTTTCTTTGGCTTTTTCATGTTTGTTTATTTGTTTTGTACTAATTACAGTTTGTTTTCTTTTTTAATTTATTTTTTGATTTATTTATTTTATGTACATATGAGAACACTGTAGCTATCTTCAAATACACCAGATGAGGGTATCAGATCTCTTCACAGATGGTTGTGTGGTTGCTGGGAATTGAACTTTGGAAGAGCAGTCAGTGCTCTTAATTGCTGAGCCATCTCCCCAGCCCTGTTTCTTCTGTTTTATCTTCTCTTATTGCATTATTATTCCATAGATACCTGCTCGTTTACTAGCAAGAGACAAAAAGGGAAGGTAGAGAGCTATGGAGAGGATCTGGGAGGAATCAAAAGAACAGAAACTGTAATCAGAATACAGTATATAAAAAGTCTATTTTCAATTAAAGAAAAATAAAATAAATAATAAAATTACATAGTTCTGATGAAAGGAGAAAAGAATGAATGTCACATGATGTCTAGTGCAATGGATTCCAAGACTCGTTGATTGACTTAAGGTTGTTTGTTAAGCTTTCTCCATTTATTCATTGACGGTTGCCCTAGATGGCTATAGCATGTATATCATATAGTATAAATACATCTTAGGGTAATGCACTTGGTTTTAAATGTTTATAAATGTTTATTTTAGAGAATATACCTATTAAAATGTATGTGGCTATAGATCTTATGCCTCAGAAAATATGGATTCATCAATTTCATATTGCTATAAATGACATATCTGTATCAATGTGAGAGAAATAAGTCTATATCCACATTAGAATAGTAGGCTCCATTGAATGAAATATTTTTTATCACTTCCATGCTTTTAAGGATTCCAGACATAGTCAGTTTTTGGAGATGTAGCTATTTTTTTGAAATAAGAAATAAGTAAAATTTGATAATGATTAAGTAGAGTTCCAACATTCCTCCTGGCACACAGAAACAAAGGCCACCAAAGTAGGTATATAATCAAACATTGTGTAGAGCGTGAAATAACGTGGCTTACTCACACTGAAATCTATACTAGAAAGAGTCACAGAAAACATAAACCAAACAGAATAATGTTAGGCTCAACTATGATACATATCTAGCTTTCATCAACTATAGTACACATCCAACTTTCCAGAACAAGGTCAATAACTGGATTGTCTCACCCAGAATTGATGACGCATTGGGAACAGTAAAATCAGAAAGACCTGAGTAACTGAGCCCGTATCTCATCCATGGGCAGAAGAGATAGACTTCGATGCACAGGACCACCCCGTAAGATGCCACACTTCATAAAGCCAAGGCATGTGGTACAGCTCCCCGCGGGACAGCAGCTCTGTAGGCTATTTCATCTTCCACAGTTAATGTAATAGAAGAAGACAATATTACTTCCCAAAAGGAACTAGGAAGATTCTGTCCACAGGGCCAACAGCCTTGCTTATTGCAAGTGTGTGTTATTGAACTGTGTTTTATAGATAATGAAAGGATAAGACAACCAGAAAACTTCTTTGAAGTGAACTTAATGAGGGAAATTGGGCCGGGTAAGAGGGTCTGACTAGGAGAAGCATCCAAAATACTTAATAAAGCCCAAGTCTGCTTGCTCATGTCCTATGTCAAGGCTATGCAGAAAAATGGAATTGTTTATACTTTGTGACCAGGCATAAGAACTCGTTTTTAGTTGACTATGAAGAAGTACACAAGGCAGAGATTCACAGCTGCACTCAATGTTCCCACTAATACTTTCCATCCATGTACTAAGAGACTTTGTAATGTGTAACTAATGTCAAGAAAATAAACAGATGTGTCCCACAGGCAGGAAAAACAGTGAGAGGGCTTAACAGATTTTATGACGATAGAACTTTTGATGTTGGTTTTGTTGGTAGGAGGGTATTGTAGGCCTTACGTTTATAAAGTTATCCTCTATTGGGTAAACTGAAGAGACTGGTAGTCCCCCCAACAGCATACTTTGAGCATTGTCTTGTAGATCTGGGACGACTCTGAAACACCCTCTCCCACATTCTCATCATGAGCTCAAATACAAGGTTGCCAGACAGCTGGATATGCATGTAAACGAAGAAAATGGGCCTCTCGGAGAATCTCATCTGTCATCTTGGCCTCACATGCTCCCTGCTCAAACTAGATTCTTTATCTGAGCAGGGAAGTAAGCAGCTGTACTTAAATGAATCTTTGACCTTTGAAAAGCCTTTATAACTAAACATGCACACTCACAGGACAGAGGATTTAGTCTAGCAAGCTATTCCATGGCATAGACACTACCTCTATACTATAGTTGACAACAAACCTTTGACATGGCTTTAAAAAATTCTTCATTGCTTCTCCCTCACAAGCACTGTGATTCCCACACCCAAGGCACATACAGGATTTAACACAGTATCAGTTTTAAATAAACATTTATTGAGCAAACAGTTTGCAGAAAGCACTTTTTTATTAGTTTTCTGAGAACTCTAAAACACGAGTTTTGATCAAAATCAGCCCCTCCTACAACTCCTCCGAGGACAACACTGCCCTCCATACATATACGACTTTGTGTCTTTTTATTTATTTATTTTTTAACACATCAAGTTCAATTGATGTGGCCATCCACTGGCTCATGGTCCACCTACCAGGGACCACTCCCTTAAATAGAACTGACTGGTCCTCTCCCAGTAGCTATTAATCAACAGTAGCACCTCAGTTAGGGATGCAATTTTGAGCCCACCTCCTCTCTCCAAGTTTGGATTTGGTTTCAGTCTGCACTGATCTTACATGTGCTGTCACAAACACCCTGATGTGAGCAGAAAATTTTCCCTATAGTCATCTATTGCCTCTGATTTTTAAAATCTTTCTACCCTCTTCTGTGAAATAGTCCCTGAGTCTTGAGAGGAGTGGTGGGATATAAATGTCCTACTTCAGGCTAAACATGCCATAATATATTATTTTCTATATATTGATGACTTTGGAACTCCATGTTAATTGCCATCTACTAGAAAATAAGCTTCTTAGATGAGAGTTGAGAGATGCAGTAATTTATGGATATGACTTTAGGGGGTCATTGTTTTAACCTGTTATCCAGTTAGCAGAAAAATAGTAATCCATTCTTCCCTGAAGACCTGCTAAGCTTCACATCCTTGTTACTGACTAGAGCGAGATGCCATTGTTACTAAGAGTGTCCATAGCTGGATACAATTGATTACTTGTGTCCTCTAGCAGTGTGCCTTGCATCTTTCACTATTTTGAAAGCTAAGCAGTAAGGATGAAGTTTCCAGGTCAACAGAGGCTTGATGTCTACAAGTACTATGACAGAAGTATATGTTTATCCTCAGCAATATTATTATACTATCAAGTTATGAAAGTAACCAATATTGCTGTCGATAGCCTGTAACATTGGAGACTACACAGAACCCCTTTAGCCAATAGCTCCTGAAGAGGTAACCCAATCCTTGTACTGGAGCTGTTTTTTTTCTTGTCCTGTGGTGTCTCTTATGGGCATTGGTGCCCTTTCTAGAGAACTCTATTTAAGCTATTTGTAAATTCATATGTGTATACACATCATATATATGTGAATATATATATCTTCTACAGTAGTGTGTCTCCATATAATTTATGTAAATGTTTTTCATCTTCGTGAAGTGTTAATTATTCTCTCCTTATTCTTGCCTCTTCCCTACCCTTCCATATGCCACCCATTTAACTCTTCGTGTTCCATTATTCCTATTATCCCTTTATAACATTCTCTCTCTCTCCTCCCTTGAAAATAATAACACAGCCCTTTGCTGAATTGCTAACCTCTGTGGGTAGAACAAATGAAGCACATGTAGCTGAAGATTAAGAGCTACCTTATGACCCAGCTATATCACTCTACACTCTGGGCATACACTCAAAGGACTCTGTATTCTACTACAGAGATACCTGATCATCCATGCTCATTTCTGGTCTAGTCGCAATAACCATGAAATGGAAATAGCTTAGATGTCCATCAACTGATGAATGCATAATGAAAACGTGGTATGTTTACATCAACGAATATTATCCAGCTGTTAAGAAAAATGAAATGATGGATTTCACCCATAGATGGGTAGAGATGGAAAGCATCATTCTGAGTGATGTAACCCAGACCTAGAAAGACAAAGGGCACATGTTTTCTCTTATTTGTTGATATTATCATACTCCATTGGAGACATGGATCTTTTCCTCCAAATCTAGTGTAACAAAACAATACTTAACAACTTCAAAGTGTGACATGTATGCAGGTATCACCTTTCTGTGTACCACATGTCTGTGGTTGTGAAACACAAATACACAGTCCAATGGAATGTACCAAGGTTCACCATGCACTGGGTCGTGGGAAACCTTCCAAAAGCCACTTCTCCAAAGCCACGCCTTCAGTAGCCATCAACTGTGGGAAGATCTTAGGGACTCTTTAATGTCACTTTGATGATAGCTTATAATTCTTAAGTGAGGATCCTTACTCAGGCCTCTAGGCACACAGCAAGCATTTTTCTGGTATTATCTAACAGTACTGATCTAGTCCATGTTCCTGATGGTCACTTCCATTCCCTGTTACAAAATGCATTACCTTCCATAGTCTCCTCGTACTTTTCCTAGTTTTCCTTCAGTATTGAGCCCAGCTGGATGTGGTGTGTCGTTGCATACACAGGAATGTTTTATTTGCTTTCTTTCAGCACCAATTGCCAGTCACTTGTTTCAACACCATTTATTGAAAAGTCTCGCTTCCTTGGCTTTCTTGAAAGGCAATCTCTATATGTCTGATACACATGCACTTGCTTCTAGCCATTCTCTCTGTTCTAGGGGTCGGTTTGTAGATTCCTATGTCAGTCATAACTGCCTCTGCTTCTCTTTTGTTTCTATCATTACTACTTCTGTTGCACAAGCAACAGACAATATTTTCTCTGCACATGGTTGAAAGTGTACAGAAATATCCAGAGAAAACATGAAAGGCCCTTTCTTCCCCTCATTACTTCCCCTGCCCCTCTCCCAACTGTCAACAGTTGGAAGATGTTATTCTAGTTTCCCTTTTATGTGTTTCCATATATACATGAGGCTTTGTACCATGTGTGGTTTGGGTCCTTCATTAATATAAATGGAGTGGAAGTGTACATGTGATTTTCAACTTGATTTGTTACTTAACACTCCAAGACATCTTTTTAAGTCAATGCATGTAGCCTTGTCACTTGCTCTTTTAAACAACTTCATAGAATTTCATCGTGTATATGTACATGTTTGTATCTTAAAAAAACAAACTTTTATTTTCTCTAAGACATCATTAAGAAACAAAAGGATGATCCATAAGCTGGTAAAGTAAGATTTGTAGAACATCCATCTAACAAAGGATTAAAATTCTGAATATATAACATACTCAAGCCTATAAAAAATGCAAATGTCACAATAAACATTGATTACTCAATCAACAGTGGAAAAAATCAAATGTATTTGCTCAAATGGCACATAAAATGATATTTCATCCATCTATATTTGTAGTGCCATTTTATAACCTTTCAGCTAGAAAAAATATCTGAGAAATGTAATAAAATCAAGTTCTAGCAAAGATGCACTTCAGTGAGGTCTCTCTGAAATTGCAAATGGCAGTGCATTCTGAACAATGCATTGGAATAACTTGACATTATCTCACAGTCTTGTGCATCCACAGTCTCTCAGCCATACCAATGATGCTTGCTAATAAAGGGGAAGAAACAGGTACATTCATATACCATCAGAAGACATGGGCAAGCTTTTCAGCAGTACAGCAACAAAATATTTTAATCTTTCTACCCTCCTACCAACCCTACACTGAGAAACTAGCAAGGTGTCTTTTGATAAGAGAATTAACTAAAGCTTTCTTGACATATTCTATACTGGGGTCTAGTAGATCATGCCTGTGAAAACATTTATCTTACAGCACAGATGGCCCTTAGAAAGACAGTGTGGAATGAACAAATGCTCAGAGACAGAGAGTGTGAACCCTTCCTACAAATTTCACTAATAAGGAAAACTAAGTAATGGGTTCCCAATGGTTTGTTATTTTTGAACTGAATAAGATAAAGAAGGGTCATGTATAAATAATGAATAGTGGCTTATTATGAGAACTTGGATTGATCAAAGTCAATTTGTATATATTTGTACATATATTATGCATATAATATATATACATATACATATACCTATAGGCACTTAGTTACTAAATTCTGCAGAACTAATTTCATGCCATGCAACTCATCTCTTTGGCTAATGCTATAATAAATAGCATTATTCATTTGCATAACTGGGATTTAAGTTAAGGCTTAAAGTAGCGAAGAAAGAGCCCCTGGTTAGTTCACAGACTGGTGCACTTGGCTTTTTGCACTTCTCTGTGTTCTTTATTAGCTTTTTAAAAAGATGGGTCTTGACCACAGAACTAGGATGAGACTGTAACATTTTAGAATCTGAGATGTAGAAAGTCAAGAAAATGTTAGGTTCACTATGAGCATCTATGGCTGCAGAAAGCAGAGCATCTTCAGGAAGGAAATATGTAAGTAACTTCGTTAGAGAAGAGTAAGAGTCCTCATAAAGAAAACACAGGCTGGAGAAGTGGTTCAGCTGTTAAGAGCACTCACTGGATGTCTTTGCAGAGGACCCAGGTTCAATCCCCAGTACTCACATTATAGCTCAGAGTCAGCTTTCCAGTCCCAGGAAACCCAGTGCCTTCCTCTGGTCTCCACAGGTACCAAGCATAACATGCTGCATAGCCATACATGTAGAGAAAGCATCCATTCATGTACAGTGAATATAAAATCTTTAAAAAAGGATGCTAACCACATGGAGATACCTCCAAATGACACTGAAAATCAGATTAGTCTAAATTAGACTGAAATTAGAATGTAGGGAAACCCAGATGTTTTCTGTAAGTTACCACAGAAGCCACATTATTGAACAGAATTGTTTCTCCAATTCCCGGCTAAGAGAATAAAAAATTGAAGCATGATTAACACTTCAAGAGTTCCCTCCCACTTGCAGTCCAGTGGGAAAGGGAATGCACATTTCTGAGGCAAGCATGCAAATGGTGTGTCCCAGCTCTCGCACCATTTGATCTTTAGCCAGGAACTTAGAATGCATAAGTGTGATGCACTAACCTGAGTTCTGATACATATCAAACCAATATGCAAAGGCATTTATTATACATGTTATGAAGCAGAAGAGTTTTTTATTTCGTTTAAGGTTTTTCAAGCTCCAGAAACAATTTAGCCATCTTTCAATTCTGGTCTCAGAAAACTAGATTTGGTTTTTTTTTATATTATTTATTGGATATATTCTATATTTACATTTCATTTCCCTTTTTCTGATTCCCCATCCCCCAAAGGTCTCACATGCCCTTTTCCCTCCCCCTGTTCCCCCATCCACCCCTTCCCACTTCCCTGTTCTGGTATTCTCCTACACTGATGTTTTGATCCTTTCCAGCACCAGTGTCCACTCCTTCCTTATTGTCGGATATCATTTGATATGTGGATTGTGTCTTTGGTGTCCCAAGAGTCTAGGCTAATATCCACTTATCAGTGAGTGCATACCATGGGTATTCTTTTGAGACTGGGTTACCTCACTTAGTATGATGTTCTCCAGCTTCATCCATTTCTCTAAGAATTTCATGAAGTCATTGTTTCTAATGGTGAATAGTACTCCATTGTGTATATATACCACATTTTTTTGTATCCATTCCTCCGTTGAGGGACATCTGGGGTCACACTTCCTGTCCAACGTTCCTGGTGAAGTAGTTTACAAAGCCTGACCCCTAGAGGCGCTATTGCAGAAGCACTATTGTAACACCTGCTGGTCCTGAAATGGGAATAACAGCTTGTTATACAATCTGCACATCAGGAAACCTGCCAAGAATGGGTCCTACATAAGCAACTGAGACTCAAAATTCATCCTTGCACCCACCATGAAACAGATACAAATCCAAAGCCTTGATTATATTTGTGACTGAGGAATTCAGTTGTTACTTAAATTTCTATGAGCCAACCCAAACCCAAAACACCACAGAATGAACATAAAAAATATTTTTCATTAAGAGTGTTATTTTTATTTTATGGGTTTGCATGTATGTCTGTTACATATGTGCAGTGTCTGTGGAAGCCAAAAGAGGGCACTAGATCTGCTGGAACTGAGACTACAAATCGTTGTGAGATACCATGCAGGTGATGGGAATTGAACCAGAGTCCTCTGGAAGAGTAGTCAGTATTGTTAACTGCTGAGCCAACCCCCCAGTCTCCAAACAGGCAGTATCTTTATTTTTCTCATATTCTCCAAAAAGGTGACCAAAATTTAGATTAAGATTCATTTTAGAGCAACTCTCTTACTATTTTGTATCTAAAGACATCTTTGTAAGAATGTGGCTTTAAATGACAAAAGTCTTAGACTGTTTCATGCTTTGGATGATATGTTTTATAGCATATACTTACTATTTTTTTAAAAAATCTCACTTTTCTCATTTGTTTTAGATAGATCAGATTAGATAGAATTGTATGTTTCATACATTCACACTTTCCTACAATAGATCATTCAGTGATTAGCTGTGACCCTTTAGACAGAAGGCAGATTAGTGACGGCAAAGGGGCATGATGTGCTGAGGCTAATAACTTGATGACTGTGGTAGCTGCATTTGTAAGGATCTTCCCTAACAGTGCCAATTTTGTCACATGTGAATTTATAGTTCTACAAACTTGACAAAACACCAGAGAGAGAGAGAAAGAGAGAGAGACAGAGAGACAGAGACAGAGACAGAGACAGAGACAGAAACAGAGTCAGCATTTTGAACAAATTTTTGACATTTGTTTAGCCTCAATCTTCATTTGAGTATTGCCAACTCTGGTCTGGAACCACAAACTAAAACCCATTGAATCTCATATCACCAAAGTTGGCTCATTCCAGGAGTGAAGCTGTTCGAATCAATGTCACACTGGAAGCATGGGCAGGGGCTCACGAGCCTCATCTCTTGCTAAGGGACTGGGAGGCTGTCCGTGAGTGCTGGGTAAGGGGTAGCCTCTAGCACGTTGTTCATATCCCAATAATAACCCACTGCTCAAGCTCACACTAGCAATCCTAACTACAGTCAGTGGGTCTAACACCACATCAGAGCAGCACAGAGATTATTACGAAGGATGATTTCAGCAAGAGAGAATGCAGTTTAAGGCAGAGGGTGATAGGAGATGAAGCACCCAAAGTTTAGTATATATACCCGTGAAGTTATAAAAATAAAGAAGCAAAAACAAAGGTAATCTCAAATTCAAAAGATTGATAAATACATCCTCACTAAAACTCAGAAGGCCATTTTCCATTACACACACACACACACACACACACACACACACACACACCTGACATTAGCAACAGGGATGCCATACACTTCAGAGGAGGCCTCAGGAGCTCAGGGGGTGACAGAGGATGCTTCCATGTGGGAAATCTGTAACATTTATAGATGTGCTATCAGAAAGGGAGACTCATTTGTAAACCTCCAAATTCTTCAACTCCTATGACATAAAGTATTCATGAGATTAAGGAAGGCAGCTAGGGTGATATTCACGTTTCCCTAGCAAACATTTCAAAGTCAAATCAAAGATGCTACGCACTTGGAAGCGCGTGGAGTGCCCACATGCTCGCTGTCCAGGCCTTCATTTATTCCTGAGCACATGCTATCAGCTGCCACAGTGGCTTCACCGTCAGGACCATCCCATTTTTCATTGATATCCATCAAACAGTAAATAGCAGGAATTACATAGACAGAAGTGGGGCAGCCGTGATGGCTCTCACTGCCTACATGCCATCTAACGCTCTACCTTAAAATTTGATATGGGGCATGAGCTCCAGCCATGCAGAAAGTAGAACTATGCATTATAGAGATCACTGCTGTCTATAAAACAGCTGAGGAAGACTCACAGAACAAGCTGCAAATGCCCTAAAAAAATGTTCCTATAAGCATTAAAGCCTCCATAAGGAATGTGTCAAAATCTCTTGGGTACTGCAAATCAATCTTCAAAGATTTTGCTGGTTTTTCAGCATCAGAAGCATCATTTGCCAATATATAACTGAAACAATTAGGAACTATGATTTACTTAACATTATAAATAAACTGTTGAAGGATCAGACAATATTTACTATAATTCAAAATATACGAATTCTTATATGTTTTATCTCTGACTTGCTCATCAAATATCTGTAGATATATATAAAATCATAATTTATATATAATTATATATCATATATCAAGTGGATACATATACTTATTCCTGGATCATTCTGTACACAATAGCAGACGATTGCTCTCACTGCTAGCCCTTGTAGTTACATTTAATCATAAATATCGTTGTTGAAAGAATAATGTAGTTGCTAGTGGAAAAAGCATTTGACATTAGGGTTTTGTAATAATATTTGACTATTCCTAAACTTTGATTACCATTCCAATATCTCAGGGAAAGAAAATACTGTGGACAATCAATAAAAATACTGAATTTTAAAAAGGTCAACTACATAAAGGACTGTTTCTGATGTCTTTCCATTTTCATTTTTAAAATCTGTTCCAAGTGGGAAAAGGCAACCCTGAAAGCTAGTCTCATAGCTGAGCATGGCTAAAGGAATTTTACAAATAATAGCTATTTTTTGCAGTGCATCCATTCAGGGCAATGGAGATTCCCTCAGTATACTTTCTTTGGAAATTTCAAATCACCAATTTTCTACTTATTGGTTTTGTTCTGTCTTCCCTTGAAGCTCACAATTTACCTTGAGTATCACAGGGGCTCTGCGTTGACTGCTTTGTCCTGCTGCTGAAGAAAAGCCCACTTCCCTCACTGAGGGACTGGGAAGCCCTTACATTTCAGAGATAAATTTAGTTCTCTCTCCTGGCAGCTCTGTTCCTACATGTTAGGACTCTTCTTAGGTCTTGTTTGTAAGTCCATAAACTAATTGAATGCTGCAGGTTTTAGAAAAGACAAGTGAAGAAAGAAGGTGTCTTCTGGGGACTTTCGGTTTGAGTGTGTAGTTAGGAGGGTGGATTCCTGTGTGGGGACTGGAGTGGGGGGTTTCTAAATCTTCCTCTATGCTATTGTCCTTTCTTCAAACATAGTTTAGTTTATAATTCTCTTCCCAAACAGTATAAATGAAACAAGTGTCGAGTTATTTGTAAACACTGAGCAAATGGAAGGAAAGTTAAATGGAGAATGATAAACAATTGAAAATTTGGGATGATAACTTTTGCTTTTCTAAGTGCCCAAGTCTCATACATTTGTTAGCTTTTTAAAAGGTACCCAGGGCACCCAGGTATTGTTAAGTTTTGTATAGCTTAAATCTCCACCTAATGTTCTTAAAAGGTTAATCAAGTTTAATGAGATTGTTAAGCTAATCAATACTTCTTTTATAGACCCATTTTTCACTTGGGCTCCAAAAGGAAATTCTCCAAGGGAGAGAGAAAGTGTGCTCACTAGGGAACGGAGCATAATAAGAACACATGGGACTCACAACCTTTTCTCCATTAAACTTCATTTTCGGATTTCTGATTACTAATGCTAATGCAGCCTAATGGAACACTGGATACGATTTATTATGCTCACAAATTCAATATGGTCTCCAGCTGAGCAAAACCTAAGCAGTCCAGTGATTTCTGTGATTCTTATCATTAGTTGTGTGCCATGTTTAGCACTGTAGAATACTGATTCAATGTACACAGATGACACCCAATCACTGGTCCAACAGGTGGAAGTTATATTTTTAACACGTCTGCCAGTTTTATGCCCCCTAAAATCCTCTTTTGCTGCCCAAAGACCTACCAACATTATCTCATGTCTGCAGAGACTTCACAGCCACTCTATAGACTGTAGAATGGATTCACTCTCCTTTCTAAGCTCCGTGCTGACATCTTCTTGGTGTTTACCTCTAAGAAGGGCACTTCTGTCTCCTCCAATCACATCTCTCCTGCAGTGGTCCTAATTCACCTCTAAGAGCACTATTTTACTCTTCACCCAATCTGGACTCCTTACCTTCCTAGTTTATTGTACTGGGCTCCCACCCTCCTATTCTCTTACTTTCTGGACTCCCTGCCAGGGGCGTCCTAATCAGCATAAAAATTTCTTACTGACCCACTCACTCTACCGTCCCATCTACCCATTCTCTGAAACAGCTTTGGGTGCTATGGCTTCTTACACTTGGCCCAACAGAACAACATTGTAAGCCCTCAGTTCACCACTGGTAGGCAATATCCAAACTCTCACCAATGACTTTAGACACTCAGTTGTCTCGCCATCCTAGCAATACAGATGGCAGCTCCCTAACCGCTTCCTTCCTTCATGAGGGAAAAGTATTCCTACATGTTGCCATCATACATTCAGATTTTTTGTTTGTTCTGTCCATTCCATTTCCTGCTTTCTCTTAATCTCTAGATCCATAAAGCATACCGTACCTTTGCATTTTCAATAAAATTTCTATGTTCTACACACATAGTGGAGAGTGGGGAAGAAGGCAGGGAAGAGGAGCAACTCCTTTGGTCATCTGTCAGTCATTTGTTTTATGATCATTTGTGTTTTCCTATTGACATTAACACTTAGTTAATTTTGAAATTTCTATTTTCTCTTTTCTGAATAATTCTCATTTTTACTATGCTTCCTAACAAATTTCTCTCTAATCTGTTCATGTCAAATTTCTTTCCACAGATATTCCTTGAGTATTTATATATAGCCTCAGTTTCTTTACATGGCTCTAGGATTCCATCCCCAGCACATCATGGCAGGGCCTGTGATAGTCTTTCCAGCACACCCACCAATGAGTCTGAAGGCAAATCTATCTTCCAGTCTGGCTTCCACTCTCGCTGTGGTCTTTTCCTCCTGCTACTTGCCACGCCATGCACTTGATTCACCATTGTCGAAGACTTAGAATTACCTAGTTTGTTATCTCTGTTTAGACAGATCATACTTTGGTCCTTTTTTGCCTTCTGGTTAGTTTCCATTAGGTTCGTTTTCTGTAGATTTTTGTCTTCTTCATTCTAATGCAAATGATGTCTCAAGACTGGTAGATATCCCATAGTAATCACCTCACAATGTATCTCCCCATGAGTTTTCTATCTGTTTGTATTTATCATCAGTTTGATGTTTAAAGCATAGTTTTAATATGATTAAAACCACCAATAATTCCCTTACCAGCTATCAACCTAAACCCAATGCTAAAACATGGCAAACACTGGCTGTGATTTGACCCATCATGTTTTAACCACCTTCCTCTCAACTCTTCCATAGTAAAAGAATGTTGCCAAAGAAACATAAACAGATTAGAGAGAAATTTGTTAGAGCAATCTAATGGTTATTTAGAGTCATCTTTCCAGGTTCCTAATACTAGGATTGGGAAAGGTAGGACATATAGTCTGTGCCTTCTGAAGTAAGAAATACATCTGTTTTACTCTAATGTATAGAGGACTCTAACACATAAGAGACCAGTCTAGAACTAAACTATAAATTAGAGAAGTGTACTTTTAAAGTTCATATCCTCTTTCTATCTCTTTTCAATATTGATAAGTACATCAGATTATAAAATCTTTGTCAGAAGGTTTCCAGGAAGGATATCTGGGTATAGGAAGGGAGGAACTTCTCAGGAACATATTGGAAGGAAGTATTCCAGGAGGTCAACTCCCACTGATTTTATAGTTACCTGGAATTATTTAGAAAATAATTTTGTCAGTTAGTGCTAATAAGACTGTCTCTGCCTCTGTTACCACAAATTGTGAAAACAAACCAGTTTGAAAGTTCTGAAAAACAGATTTATCAAGGATTAACTCAAAGTATATGTTATAAATTATGGGAAAGATTTTCTTTAGGAGCCATGATGGTTACTACAGAAAGTTAAGTATTATTCTCCTTGAGAGTTCCTGAAATGCAAGAGGCTTTCATGACTACCCCAAAAGAGGCAAAGGAGTGACAGAGAAGAGAGTCACCTCAAGTCTAAGCCAGAAACTCCAGGTAAATTTGTCGTCACTCTGCCACTGACATTGCCAACTGTTGGACCATTGCGTAGCATTTTGTTAACAATGAGCTTTATTTTATGGTGGTTAATGATGCTTGGTGGAGGAAGATATTAATAATCATATCAATTTTCATAGTATTAAGTTTCTGCATACACAATGTACATTCTGCTCATCACATTTTTTATATTATTTTAAATTTAGGCATTATAATAATATCATGAAATTTTATGTATTACCTGTATTTTCAAATAAGATGAAAGGTCATATTGTGAAACTTGGTCAAGCTTAAACAAGACACACCCACACTCAATCAACCTATCAATGAAAATATGCAAAATAATTTTAATATATATTTTATGAGGCCAGTATTTAAAATATAAAATATTATAATATCAGCAAATCTTTTTGTTTTTTTGCTATGAATTATAGCTTGTTATAATAATAAGCTAGTTATTTTTAAAAGAAACTATTTTATTTAAATTTAATGCTAGAAGCTAATGTATAAATCTGATGTCCATGCCAATATATATTAGCCTTATTTATAGATCAGAAAATATAAGCACATGATGCAATTAATATTTATATGAGATCAATTTGTGTGTTTTTGTCATTGCTTAGCTTGTCTGTCCCTTTCCCAGACCCATCTGCCCAGCCACTGATTCCCTCTTCCAGACTCATGGTTCCTACCACTTATCTGAAAAGCCATCCTAAACTTAGTGACAAAATGAAGCATCCAAATCATTTACATAAAAAATTCTCAATGTGCTGTCTATACAAGTGCTCCCCACCTCAGTTCAGATCACACATGGCTCTCTCTCTCTCTCGCTCTCTCTCTCTCTCTCTCTCTCTCTCTCTCTCTCTCTTTCTCTCTAACACTCTGACTTTAACTTCCCTAAAACTGTTTTTCTCTAAGCTGATGTTTATATTTCTGGGTCTATAAGTAAGGTTAATATATATTGGAATGGACATCAGAATGATACATTAACTCCTAACATTAAATTTAAATAAAAATATTTACTGTTAAGAAATTTGTCATAACAAATGATAACTCATCACAATTAAAAAGCTGTATTGATATTATATTTTAAATTTTAATTGCTGCCTTTATGAAATTTAGCTTAAGATAATTTTGCATTGATGTATTAATTTAGAGTGTGTATGTGTGCATGTGCGTGTGTGTGCACACATGCACATGTGCATGCCATGGCATATGAATGGAGGTCAAAGGGCAACTTGCAGTAGTCAGTTCTCTCCTTCAACCTTGTGGGTTCTTGAGATCAAACTCAGGTCATCAGATTTGGTGGCACGCACCTTTACTAGCTGATCCATCTCACCAGCCCTGTATTAAGATTATTTTAATACTTTTAATTGCATCATTTTAAGTAATGTATTTCTCATGATTATATACTTGTGGAACTTGGTATTCATCTAGAGCTATGAAATATGTGTATAAACTATGTATATAATTAAATGTATAATCTCATGATTATACCCTTGTGGAAACCAACGTTCATCTAGCTCTATAAATTACTTATAGCACCTGTTATGAATGCCAATTTAAATAAAAGTTGAAGCCATGTCCAGAAGACATATGTTGTAGTTCTAATGCTTTTGTGGATAAATCGTGTTTTGTAGCCTGTTATTTACCCCCATAAAGCATCAGGCTCACAGATGGTAATATGCAAGTGATTATCCCCGTATTTTGTTTCAGTCTTCAGTGAATAAAGTTAATATGAATAGTCCTACCCACAGAAGTACTTTGGGTCAGTGGGGTCATTTAAAGATAGCAACCAATCAGTGATAATCACACACACACACACACACACACACACACACACACACACACACAGACGAGATCCTTGGTACAACAGTGCTGAACATCCAGGTTATTGGGACATCTCTTTCATTGTCAGGTTCAGATGAAGCCCGTGGAGACTTGAGCAAGATGACCCTCTGATGAACACAAGATGTTCTTTTCTGTTTAGAAGCCACTCTGCTCTTGCAAAAGTTCTCCTGGCTAAACATATACTTTGTACTTGGTGAATCACACAAAGCCTGATTCCACCCATGGCAGTGATAATTCTGTCTGTAGATAATCAACAAATGCCACCAAATGTAATCGGGCAGCTAAATTATAAATGGGAAAATATAAAGATACCAACATCTGCTGGCAATTCCTAAATTGCACGTTTCTGTGTCCAATGATTGAGACTTTACTGCATGTATTTATATAATTTACAATAATTTAGTCTATGTTGTAATAACTATGTATCAATTTATTCTATATTGATATCAATGATAAAATTGAAACTATTTTATACACATTTATTAAAATCGACAGCATCATAGTCTCCCCTTCATTGCTTTCAAATACTCTGTATTCTATGTATTTGAGCTATTAAGGCTTGTCCAATGTTGGCACCACAGTATTACTGAGCAGAATTTTAACATGGTCATTATGACATTGACTTACAGGCTTGGTAACTTGTCAGGTCTGTTCTCTTCCTACACCTACTTAAAAAGCTTCCCTTCGCCAAGTCTAGACTAAAGGTAATTCCTTCTAGAGTCAGGGAATTCAGGTTTACTCTTAGAAAGGTGAGTTTGCTGACACTCCCTTATGGATGTCCTATAGGACATAGAGACTTGACCATTGCTAAATACTCCTTTGATGCTGTAAAAACACTTCTTATACCTCAGTTCCTCGCTTGTGAAATCATTTTATAAAGGTAACTGTGATTCACTCGTGACATAAAATTGCCACTAAGCAGTATGAATAATTGTGGTCTGAGTATCAGTGGACAAGGCACTGCAGAGTATTGAAATAAGATCAGCACCTGGGGAAACAGAGTCAGAGGACCATGGAGAGGGGGAAGGCAGAATCACAAGAGGAAGTCACAAGGGGAGGGAAACAGAGTCACAAGCAGGGGAGGGAAACAGTCACAAGGAAGGTGGGAAGAGTCACAAATGTAAGGGGAGCAGGGGGA
This sequence comes from Apodemus agrarius, assembly GCA_964023405.1. Lineage (NCBI taxonomy): Eukaryota > Metazoa > Chordata > Mammalia > Rodentia > Muridae > Apodemus > Apodemus agrarius. The sequence goes on along the minus strand of OZ030008.1, from coordinate 56,344,408 downwards.
GACTCTTCCTCTGCTCAATCTCAACAATTGTGGCTCTTAGGATTCCAGGCTTGTTGTGGTAGAACAGCACCACGAAGAGACTTTACAGCTATGAGGCTTGGTTTGAAAGGAGAAATTTTTCTTTCCATTCAATTTGTTTTTAGAGTTTTGCCACATGAAACCAAAGACAGGTTTCTTCAATATCTTGGGAAAGACACTCTCCATGTTTGGCATGTATGGCATGTAGTGTCTAGTTCAGAAACTAGATCCGTACCACCACTTGGTTAATACATACCATCAAACATCTCCCTTTGCCTGGTTGGCAAGTTGGCAGAAGATGCTGGGAAATTACCAGTATTAACAGTTATGCTGGTCATCCAAGGCCAAGGAACCCAACCTGAGTTATTTAATAAACTTATCACTTATATTAATGGATGGAGCAATCAGCAAGCTGTCCATAAAACCCCAAATTACCAAGCCTTAAACAATGTTAGTACCACCTCCTGGTTGGAGGCCTCTTCCTGTTGCTTTACCATAAGTTGTGTTTGCATACTTTTTCTCCAAACTAGGCATCCAAATTTTTCTCCAAATTAGGCATCTGGCCTCTAGACCTTTTCATTATTGCATTGCCTTCCTGGTTATCAATTATTTTGCTTCAGAAACCAGAAGGTAATTTTGTCTTTAGCTAGCTGAACACAGAAAAGAATAAAGAAAACATCGCCTTTCATTTCTTCGGTATTTACATCCACACTGAAAACAATTTCAACATTTAGCCCGAGAGACAGATGAAATAATGAGCCTAGCAAGTCTGTGCTGTGCACATATTTCAGCAGTGACCATAAAAAGACATAGCACTTATCGTATTCCGCTCCATTCCCAAATACAATTTTTGACAGGAGACAAATTAGATCATCACATTGTATAGTGATGGGAGCCATCTCTCTACAAGGGTTTGATTAAATGCCTTTGACCCGTGTCATTGACCACAGGCAGGAGACAGAGAGTACATAAACCTAGTGTTTTCAAAGTACTCTGTGGCGAGTGGGCTTCTCTGGGAATCTAGAATTCAGATATAAGTTCTCTGAGCCTTTGTTTTAGTTGACTGCCAGGAAGGGAGCTCCCAGAGATAAGGCACCAAGAAAGATGCTGCCCTTTCACTTCTGACCTGGAGTAGAAATGAAAAGAATCACATGGAACAAAAATATGAAAAGCTATGCAGTAATTGGTAAGGCCTGGGACCTGCACTAGGTGGCTGTGACGGGAAAAGGTCACACCATCTTTGAAAGGTTAGTCTCTTCTACCTCAATAAATGAAAACAAATCCTCAGACTATTTCCTGTCATAGACATGTTCACTGGGATGTGAAATCTGTCTTGATGCTACCTTCATGTAGCAGCACTGTCCTGCCTGCTCTCGTCCCTGCATCCTGTGACCCCCACCGTTAGATCTGCAATGGCCTGAGCATGAGAAGTATTTGTCTCAGACTGAAATCAACCTCACTGTGATTTCCTTAGACGAACCAATGAGAGTGGGAGAGGTTATGACACTGTGGTCTTCTTCACCCACCCAGTTTCATCTTTCTTTCAAGCCTAGAGTACTTTGCATGTTTGTCATGACACTTGATGCAAAATATCAGTAATTATATTAGTCTGTGTTTTGATAGACATGAGATGTCACATTTTCCTGCCTCGAGTAGTATCTATTTTAATGGACATGACTATTTATTTTGAGTAATATAATACAAAAAACTGCATTGGTCAGATTTTTAAAAACTCAAATTGCATTTTGGACATCTTGGTGAAAGGTGGATTTCATAATGAACAAAGATGGAATTCTAATATTCTCTGCTATTACATCTATTATGAGGGAAATGGTTTTCTTTGTGTTGATTTTCCTTGAAGTAAACTCGCACCTTGGTCACTATTCATCATGCTGACTTTTAATTCCAAATCTAAGCTGCACTTTACCAGGTAGAAAAGGAAAATTATTTGGGCTCCAGGAGATCACTGGACATCTGCTGCTCCTGGAGAGAGGCCAAGGTCACCTGGATGAGCTCAAGGGAGGAGGAAGGGTTTCATGGTAGCCAGCTGCCCTGTGCTAGAGCACCATAAATGATCAAGCTGCAGTTCCTGGGTCTCTAACGTGGGAATTGTAATCAGTACAGAATTTCCATGAAATAAGTTTGCCCTGTAAAATGCCTACCAGCTAGTAAATGCTTAATGAACATTAGCAAGTAGTTTATAGATGAGGATGAGTACAATATTTTCTTACTGTCCCTATGGCAACATATGCCAAAGTCAGAGTACCAAGCATGGATCTAAGAATGCAGATCCTGGAAGGTCTATCATGTATTCAGACCAGGAGCTAGATGTTAGAAACTGGTGACATGGGCCCAGGTTTGGAAAGTCATACCTTCTGAAGTCTGAATGTTTGTATTAGAAACATCTCCTCTCTTATCTTTTAAATGTGTAAACAGAACATAGTTGGAAAGGTGGGCCTTCTGCCGAGAAGCTGTCTCAGAGAAGGAACCTCCTTAGTAGATGCCCTACCTACCCTAGCACTTGGAAGTGCTGACATGTGCCTTTGTCATGAGCCATGATGCTGAAAATGCATGAGGACCGTAAGAGTTATCTTACTATTTCCACACTTTACAACTTTTATAGAACTAGCATCATAGGGGAACAATGGTGGGCCTAGAGAGATGGCACAATTTGCCCATAGTCAGGGATTAGTTACTAAAGGAGCCAAGACTAGAGTATGGGTCTCCTGAATCTCCGTATTTGGCTTCTCTAACACATTGCCCCGCTGTTCTCAGGACCATAGAGAAATGCCAGGGTTTGGCCCATCTGTATAATTCAGAGTAAGAGCATACTGTTAAGGTTTTGTTGGTAGTAGAAGGCTTCGGGGATATCCGTCAAATATGTTCATGCGTCAAATTATGTTCTTTCTAGCACTGAGATTTTTATATATTGAGCACAGAAGATGTCTAAATCTGAACTAATGCAGACACTGTGTGAAATGAGAAATGATTGTTGAAAAACTTCCCGAACTGTCAGAGCTTCAGAGGTCTCCTCTGAAGGCTTTGAAAGCCACCCCTGTCCTTGGCATTACCATGAGTACTCATCGAAAGTGATGTCAGCTGCTCATCCACCGAGAGTCACTTCTGTCCCTGTAAAGTTTCTCAGGGGATTTAAAAGGCCTGTAAGGACTTTTCTTAATATAAAGACCTGTTAATAAAGCACTACCCTCAGTGCTGGCCTGAAGTGAGTCTTCACCCTACGATTTGGACATGCTGTATTCTTCTCCAACAACAGCACAAGATGGCCCTCATTGTTATCTCAGCTTTATAGTCAAAGAGAAAGAGACTTAGGGAGGTCCAGTAACCTAACCAGTCATCAAATTAATAGACAGAACTGTGTCTTGCCCTCAGGCTGTTAACCTCCACCCCCTAGTGCTTCACACTCAGAATGAAGAACATACATGTCTGACCCTCTTATTAAACACTTAAGTTGTGCCATGTACTGTGATAAATTCCATGGATACAGCTCTCAGGACAGAACAGAAGGCCAAGCCGTACATTCAGTTCTGCCCAGAAGTCAAAGCTGGTGGCAATTCCAGTGGTGTGGAAGGAGTAGAGCAAGGCCATTTTGTTCACACTGTGTGTGGAGGTAAGCTGCTCTTTTCAGACTGTGGACCTGGCAAGATGGCTTGAACACTAGTGTTTGCCTTAGGAGATGGCATCAGTATCTCTGCTCAAGACTGCATACAAGATTATATGAACACACACACAGACACACACACACACACACACACACACACACACAAAACCTGTGCACATATCACATTACATCACACACGAGAGATCCAGGCCTCACTTTTCCTCTGGGATAAGACTTTTTTTTCTCTGTTTCCCCCTCATTCAGAAACATCACTTGAAGTCACTTAAAATCCTTATGACGGCATGAGCAAAAGGGCAGGGGATTCCAGTGCTCGTGTTCACTGTTGATTGAACTTTAGCCTGCCACTCAGTCTCTCCTAACCACAGACGGATTTTCTGTGTCTGAGGGAGAGACTCTGTTGTAGAAAGCAGATCTCCAGTGCCTGCTGGTAGAGACATGTGAGCACCTCCAGAGGCCCTGCGGGGCTCAGTTTCCATGGCAAATGCAGGAGCCCTTGGCTGCTCAAGAAGAAGCCCTCTCTCCCTCAGCCGCAGCCAGCAATGGCTCACTGGGAGATCAGAGACACTGCCAGTGCGTGGCTCAGCAGAAAAAGGGCCAGGCTTTCCCCTTTCTGTAAAGAGTTTCAAAAAAGGGGTTCTGCCACTTTCTTTGCACCTGAATTCAAGAGTCATGGTCCTTCCCAGTTTCTGAATTCTTCATGGAGTCTCCAGGCAGGCTTGATGGTCAGGACACAGGAGAAGCTGGCTGCCTGCCTCTGACCTTGCCTCCCCAACTCTGCCTAAGGAGCCCTGAGTTGTCCCACAGCCTAGGCAACCAACTCCTCCTCTCCGTTCCCTCTTCCCAGTGGGAGAATTTCAGAGCCAGCAAAGAACTCATTCCACCCCTTGGGAGGGTGGGAGAAAACCTGAATTTCTCTATTTTGGTTAAAACTGTTAGAAAATTCAGGGAGCGGCAGGGGAAAGGCAAATAAAACATCTTGCCCCCAACCCCACCCCAACACAGAAAGCAACTGGCAACTATAGACATCATACAGATGAGCATTCAAATCGTAGCTTTAGTTTTGATAGAGCTAATTAGAGAATGTCATGTAGCCTTGATATACCACCAAATAGACCAAAGAATTGCCTTAATATAGCCTCTAAACTAAGCCAGCTCCCTACTGTCACCCCAACCAGAGACGATGTCTATTTAACTGTCTCATCAGGCAAGTGTCCCCAGTAGGTAACAAAGGAGGAAAGGCTACCTGAGGCAGGCTCAGACTCAGCCTTAGTTTCACCAGCTGCTTCTGTTTGAGTGATTTTGTGTTCCCCTTGAGGAAAGGGCTAGGCATTCCCTTCCTGTGAGCTGGGGCAGGCCTGGAACAGGAAAGGTTTTTTCCTCGGAGGAGAACATGTCTCTTTGCTGTAATCTCAGCCAGGACACACTGAGATCACCAGGTAGAAGCATGAATGGAAGGCAGACTTCCAGTGGTCAAGCATGCTGGTGGCAAGGAAAATGACCTGTCAATTCAGAGTGAGGAGAAGGATCTGCGCAATTTTACCTGTGAGCATGAGAGTGCTAAGACACAGAGAAGGAAAAGACATGGGAGGTCCCGTGCTGGGTGTCCAGATGAATGAATGCGCTGCAAGGCCATCAGCTGTGTGTCACGCTGTAGGGTGTGCAGCGTGCTCAGCATATGTGTGAGGTGAGACTAGGATCTTAAGCCCATACCACAGCCAATGGCCTATGAGACAGGAGTCAACACAAGTCAACATGTGAGTCAACACAATGCTAAAGCAATGGGCACATTTAATAAAATAGTTGGCCAAGATCTTCCATAGAAATCAATGTCCAGGTACAAAACCAACAAAAGGCACTATAAGACAATGTGAACATGTCCTGTGTAATAACCAGTAAGTACTACAGCACCCATGTCTGTATATGTAATGATGATCCATTTATTATATAGACAACATTAATGTTCTCAGCATAAGCATACAACAAATACGAAGAAAGGTTCAGAGTATCTAGTTTATTCCCAGAAAGCTTAGCAACCAGCCCAAAATCATGGCATTCACACATAAGAAGAAAATAAATACATGTAGCAAGTTGCTAATAATCTGTGGCTAAAGGTCAAGGTTATGCATATCCACATTGTTTATTAGATTTTCTTGAAGCTCTTTTGTGATTTTGTTTGGTTTTTTTTTTGTTTGTTTGTTTGTTTTGCTTTGTTTTGTTTTTTCGAGACAGGGTTTCTCTGTGTTGTTCCAGCTGTCCTGGAACTCACTCTGTAGACCAGGCTGGCCTCGAACTCAGAAATCCACCTGCCTCTGCCTCCCAAGTGCTGGGATTACAGGCGTGCACCACCACCGCCCGGCTTCTTTTGTGATTTTGAAAGTTTTATAAATAAAACCTGTGGGGAGAGAAAGAACAGAGCTGGGGGTGGTGAGACTGATCAGGAGGACCAGCTAATGAGTTGGGGAATCATCACTGGACAGCATAGTTCTCTGGGGACACTGGAGGCAGGATGGAGATGCCCTCGGGATTTAGATCTTTGGACACTAAACCAGAGAAAAGGAGTGAACCATAGAGCCGTGGGAATCAAAAGGGAACAGGAAGCATGAGAAAGAATCTCTCTTTCCTCATTCTATCCCCTGGCCAGGCATCTCTGAGAACATGACCCTAGACCACTGCACTGCACACTCTGGATCTCAGAATTTAAATATCTTCAATGCCCAGCATTATCACTTTGCCTCAAAATCACTAAGCATCTCAAACAATCTTCACTCCAGAGGAGTACCATCAGGTTTGTTTTCTCTTTTCCTAGATCCACCAAATGACATGCCTTCTTGCTAGATTTTTGAAATCATTCTGTGACTATAGTGGCACCAGAGGGACCTTGCTAAATTTAGCCCTGTTGCTAATTAGGAACAGAGGACATGTGAGGCTTAAAGACAAGCCTTGGCAGTGTGCCAAGATGTGGAATCAAGTCGTCATTTCGACTAGAAAAAAAAATCCAAGGATGGATTATTATCTTGGTGACTGACCTAGTCATATTGTAATGCTCATCCCCAGGTCTCCTAAAGGCTGTGAGCGTGAGCAAGGAAGGAGCAGAGTTGAGAAACCGTATGTTGACTCTGACAGGAAGCTGTTACTGTATGGAGGGGCTGTGTGTAATGAATGACAGGCTCTCCCCATTGAGAAGAGGCCCGGACTCCGCTGGAGTCACATTACCCACGTTGCCATATTTACATTGCTGTAGATCCAGACAGCGGCTGCAACCACAATAGCTACCCTCATCCTCTAATCCAACAGAAAGTAGGTCTTTCAAGTCAGACTCGTGGCATCCATACAGCTGTGTCCAATGCTACAGAGCTGCTAGTATTTAAACCCAAGAAGAGCGCAGTGCCTGAGACATTTGTCATTCCAAGGTCACAATCATTTAACCAAAATAACTTGAAAAGTGTATTGTTCTCTCGTGGAGCCATGTGTACTATCCTGGGGCACTAGTGGGGCTCAGGAAACCGCCAGGCTCTACCATCTCTCCCTTCTATATACAGATGCCACCATATTTGTTGTGATGACACAGAACTTAGGAGGGAAATAAAACAGGGTAGGGATGAAAAAGGAAAGCTCAGGAAATAGAAGGACTAGTTGAGACAGGAGCTGTTGCTGTTACTGACTGTCTAAGAAGTACTTCAAGGGCACAGACCAGCTGTACCCGTACCTGGAACCCTCCTTATACTCCCCAGCCCAAGACTAACTGCTGGTCTCCATGGTAGCACTGCCCTCCTGCCTGGGTAGCTAAGGTATGCAGCAGAGAGGAGAGGAAGTGGTACATTAGAGCCTGGCTCACCGTTCCAGTCCTGCTTGTGGGCCTGCCTGTGGAGGTGTATTTATCACAAAATAAGAAAACAGTAATAGCCTAGAACTGGCTGTTTGTTCAACTCCAACTTGAATGATACCAAAGATTAAATCTTCATTTCCAATTCTTTCATGCCAAGGCGGTTATATTTAAGGTCCAAATATGTGCACCATATGTCATACTGTAGCTTGACAATTACCTCAATAGGCAGTGTCAGACAGATGGTGAACATTACTACCAGGCATACATACATTCAGAATTAAACATTTAAATAAATTCAGGCCTGTCTCAGGCTTATTAAAGGGATTTTTGTCTATAAAGCCATTTGGAGCATCTGCATATGCTAAAGTGTTTTTTTTGTATCTTGAGTAGACTTGGGTTGACTCTAGTTCCTTCCGGCTACAGATGGCAAGAGCTTTTGCCTGCTCTGGGAGTCCTGTACCTGCAATTAGGCTACTGGTGGCACTGAAGCCACCTTAGAGATTTCTTGTCAATGGTTAATATCACAGCCATGCGTTCCTGACTATGAAGTGATTGAAAGTTGTTTGTAGGGAATATGAGATATCTTTCTTAAGTGCCTGGAACTTTACAGAGATGAGAAGCTACACAAAAACCTTCCCAAGGAACAATTCAGAGCCTCTTGACTTAAACCTTAGGCAGGCTCCAGCACACTTTAGATATGAAAATATCCAATTGCAAATAAAGGTCAGCAGCATCTCGTGGGGCATTGAGGGCGATCTTGGATGAGTTGCTTTCAGACCTTCCAAACAACTGGGTCAGGACCAGTTTCCACTACCTTCTTCCAGGAACTTTGGATCCTACATGGCATTGGGAAAAAGTCCAGTATGGGTTGTGATGTCCAACTGAGTGAATTTACTAATGAAGTTATAGAACTTTATTAAGTTGCAAAGGCTGCCAAAGCTACCTTTCAAGGAAGTGGCCCACTGAGTAGTCTATCTGAAAAAGACCTACAGAGTGCCCTCACATATAATTCCATGGCTAGAATTATTTCCCATATTAGAGTGACTTTTAAGATTTTTTTAAGGCAACTCCCATGTATGTGCCTAGTGCTTAACCAATAAGAGAAATTCACAAATTTGAAAAGAAGGAGAGAAAATGAAGATAGTGGGCAAGGCAGTAGCCACAAACCAAAACTTTATTTTTCAAATGTATGTTTAACCGCCACATGTTTTCCTGAGTACAAACCTCCTCTAGTAGTGAAGTGCATATAATGCTGATTCTTGGCTTTTCTGAGTTCAAATCCTAGCTCTGTGTTATTAGCTGTATGGTCTTGTATTATTTCTCAACTTCTCTGTGTCCTGCTTCTTTCATATAGAAAATAGGAATGATAACTATTCCATTATAGGCTTACATAATACATTTGTTATATGGACAGTAGTGCCTGTCGCTGTATGAATGCTGTACCTTTTATTTTGGAAGCCAGAGCCAAAACATAATAATTTTCTTCTTTCAAAAAGGCTCCATTGCTAGGTGTGATTCATTTTGATCTCTTCACCTCTGTTTGGTAGATCGGGTTTCCATTCTGCATTTGCTAACACCTCCACCCTCAAACACTTAGCACTGGGCTAGATCTAATCTTCAGTGCTACACATTCTTTCAAGTGGGTGTGTGTGGAGGCAAGGGCTAAATTCTAATGTGTACCTGTGTCCCTAAAAGAAGACACCTAGGTCCAGCACAGAGATCTTTGTCCTGCCTGCTCAGATGAGCCCTGGGAATATACGGAGGGACTGTTGGAAGAACATGTCTTTGTTCTATTTTGATTCCCCTTAATAGAACAGTTTGGTCTAGTGGCTTAATTATCCAGCCCTTGTCCATTGTGCTTTAGCTTTCTGTTGTCAGCCTCTTCTTGGAATATGTGCACAGCATTCCGATGTGTTCTCTGCTGCCTAATAAGTAACCTAGGTTCCCTGGCATAGTGCTGAGGCCTCCAAATCAATGGCCCTGAGTCCTGGCAGCCTCATCTCCTCATGCTCAAGCTTGTGAGCAGCGCCCTGCCTTTATACCTGTGATCTGTCTCTTTGCCCAGCATTGCCCCCCACCCCACCCCAACTCCTCCAAGATAAGAAGGTTAATGTTTAACCTTTAAACCTTAAGATGTTGCTCATCACCATAGACTTCTCTGTCAGCCTACAGATTCTCAAAAATTGCCCCTAAATCGTGGCATTAACTGTACCTGCAAACAAGTGAGGAACAGAAATATCTAGGCCATTAACAAATTGAATTAAGTTGTAGAAGTAGAAACATAAAAGAAGAACCCTCCTAAGGATTCTCATGCAGGCTGGTTTGAGCATCAGAGACATGGAATGCCAGCTAAATTGTGTTATTCTCTTTGGCTCTGATTTATTTTCTTTATTTGTACCTTCATAGAGGCTCTATAAGATACGTGTTTTGTATCTTTCAACCTGGCCTGTAGGGGATTCTCATGAGTCTGTTAACATGTGTTTATTGAGCTATAAATAAACACCAGCTTCAGTTACAGGTTCTTGCATATATAAACTGGAAATACACGTGGTGACACCTCATCTAATGGAGTTACCCATTCAGATGGAATGGCAAGTCGTGTGAGTAGAAAATGATCACCAAAAGCAAAAAAGGGCAACATGAGGCACAGTGGCTGTCAGGGAACGTCAGGAGGAGCTGGTCTGCTGGCAGGTTTCTAGACTGCGTGTAGAGAGGTGAGCCTGAAAGGAGCCTGGAAGTCAGGGGCTGCCGTGGACCAGAGGAAGATGTACCTCCTTGAATGGGAGCGGAGAGACTCATCCGCAGACCTCTCCTCCTCCAGTATCACCAGCCATATGGCACTCAAGTCTTGGAGGACTGAATAGTACCCATGAATACTTTATTTTTATGACTCAGATTAATTTGGTGTTAATACCTTGTTAGAATTAACCAAGTTCATTATAACCTAATTTATGAGAAGAAAATGTGAGTATATAACAGATATCCACAGGTACCACTTTCTAAATGAATGTTAAGGTGTAAAGCTTCCAGCGTCCTTATGTTGTAAATGATGCCCATGAAACTGGCATTTTAAATCATGCATGCTGTTGTGTGAGCTGTGATTGGTGACTTAGCCCTCTCCTACTTTCAGAGCTGCCTTGGGGGAAGTGGAGTAATTGACTGTATTCCCACACCCCCGCTAAGCAATACTCAGGTGTGGAGGACAGTGATCTTTGGGCTGCCTGGAGATCACCACTGTAGCATACCACACTTCCCCTTCCAGGAACAGTTTGTAGTTGTGGAGGTAGTAAGGGTCTTAGAAATTCATCTCTTGACCAGGACCTTCTAGTCGACAGTGGCTGCATCTACTGCATCCCACATTTTCAACTTCTCACATTATTGGTTTCCACCACCACCTGCCAAATGGAGTAAGGTCCTGAGCCTGCTGTTGGCACTGTGCTTCCCTCCATCCAGACATCTGGCCTGTGAGATAGCCCTTAGTAAAGCAAGCTATCAGATACATACATACATATATATATATATATATATATATATATATATGTATATATATATATATATCAAAATCAAATTATTAAAGAGGCGTGTGTGTGTGTGTGTGTGTGCGTGTGTGTGTGTGTGTGTGTGTGTGTGTGTGTGTGTATGACTATGATAGATATCCACAGGAGGTATCTATTATAAGGGGGAGGTAGAAGGGAAATAAGAGAGTTATAGCTTGGTTTTAATGGGGAGCAAACTGTCTTCCATGGAGACTGAAGGCAAGAATGGCTTTGGCCAGTTTCATTCCACACCCACCTGTGGGCCATTTGGGACAGCAGTTTCCTGTATTATTGAGTATTTAGCTGCCTGTTCCGAATAAGCACTTTGGCTGGCCTTGAATTTGTTTCTGTTGGAAAGAAAAACATTTTTTGACATAACCATGCATATTTATAGGTACAATATGATAGCTTGATGCATGTATACAATGGGTAGTAATGAAATCTGGGTAATTAGCATATCTTTCATCTCAAACATTTATCATCTCTTTTTTTTAAGAAAGATTCAAAGTTTCTGTAGCTATTTTAAAATATACAATAAATTGTTTTAAACTATAGTGAAGCAAGATTTTTGTCTGTTAAATTATTAAAGTTCTTTAACATTAGAAATATGTGGCATAGACACATTCCCTTTGAATGTGATCTTAGTTTTAGACTATAAAAACCACTAAGCTTCAGATCACATCCAGACACTGGTGCAGTAAACCAGTGTTGTATTTGCTGATAATCACTTATGTAGCTGCAAGCAGTGTTTTTGTTGTGTGGTGAGGATACCAGGGTTATTGTCCCATATGCCTCAAGGAGTGGAGTTCACACAGTAATATGGTATGCCTTCCCTATAGAGTATATGTCACTGCATTTGATTGTAAGATTGTAAGCCATAGAGCAATAAACTAATAGTACTACCCACATAGTACTACCTGGTATCCACGCAGAAAAGCTACCAAGAGCCAGTAGATCCAGTAGGGGGTGAAGAATGAGGGTAAGATGCCAAGTGTCAGTGCAGGCCTGATGGGAGGGCTCAGCAAAGAAATGTAAGATTAGAAGTTCAGACACCTAGAGATGAGCTGCTGAGACAGACACTGTCAATTCTCTGATTCTGGAAAGGACTTGAGATTATGGTGTTGGTATCAACATAGGAAAGAAGACAGCTGCCTGAGAAAGACTGCAAAGACCCTTTCCTAACTGAACTTAATCTAATGAATAGAACTTGCTTGAAAACCTTCCTATATGCAAATGTAGGAAGGGTCAGTGCTTTGTAATTGTCCCATAAAAGATCACGTGCCTCATAGTCCAGTTACCTTCCTCTCCTTCAGTCATGAGAAACCAGGGTACAACTGAGTTCAAGGAACTCAATTGAGATGGCTCTTTTGAGAAACCTTTCCTTTCCCTCCCCAAAGGAATTAAATCAAGCTGGTATCTCCCTAAATGAGGATCCTGAGAGGGTATTTGGGGCCATGTGTCTCCAGCTTATGAAAAGCTCAAATATGCATAGTACAACTAAACAATGAGTCTGCTTAGGTCATTTTCATATATTTTGAATTTGTGGGCCAAATTTGGAGCAGAACCAACAAACAAGGCAATTACACCTTTCCAAAAATCACCTTTGCCACAATGCAGCCGTTCTTTTGAGCCTTTTTGACAGCCAGGTCTATAATTTGGGTAGGTCCGAAAAAGAAGGTAGAGATAGAAAGCTGGTTTTGGAAACCAGAGAACCACACTCTAAAATATGCTTGGCTGAAGAGCCGAGTCCAGGGCCAGTAAGCCGCTTGATCCCACTTCTGCAGTCACCCCAGTGAGCCCTGTGTGAACTGATGAGTGTGTCAGGAGGAATAGCACCATGGTTTACAGGAACTCTAGAGAACACAATCCCTAGAATCCTTTCTAAGAGAAGAAAAGTCATACTGGGGTTGCCACTCCATCTTTGCTTAGCTCATTAGCACACAGAGCCATCTGGAACTTCAGTTCAATTCTGTGAAGTGAGTTCCAGGGTCTTACATGTCACATGGATGGCGCTACGAAAGACTCTTCTACAATGAGATGGTATGCACTGTGCAATGGTACCCAATTGCCCACAACATCCACTAATTCATCCCAGTGGCCATTTCTTCTTGGTTTTCAATGCAGTCCATCTAGTCAATGAACTTAACCGTTATTGACAAACTGAATAGACTTTTCTATCACCTCAATTTTGTTGTAATTCCCAAGGAAACAAGAAGAATTATAGAATACCAACTGCTTGGAGTCCTGCCCCACTGTTGTGCTTGTGGGTACACAGCTGAGAAATGTCAAGTCTCATGTAGCTAGTGTGGAAATTGTGAATCAGCCTGTGCCATAGAACTCTGCCCTGGGCCACCAGATGATGAGTAAGGCTGTTTCATATGGAAACAGAAGTTAGTTCAGAGAGGACACCATTAAAGTGATGAGTATTGACAAATTATAAGACCTCAGACTTACTCATGCAAACTAATTACCAAGTGCCAAAATACTGTGGTTGAAAGCAATGCCCGCTGTGTCAAGGAGCCCACACTTCACTCGGAGGCAGCGGTTTGAATAATGCATTTTCTTATCTCTTGTGTTAAAGAGAATGAAGGCTGTTGAGGGCTATGGTGGGCCCTTTGCAGAGTTCTGCCTCCTGGGAATCCAGTACTACACTCCAGTGCTCCAGAAAGAGCCACACCATGCATTGTCGTTTTCACGTGTGCAGCTGAGCACCACACGAGGAACGGACTATCCGCTGCTATCTTTACTGCCCAGGAAAACAAACAAACAAACAAACAAACAAAAACAAAAAACCCCACCACTCTCAGTGTAGTCAGTTCCATGGCTGTCCCTGAACCTACAGCTTCCTGGTTTTCTCATTATCATCACACAGCCGGGAGGTGGGTGCATTGGGAATTGGATCATAGACTCTAAGACTGACAGCTGACTGAAGGTTAGCCAGCCCGGCTCTGAAATCCACCTTACTCCAAGGACTGTTGTGACAGCTGAGTGTGGGGCTTTTTTTGTTGTTTTGTTGTTTTTTAAAGAAAGGCCTACTTGCTCCCCTGCAGGCATTCATTACACACCTATATTGTGGTCCAAGGACTTCTATTTCAAGGTTTCCTTTTTCTTTTTTGGTCATACCTCAAGTCACCCAGACTGGAGGAAAATATATCTCATCCACCCCAACTCCCCAAAAAAGTCACATAAGATGGAAACTTTGGGAAGCACTGTGCTGTTTGTTTCTCTTGCTGTTGTTATTTATTTTACCTTTCTTCCTTCCCCAAGCACTGAATTATCACTGGGAAGGAGTCTCCATCTCCTGACCTTGGAATGACCCTCAGCTGTTATATTGCCAACACACTACTTTTTTTTTTTTTTTTGATTTGTTTTTCTTAGAGACAAGGTTTCTCTGTATAGCCCTGGCTGTCCTGGAACTCACTCTGAGGACCAGGCTGGCCTCAAACTCAGAAATCTGCCTGCCTCTGCCTCCCAAGTGCTGGGATTACAGGTATGTGCTACCACTGCCCAGCTCCCAACACACTACTTTTATTTTTAAAGAACAGCCAGCTATATCCCATGCTTCTGGGTCTTTCCCATGGGCCTGTACCTTTCTTATCCTCAAATATATTTATCTCACCTCTCGGCAAGGAACAAAACTGCATTATTCGGAATTGGCATGTGTGGACACCCTCAGTATTTCAGAAATGCCTGAGGCCACTCCTCAGCAGGAAAATATCCGTCAGGGCATGGAGGTCTTAGCTACCCCCATCCACTCACGTTGTCGCTGTGTCCTTCCCAGTGGGCCACACCAACAACATATCATCCCCAGCAAAGATTATGGTGCTTCGGCCTTCTGTGACCAGTTCCTATGTCCCGAGTGTCTCCAGACCCAGTTGACGGATGACAGTGACTGAGGTGAGATAAGGATAATGGTCCCCACAGCCTGGGACGATGCTGCTTTGTTCCCATCTTTCTAATCTGGATCTCAGAGGTCAGTTTGTGGGTCTGATTTGGGACAGGGGACAGGAGTTTAAATTTTCGTGGTAACTGGAAAGGGAAGGAGTAGAAGGGTGTGAGGAGGTGCAGAAGAGAAGAGCACCGGAACGCAAGGAGGGGAGGAGCTTTGACGTGCCGGCTACTTCCCGTGTAACCGATAAGCATGCGGAGATCTTTGGTTCGTTCCCTTTTAGACAGAGAGTGGAAGGACAAAAAGAATCGGGCAGTAATGTAAGCGGTCGTTTATGCAGAGGACAAACAGGAGGTTAAGAGTAAACCCAGCAATCACTAGTTTCTGGAAACCAGGTATTATCCAATAAGCATCAAGACAGCAAAACTCATTTGTAAAATATGAGAACTAGGCCAGGCAGTGGTGGTGCATGCCTGTAATCCCAGTACCTGGGAGGCAGAGGCAGGCAGATTTCTGAGTTCAAGGCCAGCCTGGTCTACAGAGTGAGTTCCAGGACAGCCAGGGCTACACAGAGAAACCCTGTCTCAAAAAAGAGAGAGAGAGAGAGAGAGAGAGAAAGAGAGAAAGAGAGAGAGAGAGAGAGAGAGAGAGAGAGAGAGAGAGAGAGAGAGAGAGAGAGAGAGAGAGACCTGATAGGCTTTAATCGGTGATAAATGGTATTTTAAAGTACCTCTTGTTAAAGAAAAAAAAAAAGCATGACTCCAAATGTCTCCAAGGAGATGCAGCTGTGCAGCTTCTGGCCTGAGTGAACCTCGTGCCCCCACCCCCCACCTGGCTGCCAATGGCCAGTGTAGTTGATGTTTGCTTACAAGGGGCAACACACAATTCATAAGGCTCCAGTTGACTGTGGTGGCCGGTTCTGCCACTGTCGTTGATACATCAGTGCCTACTCTTCCTAGGGAGCCAGCAGCAAAGATGAGTGGGGGGCCCAGGCAATGCTTGGAGCTTCACTGAGCTGTGTGTGAGTGGGCACTCATACTCACCCGCCAGGCTTCTGGCTGGGACACACCCTCCTGTTCCGTTGTCTCCATCTGTGTTAATCTTTCCTCATGTGTGCTGACCTTCCATGGTCTTGGGAGAAAGAGAAGGACGTTTCTACTTAAGCAAGACCTTTGCTGAACGGGTGTCTTCGTAGGCCTGTCCACATGAAATTCTGTCCATGGTACAGGGGCTACTTTTACCTCTCAGGGGTAGAGGGACCGGTGCGTGATACACAGTCAAATTCTCTTTGGTTTTAAAATATAGTTTAAAACTTGCTGTAAATAATTATATCCTGGGGACTTATTTCACACTTAATAAGTCAAAAGGGGAAAAAAAAAAAGAGTGTTCTGAGAAAATTCAGATCCGGGGAAGTGGAGGCCCTGGATCCTCAGCTTGAGGAGTGAGGAGGAAGAATCGGCCTCCCGTGATACACACTCCTGCTCATTTTCGCCTCAATATAACTAACACCTTCTCACAGAACAGACATACTGTAGCCTCCAGATGCTCTAACACCTTTAACTCCACATCCGGGGCGTGGCCTGCAGTGAGGTAATCAAGCTGCCGAAAGCTGTATCTGAGATTTGAGCTGTCATTGTATCTGTCAGAATACGGTATCTGTGTGGGCGTGGGGCAGGGTACACAGCTGGAGCTCCTGCCGCTGTGCTGGGATCCTTAAGAGAGTCTGGGAAGCTAGTTGCTTCTAAGAGGCATCCTGTGAACATCTGTATTCCAGCCGCAGATGGCACACACCTTGCTGCGGGAGCGTGCAATGTAAGTTTCAGGCAAGGGGGTGAACGTCAAATAGTGGCAGATGGCACCAGGCACATGCAACCCAGGGATGTCATGGGAGCACAGGGTGCCTGCTGGATGCCCATGCTGCTCACGCCTTAAAGACGAGGAGTCTAAGCACTCACGGAGAAGCCTGGGTGTTGTGTACTTTACCAATAATTGTCCTGCTTCAAGCAGGAAAAATAAGGTTAAAATGGGTTAGAAATCTCTCTCTCTCTCTCTCTCTCTCTCTCTCTCTCTCTCTCTCTCTGTGTGTGTGTGTGTGTGTGTGTGTGTGTGCAAGCGCGCGTGCGTGCGTGTGCGTGCGTGCGTGTGCGTGCGTGCGTGCGTGCGTGCGTGTGTGTGTGTGTGTGTGTGTGTGTGTGTGTATGTGTTGGGGGGAGGTTTACTATAACAAGAGTAGAACCACTTCAGTTACTTAGGATCAAGGAGCCCAGATGCAAACTCAGTCTTGCACTATCCACAATTCAGTCTTGAAGATTCTTGACTCCATTTAGGCCTCTTCTCCTGTTCATTCATTCATTCTTATGTTCTTCGACAGCAGCCTTTAGGGAAGAGATGTCATATGTAAGTAGCTGAAGGAGTGGTGGTCTAGGGAGGACTCTGGATGCCATGACAGCTTCGAGGGTTCGTAAAGACATTTTGAGTACTTTACTAAAGTCCCAGGGAATTGTCTTTCTGAGGACTGTCTCTGCTCCTGCTTTGAAGTTCTGGGGAATCTCATTAACTACAATATAAACTCCACCAAGATCTCTCTGCGTCTGCCCACCTCTGCATCTCTATGTCTGTGCCTAAGATGACACATAGCCAGCATCTAATAAGACACACACACACACACACACACACACACACAGAGAGAGAGAGAGAGAGAGAGAGAGAGAGAGAGAGAGTTTCAAATGGGAGACATGAAATTGAAAGGGAGCAGGAGACAAGACATGTGAGAGGTTGAAGGGAAGAAAGGGAGATTGATATAATATAGTACATATATATCAAACTGAAAAAAATACAAATTTAATCTAGTAAAAAAAAAAAAAAAACCCAGTCAATGAGACCATCATCTTTCTATGGAACTCATTTTCTTTGGATTTTGTTATTGTTTTCCTTTCTTCTGTTTGTAACAGTCTCAGCTCATAGGCCAGGCTGGACCTGAAACTTGGTACATAACTCCAGGTGACCTGGAATTTACTATATAGGCCAAGGTGACCTCCTTCCGTCTCAGCCTCCCCACTTAAGGTGATGGCTAAACTTAAACCAGAAGCCCTGATGTGTCTGGGTTTTGCTTCTCAAAGCCCGCTCCCAACTTCACTTTTAGAAGGTAAATAAAGGAAGCATGGCCAGACCCCATACATTTAGCAAGGCTGACTTTTGTGAGCATCGCCCCTAATGGATGGAGCGGAGCACACTCCCAGACACCCCTCTATGACAACTGTCATCTCCCCTCAGTGGAAGAGGAGCCAGGATCCCTGCCTGTTATTTGCAGGTTGCTTCCTCTCCAGGAAATTGTGTCAATTCATTTGGACGTCTGTGGCTTCTCCAAGCTATTACATCATTATATGGTAACTCAGAATACCAGTGGCACATTATCAGACCCCGGGATTTCTGGAAGCCCTGAGACAACAAGAAAAGGAGCCTCCTTTGGCCTATAACCATGCTAAATACCCTCAGCAGGGAAGAGCAGAATATAAACAGGCCTTCCTCCTGTTTGTCAAGGAGGATGAGGGATGTGGGAGAGATAGAAATCATGGCCCTGCTTCAGATCGGGCTTTATCATAAAAATCTATCGCCATTGATACAAACTGGCTTTAGTGTGTAACGTAATGACAGCTTTGTGTGCTGCGTCTCCTCTGACTCTATGAGACGACGTGTCTCCACTGTGTCTGGATACAGGTGGAAGTGCCTCAAGACTTAAGCCGCTTTGTTCCATCCTGAATTAACGCGCCCCACCTAACTCTCCTCTCCCCAGGAGGCAGAATTGTGCAGAAGGATGAGCAGGGGCTTTTCAAGCTGGTGGTGGGGCCGCTGTCTCCACTTGCCCGTGTGCCATCCCGCATCCCCACGTGAGGCTGCTGATTGCGACTAACTCTGAGATTACCTCGGTAATAATTTTAGTCTTATCAGGGAAAATTTGCAACAAATTAATGAGGTTTTTGCTGATAAAAAGGAATATAAAGGGCTTACTTTCCTAAAGACGCCTGATACCATGGATAAATCATAGACAAATAGAAAGCTTGCTGTAGTTTATGCCTAATTATGAACGACTTAATACAGAGTCAGACCCCCAAAGATTCAGGGGTGTGATCATTCTGAAACCTAATTAGTCAGAAGGAGAAAGTTCTACAGTCTCAAGATTTCCATTAGTACAAAGTCTTTGCTCTAACGACTCATAGTATCTTGCTGCAAATAAGGAAATTTACCTTCTCTAGTAGATGAATTGGACTCAGCCTTTAGAAATATATTGCTTAATAATTGCTTTCCAGGATTACTCGAAGGCACTAAATATTAGGGCCTTTCCAGAGATCAGCAGACACAAGGGGTGTTATTGTCTTGTTACCCAGTGTAGCAGGCAAGGGTGTGTTAATAAAATGACAAATGATTTGTTTCCCCCCAAAATGTTAATAGACCAAATCCTTGGCTTTCTGAGTGTCCCCATAGGCTGCTCCTTTGCTAAAGAGAGACTGTCTGGGTAGGAATGGTCTTCCTCTCTGCTTCTGTTCTCTTTAGTCAATCCTGTGTCTCCTCTTCCAATCCACTTGAGGTTCTCAATTGGCATCTTCCCATGTGACCTTGCCTCCTGGAGAGGCATGCATTCTCGCCCTCTCTTCTCTCTGTCCTTCCTTGGCTGATTGAAACAGGTGGGAAAGGTGATATTTACATTATAATTCACAACAGTTACAAAATTACAGCCACAAGATAATTTTATGGTTGGGGGAGGGGTCACCAAGATACAAGGAACTAACTCTATGAAAGTGTCACAGCATTAGGAAGGTTGAGAACCTCTGCTCTGGATACACTCCTAAGAGCAACTATCTCCTGGAAACGCTGCTTATGATGTAAGCAGTGGCTTGAGATACCTTCCTGGGGCCTGAATGCTATCACCAGTCCCAAAGGACATGGCGTACACAACCTGATTGTCTAGTCCAGAGGTTAGAGCGTGAGTGAGCAAGGGTCAGACATGCCACTTAGGATGTGGTGGATCCTTACTTTGTGTCTGTAACAGGAATGACCGATAAGTATAGCCATTGTGGTGGTTGGTGGGCAACCAGCTGCCCTGGCCTGCCAGGAATGCGGCATGCTTTCTTCCCCGGTTTTGTTTCCTAGTGGTGGTGGTGGTGGTGGTGGGTGGTGGTGGTGGTAGTTGGCAGCAAATGGAACCAGTAATTCCAACTGAGTTGTCCTTTTTTCATTGTCTCAGGCTTTGTTCAACTGGCCCCTGACAGGAAAGGAGTGTTTGACAAACATTTTCAGCTGAGTGGGTGTGAGGTGGGCTTGAACCATAAGGACTGTGCTTTTCTCTTAAGAATGAAAAACCAAATGGAACAGCCCTTCTGCCCCCCCACACACACAACATATACACACCAAAATGTTCCTTCAGTTGACACACTAAGTCTGCACGTCTGCTCCATAGTCACTTGGGGAACAACATTTTGCTTATTTCATACAAGCGTTTTCCAAATGTATGAGTATCTTGGGTGTTTTGTTTTGGGAAATGGACACTTTGATCCAAATTTGTATGTAAATACCCCCTAACCAAAAACTAAATAAAACCTTGTGATACCACAGGTTGAGGGATTGCAGGGACTTGCTATGGATCTAATTGCAAAGAACAAAACACCAGCATCTCAGAGACTTTTCTATGAAAACGATCAATGAAAGATACACTTGTTGAGATGTAGGCTTCTGCACTTGGGTTTCTTTTCTTGCCAAAAGAAAAAAAAAGATGTTTGATTGGATTCACAGCACAGAATATGGAAAGCAGTTTTGTGTGCCAATCTTATAAAGCTCATGGCCTCTTACTTCCCTCTCCCACTCTGTTAGTTCCCTTCAGGCCATTTTGAGCACCGGGGTGAGAGGAGAGAAATCTACATTTATATATTCCATCTTAGATGCCTCCAGAAGAAAAGGAAAAATAAATAAATACTGGAAATGCGTGTGATTTTTTTCATGAAATTTTTGTAAAATAATCCACTATTGAAACTGCTAACAGCTGTTTTTCCACAGTCTATAACCCCCAGCAGGTAGGGAAATCCCCTGCAGATTGCAAGATATCACATGTCAGAGTAGAAGAGAGGAATTCTTTGTTATTATTATTTTAAGACCAGCTTCCCAGTATTACTTCAATGATAAAAGTTCCTGGGCCAGATAAGTAACCATTTCCTGGCTGGCAGAAGACAGCATTAGTTCACTGCCTGCCTGATACAGGGTCTGTGACTTCCATTCAGCTCCTCATATCTGACTAAACTGGGAGGAAAATGCAAGTGTGAGGCGCCTGCACAGTAACCCTGTGGCTCTGCTTTAATCTAAGGTGACTATTACATTTATTTTCACCTGGAGGAGGACAGTGTTTCAGCTTCCTCCATTGCTCCTGGGTTCAGAGACATGCCAACAGCTTGTGCATGAGGAGAGTATTCCCAGAGGCAACCCCCATGTCTAGATCATTCTCAACATTCCATGTCTTTGCAGGGTACATGGTCTAATAATTCCGAGAAGATGATTTTAGTAAAAGGGATTCGGTATGAGAAAGTTAGACAGCTGGCGAGTTTGTCTTTGGGCCACTTAACTGTGTATTGATTTATTGTTTCATCTTTCTGTATCTCAGGGCAGTCTGGATTTTAATCTTCATCTGTAGCCCTGAAATTAAAAGAAAAAATTACTTGTTGTTGTCCTTATACACCTGATTCCAAAATACACATTACCATATACAAGGACAGAGGAGGGAGAGAGCTTTGCCTTTTGGTTGCTACCCAGATGTTTGACATACCACTTCCTCTTGTTTCTTTTTTTAATTTCTTTTTTTATTGGGTATTTTCTTTATTACATTTCAAATGATTTCACCTTTCCAGGTATCCCCTTGGGAAACCCCTTATCCTATCCCCTCTCCACCTGCCTCTATGAGGGTGCTCCCCCACCCACCCACCTACTCCTGTCTTTCCACCTTGGCTTTCCCCTACACTGGGAAGGCATCAAGCACCCTCAGGCCCAAGGGCCTCTCCTCCCACCGATGTCCAACAAGGCCATCCTCTGCTACGTTTGCAGCTGGAGCCATGGATCCCTCCATGTATACTCTTTAGTTGGTGGTCCAGTTCCCAGGAGCTCCAGGGGGTCTAGCCTGTTGGTCCCTCCATGGGTCCCAACACTGTTGCTCCCTCCAAAAACCCCCTCAACTCCTTCAGTCTCTTCTCCAACTCCTCCATCAGGGACCCCATGCTCAGTGCAATGGTTGACTGTAAGTATCCACCTCTGTATTTGTCAGGCTCTGTCAGAGCCTCTCAGGAGACAGCCATATCTGGCTCCTGTCAGCAAGCACTTCCCTAGATCCACAATAGCTTCGAGGATTGGTTACTATATGTGGGAGAGATCCCCAGGTGGGGCGGTCTCTGGATGGCCTTTCATTCAGACTCTGCTCCACACTTTGTCTCGATGTTTCCTCCTGTGAGTATTTTGTTCTCCCTCCTAAGAAGCACTAAAACATCCACACTTTGGTCTTGCTTCTTCTTGGGCTTCATATGGTCTGTGATTTAATCTTAGGTATTCCAAACTTTTGGGCTAATATCCATTTATCAGTGAGTGTGTACCATGTGTGTTCTTTTGTGACTGAGTTACCTCACTCAGGATGATATTTTCAAGTTCCATCCATTTGTCTGCAAATTTTATGAAGTCATTGTTTTTAATAGCTGAGTACTTATTCCATTGTGTAAATTACGCTATTTTTTTGTATCCATTCCTCTGTTGAGGGACATCTGGATTGTTTCCAGCTTCTGGCTATTAAAAATATGACTGCTATGAACATAGAGAGCATGTGTCCTTATTATATGTTGGAGCATCTTCTAGGTATTTGCCCAGAAGTGATGAAGCTGGGTCCTGAGGTAGTACTATGTCCAGTTTTCAGAGGAAACACCTGACTGATTTCCAGAGTGGCTGTACCAGCTTGTAATCCCACCAACAATGGAAGAGTGTTCCTTTTTCTCCACATCCTTTGCCAGCATCTTCTGTCGCCTGAGTTTTTAATCTTAGCCAATATGACTGGTATGAACTTCAGCAAAGTGGCCTGATATAAAGTTAAGTCAAACAAATCAGTAGCTTTCCTATAGTCAAAGGATAAAGGGGCTAAGAAAGAAATTTGGGGAATGAAACCCTTCACAATAGTCACAAACAATATAAAATATCTTGGTGTGACTAACCAAACAAATGAAAGATCTGTATGACAAGAATGTCAAGTCTCTGAAGAAATAAATTGAAGAAAAGCGCAGAAGATGGAAAGATCTCCCATGCTCATGGATTGGCGGGATTAATATAGTAAAAATAGCCATCTTGCCAAAGCAATCTACAGATTCAGTGCAATCCCCATCAAAATTAGAGCAAAATTCTTTATAGAGTTAGAAAGAACAATTTGGAAATTCATTTGGAATAACAATAATCCCAGGATAGTCTCAACAATAAAAGAACTTCTGGGGAAAACACCATCCCTGACCTCCAGTTGTATTACCGAGCAATAGTGAAAAAAACTGCATGGTACTGGTGTAGTGACAGGCAGGCAGATCAAAGGAAAAGAACTGTAGACCCAGAAATGAACCTGCACACCTATGGCCACTTGATCTTTGACAAAGGAGCTAAAAACCACCCAGTGGAAAAAAGACAGCATTTTCAACAAATAGTGCTGGTTTAACTGGCAGTCAACATGTAGAAGAACGCAAATTGATCCATTCTTATCTCCTTATTACAAAGCTCAGGTCTAAGTGTATCAAGGACCTCCACAAAAAGACACACTGAAACTAATAGAAGAAAAAGTGGGGAAGAGCCTGGACCACATGGGCACAGGGGAAAAGTTCCTGAACAGAACACCAATGGCTTCTGTTCTAAGATCAAGAATCAACAAATCTGACCTCCTAAAATTGCAAAGATTCTGTAAGGCAAAGGACAGTGTCACTAGGACAAAACAGTAGACAACAAATTGGGAAAAGATCTTTACCAATCCTACATCCGATAGAAGGCTAATTTCCAATATATACAACGAACTCAAGAAGGTAGACTCCAGAGAACCAAGTAACTCTATTAAAAGATGGGGAACAGAGCTAAACAGAATTCTCAACTGAAGAAACTCAAATGGCCAAAAAACACCTAAAGAGAATGGCCAAGAAACACCTAAAGAAATGTTCAACATCCTTAGTCATCAGGGAAATGCAAATGAAAACAACCCTGAGATTCCTCTTATTTCTTATTGGCTAGAACCAGACCATTAAGTGGCCAAGGAAGCTGGACAATATATTCTCTGTGCTGATCTACACTATCTCACCAGCATTCAACAATTGTTCATTGCTACTGGCCTAATTATTTTACTATTTATCATTTGATTTTATAAATAAGATATTTGCAAAAATTATAAAAACAATGAAAAATGAATTGAAGTACTCTGTCCAGCTTGCCTCTATACAACCACAGCAATGCCTAAGAGAGAACTTAAAGGGGGTAAAGATGTGTATTATCAATAAATGTGAGGAAATTTCCTGTGAAATTAGACTCCTGGAAAAGAAACTATATTCAGTTTGCTATAAATAGACTTTTAAAAAAATAGAAGCTCTAAAATTACATGTGCAGGATATCAGCCCGACATTCAAATTGTGAGAAAACTAAGACCCAAACAGGAAATCTTCACCGTAAACCTCACTTCTGCCCTTTTGGCCTCCAAATGCACAGATAAATCATGTTTGGTTTTTCATTACACGGCCACACACGCTGGATCCTGTAACATAATTTTGACCAAAATTACCAGGTAGTCAAAAGGAACTGCACATTTGGCAGATGCTATTTTAAGGAGAACTTTGGGTCCTTGCATATATTTGCAGGCAAATGCAAATGCATTTGTAGTTAGCAGCATTCTGATAATGAATGTGACTATGTAGTCCTGCTTCCTCTGCAGCTGTTTATGAAGTGTTGAATGGTGGGTATACTTCTAATCTTTACTGAGACTTATCCCCAATGTCAGGTCAATGACAAGACCCAAAGTGTCAGAAAAAAGAAGAAAATACTATAGCTTTGGCCTGCCTTCCTAGCTTCAGCCTGCCTTGCTTCCTTTAGAACCTCCTGGCAGTCATTTGTTGTTAACTCCCTCACAAAGCACCAACTGGAAGACAAGCTGAAGCACAATGATCTCTGTGTGGAGGGCATCGTGTCCTATAGTGGTCTTACCACCTTTGTGGTATTAAGACATCATGCTCTTCTCTCCAAACTATGTGAATCAGAACTTAATCCCCTCTACACCTTTATAATAGTCAACACTTTTATCCATGGCAAGATCCCAAATAACCTAATAATGAGTATTCTTAACCACAGCCCAGGATCTATGCTTACCTATGCAGGCATAGAGTAATCCTCCAATGAATAGCTTGTTGTAATTGACTCTCGTCTTTTTTAAAGGATAGTCTAGTTTTGAAGAATTCTTCCCAACCATAATCTCTATAAAAACAATTTTAAAATCTACCTTTGATGAATATTAATAAAAATCTCAGAAATCCAATTTTCTGAAATATCTCTAATGTTCCTGGAAATTCTGTCTCCCCTCCCTGTCCTAATAGGTTTTTCCCATCATCCATCTCTGCTGTAATGTGTTCTATTCTTGTTATACTGTGAGTTTTCACTAAAACCTTATTGGTCCCAGCTCATCATTGCCTTTACTTATACAGACCTCTAAAGATATTATGGTCCTTATATTGGCTTCAAACAGTCATCAAGTGACAGGGTTGAACTGTGTCTTGCTTTAACATGTTTCTCAGTTCAAATCTTTAGAAGAGTCTGTTTAGCTGGCTGATGAGTATGTGGATTGATTCTTGCTGGGTCTCTTATCTCTCTTCTTGAGATCCATATTACCTGGTAGTGAACCTGCATATAGACATGTACTTCAAGGCTATTATCTGTGACAGAAGAAATGAGAAGGAAACTTGACAAATTGACTACCTTAGTGTGATGGAAATCTTTTGGCAGGCTGTATTTTGTGAATGGTTGTATTCCAAATACAAAGGCAAATCGATACCATAAATATTATCATATACACACTTTAATGTTCTCATTGTCCATGGGGTCATTGGAGATACAGAGATAATGGTGCATTGCTCACACAATTGCATCCTGATTTCATCATGTGCTAACAGTCCTTGATGAAGGTTTGAACAGTGAGGAAGGATATTGGTGAGAATGCTTCACCTACAGATCAACTGGTTTAGAGATCACATTTGCAAGTAAAAATTTTTAAATGTCCTCATATGCTATTAATATTTTAAGTGCTGCTGAGGATAACCCATATAATGGCTGTAATAAAACTGAGACTTCCTTGGTGTCTAAATTTTTTATCCTTGAAATAA
Source organism: Apodemus agrarius (assembly GCA_964023405.1). Lineage (NCBI taxonomy): Eukaryota > Metazoa > Chordata > Mammalia > Rodentia > Muridae > Apodemus > Apodemus agrarius. The sequence goes on along the minus strand of OZ030008.1, from coordinate 56,318,097 downwards.
TGTTTCCCTTTTCTATCTGCTTGTGAGTCTGTAGATAATAAGACATTAAAGTGATGAGTTGCCTGAAAATATTCAAAAGGAGAACTTGAATCTAGGCATAAAGGCTCGGATGGCGATATAGGCCTGTAATCCAGCATTTGAGAGGAACAGATAAGAAGATTAAGAATTCAAGGTCATCTTCAGATAGATAATGTGAGGCTAGCCTGCGCAGCATGAGACTGCTTCAAAAACAAACATTAAAACAAACAACCAAACTCCCTCCCTGTAGGTATAAATCAGTACCCATCAAAACTACATAAAAAAAAAAAGACAAGATAACAGAGAAGCGGCCTCTGTTTTCTTTTGAAAATTGTTATTCTACAGCAGTTCAAAAGCATCAAGAATAGTCATGGCAATAATGAATCAAATGTATAGCATTTATCTGTATAGCATGTTAAAACATGTTAAACAGTTCTCATATCTATATGATGTTTCCAAGTGTGTAGACTCGACTACAGTGACAGCTGCTTTCACGTGTCTCCCTTCATTAAGTCTCTGTAGATTGAGCTTGTCTTGGATGAAGAGTAAAGGGAGTGAAGACTCATGGTCACCGAGTGGGATGGGTTCTGGGGCATGAAAGGCTGGATGGTGTGACATCTGCCCTGGCTTCAGACTTTGACTTTACCCAGTGGTGGAACATTGTTTACTATTTGTAGGAGGGGTAATTGGACAAGAAATAGTCAGAGAAGCTTTCCGACTGCTTAAGTGGGTGTGGGATGTCCACGTGTCCTTTACAAAGATTAACAGGGAAGCTGAGACTGGTCCACAGAAGCCTCAGCTATCCAACTGGATGTGCATCACTGCTCCAACTGCATGGTCTCAAAGTGGCAAGCTGTTGTCCCATTTACAACTAAAGTAAGTTCTTTAAAGGTTTAACAGAAAAATCTTCAACAGTATGTTAACCTTAAATAATTACTTTAAGTAATTTATTTTTAAGTCTTTAATTTTACTAAAGACACACAGATCTGCATTTAATATTGCCATAGAGAAAGTCAGTCCCTGCTTGCTGAAGTACCAATTACTTGGGAAGGAGAGATGCAGCCAAGAGAATTTGGAGATATGTATGCCCATAATATTTTTTTAACAAGCGTGCTTAGCCAAAAGTACCTATTACCTAAAGGTAGATGCTAACATGCCTTAGTAAGACAATTTTCATTAAAATTAAGTAGGAGAATTATTGGTGTTGATACAAGATTAAGCGCTGGGATAATGTGCTGACTCCCACAAGCAAATTCTTCTGTGGCTGAGCTATCTCAGCAGCCAGCAGCCCCATTTTTGCTACGGTGGAAGTTGAACCTAGGCCACAAGAGAGTGCGAAGCAAGTGTTCTCCTGGTCAGCTGCCTCCAGCCCCACTGCTCCACTGTTGCGTGCTTTGGGTGTGTTTCAGTTTATGGAAAAGTTTCCTACAAGAAACAATCCAGGTTTTACCCAGTACATATTTTTGCTTTTTCTTGCTCTTGTTTTCCTGCGCATGTAAATTTCTTTTGTACTACTAACATATTAGGACATCCTTCTCACCTACTCACTGACAGAAAATCCATTCATTGTACACATTTCTGTCACTTTGTTCTATGTATGAGAACTTCACCTGGTACATGGGAAATGCAAATGCAGTTACTTATAATTTTAAGATTAAAAAAAAAAAGTAGAAGGGTTTTCCAGGAAGTAGAACAGCTTTGAGAGACTCACAACAAGATAATTTAAGATCAAGAATGAGGAGAAAGAATCCAGCAAAGACCAGTAATATGATAGGAAAAGACCCTTCAGAAAGCACCAATAGAGCTGAAGGAAACTATTCTGGGGGTTTTATCATATATATATATTTTATCATATATATATATATACATATACATATACATATACATACACATATATATATACATACATATATACATATATATATATATACACACACATACATATATGTATGTATATATATGAAATGCTACTGCTTTATATGATTTTTTTTATTCCTTTTCCTTTTTTTCATTTTTTTGTTGGATATATTCCATATTTACATTTCATTTCCCTTTTTCTGGTTCCCCACCCCCCAAAGGTCCCACATGCCCTTTTCCCTCCCCCTGCTCCCTCATCCACCCCTTCTCACTTCCCTGTTCTGGTATTCCACTACACTGATGCTTTGATCCTTTTCAGCACTAGTGTCCACTCCTTTCTTCTTGTCGGACATCATTTGGTATGTGAATTGTGTCTTTGGTGTCCCAAGATTCTAGGCTAATATTCACTTATCCACTTACCATGGGTATTCTTTTGAGACTGGTTTACCTCACTTAGTATGATGTTCTCCAGCTCCATCTATTTCTCTAAGAATTTCTTTTTTTTTTTATTTTTTTTATTGTATATATTCTATATTTACAATTCATTTCCCTTTTTATGGCTGAATAGTATTCCATTGTGTATATATACCACATTTTTTGTATCCATTCCTCCGTTGAGGAACATCTGGGTTCTTTCCCAGATTTATAGCTTCTGGCTATTATAAATAAGGCTGCTATGAACATAGTGGAGCATGTATCCTTATTGCATGCTAGGGAATCTTCTGGGTATATGCCCAGGAGTGGTATGGCTGGGTCCTCCGGAAGAATCATGCCCAGTTTTCTGAGGAACTGCCAGACTGATTTCCAGAGTGGTTGTACCAGCTTGCAGTCCCACCAGCAGTGGAGGAGTGTTTCTCTTTCTCCACATCCTTGCCAACACCTGCTGTCTCCTGAGTTTTTAATCTTAGCCATTCTGACTGGTATGAGGTGAAATCTCAGGGTTGTTTTGATTTGCATTTCTCTAGTGACTAATGATGTTGAACTTTTTAAGGTGTTTCTCAGCCATCTGAATTTCTTCAGGTGAAAAGTCTTTGTTTAGCTCTGTACCCCATTTTTGGATAGGGTTATTTGGTTTTCTGGTGTCTAACTTCTTGAGTTCTTTGTATACATTGGATATTAGCCCTCCATCAGATGTAGGGTTGGTGAAGATCTTTTCCCAATTTGTTGGTTGCTGATTTGTACTTTTGACAGTGTCTTTTGCCTTACAGAAACTTGGTAATTTTATGAGGTCCCATTTGTCTATTCTTGATCTTAGAACATAAGCAATTGGTGTTCTGTTCAGGAACTTTCCCCCTGAGCCAATGTCCTCAAGGGTCTTCCCCAGTTTCTTTTCTATTAAATTTAGTGTGTCTGGTTTTATGTGGAGGTCTTTGATCCACTTGGAGTTGAGTTTAGTACAAGGAGATAAGAGTGGGTCAATTCTCATTCTTCTCCATGTTGACCTCCAGTTGAGCCAGCACCATTTGTTGAAAAGGCTATTTTTTTCCCCACTGGATGTTTTCAGCTCCTTTGTCGAAGATCAATTGGCCATGGATGTGTGGGTTTACTTCTGGGTCTTCAATTCTATTCCATTGATCCACCTCCCTGTCACTGTACCAATACCATGCAGTTTTTAACACTACTGCTCTGTAGTATTGTCCAGGATACTGATTCCCCCAGAAGTTCTTTTACTGTTGATAATAGTTTTAGCTATCCTGGGTTTTTTGTTATTCCAGATGAATTTGAGAATTGTTCTTTCTAACTCTATGAAGAACTGAGTTGGGATTTTGATGGGGATTGCATTGAATCTCTATATTGCTTTTGGCAAGATGGTCATTTTAACTATATTAATCCTGCCAACCCACAAGCATGGAAGATTTTTCCATTCTCTGAGGTCTTCTTCCATTTCCTTCTTCAGAGACCTGAAGTTTTTGTCATATAAATCTTTCACTTGTTTGGTTAGAGTCACACCAAGATATTTTATATTGTTTGTGACTATTGTGAAGGGTGTCATTTCCCTAATTTCTTTCTCAGCCTGCTTATCCTTTGAGTATAGGAAGACTATTCATTTGCTTGAGTTGATTTTATAACCAGCCACTTTGCTGAAATTGTTTATCAGCTGTAGGAGTTCTCTGGTAGAGTTTTTTGGGTCACTTAAGTATACTATCATATCATCTGCGAATAGTGATAGTTTGACTTCTTCCTTTCCAATTTGTATCCCTTTGACTTCCTTATGTTGTCGAATTGCTCTAGCTAGTACCTCAAATACTATATTGAAGAAATATGGTAAGAGGGGGCAGCCTTGTCTAGTCCCTGATTTTAGTGGGACTGCTTCAAGTTTCCCTCCATTTACTTTGATGTTGGCTATCGGTCTGCTGTAGATTGCTTTTACTATGTTTAGGTATGGGCCTTGAATTCCTGTTCTTTCCAAGACTTTTTACATGAAAGGATGCTGAATTTTGTCAAATGCTTTTTCAGCATCCAATGAGATGACCATGTGGTTTTTTTCTTTGAGTTTGTTTATGTAGTGGATTACATTGATGGATTTCCGTATATTGAACCATCCCTGCATCCCTGGGATGAAGCCAACTTGATCATGGTGAATGATCATTTTGATGTGTTCTTGGATTCGGTTGGCAAGAATTTTATTGAGTATTTTTGCATTGATGTTCATAAGGAAGATTGGTCTGAAGTTCTCTTTCTTAGTTGGATCTTTCTGTGGTTTTGGTATCAGGGTAATTGTGGCTTTGTAGAATGAGTTGGGTAGTATTCCTTCTGTTTCTATTTTGTGGAATAGTTTGAAGAGTATTGGTATTAGGTCTTCCTGATATAATTCTGCACTAAAACCATCTGGTCCTGTGTATTTTTTGGTTGGAAAACTTTCTATGACCCCTTCTATTTCTTTGGGGGTTATGGGTCTGTTTAGATGATCTATTTGATCCTGATTTAATTTTGGTATTTGGTATCTGTCTAGGAAATTGTCCATTTCCTCTAGATTCTACAGTTGTGTTGAGTATAGGCTTTTGTAGTAGGATCTGATGATTTTTTAATATCCTCAGTTTCTGTTGTTATATCTCCCTTTTCATTTCTAATTTTGTTAATTTGAATACTGTCTCTGCACCCTTTGGTAAGTCTGGCTAGGGGTTTATTTATCTTGTTGATTTTCTCAAAGAACCAGCTCCTGGTTTTGTTGATTCTTTGTATGGTTCTCTTTGTTTCAACTTGATTTATATATTTTGCTCAATAAATTCTACACATTTCTAGTTATGAATATCACTGCATTCCATGGGTAAGAATATGGAGATAGACAGATGTGAAGTAATTCACAAAGCCAATGAATAAGAGGCAAAGATAGAATATAGGCAATGTCTATTTGATTCAAAGTCCTTGCCACCCACGAGTATAGCCTTGTCCCTAAAATGAAACAGTGTCTCTAAATATTAAATCTAGAAAACCATCCTCATTGCAGTTGGCTGCGTACTTTTAATGTGCTTACTATATACATGATGGCTTGATTGCTAAGAACAGTTAAGCAAGGCAGACAGGTCCCTCCCCTAAAAGGATCTTAGACAACTGCCAACTCCAGCATATTCCACAGACTGATGTAAATGGGAAGAAGAGACATCTCCAATACATCTCCATTGAACAGAGAAGGAAGACAGTGGTAGCCAGAGAGGGTGTTAGGAAAAGCTTCATGCCGGAAGCACCAACCAGTGAGTTAGACTGACACAAGAAAATGTGGAAATAATATGCCAGAAAAGGCAAACAACATGCTGTGAGGTCCAGTCATTTCGCCATGAACAACAAATAATTTGTCAGGTTATATTGGCTTCCTGGGGAGCAGTTGGCCATGAGGCAGAGAAAACTGGTTTTGTTTGAGGTCATCGGGAGCTTTGAAGGCCATATATCTGGATTTGATTTGGCTGGAAATTATGAAAATATTCTGAGCCGTACTTTCAAAAGATTGATCCATAAATCAAAATAACGTGATTACTTGAAACTCTGTTGTCCAAAGTGGCTAAAGCTGTCCATTATGATTCAATACAGCAACCACTTATCTAGAACTTTCCAGGAACAGGGTTTCATGGTGGTCATGGGAATATATAAATTAATTATTACCCTTGACTTCAAGGAAGTTCATGCAGGCGTTCTAATATTGGGTAGGGCTGTTAAGGGCTTGAAAAAGAGGCTGTTTGATATGACTCTCCACCTTCTTCCTTAGCCAAAGCAAGTTCAGCCTCAGCTTGTCAGATGATAAACTGACTTCCAGACTTAAACCAAATGACTTTTATTACCAAGAGATGAAATGCCTAGTTAAGGCTCTCCGTATTTCCTCGTGGAACGTGTATCTCATTGTTGGCTCTAAGGTATCTTTTTCTATAAGTGTTGATTATGAATATGGAGCAAACAAATGTACCCACTAAGACCTGACCAGTCAGCACATATTTAAGTCAATTAACACTAAGTTCAAGATTTCCAATGATGATGTTGGTCTAAGAAAGAGAAGTCATGGAGAAGCATAAAAGACATAAATCCAAAATACTTCCCTGTCCAGACAAGCCACCATGGGGTTATTAGAGAATTATAGTCTTTTTTTACATAGACTATATCAAGTTACTTGCTTCAGTGAGATTTCATGACACATTTAGACATCAATACACAGCAGTACTGCATTGAGGAACTCTCAGTAGATTGCATCTATGATGGAAATGCATGGGCCAGACAGGACCAGGAAGGTGCAGAGTTCCAAGAAGGGCAGAACAAGTGACTCTCAAAGGGGCAGGTGGAACCGGGAGCTGGGGCTGCCACACTATCTTGGAGGCCATGCATAATTTAGAAAACCACAATGAAATGCTTTTATATTCAGAAAGAAAGAAAAAAATCTTACTTCCATCTTATAAATAATATGAAATAAACTTGACAAATGTATCCATTATCTAAAAGAGGCTCTCAATAAAGGATTTACTCTTTGACAGAGAAGACACTGAGTCTGTGCATGGTTTTGACTAATACATAGTACATAAATACATGAATGAACTTTTTTTTTAAAAAGGTTAAAAAACTTGAAGAATTATACATCAGGCTTAAAAGCATTGTCTGGCCCTCACTCCCCTTCTCAGAGACTCAAGTCCCATATACAGCAAACTGAGGCTTAGAAGAGATCCACAGAACTTGCAGATATTTGGGTTGAAGTTTAAATCAAGCCCAATAGAGAATGTGGAGACAACCAACTTCAGAGAAGAAAGCCAACAGCTTAGCAAGAATGCGTCTCCACTGTCTGCCAGTGACAAAACTCCAAAGAACGGCAATCACAATGAGGAAGGGAAGGTTCCAGGTCCTGGTTCCAGTTAATAGTTCCATTGCGTAGGTATCTGCCTCCAGGGCCTATAGGCGTGTAGTGAGGCAGTGCACTGCAGCCAAAGGGTATGGCAGCTACAGAGCAAAAAAGGAGAAGGGGCTTCCCCGTGCCCTCCTCCATCCTGCCCACAGCTTACTTCCTCCGATTAGAGCCTATCTTCTAAAGCCAGCTGCCACCAGCAACCACTAGGAGCTTACTCCCCTAGTCCATGGCCACTGGAGAGCAGTTAAGATTGAAACCATGACAACAAAAGGGATTTTTGTAAAGTCAGATGGATTATGAGTGTCAACATGCACTGGTCCATGGAGTGGTGCAAGGGAAAGCACAGTGGCTCCTCACGCTCATTTATCAGATACTCTGGAAACAGCAGCCCAGGCTCAACTTGACCATCCCAATCCAGACACTCTTCTTTACTGAGCTTAATGGCACAGTTTTCCAGCTGCCATACAATCTTCTTTATCACGTTATTATCTTGTGCATGTCAGCACATTGATCAGGGGGATGGTAGAAACAATGAAGCCTAATGAAGAAAAGTTAATTACATAAGAAGGATAGAAAGTGTAGACTTTCAGCTGCCATGCAGAGGATATAAACCCAGAGAAGAGACAGGAAAGAAATCATCCCCTCTTATTATCCTGAATGTCCATCTAGAGCCTGTAGGGGAAGACCAAGATAAGGGACATTAAGCTAAGATCCTTGAAATGCCCTCTTCTCACGACAGTTATCAAGCTGTGGCTTACTCTTCAGGGAAATTGATCGCCATGCTTTTCCTGGACGAAGTGTTAGAAGGTATATTGCAAGAAGGATTCTGCTTTGCTGGATTTTATGATGGATTCAGGCAATTTAAGCATAACTGTTTCCTCCTAAGGTATATTGTGATTCACTTGTCATCACCTGGTGCTGTCACTGAAATCCCCTCGCATCTGCTTACAACTCTGTCACCAGCTACCACATACCCTAGTGACAATTAAAACACTGTAAATTTATTCTCAAGAGAAATGGGCTCACATCAAAGGCTTATAATGTTAAAACCATGCTATTTATTTTAAATGCCTCTGATGTAAGGTACAGGCTTGCCATATAGCACCCAACTTGATCTTATAGGTGCAAATAAATACCTGACAAGGGGGAAAGGGAGGAAATACATCTCTTGGTGCCGTGTGCTTTTGTGCTCTTGGAAGCAAATACAATTAGAACAAAAGGACAAAGGATCTGGGTGTCCATTTGCTTCAGGAGATGGTGGGTTTGGCTCTCTGTTCTAGCAGAGTTGAGGGGTCTCTGCTCTTCCGGTGTTTGTCTCCTCTCTGTAAAAGGGGACTGCATCAGCTTCCCCATTCTGGAAAACTATGCACACGAAGACACTTTGAATGCTCTAAAGGTCTCCACTCATTCAGGATGACTAAGGCCATGATCTGAAAGGCCTTTATATTTAGCTCTGTAATGTGTGTGGTTTCTTTTATTTTTGCACTTTCGCATTTGAATATGGATGTGTCTGGTGTTCTGGGAATTCAAAACACTTCAAACCCTGTAATGAAGCCATACTGTGAACACTTAATTAATTTAGAGTAGGTGCTAATTCTTAATAAGAACTTTAAAACATGGTTTTCAGAATAAATCATAATTCAGAGAATCCACCCACATATAAATGAGCCTCGCCTGTAGCTTAAAACGATCTAGCTTAACAGGATCTGAACAAAATGTCAAGGCTTTATTTCCAAGTTTCTATGGTGAGTAGTAACCTCTCAATGTGAGATAATCTATCAAAGATAGTGAGTCGTTTCTTTCCTCCAGGAAGAGACCTTGTTGCTCTAGGAACTCAGACTGAGAAAATGGCTGCACAGTTCCTGTCCCTTCTCCTGTCAGCAGGCTCTTCATATGTTTAGCTAATGGAGAGTGAGTATATGTTTGTAGAGCAGTATAAGTAGATGACACTCAGCCAGACAGAGGAACTGGACCCATATCATCAATGTCTACTTATCACTTCTGGAGGAGGAAGGAGAAGAATAAGGCTCCAGACACTGGGAACATTCTATCTCATTGGAACAGAGTATGATCAATCTTGCACTAGACTGATTCACACTGTCTTTGAAAAGATCTGGAAAATATATTGCTAAGGCTACCTTGAAAACGTTGAGTAATGCTTCAGAATGAAGATCACAATCAGCAGGAAGGAAAATAGACACAGAAATAGCACCCCGGCATCTACGTAGAGCATCCTCTGGAATCAAGGAAACATTTGTGTGAACACATGAACAATGAACAAGTGTGAACACAGTTTAAGTACCCTAAGATCAAAACGTGTATTGTCAATAAAGAAGGGAGCTGGAACTGGAGCGGCAGAGAGGCTGGGATGGGGAGTAACAAGCAACTTCAAGTTAGGTCACTTGTGGGGATGGTAAATGGGCAACCATGGGAGAATTTTCAAGCCATGATCAAATTTGCAGCAAACACTATACATTGGTGCTGAGTGTGCAAGAAGTAGACCCTGACCCTACCCAAGTTTCTGGGGGGAATCTAATATGACAGAACATTCAGTCACAACATAGTAAAGCAAAATCACGACTAAAAACAATCTGGTGTTTGGTTCTGAGAATGTGTTGGGTGAGCTGGAGATGAGCTGAAAGATTTTCAGGAAAATATTTTAGTTCCAGGGCACACACAAACAGAAGGCAGTATGTAATATGACTCCTGTAATGTCTCAGTGTTCCTACAAATCCCATGTGAGTATAGAAAGTAAGAACCAAAAGACTCTGTAGTAAAATATTTTTTAAAATCTTTTAATGCTCAGAGTCATTAGATTCCCTAATAATTTGAGCCTCCAAAACCCACTTACTCCTACTTGGTCTTGAACAAAACGTAAGTTTGTAAGAACAGTTTCTGTGGAACTTGGTAAAATTTTGGAGGTGCGTGTGCATGTGTGTATGTAAAGGTGACTTTTTGGCAATTCTATCTTATCTCCACAGATAGCCAAGGTCTTTTCCCTTTACAAAATACCATTGAAAAATCCCACCGGCATCTACGACTGACTTAGGAGAGCAACACAGCTGTGCTTTACATATATGGGACCTAACTTATTTCAAGGGTGTTTCTGTTTTATTTTTACAGCTGCAAAGTGTTAGCAATCCAAAAAGGGCTGCCAAGAGTACAATGAGCTGAATTAGCTCAGGGCTGGTGCTCATGGTATACTCAGAGCCGTTCTAAATAAGTTCCCTGTGCATTTTCTCAATACCCCGAGTGATCAGAGCTGTTTCCCAAACAGAGTCAGAATGGTGATTTCTCCATTTGCAGCTGCTTATTTGATTCGTGAAAAGACCCTTGGAAACATTTTCCCATTCGCTCAAAGAACTGTTATATATGCATGGATACAGAGTAAGGCTGCCGTTTCATGAAAAATGAAGGCATTGACTGTCAGTGAAATTCTTGGGAAGACTAATCACAGACCTGAAGTGCAGGTGCTCCTCGATTTATGGATTTGCTATAATGATCAGCCAATAATAAACTCCTATAATATTATAGTCTATTTCTCCTGACTTCCAGCATAATATTCAAGAAATGTTTCTCTCAAAAGAAAAATAACCCAGTGGCTTGAAAGAATACCTTATACGAAAGACTTATTAGAACAAAATCTAAGCCTGTGTCGTTCTGAAACATAAGCCTTGGGGAACTTGCATGGCTTTCTAAACGTGGCAATAGGTTGCCACCCTTAGGGTCCCCTTTCTGCTCAACTGCCACTCTACATGGGCAGACCACAGAAGCACACCTTAGTCCTGCAGTCCCCCTGGCAAGGGTCTTGCTATGCCTGCAGTGAGAGGCAGTGGACCTAGCTTGTGTGCGACTCTCAGGTAGAGAAACCACTGCACACTACTTTGATTCAACATTTTCCTAAGCCAGAGAGTTTTATATTTTATTTTTCCCATCATTCATTTTAAAAAAAGAATGTTGCTTTCTTAAAGAAGTGCTCTTCCTTTTTCCTAAGATGTTGTGTTTTCCTCTTGGTAGTCATCTTGTAAACTGGCTAGTACCAACCAGAGTAGTCTATATTCCTGTAACCTTGCAGCAGTGCTAGTGAGACATGGGAGAAGCATGGTCTGCAAGTTAGATGTGTGTCTCCGCTGTGGCTCCAAGTGTCGGTGAAAGCAAGCATTGAGCAGAGAAGAGCTTAGACTCATTATTTTAAAATTGTTCTTTTCCTACTAACAGGTACGGACTACATACAGTGTTTCCTTCTATCTCTGTAATTCCATAACTAACCAACAGTTAGTTCTGCAATTATGTGATGAAAAAATGGCAACTTATGAAGTTTGGTCCTGGTACCACCATACATGACTTCTTGTCCTTTTGGTTAAGATCAAGTGTGGTATGTGAGTGCCTTCACAGTGCCTGAGGAGAGCACATGTTGCCTCCTAAACAAGTAAAAACAACACTAAGAAGATAAGTACCAATAAAGTGAGAGACAGAAGAGGTGATATTCTAGATAAATCCCTAGTCTACAGAATAGCTCACCTTAGGTTTGGAAGTCTTGGAGTAGAAGCAGCTCCATTCTGAGCTCTAGAATGGAGGTGGATAACAAAGTTTTTTTGATCACCAGAGCAAACCAAAGGCAGTAGGTTCAAGCATAAATATTCAAATATATTATTGGACTAATTTAATCCTGGGTGAATGGATATACCAGGAATTATCTAAAACTTTAATTCTACGAAATCAGTTTGTTAGCCTTACCTGTGGTGGAACAAATAGCCAATGATACAAAGCTTTGATCAGATCTCTGGAGCATCTCAGATACATGCTATAAAGTTTAATATTATCATCATCAAAGCCCTTGGGTGACACTAACTCACCGTTATCATATAAACGCCTGTCCATAACATCTAGGCAGAGCCTAACTACTGAGTAGGTGTGACTGCTCAAAATTAAATATTTACAATCTGTCACACACTATACTTGGAAGTCACATCTCAAAAGCAAATTTTGAGAAACAGCATGATTTATTCTCTCATAGAGCTAGTATGTTAAATTAATTAACCTCAGGCCATAGTAGTTCATTGGCTTATAAGATTAAGTAATTCAGATTAGTGCTTGTCCTACAAGGGTTCAAGGGAAGTAGAATTTAGGGTAGAAGCCCTGTGACAGAACCAGAAGGTCTTCTAGAACACAGAGGACTTCAGAAATACAAAACAAGGTCATTTGTTCCCATATGCATCACTGGAAATGACAAACCATAGATCTAAGGGAATCAAAACGATCAAAGAGAGGGCATGCATGTGGGTAGGGCAACCTGTATTCCTCATCATCGCCCTCAATATAGCAATAGTCTAAAGCAAATATTTCCGAAGAACTTAGATGTGCAGTATATTAAGTGTTCTGGCTGCCCATGTTGATCAGTAAATGAGCCAGTGTTTCATGTATACACAAGTATACAAAATGGAGAAGGGCAAGTTCACATTAAAATGCAAGATTTATTGGTAGTTACCATAAAAGGACATTGTGTGTTGATTGGTATCTTTACAAGATGGCACAGGTGAGGAGAGAGGAAGTAGATGTTCAGTGGTACAAGTGGGTCAGTAACTAACAAAGCCATTGTGTGGAACTTGCCAGGAAAATGCAGACATATTCTGAGGCGTTCAGTTTTATTTTGAGAATGAATAATGCTTTAAGATTCTGAAGGGGCTCACGGTAGCACTTCAACCTCCTTTGATTGAAAATTGATTAACACTTTGGGAAAAACTATATAGCCAATTGAATTGCAAATTAAGGTAAATTAAAGTAGGCTCATAAGTTATCCATCACTGAGAAATGGTGGACACATATTGACTTACATTCTATCAATACCTATTGTGGATCAGATGATCAATAGTAACTAAGACTGTTAGTAGTTTGTCCTGAAAAGCATATCCCTTAAGCTATCATACTTAATCATGGTAGATTTACCATGAGCTATATCATGCTTACCACAGGACAATAGTTAGAATATTATACTTTTTATATTAATCGCTATTAACTCAGAAATTGATTCCAATTTTCTAGTTTCTGAATTGAGTAGCATACATTTCTTTTGCTTTGCCCACCCATGAATGGATTACTCAACATCCAGCTTCCGAGGTTTCAGCAAACATGGTCAGTTTTTAATTTGGAAGCGTGGGATCTGCCATGTATTTTATTTTACAAAAGAGCTAAGAGATGAGAAATAATGGCCCTCACCATTCAGAAGGCAGAATAAATGGAAGGAACCCTGGAGTGGAATTCTGAAGACAGCTTTCATTTTCCAGTTCAGATTTTGTCTTGTCAGTGACTTGTGATCATAAGCTTTCCTTGTCCCTCTCCCTCCTGTCCCAGCTTCCCTGTTTCCAACAAGGAAACTGTTCCAGGTCACATGAAAGCCTTGCTATGTATGAAAAGCAATACAAAACTCAAGGTCAACAAGTGTGACCCTGAGTGAAACACGGCTAAGGCCCTCATCCCTGACATCTGCAACACCATTCATGGAGAAGTTGGAGGAGAGCCTCCTCAGGCGGAGGAGGGCTTCTTCAAAGTTATTAGTGGGCGTAGGCCATTTTCATTTCATGAATCATAAAACTGCAAAATGATAAGACTGACAAGAGCCTAGCAAGAATGAAGAAAAAGAGAAAAAGAAATTCACAACTCTGCTGAGGTCATGGAAAAACACTGCTATCAAGTACATCTCTATACAAGAAAGAAAGAAAGAAAGAAAGAAAGAAAGAAAGAAAGAAAGGAAGGAAGGAAGGAAGGAAGGAAGGAAGGAAGGAAGGAAGGAAGGAAGGGAAAGGAAGGAAGGAAGGGAAAGGAAGGAAGGAAGGAAGGAAGGAAGGAAGGAAGGAAGGAAAAAGAAAAAGAAAAAGAAAGCTCAATAAATCATTTCGCTTTTGTGAGGGAATACATGTAGAAACCAGCAAGGCATTGACATCTAATATATGTGTGTATGACTCCAAGTTTCCTTTCTTTTTTATTACACTGTCTGGTCCGCTTGACTGAAATCTAGCAGGTTAGCCCATATTGGACAGCTATAGGTGAGTGAGTACTTGATAGGTACACTGTGCCTCAAGGAAAGTTTTAAAAGAAAGTTCTCTCTCAGTACAAATTTGAGGATTACAATCTAACCTTTATTTTACAATTCTAGTGTGGGCTGGGAGATTGCTCAGTAGGTAAGGTACTCCCTATTTAAACACAAGGACTGCATTGAAATCACAAAAACCTGGGAAAACATTAAAGTGTTTGCAATCCCAGTGTCCCTACAATAAGATGTGACATAAAGACAGGAGAATACTCCCAGAAGTGTACCTACCGGCCTGGTACCATGGCATAAAAAGTGTCAAGCAGCAAAGAAATTATGTCCCAAACATGATGGAAATCAAGAACTCACATCCAAAGTGTCTTGTGTCCTACACACACACACACACACACACACACACACACACACACACTGTGGCAAGCACATGCCCTCATCCACATTTACACCCACAAACAAATAAATAAATTCTAATGAAATTACCCTAGAAAATTAAAACATGGGATCAAAAGAACCCTCCCCAAATGAGTCTTTCCATTTAATTTTAGGACACAGAAGCAGATGCTTTTGGGCTATAAAGGAGCAACTTCTTGTGAAGGAGGATGTCCTGTTAGCGTGTATCTCTGTGAAGATAACTGAGCATACTGGTCCATCCACTCACATTTCCCTGGAGAACAGCATACCCAGCGTCCAGGCAGCAGAACGGGCATCTGTGCCCCCAGTGACTCACATATGTCTCAAGTACAAAGCTAAGTGGTACCCAGGCTATAACCTTGGCCTATCAGGAGAGCTCACCCTAGTCCTGTCTAGTGCTTATGCATCAAGAAGACATGCAAGCAGTTGGAAATATTCTCGCTGTAGGTCAGCCTACCCCAGAAGAATCAGCGATCACACTGAGGAAACATGCCTATACTGGTTCCTCTCACTTTTACATGAACTTATTAAAAAAAAAAAGACAACTATAGTAAGTTATGCACCGTACATGCTATTGAGCAATGCTAATATTTTTGAGGCGGCTCTGCTGGTATGCTTGGGACAGTAAGACAATACTAAAATTCAGGAGGAAAGTGCAAAAGGCCACTGCCCATATCGGGATCTGCTAGCCTCCAAGAGCCTTCTAGAACCATTAGCAACATCAGGAGCATTAACCACATGATAAGCACTGCAGTGTGACTGCCCTGCCTGAGGGGGATGGTGCTCAGAGCTGTAGAGAAACTGGTACAGACAAGTCTCTGGCTTTCGAATTCTGCTTGCAATTTTTGGAGATATGATTTTGCTAATGGTTTGGTTTGAAACAATTATTCCTACCATTGCTCCTGTTACTGTGCTTCATTGGCTTCTGGCTACTTAAAAAAAAAGAAAATCGGTACTTGGCAAGTTCCAATAAAGTGGAAGGAAATGCATTCATCCTTCTTTGTTCTTCTTTAATAGAGATTTGTTTCAATCTTGTGCTTACCTACAGTTGAACATAGCGCGCTTGTAGAATCTAACGGTGAAGCTCAAAAACTGTGCACGTGGCATCAAGGGCATCTCAGAGAGCCGGCTACAATGGCCTGAGGCTTTGAAAACCCCTGTAAAAATGCACATCTGAAACATTTATTAATGTCCACCGCCTGCCTACAAGGAAGCAATGAAAGACTCAGCTCGCTGCAGCCCTTGCCCGTTACCCTGCAAGGTGATGAAATGGCTCCAGTTTCTCCCCTGCCCTCCTTCCAAGTTTAGTTCAGAAGTGGGAGAATCCAGAATTTCCCACCTCTGAAGTGAAAAGTTGTTTCCTCCCCAGATCTGTAACTGCTGACACATTTAGCCCCGGATTCCACTTTATCTATGTGCCATTTATTCGCCTCAGCTATTTGAGGAAAATGGTGTGCTTCGGTTGAGACAGCTCGTGCTGCCTGCCACCCTTGAAGGGACCCAGTGTGAAATGAAGAGCTTTCGAACTTTCCAGATTTAGTAGTTGGGAATCCCCAGTGATGGCTAAGTGGTAAAAAGATCAAACGGCTGGAAACACAGCCGTGAGTCCCCATAGTTTCCGCAGCCAAGGCTTCCAGCGCAGGCTTGAGCGGGCCGCCTTGCCAGGCAGCTGGTGCTCAGCTGAGGGGACTGCTGGTTGCTACATGCCTTTATTTTCTTCAAACCCGCACACCTGCCAGAAACACCTCCCTTTGGACCAAGTTCAGCTCTTTCTTGGCCCTCTCCTCTCTAGAAGCAAACACAGAAATGGGGAAGTACACAAAGTGGAGGCATGGGAATTCACACACTTTCAAAAATATGGAGCAAGCCCCTGCCCCTGTAGACGCGGCTTTCGCAGGAGTCTCTCGAGTGTTTCCCTTTACCATTGAGACATTCTTCAGAACAGCATGAATGCTCTTCAGACAGTACACCGTGCTCCCAAATCACAGCTGACACACTGAAAGGGTCCTCAGTATGCCCAAGAAACTAGCGGCTTGGTTTATGGGATATTGAATTTACACACACACACACACACACACACACACACACACAGGCATGAACATACACATGGACACACACTCATACTCAAACATGCACGCACAATTTCGAAACTTAAAATACATTAGTATAAAGCACCTAAAATATGTATAATGTATAAGCTCATGATGCTATAATATACTTTTCTGGAAGGCAGTCCTGTCTACAACTATTGCTGTTTATTATAAATATGTGCATTACACTTAGTATTAACATGAGGGACCATGGAGTCATAAGGACCTGGTGCTGATGGCTTTTCCTTTGTGATCTGAATCCGTTCACCCAGCTCTATGAGCTGAAAAATCCCTCAGCTGCTTTCCACGGGACCATTCAGCCCTGTAAAGGCAGCCATATACTTTCCCCCCATAACATATGGTAAAGAAAACACGGCAAGGAACCCTGCAGTCAGCTTGGGTGCAGGGGCCTCTTGAGCTCTCTGGCTTGAAGAAACCTGAGACATTTGTCAGCTGTGTGTATAAGTAGCTTCCTAGTCTTCTGACAGAAGCCAGGAGTGAAGGTGTGCCTCCCCTGGGTGCTAAAAGCACCTGTTTTCACAGAGTGGTTACCTAAAGGGCTGTGGTTTTTCACTTCTTCAAGGATCTTCATGTTTCCCCAGCACAGACTGCTTCCCTCCCTGAAAACTACATCAGGCAGAAAAGTACTGCGTGCGCGCGCGCACGCACACACACACACACACACACACACACACACACACACAGTCCATTATAGCATGAAAGTTTGGGAGAAGCAGTCACTAACTTAATCTTAGATGAAATAAAAGAAATGTGTGGAGTATGACCTGTGAAGGAGGGGAGCAGGAATGGTGGCATTCTCACTGTGGGGCTTGTGTATGCATGACAAAATGAATTCGTTCACGTGCTACCCAAGAGCACAGCCCATCACACCCTCCTGGCCACTTGCAAGCAGCAAACTGGCCTTTAGACATATAAACCCTTGGGTATTGACTTTATTAACCCTTTCTCCTCTTGTCCAAATTCTTTAACCCTTTTTGAAAGGAAAATTAAAAAAGCTCTAGAAGTGGAGAGACTCAAATTTCATGACTGAGAACCCAGGAGAATCTGACTTTCCCTTTATTCAAGTCCTGTCTGAATTTGTACAGTACACAGTAACAGGTCGGAGGACCCTGCACCCCCCGCCCCCAGGAGCGGCCTCATATGCCCAGTGCTGATTCCTGCCTCACTTGGTAGGATATAGAATGTTTTACGGCATGTCATAACATTTTAGGACGTTTTATTTTTATTATGCTATGAAAACCTAAGATCGAAAGAGAATGGGCACAAATAATAAGGCAAAAATAAAATCCAAGGCTCAATTCCCTTTTTCTCCAAGGTGCTTCATGGTTTGCTTTGCTGTGGTTCAGTTTTGGTTTTGGAGACAAGGTCTCACTATGTTCCTATGTTCAGTGTGTATCTGAGAGAAAAAGACTTTTTAATGGACAAAAGGGGGGAAATGCTGTGGATTTGGTTTATTGCTCGTATTATGTTCCCAAAATTACACATCTGCAGGTAGGACACTGAGGGTCTCTACTCCCAGCTGATAAGTTAATAAAGTTGCTGGTAGCCAATGGTTGGGCAGGAAGATGAGGCAGAACTTTTAGGATTTCTCAGAAGGAAATGCAGGAGAGGGAGAAAACAGAACCACCATGCCTGGGAAACAGAAATATCATACCTGAGAAGTGCATGACAGCGAGACAGCCAACATGTAAGAGTTTTAGTAAGTAATAATTGGGGATAATTGGAGGGGAGAGCGTGCTAGCCACATGGAGGTTTAGGAGTGGCCCTGCCATTGAGCTGCTTAGGACAAATTAAATATAAGGTTGCATTTGTGAGTCTTTCATTTGAGAACCCACAACATTGGGTCAGTAGCGTGGGACTCTTCATTTCCACTGCCTCCACTGCTACCCGCAGGATAGTAGAGTGGATTAAGCAACTGCAGCTACATAGACCAGCTTCGAACTCTCCAGTCCGCCTCCCAGGTGTGCACTCCTTTGCCTGGCTCCCCTCACATTCTGCTGTTCATCTAATTTCTATCAAGTGAGAATAAGCTTGTCTTCTCTGGTCCCATGTTTTTAATATGAGTGGTGTGGAAGCAGACAAACATCAGCCTTTTCTAACACAGGGGAGGTGAGATGGGCAGATGGAAAAGGGAGATGGGGGCCTCCTCGCTGGCTGTTCTGCCCAGGCTGTCCAGCAAACAGCAGATAATACTGTGTCACCTGTTCTGGCTTTGGTTACTTTGGGACACACTCTTGACAGGAAACAATGCTTTTTCTCTAGGATGTGAACTGTGTTCCTTAATATCAGGAAAAAACATTGCCAAAGCATCTGATTATGTGCTCAAGAGAGCCTGCAGGGCCATGTCCATTCACACAGCCTACCAGCTTTCTTTCACGTTCCTGGGCTCAATTCTGATGCAACAGACCATCAAAGCTCCCCAAGTTAGAGATCTGTTCCACAGACGCCTCCCAGCTCATTTTCAAGAAACTTTCATAAGTGCATAGTGCCTGTGTTATTTTTCTCAATTCCTTCCCAAAACCACTCTGCTGTAACCCCAAAGGAACTAACACACATATCAAACAAAAACTCACCAAGGTAGACACCAAAGAGAGAAAACAGAGAAATATGTCATTATCACTTTCAAAAGTCTTACTTTCCCTATAAAATAATCATCCATTCCATGTAAGATCACAATGACAGTTAGAGCAGCGCCGTCATATGCAACAGGTTAAAGTTCAGATGTGTTTGTGTGAGCTAGCCCAACTGGGATCCCGCTAAGCTGCAGACCTGGCACCCCCGTGCTAGGAAGGTTTTCTCCTTTTGATTACATTGATTCAGACATATTTCTGTCTGGGGCTCCTGGATGACCTGTGCGAAATGAGTTTCTGGTTCTGATCCATTCCCCTGTGATTAGATGACCACAGTTCTTGAACTGTATTGGTGGAAGCTTATTGGCTGACCACCGGGATGACGCATATCTCCTTTGTTTGTCTTCATTCCAGTGTCTTGACTCGAATAAGGTGCCATGGTTGGTTGTATATTAAGAAGTTGTAAGGTCAGAGTAAACAGTGGGATGAATATATATGCATTTTCCCCTGTGACTTTCAGAGGCAGCCAGCCAATGACAGCTATTAGGGAGAAACATTAGTGCGCAAGAGCTGGTTTCCAACCCCAGACAAAAGAGAAGGCCCCCAGCAAGAATCTTAAATGGACATAGTGAATTGGCTGGGAAAGAGGAGAGACTGGGGTGAAAGAGACAATGGATGCTGTATTGCATGTGAATTTGGGGTTCCCCGTGTTTGATTTTGCTTTTGGATCTTCATGCTTGTAATGCAAAAAAAAAAAAAAAAAAAAAAAAAAAAGCAAATGTTTGAGTGTTTGAGTGACATTGCCACTTTGCCACTTACCACCGATTCTCCCATCTGAAACTGTGTGTGTGTGTGTGTGTGTGTGTGTGTGTGTGTGTGTGCTGTCCTCTGCATATATTTGTGGAGGCCACCATAACAGCATATATTAAAGTTGGAGGAACAAAAAAAAAATTCTTCAAGTAAAGTCAAAGATCAAGAGCCATAGCAAACGCCTGATATCATCAACACCACTTAATCCCATTGCTATAAAACTGGAAGACACAGAGAGGCAGGGGATCTGACATATGAGGAAAAGTCACGAGGATTTGAGAAACAATTTGACCCTATGCATCGAAAGCTAAATGAAAAAGTACACCCATTCTCATTTGGTAATCACTTGTGGGATACTAGCTGAGAAAAATAGAATAGAGAGAGAATAACAAAGGGGAAAATAACCAATGGCATCGAAGTGCCTGTCACAGCATTGTGTGCCATCATGAAATACTGGATGCCACCGAAGTGCCCGAGCAGAACAGAATACTCAACTGAGGTGTTGAGTATTCAGAAGGAGAGTTTTCAAACTATTGAAACGATGATGACCAGGTTAGGCAGTCATATAAGAGATACTTCATGGACGTAGCTTCTGACATTTCTAGGAGACACAATCTCACAATCTCAAATTTTTCCATGTTCCTCTGACTCTTGTGGTCACTCTGACCACTCTTCCACCATGATCCCTGACCTGTAGGTGCAACATGTGTCTGAGATGTCTCAGTTGGAACTGTTCTTCACGGCTGCACTCTTGACTAGCTGTGCTTTTCTATAATTGTCTCTGTTCGAAAGAGACATTTCCTTGTTTCAGGGTGTGATCTACATTTATCTGTAGGTAGATGACAAATATTGAGAATGCAGTTAGGGTCTGCAGTAAGGTAGAAGTTTTAGATTCTCCTCCAAGGTTCATGACTTCACTAGCTCTGGGTAGATGGCTAGGTTTCCAGTACTCCAGTACCAAGCATGGATGATACCAATGAATACACTAATATAGAAGGGGCAAGAGTTTTCCACCCTAAAAAAAAGGAGCTACAGATAACTAGTCTGCTGAGTGTGGAGACAGTGTCTTCCCCAGAGAAGTAAGAGCACACCAATTGACTATACAAAATTCAACTATTAACTCAGAAAGCATATACATACAAGTAACATTATACAGATTGAGAGATTGTATTTATATATATAAGAACATACACACACACACACACACACACACACATACACACACACACTTAACAACAGTGTATGAAGAAGAAGCCATAAGCTTGAAAGATAAAAGTGTGGGGGGTGGTAAATACATGGTCTGGTTTTGAGGTAGGAAAGTTAAGGGAGAAACAGATGATATAATTATAACCTAAAAAATAAAATAAAATAAAAACAACAATAAAAATAAATGATGGCCAAGGAGTCTTATAGCAGCACCCAACAGATACCAGAGAATGCTTAGAAAAACTCAGCATGTGCGTAGAGTTGTATAAGAATGGCAATGGACATTGGTAGAAACAAAACTAGTAAGGGACAATGACAAATTGACTTCACAGAAGATGTGAGAGGAGCTGATCTTTTTTTTTTTTCATGACTCATGGTATTTGGTGCAGCTTTCAACAGTAAAAATTAGGAGAAAGTGAACTTATGCTTAGCAAGAATATTGCACATATGCATGAACATACATGTGCAAATGTGTACAGACACACACACACCCCACATAACACAGAACCAAGCAGTGTGATATGCATCCCTGCCTGTGCTCCTGTGCATATTTAACATTTATCAGAGGCGATAACATGCTTCAGTCTTAAATTCAAAATCGTGATTGTTTAGAAAACAAAGCTTCTGAGCTTATGAAGTATGACGAGTAGACATTGTATGAGCTCAGAATTCTGGCAGAATTACAACGTGGGAACTGACTTGATTTTCTTTCACACTGGCAACCTGTTTCGATTTTATGCCCTCAGCCACAGAGTCTTCCAAAAGTCGCAGGTGAAATTATTTAAAAAACTTGCCACACTTCAAATGACAGTTTTAGAGCTCTAAAGAGCAAATATTTTTACTTTATCACATAATTGCCTCTAACTACCAGTTAATTTAACTATATGGCTGTAAAATTGTTTTCTAAAGTGATGATTTCCCAGTGGGCTACATAAAACACCTTCGGTCCACACCCACGCCCATCAGCCTATTGCCCTTTTCCTTTTTGCTGGCATGTTATAGCCCTGCAAATAGCTCACATTTGCTGCCTGAAAGAGCCCTTTTAAAGCCACTGATGGATCTTACCAGTGAATATTGAACTTGAAAGGGAGAACACCAAGGGTGGTAAAAAGGCTTTAACGTCGTGATTAGCAATGAATTTGAAATTGTGTTTAGGGTACAGATCAGGGTTCAGTTATTGCAAGGCTAAAGCATTTCTTCTATAAAATTTCCATCCTGCTTGATGAAAATGAAAAAAAAAATAATAAAATATTTGTGAATTCCATCTTGTTTCATAAGAACAAGAAAACAATAAAAATGTTTGTGAACAAACAGACCATCCTGGAGGGTCTTTTCCAAACCCTGTTATAAAAAGTAGGTTAGATTTAAACGTAGTTAATGGACGCGTACAAGTGCCAGCAGAGGAGACTGCCTCAGGGTAGGGCATTACAAGTGTACTGTGCTTTTAGCAACCTAGTTTAGAGAAACAGAGGAAACCTACACAATGAGCAGAAGAGAAAGACGAAGATGAGCCCAAGTACAGAAAGATGTAGAAAAGGCAGCCAAATCCCACCTAAGTCCATCCGCACAACAGCAGCCCTGTGTATTGTCTCTGTCCTTCTGGTCATCTCACGTATGTCTGTGATCAAGAAAGCTGGCCAAGACAGGGTGTGGTGGAGGCAGTGTTTGAACTCCAGTGCTCCCCTAACTTGAAATCAATCTTCCTAACTTCTCTACATAGTTACAAGACAAGAGGCAGGGAACTCTGCAGAAAGGGTAGTGAGGTTTGGATTCAGGTTATAAGAAGTTCCAGTAAACTTAGGCGGTAAATTTGATGGTTAGCACTCTCAGAAAGCTATTCCAAGAGCGGGGGCCAAGGGAGCCTCAGACAGGACCAAACCTATGCAGCATAGATTTGTGTAGGGTTGTCCAGACCTAAGCCGATCAACATTACAAACCAATAACTGGAGCACTAGTTTTCCTTTCCCAAGAAAGCTTGTTTTTCATCGACTTGTCACACTATGGCTCATCTTAGCAAGTCCCATAGCCAAACCTGATGTGACACTCAGATAATGAGCAGTGACATGGTACAGCCGAAGCACAGACCTTTAAGTTCGCCATAGGATTCTGTTGTAGGTGGCATCAATGACAGGTCACAGGTAGGTTCAACTTTGCTTGTGACACTTCTGTATGTTTTCTCTAATAAGCTATCAGTGAAAAGGAGCTGCAGCAGGGTACCTTGTACTCAAGGGGATTATGGTGAGTCTGGAGTGAAACCATGCCCAGTGGGGCTCGGTTCAGTATAAATGCTTTGTGATCACTCATGAAGACTAAGAGTACCACATTACTTTCGCTCTGATTAAAATCAGTTTTATATACCATAAGTAGGCAGCAGGGTTTTTTTGTGGGGGGTGCAGGGAGACCTATAAAAGCTCATGCTTTAACAGGACCATTTTAAATACCAAGCCTTAATCTACGTGTGGAGAATGGATACATCCGTGTTTGCATACAAGGCAACCATGAGCCGCTTCCTAAGCAGGATGCTGAGGACTGTGGATGAGATCTTGATGGGCACTCACATCCCTGGCTCTCCACCATTATGTTGGCAGTTCATCTCAAGCTCTCAGCTTTAGTAAAAGCCTTTGCCTCCCAAGCACCCTGCTTCACCCTCTCAAATCTGTTCTCACTCGCTGTTGAATTCTCACCTCTAAACTTCAATGCACCCAGTTGTCCAAGACAAACCAATATATTATCTTCCTCTAACACATTAATGACAGGTCTCCTTAAACACTACTCCTTTCAGGTAATACATTCCATTTTGATAACCTGTTATTGTTTTGACCTGGAACAGTAAAACAAACTAAGTGACCATGGTTTTTGAAAATACAAGAATTTTATGCAAGGGATAACATGAGTTACATTCTTTGTCAAATTACCCAATAAAAGCAACAAAACAGAAGAAAGCTTTATTTCTGCTCATGAGATGAGGACATGGTCGCAGGAAGGCATGGTGGTAGCTGGTCACATTGGATTTGCATCCAGGACGCAGAGAGAGAGAGAGAGAGAGAGAGAGAGAGAGAGAGAGAGAGAGAGAGAGAGAGAGAGAGAGAGACTGGTGTATGTTGAATAGCTCCTTCCCCTTTTGATTGAGCCTGGGGTGCCTGTCCACTGTGTACTACTACCCACACCCAGGCAAGGTTTTCCCTGCTCACTTAAACCTCTCTGGAACCACCCTAAAGGCACACCCAAAGGTATTTCTTAGTCCATCGGGTTAACACTGAAAATGACCATCACAGGGTAGCTCTCAGATGCATTATGCATGAGAATCATGTGGCAAAATTACTAAAACTCGGGTTTCTGAGTTTATAATTCAGAAAGATCTAAGGGGTCAGAATATTTGCACTCCTAGCAAATTCCCAAACTTGGGAGTTCTTACATAGAAAGCCAACAGCATAGACGTTGACATGGGTGATGGCTGTAATCTGGGTGAAGTTCTATCATGGAAGCTAATATAGAGATTCTTTCATTGTAGTCATTACAAGTTGTTTACTTCAGTCAGATCCCTAGGCCCCAAAAATAATAGGAAAAATTCCAGTCCAGTAGCTGGTGGTACCCTCTGGTCCCTTATCACCCGCATGGCAGGATGGCCCTCATCACCACATCCTTCCTGTAACACAGATCGGCTGTGCACTGTGTCAGTGAGACTGAAGACCTCGTTAGGAGCCAGACTTCCTGCAGAAATAGAAGTGCTACATTTATGCTTCCCATTGGTGTTGGCACATACCTTACATGTTTTATTTTTAATTGGTATTTGCTGTTCTGCTTTTAAACTTTATTTATTGCACAAACAACACAATAATAGCTTTAACAGGAATCAAAAGGGAAGAGGGAAATTACCACACAATCCCACCACACCAACAAATTTCCATTTCCACATTTGTACTCTCTTCCAAATAGTCTCCATATGCAGACATAATTCTTCCTATTTGTAATCACAGTGTGGATAAAATTGTATTCTCTGCCTTTTCAACTTAACATTATAATGGTGTATAATGAATAGCAAAGATAATCATATGAAATAAACTAAGAAATGAATTTCATGAGCATTTCATATTAAAATGTGAACTCATTTGTTTCTTATCTACATGTAAGATACCCAGTATGCACTACTCATGTAATAGAGAAGAAAGATATTTCTTGGCTTTACTACACTTTTGCTCATTACCTATAAGCTATGTTATAGAAGTGTTCAACATGGATGACTTCTCAGGGATATTATAGTCACCCAAAACTAAGTAAGAAGTCTGAGGCAAGATCCCTGTGATATATTGGTTTTATGTCAGCTTGACACAAGCTATGGTCATCCGAGAGGAGGGAACCTCAACTGAGAAAACGCCTCCTAAGATGTGGCTGTAGGGCAGGCCTGTAGAACATTTTCTCAATCCGCCATTAATATGGGAGGGCTCACCCTGAGATGGTAGTCCTGAGTTCTGTAAGAGAGCAGGCTGAGCAAGTCATGAAGAACAAGCCAGAGAAGCAGCACCCCTCCCCGGCCTCTTCATCTGCTCCAGCTTCCAGGCTCCTGCCCAGTTTGAGTTCCTGCCTTGGTTTCCTTCAGGGAACTGTGATTTAGGATATGTAAACAAATAAGCCTTTTCTTCCTGAGGTTGTTCTTGGTCATGATGTTTCTTCACAGCAATAGTAACCCTAATTAAGACAGTCCCTTCGCTAACGGATAACACCTGCCAAGTAGTTTCCCTTTATAGCAGAGGAACTATTACAGGCTGGAACTACATGCTGACTCTCTGTATGATGTGAAAAGAGAAGGAGGGGGTGGTAGTGAAAGGAATATCTTTATCACATCCAAAGTCAAAGTCAAGATTAGGAGTGTTAACCTGGGATGGTAAATACAAGAGCTATCAAATCCCCAAACCTGTCTTAACCTATTAAGGTATGTCATTCAGCCTTGAGGACCTCTTTTCTAAAATGAATGTAGAAATTCTTAGCTTATATAAGACTATCATGATTGCATGAGGCATGAGGGACGTCTGGAAGAAGCGGCCACATAATGTGTTGTCAACAAGAGAGAGTCACAGTCCTCTCAACAGTTGAGGAGTTGATACAGCAGAGAGAGAATGGGTGAAGGACAAGATGCCCAGGAGAAATGCTATGGAGTGTCCTATGCAAGGACACAGAAAGATGAGTTTGCATCTATCTCTGACAATGTTCACCTGGCATCAGGTATTCTGTTAGCTTTGTTTTGCAAAACACCCTCACCCTATAAAACTGAAAATGTAGATTTGATAGTTTACTACTTAATTTGGACACCCTGTAATTCTGATTTTACCTTTTTTTTTTTTAATTTGAAGCACTCCCAGAAACATCAACAGTCTTGCAAACACAGAGCCCTGATGTTATGTTTGAAGCAAAAAAAAAAAAAAATGTAGATAAGCCTTTGCTTGAAGTCAATGTCTTGGGCACTGCCTTCATTAAGTACAGCTTGAATATGGCCTGCATTAACTGGCTAATGCTCGGCCACCTGCCAAGTGCAGCGAAGTCAGCTTGAATTCCAATCTCTATAATAGATGAACCGAGGACTCACTACTGCCCTCATCAAGCAGAACTGATACTATCATTAAAGTTTAGTAGCGACACACTTCACAGAGAATGGGGTTTATTTGTTCCCTGTTTGGGTTAGGGAACTCACATCAGGTTTGCATTTTCTTGTTGATTTTAAATTTACTCCCTTGTTAAGGCCGGTCAATACATTGGGGTCTGGTAACATCTTTTCATCAAAGAAAGAGCTTTGGTTGTTAGCCCTGGTAACTCTGCTATGAGAGCTGCTCCGTTAATTTGTTATTCAACAGGGAACGCAAGGTCAGCTGTTCTGTTGGTAAGGAAAGGACATGAATATAACGAACTTAGTGTAAGGAAAAGGACTAAAGGAAACTTAGAATTCCAATGAAACACAAGATTTTTTGAACAGTGTTTGAAGCCATTGTGACTCTACATCCTTAAAGGAAAAAGTGGTACAGCCATGATGCCACTGTGGTCCAACATCCAGATCCTTCTGTTCCTCAACCACAGACTTCAGGGAACCGATAAGGAAAGGGACAAGAGTTTGAGTTTCCTTAAAATACTGACTCCTGAATGCATATGACATTCTCTCAATTTCAACCACTGCATTTTATACACTGAGTCAAATGTATGGAGCCAAGAATGAGCTCAAGCATTCATTCATTCATTCATTCATTCATTCTTGAGTAGCAAATTAATTATATATCCTTGTATCCAACCCTTTGGTTAAATTCCTGCTCAAAAATGATGCTCATATCAAATAAGAAAAATAATGTACATAAGACTCATTAGTGTAGGTCAGAAAGAGGAAATAGCAGAGGCAGTGGGTACCATTTGCTGAAAGTCAAGGAAGAGGAAGTGCAGAAAGGATCCTTGAAGAAAGTTGTCAATATAGACTTGAAAAATAAGGTGAACTAGTCAAAAGTTCACAGTGTGACGAGGAAGGTGACACATCTTTTTACGTTACCAGCCGTTCTAAAACACAGGTCACTATTTCCCATCAGGCAACCATTCACCTGAAACTACTCAATTCTGCCTATTGACACTAACTAGTGCCCTCTTCCCCTCTCTCTCCATGTAAATAAAATCTATGGGGCATGGCAAATAGCACTCTTGTTTCTGCCTTCAGTAAGTATCATCTTTGTTTCCGGTCCACACCTCCACATATAATCAAGGATCTACACACCACTCTCCACTCCACAGTTCCACCTGCCTCCCGAGAGGCCTACTCCAACTCAGGACACCCAGACAGGAGCCTAACTGTCCTCTGAGAGGCTCTACCCAACAGCTAACTGCAGAGACCTTCAGCCAAACATTGACTAGAGCTCAGGGACTCTTGAAAGAGCTGGGGAAAGGACTGAAAGCCCTGAAAGAGATAGGAACAACACAGAAAGATCAACATAGTCAACTAACCTGGACCCCTGGGATGCTATCAGAGACTGAGCCACCAACCAAAGAGCTTACACCAGCCAGACAGAGGCCCCCAGCAAATGTGCAGCTCAGTCTCCATGTGGGTTCCCCAACAACTGGAGTGGAGAATGTTTCCCAACTGGCCTAGCTGCCTTGTCTGGCCACAGTGGGAAAGGATGTGCCTAATTCTTCAGAGACTAGGTGCATCAGAGTGGGGGAATACTCAGGACAGTCTCCAACCTCTCAGAGGAGAAGAGGAAAGGCACTGGGGGAGGGGATCTGTGAGTGGTGACTGGGAGGGGAGGCAATATTTAAGATGTAAATTAATTAAGTAAGTAAGTAAGTGAGTATCACCTCCCTGTGGGAAGACAGAATATTATCCAAAAGAATAGAAAGAATAGTTAGGAGATTAATATGATGCACCAGTATAACTTTTAAAAGTAATGCAAAAATTAGAACCCAAGGAAAAGCCAGAAAATCAGAGCAGGGTAATTAAGAAGCCATTGTAAAGGACAATGATCTAGAGCAGTTTGCAGTAGCAAATGGTTTGCAGAGGAGAAGTTATGACACACAGTAATTGCCAGAGAAGTTGTTGTTTTCTGTGACTAAGCTAAGAGTTTGATATTGAAAATTTCTATTTGTTTTGTTTGGCTAAGCCATCCCCAGAATTAATCTAGCCTGTCTGCCAAGCTGCTGGAACCGAGGGTTTCTGGAAAAAATCATTGTCTTAAGGACACCATACAACCAGTACACAGTAATGAGGAAATCACAGATAAGGTTTAGAAAGAGTTGAAGAAAAAGACTTCTCTTCAAGTGTAACAAAATAGAGATATAAACAAGAATCCTTCAACCAAAACAACTATAAAACTGAAAAATCTTCAGAAATAACCATTCAGTACTTGAGATCAGTCAAAGGCAGGATAATAATAATAATAATAATAATAATAATAATAATAATAATTCAGAACTATTTGATCAAAAGGAACACACCAAGAAAGTGCAGACTGTAGAGTCCTCAAAAGCGGCTCCTCCGATTTCCCAATGCCCCCATTAGTACGTGAGAGGCAGCAGGCTTTCTATTCGTGCTGGAAAAGGTATGTGTTGGAACACTGGCAACTAATATAATCAGCATATTAGCAAACTCAGTAGCTATGAGGCTTTGTTTTTCTAATGTTGAAGTCCTATTTGAGAGAAGCTGTAAAGTAGACTACATATGGGTCAAAAATGTTGCAGGGAGTTGGGAAGTGAAGTAAGTATTAGGAGGTCATTATGTATTGTACAAATGCACAGAATTAACAGGAAAGTTCTTCCAGTGTTTAGGAGTTCAAGGCGCACAGAAGTGCCTAGTCAATTGGACACTCATGCATCATCCCTCCATTCCCATAAGAAACAGAAGGCAGCACAGAAGGAAGCCAAAGCTACAATAACCTGAAAATAGATGAAAATTTGAGTTTGTTTCCAAGTTGTGCTAAGGTCCACTAGCAAAGTGTAAGCCTTATAGACTTGGGACTTCGGAATAACTTTTGACTAACCTTTTGCTGAACACTAGCTTATATCAATACAGGGATGATTCCTAGGGAGTTGCCTGGGAAGCATGGATCGTCAGGTCACTGAGAAGGCATGGTAGCTGTCACCTGCAGAGAACAGACTTTAAATATATAATTACTTTAAATTACTAGACAAACTAAATATACATTTTCAAGCATGACTATCAGAATTCAATGTTTCTCCAGTGCCTTATCTAAAGTGCTTTTGTCCAAACATCTCACAATCTAACTGCTGGAGACTCTGGATGTTAGTTAGAGTAGAGAACATCATTCATAAAATGAGATTTTATGATTGTTACTAGATTTTTGGATTCAGCAGAAAAATAATTCAACATCCCTTTTAAAGAGAAGTATAATGGACCTGGGAGGACTGGTTAAAAGCACTGGCTGCTCTTCCAGAGGACCTGGGTTCAAGTCCCAGCCCTTAGATGAAGTTCACAACTATATGTAACTCCAAGGCCAGAAGGTCAAACACCCTCTTGTGCACTCCACAGGCAGCATATGCACCATACAATATGCATATAATTACATGCAGGTAAAACCCCCATGTATATGAAATTAAATAAAATTAAATTTAAAAAACAAATAAATGTGATGAAGTAAATAAAGTTGTTTAAATATTCTTAGGGAAACAAAGGCTTGATGGCCATTGCTCAACAAATAATTCTTAAAAGTAGAAAGATTCTAGAAAAGAACAGGGAATTCTAGAATTAAAACAAAGTATCTGAAGTTAGAGCATTTGAAAAAAGAAAAAGAACAGATTTGAGAGGGAAAGGGAAATGGTGACCGGCGAGGGCAAGTCAGCAGAGATCCACAGTCTAGAGAGGGTGAAACAAAAAGTCAAAGAAAACTGAACAGCCCTGAAACACCAGGAACAGCATCCAGCACAGGGCCCAGGGGTCCTAGAGGATGGGAGGGAATGAGTAGAGCATAGATTGGACCATGAGCATCTCCAGTATGTCAAGAAGGCTCTCTCTGGGCCTGCCAATGTGATTTTATTCAAAAACCAGCATCTTTGATAGCAAGTTAAGATGAGATTGTTGCTGTTATTAGTCCATGTCTTGTGTGGTTAATGCTCTTCTTTGGGGGTAATCTTGGATACAGAGAAAGGCGTATGAAGGGTAACGGGGATTGGATCCACAGAAAACAGGGAATACCTAGGCTAGGAGAAGGCATGAACAGAATTTCCCCACATCCTTGTCAAGTAACCCTATGAAGAACTCAATTTCATTACTCTATACTTTAGCGCTGTGAGGTAGCACATGTGTGCTGCTGGTGCTACCCACAGTATGCCATGTTGTTACAGAATCCCAGAAAATTGCTATAGGGTAGAAAAGAAAGAAAAATTAAATAACCATTTTTAAGTAGGCTTCCATTCAGTCCACAAAGGCATCAAACTCCTGTTTAGCCCAAGATGACCTTGACCTTCAGATCCTGCCCTCAACCTTGTAGTCTCATTTATAGAGTATTGACAAGCAAACCCTTGGGCATGCATGCCTGTGGTACCAGGACTTGAAGATTGAGGTAGGAAGATGACAATTTTGATGTAAGTATGAGTTTATACTGAAATCTGCTTCAAAGGCCAAGCTAATTAAAAAATGAATAATAATCAAAATAATTTCAATATTTACTCACTAAAAACTGCAAATTTGTTAGGAAAGATTGGAAAGATATGAACACGTGGAGAAATTTGTATTAAAGATATATTTTATTAATTTTTGAGAATTTTGTACAATGTATTTTGATTATATTCACCTCCTCCTACTCTTCCCTCTAACTTCTCCCAGATCTATTCCAATCCACTCCCATCTCTCTCTGTCTCTCTTTGTCTCTCTCTGTCTCTCTCTGTCTCTGTCTCTGTCTCTCTCTGTCTCTCTCTCTGTCTCTCTCTCTCTCTCTGTCTCTGTCTCTGTCTCTCTCTCTCTCTCTCTCTCTCTCTTTCTGTATGTATTGTGTGTATAAAAGAGTTTAATTGGGGTTACCCTAACAGGGCATAATACTCCTTCCAGAAGCTATAGGCTGCCAAAAAAGAAATCAAGTTTCTTTGTAAGATACCCCTTCCAGTTGCTGGTTGGGGCATGACAGAGATACTCAGAACAATACAGGCAATAGACATTGTTCTTGGTTGACCAACAGAACTTGATGGTCAGACACTATGGCTGAAGAGACCACATAGTTTAGTCATAAGACTTTAAAAAAAACTCAAGCTGGACTTACTTGGAAGTTTCCTTGCCTGCTGACTAGTTATTGTAGTAATATAACTTGCTATGCAAGCTACTGGTGAACAGAAGTCATTAAGAGTCTTAACCCAGACATGTGAACTACTAACAATTGTGGCCAGATTCACCTATGGGTGCCATAGTGGTGTACATATTATGGGGTAACCAACTGCTTCCTGATTGGATCCAAGTACTGCTCCACAGGAGCAAATACATAATAGATAACTATAAATCTTGCTAGGATCCAGTGTTTGAGGAACTCACAGGTCCCAGAGATAAACCTACTGGTATTATGCTGATGAAAGACATAGAGTCAAACTGCTTTCTATGTTCCTATCTCTCTACCAATAGATTAGCGCAGCTCATCAAAGGTCTGTGCAATGAATGGTAGTTAATGCAGACTCACAAAAGAATTCATTTTATAGATCTGAACAATCAATAGTTTATGGTGTCATTTATCACCAAATTGATCTACACATTTAATGCAATTTCTCAGATGTCATTAGGATAATTTGAAAAATAGAAATAGAAAAACTTAGCCCAAAATGTAATAGAATACTTAAAAAAAAAGAACAGAATTTAAGGACCAACTCTTCCTAGTGTGAAGATGTCAAATAACACAGTAATTACAATAGCTGGAATTGAAATGGAGACTTTCAAGTCATGAGCAAAGCGGAGAGTCCAGAAACGGACATGTATGTGACAACTGGCTAAAAGCAAAACTAGGAAGGAAGTTCCCCAGTTTTCTCAATGGCCTGGAACAACTCGACATGCTTTTGTAGAAATAAGGACTAAATGAAAGGTAGGATCTATCTAAAATATAAGAACAATCGAATACCCAGAAGAAAATCTAGGTGAGCTGAGGCAAATCAGTGAATTCTCAGAACTGCACTAAAAACAAATGCCATAAGCCAAAAAGGTGATAAATGAGATTTATTTAAAAGTAATTTGTGTTTATGGCTGCAGAGATGGCTAATTATATAAAAGCATTTCTTCAAGCCCCAAGACCTGAGTTTGAATCCTCACACCTGTGTTTTGAAGAAATAGCTGGACATATTTCCCATATGCCCATAACCCCAAGTACTGGGGATGGAGACAGATTCAGAAAGCTCTGTAGCCGTTCAGGGTCGCTGAAAGTGAGAGATCCTGTCTCGGCTGAGGCAAAAGAATCAGAGAGCAATAGAGAAAAACACTACTGCTCTGGCCTTCCCCATGCACACACATGGGCACACACATACCAGCACACTTACGTTCATACAGTACATACCACAGACCACACACACACACACACACACACACACACACACACACGCATTTAAATAACTGTATTTTTAAAATACATCTAAAGGAAAGTACAAAGCTCTGCTAGAAACTACAGGAAAATATTAAAATTTGCATATTTGTTATGCTGGCTAGTTTTGTGTCGGCTTGATGTAAGGCAAACTTATTTAGGAAGAGGAAAATTCAACTTGGAAAATGGCCCTAGCATATAGGCCTGTGGGCAAGCCTGTGGTGTTTTTCCTTGATTGATGGGGAGAGCCCCATCCATTGGGCTAGTGGTCCCTGGAGATAAAATAGTCCGAAAAAAACATGAGGAGCAAGCCAGTAATCAAGACTCCCCCATGGCTCCTGCCTCCAGGTCCCCACACTGCTTGAGTTCCTGCCCTGATTTCCCTCAGTCTTGAAATGTGACCTGGAAGTGAAAATAAAATAAACCCTTTCCTCTCCAAGTTCCTTTTAGTCATGGTACTTAGTCACAGCAATTGCCACCCTAATTAAAATATCTATTAAGTATTTAATAAGCAGTACAATGAAAACAAGACCCAGATACGGCCAGTAAGAAGCACATGAGAATGTACTTAATATCATTAGCCATCAGGGAAATAGAAACTGAAGTTACTAAGAGATACACACAAGAGTAGTTTTGATAAGAAATATCCAGTAATGACAAGTGTTTGAATCTGGAGATCTTTGAGTTTATACAACTGTTTTGCAAACAATTTAATTTCTCTAAAGTTTCACAAAATTATGCAAATTTTCTAATCTACAAGAGAAATTAAAACTTATGCCCAGTAATGACTTGATTCAGAATATTATAGCTTTAGTCACAGTAGCCAAAGATTAGCTGCTACTCCAAAATCTTATCAGCTAGTTGGAGCTGCACATCTTGGTAAATATACTAAAATCATTAAATTGTGCAGAAGAGGTCTTTGAAATCCATGAAAGAAAATGTTTTAAAAAGAAAACGACTCAGATTTAGGAAATCTGCATTATGCATACAGCATAATATATCACTTTTCTAAACAAGATATTTGTTTGTTTGTTATTTAGAGTGTGGGGGGTGCTTTGTCTACATGTTTGTCAACCCCCCTGGAACTGGAGTTACAGACATTTGAGCTACCATGTAAGTGCTGCGAATCGAACCGGATTCTTTAGAAGAACAGCCTGTAGTCTGAACACACCAAGCCATCTCTGTAGACAATGATGGATCACAAATATCTCGTAATCAAGATGTTTTTAAATGTCAAATACCAATCAGCCCTCATTTGTTATGTCTCTTCTAGAAGGAATGCCTGCTTTCACTCACTTCCAACAACAATCTGTCTTTACGTGTCATCTCCAAAGCCATTCCAGAACTTTCTGGTTAGATGATCCTACATTTAGCTTCCCTCTACATTTAGTTTTCAGTTTTCTTCTGCCTTCCCCCCCCCTTGGTGTGTGTTTGTGCATGTCCCATCTCCCCTGTTGGCTTCTTCTGAGGAACACACAATCTACCTCACTCATACTAATGTTCAGCATCCTCTGGCACATAACTGCTACACAGGCGCTAACCAACACTTACAAGGTTACATAGGTTACTTCTTATCACAGAAGTCCATACATCCAGCGGTTTCCTCTGAAATGACTCTGGCTGATATCCTTTGGCATAAAATAATGAGACACCTCTCACTGTTCTTCACCCTTCCACAAAAGGCTGGTGCTGACACATGGAATCACTTCTGTGGTTAAATTTGACATACCTCCTTTGAGAGTTTTCTGACCATTTTATTATCTGTTTGCTTTAGTCTGACACAGCCTCCAGCGTATCCACAAAGAGTTTCCTAAATGCTCACTTATAATATATCCATTCTTAAGGCTTTAGTCTATATGCATGTGTTTACATCGAAGTGAGGTAGTCTGGTGTCGTTGAGAGGAAAAAGTTGTCCCCAGAGGCAACCACAAGGACAGTGGGTGGGGCTAGGACTTTTGCTCTGGGTTCCTTTGCTGGCTCTCAACTGTGGGAACTTAGATAATTAGTTAGACTCTAAGCCTCTGTTTCTTTGCACATGATATGATAAGAATTCCACATATTAATTTGGATCCCCAATCCTTTATCAGCCACCAATTTCAAATTCCAGAAATCTCTCAAAACAGAACTTGGTTTTAAAATAACTCATTTAATGTCAAAACCTGCCCTGCCCTGAACTTGGTTGTCTGCAAGGACCTTGCTTGAACTGATGTACACTTTTTTATAGTCTTTATCTAATCCCTTTAATGAGAAAAATGCATATTTGGGGATGAAAAAGCACCAATGTATTTGACTACAAGATGCGATGCCAGGTACTATAGGGGTATTTTCTAATTTATGACACAGACTCTGTTGGTTTTCTGAAATGTAAACCACATGAAACTTGGTGCTTGAGGGAGAAGGATTGGGAAACTGTTAGTTTCATGCTTCTTAGTTTTCTAAAGGGAAATCAAGTTAAATAATAAATATTATATATATATGATATATATACATGTATATATATACACACATATATATATATATATGATATTGTTTTCTCCCCCACATTCATTATTACAACATTCTAGAAAAAGACCACTCAAAATATAAAATATTATTTTTATAATTTATCCTGTACAAAATCAGCAAACTTTACCCTCTTTGTCCTTCCACTTTCCATAGGGAGCCCCTCCTGCCTCGGTTTCCCTCAACCCTATCGCTGTAGCACTTTTTCTTGGTTTACAATCGAATTTGAAAATTCTGAGTATTTGCTTAAATATCACAAAAGAAAAGCTAATTGCCTAATGAAAGGAGAGGTTTCTTTTGCCTGGCTCTAGGCCACCATTAGCACATGACCTTGGGTTGGTCACATCACCTCCCAAAGCCCCAGTTACCTCATCCTCAAAATTGAGATAACGTCTGACAGCTGACGAAGGCAGAGGGCTGGATGAGGTCATCCCTTGAGGTCACTTCCAGCTTTATAATCTGTACATTTCTCAGTCTTCAAAGTCTGAGGACATTCACAAAGTCCGAATCACAGTGTTAGGGTTGTGACCTGTTCTGTTCTTCATAAGAGACCCACTTGGTCAAATATAAGAAAGTTCACCTCCCAGAGACCTGGGAGGGTATGAGACAGATGGGGGAGAGGCAGGAAGTCTGTAATGTGTTCTTAGGAACTGAATCAAGAACCAACTACATGTCACTGAACCACAAACTGTTCATAGATTAAAGTTTAAGAGCCCAAGACAAGCTCCCACATATGTCAGAACAAGAAGGATGTCCCTGGGTTTCCCAGTGCAAAGGACAACGCAGAGGAGTTTTTAGGCACGTTATATTGAGAATTTCACTTTATGGTAAGTGGGAGTCTATTTGAGTGAGAAACCTATTACAAACAGGAACTGTGAGTGTGCATGCCCTGAAGCTCTGCCGATCTGGAGTTCCCACACAGGGAAAAGGTAACCAAGACTAGGTTTTCCCTGAGGTTGTTGTGAGAATTACAAGCTGCTCTGCCTGGGGGGAACTGGGTCAGTCCCTGTCATGTGATTATTCCCAGTAGAGACCAGCCACTTAATAGTGACAAAGCTCGAGATTTCTAAAGGAAGTAAGGAAACAAGGTGTTGCTGAGAGGAGGGATCGCACTCCCCTCCCCTTCTGCTCTCATGTACAGCCTCTGTGCTCTTAAGGGTGAGGTCATGGCTGGAAGCTGAAAGAAATGCTTGAAGTGATTCTCTCACCAGTATGAGGAGTGACCATGGAGTGCCTGGGCAGAAGTTGAAGCTTCTAGAAAGGGCTCGAACGTTGTTCAGAGAATCCCACTCCCAAGTCTTTTGTTTAGTTTTAATTATCTACATACTTTGATTTTTTTCCAAATCTTACATTGTTTTTAGAGTAAGACAGCATGATTAAAAAACAAAAAACAAAAAACAAAACAGTCAAACAAAAAGAAGAATGCAAGGATTTTCACTAGAAACACCCACTTTAAACTTGGGCCTCTACAATAGGTGTTATCAGATAGACTATTGTGATGGTCTAATCTCCATTGACAACTTGATAGGATTTAGAATCTCAGAGGAGACAAGCCTCTGGACACCCTATGAGGGATGGTCTAGAGATCAGGTTAGCCTCTGAGCATGCTTGTGGTGGATAGTCTAGATTTGATTAAATGGGGTGGGAAGACTTGCTGAATGTGGGTACCATTCCATGGGCTTGGGGCCCAGGCTGCATAAAGAGGAGGAAACCAGATGAGCACTAATCATTTCCAGTTCCTCGACTATGGATGCAAGGTGACAGCTACCTCAAGCTCCAGATAGCATGCCTTCTCCGTGGTGGACCTTACCCTGAACTATGAGCCAAAATGAACCCTTACTTACCATCTTAAGCTGCTTTTTGTCAACATGTTTTCATAGCAACAGGTGATGAATACAGGATTTAGCTTCATATATTGAAACTAAGTAAATAAAAATAAACCTCAAAATAGAAAATAATGTTGAATGGGTGTTGTAAACAGCTAGAAAGAATAGTTGTATCTGTTCAATGTCCTCAGACTGAGACCCTTCTCTGAGTTCACAATCCTAAAATTCTATTCCTCTAAGATGCAAACATCTTCCATAGATTTCTATTCCAATCTATGTTGTGTTCTCTTTGAGAGTCGACTCCTGACTACTACTTCATTGTGCTACATACACACTTTCTTGTTTTTCTGATTTTTCCTTTTCCTTGTCTTTCTTCCTAGCTGGCCTTGCTATTTGGCACTATTCCATAGCCTTATTTTGGTTGGTGCTCATTAGCATGCAAGTTCATGATGTCTAGGAATCACCAGACTTCTTCAATCAGGCCTAGCAGAGAGTGTGTCCTCAATAAGATGTTATGAAGAAATAAATGAAAGAAAAATGACTAAGTTAAATAATGAGTGAATGAGGACCAAGAAGCCAGCTTGGTGGATAAAGGACATGCTATACAGTCATAACTGAAGTTCTTATGAAATTCTAATCCCTTGACTGTATGTAAAGGTTGGACAGGGGTGGAAGCTACCTGCTAACTCAGGGGTCTGTGACTCTGCCTCCCAAGTGCAGACATCACAGGTAGGGAGAGAATCTCAGGAAACAAAATGAAAAGTGATCAAGAAAGACACTCAACATTAATTTCCGGTCTCCATACGAATAGGCATACACATGCATTATGTGCCTATACACATGTAAACATGCATCTGGGCATGTATATATGCACACATACACGCAAGTACACACAAGAACATGCACAAGCAAGCATGCACACACAAACAAAAACCAAACATCAAAAGCCAAAACCCAACCCAAAAATATGAAAGAAATTAACTCACTTGGTCCATAGATGAGAAAAGCCATATGACCAATAAACATGAAAAATACTCAATTTCAGTAGTAACAGAGAAATCTTAGTTGAAACAAGGTGATATAACTTAATTTGCAATATTTTTGTAAATCAAAAACTGCCTTATTGGAAATTTGGGGGAGGGATGTAGATATATCAAAGTATTCATGTGTTATCAGTAAAAATGGAAGTTGGTGACTTGAATATTGCCAGCTAATGAGACTGACTTTGATGTAGACTCAGCCTGTGTCCCATCCACGTGTTTCACGTATGTCCATGCT
This sequence comes from Apodemus agrarius, assembly GCA_964023405.1. Classification (NCBI taxonomy): domain Eukaryota; kingdom Metazoa; phylum Chordata; class Mammalia; order Rodentia; family Muridae; genus Apodemus; species Apodemus agrarius. Next base: position 56,279,120 of record OZ030008.1, on the reverse strand, counting down.
CACAGTAGTTAAAATGTAGGCGGTCAGAAATACCCAAATGCCCACTGGAAAAAGAAAAAGATGAGTTTTCTGGTAATCATCTGATACTGCTCTTACTTCATATAACCAAGTAATAGAAGTTACTCACTTTCATGGAATATATGACTCAAAAGTAAAACTTACAGAATAGTTCTCTGTGCCGTGTCTGAATAAATACCTACTGCATATTACACTAATTATAAAGGTTGCTCTGACAGGTGGGTCAAAGCCATGCCTACCAGGCTGCATGCTCCCAACGAGAGCTGTGATGAGACCCACACAAAATAACATTTTTATTCAAAATATTATGAGATTTTTTTGTAGTTGATTTTTTTTTCTTTTAATGTGAGTATGTGGTTTGTGTCACAGTGTCAAAGGCAGGACATGCCTGGAGGTAAAAACTTTGACAGGCCTGGGAGGAAGCCATAGGAGAAATATTTATCCATGAATTTATATTTCCTGTGTAAGTGCATTTCAAACATGTACATCCATTTCAGATGATGAGAATACCAGCACTTGCGTAGCCTCTCTATGTACTGTTGATATTTTGTTTCCTCAAAATAAAATAAAAAGTCATATGTACAATGCTTCTGGGACTGTGCTGAGGCTAGAGGCTTTATGTGAGGACTTGGGTATTGGCTTCACCCAACTCAGTAAGGACAGATTCCAAAAGTTTTCACACATGAAAGCTTTTCTTATACTGTAAGGTGATATAGCCTCATTATTTATGGCCACCATCCATTCTGCACAAATGAGTGCTGAGTAGAACAGCCGTCTGAGGACATTGCTCTGTGGGATTCAGGGGACCTTCGTGGGCTCTAAGGCCTTTGCGAAGCCTCTTTGGCATTCTGAGAAAACCAAAAGAGAGGAAGGATTTCCCAGCTCAGAGTCCTTTTCTGAATGAAAAGCTACAGATTGTATCTGTTTCTCTTTGGTCTTGCTCATAAGGTTTCCTTTAAAGGAAAGGTGTCTGTCTTTTCATAACTGCCTTTTCAGCCATTACATAGATGTGAGAAATCTACCTGATTGTAAAGTTGCATCCTGGTTGTGCTTCTCTGTCCCACCTTGTTGGTGAGAAGAAACCCAGCATCCCTTACCACTGGCTATCCTTTCATGCCCTGTAGTACTCAGCTCCTATCAGGTGACTTCCTAAGGGACTTCTGCAAAGAAGAGCATTGGAGAAGAGCCCTCCAGCCTGCAGTGCCTGTGTCACGCTGACGTACTTTGCACGTGATTACATTTTAGCTCTGCAGTGGTTCTGGGGTTAGGAGCTGCTTAACATAGGATGTTCATGGCAACCCTAGAGACCATGTACTTGTGTCTAGCCAGCACAAGAGACTACATGGAAGGTCCCCAGAAGAGACTAGACACCAGTCTAGGGCACCTACTAGATGCCAAGCATCGGTACCGACCTGATTCTCAAGGGCCCTAAACACATTCTCATTCTAGTACTGGAGGGGCCATCCCTCAGGATTGACTGCATCTGCCCTTAAAGGAGCACAAGAACTGCCCACACCACATGTGCACGAATACTTTAATAAAGTGTCTTTCTATAGACTCCTCAGTGACATTAACAATGCGGACCAAAGAAATCTCTCTGTGTCTTATGCTCTGTGTGTTTCCTTTTTGTTGAACATCAAACCTTCAGCATCCTGTGTGGCCTCGTCTTGTCTGGTCCTACGCCCTTGTCTGGTCCCCATTGTGTTATTTGCTCGTGTTATTTGGAGAAACGCATGCATTTCTGTGTTCGCTGGCTCTCATGCTGGCTCTGAGTGCCTTGACCCAAAGCAAGAAGACCGCTGAGCCATGACTCACCTGGATCGGGCCTTTGATGTTATCTTCAAGAGAGGTGATATGCACAATTAGGGGTGCACCAGTGACATTTGAAAAAGTCGTTCAGGCTTCAACTCAAATTGAAACCCGTTACCAGCCTATGCCACTTAGACTGAGCCACACAGTGCGCCGCTTGCGCTTGCCGCAAATCCCATAATTACCTTGTGAACAACAATTACATGGATTTGGGGTGTGTTTTGTTTTGTTTAAAGGTAAATATTTAAGAATGCCCAGATCCAGATGGGTGAAATTCTCTTTTGGCTTTTTACTCTTTCTACCGTGTCTTTGAGAAGAAGAGAAGCTACTTGACTTAGAAATCGTCTGGTCTGCAGCAGATGAAACGGGAGTTTCTGTTCTAGTTTTGCCCTGCTCTTAGCTGAGCTGGCCAGACTGTGCTTTGCCCCTGAAGTTACAGGCCTGGTCCTCATCTGGTCTCCATGATATGATGTTCCCTCAACTTAAAAAAGCCACAGCTGCTTTTGTGCCCAAGACAGTGACCTGTGATAGAAGACAGACTGGGTGCTTTACAGCAGTCCTCAGACTGTGCTGTCCCAAGTGATAAGTTATTGCCAAAAGACACAGCACAGCCCAAACTAATGATTCAACCAATCAGAAGAGGCAAGGAAGTCTGATAGTGTGACCCAACATTTAGCCAATCTAAAGAGAGTTACTAAGGTGCAGACAGTTTTATGCTCTCCCAAATATTCATCTGGGGCTATAAAGTGATCAAATCATAAATGCAGAGCCAACACTGACATAAATGTTAGTGTGTGTGCAGTCTGGAAACGAAACAGCAAACATGATCTGAGAGCCCTCCCTCGCACTTCTGCAAGCTGGGGCGTCCATCTTATCTCGCACACGTGCTGTCACTGGTTTATATGACAAGAGTCATGAGAGCATTTCTGGTGGGAAATCTTGCTTTGCCCCACTGACTGGAAGTACATTTGAGGCCAGGTCTAAGCTCAGAATAGCTGTGTTCACTCTGTAACTGGGTGGGAAAATCCTGGAAGCCAATTTAGGAGAAAGCATTTGAAAAGAAGGCAAACGATATTTTCAGAGGCAAATGTTTCTGGAATACATTCAAGTGGCCACCATGGCCATTGGCAGGAGAGCGCCAACTGCAGATTCTCTGCTCACTGATTAGAGAATTCCTGGGTTCAGAGCAGTACATTAAGTCAAAGGGTAAGTCTGAATTCTGCAGTGAATTTGGTTAACTATTTACAATTACAGAGTGACTTTAAAACATCCCAGAGCCATTACCAGCCTAATGTGGATCTGAGAAAGTTGAATATCAGATGCTTGGAACTGTTTTGTGACTGAAAAGGATTCTTGAAAAACCACTGAAGTACAATTTTTCTTAGCCACCGTGGTTTAGGCATATTTAGACTTCCACAAGCCTCACTGGAAATGATTGTAGCAACCACAAACACTAAAGTTCTGTAAAAGCATTGTTTGGTAAGAAATAGAAAATTGTAATATTGATTAAATTATGAAAGTGTAAGGTTTCAGAATTGGGTGTCAGATGTAAAACAAATGTGTGCACCTGTGTGTACATGGGTGTGGGGGTGCATGTTTGTGTGTGTATACATGTGTGTATATGTACATGTGTGTACATGTGTGTTTGTGTGTGTGTGTGTGTGTGTGTGTGTGTGTGTGTGTGCATTCAACACATACATCCCTGATCTTTACCTGGAACTAACAAAACAAAATGATGCTTTGTTCTAACACAGTGTCCTTGAAAAACAAACCCCATCTCTTTTCTGATTGGAATGAGCTACTTTCTGATACTTAGCTAATTATACAGAAGCAGAATTAATCAGAAATCAGATCACGCATTGCTTGTGGGTCAGACCAACATTGCTCTTGGCTCTTTAGGGGTTAAAATTGTCACGCTGTTCTTTCTTTCTTTGAATACAAGGCCACACAGGGTATCATCATCAAGGAGTGACAACACAGTTACTTTTAGAGTAGCTAATTCCTTATGAACAAAAGTGTCTTCAGTACAGCTAATAGATAATTTTAATTATATAAACTACTTTTAGAAATAATTTGTGCATTACTATATTATTTTAAATATTGTGGCATAATACACATACAGAAAAGTACCTACTGCTTTCCTTCTTGTTTTGCTGCTGGGTGAGATCAGCCTTCAGGAAAAGGCCTTTGTATAATGTTTCACTAAGAGAGAGACAGAGACAGAGAGACAGACAGAGAGACAGAGACAGAGACAGAGACAGAGAGAGGGAGAGGGAGTCCCATACACATACAAGCAACGGGGCTTTCCAATACACACATACACAAACACACACATCAAAAATATATATATATATACATATATATATATATTATATATATATATATATATATATATATATATATATATAACAAAAATGTGCTGTGGCTTTTCTTAGGAAATCCTAACATGCAAAAACAGTATGACCACTAAGTTTAAAAACACAATATTGATCCAAACAAGTCAACCATGGTTTAGTTCATGCTTTCTGAGCCCATACTGGACACAGCTCAGTTTTATGAGAGAAACCACATCTTATATGACAGACTCTGTCCTTAGGGAATTATATCCTAAAAATGAACCAGCCTTGCTTGACTCCAAAAAACATAAAAACCTTATGCTAAAATCTCAGGAAGCATCAAGTAAGCAGCACTCTACTTTCCCAGTGAACTGAGAGGCGTCACCTGTGAGTGATCAAAAGAAGTCTAAGCTCAAGGCACAGGCTGTGAAAACCCAGAAAGAAACAAACAGGAAAAAACATCAAGGCTGGAAAACAACCACCGAACGGGTTTTCCTGTAACAGAAAAGTCAGCCGGTGAATCTGAATGAATACTTAATTGAAAACAAAGAACAGTTATTTAATGAAAATGAGTGGTTTTTAAAGAGACCTCACTGCATACTTATTATACAATTTGAAAATTCGAAAACAAGCTAACACAGCAAAATGAAACTATCAGGCAGGCAAAATTTAATCATGAAGAGTTAGCCCAATGCATTACTCCAGAACTCCAGAACATGCAAAGTACTTAATGTGGTCATTTTGTTTGACCAAATACTAGCTGTTTTTTAACTGACCCTCACATCATTCAGTTAAGCTCTGTTGTCTCTCCCTTCAGAATCTTACGCACTCCTCCGTCTTGTTCACTGCCTCCACTACCACCCATGTGAGGGTCACTGAGGTGCCTGCGGTATGCCATTGCAGATCTTTCTGTCCCTCGAAGCTTGCATGGCACTGCGACTTGTTGAGATTGCATAAACAACTTCATTGGTCATCAGCTGGTCCCTAGGTCACAAATCAAGTACGGATATGGTCTAACTTTAAATTTCTTCAGGAATAGTCTCTACCTGGAAAACTGTGTTGTGTTGTGTTGTTGTTTTTTATCACCCCACAACTATAATTCTCCACCTTTAAGATTCCCATCTGACTGGCATCCAGGTTGCTGTATCTATCTCTTCACCTCACGTTTCTGGTTTCTCTATTTCTACTGTCACTGCTACTGCCACCTGCTCTTACTGTGCTGCCCAGCACAGGTCCCTTGAGTCTCGCCTGAGAAAGCCAGTCTGTACCGGGTTCTCCTCTCATTTCAGTTTAGTTTCCAGAGTGTATACTATTAACATTCCATGGCTCTCAAAGTTCTAGACACCTAGAACTTGACTACTGAGTGCTTGCAAACTAGCTTTGAATTCTGGTTCTACAGTGATTTATTTTGTGAGCCCAAAAGTTATTGTATATAAACATGGGAATGGTGATAGTTCTCATCTAGCTGGATGGCGTGGATTCAGCAGGCTCTATGTAGTGATTGGATGTCCCTGTCATTAAGCAGGAACGTGTGACTTTTGTGGAAATATTGAGGTTGACACTCCCCATTCCTTTAGGACCTGGCTCTTCCAGAGCTGGAAGAGAAGCCTCAGATGATTGCTCCAGTGCATCTCTTCCATCGCTCTCTTGGGTCATAAATCATTTCTCTTGTGTGACTGGAAACAATTTGAAACACTGAAACAACAAAAATCCCATATACATATCACTCAAAACCATCTATCATAACTTTTCTCCCTTCCAGATGGAAGCTATGTTCTTCCTATCTCAAAACTCATGACAAATGTAAATGAAAAGGTTGTTGGATAGATCTCATTTCTTTGGGGCAGAGAGGTAGGAGGTATCCTTTACGGATCATCCCCAGCTTCTCTACATGATTTTTAGTAGATGCTAGTAAAGGCTTTTGACTTTATTTTGTCTTGCTGGACTTGGCTCAAATTGTAAAATCATAAGAATGCTTAGCTTTTTATTGCAAAGTTATACATGAAAAACACTGCGCTGCAGTACCCACAGAAGACAGGACTTTGGACTAGTGTTGGAAGGCCACGCCTACCCAGGGAGTGAAACCAGACCTGATGCTCAGATCACTGAGCTGCTAGAAACACGATTGTCATTTCACTCATTCAGACAAATTAATCACATCAATTATGTAGTAATCTGCCCACTCTTGATGCTTTTGAGGATGCTGAAAGAGGATCAGACTGTGCACAGTGTCCTTTCACCACACAGTCTGTCTAAAACAAAGACCAGTACAAAGCTATTGGTGGGATGAAGGTGGAAGCCAGGTCAACATGCTATCTAATGCTGCCTTAATGAATTCAGCAGTGAAGCACTGAGTGGGGGTTTCTGGGGACCAAGGAGCAAAAGGCAGCAGGGCAGGCAGCCTGAGTGCAGGCAGCCTTGAAGAAGCAGTGCTGTCAGGATGGACTTTGAGGTAGCACCCAGACATTCTTGTAAAGAAATCAGGGAAGCACAGTATCTCACCTGTGCTGACATAGAAACTGGAGGAGGGGCTCACAACTATCAGAGTTGACCAGGGTGAGCATGCTAGGCACTCCCAGCTCTTCTCAGCCTGGTTTGATAAGGAACTATGATAGAGAAAATTCTATGTGTATTTGTGTGAAACATTTACATAGCCTTCCCCCCTATGATAAAATGTTTCATGGTGGTAATCTCTTCATTATGAGTTCCTGATAGGTTTATCATTTAATCAGAATGGATTTACAGAACTTTCTTTTCAGGAATGTTTCCTTGTCGAAACTTATTGTTGTACTAAAATTCACTTTTATAGTGTATACAATCTAGGATTTATCTCTTATAAACACAGATATCAACAGTAAGTTGAAATAAGGAAAACCAGAAATGATGTAATACAATCCAAGTGCACCTGGCCTCAGCACATCAGCCTGTCACATTCCAGGGTGGTGATGAGACAACACATTCCTAGAACTGATACTAATGTAAGACCAGGTACCTGACAAGCTTCAGAACCTTTGGAGGTCATGTCTATGACCAAGGAACAAAGGAAAATAGGGTGGTTATTCCTACCAGTACCCCGCCAGTGGCAAATTCATCCCCAAACTAGACTCTGTGACATCCTGCCCAGCCCAGGGAAGAATTGCCTTTCCCTGAGCCTACCCCAGGAGAAGCAACTTTTCAGCTCAAAGACACCAGGTCCCCGGCAAGCCACTGGTGAAGGATTTATTTTACTGGTATATCTAGGATTGAACTGGGAGGTTATTAAGTTATAAGACAGACACTAGGTCATTCTGAGATTGCTGCTATTCAATGGCTCTTAAACAATGATCCTTTAATAGTACATCATGTTCTGGTGAACCCCAACTATAAAATTGCTTTTGTTGTTACTTCATTACTGTAATTTTACTAATGTTATAAATTGAAATAAATAAATATATATGTATACACACACACACACATATATATATACATATATATGTATGTATATATATATATGTATGTATATATATATATATATATATATATCCCCATAGTCTTAGGTGACCATGGTGAAAGGGTCATTTGACCTCCAAAGGGGTCTCAACCCACAGTTTGAGAGCCACTGTTTTTATTCAAATGCTCCTTGGACCAGGACTAGGCATTATTTTCTCTGGTTTGGTTAATCCTCACTAAAAGTTTCCATTCAGACCATGCCATCTCTTTCTTCCATCACAATATCAATCCAGAACAAAATAAGTCCTATGTGGTCTTCAGACCTGAGCATTCCCTTTTGCTCTCGAGTCCCTACTCAAAACCTATATGTTTTCCATGTATGTGGGTTACTGTGCCCACAAACATATATCTTGTTATTTGTGCACACATGGAGGCTTGCTATCGCCTACCAAAGAAACAGGCTGTCAGCAAAAGTATTAATTCTGTTTCTGTTTTTGCTTCTATTCCCTAAGCTAGGGTTTTTGTTAGAGCAAGAATCCATGCCTTTATTATAAATATTAGTAAGCAAAAATATTTGACTTTTGCAAATGTATTTTCGTTTTTGTAATCTCTATTACAGAAAACTTGGGCTCATAAAATACAATCTTTGCATAATTTTCATTCCTTTTGCCCTAATAGTTTGGCTTCAGCAGCCAGGGGGAAGAAGGTTTTGAAAGCGTACTGGTTCATCCTAGCAATCACCATTAATCTTGGCTTTCCTTGTTTGCTAGAAGACCAAGTTGACATGTGTCTGGGCTTTCTCACCATTTTCCCCAGCAGCATTTCACAGTTCTCTAAAAGTCCCCTTCAGCAAAAGATGGCAGGAGAGTCACGGGGCTTCATGACTGTTTGCAAGAAAAGGGAAAGGATAATTTACAAGGGATGGGAGGCTGGTATTTGGGGTGGGGGCATAGAATATGGTGAAGTTAAAACATAGCATCTTTAATTCAAGGATTGCTTCAGTATTATTTCATTCCATCTTGGGACTGAAGGTCCCCTGGGGAAAGAGTCTTAACCCTCACAGTCCAGGGTGGATGGGGGAGGGCATGTGGAGGAGTGCTTAGGAACTGGACAATGACTGAGGAATGGTGGCTAAAATTAGCTTTTCTTCCCTTCCCTTGTCACGAGCAGACAGCCTGCCTGCCTCTCCAGCTGGCTTTGCTTGAAGTCAGAAGTTAACCTTTTCGCTGCCTTGGCAAGGACAAAGCACACTCTAGTCCTGCCTAGTTAGAGTTGTTTAAAATATGAAAGGAAAGAAATCTACAACGTCCCATGGGTTTTGTTTTTCCAACATGAGTATAAAGGAGAAAATGCAAGTGCCAAAGATATAAATATGGTATCTGGTGTTTAATACATCAATAATAGCTGCATTGGTGGAGACTTTTATGCACAGTCGTGGTGCTATCAGCAGTTTGCATGTGTGATATTATTTCTCCCTCCAAATAGCCCTTGGAGAGGTTTTACGGGTATTGCTGGCGTGTAGATGAAGAAAGTGGGTCATGGAAGAAATTTACCCTGATTTCTTAATGAATGAATAGTGAGATGCAGAGGTCCTCTGACTTCAGGTCCTGAGGCACTGTCTGTCTCACTGAGCTATCCAAAATAAGGGAATGAGGAGCCTGGCATCAAGTAGACTTTCTAAGTAGTCTATATAGACAAGTCAAATTGTGATGTCTGTGCACATGCTTGGTAAATAACTATTGAGACATTTACCTTTGTTCTCTCCATGAGCCAGATAACTATTTAGTCTCTGATTCACCTCCTATGCCATCCTTCAGGTATGTGCCTGTGTGTCTGTGTGTGTCTTTGTGTGAATGCACATAGTCACTAACACTTGAAGCATGTAGGAGAGTTGAGTGTAGATGTGTGCCACAGGGAGTAGCCAACAGATAATTGCACTGCAGTGTAATTACAATACTTGTGTTTTCACAGGCAGGGGTAGAGGAATGAGTCTACTTCTCAAAGTGCCGTCTGGAAAGAACAACAGATAATTCAGCCACAAACAAAAACATGTATTCTGTCTAGGAACGTGTGTTCTTCTTTCAGAAATATCCGTCTCTTATGCTTTGGGAGAAAATCTTTCTGGAAGGAACAGTTTATGATACTGAGGAGGTATGGTCACAGGGGTTAGGGAGGACATGATATGAGTATCTGAGATACTTGTTTAGATACAGAGACCAGACTTCACGAGACCAAGTTAGGATTAGGTTGGGGGAAATCCCTAAATATGCATTTTTGGAATATTAAAAGCCTTTGAGAATAGTTGGTGTTGTTAAATTAGGAAATACCCCCTTGATAAGAAAAATGGCCTCTTTTGCAAAGTAGAGAAGACAGGCAGTGGTGAGTTCTTAAAACCACGTGCATCAAATGGATCGTGTTAACTAAAATGTTCATTTTGCTTGGGAAGTGGCATGTGACTACGCCACGTAGTAATTACACGTGCCTGAAGATGACTCGGTAATTTTCACTTAATAAGACCAAAAATAATTACCCTGTACTCCAATCTAGAAAGCATAAATAGTCGTAAATATATGGTACTCACCGTGCAATTACTTTGCCACTCCACTCAACTCTCCATAAGACGAGCAGTTTCTGAGGACGTAAAGAATCATAACAAAATGTTCTCTGTTTCACTTGATAAGAGGAGGCAGCGCAACCACAGCATTTGCATTCCCAGACACTTTCTTAGGACTTGACTTGAAATCGGAGGAATTTAAAGAGGAAAAATAGTCCTTAGCTCTTTGGGGACTTTCTTAGGTGACCTTTTACTTAGTTCTGCTAGAAAATTTCCCCCAAATTTAAACAATTTTCAAAGCCTTTAGGAAGGTAGCATGATCCACCTGTCTCGGACGACCTTTCCAAGCCATTTCTATTCTGTTATCTGACTTAGTAGACTGATTACATTCTAAGTCCGAGGCGTAATTACGTGGAGAGGAGGGACAGCGGCTAGATGCCCAAACAGACCAGCCTGCTCTCCTGTCTAACGGATGAGCTCTTCCCTCACTGAGCTCTGTAGGGCTCCTAGTTCCTGCCCACATCTGGAGCTAGTCTTTTCCAAGACTAGAAAAGCAAGGGACCTAGGTGGGTGTCCAATCTCCTTGAGTCTTGTCTGTCCTTTACAGTGTGCAATTTCATGGAACACAGTGATGTTTATGAATATACATGTCTGAGGTGGAGAGAGAGGAAATACATATGTCATCTCAGGAAAACCATTTGGCATACACACACAGACAGACGGACAGACAGACAGACAGACAGACGGAGATCATTTGGTGATAATTAGGAAATTAACTCATGGGATGTGGTTGAGAAGACATGTATGAACCAGGACATTTCTCCTTTGGCTTGAGTGGGCACTGAAGGGTTTGAGAAAACCCATATGAACTGAACTGATACAGGATCGGGCCATGCAGAAATCCATGAGAGGATTCTGAAGGAGAGGGAGGGTCAATGTGGGAATAGTCTTGGTTTGAACAAGGAATAGAGTGTAGGCACCATAGCTGGACACCAATAATAGATGGGCATGGAGTCAGATGGACATAGACAGTAACTGGGATTTTGTGTTTTGTGTTAGAAGTTGTCAGAGGATTTTTTTTTTTCTGTAGAAGAAACCACTTAATTTACAGATTCGCACCTGTGGTCTGTGGCGTTCACATTTCATCTGTGGAGACCCAGCTGTCTCTGGGTTCTATATATGGAAGTATATATAGAAGGCAGCAGACCCTAGAGGGGCCCTTCATCTGAACTCTGCAGAAGAGGGGATTGCTGGGAGGTTTGTTTCCTTGATTGTCCCCAAACAGATCTCAGAGCCATTCACCGCTCCCTCAAGCAGGATGGCAGTGAGCCCAAGTCTGACTTAACTAGTCTGTGTCTAGTTTCACCCCACAGGCAAAGAAAAAAAAAGACCAAACATAATGCGGAGTAAGCCATCACAAACGCTGGCAAGTTTATAAGCAGCCAGTCGTGCTTAGAGCAACTGCCGGCCCCTGAGCAGGGCTTTGTAGAAGCCTAATGATGGAGGCTATGAATGTCCAAGTTGCTCTGTGCTTCCACGCTAACTGACACGAGACACAAGGCGTGAGAGATTTTTTGACAGTGGATTACAAGGCCTAGCAAAGAACCTCTGAAAACTGTAGTGGGATTTCTCTTTTGAGATGGATTGACACTTTTTTTTTTTTTTTTATCAAAGCCAGTCAGAAGACGAAAGAATAAATTTAAACCGACAATGGGCTAAATGCCACAGGGTAAATGCCGTGCACAAAGCAGCCTGTTTGGAGCTCTGCTCTCTGCGAAGCAGAAGAGGCAGCTGCCTCTAGGGTGTGGAAACCTCAGCGCTGTGGGACGTGGAGCAGGTAGCTTCCGTGTGGCCTAACTCTTACGTTGAGTAACTTCTCTGCTGTCTGGGAAGAAGGAGGAGAGTCCTGAGGTAGCGTGGTTCTGAAAGTGTTTTGTGGTTCTGAAAGTGTTTCCTTCCTGTCTTCCAGCCACCCCCACCCACCCACTCTCAAGCCCCCTCAACGTAAACATAAGAGCAAGCTTCTGTGTCCTTCCTCAGTGCACACTGCTTCTCTCTCATCTCTTCTCATGCCTATATAACCCAAAGCTCTTTGTGTGGGACACCAGGGTACACTGATTTTAAAATCTGTCATTTGCTAGAAAATATTGCCTGTCACTCCACGCTTATGTAGATCCAAGAGACTGGCCAGGGGTTGCTTATTCCATTAAATTGGCACATGTTTGCTGGGTGACCGGTCGGAGATGTGTGCTGTCCAAAGCACTAAGAGTCATCCATGATCAGGACAAACGTGGTTTCACTCTTCTGCACATCCTCCAGAATATATATCCCGTGGCATTTCTAAAAGTGTCACTAGGATACACTGGAAACAGCTGGGATGCTCATGAGATAAACAAGCTCCAGACTTCTAAAGACAATTTTAAGGGTAGATCCTGGATTCTGTAATTTCTCCAGGGTTTCCAGGTGAATTTTATAAAAAATCTAAAATTAAATGCTTGATAGATATGATAGCGCATGACTGTCCTCCCAGCACAACAGAGGCAGGATAGCAAGCTAGGGTCACTTAGAGTCACCTAAGCTACAACTCAACAGACAACTAAACCTGTTGCTGCTCCTAGGTATAAGAATCCTCAGCTAAAGACAAGAACTAGAGCCACCCTCGCCCTACTACTAAGGCCTTGAAGGCCATTCTTGGGAAGTCTGTGCCTTGTGGGTAGACAAGACTGGAGGTTGTTTGGTTCTATGTTGCCACAGCTGTGCAGAGGCATGGTCCTCTGAAAAATAACCTATTCCTAGTCATGGTTGCCAATAGAAGAGAGTGGGTGCACCCCAGGGCACATGGCTTGGATGGCCACCCGGTCTGCCTGGTAACACAAAGCTAGACAGCTCTATCAGCATTAGTGCCCAGGGTTTCCAGACACAAGCAGAAAGAGGAGGTAGAGAAGCAGGTGGGTAAGGTGACCAGCTTGTCCTTTACAGCCTTGCCTGCAGCCTGATCTGCTCCTGTGTCCTCCAATACTGGAACATTCTATCCCACAGGGAAGCTCCTTCAGCAGGAAGGTGACCAGTCCCAGAGTGCTTCAGGAAGTCCCTGAAACTGACCAGATTTCAGTCAGTTTAACCGACTTTCAACATAAGAGCAAGCTTCTGTATCCTTCCTCAGTGCACACTGTTTCTCTCTCATCTCTTCTATGCCTATGTAACCCAAAGCCTTCCTGTGGAACACTGGGGTACATTTACTTAAAAATCTGTCATTTGCTAGATGACAAATTTAGCCCCCTCTGCCAGAGTAAGCAATAAGAGCAGAGAGTTTCTTTCAGAAACGCTGAGGCAACTTTGCAGACCAGGTGCCTGGAAGAAGCAGAAGCCAGCCAAGCTGCTCAGACAGGTTTGAACCAACTGAGGCACCTGGAAAGGACACACTCTCCAAGGATTTGCACTGCCTGTAGGCTATGTAGTATGTTCCAGGTCCCCAGCTTTGTGAACTGTCACCCATGCTGAGGTAGTCTTCAGTGATGTAGCTGTCTGTGAGTTATTTCTGCTCCTGTAGTAACCCCTCACGCATATTTCTGTAAGAAACCCCAATAATGGGGTACAGAGCTAAACAAAGAATTTTCACCAGAAGAAATTCGGATGGCCGAGAAACACCTTAAGAGATGTTCAACATCATTAGTCATCAGGGAAATGCAAATCAAAACAACCCTGAGATTCCACCTCACACCAGTCAGAATGGCTAAGATTAAAATCTCAGGAGACAACAGGTGCTGGCAAGGATGTGGAGAAAGAGGAACACTCCTCCACTGTTGGTGGGGTTGCAAGATGGTACAACCGCTCTGGAAATCAGTCTGGAGGTTCCTCAGAAAATTGGGCATGACACTTCCAGAGGACCCTGTCATACCACTCCTGGGCATATACCCAGAGGATTCCCCTGCATGCGATAAAGACACATGCTCCACTATGTTCATAGCAGCCTTGTTTATAATAGCCAGAAGTTGGAAGGAGCCCAGATGTCCCTCAAAGGAGGAATGGATACAGAAAATGTGGTATATTTATACAGTGGAATACTACTCAGCAAAATAATGAATTCATGCAATTTGTAGGCAAATGGTTGGATCTGGAAAATATCATCCTAAGTGAGCTAACCCAATCACAAAAGGATACACATGAAATGCAATCACTGATAAGTAGATATTAATGAGCCCAGAAGCTCTGCATACTCAAGGCACAATTAGCAAATCAAAAGATTCCCAAGAAAAAGGAAGGAGAAGACCCTGGTCCTGAAAAGACTGGATCCAGTTTTTTTCTTAGGAGAGTACCAGAACAGAAAAAAGGTGTGTGTATGTGTGTGTGTGTGTGGGGGGGGTGATTGGGGAATGGGCAGGGGGGAAGAGGACTTATGGGACATATGGTAAGGAAGGAACTGAGAAAGGGGAAAGCCTTTGGAATGTAAACAAAGAATATAGAAAATAAAAAAATTTAAAAAAAGATGAATGGGGAGCTGTTGCAGTGGGAAGTGTTTCTACCTTGAGCAACAGAGGACTGTGAACACTGCTGGGATACACAGCAATTTCAAGGCAACCAAGTGTCCCCTTGAACATGGAGGAACAGCCCTTATACAATAAATTGTATATTTGGGTAAAGAGGCAAAAAAAAAAAAAAAAGAAAGCCCAATAAAGCTCATTGGTTAACTAAGTTGGACTTGTGTGGTATCTATATGTTGGCGGGCCCTGGGTTCCTAATCTGGGGTGAATAGACACATGTGTTACATCCCCCCAGGAGAAAGTTTGTTATACAACACGTTTCAGCTGGCTTCACCTTAGGCCTCATGGTAGACAGATGCAGTTGTGCTTGTCCTCTACAGCTTGTTCTATGTGACAGGCTCAGTGCATGGGTCCTTTCCACGTGGCATCAGGGGATTAATGCTCTTTACTAATCCACGTCATGGCACTCTCCTGGGGGCTGCCCTTGTGCCCCCTGCGCCCCCTCCATGCTAATCTCTAAACTCTTTGAGGCTAAGGCAAGTTTGCATACAACTCATTTCTGCTCCTTCCACAATTCCTGAGAGGCTCGCATGTGGGATGTGCAAATAAATATTTGTCAAAAGAATGAATGAATGCAAACCGAACAGATGGAAATTTATGGAGGTCAGAGCCTGGCTCTGCCTGATTTATTCAGCCCCTGGCATAGCATCCCATGCAAATAGCCATTTAATACTCGTGTTTGATGATCACGGAGCAGATAATGAAACCCAGCAAGGAATGGCTGAGGATAAGGCCCTTTGGTGTTGGTATCTTTTGTTGTAAGCTGTCTCAAATCTTTTTGAGAAGTAGGCGAAGTCTAAATAATAAATGAGTGACGGGGTTGGATAAGGCTTGAAACCCCTAGGGCCCTTCCAGACTCTGCAGGCCCTTTCACACCCGGAGGGCAAAGCAGCCTTCTGGGAATGGGAGGGAAAGAGAGTTCTTCATTCATTTATTCATTCAACAAATAAGTTTTGAAAGGCGGAACATGCTTTTCTTAAGCAGTCACCTTGCTCCAGGGTTTCTAGCTAGAACACTTCTCCGGGTCTCTTTTAAGGCTACAAATTCTTGATTCTGCCCAGAGATTTTTGGGATATTGATGAAGGACTATTGAGAGAGCTCTCAAAGCATCTGAGATGAAGTGATACAATATGCAGACAGTGGTCTCCCTCCGGCTCTCTTAATGCACCTGTGCAAATGCCTTAATCCTTTGTCATCTGTTTATGTCAACTCATATCTTCTCTCAACACTCAAATGAAACCTGATGTGACCTCATGGGACACAGCAGACGTGTCACCTTGCAGCAAACCCTGAATGACGGTCTCCCTTGATTTCAAAATGCATCAAAATTGGAATTATTTATGATCAGGTTTATCTTTCTGAAGCCTTTTGCTTCTGGTTGTAGCTAAATTATACCAGTTGATTAACACAGGCAATCAAAGTCTGCCTATCGGAGGTGTCTTAACTTGCTATATATACTTTTGGTAAATATCACAACAGTGTTTTAATCTGCAAATCGGATTTGTCAGGGCTGATTCATTTAAATTGTTCACACGCCCCAAATTCCCTCTGACAGCCTCTATGTGGGAGCCTGTCTTCTGAAAAAGATAACATTACCTGAGGCTTGTGTTGGCTTAATAGGGGTAAAAATACTGCACTGCAAGAAATAAAGGAGAGGCTACCTCATATATACCAGGCTTCTTCACAAACCCAGCACCAAGCAGAGAGTATGGACTGGGGTCAGGGAGAGGTCGAAAACATACAAAATGCCAATAGTACATTGATACCTGTGATCAAAAAAAAAAAAAAAATCCATCAATAACTATGTGCTATTCCCTATGGTGAGAATTTTTTGTTTGTTTGGGGTTGTTGTTGTTGTTGTTGTTGTTGTTGTTTTGTATTACCCAGGATGGAGAGAGAGGTGGCTTGGTTGCTAAGTTGCCCTCCAAGGGGATTCAATTCCCAGCACCTACTACACAACAGCTCAAAGCTGCTTGTAACTTTAATTCCCAGATAGCCCTCTTCTGGCCTCTGTGGATACAAGGAACACATGCCGTACCCAGACATCCATGCAGACAAACTGCTTCGTTTGTATGTCTGCAGACAAACATACACATTTTATATGTATGAAAGAAGCAACTACACGAAGAAAACTTGACAATTTCCAGGCAGAGTAGCCACCTGGAAAGTAACTGGATGTTTGCTCGGGCTCTGCCTGACTGCGACTCTGAGCACCAGGCTGAGGTACTCAGACTAGCACATTCTGACTGACTGGGCTTTGAAGAAAGGGAGGAATGACTGGGGTCAGGATTTTATCTACCCCAAGCCAAAGTGCCTAATGGCTTCCCCAACCCTCCCTCCACCGTATTAGCAATATTTTGTCATTCTTGAGCACAAGTAGGCCTTCCTAAAATTAAAAATATGAACAGTAGGCATTTACTTTCAATATTTCCTAAGTACAAAAATGCCATAAACGCCTTTCTAAAACGTCCTATGCCATTTATCGTATGTAAATATTTTATGATGCATCCCTTCTTTATAACACACGCAGGCTTAGCAGGCAGAGGAACTCAAGGAATCACACAAGAAGTGGCTCCGGTCCATTAAGGGACAAGACTCTGCACATGAATTTACTAGAGGAATCCCAGAGGCTTAGGAAACAGAACCTACATTCCTAGCTATTCAATCCCTGCAGTGGGTGCCTGTGGTCAAGCAAGGGGACTAACCTGCTTGAGCCTTTATTTACTGGTTTCAAATACTCACTCCCCACCCCACGGAAAAAAGTGACCTTTGACCTACCACTCAGAAGGACTGGGAAGATCAAATATGATTATCCCTGGCTATGTGATTTGTGTGGCATGAATAAAAGATGGCCATATTACCCAGATGTGTCCCACAAGATTTTATTTTGGGGACAGTGGAACCACTTTTAAGCCAACACTCTTTCAAAACTGAATTATGGGAACTTAGCTTCAGGATGCCAGCAGCTGGCTCCCTGTAGCAGTACTCCAAATAATGAAATGAACTTTCTTCAAAAACAACAACAACAAAAAATTCCTGTAGACGGATGCTTTCGCACGCTCCCAGCGCCGTGGCCCCATAACCCTAGGGAAAACTGTTTTGCTGTGTTTTTAAACTAGAAATGAATTTTAAGCTGGGTGAGACTTTTAAAATGAAATTTGACAGTTTTTTTCTTTCATTTTTCCCTCTCCCCACCCCATATCTGTTTGTTTGTGTTCTCTCTCTTCTCCCCAGGGTGTTTCCGCCTGCCAGGAAGGCTGCCAGCTGGGCAGGCTGGGAGCTCTAGTAACCAGGGGTGGGCGGGGTCTTGGTTTGAGTAGAAATGAGAAAAAGCTAAGGAATTTCTGGATGGGGGCTGCACCTCTAGGAAGGAGCTTCCTTTCAATGAAGCCCCCACATCACTACACATGCACTTCGTTTTACATGCGCACACACACATACACACACACACACACACACACACATATATGTACACACACATATATATGTGTATATACACACACACACACACACACACACACGCGCGCGCGCGCGCGCGTGTGTGTGTGTGTGTGTGTGTGTGTGTGTGTGTGTAATATCTCTTCCCTTTTCTGCCTCCAGTACCTCTCATGAACCCTTCTTTCAAACCTATGGCTTCTTTTGTGTATTGTTATTGCACGCACATATGAATATACAAAAACATTTCTAAATATAATCTGCTCCATGTGTATAAAGCTGTGTATGTGAGCTCTCAGGGCTGACCAATTGGTATTGGGAAACCAATTGGTTTGTTCTTCCCTGGGGAAGACTGTGTCTCCCACTCCTCAGTTGCCTGTAATTCTTTATGTAGGGCTGAGGCCTCATGGGCTTCTCCCCTGACCACTTTGACACGTCTGTTGTTGTGGTTCTTGCTTTGCTTATGTCTGGGCAGTTGTGTTGGTGAGAATTTATGGACATAGCTTCTGATATTTCTAGAAGACACTGAAAATTCCTCTGACTTTTACAATCTTTCTACCCCCTCTTCAAAATGTTCTCTGAGCCTTTCAGTGTGTTAAGTATTTTGTAGTGGTACTAATTGAAACCGGGCTCTGCAACTGCATATCGATTGGTTTTAGTTCTCTGTAGTGGTCTCCATCTGTTACAAGGAGAAGTTTCTCTGATGAAGGATCAGGCCTACTACATTCACCCGTGGGTATAAGAGCAAATATTTAGAATGTAGTTAGGTCTTAAGCTGGTTTAGTAAAGTGTTGGTTGAAGGCTCTCCTCCAAGATCCATGGCTTTACTAGCACTGAGTAGTTTGCTAGGTTTCCATTACTGGACATGAGTTCCTTCTTGTTGAATAGGTCTTGAGGTCAATTGGAGAGTAATACATTGATTAGCACCAATGTATTTGTGCTACTACAGTTCCCATTGCTTTATCCCGCTGTGCTGGTCATTGTAGATCATAGGCATCATAATCGGGTAGGACCTCCATTGGAAGCTTGCATAGTGCCGTTGGTGACTTGATATTTGGCCCTAAGGAAGGGACACTCAAGTCAATTGTAGCTCAGGGCCTCTGGGCTTTGCTTCTGCAGTATGTGGTATCTTTGGCAATGGAAACTTACCTTTTACCTCTGGGGCCAACCAAGAGCAATAGTAGTAGGAGACATATTTTAAAAGTCTCTTGAAGAGAGAGACTCAACAACTCAAAGAGGCCTTCTCTTGCCTGGTATTAGGGTTTTGTTTTTTTGTTTCGTTTTGTTGGTCTTTGATGCTTAGAGGAGCCTTATTAGTACAGATGAGAAAAATTCATTAAAATTATGTGTGTATATTTATGAGGAATATGTATGTTTTCACAGAATTATGTGTCATAGGTTTAAGACAACCTTACGATTATTTCTATATTCCTCCCTCCTTCTTCTGTATTTATCTCCTTCCTCCTTTCCCATTTCCCTGATCAGATCACTAAATCAGATGCTATTGCCCATTCTTGCCCCCTCAAATGTCCTATCCTGGCAAAAGTTCCATTTTACATCATTTTGAATAAAGTAACCTAGACCCAGAGAGACAAATGCCACACGTTCTCCCATTGGAGGCCCCTAGCTCCGGATATTTAGCTATGAGTCCCTAGAACCTCCACTTCCATCAGCTCCAGGTCCCAACTGCTCTCACTCTGTTGTCCCTGCCTGATGGATCCACCAAAGGAGTCCCTGACTGGCAGCCTTCCCAACCTCTGTAAACAGCACCCTCAGCCAAAACTCAGAGAAACCCAAACCTAAGCTTACATTGCATAGAAGCTAACAGTCTTCAACTTAAAATTGGCATTATGTCTCGGTATACAAAGCTATAGCTCAAAGAAGAAGACAACTGTGTGAAAAGAAGGTTGTATTCTATGCTCTGGGGTATGGGGTTGCAAACCTTTTATGCAGGCCAAGTTAATAAATATTCCAGCTGTTGTGCTCATTAAGTCTGTCAAGACTATTCTACTCAGGTCCTTATAAAGAACCATCCACAATGTGAATGTGGATGCATTCCAATAAAACTTTTTCAAAATCAAAATTAATTGGGTGGCAAATTTTATAGAATACTGCTGGAGAAGTAAATATTGCTTTTGAAAAATAAAGTACCACCATACTTAATGGTACCTAATTTTAATCCCAGCACTCAGGAGGCCGAGGCAGATAGATCTCTTTGAGTTCTAGGCCAACATAGTTCCAGGCTACCCAGGGCTAATAGTGAGACCTTGTCTCACAAGCAACAACAAAATAAACAAAAACATAAACAAAAAACAAAAGACAAAACCAAGGTTCTACTCAGACATGTTTGTAAATTACAAAACACTAAAATTCTCTGTTACTTGACAGGTGATCTTACCCATGTGGCTAGACACCAGTTAGGTTGCTGATGTTGGCTTGCTATGGCAAACCCTCTAAAAAGAGTAAATGGAGGGCATTTGTATGCATTCCCAGCTATAAGAAAGCCTGACCCCGGTGAAGATGGGCTGCCCCCATCTCATTCACTCTGAGTCCCTGTAGTGGGAGTTGGTCTGCCCAGAAGTCTCCTCTCAGTACTCCAGCCTTGACAGCTCACTACCAAAGCTACGACACGAAGCCTGCCCTCTCACTGTCTATCAAGTCCTCTCCCTGACCTTTGCTGGCAGATGTGCCTGGAGTCCAAGTCTTTCCCCTTTTCCAGGGTCTCTTTCCTTCTCAGTGGTGAGGGATTGTGCTTGTTACTTTTATGTCAACTTGTCATAAGCTGTCATCATTTTGGAGTGGGGAATCTCAATTGAAAAACTGCTACCATAAGATCAAGCTTTAGACAAGCCCATAGAAGATTGTCTTAAACTAGTGACTGATGTGGAAGAGTCCAGCCCATTGAAGGTGGTACAGTCCCAATAACAGCCAATAAACAGTCCTCCTCCATGACCTCTGTATCAGTTCCTGCCTTCACGTTCCTGTTTGGGTTCTTGCCCTGACTCCCTTTGATGATTAACAATCATATGGAAGTATAAGCCAAATAAACCCTTTCCTCCCCAAGTTGCTTTGGGGTCATAATGTTGTAATAGCAAGATTAACTAGAACAGAGATTAAGGTACAAACCTATACCAGAGCTATTCCTTCAAAGAACTGCAGCAATCTGGCATCCACATCCAAGGTATCAGCCCACTCTGCCTCTTCTGTGTGAAAGCTTCATTCCTCCTCCTCGGGATTGATATTGCCATTATTGGGGCATGGTTTGGGTGCCACAAAATCCATCCTCTATCTCAGTCCACAGTTCCCAAATCTGGCTGCTGAGAATCTCCCTAGCAGGCATTTGCATTGCGGCCTGAAGAGCAGCTATGTGGTCCATGTCTGAGGAAGAACCAAAGTCCTGAAAGAATTTAGAGCATAGCAGTCAGAGTAAGACTTAGACATGACTAATATTTCCTAGGGAGAATGGTGTTCTATGGTCTACACATAATAATACCCAGAGAGGAGTGGTCAGTCAAGAGTTCAGAGTGGCAGGAGCTGGAGAGGGGGCGCAGTTAGTAAGCTGATGGTGGACTAGGTGTGAAGTCCTATATCCCATCCCCAGTGTCATGATAAAAAGCTAGGCACAGTGGTACCGGCTCAAAATCCCTAGCAGTACATAGGAGATGAAGACATCCAGATTCCTGGGACTTGCTGACCACCCAGACTAGCCTAATCAATGAGAGACCCTGCCTGAAAAGACAAGGCAGATGGCTCCTGAGAAGGAATAACACCTAAGGTTGTCCTCTGTCCATCACATGTGTGGCTATCCTTACACACATGTAGATATATGCACACACAAACATCTCAACGAGGGACAGCTTCTTCCCCAGGGGATATATAGCAAAGTTCAGAGGCACTTTTGGAGGTCATGACTGAGGCAGCATCTAATAGGTTAGAGGCTCAGGGTATTGTTATTTTCCCATGCACAGGCCATATCATGTCCCCCCAATTTAAAAAAAAAAAGAAACTCTCGGCTTTAACTATCAACAGTGCTAAGGCTGAAATTCGAATGATGTCCTTGTCCAGCAGTTTTCACACTGTGAGTTGTTAAGTCATGGGTAGGCAGACCGTACACTAGAGTGCTTAGTGGCCTGGCTCCCTCCAATGGAGTGTATAGTTGAACCTCAATGGAGATTGGCCCTGGGATGTGGTGTCAGGAAAGAGCACGCACACGGCAAATACTCTGTCCTGGTGCTGTAGCTTTTCCCTCACAGATGCAGGTGAGTGTGTACCTCTCCAGGGAATGCTATCCCAAAGGTGCTTCAGGTTGAGGGGTGGGACGGAAGGGAGCTGCTAACACCGACAACGCCCCTCAGTCCTCCTCCAGCCTGCTGACTTGATGTGGGCCTTGGGTGGGCTCAGCACAGAAGGCAGGCCACACACCATTTAGCAGCTCCTTGCTGAGTTTTGGCTTCACTTTCTAATATAATTCTATTTCCTTTTTGCATTTTAACCAATTCGTCAGTTTTGGTCTGTTCATGCCCCTTGCCCTTTTCTTTCTACTGAGAACTTTTGATGAATTTCTTCTTTGGTCATTTCAATGTATACCAGGGGGCACAGAAATGGACATAGTGCCTAAGGCACCTTCTCAAACAGTGACCATCTCTGTTGCATTAAATATCAAGCATCTGTGAATAGGATGGCATCGGCCCATAAGGAGGATGGACCCAGGACTGAGACCATCATGATCTAGCTACCAAGTTTCTGGTAAAATAGTCCTTGTCTTTAAAACAAACCTCAACAACAAGCAAGGGAAAATATCAAAAAGGCCCAAGTAATTTCGTAAAAAAAAAAAAAAAAAAAAACTGTCTGGACCAATGCCAGAATGCCAGGAGAGAAAAGAATGAGGACAAGTAGACATGTCACAAATGTGTGGCTGGAAAATGATGTGGACAGATGGGTGCAGAAGTCTGGGACTGTCACAGGGACTCCCATGTAGTATATCTCATACCCCTGTGTCTATGGATTACCTGGTGACACTGGAGGGAAATGTTCCAGGTGAGGCTTGGAGAGAATAATGCGTGGACAGAGCCACAGGGGGAGTGGTAAAGAGAGCTGACTCTAGCAGCATGCATTCAGGGCACCAGCGTCTGTAGGTACTGAATGGTGCCCTCAGTGGCGGTGATGGGAGTAGAATCCAGCCAGGCTGTTGGTTCTTGCTGTCAGAGGCATTCTGGATGACATTTTCCCTTTTACAGCCTGGCTCTAGTCTCCAGCAGTCACCAAACTAGACATCATTTCTGAAATTAAGGTAATAGAAGCTATGGCAGGAGGAAGGAATAACCAGTTTTCCAAGCATACATTAAAAATGAGTATTTTACAGAGAGGAGTTTGGTGGAAAGGAACATGTTAAAAGATAAGGTTCACCCGGTTCTCCCACATGCTCTTAGGAATGAATGCACACGCTCTTTTTCTCAGTAGGTTCATCTGCAATTCCCCTTCCTGGCATCCAACTGGACTTGAAGCAAGACAATAGGTCTAAGCCTCAGGCTTTCTCTGACTCAGGCAACAAACACGGATTAATTGTCTCTCATCCCACACTGTAGCTGTGGCGGGGTGGCTTGGCTCTGGTTGATTGGCTGGGCATGTGTGAGAGGCAGCCCCGTTTTCCTTGGTGTTAATTTCATCTGTGTTAAGTGTGGCCATTTTTGTCAATGATCATGAAGTGAATCTCTGTGATTAGTCATTTAACTGTATGGTAATTACAAACTAAATAGTGTTTACAACAAACCCCTCGGTTAGGAGACAGAGTCTGTGTCAAATTATAGCCTGTGAAAATTACATAAGTAAAAATTTGCATCTAGAAGGGCCCTTCATGAAAATTATAAAAAGATTGTATAATTTTTTTGTTTGCATTGCACAGTAGCTCTATAATTGTCAAACCAGTGGAAACTGGGTCCATAATACATTCTTTCCAAATTATTTTTCTCATAACTGCATTAACTGCATATATATACATATATATATATATATATATATATATATACATACATATATATATGAAAAGCAACACTGGCAATCACATTGTTTTTCTTCAGATTAGTAGGAAGTGCCATAATGAACACAGATCCCTCAGAATGTATTCAGCGAGGGAATGGGCAGAGAAGCTGCTGGTTGGGCATGGGGCGGAATGACGATGGCCCTGCTGAGCGTGGAGCGGAATGACAGCCCTGCTGACCATGGGGCCGAATGACGATGGCCCCGCTGAGCATGGAGTGGAATGACAGCCCTGCCTCTGTGCTCCTCCCTGAGCCCTGGAAGATCCACTCACCCCTGAGAAGCATCCTGACTTCTAACTCTGTCTGAATTTTCAAAAGCTTTCATTACTCTTTGTCCTATGATTAGTCAAGAAAAGAGCCGTCCCCTCAATCCAAATGGAGAATTGCGTGAAATTTTCTAAAATGGGGATTTTTAGCTTAAGCTCTTGAATTTGGACAATTGCCTAGAAAGACTTTAATTTTTTTTTTTTTTTTTTTTTTTTTGTAAATAACCAGAAGAAAAGCTTTAAACATCAAGATCTTTTCTTTTCTTAAAAAGAAAAAAAAAAATCAGAGGCAAAGAACTCAGGGTGAAACAGCCTCACAGTTGACTCTGCCTGAGGGAACTTAATCCATCAACAGAAACAACATAATTCACACTACCCACTTTGTAGCAAGGCTGTCATGGAGGCTTACATGTGCCGGAGGATGCCACTCACTTGTCTTCACCTTCTTAGCTTTAAGCGTATGAGCTTCCTCGTTTCCTTGGCTCCCAGTTCCCCCTCATTTGTCCATAAAGGCCAGTGCTCATTCTGGAAATCATTTCCCCTTTCTGAAGTGAGCAGACCGAACGTCCTGGCAACTAAGTGCCTAATGTTTCCCACGGCTGAAGAGTGAGTAGGTGGTTAATGACAACCGGAGCATCCTTTAGAGACCTCACAAAAGGCGCTCGCTCACTGACGCCCTAACGTGGAATGTATTGGTTACCCATCAAATATTCTCATTATTCTTCGTCCTGAATTTCAGAATATAAAATCCCCAGCACAAAGTAGACATTTGACATTCATTGCAGAGGTAGTAAGGCTTGCTTCCAAGAACCCCCTTGGCTAAGCAGGGAGGCAGGTTTATACACAGGTCTCGCTAATACATTTTGATTAGTATTCTGGAATGGGTCGGAAGAGCTGGCATTGAAGCGCAAATAAGGAAGTAACTGTGTCTGAGAAAATTAAGATCCACAGAAAAGGTGTGGCATGTGGTTTTGAAGAATGATCAGGTATGTATCAGCTGCAAGAAGACTGGGAGAAATGTATCCAAGGTCGTGTGTGGGCTTGCATGTCAGGGATACAGGCATCGCAAGCAAGATGGGGCCCTGGGCAAAGGCCTGGAGACCTGTGCTTCTGGGAACCGTTCACCCTGGCTGTGATCCAGAGGATGTCCAGTTGAAAGCCATTAAGTGACACCTGGAAAGATCAACGGTTGCTAGGTACGAACAGATAAGGAAGAGAGAAAAATAGACGGCATGGTTTGATCTGGGGCAGTTGGGGGCTGGGAGATAAGGGCTCCCTGCCGAAGGCCACGTCCACCGTGGAAAACACCTCTTGAGAAAACTTATAGAGGTGTCCGAAAGATTGATGTAGACAAGACTGCTGCTCTGGGCCTGAGATAGGTAATCTGTCGGTTTGATTGGACTGAGAAAGGTCGAGGAAAGCAGATCTCTCAGTGAGCGTCCAGGGCTTTTCTAAAGTCATGAAGGTCTCGAGGCCTCTGTCTTCCTCCTGAATGGGCCCACTGATGGATTCGGAGTTTAGATAGATTCTTGGGAGGTGCTAGAACGTCACGGTAGGGTCTGGATGGACGAGGTGACTCACGTCGCTGAAGCACATCTTTTGGGGAGGGCTATGTGCTGCCCTGCTTCCTCTTTATTAGCTCCGCTCACTGCCCAGCATGGAGTGTGTGAGCCAGGTTGCCATGCCCTCCCCACAACTGAGGCTGGTTGTTTGAGAATGTCCCTGGCTTTTCTGACTAGGGGTCTGGATAAACAACAGCCACCCAAGTCAAAGTCAGTCAGTGACACCCCCCCTCCCCCCGCCCAGTTCACTGGCACACATTCCAGAGGAGCAAGCAAAGGCTGACAATGACTGTGCAGAGCAAACACAGTTACTCGTGGGGGTGGCGGACCATGCTGCCAGACAGAAGATCTGTTAAAGCAGAGTGAGCTCAGACCCTGCGAATCTCAGAATTGAGTATGGTAGAAGTGGGGCTACTCCCTGCCTGCCTCTACCTGTTCTATAGAACATGTAACCATGACACTCCACTGAAAGAACCGTGGCATGCAGTCACGTGGCATAAAACCCTGAAGTTCTCCCTGCTAATGAGATAGCTAGAGAGGCCCCAAGTGTCCATCCAGTGAGCTTCCCTTCCTGGGCATTCCTTCCTGCAAGAGGTATTTACTCCCTGGTTCACTCTGAGTAAGGTGTATGCATTCATATCCTCCATCTTTAGGCCTTTGTCCTAAAGAGCTTCACCTACATCTCCCAGAGAAGGCTCTCTCTCTCTTCCAGCCCCTCTGTTCTCTTGGCACTCAGTTCTCCTGGGAGAAGCAGGTACTGAAGACCCCTGTTCCCAACTCCCAACGGTATACCAGTGGTGCCAGGGTACACAAGAGGCTGGGAACCACAGCTATAGTCCCAGATGCCCGTTTCCCACTCGGGGCAAACACAGACTAAGGAGCATCGTTATGCACTGTCTTTTGCCTTCCCTGAAATGCCTCAGTGCTCTGGGCATCCCAGTGTCTAGGCAGGACACAACCCTGCATTTATTAGGAAAAAAGTAAAAAAGAATTGCCAATCATAGAAGGGCTCCAAAAGAGGAAAACCTATGCTACAGCCTGCCGACAGACTCATGCATCTCGGGGAGGAAGGTAGATGAGGACGGAAGTCATCGTTAGTGGGGTTGTCCTTTTTTGAGCTCCTCTCAGGTGGAACTAGTGAGCCGTCCACACATTCCACGCAGGCTTCCGCAGCCCACTAAGAGGGCTGGTCATCCATTCAGGGGAAAGGTGTCATGCTCTACATGACTAGCTTATGATCGACCAAGGCTCTTGCCCTCACTGCCTAAGGGACTTAACTCCTTTCACCACAAAGTAATGAGACTTCTGAGATGGCCAAGCAAACCCTTGCTCCCCTAGGTTGCTTATTACAGTAAGTCACAGCAAGAGAGAAGTAATTACCACTTTGACCATGCCACTCTGACCCCACAACAATATTGAAAATATAAGGACAGTGCCTTGTTTAAATTAGTTCCTTCCTATGTCTTACTGTTAAAATTTTCCATTTCAGGAAAATAATGGTGGCAAGAACATAATTTTATATATATATATATTTTTTATGTATGTGTTTCATTAAAGGTTGGCATCTGTATACAGCCCCTTATTTTAGCTTGATGGTGTTCTTCTTCAAGTAACTTAGGTGGTAAGTCCAAAGTTAGCATTTACAAATGAGGAAGGGGAGCCCCTGAGGCTGGCGCATAGGAAGTGATGAAGTGTTCATTATCATGTGTGCAAACTGTGTGTGTGTGTTGGAAAAGGATGTTTCATATGCAAAGATTGGTGGCACGTATTTGGACATTTCGTTGATTTTTTTTATCTTATAATATAACTTATAATTGGAGGTAGGAAAGCTTGTGCTGAGCCTAACAACACAATACTTCGTGAATTGATGGAGAATTAGAGCCAGCAGAAGAGGGCCATGTGTCTCTTTCAGAAGTTTGGTTCTAGGCAATTTCAGACAGTGCATGATTAATTATGATTAATTGTATTTACTCAATAGTTCTTTGTGGATATTTTCATCTGAAAGCAGACACCTGGGAATTATTCAAGTTTGTGGCTAGCATTTTTCATTAATCTTTTAGATCCCCCCCCCACCCAGCCCCTACCCCATCCCACCTCCAGCCACTTTCATCTCTTTATTTGAAAACATCTTCATTTGAAAACATGGGGAAGAGTAGACTAAAAGAAAGTCCTTAATTTAGGCTTTCTAAGGATTCTGTGAATTATCTAGAAATAAATTGTAAATGGCTGTATCATTAAACATTAAATAGCTGTATCACCTAAGCTTTCTTCCTTTCAGTGCTTAGTAGGTCAGATATCTGTTTGGCCATCACAAAGGTGGGGACCAGGGATCTTCAAGTAGTAAGGAGATGGTATTTGTTGAAAACGGTTTTGTCTAAGTGTATTTGTTGAGAGCAACTTGCTGGGTCGTGAGACCGGCTTCAGATGAGCAGTGCTGTTTCCTCAGCCTCCACACACCAGGGTTGCTGGCTTGTGCTGGCACCGCCTTGAATAGCCACTAAAACATCCAACTCAACCCTTGACATGCAGCTTACATGACTTGATACGTTTCACACCCAGCAGTCAGGTCTTCCCAAACGGTGATCTCTGGACTCTAGTTCCCTCAAACACTTAAAATGCTCAAACCTGGTTTAGAACCTCAGAGCTTGGTCCAGGATCTACGTTTTTTACAAGCGTGGCAATAGCTGTTCACACATATTCAAATGCAAATGTCACTTTCTCTAAACCCTTCCTCTCTGTGTGAGGAGCAGAGTACTTGTAGATACCAAAGACTGAACTTGCAGCAAAGATGGTGAGAGACAAGATCAGAGTGCTTGGCCTTCAAGAAGTTCTTTTCTCTTGATTCTAGCCAGAGGCAGGGGATTAACTGCTGCTTTCTTTTACCTCTTGCGTTTTCTAAAAGGCAAACTTTATACTTAGACAAATTTCATTCTGACAGTAGTTTCAAAGCCAATGTATGTAATGTTGGCAGAGTTGTGGGGGGAGTGGGAGGGAGCTGCCTATTAGGGGATACGTTTGCCATAAAATTTTAAAATTAAACAGTACATGAAGTTTGAGAAAGTTCCGCGTAAACTGAATTTGGAGATCGTAGCCTGGATGCACTCCCAGCTACGACAGAGCCCATAGACAGGATAACAATATAATTTATTACAAGGCTATTTGATTGGAAATAAATGAAAGAATTTTAATATAGTTTCAGACTGTGTTTTTCCTGTTTTACTCTGCTTTTGAAGTCCATTGAATTCTTAATGTTGATTTTCTGCTTTTTTTTTTTTCTGTTAAAATCCAGTCCACTAAGGTCTACAAAGCTGTTTCCCCCTAAGGCAAAGTCTGTTCTAGGTGAGCTAATCAATCAATTTCAACCCATTAGGAAAGAACACTCAAATAAAAAGAATCCTAACCTTTTGATGGATTTGCTAGCTGTTTGCGCAACACAATTTTTTTTTTCTAATTGGCAAAATACCAAAAACGAGAAGCAATCTTACATTTTAGGAGAAGGAAGGAGTGCAGGTCCCTGAGAACCATGCAGCATTCAGGGGAAAATGTTTCTCAGATCCAGAACTATCGATCAAGTGCGGCCTCCTTTGGTGGTGATGGAGTTATTTTTAGTTAAATCTTTCTAGCCAAGTTGAAATGCACACATATTCAGGATATAAAGAAATGCTTCCGAAAAGCAGACTGGGGAGAAGATGTGATGTTTGGCTGAACTGAACATCAAACTTCAGCAGAGGCTTTGCTCTGTGCTATTAAGAAACTTTTCTTCAGACTCAGGTCTACAGAATGGTTCAGTCATGGGATGTGAACCTATCGGAGTCTCTTCTGTTGTCATGTGACCAGCCTAGCCTAACTGCTAAACTAGGCTACTGTTCAGAGACTGATTTGGGATGCTACATTTGGGAAACAGGGTCTTAACACAGAGGACATTTTTCCCTCTGACCTGTGAAGAGGGATAGGATAAAGAAGACTCAGTGGACCGGCCACCTTCAAGCTGTCAACAGTTTTTGTTTTGCCTCAAAATGCTGTTTCACAACTCCGGAGCCTAGACTGACATGGGATTTACTCTTGGTGCAAGCGTCCGCTCACCTTGCCCTCAAATGTTTCCCCCTCACTCCCAGTGGTTCCCTAATAGTTGGATTAAGTGGAGAAATTAGCTGTTTCATTAAATTATTAGAAAAATTATATTTGTTTAATTCAGTTCTGTGGTTTCAAAAATCAGGAGTAATAAAACACTAATGCACGCATTTCTCTTTTCTCCTTTCTAGGTTCTACCAAGACAGAATAATCTCCAAGGTATGAGACAGTATACTATTCCCCAGTTTGTTGGCTAAACTCAGAATGGCATGGTTTTTTTTTTTTTTTTCTGTTTGTGGTGAGTGCGACACTCAAGTGGCAGTCAGAAGCGGGCATTGGCTCTGCTGGTGGTGCCGGTGAATGGAGATACTACAAATATTATATGGCCGGATCAGACCAGGAGGGAGAGAGGGCCAAAGGAAGGAGGAAGGGGAAGAGAGGGAGCCTTTCTTGCTTGATTAGCCCTTTTATGAGACAGGAGACTTTTTGTCTCTAAGTTTCAAAGACAGAAGACAGCTTCTTTGTGAGCCAATGTGACAGGGCCCCACACCTCCACTGAAGCCTCTTTTGGAAGAATTAAAAAGCAGAAGCCCCTCCTCAGAGCTCCAACTCCTCAGCTGCGTGAGGCCTCCTATCCAACTCCGCAGGACCACATTGGCCAAGTTGTCTAACTTCCAGAAGGCTCCGTAAGAACAAGCTATTGCGGATGTACTAATCATATTATGGAACACAATAGGAGCCCCTTTTGACTCCCTTAGAGGACTGGGTGTAGACGATGTGCACCATCTGGTTGGTGAAGGCAGGAATCGGTTTTTTCAAGAGGGCACACATCCAAGTTCTGCTTCATGTGCATCAGAAGGGGGAAGGAGAAGCAAGTCTGTTTATAATGAGAGCAGTGCTGGAGCTAATAAGCCAGGGTGTGTTTCCCGTGCAGCGTCTCTCTGAAGCTACGTGTGTTTGCGGTACATTTGGCCGCCTCGCTTGTTCTGAGGCCGGGCTTCCGATTGAAAAATGTAAAGCTCTCCATGTGTTAATTGGAAAATAGCGGCATCTTTGCCGTAGAGCATCTGGCTTCCTAGGTATTAATTACGGTTCTGTCTACACAGAGAGACTAGTATTTTTAACATCTTCTCTTATTCACCATGGTACTTTTAGAAACTGTTAAGTTTTTCAGATCACAGGGGGGGAAAGTAAGATAAACTCTACTAGATACTGAGTGCTTTTTAAAAATATCTTTTATGCTGGGTGTGGCAGCACCTGCTTGTACTCAAAATTGCTTTTTTTTTTTTTATCTTTACCATGTTTTTATTCTTTGAAATTTCATACAGTATAATTTTAGCATATTCTTTTCCAACCCCCAACTCCTCTCAGGCCCTCCCTACCCATCCAACTCTGTGTTCTTTCTCTCCCTTTCAAAACAATGCAAAAAGGAAAAACTAATAAAGACACATATACACACACACACACACACACACACGCACGCACGCACGCACGCACGCACGCGCACACACACACACACACACACACACACACACAGAGAGAGAGAGAGAGAGAGAGAGAGAGAGAGAGAGAGAGAGAAACAAAGGAAACCATGAAGCCAAATCTGTTCTGACCAACTACTCCTGAACATGAGGCCTGCCCCCTGGAGCGGGTGGATGTACCCAGTGTCACACCACGGAAGAAAACCACTCTTTCATTTCCTAGCAGCTATTGTTTGTGAATAGTTTCTTTGGTGGGAGTGGGACTTTGTGCCCACATCCCCTCCCCCACACTGCGATTTGGCACGCCTTGAAGTTGTCCAGGTCATGTGCACGGTGCCACGGTCTCTGTAATTTCACATATCTATCAGTCTTGCTCTGTCTAGAAGATATTGTTTCTTTAAAATTGTATATCACCTCTGGCTGTTTCCATCCTGTCATTTGCATAGATCCTGAAAACTGAAAGACAGACCTTATTATCCACTGCAGTCAGGAAGTAAAGACAGAAAGATAGCAAGTCCAAGGACAGCCCAGGCTACACAGCAAGGCCTTATCGGGGGGAAAAAATTCAGGATAGAGAAAAATAGTGAAGACATATTTTCAAGGCTGTCACAGTTTACAACAATAAATAGTAATGAAACAGGAAGAAAGTGTGAGACTTCCTATTGCTAATCTTCATTGAATCCTTTAAAATGTTTTTATTTAAATAATAATAGAGGCCTAGAACACAACCATTTCGCTGTAGTACACATCTAGGATGGGGATTGAGGTCAAAACCTGCTTCCATAAAATACTTCCTTGGGCTTCCTGCAGACATTTTAAAATCATCCCCTCTAGCAAACATGACTTGGCAAGCTACGGTGCCCCTCAATAAGAAGCTTCCTTCTATGTATTCCACATGTCCAGCTAGATACAAACAGCATCATCACTTGGCACACAATCTCACTGAAGGCAATTACAGTCATCACCATCAATCCAATTAAACCGGGTAATCAGCTCTGGGAGCCAGAAGCAGCATAGGCCTCTCTGACTAAATCCAGGCTTTGAGATAAGGGTGTGAGTGTGGATTTTAAGCATTTTCGTCTTTTGAAACACTTTTGCTTATAAAAATAGATAATATTGGGAGTGGGAAGAGATCAAATAATACCAGGCTTATAAATGTTGCATTTAATGGTCAACAACTCATTTGTAAACAGTGAGCTTGTCTGCTGTTAAGCACACCGGCTCTGGTCTCCTCTTCAACTTCAGTGGTGTTTCCTATAACACCTTCCGTTCTGTGCATTGTAACCATTGCTTCTCTGAGTGCTTCAGCAGTGACTAAGAGTCCTGAAGGCTATACCACTGTCCTCATTAGACCCTCTGTTGCTATAGCAACTACCCAAGAGAGACAACCTAAGGGGAAAAGGTTCATTTCTGTCTCGTCGCTTTAGATCATTAGGTCATGACAGTTCATATTAAGGTGCCCAGGAAAGAGATAGATAGATAGATAGATAGATAGATAGATAGATGATAGATAGATACATGTATACATATATACATATATAGATGATACATAGATAGACACACTAGACACATAGATAAATAGATAGATACATTACTCCACCTGGGCTCTCAGCCTATGCCCTGATGTCTTCTTAGTCCTCACTGGAAAGCCCTGTAGATTTACAAAGAATTGTGCTTTAAATGATCTCCTAGATGTGTCTCAGTCTCATCAAGGTGACAAGTGACGTTAACCCTCGTTGCCCAGGTACTGAGTAAAAGACATTTTGGTACATCAGTATGATTTAATAGATCACTAATCAACAGTAATTTAATCCCCAGCTGTTCACTCTCCCTGAAGGTTGAAAGTAAGGCTGAAAGTGCCAAGCTCTTGACCACTGTTTGCTTGTTGGATACTAATCTTCATTCATAAGCATATCTGGGGCCTGCTAAAACTTACCTTGCTATTCTGGAGGAAATTTGATTCCAAGTAGTAAATCCTCGGACCCAGTCGGGCTAGGAAAGTGCTAATCTATGACCACAGAGGGCAAGCTGGGAGAGGAGGATAGGCTCCCTCTGTGGGCTGAGCAGATGGCTATCCAAGTGAGAGAAAGGAGGCTGAAAATAAACCTAGCCCCACGAAGGGAGACATCTTTTCCTAAGAGTTGCCTTCCCTGAGAAGCCAGGAGCTTCCAAGAGCCTCCATGTACCTGTTTCAGTTCCTGGGGGAAAAAAACCAAGATATCACTCTTCATACTTTTAATGCCATACTATGTTTTATGGAATACTACCATCATGTCTGCTGTATTCTATTGGTCACAGAATCCAAGACTGGTGCGATGCAGAGTTACAAAGACATGAGTATCAAGAGACAGAATTCCAAAAGCCTAGAAAACTGGCTGTACATCTACCATGAATTCTCTTCTTTTATTTTTGGATATTTCAAGGAACTCTGGTGTCTTCCTGAGTAAAGTTTGATAACAATAAAAAAATGTGAATTTGTGGTTATAGGATAGCATGCTATTCAGTTACAGTACTGTCCTCTTGAAAGGACACTTGAATGGGTGAGTTATGGAAAGAAAAGCTTGCTCAGGAACCCTCGCTGGAATTCTCTGGCCTAGCCATATCCCACTCAAACTCCTCAAGTCATTCCTGCCATTGAGAGAATCAGGAGGAACAAGACATGGCCTCTACATGCTTCTACCAAGTTGTGCCAGGACCTACTTTGTCCTCAAGGACAAAGAGATAATATGTAGTCTGTTAGTGCTAAGATAGCCACAATTCTGAAAAAAGAAGAAGAAGAAGAAGAAGAAGAAGAAGAAGAAGAAGAAGAAGAAGAAGAAGAAGAAGAAGAAGAAGAAGAAAGTCTATGATCGTTTTAAAAGGTCTTGATCTGGGGAGATGACACAGTAAATAAAATGTTTTCTATGTAGGCAGGAGGACCTAAGTGCAGATTCCCAGCCCCCTTGTAAAACCACGTGCATCTTTACGTACTGCTCTGAAGCACAGAGAAGGGCCGATGCCGGGGTCCTCTTTGGCCAGCAAATCTAGTCAATCAGGGAGTTCCAGCTTCAGTAAGAGGTCCTGATTCCAAAAGGGGGATAATAAGAGGACTGAGGAAAGATGCCTCGATGTCTCTCAGTGTCCCAAATGCCATCCTCTGGCTTTTTAGCTTCCTGCTCAAACATGCCTGCACGCACACATAAGAGAGAACTGGGACAGGGCTGGAGAGGTAGGGAGGGAGTCTTGTGGTACCACTAATGTCAAGAGCCTGAGAAAAGATAATTTACAGAGTGGAAAGCATATATAGGCTTTAAGGACAGTAGCTACATTCCCTTTCCCTGCCGTATCCTTTTTTGCTATAATTCCACATATCAATAGTTAATCAAGGTCTAAAATTATTGAATAGAAAATCCCAGGAATGAGTCATCCAAAACATTAAACTGCCCTGTTCAAAGTAGTGTAAGGGCCTATTGTGCTGTCTTGCTGCAGTTCCACCAGGATGTGCTTTGCTTCTTTGTCGGGAGTATGCACAGTCCAGTGTATCTACGGTGTATGTGCTACCCTCGTGTTAATCAGTCAGCAGCCTCCTGAGCTTTCACATAGACTGTCAATTTGCTGAAGTGTTTGTCTTTGAGCAGTTCTTATTTACTTCACAATAACACAAAAGCACAAGAGCAGAGGCTGCTGAGAATTTGGGAACTTCACAAAAGGATCGGTGAAGTACTTCTTTTAAGCAAAAATGAGGGGTATTCTCAATTTTATAAGGAAACCAAAGCAATTGTATGATGAAGTATCTAAGATTTCATATCTTGTTGGCTGATCTCTGTCGGTGCCCAATTTATCAATTAAGCTTTGTCAAAAGTTTATATGAGTAGAGTGTATTGGTACTATTTATAATGTCATGTGCCTCTAGGATCCTGAAATATTTCCTCTGAGGACAATCACTTACCACATACTCTAATGGATACCCATAATGTTTTCTATTGCACGGTGCTTTAGAACTGAGCATACAGGCAGACCACACACAGGTCGTGCAACTAACAAGCAATCTTAGATACTTCCTTCTCTTGAGATTAACCAACAAAGGCCTCTTAGGGTAAGTGACTATACCAAAGTTATATGTAAAGCTAGCAGCATCACCAATTCAAGTTGTATAGCACTTGAATCACTGTCCCTTTCTACCTGCCAATCCCATTATGATGTTGGTACAATATTCCTGTATTGTTATAAGTAAACATCTGTTTATCTTTCATTTAAGACAAACATGTGGTTTGTTTGGAGTAACTTCTGATTTAGAGAGAATTTGCTAAGGTTCTCAGGAAAATATTTTCATGGAGTAGAACATGCTTAATGGGACGTCATTTCCAGGCAGTATGTCCTGCAGATGCTTGTGAGCAGCTGCCTTGGAGATGCAGGACCTAGGGAGAGGGACATCACACATTGACATCACACTTTCTGATCTGCTACATATTGATGAAGATCTGGAAGAGGGTCACAAGTGTTTGAATAGAGACACTGGTGCCTAAGTGATCGTTCTGCAGACAGGCAGACGTCTAGGGCGATGCCAAGCATATGCCGGGACTCTGCCAAACACTTCTCTGGCTGCGGTTTTTCTGTCTGTTTTCTCCATTTTGTTCCTTTTCAGGGTGCTTTGAACTGTTATAATTTGGCCTCAGAGAATGTAGTTTGTTCTCTACCCTCAAGATTATTTAGAATTCCTCCAGTTTACATGTAAACAAATCCTGGAAAAGGCTTGTCTGTGTGCCAAGTGGGAAAAGACTTGGATTCTTTGCCATTTCCCTGAAGGACTATCGCAGTAATCTTAGATAACTCAGTCTATAGTCCTCAAGTTACTGATCCGTGAACCCGCTTCCTCATGCCTTTCTCATGTGTGCTATTGTCTTTCCTAGATAATAGGTCACCCTTACAAATGAAGATCTAGACTCATTTCTGTGCTGGGGGTGGTTTTCCCTGTAGAAAGGAATGTGAGCAAAAGAATATCTGTGTTACTTCTTCTGGTGAGGAGAGAACAGTTCTAAAATACCAGATTTATGGGATTTCCATTCAAATTGTAACACCACCAGCTATGATCAGGAAAGAGAATGGGGTGGCATCTGTGTTACTTTTCCTCATTATTTCTTTCATTTCAAAATAGCTGGTTGTAAATAACTCAAGAGCACCAAACAGACTTCTCATGATTGGATGTGAACATATAAGCTATTATTTCCAATAAGTGGATATTGCTTACACATCCTAGAAGCCCTTTAATATAAAGTCTCTCTGTGTCTACCTTCAAGAAGACTGATTCCAATGCTCTACCTGCTCGTATTTCAGCACCCTTGTGTTTTCGGGACAACTGAATAAACTGTGCACACAGTCTGAGGCTTTTCTCCTGAGTGCCATTATAATCTTCTCCAAAAGAAAACTGTGTGTCATGTGAAAATCATCACTTACTGTTTGTGTTACTAAGGAACACTATATTTCTGTGTGTCTGTTACATATGTGTTTTATTTGGGTTTATATTCTTATAAAAAAGAATGAACAGATAGTTGAGGATTTGATCCATTCTTCATATTTTTTTCATAAAAAGTAAATTTTAAAATGGTGCTATGAATTATCATGGGCTGTCAGGCATGAGATATTTACATGGCTACTCTAATCATGCTCACTGGAATCATGTAAGATAGGTTGGAGTAGCCACAATGTTTGTGACCATACCTATATGTCTATGTGTACTTTCACAGCCCATCTCCCATAGCTATAAAAGTGGAAATGCTTTGAAAAATGAAATAAGAAAATTGGTAAGTTGGGAAACAGCCATGTGAATCTACACCACGAGTGTACCCCATGTTTCAGCACTAAAAAAACCAAACCCTTTGGGTCTGGAGAGATTACTCCATGCGTAAGAGCTCTTGCTGCAAACGTAAATGGATTATAGTAAGCTCCAATCTCTAGCACTCACACCACAGCTAGGCAAAGCCAAGTGATTGTATAACCCCAGTAATGGGGCAGGAGAAAGGCAGGTGGATCCCAAGACCTCACTGGTCAGTAATGGTAACTGGACCAGTGGGCTTCAGGCTCAGTGAGAAACCCTACTGCAAGGAACAAAGGAAAAATGCAATAATAGAGGAAAGCCATCCAAGTCCTTCTCTGGCATCTGCATGCATACAAATGGTTAAACACACACGTGCACACACACACACACACACACACACACACACACACACACGACAAAACAGACACACAAAAGAGAGTTCACCGGTGATGCTTGCCATCATGTTCCTGTGCCTTGAGAACTAAGCATGGGTAAGCATTCAACTCACAAACTCACCAGTTAAAAGAAAGAAAGCAGAACTGCTTGGGAGACATTTCCCAGCTCCTTCCAACTGTGTTGGCTTAAGCTGCCTCTCAGTGGAGCATCCCCTTAGACATTTGAAAGAACTTTTGCAGGTCTTAATTGACACCAAAGGAGTTCTTTGAACTTCAGTGCTTCTAAAATTTATTTAAAATGTAAGTCAGTCTGAACGAAAGAGCCAATATATGTGATATGCAAATCACAGGACTTACTAAATCTGAACACCTGTAACCCAATTAATCCAGTGTCACACCCTGCCTTCTTCCTTAGCCTGGAAACACGGCTAGGTCCTGGGGGAAGAGTGATTCCAACACCCATTGACTTAAGAGGTGCCTGGGACACACAGGGTCACGCCCTGGTGCTTGGAAGAGGTCTATGAAGCAGGGCTGTGGGAGCAGGTGGGAGCTGCCATTCTGCTCTTGAAGCTAAAGGGCCAAATGCTGGTACCTTGATCTTGAGAAACTAAATTTATGTTCTTTATAAGCTACTCAGTCTCGGACATTGTTTTTAACTAGGGCAACAGACAGACTGCTGGCTACTCCCTGTGCATGCAGGGACCCAGTGCTCTACAACCAGCTCCCCCTTCCTCGGAAAATTCCCATATGACTTCATTTGCTCTGAATCCACTTTCACGACACTGGCATAACTTTTTGCACGGATCTCAAGGAATAATACTCAATCTCACTGCCTGTATTGTTGTACCAACTCCACTGCCTCTCGCTGTATTTACCAGACACTACCCTTAAGCTATTCTGCCCAATCCAGTTAGGGTCAATATTCGACATCATACATATGCTATCTCGTAGTGACTACTCTGAAGAAATTGAAGTTTAAGCAGTCTGCAGTAGAGTAAAGACAATTCCATTTTGAAGAAGAATCCTAAAGAAATACTTCTTATCTGGGAATGTGGTTCAGTTGACAGACTGCTTGCCTACCCTAAAGCCCTGAGTTCCATCCCCAACATCAAAACAAAGGAGCCGTGGGGACTGGGTGTGGTGGTACATGCCTTTACTTCCAGTATTCAGGAGGTAGAGACATGATCTCAATCTCTCTGAGTTCAAGTCAACCTTAGTCTGTACAGTGAGCTCCAGGCCAGCTAAATCTTCATATCTGAGAGCTTGACTCAAAACAAACAAGGTGTGAAACCAAAAGTTCAGTGAGTTGTGTTGGGTGTGCCTGTAATCTCAGCTTTTAGAGGTAGGGTCAGGAGGATCTGGTGTTAAGGTCATTCCCCTCAGCTACATAACAAGTTCTAGGCCAATCTAGACAAATTTTCTTGACTTCCAATGAGTTCGTTAGCTTAATATAAAGGTTCTTTTCTATCTTTTTTTCCCCCAGTGTTTGCTTCCCCTGGGACCTAGCCATGTTTCCCGAGCACATAAGGCCTAAGCCTGAATGAAGTCCTAATCATCACAGCATAGGCTAATTAATCCCTTCGTCCTCACAGCACCTGTCCTAGCCACCCAACAGGAGGCTGCTTCTCTGCTTCTTACATCACAACACATAAACAACTCACAGGAGCAAGATGACCTCATGGGAACCTTCCCTCTACGCTAGCCCTAACGGCGCCCCTCCCCCTCCCACCATGTCACTGCCACACAAAGGGCCAGCTTTATTTGGAGTCCCATAGTAGATTTGCTTTTCCCACACCTCCTTCCTCAAGAAAGGGGGATTTCATAAAAAGAAATGTTTCTTTATATCCCTATTGTGACAGTGCTAAAAGTTTACAGAACTATCTGAGCTTGGTGGTAATAGTATCAAGCTGAGGCGTAGGTAAAACCCTGACCACAGATGTATACGTGGAGTTTTCTACTCTTCAAAAGGAATCCTGATTCAATTCTAGATGCATTATCTTATTTATAGCATAACAATTTATTTTGTCATCATTTTTATAATGAAATATGATATGTATTAAGTGGCAGTAATTCTATGCTAAAATATTAAAAAAGATCCCCTGAATTTACTTATTTTCCTAACGATGAAGAACAGAGTTGATAAAAACTCAGAAATGCTCAGCATGGCTCTTTCTAGAGTAGCAAGCACAGGAAAGAAGGAAGGACAGCGAAGAGAAACAAAACCCCGTAAGACTGCCGAGTGGACTGGGCAGGGGTGGTAGCTACCGGTTGCCAATCTGGTAGGCTTGGGCAATGCCTAGTTAAAGGAACAGCTTAGCCGGATGGTGGTGGCACACACCTGTAATCCCAGCACTTGGGAGGCAGAGGCAGGCGGATTTCTGAGTTCGAGGCCAGCCTGGTCTACAGAGTGAGTTACAGGACAGCCAGGACTACACAGAGAAACCCTGTCTCGGGGGAAAAAAAAAAAAAGAACAGCTTAGTGTGCTGTCAAAGTCATAGCACAGAGGCTGTGACCTAACTCAGGATTGAGCCTATACATGAATATGTAACATGATGGCATGATTGGGAACTGATGAGAGATAGGAGCTGGACCTAAATGGGGGAGGGAGAAGTGGGTCCCACGGAGCCTGCTCTTGGAGAATGTCTCTTTCCTCAGCCCCTTTCCTGAGTGTCCCTCTCTCTACTGTCAGAAAGGAAATAGACAGGAAAAAGGAAACATTTCTCTACCACATTGGGATTAAAGGAAATAGTGCTCCTCTGCTACATTAGGATGTTCTGCTCAAATGTACACACTCAATGCATACACCCATGTATTCTCTCTCTCTCTCTCTCTCTCTCTCTCTCTCTCTCTAATGGGCACACACCACAAATACACCACACATGTGCCCCACACACATTCATATACCCATACATACTCATAAACCCACACACATTCATATATATTCTGCATACATATCTATATACATAGACATACCCACACACATTCTTGCACCCCTTTCATACATAAAAACTCATACATACATACACACATTCATACACACTGTATATACACACATGCACACACACACACATACACACACACACACACTCACATAATGGAGATCTAGAACATTGCTTCAGAATCAATAAGCTACCAAATTAATCAAATCATTATCAGTCTTTTAGCTGTGTGATAACTTTTACATCATAATTATTCCTAATGATCAAGGAATGGTTTGATAATGAAAAAATACTTTTATTTAAAAAAATTATATTCTAAAACGTCCCTTAATAAATTAGTAAAACAAAAAATATTCAAGCTTAAACTGCAGTGTGTGATGTAGACAGACCTTACTCAAAATGATTCTGGGAAAAGTATCCTTGTAGAAACCTCATTTTATGTATGTATATATGTATGCATGCATGTATGTCATATGCACATATATGTACATATACATAATTTATTTCCTCTATGTCACTGGATCTCTGCTACAGTGTCTGGTTATCCCCAAGTCCTTCAGTCTGTCCCTTGCATCATGTCTGCCCTTGGAAGTGTTTGCTAGCCTTGAGTCTGAGAGTAATGGCCCAAGGAACTTTCTTATAAGTGAAAGGTGTTAGCTTTTAACACAATTTCTTTTTTTTCCCCGTAGGTTTGTATCATGTACTATATTTTTCTTTTTTTTTATTGGATATATTCTATATTTGCAATTTATTTCCCTTTTTCTGGTTCCCCACCCTCCAAAGGTCCCACATGCCCCTTTCCCTCCCCCTGCTCCCTCATCCACCCCTTCCCACTTCCCTGTTCTTGTATTCCCCTACACTGATGCTTTGATCCTTTCCAGCACCAGTGTCCATTCCTTTCTTCTTGTCAGACATCATTTGGTATGAGAATTGTGTCTTCGGTGTTCCAAGATTCTAGGCTAATATCCACTTATCAGTGACTGCATACCATGGGTATTCTTTTGAGACTGGGTTGCCTCACTTAGTATGATGTTCTCCAGCTCCATCCATTTCTCTAAGAATTTTATGAAGTCATTGTTTCTAATGGCGGAATAGTACTCCATTGTGTATATATACCACATTTTTTGTATCCATTTCTCCGTTGAGGGACATCTGGGTTCTTTCCAGCTTCTGGCTATTATAAATAAGGCTGCTATGAACATAGTGGAGCATGTATCTTTATTGCATGCTGGGGAATCTTCTGGGTATATTCCCAGGAGTGGTATGGCTGGGTCGTCCAGAAGTATCATGTCCAGTTTTCTGAGGAACCGCCAGACTGATTTCCAGAGTGGTTGTACCAGCTTGCAGTCCCACCAGCAGTGGAGGAGAGTTCCTCTTTCTTCACATCCTCTCCAACACCTGATGTCATCTGAGATTTTAATCTTAGCCATTCTGACTGGTGTGAGGTGAAATCTCAGGGTTGTTTTAATTTGCATTTCTCTAATGACTAATAATGCTGAACATTTTTAAGGTGTTTCTCAGCCATCCAAATTTCTTCAGGTGAGAAGTCTTTGTTTAGCTCTGTATCCCATTTTTGGATAGGGTTATTTGGTTTTCTGGGGTCTAACTTCTTGAGTTCTTTGTATACATTGGATATTAGCCCTCTGTTGGATGTGGGGTTGGTGAAGATCTTTTCCCAATTTGTTGGTTGCTCATTTGTACTTTTGACAGTGTCTTTTCTTCAGGTGAGAAGTCTTTGTTTAGCTCTGTACCCCATTTTTGGATAGGGTTATTTGGTTTTCTGGGGTCTAACCTCTTGAGTTCTTTGTATACATTGGATATTAGCTCTCTGTCGGATGTGGGGTTGGTGAAGATCTTTTCCTAATTTGTTGGTTGCCGATTTGTCCTTTTGACAGTGTCTTTTGCCTTATAGAAACTTTGTAATTTTATGAGGTCCCATTTGTCTATTCTTGCTCTTAGAGCATAAGCAATTGGTGTTCTGTTCAGGAATTTTCCCCCTGAGCCTATGTCCTCAAGGGTCTTCTCCAGTTTCTTCTTTTCTATTAGTTTCAGTGTGTCTGGTTTTATGTGGAGGTCCTTGATCCACTTGTA
Source organism: Apodemus agrarius (assembly GCA_964023405.1). NCBI lineage: Eukaryota > Metazoa > Chordata > Mammalia > Rodentia > Muridae > Apodemus > Apodemus agrarius. The sequence goes on along the minus strand of OZ030008.1, from coordinate 56,236,360 downwards.
GTTGAGCTTAGTGCAAGGAGATAAGAGTGGATCAATTCTCATTCTTCTGCATGTTGACCTCCTCTTTTTTCCACTGGATGTTTTCAGCTCCTTTGTCGAAGATCAATTGGCCATAGATGTGTGGGTTCAATTCTGGGTCTTCGATCCTATTCCATTGATCTGCCTCCCTGTCACTGTACCAATACCATGCAGTTTTTAACACTACTACTCTGTAGTATTGCTTGATGTCCGGGATAGGAAATGACACCCTTCACAATAGCCACAAACAATATAAAGTATCTTGGTGTGACTCTAACCAAACAAATGAAAGATTTATATGACAAAAACTTCAGGTCTCTGAAGAAGGAAATTGAAGAAGACAGCAGAAAATGGAAAAATCCTCCATGCTCGTGGGTGGGCAGGATTAATATAGTTAAAATGGCAATCTTGCCAAAAGCAATATACAGATTCAACGCAATCCCCATCAAAATCCCAACTCAGTTCTTCATAGAGTTAGAAAGAGCAATTCTCAAATTTATCTGGAATAACAAAAAACCCAGGATAGCTAAAAACTATCATCAACTGTAAAAGAACTTCTGGGGGGGAATCAATATCCCGGACACAATTTCTTAATAAAACTATTCAGACAACTCAATGACCCCTGTGGTAGTTTGAATAAGAGTGGTCCTCTATAGGCTCATATATGTGAATGTAAGGCACCAGAGGGTGCAACTATTTGAAAGGATTACAAGGATTAGGAAGTATGTATGACCTTGTTAGAGGAAGTGTATCACTGGGGGGAGGGCTTTGAGGTTTCCAAAGCCTACACCAGGCCCAAGCTCTCTCTCTGCCTGTGATATGGGCATGGAACTCTAAGCTATTGTTCCAGTGCCTCCCTGTATGCTGTCATGCCCCTTACCATGATGATAATGAACTAAATCTCCGAAATTGTAAGCACGCCCCTAATTAAGTGCTTTCTCTTAAGACAGTTGCCTTAGTCATGGCATCTCTTCAGAGCAATAGAACAGTATCTAAGACAACCCCCTTGCTTTTTGTTTGCTTGGGTTTTGTTTTGTTTTTTTCCTCCTTGTCTTATTCTAGATCACTAAGACTGACAAATAAGTTATTTCTCATAGATGCACTAATAGCAAACCATTACTCTCTTGGCAACTTCAGGGTGTGTAAGCACAGGGTCTGTATACACAACGTTTACAGCTGCCTATCTAGATCAACAGTTTAAAGTGTTAAGCATGTTTTAGAATGATTGTAAATGTGTTTATGAAAAACACATAGATAAAGTTTCATGAAAATATATATTAAATCATTTAAAGACAACAACTACAAATATTTTGCCACTGTTTTTGGGAGAATGAACACTGCTAATTATTCAAAAGTCTAGGAACTTTAAAAACATACATGTCAAAGGCTGGGGGGAATGGCTAAGTCAGTAAAATGTTTGCCATGCAAGGTCACACACAGCATATGTTCACACAACTATACAAAACCACATACACACACAAATGTGATTGCACATAACACATTAGTCACTGGTTATAGGTACGGCACTGAGAAGGTCATCCTTCCCCCATATACTCTTTCAGTTTAAGCAGATTTCATCTCAAGTTGTCTATCCTAACCCTTCATTTCATGGGGAAGGGATAGACTTGGCCCTCCTTGGTTCTTTGGGAAATACACGAGGTTTTGGCTGCGTTCCTAGCACCATTTTATTTAATGTGTGATTCATTCCTCATCAGATGTGACTTGCACTCTTTCATATATCACATGCTCTTCCTAGATGCTGGGGGTACAACAAGGAGCAAAATGGTCAAGGTCTCATCCTTTGAAAAACCTGTAAATATTCTTTTTTTTGTAATGAAATGCCATATTTTTATTGATAAACAGCAAAGTAGTGTCAGCTTCCTTTTTTTTTCTTTTTTTCTTTTTCTTTTCTTTTTTTTTCATTTTTTATTCTATATTTTTGTTTACATCCCAAAGGCTTTCCCCTTTCCCAGTTCCCCCCCACCATACATCCCATGAGTCTTCTCCCCCCAACTATTCCCCAGTCACCCCACACACACACACCATTTCTCTGTTCTGGTACTCTCCTACAAAACTGATCCAATCAAAAAAAAAAAGATCCAATCTTTTCAGGCCCAGGGTCCTCTCCTTTCTTCTTCTTGGGAATCATTTGACTTGCTAATTGTGCCTTGAGTATTTAGGGCTTCTGGGCTCATTAATATCCACTTATCAGTGATTGCATTTCATGTGTATTCTTTTATGATTGGGTTAACTCGCTTAGGATGATATTTTCCAGATCTAACCATTTGCCTACAAATTGCATGAATTCATTATTTTTAATTGCTGAGTAGTATTCCATTTATATATATATATATATATATATATATATATATATATATATCACATTTTCTGTATCTATTCCTCCTTTGAGGGATATCTGGGCTCCTTCCAACTTCTGGCTATTGTAAACAAGGCTGCTATGAACCTAGTGGAGCATGTGTCTTTATTGTATGCAGGGGAATCCTCTGGGTATATGCCCAGGAGTGGTATGCCAGGGTCCTCTGGAAGTGACATGCCCAATTTTCTGAGGAACCACCAGACTGATTTCCAGAGCGGTTATACCATCTTGCAATCCCACCAACAGTGGAGGAGTGTTCCTCTTTCTCCACATCCTCGCCAGCACCTGTTGTCTCTTGAGTGAAAAACCTGTAAATATTCTTAAGGGCACTAGCAAAGCATTCCCTTGAGATACAGAAACACCAATAGCAGCAGATTTGGTAAAGTATGATGAGGAACACTCAGCCTCATCATCACGAAACTTACAAGTAGAGCTGTAAATGTGTGTTAGAAGTCCCCCAAGCTCTGTTTTTTGTTTGGTTTGTTTTTGATTTGGTTGTTTAGTTTGATATGAGACAGGGTCTTACTATGTAGCCTTGGATAATCATGAACTCACTTCATTGACCAAGCTCACTTCCAACTCACAGACCTGTCTCTGCCTCCTGACGACTGAGATGAAAGAAATGTACTACCATATCCAGTCAAAACTCTGGTCTCAAAATATGTGTTATTATTTGGGGACTATTTAAATTAGTGCTACTTATCCTCATCAATGCTAAGGGCCAGTTTTTTATATATAGTTTTAATTTCTATTTTAAATGCTGGTTAGTTCATAGCTGTGCATCTCAGAATGATGGCTTTAGAAAAACCCTACCACAGTAGAACAATATCTAAAGCCAGTGGAGATTGAATTCAGGTGAAACACACACCAACCTCATAACCTAGTGGCAAAGTATGCCCAATACTACTTCCCTGGTCTACTAAGCATCAGTGCGTACATTTTTAGCAGCCAAGTCATGATGGACAGCTACTCTGTCTAGAGTTCAGTCAGATTAGCATGGCCACTGTTCCTTTTGCCAAGCATTAAGCTCCTTCCTTATGTCAAGAACCTGAAGTTTTGAGTTTAATTTTTGCAGTTATGTCCCTTCTCCTCTAAGACAGCAGATCTTCCTGTCTTAAGTGACCTGGATCCTTGCTTAACCCACAACATCTAAGCAGAGACTCAGATGCTGCTCCATCTTCACTCTCTTCTATAATCTGTTCTTGTAGCCCTTCTGGTCTTCCTAAATATTGTTACACACACCAACCCCCAGTACAATGTAAATGCCCTGCACTCCCTATAGAGGCTCTGCCTCTCCAAGTCCATCAGACTATCCACTGAAGTACAAGGCCCAGGAACACAGCCTCTTGTATACAACCTAGAATTCGGGATATGAGATGTTGACAAGTCTTCCTTAGAGTCTTTGTCCTCATCTATAAAATGTGATTAATATAACAACAATATCCACCACATAGGATTAATCTTATGACTGAATAATATAATATTTGCCTTTTGTTTGTCAATATTTAGCCATTATTTTACTAGTATTGGTTCATACAATTTCTCCACATCCTAAAATGACCTGATCTCACTTCTTTCCAATAGTAATTTGCTCAAGTATCTAGCCCTTGGCTGAAAAATCTATTCTATTGTTAGGCTATGTTTCATTGTTAGATGTTTATAAACAACATTTTAAAAGTTTGAGAAGTATTGACTGTATGTCATTGTCTTGAAAAGGAAGGAAGCATGGTTAGGGACATAATTGTGAGGATGCATTTATGTCGCTAGATGATATGTGAGTGAGATTTCTCACGGAAAAGTTTTGTGTGTGCTTTCTACCTTCTGAAAGCTTCTACAGTAGGAAAGTACCAATCAAAAATAAAAGTGACCTGTACACCCAGCTTCAGCCTACTGACCCCTCACCATATACGATAGTCAAATCCTATACCACTCCCCTCTGAACAGTTTGGGGACTCAAAGGCACTGTGGTATGTGTACTATGAAGAATTTCCTTTTTTTTTTTTTCTCATTAATCAATTTGTTTATTCACTTTATATCCCAATCACTATTCCTGTCCTCCTGGTTCCCTCATCCAGTCACCCCCCACATTGTCCTTACTCTTGTCCTCTGAGAGGATGGAGAACCCCCAACCAGGCATTCCCACACGCTGGCACAGCAAGTCTCTTCTGCAGGGCTAGGCATATTCTCTCCCACTGAGGCCAAACAAGGCAGCCCAATTAAGGGAGTGGGATCCATAGATAGGCAAGAGGTTAAGGATACCCCATGCTCCAGTTGTTGGGGGACCCACATAAGGACTAACTTGTGCATATACTACATACGTATGGGGGTAGGGACTATGTCCAGCCTGTGTATGCTCTATGGTTGGTTGTTCAGTCTCTGAGGACCCCCCCCCCCAAGGGTCCAGATTAGTTGACTTTGCTGGTCTTCTTATGGAGTTATTATCCAATCTGGGGCCCTCATTCCTTCCTCCAACTCTTCCCAAAGAGTTTCTAAGCTCTATTCATTTTGGGCTGTGGGTATCTGTGTCTATTTCAGTCAGCTGCTGGGAAGAGCCTCTCAGAAGACAGTTATTTCCAATCTACTCTGTTCAACTGAGAAGCAGCCTAACTAGGTATGCATGCTTCTTTCTTTCTCCACCTGAATTTCTAGACCCAGGCTATTCTAGCCAAGAGGACTTGCACCAGTGAACTGAACTTCCTGGCCAGCAGGAGTAAGCTGCTGCCTGCTGTGAGCCCATGGCTGCCAATGTCTTTTATAACCTACCTTGAGCTCATGGCTAGACTAGCTGGCTTTAGCATCAGATGCAGTTCACACTCTTTCCCCAGGTATTCTCCCAGATCTGTACAGTAAATGGCAAAGGATAGGGGAGAATTTGTAATCTTTCAGGCTTCAGTGTGACCATTGAGAAGTGGTGAGATGTAAGGGACTCATGAAAGGTGGTGCTAATGGTGCCGAGTTTTGTTCTATATTGTGTGAAATTCACACATTTGCTACCTCTTTAAAAATCAGTAGAAACTTCTAGTATTTTCCAAAACTGCTATTGATAAATTATTATGAGTTTTAAATACAACACTATAACAGAGATGGTTTGAAGAACAGATTAAAATGGAGTTTTAACTCTTGCTATGATCTGGTTTCCACTTATATTTATATCTATATCTATGTCTCCATCTATGTCTATGTTATCGATATATAAACATACACACAGACTCAGACATAGACATAGATATAGATGGATATAGAGATAGAGATATGGGCATAGGCATAAACACAGATGATGTAGATATAAAATAGATATAGAGATAGAGATATAGTTGGATGTATGCATAAGTTTTCCCCTCTGAATAAAGAAGGAAACTGTTTCCTCTGCTGAGGATCATTTGAACTGGTTCCTAAATGGACCCTGCAGAGCTATAGTTTACTGGGTTTCCATTCCAGGTCTCTTAACCATCTGTTATAAGTTAGAAAGACTTGGTTTTTCATTTGAAAAATGGGAGGATATTTTCCTCTGAAGGTTGAGCTGGAGACTGACCCAGTTCATGTAATAAACATCTGGAGCACTGCCCTGCATGAGGGAGGACCATCTGTTGAGGAGTGGTGGTCTCAACCTCTCCCTCTCCTTGAGTTCTTTTCTGTCTCACAAAATTTTACGACACATCCATTTGGTACTGCAAAGCATGTTTGTACTAATCCCTGTCTATTCTTCCTTAATTGAGTTGATTCTTAAGGTTAATGCATCTTCATTGCTGTATCCTCATGAAGACAATATTTAAACTCAGAGAGACTATTGTGGCCCCTGTATAGCCTTTTGGGTGACCTGAGCCTCCCTGGATGTTAATCCTGCCTTTCTACAATGGGAATATTGCCATGGGCCCTCCTCCTGTGCTTGGATTGTTAACAAAAGGGGCATAGATACTAATTTGTAAATGTAAAGAGTCAAGAGGTACTTAGTAATTGAAATAAGGCTGTCCTGGAAGACAAGCTATTTGTTTGAAAAGCCATCAGATCCAAAAATGGAACTCAGCTAGTGACCTAGGCAAGCAGACCTCTGACCAAGGAGGCTCTGCCAGGCTTGTCCTAGCAAGCAGGGGGAGTCAAAGGGAGCAGACCCATTGGCTGGTGTCATGGCAACCCTTTCAGAAGAGACTTGCCTGCAGCTATGTCTATACAAGCCTCTGAAAAGTAAATCACTCAATCAATGAGCTGCATTGTCCTCTCCACACTCCAGCAGATCAATGCAGCTGATCTCCTCGCTGAATTAATTGGGTCACTCTTCTGGGATGTGACTGTAGGGATTTTGTGTGTTTTTCCTATTATAGAAATAGTCGAGTTAATCTCCAGTCTGTATTTAGCTTCACGTTTGACCTCTGCCACCTCTCTCTTAGGAAGGACAGGAAGAGGACCCTGGCAGGGTGAGAATAACCTCTGCATTTGTTGGTGCATCGCTGCGGTTCACCCTGGCTTCTGGGGAAGTGTTAGGCAAGCTGGTGGCGCATGCATATCAATTTCTTCATCTACAAAGTGAGGCTAATAAATACTTCATATTAGGGTTGCTTTGAAATAAAAAGGACATAATATAGTCTGATATACAGGAAGTAACCAACTGTTTGAGTCACCTTCTGGGTGGGGGGGCGGAGAGAGAAAGGCTGTATTTCTGAAGTTGGAACCAGAATGCCTTTGTGACCATAATGGACATTGGAAACACAGGAGATGCTGTAGGCAGTTGCCCAGGGCAGGTAGTTTCCAAGACGGTGATACCCTGGCAGGAAAGCCAAGCTACCAAGCTTCCTACCTGTTAGCTACCAGTTAGACTAGACAACTGTATCCTTGTCCTGAATCTTCCCTAATGGCGTGGTCTTCTCCCTTTTCTTTGGGCAGCTAGGCAGGTAACTGGTCTTGTCTGTTAGTGGGGTGGTAGAAGAGAATGTTATGTCCATCCTCAAAAATTTACTTGGAACTCTGCAGCAGGGTGGCATTGTGCAATCCTTGGGTGTCATATGTTTTGGAATCACCGAATAAGATTGTTATAGACCAGATAACCAGTGGTCTGAAGACCAGAGACCAGCTATGAGGAAGAGTGACCGAGTCCGAGATAAAACACAGACGAGATAGTCTTAACTAACTTGATTTCCTTCTCTTCCACAGTGTGCCTTGGAATATTATCTACTGACCAACACCAGAAACCCCAGGGAAACTGTCAGAGCAGCAGTTCTCAGTCTGTGCATTGTGACCCCTGTCATAGGGATTGCATATCAGATATCCTGCATGTCAAATATTTATGTTATGACTCATAACTAGCAAAATTATAGTTATGAAGCAGCAATAAACACATTTTATGGTCAGGGTTCACCACAAGATGAGGAACTGTGTGTAAAAAAGAGTCACAGGATCAGGAAACTTGAGAGCCACTCCATTAGAGGTAGGATTCAGGACATCCAGCCTCTCTTAATCAGAACCTTAGGGTAAAGAACAGAAGTCTATTGATACTGTTACTCCTGTCCTGGTGATTTAACTGCTTGCTGAGTCTAAGATCCACAGAGTTAACTGCTCTTTACTCCAATTATGGACCTTTCAAGCAAACAAAAAGAAAAAGAATATGAAATCAAATGGCGCTACAATATTTATAACATTCTTATTGGAAAATAAAAATGACAAAGGTTAGCAACCCTTCCTTTATTATTGCCCTGGAAAATCCAAAGATCACAGACCTTTCTCCTTTGCAGACATTCCAAAGCTTAGATTTTATTCTTTGCATATGTGTGTCTCCCAGTTCCTATTAGAGCAGCTGACCCACGCGGGCTCTGAGGGGAGCAGACCTTAGGACAGGACTGGTCGTTAGCAACACTGATCACTATGCAACACTCAACTGACCCTAGCACTTGAGTCACAGTTTCAGCAAGTGACAGTGTAACCCTCTCTACTAATGTCATCACTGTGTGCACTAACTCCCTCAAGAACAACCTCATAAGGTCAAGGCCATGTGCTTACCCACCCAGTAGAGGTGCTATAAATCTGTTGGGATTGCTCTAGTGGGTACATCCGTTGGCATGCTTACATGCTTGGTAAGAAACATCCCTCGGTGAAGGGGTTGTACCAGGACTGTTTCACATCTCTTGAGGCAGAGAAATGGGTATTTCCTCTTCGGGTCATCTGCATTCAGTTTGCTCTATTCTCAGGATCAAGAGAATGGAGACTTCGTGTAGTTTTGGATAGAGGGGAAAATAACTAATATTTAAGGTTTAGAGATTGAAATGAACATGCAGCCTCTAGTTACTTATTGATCTTGGTCCTGGGTTATTTTTCAAAAGCAAATCAGCCAGCCGTGCTGACACTTTATCATCGTATCAGTGCACCACGCTCTGATGAGCACCACAAGCAATAAATCAGAGGTAGGTTGAGTGGCTGTGCACTTCCCCTTTAGTTATCCTTTATTTCTCCCAAAATTAATTCAGTTACCATGTTTGTGTGCTGGTTTAACCTTGGGATTCAGGCAATTTAGAAGAATGTGTCTTGGCCCCCCTCACCTGGCAAGGGAAAACCAAGACAGGTCAAATTTTAGTATGTCTTCAGGCTAAATCATTGGACATCCACTTTGATGTCTTAGTTCATTTTCTGTTTCTATTCCAAAATATCTATTACTGGCTACTTTATGAAGACAACAGGGTTATTTAGTCTACACTTCTGGAAGGTGACTGAGAGAACATGGTTAGGTAGCCCCATCTCTTTGACCATTAATGATAAGCCCCTTTGTGCAATTAGAACATACAGGGAAAACAGACTTAAACCTGATGGTTTCTAAAGGGGATAAAAGCATGGTAGGACAGAAAGCCAAAGTAACTTGGAGGTCAGGTCACCCTTTATAATAACCCATTCTTCAGGGACCAACCAGGGTGCTTTGAGAACTATGTTAATCTTTCCTAAGGGCCTTCCCCGCCTCCAAGGACCAGACTATTGCCCATTAAGGCCACCTCTTAAAGTGTTCCCTACCTCTAAATATTACTGCATGGGGGGGGGATCATTGAACAAATGAAATCTTGGGGGGGGCACTCTTAAACCATATCCAAAACCACAGCATGAGGAGTCCTGGTTCATCCCACCCTTTGAGTGACCAAGGAGGAGTATTCATGTATGGTTCTATGTAACATCCTTATGGTTCACACAACAGGCCAAATAAAGTCCTAGAAATCACACCTCATGCCCTTGTTAAGTTTACAACCAATGGTAAAAAAGATATTCTAGAACTAACTTAGCCCATCTCAGTTCTACACTGCAGTTTCTCAGACTTCCCAGTGAGGGAACACGCATGCGTTTATGTTCATTTACCAACTACAAAAGCAGGTGAGAACCTCACTCGCTAAATCCCAAATGCTCATCTGCATCGGAGATAGTGGCTCCCACTTTTGCCAAGTAGAACAAAAGGATTGCCAACCCTAAACCACAGTCAGGATCAGAAATGGAAACGTGGGCGTTACAAGCTCTACTAGTCCAAACTCTTCCCCCCTCCCCCAGGACATGTTTTTCACATTTTGGCTGAATTAGCTAAATCCACAAGCCCGGTGAATCAGCAAAGGTGACTGACTCACTTTCAGTCTGCCTTGGCAAGGAACTCTGAACCTGTGCAGAGAGCAGCTGTGCCTCATGGAGACACATTGGGACGCTGGGCAATTTCTGGGAGCCATGGAGTGTGACATCTCCCTGCCACAGCTCATCGCACGTCCACTGAAGCTCCTGGATGTCCCTACGGCTCCGGGAATGCGAGAAGTTAAGGTCTCACACCATGTTCCCTGACCCTGCAGCTCTGTGCCGCACAGTCAGCAGATCCTCATTAGGACCTCAGCTCCACAGCTTCTCTTGTGTGGATACAATTCAGTCTACACAGTCTTCCCAACCCAGAGCCTCTGCAGCAGTATTTCCCATTATCTTCACAGCCACGAAGAGTCCTGTGGCAGCAAAGAAATTAGTCCTTGCTGGTTTCCAGAAACTGTGAAAGCTAGTAGCTGCTGTCCACTAGGTAGAGGAGTCATAACCCAGAAGGTTCTGGCAGTGAGGAACCTTTTAAGGGAATCACTGAGAAGACTGATTTAGTCAAACCAAACATCCAGTAAGTGTGCAAGCAGATTGCTGGCGGGTGAAGATCTAAACAACTCCTCACCAACACCTTTCACAGCAGCATTTAGCCAGGAGCCTCTAGAAAAGGCACAAGTCAAGTCCACTCATTGAAAATGTGGGTGAAGTTGATGATGGTCACCTTCATTCACAGCGACACTCTAAATAGAGTGAGTATAACCAGAGTGCAACTTCTCTGCCTCCCAGGGAAGCTGGGGTCCTTTTAGATTCCCATAAGCTCCCTGGAATACTGCCTCTGTCTTAAACACAAAGCAGTAAGTAGCACAGTAGGAAATTGTGTCCATCCAAATCAGTCAGCATGGAAGTCACAGGAGAGTCAGGGTCAAACTGTAGGAGCTGAATTTGTCATTAGCACCCTTGGCCTGTTGATGTCATCCTCCCAGTTTCCATCTCTTGGCTCAATCACCTGTCATAGGAGCTCTTCGGATCCAGACTCTAACACAAGACTTTGGGTGTCTGTGACTTGCTAAAGAAGTCCTAGCATACAGCAGTGGAGTCGGTCACTAGGGAAGGAGAGGGAAAGGCAGCCTGTCGTTGGTCCCAAAGGCCTGGGCCTAGATTCACCCCACGTGGAAACTCTGGAGCTTGAGTCATTGCTCCAGGTCTGGTCTCTGTGGATGCAGGGGCTGGCTTTTGCAGGTCTTGAGCTCTCACTTCCTGTAAGTTCCTCCTGGAGTTTTGTAAGTTCTAGGAAGATTGTGGGCATTCTGCAGTTGCCTTCCTCAGGTTGTCCTCCAAGAAAGCGCAGGTGTGGCAGTTCTGGCACTGAGGGAAAGGGCACATAGAATCCTTATGCAGGGTCATGTGGCATTTGGATAGAGCTTCATTCTAGGGCCAGCCTTCATGCTTCAAACCACCCTTCACCTCTCTCTTCCCTCATGGAACAGCCACATTTCAGAGTCAAAAGAGAGAAGTCCTGCTCCCTTCTGCCTAGGTGGCACCAGCAGCTTTACCTGTGGTTTTACCCAGGGTCCATACATACAGTGTGCATGAGCACATCCCTAACCCTGCAGCCCCATCTCAACCTGTGTGCTCACTGAATCTGTTGCCCTCTTGCTGGCTGTACACAATATTACAACACAATAACCAACGGTTACTACGTGCTCATTCACATACAAGTTGGTACATTTTACCTATTTTAGCTCACTTAATGTTAAAAAAAGCTAATCATTTGGTTAAAATTGTCATTCTCATTTCACCAACAGGACAACAGGTACAACACACTGTTTCTTGTTCCTCTGAGAGTCAAATAGTCCCTGCTATGTCAGCCAGTGGATTAATCATTCCTTGGCATATAGTAGTGCCTATCATCACGGAAGTAATTAGCATAAGAAAGAGAAGCGGGTGATAGTTTCAGCAGTAGTGTGGAAGGAGGGAGAAAGCCAAATCAGTCTGATTTGACCCCTTTGATAAGCAGGGGAATAGGCACAGGTGTGTAGAGTCCTCCTGCAGACACTGAATAAAATGCTTTCCAGGGATCATGCTAGAAAAATGGAAAAATTAAGGAGACCTGTGCCCTACCGCAGAGTACTTGTAACATAGAAGAGTAAATAAGACATATCCATACATACATATAAATACAGATGATGCAGATATACATCTGCTTCCAATCCGTTTGCTACTCTATAATCCATTTGTTATGTGGAAGGGAGAATACTCTTTAAGTTTTCTGCAAAACAACATGGGGTTATCACGATCCTGCTCTAGAAAACTTTTTAGTTTCTCAAAAATAGCATCGTAGTGGATGTTGAGAGCCCGAGGCAGTGTTCCTGGCATTCTTCCCCAGCTCCTCTCTCGCCAGGATCCTTGTCTTCTGCCTCTCATGCAGACCTGCTTTCAGTGCCTGCCTCTGTACGTGCCTGCCTCTGTTCAGCCCTTTGTACCTGTCCTCTGCAGTGTTCATGTGATCCATCTCACCTTTATATCACCTGATCATGACTTTCTCACTACCTCTTTCTCGTGACTCATTCCACATACCCTGTCTTGTTGGAAGACATAGTGACACTGAGTTCACACATGCGTGCTTCTCCAACTCGAAGCTCATTGGTCTCCATGGGGGCCTTGATTCCAGAACTCCCCACAGACACCAAAATCTGCAGACCTTCAAGCCTTTTCTATAAAATAGTACAGGATTTGCATGTGATCTATATGCTTTCTTCCATATATTTTACATCATCTTGAAATTACTTATAATATCTAAAATTATATAAATGCTACATGTAAATAGTTGTTAGTCTGTATTTCTTAGGAACAACAGCAAAAAAAGTTGTATGTATTCAGGACAGACACAGTCTTGTTAAAGAATTGATTTCAGCATATGTTTGGTTAAACACGTGGGTGCAGAATCTGTGAATCTGAAAGACTGACTGCATTTACCCATGCTGTTGCATTTATTTTACCTCCTTGCACAGTTTTAGCCTAAAGGGATCAGACAGAAAGAGTTATTAATGACACTGACCTGGGAAGCTGTATCCAACACTTTTCTGCAGAGACTGTGTCATTTTTTATCAATGCTATGAAGAAAAACAAGGGCATATAATCATCAAATTGGTATATAATATTTAATCATATGGGGTTATGAGAATCCTAACTGTGGGAAGGAAAATAGAATGCACTTTTCAAACATTAGGGAATGATTTCATCAAAAAGCTGCAATGTAATATGGCAAATGCCAGGTCATCCTCCAAAGAACACTAATCTAGTAACCAAAACAGGATGCTGAGCAGGAATACAGTGCAGAGACGCTTCGGGTGCATCACTGGCCAGGAGACAAATGTGAATCAGCACCGAAACACCATTACATAAAGACATCACAGGCAAACTCATGTTTCCCAGATGCATTAAATGAAGTCTGATGTATGCAGCTGGGAAGGGAATTTTCCCTTCACTGTGACCTGAGCATCTACTTTCTGTCACCCAGTTGTGAGCTAATGAAATATGTTTGAAGGGAAATACTGAAGCAAACGAGACAGTCTAGCACCGGCTACAGGAAAGGGCTGTGGGGGCCCAAACAAGGAAATCACGTGACACATTTAACCTGCGTTCCAATTAACAACTGCTGCATTAATGAGCACTGTCTAGCTCAGGTTTTATTACTTACAGGTTAAGTATTATTGTCACCAGCATATGATTTTTGGTAAAATGAGAATGTAGAATTGCCCTTTAATGTTTGGAAAAGGCCAAGAAGAGCTTAAAATCCTAGTTAACAAATCACTTTCCTCCTAAGATTCTTTTGGGGGAAAGTCTTACTCATAGAGAGGGAAAAATAATTCCTGGCCAAAGCCTAAGGCTCTAGCTTCTGGCCTAATTGTCATGTGCTATAACAGTTAAGTGGCTGAGGTGAGTGGATATAGACATGCAGGCAGCAGTAAAGTGTTTCCATGAGTTATTGCTAAGGTTGTAAAAATCTCTCTCCCTAAGAAGAAATTGAGCAATCATCTACTGTGCAAGTCGAGAGAGTCAGCCCTGCGGTTTTGACATTTAAATCCTTATCAGTAAAGTATTGATTGATAATATGCACAAAATAGTAATAGTTCTTTATTTAAAATTACATGTATGGTTACGTACAGTTAAAGGTTATACAATATTTGCAAAAGTAATATGAAATATGCACCAAGTATAGTCAAATATGATATCAGGATTTCCCACACACACACACCCATCCCAATAGACAGCTGTCAAGATGACCATGCCTTATTTTAAAGACGAGCAATTAAGACATCTCTTAGTGAAGACTTCTCAGGGCTTGAAGAAGCAAGAGATTATAAATGATGGGTGGGAAGGGGAGACAGAGGCTTGGCATTAGTAAACTTTGAGGTTTATTATGTATGCCCAGTTCACCAGCTTTCCCAGTGGACTGAATTCAGAGGCTCAGTGAACTCTCCAGTCAGGCAGTTAGGATTGAGGCTGTCTGGAGCACACATGTGTGGCTTACATCCAGAGCTGAGGGAATAGCGTGTCACCCAGCTGGTTCTCTATGGAGTCAAGACTCTGTGTGAAGCAAACTCCCTAACGAAGTCCTGGGGTTGTTGATGCATGGGATGTGACAGAAACGGATGTGATTTCTCTAGTGTACAGATGCTCTTCAAGGCACATGCCACTGACCCTCCGACTCACCAGTGCCCCTTAAAGGAAAGGGACGGCAGGATATTTGCTGAAAGCATATATGGGTTTTGTTTGTTTGTTTGTTGTTCGTTAGGAGGGTTTTTTGGTGGAAGGGGTGTTTGTTTTGTGGTTGTTTGTTTGGGGGTTTTGTTTGTTTTTGCTTTTAGCAGGGGAAGGGGGAATATCCTTAAGGATTTTTGTGTGTTTTTGTTTTTGTTGGTTTTGGTTTGTTTATTTTTTCTTTCTTCAAGTCTTTGAGAAGCTGCTGGCATTCCATTCATAAGTTTCCTTGTTGGGGACAAGTAACAACAGGACAGACTCCTTGGGTGGTGACACTGACACACTTATCAGCATCTATATCTGTCGCTCTGGTGATGGTTCTTGGGTTTAGGGGAAGGGGAGGAAGAATAGTAAAATGAAAACTTGTTGATCTCTTTGATACTCATTCTCAGCTCCACGTTTAACAGGTGCCACCCTAAGGACCATCTAGGTTTGAGGGAAAGCCCCTTAGAGTATGGAAATGTGCTCAGTAAGCAAACACCATACTGGTGCAGTGCGGTAAACTAGTCAGCCAGCTGACCGCACAGCCCTGTGTTCCCGCATTTTTTCCAGTTTGGTCAGTATTAGGAGCACAGCTCCGTGTGCCTCCACTATGCTAAGTCTGCCTTGCTTTCATTTCAGCAGTTGCTGTTCCCAGGACAGCCATGTGCTCGTGACATTTTGCTTGATAATATACTACAGAAGTAGACCTGTGGAATTACAATGAAGCTGAAAAATTCTATTGTTGAGTGACGTTTTCAACAAGAGACCATCTCAGTGCCATGTACTTAGTATAAACAAGCCCACTTGCTACCACTTGTATGAAAGTATAGTGTATGGTAGACAATACTCAACATAATAACTACTATGCTAGTCTGTGCATTTATCATAGTACTTATAGTTATTTTATATAATGCTCCTTCTATGTATGTGTCTTTTACTGTAAAACAGTATGTCATGTTCTACCCACAGCAGCCACACAGCTGCTTACAGCATTGCTTGATTGTATCATTTTCCCTTGGCTTATTTCAGTTGCATGATGTTTGGTTCATCTACGCCTTGGGAGAAGGAGGTTTGATTGTGAATGCCCTTCACGGGTGCTGCCTATATTTGAATACTTTGTCTCCGGTTGCTGGCACTGTTTGAGGATGGGTGGTCTTCCTGGAGGAGGAATATCACTGAGGATGGGCTTTCAGAGCTAAAGTCTAGTTCACCTTCTCTGCTTATGGTTCAAGATGTGAGCTCTCAGCTTCTGTTCCTGTTGCCATGGCTACTGCCACGATCAACGCCTATCAGTAAATGTAACCTTCATTCCCATAGGTGATTGTCAACTCAAGGACTTGCTGCATCAGTCTGCTAACCTAGACTAGTCCGGCAAGTTTCTAGCCTCTGTACAATGTAATTTAGGCCTAGAATGTTTTCAGTCTCTAAGACTTACCCTTTCTGGCTCTTTCTGATCTCTGACTAGCTTATTCAACTCGGCTGTTCTGAACTCAAACTCCTTTCTACGCTGACTGATTCAACCTGGCTTCTCTCTCTCAGCCTCTCCAGAATTGCTCTGTTTTGCCTCACTTACTTTGGCAATCTGTCCTAATCCTCTGGCTCCTACTCATTCCCCAGCTCATTCTGTCTTCACCTGTGTCTAGCTTGTTTTTGCTTCACCCTGTCTCTGTAAAACTTTCCTGGCAAAACTGCCTCCTTTCTCTTCTCTCTGCAATGTCCCTCAAGCAGTTTCCTTTCTCTCTCCTCAGGAGAATTGGTATATCCTACTCTGTCAAATCTTTCTCTGATTCATCACTTAGCATTCACTCAATTAGACATCACTTTAAAACATGGGTGCTTCCTTCTATAAACTAACTTTACTTTCACTGTTTGGAATTAAAGGTATGTACCAGGGGCCTGTCTATATTCCAGCCAGAGGAATTAAAGGTTCATGCTAACTAAGGGTGAGCCACACCACAACTAGAAAAAGTTATGGGTTTTTTTGGGGGGTGGCTTTTTCAGTAAATAACACAATCTTGGGGGTTTGCAGTGTGATCAAATATCTACAACACATATTCCTCTGGAACATAATCCCAAATAAAACCTTCCTTTTGTCTGTTACCTTGTCACAATGTTAACATTAATGCAGCGAATACAGATACATTTCTTAAAATACTTTTCTGTCATTAATTAGTATATAACCACTTGTCTCATTACCATGTTTAAGAATATATGCTATGACATCTGGCCAAATGCTGAATAATATAGTAAGTGCTCAATAAATGTGAGGTCTCATCTTAACTCTATTGAAGTAATTAAACATCTTATTTTGAGATGTTTTGGCTTCCCACACAGATGTAAAGAATAAGACTAGATTCCTATATAAACCAGACAGGAATGATATTGAATCAATGGGCCACCACGGGGAGAGCTAAAATTCTCATTTCCCTGTTTTTCAGTTTCTGAACCCAATGGTGTCTCTTGATTTGTTCAGGTTTTTGTCTGTTTCCTTCATGATCTCTTTTTATTTTGGCATGAAGAGTTTATGTAGATTCTATTAAATTCATCCATTTCAGTTCTCAGTTGTAAATATACCTTTTTATTCCTAGATTTGATATATTTGGTTATTAACTATGTAGAAATAAGATTGTTTTTTGTGTAATGATTATGATCATGTGACTTCATTAAACTCATTATTCTCCGAACTTTGTAGGTAGTTGGACACTATCTCTATAGACACGTCTCTCCTCTGCAAGTGGGCTAGCCTCATCTACTTGGCATGCCTTTTATTTCTTTTTCTTGCCTGTGGAAATGACTGACATTCCTTTTCTACATGAATAAAACTTCTAAGAGCAGTGCATTGTCTCACTATCAGAATAACTTTTTATATTATGCATGTTATCTGTTAGAGTTTTGTAGACATCCATACCAAACTAATGAAGTTCCTCTTTACTCCTACTATATGGAAGACATTTGAGACCATAAATTGGTGCTAGACTTTGTCAAATGATTCTTCTATATTTATTGATACCATTGTGTGATTTTTTTTCTTTAGCCTTATGGTATAGTATATTACACTGATTTATTTTTGAATATGTAACCAGATTTGCATACTTAGAATAAATTCCACATGGTCATGGTGCATAATTCACATATATTTCTGGCTTTGCTTTACTAAACTTTTGTGGATTTTGTATCTTCAGTCTATGCGGAATATTAGTATGCAGTTTTGTTGTTGTTTTTTAATGTGTGCTTTCTTGGTCTGTTTATGACAATATAGCAATGTCAATCTCATGACTTAGTGGTAGGTAGTGAGTACCCCTGTATGTCTGTCTAGAAGCCATTTTTTAAAAACTGGTGTTAACTTTTTCTCTAAAGGTTGGTATAACTCCTTACTGGTGATTTTTTTATTCTAGAATTCTCTTTCAGAAACTCTTTCATTAAACATCCCATCTCATTGAACCATAAAATATTAAAATAGCAAGAGACTATACCATCTTTGATGAAATTTAAGCAGCTTGTAGTTTTGAACTCCATTCACTCTCAATTGTCATATTTATAAATATAAAGTTTCCAAATTATTCTATAGTACCTGGGTAATGCACCCCAGAGT
Organism: Apodemus agrarius; assembly: GCA_964023405.1. Classification (NCBI taxonomy): domain Eukaryota; kingdom Metazoa; phylum Chordata; class Mammalia; order Rodentia; family Muridae; genus Apodemus; species Apodemus agrarius. Next base: position 56,218,100 of record OZ030008.1, on the reverse strand, counting down.
AACCCATGTCCTAACTTGAGGAAGCAGGAAATGGTAATACCTTATGTGCAATGAGCTGTCTTACAGAGATGGTGAATTTAAAGTGTTTGAAATGGAACATTATCCTGGAGGACAGTACATGCAACCAACAGAAAACTTAAAGGAGAGAGTTTACGGACAGTTTGGCCAAGCTCCTGAGGAGAAGACAATGTGGCAACCTAAGTGAGATGCTCAGCTTCTAAGATGGAAGAAGGGGCCATGAGACAAGGAACACAGACAGCAAAGGCAGAGAAACTGGAAAATGCAAGGGACCGTATCCTTCCCTCCAGAGAGAAAGGTGGTGAACACAGCTAAGGTTTGGCTCTCCAGAACTGTTGGAGAATAATCGTGTCCTGCTTGATAAGTGCTCAAAGTTCATGGCATGTTAGAAGCAGTGGCCATTGGCAAGGAATACACTCTCATTGAAATGTGTTTGGCATGGAGTCATTTCAATGTCAATGGGATTTTAGTGATGTATTCATGATATTGATTATTGGTATCTCTCGTCCTTGTATGTTTGCCAGGCTTGCTAGAGTCTTATTAAGATTCTTGATGTTTGTAGAAGGTGTTTTTGTTTTGTCTTGTTTTTTTTTTGTTTGTTTGTTTTACTTAATTGACTATATATATCACTTTCTTATTCAATTTCTTTGATTTTTTTTCCTTTTTAGGGTGTTTGTATTTGGGATTTGTTTTGTTTCTCTTTTCCTATTTCTTGAGATAGGGATAGAATCTGTTTCAGACATTGCTCCATTTACTTTGTGAATGTTTGTTTCTGTAATATCTCTTTTTCTCACCGGAACTACCATATCCCACACAATCTGATGTGTTTGTTTTTAGTCAGTTTTGTGTCTTCATTTTTTTTTCTTCAAGGCTTACTATTTGAGTGTGGATTATTTGGAGGTTTGTTGTTTAAGTTCCAATTATTTGGAGGTTTTTATCTTGTCTGTCCTTAATTGGCTTCTGGTTTCATCTTACTTTTGTCAGAGAAACCATCAATGATTTCAATCCCTCCACATTTGTAGGGACTTGGGTTATGGGGAAAATATGGTCTTTGTTGAGGTGGCTCCCAGCAACACAGCTTCAAAAGTGCAGCACATGCTTCCCAGGTAGGGTGCTATAATCTCTTGGCTTCTGAAGGGTGACTCTGCCTCAGATTTTACAGAACTTCGCTGATACTTGGTGTTGTGTCAGTCACCAAGAAGACACATTGATGTCATCAGCTGTAACCCTACTGTGTTTCTCTCCAGCTCAGTTCTGAGCTTGCAGGTTGCCCTCTAGGGCCACACGTATCATTATATCTTCCTGGTGACTAATCTTTTCTTATCTCTAGAAAAACCTCATGGTACCCAGCTGGAAATTCCTGCAGCTCACTCTGAAGAATGTGGTAGACAACAAGGAAAATAGAGAGCTTGCCAGCTAGTGAGTGCTGAGTCCTAGTGTCCCCATGCTCTCTGCCTTCTTTGTGGTCCCCGCCAAGGCCTTTTTGGAAAAACACCTGGAGGATGGAGCAACAAAAGGCAGGAATGGGGAACACGACACAGCATGGTCAGGTCCCCAAGAAAAATGAAGGTGCATTGACAGTCTAGAATTCGCCTCAGGGTTGGTTTCCTGGTGTGTGGTCCCTGGCCCTAAAATGGCTAAATCAGAAGAATGCCATGTCTCCTAGACATCTTCATGCCCGAGGGTGTAGGGAAATGTCTTGAGATATTGTAGTTGGCCTCTCAAAGAAATGTTCCTTACTGGGCCTTATAATGTCTCTATAGCCTGACTGGTCCTAGAAGGGGTAGCCTCTCCCAAGTCAGAAAAGGTTTATAAAGTACTCAATTGCCATAATGCACATGACATATAAATAATTAGAATATTTCACTTCTTAGAAGCACCTCCTAACGAGAGCTTGTGACTGACAGCTAACTTCTGCTGCAGGGGAATTGAACCTGTAACTTGGGGAAATCTGTTGAATTGTGAACATATCTGTGATGAAGAGCATCAGAGAACTGGATAACCCTCAACAACACATCAAAAATGAGTAGTCAAAGTTGAATGTGTAAACTTAAGGACCAGTCAGCCATGTCAGTAGGTACAGTATAGGTGTTAGACATGTTTTAGCTAACTTAGGAGTTGAGTAAGAATCCGGAAGTCAACCATGCTTGCCAATGTGAATAAGAATTGCATCTTGACCAAAGGTTAAAAGTTTTGACTAAGCATGGTATGCATGAGAACAAAAGTCACAAATTTGAATCCTACACAGGCAGCTTACAGAGACCCTATTTTAATGTGAAAAGGTTTGGAATAAAGCTTGGTGTGAGAGCTCTTGCCTAGCATGAACCAGGCCCTAGTTTCCCTCACAATTTGCTTTGTTCTTCACAGGAATGCACCTGACAGACAGGTTTGATATAGCCACAGAACACTTAGGAGATACAGGGGTGTTGGCCTTCAGTGATGGTCAGACAGTTTTAAATTTTACTAAAACATCACTAAATGATAACGGTAAAAATAAAATCACAGAAGGAAAAATTAAGACCATTACAATAAAAATCGACTACTCCGTTATGGTTTAAGGGATTTAAAATTTTAACTCTACCCTTAAAATATTCCTTTGATCACATATGGATCAAAATAAAACCACAAGGGTGTGAGAACACCCCCTCTCTGTCCCTGGTTGAATTCTACCTCCTTTGAGCATGGATTCTGGTCATCTCTGAAGCTTTCTTATTTCTAATTCCTCAGCAAGTTGACCCTAAGCCCGTGGCTAAGACATTCTCAATGCTCCAACCCCTGTAGGTAACCAACACCCTGAGAACAGCATATGGCAGTTGTCACTGCCACTTCCTCTTCTGATTTCACATGGACTGACATCAAGAGCATCTCATGGTCAAAACCAAGACTCTCTTGACCTCAGTGGTCAAAAGAAGAGTCATTCTTTTACCCTTCTGTGGTCTTATGATTTCATTATGTCTCAGGACCGCAGAGCAGAACCTGGCATTCTCAGTTCTGTCCCACTCTGTCACTACAGATACCAGCTGATGGCACCTATAATATAAAAAAGCCTCAACCCCCCTCCCCACCATGTATTACAAGAACAAATCTCCTATGGATGTTTCTAGCTGGTCTTTCCTTGTTAAAAAGTTCCCAATTATTTTTTTTCACCTCACAGCCGGGGCTATGAGCTGTGTAGACATCCTCATAGCTGATGACACAGTGCTCTTTAAATGGTAGTTGAGCACTGGTGTAAGTGGAGATGGTGAGGAGTGAAGGACTTACAGGCAGGTAGGCTTCAGAGTTCATTTTAGGTTCTGAACCACTTAACTTGTGTACTGAAACACAGGGACGTGGTCTGACACACCCTTTCCAAGGCAAGCGGCCAGCAGCCACTTTGCTAGAGCATGCCCAAGGCTGCTCACATACTCTTGTTGAACAGTATAATATTCCTTCCACTCTACACAGTGTCTGTCCCAAGAGCAGTTCTGACAGGCATGCAGCTCTGACTCTTCCGGCTTTCCGCTCTTCCTCACCACCCCATTTGGTTGAGGATCACAGACAGGTGTTTGGCTGAGCCAACCACTGACCTGACAACAGGCTTAAAGCCAGGTTCATGTTTCCCTGGTAAGTCACTTAGCGGGTACAGGACTCAACATTTCCCCAAGAGCATTGCATGGCAGGAGCCCTCCCTGGTGTTGGGGAAAACAGGAATATTTCACCCTGATCTCATCACCAGCATCTTACAGCTCTCCAATGGGAATGACTTTCACCCTGGGAATTGTAGACCAGGCAGCAAGCCAATGTGATGCTGTAATAAGCCTTTGAGAGTAGACACTTCCAGAAAGTTTTTCTTTTTAGGCTCTTTCAAAGCAAGTGAATAAAAGCAGAAGTGACTTAATATAAACTGTCTCTTCTGTGCCATTTTCTTAAGGAGAGATTTATTTTATTTATTTAATTAAAATATAATTATATAATTTCTTCTCTCCCTCTGACTTCTCCCATATCTGACCACCCTCCAGAATATGAAAGAAGACTCTGTCCATATACACATAAATGAATCAATATATAAACACTACCCGTGAATCTGCTCAACTTCTAGAGCTATAAGCACTCAATACTGGATGACCAATCAGAGAGTTCATCCATGGGTAAGGCTAGTTAATCCTCTCTGTGTGCAGTTGTTAATATCCTATAGCTCTTCATCTAGGAGTGTGGCCCCATGAGATCTTCCCATCTATGTTGGGATGTCAACTCTTATTGGAATTGTTCAAGTCTTGTTTAGGCAGCTCTGTTGTTGAGATTTCACAGGTATAGCGTCCTTCCCTGCCATAGCTAGAAGACAAAATACAGAGCAGCCTCCCTGGTCCTCCCACTCCTTGGACCCTTCTGCTGCCTTTCCTCACTGTTCCCATGGCCTAGACTATCACTTTTGGTAGACTCCACCAGTGACACCCACTTCCACCCAGAAACCACCCAGTGCCTAACGAAAGCCCCAGAGAATATACAAATCACAGAGCATCCTTACAATATCTAAGAAGTGTGCAGTGTTCAGCAAGTCCTCTCGGGGATGTCGCCAACACAAGCAGATTATCCACCAAGTATGCACTGGATAAGCAGATTCGACAGAATATGAGTAGGGGTGGAAATGATACCTTAAATTTCATTGTATGGTTGTCTGTCTTGCCCGGTTCTTAGTTTCTTTTTTTGCTGGAATAATACAAAAAGAAAAGAAAAAAAAAGATGCAGTTTCCCAGGGGCAAAAGCACCGTGTTCATTCTAGTATCTCTCTGGACACCTCCGAGAAATGTGTTCGTAGTGTTTACTGAGCCTCTCTGATTTGTGCTACAAGGTTCCCTAAGGAGACATTGTGGGCTGTGTATTAAAGTAGGTAAGATGAACCATGATATGAAGCTGGGTTCTGCTGAATAGCAAGTACAGTTAAACGGAGGATGGCTGTGCAGCATTCTGCCCATTGATTAAACCTAAAGATTTTAAAGTAGTATCAGAAGACTTAAGTCATTCCATTAATAAAACAGCCCCCTTTTAACATCACAACAAACATGTATGAATCATTTATACTTTTTTTCTGTCAAACGATGTTTGACAATAATCAGATGATAATGAAATGTATAATTAATAATAAAAATGCCAACATCTGTTAGCTTGGTATTACAGACTGATTCTTTTTCAGTGTACTCTTTCAAATGTGTCACCATTAACCTAATTTATATTAAAAATCTGCTAAATACAATCTGTTGTCATTAGTTGTTAATTTGAGTTGGCACATGACACCACAGAGATGATTCCTGTCTACTCTTCTCCTGACTTATCATTCTGTTCTAACCTAAAAGCCCCCGAATGTGTCTACAACCGGCTGTCTCATAAGTCCTGTCAGCAGATGGACCCGGCTGGCTGGCTGTTGCTATCAGCTGTGAATGAGCAGTGCTTGAGAGTGAAGCAGCAGCATTTGGTCTCAGAAGATGCCTGGCTCATGGTTGCAACCCCTTCTGGTCGTTCTTCTGTCCAGCCATCTGTCTGTCTTCGGTATCTCCTACATACTTGTATAGAGTGCCATCTGAGACCAGGGCCACTCTTCCAGCACTGAGGACATGTGCCCCACTCACTGTAAGCACGATCTTGTTTTCAGTTTCAACTTGTATAGAAGATAAGGCTCACTGAAGGGTTGAGTGCAGAGGCTTTCAAATAGATGTCCACTGGTGACCGCTTCCCACAAGTGGAACACCTGTCTGCAGCATAAATCAAGTGTGTTTTGCAAAGCCAAAAAACGAGGGAATACTCACAGAAACACTGACCTGTGGTATGCTGGAGGAATACCAGGCCTGACTAGAAAAGGCCCTAGTGGCCAAAGCTGGATCCACTTAAGAAAGAAAATAGAGGTCTTTCCTTCAGTCTCTGCTCCACACTTTGTCTCTGTATCTCCTCCCATGGGTATTTTGTTCTACCTTCTAAGAAGGACCAAAGTATACATACTTAGTTCTTTCTTCTTCTTGAGCTTTGTTTGGTCTATGAACTTTATATCTTGGGTATTCCAAGCTTCTAAGCTAATATCCACTTATCAGTGAGTGCATACTGTGTGTGTTCTTTTGTGATTGGGTTACCTCATTCAGGATGATATTTTCTAGTTCCATCCATTTGCCTAGGAATTTCATGAATTCATTGTTTTTTATAGCTGAGTAGTATTCCATTGGGTAAATGTACCACATTTTCTGTATCTATTCCTCTGTTGAGGGACATCTGGGTTCTTTCCAGCTTCTGGATGCTATTCTGGCCTACCTGGAGTTTCATCCCATATACAGTCACCAAACTCAGACACTATTGTGGATGCCAACAAGCGCTTGCTAAGAGGAGCCTGATATAGTTGTCTCCTGAGGGGCTCTGCCTGCACCTGACAAATACAGAGGTGGGTGCTCTCAGTCAACCATTGGACTGAGCACAAAGTCCCCAATGGAGGAGCTAGAGAAAGGACCCAAGGAGCGCTTACAGGCCCATAGGAGGAACAACAATATGAACCAACCAGTAACTCCAGAGCTCCCAGGGACTTAACTATCAATCAAAGAGGACCCATGGATCCAGCTGCATATGTAGCAGAGGATGGTTTTGTTGAACATCAAAGGGAGGAGAGGCCCTTGGTCCTGAGAAGGCTCTATACCTCAGTATAGGGGAATAACAGGGAAGTGGGAGTGGGTGGGTTGGTGAGCAGGGAGAGGGGGCGATAAGATAGGGTGTTTTTGGAGGGGAAACCAGGAAAGGGGATAATTTTTGAAATGTAAATAAAGAAAATATCCAATAAAGGAAAAGAAAGAATAGAGAGTAGGAAGTGTCTCTGAATCTGTAATGGTAGAGACAAATGATTGATAATACTAATGAATGAGACACAAAAGCCAAACAACCCATTCAGAGGATCTGAAATAATTTGTGCTGGTTCTCCACTCCGGAGGAGTATGCAGAACTCCCTTCTCCTTCCCAGGGCAAAGCACCACAGTAGCTGCCTTCCAGAGAGCAATATGGAAATGGGGAGAGAGTAACACAGTAGGACAGAAACCTCATGAGTGCTTCCTCCACCAGGCAATCAAGACCAGCGTTCACAGTAGCACATTGTGTTGGCAGTGTGCACCTCATAGGCAATCAAGGCCAATATCACCAGCAGTATGTGTCGTATTGTTGGTATACCTGACAGGACATAGTGAACATGCATCGCAAATATGCAGGTGGTCTTTCCCCCAAGAGCTCATGGTCTCTGTCTTTTTGTTTGTTTGTTTGTTTGTTTGTTTGTTTTTTCCTGACCTTGATAGGGAAGGCTTTTTTTTTTCTTAAAGGAGCAGTGATGCTTGTTATCAAGTAAAGTATTAATGAACTTGACTTTTTATTGTTCAGTCAGTCCTAGTCTTACAATGAAAAAAGCATATAGATTCTAAAAGAGGGAATTTTTATTTAAAACAGTTATTAGATTTATTCAGTGTGTGTGTGTGCATGTGTGTGCATGTGTGTTCATGCTCATGCATTCACATACATGCTTGCTATAGTTCTTACGTAGAGGCCAGAGGACAACTCATGGACGCCAGTTCTTTCCTATTACTCTGAGTTCTGAATATCAAACACAAGTCATGAGTCTTAGCAGAAAACATCTTTACCCACTGTCTTAGTTAGGGTTTTACTAGTGTGAACAGACACCATGACCAAGGGAACTCTTATAAGAACATTTAATTAGGGCTGGCTTACATGTGTTCAGTCCATTATCATCATGATGGGAGCAAGACAGTGTCCAGGCAGGCATGGTGTAGGAGGAGGTAGGAGTTTCTACATCTTATTCCAAAGTCAAACAGGCAGCTACAATGAGGGTCTGAAAGCCCACACTAACAATGATACACCTACTCCAGCAAGGCCACACCTACCCAACAAGGCCACAGCTCCTGATAGTGCCACTCCCAGGGCCAAGCATATACAAACTACCATACCTACTGAGTCATCTTACTGGCTCAAGGGGTACATTAAAACAAAAATGTCTGTCAGAAGAATCCTTCAAAAACATTCAAGGTCATCAAAATTAGGAAAACTTAAGAGTACAACACAGACCAGAACACAAACACCCAATGACTTCATGTACATGGTCTCCATGATGAGATCTTAGAGCAGAAAAAGATTAGGTGAAAGTTGTAGATATCTAGGCTGCAGATGTTGGCTAGAAGCTAAATCTTAGAGTCCCTCATTAACAGTAGTGAATGCACTATGCTGATGTACATTGTTACTTCTGGGAAGGGCAGGTATAGGGAAGGAAATGTCTTAACTGTCTTCTAACTCCTTCCATATAGAACACTTCTCCCCAAAAGGTCTATAGTGTTTAAAGAACATGCTTTTTTTTTAATTTTAAGAAATAGCTGGTATCACAGATAATTCACTGTCCACTAGCTAGAGCTGAGATTTACATATAAGAATCCCACACCAACTATCAGGAAAGCCCTACATTTGGGCTGGGCACAGGTAGTTCAAAAAGACAATAGATGGAATTATGGACATAATGTACATAAGGACATTAGCTTATTAACCTTCAGTATCTTGGGATAGCTATGGATACCCTTGGGACCATGTCGGTCTTCCTCCAGAGTGAGACCTGTGAAAGGTTTGTCTAGAGCTCATACAGTTGTCTAGAGCTCCGTGTAGCTCTGTGTACTAGGTAACCTGCTGAATCTCTTACATGGAAGCGCCTAGTCATCTGATTCATTTCGAGGTTGTTCTAACGTGAAGTTCCTTATTAACAAAATTAAATTTCTACATGTATGTGGTTCAGTTTTAGAGATTTGTCTCCCTGCCTTACGAATTCAGGGTCATCGTCAGCTATCTGACTCCTTACTGCTTTGTGCCAGAGCAAAGTGTGGTTCCACAACAAATGAAGTGAGGGATAACTAGTCATAAGACACCATAATTATGTGCACCCAAAGGACTGTGACATTCATGGTACAAATGCCCACAAGCCAGTCTGGAAGGAAGACTGGAAATTGCTTACCTTTCTTTTTATAGAGATTATTTCTGGAACAGAAAGTAATAACATTATTATTCACCTCCTCATTCCATTATAATCAAGAAACCTCAGAGCCATTCACCAATTGTTTTTCATATCTACAGGGCTCACATTTTTTTGGTAAGGGAAGCCACTAGTGATAAAAAAAAACCCAGTTCTTAGTGGTTATCCTTTCAAAGCCAAGTTACATGAAGTAGAGTGGGAAGAGGGCCTCTGGGATAACTCAGAAGCCACCCTGCTCCTTTGTGCCCTTCCCACAGGTCCAGCTGGCAGGGACTCAGGAGAAATAATGAATGGTCACGAAAAGCATTAGGGATGGTGGGAAAAAGAGGCCTTCCAGAAATCCCAGGGCTGAGGCAGTCACTCACAATTCCCAGAAAGTCTTCAAGAGGCAAAGCCAAGGAGTGGAAATGGGCTTGTTGGCAGAGGACCGGAAGTATGAAGGCTGGGATACAGATTGGTTGTGCTGTGTGAGGTCTCAGGACTCCCTTCCTCTCTCTGTACAGTCTGTCTGTCTGTCTGTCTGTCTGTCTGTCTGTCTACATTCATTCGCATCACTCTTTCTCTCTGCTATTTTTCTCTACTGTGGACCATTCACCAGAAACTTCACCTAGTATGGTTACACTAGGCACTCCCCCTAGTCTGGTTAGTGTTTGGGGACATGCTGTGTTACAGAACAAAGCACTGTGTGCTAGAATGGCTGGTTTCTCTGTCTATCGCCCTGTCTAGTCTTGAGTAGTAGGTAGCACACTGAGGCACAACACCATGGCTGGAGCATGGTAGCTACTTGGCAGATATTTGGTGAATGAGTCATAATCTGCTTAGTGGAGCTAACCCACCGAACAGTGATAATAATGCCAGTCAGTTCTTTCTAAAATTTAGGAATAATCTGATGACCATCATTGTTCACGTATAGGATATGGCCATGCTCTGGTTAAGGTGGGCTCTGAAACAGTCAGTCCTGTCAAAAGCACTAGCTGCCAGATATCAACAGAAATAGAGCTTCTGGGAGAAAAACGGAGGTCACTAGCTCTAACCCAGTGCTTCTCAGCCTTCTTCATATTGCTGCAACCCTTTTATACAGTTTGTCATGTTGCAATGACCCCCAGGCATGAAATAATTTTTGTTGCTACTTCATAACTGTAATTTTACTATTGTTATAGATTGTAATGTGAATATCTGTGTGTTCTAATGGTTTTAGGTGAACCTTACAAAAAGATCATGATCTACAGGTTGAGAACCACTATTTTAACTCTTTTTTTTTAAAAAAAAAATAGATGATTAACATTAGACATAGAGCTTAAGTATGGTGTTGATGGTCATTCAGAGTCCAGTGTTCTTTTTTCCCTCTATCATCATGTAAGAGGAATGAAGAAAGCTATGCACGCATTCACATCATGGCTGAGTACATGCTACAGGTGGAGCTAGTGCAGGCTATGCTCTTGACTGCTTCTCTGACTAGTTACTAAAGAAGTATGACTCGCTTCCATTGCAATTATGCAACAATCCAAAGAGAGGCAAAAGGTTAGAGTTATCCAATCATGGGTCTAGGAAAAGACCTCAAGGGAAAAGTTTCAATGGAATAAAGAGGGGGGAGTCAGACTGAAAAGAAAAAGACTTCCTAGAAGAAACTGCATTCCAGATGAGAAAGAGCAGGATGGGAGGGCAAGCGTGTGGGGACAGCATATGGTGCTAACCTATCAGTTCATTGTAAGATACTTCAGACAATGTTGGGAAGTGGGGAGGTATCTAGATGTGTCAAGAGAGACAGGATGAAAGGCAGAGTGGAAAAGGAAGGGAGACTCAGACTAGGTTAGCAGTCAGAGATGCAAAGAAGAAATAGACCCAGGGAGAACAAGAAGCAGAAAGACAAGAAGACAGAGACAAGATTTCTTCCATAATCCAACTGCCAGAAAGGATTCCCCAGGAGCCAAAGGAAAGGAGACTAGAACTGTGTAAGACTCTAACTGGAGGCAGATGGCTTTCTGTGGTTGTCATACTTAGCATGGACAGGTAGCCCAAACACACACACTACATGTAGAGTCTTAGATCCGTTGCCTTGCAGTTCTCACTTCTCTTCTCTGACGGAGAATATTTTTTTACCTAATTATTACGAATTAAGTTGATTCTCTCAGTCATCTAATTCATCAAGAACTCATATTTGCACAACTCTGGAAGATATGACACATGGAAGAAAAGGTGTGTGTCCACTAAGCAGGCTCCTAGCGTCTCTGGCAAAGCTTCTGAGTCATAGTGGAAAGAGGACTGGTGAGGCTTAGCCTTGGGCTTCAAATGCAGAACCAAGCTGTGGAGAGCAGCATGACAGAGCGGGTCTCCTCAGACAAGTATGCCCTTTAGGAGGATCCCAGTGTCTTAGGAAAATGCAGACTCTAGTTGAGTTGGTTCAGCATGAGGTCCTAAGTTCTGCATCATCACAGACTTGGACAGGATGTTGACACAGCCCTAAGCAAGATCATATAGCTTGGCTTTGAGGGCAGCTAATTAATCCTTCTTCGTCTAGACTAGGGAGTGTATCACTGTACACCTGGGAAGCTTGGGAAAAACACCCATGTTAAGTCTCACCCCAGTGTTCCTTTTTTATATGCTGTGAAATCATAAGACAACAATAAGTTCAAAAATCAGAATTCTTATTCTTATACTTCATAGTTATGCCTTTAAACCTCTTAGACTTTTAGGATAATTTACAAGCCCCAAAAATGTATGGTTGATAAAGGAGTTGGGAAAAGGCATGTGAGTATGAATTACATACATGATTCAGTCAGCACAAAAGCTGTATGTCAAAGATAATGCCATATTTATTAGGTAAATCTGCTTAAGTGTGATGAAGTCGGGTTGTCTGACCTGCACATTTTGACAGAATTAATTCCAGTTTTCTGCTCATTTGCCATAAGAAAGAAGCAGTGGGTTGACTATCTCTCTACAATCCAGGTGCAGTCAATGGGAGAGTACCCAAAGTCAGGCTCTTTAAGAGGTGTGGTGGGCACAAGGACCCTTCCATGTTAGTAGAATGTGGTGCCCTTATCAAGCACCTTGACAGAAATGGGAGCTTGCTCTCTTGTCTGCTGCTTTCTTCCATGTGCTGATGTAAGAAGGAGGCCTTCACTGCACACCAATGCCAGAATCCTGTTCTTGAACATCTCAGCCTCCAAAACTGCAAGAAAACAGAGTTCTCTTCTTTATAAATTACCAGTCTCAGGTGTTCTGTTACAGCATCACAAAATTGACTGCCAAGAAGGGCTTTCCACAGTAAATGGCTTATACTAGCATCTCAAAAGGATGGCTGAAGTGCGTTTAAGCTTGCGCCCACTGTCTCGAACTGTAAGTGTTTGCTTTGGAGAACTAGGGCTCACCAGACCAAAGAAGCTTAATACCTTCAGCACAGGAACTAAAATTAGCAAAATGGGGATTTTATTTTTCAAGCGCACAGCCTATCTGCTTGTCTCTAAAAGGGCAAACACAACTGTTTCCAAGACAACAAAGCAACATCCAGCTCTGGAGATGTCGGAGCCAGTTTGCAGACTAACAGGCATGGGGGTAATGAGACTTACTCTGAGCTGATTAGGTCCAAATGCTGATTCACTGCAGGCAGCTTTGAGAATCTGAAGAACAGAGATAGAGGATGGGGCCAAATCCCATGATGCTCTGCCCCTACCCTACTGGAAACATCTTTGAAAAGAACAGTAGCAGCGTAGAAAGTGAGCACCATACCATTCCTTTATTTTTTTCCTCCCATTTACCATACTCTTGATGCTGTCATACTATCAACTGACAACTGCTGCCGTAACTTCACCAACTGGAAGGATAACCTCTCCTTTCTGATGGAACCAGTGTAAGATCAACAAGTGTGCTTTCTATAGCACCCAGGAAGTGGTAACCCCTTCTACTGTGGTTCCTTGTCTAATATTTCCCAGCCTCTGCTCTTAAGTTACTCTCTACTTACATAGACTATTTTACTGTTCTTCGGACTAGCAATATTTTGAAGTTCTTTTCCCCCATTTAAATTCACAATAATGAGTACGATAGTACTTCTGACAGTGTGTTCATGGTAGTATATCTTCCTCCCAACCAATTCCCACATGGACATCAGCTCAATGGCCTCTATTTCATTCCACAGTCTACTTTGTGACAGTGTCAGGACCACACGTAAATCATGCAGTCCCACAAGACTGGCATTGCTCACTGCAGATGCTTATCTCAGTCTCTGGCTGCTCCAATGCCTCTGATCAGTTAGCTATAAATTTAGGGACCCCCACAGCCCACTCTTTGGGCTCAATAAAATTGCCAAGGCAGCTCAAATAGCCCAGGAAAATGCTTTATATATGTTTGCTGATTTATTGTAAGGCATTTTATAAATGATGGTGATGAAAATACAGATGCAAAAGATATACAGTGCAAGGTACATGGCAAAAAAGAGACTCCCATCCTGCAGGGAACACCCTGTGTCCAACCAGCAGGCAACTCTCAGAACCCAGTCAGTTTATTATATAGGCAATGATCAATTACATCATTGTTTCTCTGAGTTCAGATTTACCTTCAGACCCCCAGAGGTAGGGATGAGTCTAAGATTCTAATCTTACCTTGACATTTCTGGTAGCCAGCTCTGTCCTGAATCTACCTCTGGACTTTTCACCTTAGTCATCTCATTAACATAAAAAAACCACAGCCTCACTACAGAGAACACAGTAAGTACCTTTAGGAACTGTAAGCCAGGAAAGAGATGCAGAGCAAATGCACTTATTCCATATTCTTGCTCTGTCAGCCTGTCTAAATCATTGGAGGTCACAGGACCTACTAGACCTGAGTACCAACTGAACACATTTCAGAAGATCTACATTTTAAACTAAGAGGAAGACACTTCTAGAGAAGGACAACTTAAGAGAATCGTTTGGGAACAAAGGACTTTTCCTGGTGGTATTGCATTTACAAATATAGGAGGCCAGGAAGGACTCCCAGTTCTTTCACAGCCAAGGTTCTGAGTATACAGATTCATATTCACAGGGCCATGTGTTCATGATGACACAAACAGCCTGAGTTCACACTCAGAAGAAAGAGGTGCATAAATGCTTATGTGGGAAGGGGCTGTGTGTTCTCATTAACTCTGTCCCTTTCGGTCAAGTTTGTCTCTGGCTAGAAATTGTGCACTTCCCAACATCCTCTCTGAGGTGCAGCTACATTAAACAAATTTCACAGAAGAACAGAGTTCCCACAGATGAAAAGCAGTTGGCATTTGTGTTTCAGACCGTCTTCAGCTCTGACAGTAATCAACTAAACCATGGCTAATCGTTAGGCAGGCTCCACCCAGCACAGCCAGCTAAATCCTCAGGTGATTTTCTTCTCTGTCATCACCGCTGACTCAGAGACAGGTACAATTTTACCTCAATATGGGTTTTCCAAAGATAAGGCACAGCAACACAACATGGCTATGCAGTTTAACTCTTGTAATTACAAGTCTCCCACGAGAGCACTATGTTAGGTATAAAGTATACTTCACAACAAAGCTTTAGTTGTAAGGATATATATGCCTTTGCAGGGAGTGCCTATCCAAGCATCTTAAAAGCATGCCAACAGGCACCAGTGTATCCATGAAAACAGACCTCTATGGTTTGGGATGGTGCAGTGAGCTAGTCTTCCTAAGTTCAGCCCCATGCTACGGAAGCTCAGGATGGACTAACACCATTGCATGATGGCTGTTGTAAGCTGGTGAATGGAAGGCCTGGTAAGCATTGGGGCTGCACTTAGAAGACAGTATCTGTGTGCACGTGCAAATGTAGAAAGTCAAATACATTCCCACACTTTATAAAACATATTGGTAGTTTAATGACAAAGCTTGCATGTTTGAAAAAAAAGAGAGAGCAGAGATAGAAACATGTTCTCTCTTAAATCAGTCAGAAGCCAACTTCCCATGGTTTTGGGTTGAAGGAGTTCTACTGAATGAACCAGAGCTCACAGTGAGTGTGCTCAGAGTTTACAGTGAGCATGCTCAGTTCACTGCCAGCTTTCACAGAGCCTGATCCAAACTGCCTGCATTATTGCACAGATTGTAAGATGTCAGCTGCTGTGACACGGTGCAGCTTTCTCCCAGCCAAGAAGAGAAGCATTCACCAAATGAGGGCCGAGGGATGGTGGCTAGGATATTCTTTTCCACGCGTGTGATATAGACAAGTTGGGATATATAGTCACATTCTGGACACTTAGAATAAATAAAACTACAAAGTAGAAAATAGAAACTTGTACTATTTTATGAAACCTGTAAATTTTACCTTTAATATGCTCACTTATGTGCCTATTCATAAACAAAGCTATATCTTTTAGATGCATACTCAAATATTAATATAACATTGATAATACAAAGCATATATGTAAATAATCCACATATGGTATTTATGTGTGTGTATATATATGTATATATGTATATGTGTGTATATATATATACATATATATATATATGAATGTATGTGTTTGTACTTCCAATAGGCCTGTTTTAATGTGTAATGCTGAAGCCAAAATAAAAAAAAAAATCTATCTAATACTGAGAGAAATCATACCTTCATGTGACCATTCTAGTAGTATAAGAAAGACAAAAGCTACAGAGGGTTCAGATACAATACTTTGTATGTCACTTACACAGAAGCATTGATCAGAGACAAAAGAGAAGCACATCCTGGAGACATGTGTGGGGGGCAAAATGTACTAAAAATAACTGCCTGACACAGATGTCAGTGAGTCATTGACTCCTGAAGCACACACACACTATTGGAACACCATCAGCTGACAGAACAAGCCAGCACCAGTCTGTGAAGCCTGTACAACAATGAGCTTTCCCAGATCACAAAACAGAGGAGAGAAAAATCACTAGCCCCGAGTCATCAAAAGGAAGGGCGGCAAGGCTTCCCTGTGCAAAGGCACACAGAGCCAACAGATGCCTGCTCACTTTTGTAGTCCAGCCAAATGTCTCCAACTTCCCAAATATATCGCTCCATAACAGCTCCTGGAGGTAGTTTCCATGAGGAAAAAGTGAGAGCTGAGAGTATGCTTTAAAACCTCTGCAACCAATTCAATCTTGGTAGAAGAAATGTCATGTGGAGAAATACAGGTCATACTGAGGTATTTCCTGAGAATGTATCTGCCTGGTAAGCAGAGTCAATAGAGTTTGGGAACAGACTTCTAGGCCTTAAGTGTTCTTTCTTTACCACCACCACCATCACCACCATCACCACCACCACCACCTCCACCACCAATAACAACATAACCAGCAGACTCACCACTGATATTTACCCAAACACCTAAATGTGCCAGCAGCGTTCTGACCATTTTCTCTTCCCAACAATCCTCAGAAAAAAAGTTCTAGTACTTGGTTAATCCACTTGTACTGTATTAGTCAGAGTCCTCTAGAGTAAAGGAATTTATAGAGTGAATCTCTGTCTCTATATAGAGAAAGGAGATTTATTACAAAGCCTTACAGGCTGTGGGCTCCGTAGAAATTAAAATTAAGTTAAATACTTTCTTCAAGAGGGAAGAATCAGGGCACAGTCACAATCTGAACAAAGCAAAACCAAATGCCAACAATGTAAATAACTCAGTGCCCAATTGTCTACGATTCACTCATAGTCTTCTGGGCTCCTCCAGGGGGCTTGGGTCTCTTCTCCAGCTCAGCACACACAGCTTGTCTTCTAGGCTGGCTCCATGCGACTGCTGCTTCTGTCCTTGGTGGTCATCCCATGGTACTGGCAGCTCCAAACTTGCTGGGGACTTCTGCTGCACTGGGGCTGCACTTTGACCAATAGTCTCTCCTGGGCTCTCCTCAGAGACTCCACCCTGCCTATACTGCCACAGTCAGCCACTCACCATGATCCCTTTATACCTTCGAAACCAGTACTACCTGGGTAAATTTTGCACCATCAAGTTCAGCTTCCATGCCTTGGCACACAGTTTCTCTGTGCTGATTCCCAGGAAACACTTTTCAGAAGATTTGACCTCAATAATGCTGGTCTCTTCTTAATCACCACTAATTTCTCAGCTCCAGCTGACCAGCATCAATTATCTCAGCAAAGCAAAAGTTTCACTTCAGTGGTCTGATCTTGTCAATCACAGCTAATTCTTCAGCCCCAGCTAACCAAAACTACAAAATCTTTACATAAAAGGAAGAGTCTTTGCTCTTCCTGAAACTTCCCTAGCCAGGCCTCCATCATCTGGCCTGCTCTCAAAATTCTTATTTTTCAAGCTCCTACAGAGCATCTCACTGAGTTCTCAACCCTCGTGGATTTTCTAGCCCATAGTTCCAATGTCTTTCCACAATCCTTCCCAAAATAACACATGGTCAGGTCTTTCACAGCAATATCCAACTATCTTATTATCAACTTGTATCAGTTGATGTTATTATTGCTATGACAAAACACCATTACCGAAAGTAATTTGGGGAAGAAAAGGTTTATTTCACCCACAGTTCCATGTAACAGTTCATCGTCAAAGGAAGTGAGTAAGGGTAGGAACTCATGCAGGGCAGGAACCTGGAGCCCGGAGCTGGTGTAGAGGCCATCGATGGGTGCTGATCACCGGCTTGCTCCTGGTGGCATGCTCAGCCTGCTTTCTTATCGAACCCAGGAGCACCATCCCAGGGACCGTACTACCCATAAATGGACCTGCCTCTCCCCGTCAACCACTAATTTAAAAAATGCCTTATAAAAGGATCTTATAGAAACATTTTCTCAGTTGATGTTCCCTCTGCTCTGATGATTGTAGCTTGTATTAAGTTGACATGAAACTAGGAAGTACAACAGGTTACATTGTTAGTTAAGTGAAGGATTGAGAAGTAGACCTAACTTTGCCATTTTCTTGAGAGAGATTTAGCTCAAGAGATTATCTGCACTGCCTTCTGTAGTCTGCCCATTTACAAAGCCGTGGATAGAGATGCCAACACCAACCAGAGAGGAATTTGTGGAGCAAAATCTCAAATTCTCTCTATATAAAAGTGTGTGTGTGTGTGTGTGTGTGTGTGTGTGTGTGTGTGTGTTTTATTGTTTTATATTACATACAGGTTATATAATTTTATATTAAAATGTATATATAATTTATGTTACATATGCAATTTATATATGTATATAATTTTTATATGTGCATAGCTATCACTGGCAGTTCAGTAATTAAGTTGACTTCCTTGTGGATAGATGTAGATAGATGGGGGTATTATACATTTAAGACTGCAGCATAGACACTCTGTATTTCCAACCTCATATCGAACTATTCTTATGTTCAGAGCCACACTTGAAAATGAGGAAATAATTGTTATATTGACACTGTTGGTTTTATTTTTTGTAACAGGTTCTAGCTCAGGCTGATCTGAAACTTGCCATATAGTCTAGGCTAGCCTAAAGCTTGTGACAGTTCTGCCTTTTCCTGAATGCTAGGATTACTGGCTTACACAGACAGCATACCCAACCTGGAATAGTTATTTTAGTTCCTACCCAAATGAGGAAAATAAGACACACTGGGACTATTCCATTTGCCAAACCATAACGGTACCTCATGGGCCTAAGGCAACAATCTCAGCTAGGATTTCTAACTATGCTGCATCTCAAGTTTGTTCCTGATCATAGGAAAATTGCTTGAATTATCTGCCATGCTGATCATACACATCATTCATCTCTAAGCTGGTCCCTGTTGGCATCTGTTCTTTCTTTCCTGATTATTTGTTAGTATGTTCACAATTGTCTGCATGTCCTGTCCTTGTGTCCAGTCCATGTGTCACATTTACCTTTCTGACAATTTGGTTCAACATAACAATCCCTATTTCATACATTTCCCTGTAAATTCTGTACGTAATATTTTTCTTTATCACTGACCAAATCTCCACTGTGTATATGTACATTTTCCAAGTCATCTTCAGTTGATGTGTATCTAGGCTGGATCCATGTTTTGACTACTGACAATGGTATATTCGTAAAGCATGATTGTGTAGGTATCTCTGTGACACATTGGCTTAGAGTCCTTCAGATACATATCCAGAATTGGAATGACTAGGTCCTATGGTAGTTACATATTTAGTTTTCTTGGACCCTCCAAGCTTATATGCATAGAAGCTGGTCTATTTTACTGATAAGCTGTGGAGTATCCTTTCCAGCATGTTTTATCTTAGGAACTCCTGTCCTGCCACCTGGTTTAGAAACCCAGTACTCTGCCCCATCAAGCTTTAGAGTCCGAGAGTCCTGTCTCGTTACCATTCAAAGGGACTTCGTGCCAACACACAGGATAGTACCTATCTCTCAAAAATCACCTATTAAAGGTTATGAAATGAATAAATCACTATAATCCAATGTAGATTGCAACACATGCCTTCTATAATAGAAAATGATAATTTTCGCTCTCATTTCCTCTGGGAATGAATGAACATCAATTTATGTAGAACTTGAACATTGCAGTATACTAGCAGTTTCCCAACCCACCTATGTTAATCAGTATTATGATTCTGTATGCTCCTCCCACTCACAATGTTCACGAAATGCTAATGTTCACAGAAGTTATATTCCAGTCACAGGACAAAGCATTGCTAATAACCCTATTTATACATTGCCAGTAAACAAAGTAATGAAAATAAGCAAAGAAGTGCTTTAAGCACTCACGGACTTAAAGGTAAAAGAGGAACACTTCAGAATTACATGGCACATGCGTGGGTAAGGCATATAATAGTGATGGTGTTCTTTGAGCAGTGCGTCCCAGCATGGAAGGGGAAGGCTCCACAAAGCCTTCACTGAGTCAAGCCATGTTTAGGGTAGATTCTTCTGTCTCACCGCTCTGCCCTGCCCATCACTCACCAAGACAAAGGGGCCTTTCTCCACAATGTCTTTCTGGACCCTCCATCCTTCCTTTACTCCCGACTGCCATCTCCATTTACACACGTGAGCTCCTAAGAGAACATCTGGGACTGTAATCAGCTGGTGCAGATCCCTGAAGATTGATGTTAATTCACAAGAATAGTGGTTGGGTTCTTGTTTAACCAAGAGAGTCTTGGCAGTCATTGGGCCCCAGTTTTCCCCATTTGCTGTATTAAATGAAATAAATACGAGAGTGCTTTGTAAAAGAATGAAGCACTACTCAGCCCCCTGGGCCCCTGCTCAGCATGGGAGCCCTTCCACCCCATGTGCCCCTCTCTTCAGTCTGACAGTACTAGCCAGTCCCTTGTGCTTTGTAATCAGTCCACTTCTCTTCCTGGGGTGCCTTGAAAGTTTAAAGTGTGTGCCCTTCAAGAATGCCCTTCCTAGATAAAGAACATGCCTCCCAGTTCTTAACTTGCTGCTGATCTAATCCTATTATTGATAAACATGACTTTATTTTCTGAATATTTTTTTTTGCTGCTGCTGCTGCTGCATAATATACAGTTATGCCTTCGCTGAGAAATTACAACTTGTAAGTGGTTAGGAAATATTTCTCACAATAGTTAGAATTGTTTGCTCTTTGCACAGTCCTTTTCAGGTAGAGGTATCGCTCAAGACTAAAACTTCTAAGACATAAAATGATAAGAAAATGGGAGAAATTCACTTTTTTCAAGAGACACAAAAAAATTTGTGATTTTTGTTTGGTGGGTTAGTTGGTTGGATTTGTTGTTGTTGTTGTTGCTGCTGCTGCTGTTTTGCTTTGGTTTTGGTTTTAATGCAGTTTCTGAGCTGGCTGGGAACTAGCATATAAAGGGTTAAGCTAGATTTCACTAGCAACTGCAGCTGTTTGTGGAGGAGTTCAAGGACATTATAAGATTAGCAGAGGAGGTCTTTGAAGTCTATACTGGTCTGGAAATTCCCCAGTCCCCCTCCTTTGCTTCTTTAGCACCCACTCCTTACTTTCCAGAATTAAAGATACAGTTGCAGAATTAGGTAGCCAGACGATGAGGCTTGGGCACTTTTGAATCATATATGACCAGAGGTTCTTACTGAGCACGCTGTGTTCCACCTCAAAGGCCATGCTCTCTATGCCATGAGCCTTAAAGATCCCATGTGTCCCGGTGGCCAACATCCAAAAGCAAATTGGAGGCAGACAGAGAGCCACTGGCTAGCTTGGGTCTACAGTTGTCGCACTGGGCATCGGTTATTAAAGCAAGTTATCTTTTCTCATGTCTAGTTTGTAAGGCAGCTAGATGAATGTTGACCAAGCTGCTGTCTGTGCATAGAAGTACCTTTGAGAGGTTTCTGGTCCAACAGCAATTAAGCTTGGTTTAAATTAGATCATTGTTTAGGGGCATAATCCATGATAACTTAAACATAAAGGAAGGAAAGAGCCAAATACTCACTTATGGAATTAGTGGTGCCCCGAACTTCAGAACATTGACAGACACATTTTCTGTGCATACTTATTATCCCAATTCTCCTTAGTTAGGAAAGGGCGTGATAAAAATACCTCTGTCTTCTTAGCAGATAAACATGCCGGCACACCTGGCAAGGTATAATTGAGGAGGATCAGTTTACAAGGAAAATGCCTGAAAATGAGAAATTTTTCTTAAGTCAAGACAGAATCCCTCTTTACATAGAAAAACTTCAAATGGAACTGTAACCTGAAGCTATTCTCATGCAAGCACGCTTTATGGGTGGCAGAATCTGTACATTAAAAGAAACTTGACTCCACGGGACATAATAGAGGCTCTTCAAATACTTGATGGAAATTAAAAAGAAAAAAGAAAAAGGAAAGAAAAGAAACAAGAAAATTGACTAATGCTGCTCATTCCCTAGTACCCATACCTCCTTCCCAAACCTCGAGAACAGGCCAATTCTTTCATAGGGAAGCCTGTAGAGAACAAAGCCTATGCCACTGGTGTTTCATTTGTTGAAGGTTTCTTTGACTGGCGTCTCCCTACACACAATATAATGGATCTCCAGGAGCCAGTTAGGGACTTAACACCTTTGAAAGCTTTGCCTACACACTTAACTAACAGCAATTTTTATTATCTTTGTGATTCAGTGAGGCTCTTTTAGAGCAATTCTTTAGTACAAATTGTTAATATTTTTATGCCTATGTATGCAGCAATACTGTGTACTTCCTGTCTTCTACTCCTCTCCTATGATACATAGAAAGCATGCTTATCACATCCACAATCATTAGAGGATTAACCAAGGGTAAGGGCCCTTGCCATGCAATGTCTCCTAAATATGTCCAGCACCAATTTAATGAGATGTTTCTTCCATGCCCTATCCTGGGCTTTGGCAATTCATTCAAGAGCAAAATAGAAGCTGCAACCTAACAGCAAACTTCCTGATCCTCTGGCACATACTGTCTTTCCATGTCCTCTTCCACAGTGATCAGCAAGCCCTAGGTGCTGGAGTTGTTGTATAGCTGTAGTCATTGGGCCAGGGCTACACAAGTCTGCACTCTGATTGGTTGTGGTTTTCTATAATGGTCTCAAATGGTTGCAAAGATAAGGAGGAGGACTATACCTATCTGTGGGTGTGAACACATGTGTATACATGCATATATACATACACAA
Source organism: Apodemus agrarius (assembly GCA_964023405.1). Classification (NCBI taxonomy): domain Eukaryota; kingdom Metazoa; phylum Chordata; class Mammalia; order Rodentia; family Muridae; genus Apodemus; species Apodemus agrarius. The sequence goes on along the minus strand of OZ030008.1, from coordinate 56,195,583 downwards.
ATATTCATATAACAGTCATTAATGAAAAATTGGCTATGAATTTTAGAGCAAGGAGGGTGTTGTGGAAACATTTAGAGGGAAGGAAGGGAAGGGGAAAATAATATGATAATTATCTCAAGAATTAAAATAAATAATTTTTTAATAAAGGCAAAATAGAAGCCACCTTTGCCCTTGGGGATTTAGGGTAATATGGACTCTCACCTAGCATTTTGATATGACTACAAGTCTTCAAGTATCTATAGGTTTATGGTGAAGGAAGGCAGAGAACATAGTGATGAGTTTCCATCCCAAAATTCAAGGTTTTTTTTTCCTATTTCAGCTTAATTACAGAGCTAGATAATGACATGACTCACCAACCAGTTTTGCACATGCATAATCATCTTTATCATGCTGAGGAAACCATAGTTTTCATGATTTCTTCAGATAAGATTATTAGTAGTAATGGCTTCTCAACATGCAGCTCAATGGATTTGAACCTTGCTGCACAGTCAAATAACCTGGGCCTGGATAAAGACTGTGACAGAAGCCTTGACCTTGACCACAGAGTTTCTGATTTGTTAGCCAAAATGAGAGTCTGGGTGTTCTATCTTCTATTGTAACTGGCCAGGTTATCCTGATGTGAAAGGCAGAGTAAAGAATTCCTACCTCTTTGCATTTCCATTATTCCTTTTGAACAGAGACTCATGAACCTGAGAGAAAGTAAAATGTGAATGCATGTTGTTGCCATAAATACTTAACAAACATCTTGAATAAGACTGAAAAAAGTCCGAGAAAATTGATTTCACTGATCAATATTCTGTTTTAACGTCAGCATGCCTGTCTTTTAAATATTGCATTTATATTCAGCTCCTTTAAGAAGACAACTTATATGTTCATTATTAATATTTGGGACACTTACGGGAAGGGCATAAGTTAAACTCAAACTGCAAATTATTCATGTATTCTTGAAGCTCACATTTAAAGCTCTATTATGCCATAGCTTTTCCTGTGCAACATGGGATGTGAAATTGAAAATTCAAATCAGCAGATCCTCATTATTCACACACGTTAATTGTGAATTTACTCACCTGGCAGAATTTGTGACATCAAAGTCAATACTGCTGACACTCAAGCAGTCATTTGTAAATATGTAGAATGATAGAGCATTGGAATCGTCTTGTGCTATCATTACAAGCAAACCAATGTTCTCCCCTCGTATGGTGAACATTAGGGTTCAGGAATAGTTTCGCAAACCACACAAACTCCGATCTCAGTCAGATAGGGATAGTTTATTGAGCATATGCCCCAGGATTGGTGGACAAGAGCCATAGTCCAGATTCCAGAATTGAACCTGAATTAAGATCCTACAGAGTTTTTAAGCCCCCAAATCCATAAACAAGTGTACCAAGTTATTTCACCAATCAAGATTTAGGGATGGGGATTTCCTTGAGAACTTGTCTTTGTTGTACATTTATCCTACTTCCATTGGTTGGGGTACTCAACTGTGGCAGGGGACTTGCCTTGTCTAATATTCATGTCCTGACTTGTGCACCAGGATGTGCACCAAGATGGGACTTATTCATGTCTTAACTTGCCAACCAGGATATCAGTTACCAATGTAACATGTCTTTCTGCTAAGTAGGATGTCAGTTTTCAGGAAGGCTTTAGGAACTTAAACTTTACTCAACCACTACTCAAAATAGGAGTCTTCTTCCAAGTTGTTTCTCATATTAGTGCTCTTATATTGGGGTTCATCCTGTGGGCAACTAATACCATAAAAACTGATGCATAGGTTCAGGAAGTACTGTTGGGTGGTTGGTTCAAGTCCAAGCTTATTGTGGATAACTATAGAAGCAGTTATACTGACTTGTATCATGATTGGTTTCCAAGATCACAGAATATGTAATCAATCTTGGCATTAGAAAGTTTTCTAGTAATTGCAAAAACATATGAGAAAATTTCCTTATAATGGCAGGCTATCCAGGTAACAGTTACCTAGGCCTTAACATTCCATCTAGGCCTTAATATTTTACCTAGTTCCTAACAGTGAACACACCATTTATTGGTAGTTTTAGTGTTCTGAATTGCTCAATACATATGATATATCTTGGAAAAATGCATAATTAGATAAGCTTCGTTCATTCAGGGAGAACTCACTGTGTTATTCCCTGCAATGTTAACGAATTGAAAATATATATTAAATAAGATACATTTAAAGACAAACATATACACAAATCAAAATTAAGTGTTGATTTGTTGACCAAAATGTGGCCAGTGGCTCACAAGAACCTAGCCTTGTGTTTCCCCTACAAGCAATAGTTCAATATTTTCTGGCTCCATTTTTGTGATGGTTTTATAAAAATAAAAACTACCAAAAATAGTGGGAGTCAGCTACATAGAGTAACTTACTTGTCTGGCCCATAATTTTTACTAATAGATACTTTCCTTGAGTATCATTAGGATTTGTGTCTTAGTCAATGTTCTATTGCTATGAAGAGATGTTATGACCAAGGCAACATTTATTAAAGAAAGCATTTATATATTGCATGTTATATCTAATATAGTATATTAGATATAATATATTATATATATTGCATATTGTGTAATATATCATATATCACATATAAAATAAAGCATGGGGGCTTGCTTACAGTTTCAGAAGGATAGCCCATTATCATGGAGGGGGGCATAGCAACATACACAGTCCTGGAGCAGTAGATAAGAGTTTTATTCTGATCCACAAGCAGAGAGAGAGAGAGAGACAGACAGAGACAGAGACAGAGACAGAGACAGAGACAGAGGCAGACAGAGAGAGACAGAGACAGAGACACAGAGAGAATGAGAGAGACTGGTCCTACCTTTGACTTTTTAAATTCCACTCCCAGTGACACATAACAAAGCCACATCAACTCTAACAAGTCCAAGAAGGTCACACTGCATAATCTTTCCAAGAAGTTCACTGACTGCAGACTAAGCATCCATACACATAAACCATGGGGACCATTCTCACTTAAAACACCACATATTGTTTTGGAAATAAGCTCAGACACCAGTGAAAACCTCAATTCTATTTGTTTTGAAGCCTTCACTCTTCTATTATTCCTTGATTGAATCTCTTCTTTTCGGGACTAAGCCTTCCAGAATGACCAGGTTTCCATAATGCCTGCAAACTTCTATATAACATTAAAATAGCTGGTACCTCTTCAGAAGTAAAGAGACAGCTGACCACCAAAGATCATGCTGTTGCTGATTGTTGCCTGTGACACCCCAGAATGTAATAGGTTGCTGTTTTAGTTACTTTCCTGTCACTGTGATAAAACGCCATGGCCAATGTAACTTCTAGAAAAAGTTAAGTTTATAGTTCCAGAGGAGTTACTGTGTCCATCATGACAGAAAAGAACAGTAGGAGGTAGCAGCCATAACTGCCAAACAGGCAGCCAGGAACTCACATGCTTTACCACAAGCTAAAGCAGAAAGGGCAAATTGGACTCTCAAAAGCCCACCTCCAGGGACATACTTCTTCCAACCAGGCTGTCCCATCTAACTGCTCTCTAAACAGCTCTACCAATAGGGAGCTAAGGGTTCCAATACCTGAACCTATGGGGACCATTTCTCATTCAAACCACCACAGTTGCCATGTTCAAATGGCAGTACTATTCTAACTATGCTCCTGTGCACGGTTAGATACATGACACCTCTGCCATGGATCAATGCAGGGGGAAGTCAGGATTTCATTTGCCTTCCCGTCATAAAAGGCCAAAAGTGGAATTGCAAGTGATGCTAACGTTCTGAGAGAAAAATGAGCACAGGCAGACAGCAGTATCGAGCCGACCGAGAAGCTAATTTTTAAGCCCTAATATGAAGATTTTAAAAGCGGAGCTGTTAAATCTCTCTCTGTTCTAAGTGCCTTGGTAATTAGGATTTCTGTAGAAAGAAGCAATAAGATCCCCCACGTGTCTGTAATTGTATGTACTTTAGCAGACTTTTATGATTTTCTTAAATTCATTCCCATCCTTTCTTATTTTTTGCAAGGGTGTTAAATATTATTAGTGTTTTCATGAACACAGTTCCTCCCACTTTAATTTTGAACTAGGGATTACAATTATATGAGCAAGTTAATTTCTGCATCTCCTGATATTTCCTACTGTGTTCATCTGGAATCTAACTTAAAGAGAACACATGCAAAGCCCCAGTGACTAGTCTGTTCCTTTTCAACATTTATGCCTTTGATTGACCCCAGTTAACTTAACTTAGTGTATTGGTTAGTACTTCTGTTGCTGTGATGAAACACTATGACCAAAAACAACTTGAGGAGGTAAGGGTTTATTTGACTTGTACTTCCATATCACAGTCTGGGAAAAGCCAGGGCAAGATTCAAACAGGCCAGGAACCTGGAGGTAGGAGCTAATGCAAAGGCCATGGAGGCTGGGTCACTTTGTAATAACTCACAAAGTAATAGGGACACCACCAGCTACAGTGGTGATCTGGGAATAGCCAGATCACCAGTCTAGTGGGTGCATTTTCTCAATTGAAATTCCCTCTTCCCAAATGACTCTGGTTTGTGTCGAATTGATACAAAACTAGCAAGAACACTCAGACTAAATTTTTCATAGAAAATATATAGTGGAAAAGGGCTTCATCTTTTCATTATAATTTTAATGCAGCTTCTGTAACCATATTGTAAGAATGACATTGGTAGCCGAATTTGGAAACTTCCATGATTTAAATAGAGTGCTACTCTTTGCCTAATATGTTAAACGCTTTTGAAAAATCAAAGATGTTAAATGTCACTCATATTTTAATCACCTCATCATCTATATTCATCATCTGCCATGAATTCTAAGTATGAGTAATAAATATATTAAGGTAAACTTGCTTTTCTCAGATAGAACATGGGAATCTGCATGGTTATAACACACAAACATTTTTTTTTATTCTTAGACGCAGTAAATTTTTATGATAAATAACATTTTAGCAAGGAAGAAAAAACTTTCTACAAAATATGTGTACATAAATTATAAGTTGTTTTCAACCTTCAAAATATAAAATAAAAATGTACATAGCTTAGAAACAGAGAAGTAAAATTAAAGACTCTAGAACTTAAGATTCAAGCCTTTATGTTGAATCATAGCAATGGTCTTCATGGGTGAATCTGAACAAGGCCATTTTGCCCAGCTACATGTCAGATTTCAAGAACTGTCTCCTACCCCCAGCACACACATCTGAAGGTATGCTCTAGCCTTTTCCAGCATCTGTCATGATGTCTCCTACCATAGTTTATAGCATTGAGTAGATTCCGTCTATGAAACAGCAACTTGTGTATAAAGTTCATATTTAGCAAGCTTTGTTTAAGAAGGAAAACATCCAATATCTCTAGATGCAAAGCACACAAAGGTTTAAAAAATACAGTGGAAGAACAGACACCTTTTTAAATATCAGAGCGCACAGATAAGATTAGTAGTAGTAGTAGTAGTAGTAGTAGTAGTAGTAGTAGTAGCAGCAGCAGCAATAGTGGTAGTAGGTTTTTTTGTGTGTGTTTTTATGTGTGTGTGCTACATGATATGTGAATACACATGCCACAGCATGCATGTGGAGGATTGGGAGGAAACTCTGTGGAGTAGCTTCTCCCCTTCTGTCTTCTCAGAGCTTCCAGGAAACAAACTCTGGTTCAAGGCTTGTACAAAAACCCACCTTTACCCACAATACCAGACCACGGGTCCCAGTCTACACAATTTTTAAAAAGAAACTCTAAGCCATTGTCAAAGGACTTTATAAGTAGTTATTGTTATCATAGATTGGTTATGACCCATCCCACAACAACATTTTGTAAAATTGGGAGTATGTGTTTGTGGGAAGTAAACAGCTATGTTCATGTGGACATTAAGGGCAGCTTTCAGGTCTTGGTTTGTTTCTTCCACTTTGTCTTTGAGACAAGGTCTCCTCTCTCCCTTTCTCTCCACCTACCCCTTGTGTGCATGCGTGTGCGTGCGTGTGCGTGTGTGTGTGTGTGTGTGTGTGTGTGTGTACATTAATGTGGGTTCTGCGGATCAAATTTAGGTTATTAGGATTGCCTAGGAAATGCTTTTACCTGCTGAACCATCTCCTCACCCCCTCCCTGGAAGTTTTTACTTTCATTTTACAATTTTATCATTTTGCCATTAAAATACTAATAGAATATCTTAATTTAGAGAAAAACAGTCTAATGGTGCATTGGAAAGATAAAAACAAAGGAACAGTAAGAAAGGTCTGAAAAATAGTAATATCCAACTCAATCAACATAAAAATGTATTTCAACATAAAATAGATTTTATTAGCATATTTTATACAAATGAATTACTTAAATATGATAAAGAATCTTAAAGAGCCAAATCTATTTACAAAAGTTGTACCTGAAAGTCTTATGCTAAAAATCAATGAAGAAATAGTAATTACTAAATTAAGTTGTGCCAGGAAATAGGCCAGTCACATACAAAATATTAAAATTATGTGTGTTAAAGATAGATCTAGTAATCAAACAGTGAAAAACCTTAAAAGTTTGAGAAGAATACATACAACCAAAGTATTTGTGGTGTTGGTTATATTTTTGTTGTTTCCAAATGGGACAGATGAGATCTTACAAGAAAAACTACTGAGTTTTGAGAATGGTTACCAGTACGGCAAGTTTCCGTGTTTCCTGAGCCGTGGAGAAGTTAGTTGCTATGCGTGTCCTATTTCAAGCTGCACTTGTACTGGTCAATTATTCTCAGCACTTGGACCACTTAAGTGTGTGTATTAGCTGCCTCCCACTGAAAAAGAAGCTTCTCTGACCAAAGAAGAAGGCAGCATTCCTCTAGAGGAATAAAACATACACATTTAGAAGGCAGTTTTACAGGCACATTTAGTGGAACAACAGTAGTATCTTCCACACTAGGGCTGACGCCTTCCCCAGCCATAGGCTTTTGACCCAGATTATAATACCAGGCATGAATTTTCTCCCATGGATAAGGACTTAATCCAATCAGAAAGCGGCTGGTTAGCCACATAACATCGATGCTACTCTTGCACCAATGTTAAGCCTTGCTTGACATGACAGTGGTGTGGCATGCAGGGTCCACAGGTGTGAGACTGCTTATGAGTTTCTCTTGCAGCAGCCTGCACTGTAAAGGCCAGCCAATAAGAAGGAAGCTTCCAGTTCAGGTCCAGCTTATCTTGTATCTGTCTAACAACCAAAGCATGTGGCATCTTCAACAACAGTGTCTTAACATTTAGTCTTCATGGACAACCAAAAAAATCAACTTTTTTTTTATCTTAAAGGATGAGGACAGGGATTCAATGCGTTTGAACATGTATGTTTACAAAGACAAAGGAAAAACTTTAAAACTTAAAAGGAGGGCATAGTTGCTAGGTAGCTAATTAAAAATATTCGCCAGGGCTGGAGAGATGGCTCAGTGGTTAAGAGCACTGACTGCCCTTCCAGAGGTCCTGAGTTCAATTCCCGGCAACTACATGGTGGCTCACCTGTCATGGGGTCTGATACCCTCTTCTGGTGTGTCTGTATAAAATAAATAAATCTTTAAAAAAAAAAAAGAAAAAATAAATAAAAATATTCGCCATAGGTAAAAGGATTCTAAGTGAATTTAGTCTATAATAGAGAGATAATGCCACAACCGCTATATCATATGCTATCAAATAAAAGCCTGATACCAAGAATGGGTTACACAGTTTTGAGTTGTTGGCCAATGGGACCCCATCAAGCTTCCTAACATTCCAGGCTATTGCCAGTGCTGTTGGTTACTCTCCACAGCTTGACAGTGAAATTCCATGTACTTACACCATAGACTATGGAAAAATCTAGCACTCAACTGGCAGCTTCATCCTTAGTAGCTAGAAAATTCTAAATACAGTAACAGAGGAGAAAATTCCTTAGTCTCACCCTAATAGGATCCTTGTGAGGACAATGGCAACCTGCCTGAAAAGGTGTATGCACACTAGAGCAACAGAGACATGACTATGGGAGGAGTAGCTTACTACCTCTGATTGGCTTTAAGGCCCACTCCTGGAAAGGAAACCCATATCTGAATGTTAATGATCCCAAGAAAACGAGTCTTCGATAAATCACGAGCCCTTCAGAAAAACCTTCTACAATTGTTCTGCTAGATGGACACAGCAATAGAGATGATTCTTGTGCCCATAGACTAAGGAAAGAATGAATGAGGGAGGGAGGGAGGGAGGGGGAGGGGGAGGGAGAGGGAGAGGGAGAGGGAGAGGGAGAGGGAGAGGGAGAGGGAGAGAGAGAGAGAGAGAGAGAGAGAGAGAGAGAGAGAGAGAGAGAGAGAGAAACGCCTACAACTGGTCAACGAGCAGAGAATAAGGTACTTCAGACTGCTCAGCCCTCAATGGGATGTCTATATCACACCTCTGCCCTCAAGACTCATAGATCTGTACAGAAGATGGAATAGAAAGAGTGGAAAGGCCAGAGACTATAGATAAATTCAAAGAAGCAACATTTTCCAGATACAAGAGGACAGTTGTACTTAGGAACTCACAGAGACCATGTGTCTTAGGATCTCTATTACTGTTATAAAAAACACCATAACCAAAGCAACCTAGAGAGGAAAAGATTTATTTGTCCAATATATAACAGTCCATTGAGGGAAGCCAAAACAGGAACTCAAATAGGTCCTGGACCCAGAGGTGGCAAGAGCTGACGCAGAGGCCATGGTGTATTGCTGCTTGCTGGCTTGCTCCTTTTGGCTTGTTTCTTATACAAACCAAGATCACCAGCCCAGGAATGGCACCACCCACAGTGGGTTGGGCTCTCCGCCATCAGTCAGTCACTAAGAAAATGTTCCACAGACTTGCCTGTAGCCTGATCTTAAGGAGGCATTTTCTCAGTTGGGGTTCCCTCCTCTCAGATGACTCTAGCCTGTGTCAAGTTGGCACAAAACTAGCCAGCACACTGTGATAGCATTCATGAGTTGGGCAAAATCTCAACTGAAGAAGGGAAGGTAGGCAGGAAGTCCCACCCTAAGGAAGTTCTACCCTCGGCTAAAGAGTTATCGGTATTTGATTGCTGCTGGGTGAGGGAAAGTCCGCTTTCTCCAATAGACTAACATTGAGTATATCAACCACAAGACAGGCCCCGTGCCAAAAGTAGTCGGCCAACATAAACTGAACTCCATGTTCTTCATGTTGTGCTTGTTATTTTGATAAAGAATCTGGTTTGGGGTAGGTAGTGAGATGAAGAAGGATCTGGAAAGAGTTTGGGGAGAGGGAAAATAAAATCAAAACATATTTACATGAAATTATCAAAGAATAAATAAAAACCTTACTTTTTGAAAAAAGTAAACATTTGGCCCAGATAAGCAGAATTGCTGTCTTCAATTAGCAACTAAGGAAAAAGAAACAGGTTAAATAATGTGCCTGTGGCTATTCTTTAAAAGAATACATTTCTTGGAAAGTTCTAGTACATGCCCGGAAAGAAATCAAAATGCGCATAAACAGAAGAAAGGCCAATAAATAAATTATTGGCATTGAAATAATGTTACATGAAGAAAGAAGCAGAGAAGGTAAGGTTAGGAAAGAGAAGTTTGGGGTTTATCCAAACTCAGGATCTTGGTGGAAGGATCCCCTGCTTCTCTCTAGAAGGACAAATGACAAACTAGAGGCGGCTTCTGTTTGGATGACTTAAGGACGGTCTTCTTTGGTGGGAAGCCTTTTATGATATGTGAAACTTTGCCAGATGAATATTCTTTACCAGTTGGACATTCAATTTACCTAGAAGCTGGGCTTGGCACAGTACACACTGCTTGTTTGTATGCAGAGTCCTAACACCACCCCAAGGATCCTGAAGACCGGGCGTCACTCTATTTCTCTATGGTTCTTTAGACAGTTTCAGAGAACGTATCTCCAATGCAAACCTAGGTCATTTGAAAAGTGAATGCAACTGCTTTCACTTCTTAAGTTAATCTTGGAGTATAAAGAAACTGGCCCCTGCCAAAAACTATCTTAGAATGAATGAGCTGTTCAGGCTTGATCACTCGGGCATGGGGACAGGTCCTTTTCCACCTGATTTTCCTGGGATAAACCAGGGAGAACACAGGTCTCCCTAATAACCTTTAGGTGCAGCTTCCTCCCTCGGACATCCCTCTAAGGACCTGGTAGCCCTCCATCCCTCTCCCTCCGGCAATCCTTAGTACGCAGTTCCTTGGGGAAATGGCTGCATACACAGTGCACAAACAGTGAACTTGCCTTTTTTTTTTTTTTTTTTTTTTTTTTTTTAGCAAATGGCTTCTTCTCATCATTTAAGTTTCTCTCTTTTCTACTTGAACAGAAAGAAATTAAAATTTATTTTGATGAAAATCCTGGTGATGTGATCTGTGCTTAGCAGGCTGAGTTACACTATTTTAGAATCTATTTTGGCATTGACCCTTTGGCACTGCCACGCTAAATCTACAGTCCTGGGGATTTTCTGGGTGAGGAGTGAAGCTATGGAAACTGCATGAAGTGCTGGCTTCACACATTTTCTCCTGAAGGGAGGAACTCTGAAAGAAAAGGCAGTAACAGTGCAAAGCCCATTCCAGGAAGCGGACAGAGGGGCCTTGGCTGTGGGAAAAAGGACACTCGGAAGGTAGCAAGGCATGTGTGTCCTTGGAGAATAATGATCGGTTTGTGTCCCCAGAAGGTGACACTGGAGTCCTTTTGTACAAAGCAAACCCACACTGCCTGCTTACAGAGCCTTTGCTCTACGTGTCAAAGGGACAAGCAGGAGTCACATTATAAGACACATCCCTTAGAACAGCGCCGCACAGGTACTCACACCAACTTTCTCTTACTCTTCTCCCAGTTGGAGAATCAACCTGGGCATCTTACACAGATTATATGTAAGATGAAATTGTTCAGTGGCTTCAGGTATTCCTAAAAGCATCAGTACATTGAAACCCCTTCCAAGCCAATGACTACAAATTTCAGACATGACAGATAGACCCTGGGTGCATATCCAGTGTGCCTCAATAGAAGCAGAAAGAGAGCTGGTGTGATGTACGTTAGAGTGTGTCCGTGTTTGACCTGTGCTTCTGGCATCTTTGAAGAGCAACGGATTACAGTGTTGCCTGGTATATTTAAAAGAGAGAGTGGACACCATCTCCACAGCACTTGGAGCTGTGTCGTGTTGGCATAGACATCCTTAGGAGTTGCCTACTCGCAGAAAAACACCAATGACACATCATTTTTCAAATTTGCTAATTTTTTTAATGCATCACTGAAACCTAAAATTAGCCAGATTTTCATGGAACCGTGTTCCTCTGTTTTATCCCCTAATAGCAGTGGAAGGCCAGGATATTTTGTTTTTAGTTCCCATCCTTTTCGCACCTTTCTTAGAATTTCTCACCTCTTTCTTTATAATGAGTCCCAAATGGTCCAAATACATTGCTACAAGAACCTTCACACTAGACAATTCTCCACAATACATGCATGTACCAGGCTTCTAAAATACCAAACCTATATTTTAGATGATATGAGATAAATTCAGTCTGTATGTTCTGTGTACCAGTACGTACCAAGTTTGAGTAAAGCTCGAAAGCCTCCACAAAGCCCGTTCCATTTCACCCAGACTGGAGCGACAAGCTAAGAAGCAAGGGCCAGCATTAGACTTACAGCTCACAGAACAGACGGGTCCTTTGCAATGAACAAAGTGAGTAACAGGAAATCAAGAATTTGTATTTGGGCATAGTGACTGGTTGAGATGAGACAACCCTGCACTATGTGATGGTCAGCTATAGAATTCAAGTTCATACTGCTACCACATTCCAGAAGACCCCGTGGATCCAAATATTCAATTTATTTTAAAGGAATTTTAGTAACAAAGAAACAAAAAAAAAACCACTATAAGATGTTCGCCAGTGTCTGCTATGGTGTAGGTTCCTAACAAACATCAGCTCCCTTAATTGGGTAAGTAGTAGGAGCCCCTAAAAGTTACACAGAGCCACTTCTCACAAGCGGGGCTCACTGTGCAGGTTAGTCACATTAAGTAATGGACGGAAACTGACTAGAGCAGAGTAAGGGGTTTGAGGCGGTTGACTCCTTCTGGCCAGCAACTCTTCATTCTGCACCAAGTCAGTCACTGGAACCGACTTACTTCATTTCCCGATGCTGACCTCATCTCAGATGGATCTCAGAAGTAACAGATTTAAGATTCTGCTGTGTTTCTTCTCTGTAGTAGCAATATGCTTAGGAGCTTCAATGATATTTATTCACTAACAGACACCAGACCTAATGGTATCCAGAAACAAAACCCTGAAATTTAAGCGCTTGAATCACTAGGACCCAGAGAACAGGGCAGTCTGGAAACAAAATCAATCCAAAGACTTCAACACTTTGTTGAATTCAGTTGAAAAACAACCACAGGAATTGCCAAGACATTATACGGGTCCGGAAGGGAGAAGACAAATTTTGAAAACGCCAATCTTATTCAAAAAAATCAGACACATGGTACAGTCCTTAGCCTGATTTGACCCAGCTCTCTCATTGTGCAATGAAAAGTGGTAGCCCATAGACACCCAGACTATTAACCCCCCACCCCCAAGGCACTATGTGTCTGTTCTCTCTCTCTTGCTGAATTATATTTCTTTATCTTGACGATATTTTCTTATGAATAAAAACTCAGAACTGAGTGTGGGAGCCAATCTGAAGATGAATGACCCTGGATATGTTCAGAGAGTTTCAAAGTTGAATGATTCTTAGCCCTGACATTCTGTCACTGCACGTAGCATGAAGTCCTTATGGTGGTTCCTACTCACTTTCCATATTTATTCACATGCATATAAAACCATGCCACTCACTTCAAAGTAGTAAGATGGCAATGATGTGTTTAAACCTACAGCAACAGCCAGCCTTGTTGCTACTCTCAAGGATGAGTCAGAAGGATCTCAAGTTCAAGACCCATCTGGCCTATGCCTAGTCCTCTGGGCCAGGTGTGTGGCTCAGTGGTAGAGCACCTGTCTACCATGCTCAAGGCCCTGGGTTCTATGCCCGAGAAACTCATACACGCACAGGGAGGGTAATTCCATTATATAGATTTATTTGAGAAGATTCTTTACCTAAATAACTGCTGAGCTCTAGAAGGGCAATGCAGGCATTTAAAGACTGTTTTGCAGGCTCCAATTACATATGTCAGGAAATAGTCAAGATAACAATGCTTTTTCCTAACAATGATTTTCCTTCCAAAAGACTTTCAAAGTTATTTTTAAATATGTGTATGTGCATGTATCTGTGAGTGGGTATGTGCATTTGAGAGCAGGTGCCCACAGATGCCAGAGGAGGCACATCTCCCTGAAGCTGGAGTTACAGGGTGCTGGGAACTGAACCTGGGTCTTCTTCTACAAGGGCAGTAAGCACTCTTAACTGCCCAGCTCTCTCTCAAGCCCAGAGGGATTTCCCAATTTTAAAAGAAAAACTGTCGCGCGGTATAGGGTAAATTTTTTGCCATAGCTGCCACACCTCCTTGGTCCTGACCTCTGCCTCCCTACTACGCACCCTGTGAAGCTCTTCCGTCCTTCTCACCTGAGCCCCACCAGTCGGGAATGATCATCTGCTTCCCAGGCCTGAACCAAGCAACCTGCTGCTGAGCTCCCAGGCTCCCTCTCTACGGCGTCTTCTGAGTCGAACCCATCTATCAGTTCTATGTGTTGTTTCTTAGATATTTCTCTTAATTGGACAGACATCAGAAACGTTGCGCAGGCTTCGCCAGTGACCTCAACAAGCATGGATGCTACACAATTCCTGCTGCAATTGCCATAAAGGGTTTTCTTTATTTCCCTTTACTTGACAGTGGCAAGGAGAGCAGGCAGCTATTGGCCGGTGTGACTTGGGAGCCCTTCTGTCTCATCTTTCAGAAACACTCTGTACATCCTGACAATGTCTTCCTTTGCCAGACATACGTGCTGCAACACCATGAACGCTCCTGTCGGCTTGGGGGGGAAGAGGGGGCTTCTTATTTCATGTTTCTCTGCAAGTGGAGATAGCTGCTCCCAGGGGGAAGGGGAAAAACTATTGTCCGTTCCTGCAGCATTAGAGCTATCCTGGGCTCTTAGGGCCTCAAAGTTGTTGTGTTCCCACCCTTTCTACTCAGCTGGCCGCTTTGTTTCTTCCCTTTCCTCTCTTTAGTTGTGTGTTTGTTTTCTTTTCTGTAGATCCTTTGAACTCCTTAGGAAGCCAAAACGGCTGTCAGACAGAAGAACAGGAATAGCTAGCCCATGAGTCGATTGGGGCTGGGAAGTTCCTTTTGTCTCTTTTCCCTCAAGGACACATTCTTATTTTATGTGCACAAGTGCCGTGTGTCTGTATGCACGTGAGCCATCTACTTGCCTTATCCTCGTGCAGGACAGAAGGTGGCATTGGATCCCCTGGAGTGGAGTAACAGGTGGCTGTGAGCCACCAGGTAGGTTCTGGGAAACAAATTTGATTCCTCTGCAAGAGCAACAAGTTCTCTCAACCACTATCTCCATCTCTCTGGGTTCATGTTCCTTTAAAAAAAAGAGACTTGAGCACATTAACCTAGAAAAGCTGAACAGTGGCTCAACAATACAGCCCAGTATATCCAGAACCAACCCAGAGTCCACAACAGCACAATGATACAGCCCATGAGTCCGGAACCAACCCAGAGGGCCAGATTTCTTTCTATCCTTAGACACCACCCCCGTCTCAATTCTTAGACCACAAATATTGCTATCCTAAAAGGTGCGTTAGGGTATGAGTGCTTATCCATACTGAATGTTCCCATAGCATTAGAGGTCAGACATCCTGTATGCATCTGTTGAAATGGTCAGCCAGCTGTTAGAGGAAATTTATAAGACACCTTTTCCTTAAATCTACAAAAGAAATGCTTTTGTCAACAAATTCCTGCTCAGACTTCCTGCTCCTGCAGTGTTTGCTTCCTCGCTGCTGTGAGAGGAAACAAAAAATAGAACAGCCTTCCTGCTTCAGGAAGCTGGGCCCAGACAAGTGTGTGTGCCATGGTGAGGCCAGCATCCTATGAAAGCCTCTGGGAAGTATCCACTGGGGCATTGTATTTAGGAACAGCCTGGCTGAGAGCATCCCTGTGGTACTGAAGGGATTATCTTGTGCTCAGTTACCTCGTCCTTAATTTCTATTTAGGAGAACCGGGAGGGCTGCAGAGTGCAGAATGCTTCGGAATGAGCCAAGTCCTGTCGGCGTCCTGGCAGCTCTTCCTGGGGAGAACTGTGCAGGAAGTGCAGGAGTATGCAATGGCTGTGCACACATGCGCCTCCAAGTGTGCAGAGAGTTGCGCTGAATTAAACTCAGTTACTCTTACCATTCAGCTTCCTCCTTCCAGGCCCGGTGTGAGAATCTCCTGTGCCTCTTCTTCTTCCTCCATATTTCTTTACATCCGGGCTTTGTGCTCATCACATAAACAGCAAGTGAGGCGTCTACATATGAATACACCTTTAGTGTTTGAAAGAAAGAAATGCTCTGTAAATTTGTTACCATTCTCATATCTCTTCTATGGTTTTATATAGTCCTAAACTACAACAGAGACAAACTCAATCACCCTGAGGGACAGCCTATTCTGCCCGCCATCCTGGGAGCTAGCCTAAGCCACGTGAGTGAGAGCCAATCAGAAGCCTGATCTAAGTCGAGCCATGGAATCCTCTCAGCTCCTATGTCCAACAAGGGGATAAAGAGACAGTCAGATGATTCCTGTCATTCCAGGCTTTGTGTGTTTCCAGTTGAAGCACTTGGAATTATGGAACACAAAAACTACCGGCGTCATGGCCTATTCACATGCCAGGGCCACAGAAAACATGTGAGCATATGAAAATGCCACCAAAGTGTAGGCTGCCCAGTTGTAAGGCAAGGACTACTGAGACAGGGACTTGAGTTTCTGAAACAGCACATGATCACACAGAACACCTTGAAAAGGGTTTCCAGTCTATCAGGCCTCACATCCCTACAGCTTTTGCACAGAGGCCTCGGCCCACTTGGGCTGCAGTAACGAAGCTCTGTACACTGGAGGGCTTATCAACAATGTCAGTGTCACAACAGTGTCCCAGATCTGGAGAGTACAATTCTAGAATGCAGAGCTGGGTTGTTGGGGACTAGTGAAGGAGCAGTTCCTAGTTCATAGATGGCCATGTTCTCGGTGTTCCTCAGAAGGCCTAAGGGGCTTCTTTGATGGATACACTAATTGTTTCCAACTTGGGTGTCACCACCATAACTCAATGTCTTCTAAAGACCCTTTAGAACTGCTCCTTCACTAGTTACTGCAGCCCAAGTGATGATGATGATGATGATGATGATGATGATGATGTCCATTCTGTAAGATATTTCTCAACACAATAAAAGTGTCTTTAAAACTGCCTTGAAAAAACAATTACTCTGGTAATTTGCCGCGGGGCATCTCCTTATCTCAGGACTGAACCCCACTGGCTTTATTTCCCTCCTCACGTGCCTTGTGGCTGGAGCGAACTGTTACAACGACAATCTAAAGTTCTACCTCGTGTTAAGAGCTTTCGGATGACTAGGGTCAGTTTGCACTTTCTTGTACTGTGAACAGCAAGTGGCTATCACAGTGAAAAATGTTAAGCCACACAAAACGTCTGGCCTGTTCCAACCTGGACTTTGCCAGCTAATTTCCAGCCGGCCGTTTATAATGTACACAGAATTGCAGGGCCTAACGTATAAAGACCTGGGTAATAGATGGGCTGTAGTCCGCTCCTTGCTGCCCGCTCTGGCTTCATACACCACAGAAATTACAAAATCAATGAGATGAAAGCCACATGTCATCCCGTTCTTTCTGTGCTCTACTTACAGCCCGGGAGGCTGAAGGGTCACTTTAACCCCCTGGAGACGCTCTGGCAGCAGGGAGGTGCTTCTTCCCACACTTTAAGTCACAGCTCCTCGGCCTTCTAACGGGTCCTCCTCTGTCCCGGGTCAGCTCTGTCTGAGCCATCACCACTGAGTCCTAGGCTCTCCCGACTGTGGCTGCTGTTCTCGCAGGGCTGACTTCAACTGCTCTGTGTGTCATCACTGTCCCCATCCCTTCCCCAGATCCACACACCATGCTCAGCCCTGGCGCTGCTGGCAGAAAAAAAAATGATTGTTGGATTCTCATATTATACTTCTCCTTTTGTTCTCCATAATTCTTTTTTTTTTTTTAACAATCCAACTTAGAAAAGCTGGTAAGTGTTGGGAATGTCCCCCAGAGATCCCCTAATGATTATTACTTTGGTGCTACTATTGAACCCTGGTCTGGCAGTAAGCTTATCTTAGCAATTCATCTCAGACACTTCGGAGGAACCACTTTTTGGAAACCTTCTTGGCACTCCTTCCCTCCAGGCAGTGAAATCCTCATCTCAACTTCCACACCTCGAACATTTTTCACACCTACGCCTTTGTCTTCCTATCTGAGCACTTATGTGGAGCTGCTCGCAAGTTTCTATCCTCATATCCAGACACAAGCTCCTGGGGCAAGGCTGTGTCTATTTTCCTCTGGGTCCCAAGTTCCTGACACAGTGCCTAGCATAGGACACAGGCTGGTGAGCTGTTCGCTGACATGGTGACTGGCTAAAGAGATGGGCAGTCCTCCCTGCCTCTCTTGCCAGCTGCCAAGTGTCCCTTGACAATCAGTAGTCACCCACTGCCTTCTTCCACGACTACTAGCCAGGACTCCTGGCACCCTTCTCCTTCTGCAGGATGACCCCAGCTGACTCTTCACGCACATAGGTAAATTCCTTAGCCAGTTCCTTCTCTTCCACATCTGTACCTGTCCTGTGGACTTGGTTCTTCTGCAGAAGGAAATATCCATCTTCTCCGCTGAGCAACACATGGGTCATGTATAATAACCTGCCTAAGAGTCGGACCTGGGCTGACACCTTCCTGCAGCTCCTATTAGCCTTGCTTCTTGCAAAGAACCTGGATTGTATTGTTTTAGGAAACTAAGCCTTCGATCAGTTTTATGAAACAGATCCTGGTATCTTGTAGCCCAGTTAGTTTACCTAAGCACCCTTCTTGTCCAGTCTGAAGAGCATGTCACATGCTTTTCATTATTTTTCACCTTTGGACATGTCACCTCCTAAGCACTTACAACTACAGAAACTTAAGATCTAGCTTACATAGTCACTGGCTAGGAAACACCCCAGAAAACACTCCCCTTTGGGCCATCCCCAGAGGAAAGGGAGTAAGCTTAGCCCTTGCTTGTGCCTTCTTCCCTTTCCATAAGTAACACTGGAAAATATCCATCGTTCTGTTACGTTGTGAACTCCTGCAGGGTCTATCACCAGGTTTTCTTCATTCAAACTCACACACAGGGTTGATTCATGACTGAGAACATAGTAAAAGATCTGAGAAATAATTACCCTTAAAAGAAAAAAGCCTTGAGGACCAGCAAGATAGCTCTGTGTAGAAGTATACTTAATGCCAAGCCTGATGGCCTGAGTTTGGTTCCCACAGTCTGTGTGGTAGGAGAGAACCTATTCTCACATTCATCCTCCAACCTCTGCATCCATCTTGGTACACATGCACACCACACACACACACACACACACACACACACACAGCCTTGATTTCTAGTTCATAGTTTTGGGGTATCTATCCTTTCCTGTTGAGTCATGTGTCAACAGGAAAATGGCAGAACTGAGGTGAAGGCTGCTGAGACTCCTTACCAGTACATAGCAGATAAAAGCAAAGGGTGAACAGAGTGTGGATAGGAAGAATGCGGCTCCCTTGTTTGCTTCCTAGAAATACAGCTTAGCAAGTTTTGAATGACTATCATGGCAGGTTGACTTCCCATCCCCAGTTAAGGTCTAGAAGAACAAGGGACTCTGGGTCCTCTTTTTCACTCACCCCCATCAGTGTGTGTGAAGGAGCTTGTTCCTCCTTCTAACATCACTCCCCAGTTTAAAAGAGCTGCTACTGTATTCCCAAGTCAAGGGACTTGGGGCAAGATATCTGCATTTTCCATCTATTCTCTTAGTTACTCGGCATTAGCCGAGCCTATATGTGGTAGCAAGAAATATTATGCAGGAGTGTATAAAGATTCTTATTTCCATTTAATTACTTTTGATAAATACATTTCCTAAACCAAATTCACAATCTTGAGAAAACAACGGCATTGTTGGTATGATTGCTTTGAATTTAGATTATATTTTGATAATAGAATATAGGGAAATTTTCTTTGTGTTTTTATTCCATTTTCAAAGAAATCGATGGTGGGGTTTCTCTTTCTAATTTAAACATTCCCCTGCAGTGTTGATAACTCAAAGCAAATCTCATTATACACAGTGCATAAGAACCAGAAAATGATGCTGAATTGAGTTGAAAAATGAAACCTTCATTTCAGCCAGATAGGAGAGTTACACTAAGAATATCTGAAGCACTATCTCACTTGTCTCTATGCAACCTTACAAAGGGCAACATGACACACTCAAGAAAACTGTCAAAAGTGGCCTTTGTCCCTAAGGTATGTGCAAAACATAGACACAAATTAAATTATAAAATAAATGCATTCCAGTATCTGGTCCTGTTGCCAAATATAGAAGATGTGCAGGAACTCACAAGCATGACTGGAAACATCCAGGAGCTGTAGCAAGAAACAGGAAGGAAACCATGCCATATTTGAAGAAAGGGGTGGGGGGGACCCACAAAGGAAAGCAACAGTGGTCGCAGCTTTCAGGGATCATGGAAAATGAAGCAGTGACTGGAATACTGGATAAAGCAACGTACTTGGGGGGTCACGTGTAGAAAGCTTGGTTTGACAAGGCAAGGAATCTAGAAAGTAGGGTCCAAAAGAACAAAAGCAGACCTTTGAGACTGTAAGAGTGGGATAGCAAGGGGAGAAGCTACGTACGAGGGGGGAATAGCAGTTCTGAGACTACAGTGTTTTAAGTTTCCAAAGCCGAGGCTGGGGGCGGTAAACTGGACAGGAGAGATGTGAGAGGCGTGTATTAGGCTCGCATGCAGGCTGAACATAAAGGCTAGGAGCCAGCATGAACTTGTGGGACAGAAGAATCAAGTACCCACTCTTCAGTAGACTAGGAAATAAGGACATTCTGCTTTGTGGACACCCGAGGGAGTGTAAAAATAACTGCTACTTCTCCTTGAGAGTTTGTGCCGTGCCAAATAGCATGATGACAGTAATACTACCAGGCAACTGCGTCATGAGGACTCCGTGCCAAACGCTGCTTGAAACAGTACTTATGGGGATGCATAGAGGATGACTAACACCCTTTGGTGATGTCACACACAAGTCTTCCAGCAGCCCTGCAGGATGCACATGCACACACAATGCATACGTGTATACACACACACACACACACACACACACACACATACAAGGAAATCAATGCATAGAGAGATGAAGCAACTTGCCGATGATTTCTAGAAAGCTATGGTTTGAAACCAGGGAGCCGGGCTTCCGAGCGTCAGCTCATAACCAGCATTCATAGTAATG
The DNA here is from genome assembly GCA_964023405.1 of Apodemus agrarius. Taxonomy (NCBI): domain Eukaryota; kingdom Metazoa; phylum Chordata; class Mammalia; order Rodentia; family Muridae; genus Apodemus; species Apodemus agrarius. The sequence continues at coordinate 56,175,158 of OZ030008.1, read as the reverse complement.
AGCATTGTACATGCCTGGTCGTTGTGCCACAAGTGAGCCCAGCATCGTGGAGCAGTAGGCTTCCTGGCCATCTCACTCTATGCCAGATGGTGACTCTCAGTGAAGTTTGCAGAGGTGTCTAAGGCTCTCTCCCCTGCGGCTGACCTCAGGAACTGCTAAATGAAGGCAGTACTGATGCTCTTTGCAGAAGTCACTCAGAAGGAGCCGGAAGCCTGGAAGTGAGGAAATCAGAGAGGAGCATGGGATGTTGCCTCGTGAAATGCAGATCACCGTAATATTTTAATTAACTTGAAATAATTATATTATACGTGTAATTTATTCTATCACCAGGTTTCACTGAAATTTTTATTGGCGATTCTGAGTACATGTACTAAAGATGTTAATAAAAACATTTGGGCTGTGTTTTATTTTCTTAATTGCTTTTTTTTTTCTGGTTCAATAAGGATAATGATGTAACATCAATGGGAAAATTTCACTTAGTTTGAGATTCTGCTCTTCATTTTCCTCTCTAGTCAGTGTGTCAATAAAGAGCATACTAATTCAGTGCAGCATAATAAATATAATAGAGTAATATTTGATCGCATTAATAATGTAAACACCAAAAATGAAATGACATTCAGAAACATTCCTAAATTTTTTAAAAACTGCATATCAGAAAGACAGGGAAGTTTTTCAAATATGATTTTTATCACAAACCAAATCCCGTTAACTTCTGGTGCCAGAGGCAGGTGGCAGAGAGATCCATCATCTCCCAGGCTGCCGTCTAGAACACAGGAGGGCCACTTCTGTGTGTCATCGGGTCCTAAATGATATATGCTGCCTTAGCCTGGCAACCCTTCTTCTAGCCTCTGAAAGGATCCCCAGTGGCTGGCTCCCCGCGTGAGCCACATCCCTACAATTACTCCCTGCAAAGGGAGGGGGTGGAAAAAGAATGAAATTATTTGTGAGAGTAAAATCTGTCCCCAATCATAAAAACCCTGAGGCTAAAAATCTGCTGTATCTTTTCCTCTTTCTGAAATAATATTAAGCTTGGGCGTGTATAATTATACAGGAACCACCAGGCTGTGAAGGATGAGAAAATATAACACAATTATCTCTTCACAAACCTCAGCTGAAGTCTGACAGAAATCAACATGAGCTGAGAGTGCTCTTCCCCGCCCCGTCCCTCTCCAACTTAACCCCTGCCTGCAAATGGCTGTCCCTGAGGATGCTGCCTTCATGCCTGTCACTGAACACCTGGGGTGGCCTGGCAAGCGCTCCGTGGAGGATGTCCCATTCTGAGGAGGAGGGAGGCTGCAGGAGTCACTTGCTTGTTTTGATGCACCAGGAACGCTGACCTCAAAATCATTTGAAAAGCAGCCCAGAGTAGGAGGCAATCGCATCTCCCCTCTGGAGCTGGCAGCGAGAGGGAGAAAGAAGCAGGGGGAGAAAAAAGCTGTTACATGTCAAGAAGGAGTTAGCAGCGGGTCACTTAGAAGAAAGAGAGAAAACCCAATACACCAGAGTTGTGTTCCCAGTTGGCAAGATGCTTGCAGACGTGCCCTCTGTCCACCAGGAACCACACATGTGTGCATCTAAGGGTTTCCATGGAAAGGGTGGAGCTGTGCTTTCCTTCCCAGAAGAGGCCTTGAGTCCACCACTGCTCTGCTAGGTCTGTGCTGTCTCCAGCCAATGCTCTGTCTTCACCCCATTTCTTACTTTGGAGTTTTGTGTCTGGCTCATTCTTGCCTCTTTGGTTTTGGTTGATTGGTTTGGTTGGTTGGTTTGGTTTTTGGCACTTTGGAGTTTTGTGTCTGGCTCATTCTTGCCTCTTTGGTTTTGGTTGGTTGGTTTGGTTGGTTGGTTTGGTTTTTGTCACCTTATCTACTGTTACCTGTGAACAAACTCTAGAACCCTCCTCATTCTGTACAGCCTAGGAGATACCCCCACGGCAATACAAGGGCAACAATCGACCCTGAACCTCCATCCTGAGTCAAACGCCCCAGACCCCCACCAGGCAGAGCTCACAGAAATCGAAATGAGAGGACGTGACATAAATAGCAAGGTCATTTCTAAGGTTATATTTTGAAAGAAAATAATTACCTTGCGGTGACTTTCAAGTCACTGTCCCACTGTAAAGCCGGCTCTGTCAAAACAGGGAAGCAAGGCAGGAGAGAAGGAATGGGGCTGACTGGGGGGACGGAGGGGGACAACAACAGCAGTTTCTTTGGATACATCACTCTTGATATCACAAGTCTCTTGGGTCATGCTAACCCTCATTAACCCAGTGAATATAAAACACGGTCCTAAGAACGCTTGAGCCAAGTCAAAAGCATTGTGAACAGAGGTTTCAAGATGGTGGAACAGAAGTGCCTAGCACTCCCCTGCTCCTCCACAAAGAAGAAAGACCAGTACCTATAGAGAGAATCTCTTGTATACCGTATGAAAGCACCACCTGTCAATAAAAAGCTGATGGCCTATTAGCTGAGGCAGGAAGTAGGGGGTGGGAGTTCTACCAGGGAGAGAGGAACTCTGGGGTAGAGTCAGGCATGGGAAGAGATTTGCCCCCAAACTCTGAGGAGACAGCCACATGAAACCAAGAAGAGATATGCAGCCACGCGGTAATTATAAACTAGAATAAATTGGTTAATTAAGTTACGAGCTAATTGGAGAGCATGCCCTAGCTTGTGGCCTAGGCATTTATTCATAAGTAATAAATCTCAGAGTCATTATTTCGGGAGCAGGGGCACAGGTAGAAAAGCCGTCAGTTACAGGCATCAAGTGTAGAACTGTATTGTGAGGGGGGTTGCTGAGAATTCAGTAGGAGAAAAACTGAAATCTTTTTTTTTTTTTTGAGACAGGGTTTCTCTGTGTAGCCCTGGTACTCACTTTGTAGACCAGGCTGGCCTCGAACTCAGAAATCTGCCTGCCTCTGCCTCCCAAGTGCTGGGATTAAAGGGGTGCGCCACCACCGCCACCACCGCCCAACTAAACTGAAATCTTGTAAGGCCCAGGGACATGGGGCAGCAGCACAGTGGCTGGAGTAAACAGGATACCCACTTCCCTCTTCCAGCCCCACGGCAGTAAGGAGTCTCCCTTCTGCAGAATGAGAGCGGCCGAGAAGCTGGCTACGCCATCAACCGTGAGGATTACTGAAATCCTGGCTAGTGCAGGCCTCAGCAGCTCTCTCAGGCTGTCAGCTGTACCAGGCAGAAGCCTGAGATCCACAGGGCCACCGGGCTTTGGGAAAGAAATGACATCACTGTCTTTCTGTTGGCACTGTCTTGACTCCCAGCTGTTCTGACCATTACATTTTCCTGCCACAGAGTCTGACTTCAGTTCGTTGCTTTAAGTTCAATTGCTGTTAAGTACAAAACGTGTTTTCCTTTTTCCTGGTTAGATTTCCCTCTGATGTAACTTCTGCCCTCAATATCCCCTAATTGTCCAAGCTACCGGCTTCAGCTCTCTCCATGACATCCAGATCTTTGGTCTAGAAGACAAAGTGGAATGTAAAGGTTTTATATCTTGGCTAATTCTGCAACTTTAGACACAGTCCTACTTAGGTCTATTCATACCTCATTGGTCCACACTGAGGGCATCAATAAAGGATACACGTTTCCTGAACCAGTGAGAGATGAAAAGTTACAACTTGTAGAATTTGAGAAATTCTGGCATCAAGTTGATCTTCTGGTTAAACTCAAATTAATAGCTGTCGCTTTCAAATCTGCCCAACCACTGAAATGAATATGTTCATTAGCCCCAGGAAGGGGAGAGTGAAACCCAGGCTGCCTCCTGCTGCAGAGTAAACCAGCATAGCACATCGGGAAATACCTGTTTAGTTCCTTTCATTGCTCTGTGGATGGTTGGGCTCAATTGGTGTTCTAACTTAGAGTACTCAAGTGTCATAAGTACTATCTGGGCCTTTGGTCTTCTGAAGGAGCAGTTGAGCTGGATATCCATTAAACTCTTGGGTCAAGACTAGGTGTTGGTTATGGAACAGAGACTAACAGAGACATGTGACTTCATTGCCTCCCCATATGTTCTGGGCTCCTCACAGCATCAGCATGGAGGCTGACCCTAAGATTATCACACCTCAAGTGACCCAAGCAGAAGCTTCAAGTCCCTCATAGCTTAGAGTTGACATTTTCCAATGTTGCACTCTTACTCAAACAGATTCAAGAGTAGAGAGGAGTTAGTTCAGTCTCCCAGTGGGGAAATGGAGAGTGTGAGACACACATGTGAAAAATACATGGGTCCCAGTTCGTTCCTGTGTAACCCCGGCTTATAAGCCTCCCCTTTCTGAGTCCAAGCATCTCCAACGGTAGCACCAGAGAACTAAAAGAGATTGCTTTTACAGCCCGCACCTGCTGAAAGCACTCACTGTGCGTGGCTCACTGAACAATCACATCTGTATCTATCTAGCTATAGGTCCTGAAAACCAAGTCAAATGAAAAGGAGAGCTTAAATTGCTAGCAATTCTTATGAGGTTGCTTTTAGACAGAGAATGTAAGAAATTAGATGATTAAAGAATTTTCAAAAAGTCCACCCATGTTTGACAGCTGTTGAACAGCCAAAAAGCAATATAATTCTTCTAAATTAAAAGCCTCTGTAGAAAAGGAGTGTGAAAATGGGGAGTCTCCTTTCCCAACAAGCATGCCCCGTGAACATTAATTTTCCACCGCACACCTCAGAGCATGTGCCGCCTTCTCTAGCCTAAGGTTTTGCTATTTTTGCAAAATAGCAAACTGCAGAGGCACTGCCAGCACAGGGAACATAATTTTATCATAGAAAATTAGAGCCAAAGGGGACCTCAAGGCCATCTCATCCAGAGCAGTGACAAGGGACAGACAAGTAGAGACTATATACACACACAGTAACAGTCATCCCCAGATTAAATGATTTCCCAGCATCAAACAAGGAGCTAGTGAGTGAGCTGTGGCAGGCAGCATAGGGAAGGTCCTGACCTTCGGCACCGTCTGGGAGAGAGAGGCCCAGGGCCTGATGACACTCAAAAAGGCTTTGCAAAGGGCACTTGCTTCCAGCGACACTCTCCAACCCTACAAACCTCTTTCCCTGTCTCCAGATCTCCTCCCGCTTCCCTTCTTTTCTTCCCTCCTTTCCTTCTTTTTCTTATTATGTGTTTCAGGCAAACACTCCACACTGTGGTGTATGACCTCCCCATTGACCCCGTGCTCCCTCCGAGTCAGTCCAGCTGTTCACATACTCCCATGGAGGTAAACTGAGGGCTTGCGAGTGGAAGACGGGACAGATAGGGCACGGCCACCAAGCTATAGCAAAGTGTCCCAAATGTCAGTGGCGGGGTGGCTTCTAACCTTATCCCATTCCTCAAGAGCCTTCCTTTTATCTTTAGCCATCACTGTTTTTAATGACTAAGAGTTTCGAGTTCTTTCTTTGTAGGCTTCAGTCTTTTTATTTACATTATTTGTACACATACACAAAGTTTTGGGTAACTGCAGTGTACACAGGTGCACGTATGCAGGTATAAAGCCAGAGGTAATGTCTAGTAGCCTGGTCATCACTTTCCTGGCCTATTCCTTTGAGATAGGATAGCTAGCCCTGTAGATTCTCTGATCTCCACCTCCCGCAGCTCTGGGATTACAAGGACACCCAGCCACACCCTAAACTTTAAATATAGGGTATTAGGACATGAACTCAGATACGAAAGCTTGGGCAGCAAGTTCATTTTACCTTTGTGTACATATTATTGAATATTTATATTCTATATGGATACCTTATTTTACTTAGAGATGTGACTAACAAGGCTGGATATTTTGGTAGCCTATTTCAGGTGACTAAACTGAAATTCAGACAGTAAAACGAAGGTTTCAGGGACATAAAGTCAGTCAGTATTAGGAAATGAAAAACACCTGAGATATGTGACTCAAAATTTGAGTATCATCATTTTTTTTAATTGTTATGAATTCCAGTCACCTGAAAAGGTCATACCCTATATAGACACATCCTGATTCCTGAAAATTGAGAATATGTTAAAATATATATATGTGTGTTCTAGACTGCATATTCATACTCAGCAATAACAGGCATTTGGTGCTGTTGCAAACAGTGTTTGCATTACCTTCTGTACTGTATGCATGGGGGTGTGCTTAATTTGACGGACAGGAAATGAAGGCAGTGGCTTGATAAAGTAGAAGACCCAGATCTGAAGCTGAGCACTGCTGCTTATGGCTGAGTAGCTGTGACATGCCCAATTGTCCTGGGTAACTGGTTAATGCTCTGTATGTGTGTATGTGTGTGTACATATAATATATGTATATAAACTATAATATATTTATATATCATTTATATATCTTATATATTGTATAACTGTATATAATTTATAATATATAAATGAAAATATTATATATAGAGAGGTACATAGGTACATATAAACACAGATTGAATTAAATAATGATAAAGATAATCCTGAAGCCTGGAAATATGATAGTCTTTCTATCTGTATTTTCTGGTTAAGAAGAAAAAATTCTTCTTTGACTTGGCTTCTTTTCTTCTTTAAGGGGGTCCCTCACATAGTCCCTGGAAGAAAAGAAGAAAAGGCCTGGTTTCCCAGGATCCCCTTGGGCTGCTCGGCAGCCTTGGCCTCTTCTCCCGTTGATTCTTGGCCCCAGCAGAGAAACTCTGCCTCTCTGTTTGAGTTTCACAACTCTATTGTCTGTGTCCACAGTTCTTCATAACATGTATCTTGTAAAATGATAAAACTTTAAGTTTCCCCTGAGCAATTTCACAATATTGAAATGGGTGAGGAAAAATAATTAAGATAATTACAGATAGCGTGCCCATAGCATCGCCCCCACCTGCTCTTTGGTCCATGTGGCTATCTTGGTTTTCATAAAGGAGAATAGAGGGTTCAAGTGTCTTAAAAGATTTGCCTGGATTTGCCTCCTCTCTCCAAGGCACTCAATGACAAAGAAAGCCATAAAGCAGGACAGAATTTTACCTATTGTCTCCATGATAAGGGTCAAAGGCCTTGGAGGCACCACACATTTCTAATTCACAAAATGGCCAACTCACGTGCTCATGGGTGTTGGTGATGTGGCCAAATCATGAAGTATCCGGATGTACAGCATCTGATTTCCACATACTCCATGTAAATTTGCATCTATACTGCCCAGGTTTGATTACAAGCACCAACTTCTTCCCTACGCAATTAAACCCTCCTAATCCTATCTCAGCAGCTATACCTCAGCTCTTACCTGGCAACACTCTGATCACTAGAGCCCATGTCTGGTGTCATTTCATACTTAATTCTTGCTCAGAACCAAAGAACATGATAGCGATTTGATTAATAAAAACATGGGTACTCTATGGCTGATTTTGGATTTTCCTGATGACATACGTGTACTTAAAATCCCATTGTGTATCAGTCTGTGCCTCCTCAGAGCTGTTGGACAGAAGGAGCTCTTCATGTGTCCAGCACAGGGAGGGGGATCATTCTTTGTCCTAAGTATGGGGACAAATGCCACTTGGGAAATGCAAAAACAAAAAAAAAATGTTTACACAGTATAGGAATAACAGGATAGAGCCCAGCCAGATCTCAGTATCCCTGAACACAACGAGCATGCTCTGACTTAACTTCCTTCCATCCCAGCCTTGGGAAGGCAAAGAACAGACCGTAAAGAGGATAATTTGTCTGTGTCCATATTTTTATCCTAAAATTGACATCCTGAAGTGGTGATTTCAAGGCTCTGGAGACAGAAAAAAAAAATAGTCCATAAAATTCCCAAAATCTTTAAATACAGGTCTATTATAAAGTTTTCACATGGAAAACGTGGCACCGTTTATATTTTGAATTGACTATTTTACATGAACACATATCAAAGTTTAGTTCTATATTTTCTATATATTCTTTAAGGAATAAGCTGTGTACATTTATTTAATATAACATATAGTAATACTGTTCATTCCTATAAACAGGCTCCCTGCATCATATACACAAAATAGTTTAATTCCATAGCTGTACAGGCACTTTAATGATCCTTCTTCCTTGGGAGTTCAGGTAGTAAGGCCATGGATGAATGAACTATTGGCTGGACAAAGGAAATGTACTGTGTCTTAACCCAGTTCTGACCTTGCAATCGGTAACTAATGTTATTTCATTTTATTAACATGTACTTATTGGCCTTCCTAAGTTAAATACCCATAAGAACAAATTCCACTAACTACTGTTGCACTAAGGCAACAAGGAGGTTGAGCTTTGTACAGGGTAGAGTTTGGTTTTTATCTTTATATAGAATCAACACCAGAATGGCAGACTCAAAGGTCCTCACACCTAAGAAGTTTTGGGAAAAGGAAAAGCAACCTGACCCATTCCTCTCTTTCTGTAAATGCTGATGCCTCCTAAGAGCACAGCAAGCCCTGCCTGCACTGGAAGGGTGGTCATGTGTGCATGCTTCCATTATTCTCACGAGCACTATGTTTTTTTCAGGTAGTATTCCCAGGCCTGCTTTGCTATTGATAACAATAATTTTAAAATGATAACCATAATTTGAAAACCAATAATGACAGGAATAGCTTCTAACATTTATTCAATACAGACTACATGCTTGGCACTATCTTTAAGACAATGGAAGTTTTACATCCATGTGTTTATTTGATATCGCATGTCTTAGCTGCGTGTTCGTTCCCTCACTGTTGCTAAAGACAACAGCAAACTGGGGGGGGGGAGATTTATTCTGGCTCACAGGGATAGAGGTTAAGTGGCAGTAATAAATGCATGTTAAACTGGAGCATAGGTGATACAAAGGAAGAATGAGGAACAGGGTTCAAGACGCGTCGGTGGGACAGGAGACGGCATATGGCAGAGTAGAGGAGTGAGTCTGAAGAGGGATAACTAGCACTGACCTGTGGGAAAGTCATATGCAAGCCTACTACGATGCGAGAGAGAGTGTGTGTGTGTGTGTGTATACATATACATATGTATGCGTATACATATGTATATGTATACGTATACGTATACATATGTATATGTATAATATGTATACGTATACATATGTATATGTATATGAATACATATGTATATGTATATTATACATATGTATGTGTATATACATATGTATACATATACATATATACATGTGTGTATGTATATGTATATATATGTGTGTATATATATATATATATATATATATATATCCCTGTATAAAAAGAGCTTAAGTGGAGTTTCCCTATAATTAGGAAAGAGTGTTATTCTCAGACACCATAGGCTATCAAATAAAAACCCAGAACCAGGAAGAAGAAAAAAGAGAGGTTGCCATCCATCATGGCAGGGAAGTCACACTGCCTGAAGTGTGAAGCAGCTGACCACATTGTATCCACAGTGGAGAAGCAGAGAGTAACGAATGGGTGTGCTCAGCTCCAGAACCACAGTGTAGGGAATGGTGCCAACCACAGTGGGCAGGTCCTCCCACCTCTGCTAACCTAATCAAGACAATGCCCCTCAGGTATACCCAGAGGCTCTTCACTCAGGTAAATCTAGACTCTTCAAGTAGGCAGTAGACATTAACCATCATGCTATATAATCATTTCTTCTAAAAACTGGGTCCCGTTGTACATTGAAATACAGAGACATGACATGAAGCGTGATTCCCTGAGAGCACGCAGCTCTGGCTATTCAGTTCACTGCAATGTTCCTGTTGGGACTCTAAGATTACAGTCACATTCCAGGAGCTTAATAATAATTTGCTAAATGCATAAATGAACATTGCTTGTCTAAGCTTTTGATGTTGGCAGTTATACAACAATAATTGAAAGTTAAATATTTAGCAAACTGTAAGACAGTTTAGAATGGAAATTCCCTTTAAAATGTTGCGTGGCTTGGCAGGTTTACCACAACCATTCTCACATTTAATTATTCAATATCTATTAATTGTGATAGAAAAAAATGTGAGGAACTACATTCATTCATTTATTCACTCACTATGATATTATTCATAAATCACTGAATTGATTTTTAAAAATATCCACCATATGATGTCTGGAGTCTAGACTCGATGCCACACATCAGAAATGTGAATCAGATGATTAAAAACTGAGTAAAGAACATGACTGATAAACTGTAGAGATACATCATTCACAAAAGAGGAGGGAGAAAGTATTCTCTGGCGTTCAAGAATAAATGTTGTGTTGAAAAACACACACTTCGGTCCTTAGACTTCCACAGAGGGGTCCCTAAGTGTGGAGGAGTGTGGCTTTTCACTTCGGGGGTTAAGCTTGTGTGTCTCTAAGAAGCCACTGTAAGAATTTGCCACTCTTAAGTGACATTTTATACAACCTTCATGGAAATTGAGTTTCTAGGAATCAGAATCTGAGGCAATTGCTCTCCAGCTAACAGATCGCAGAGTGGTGGGAGGAGCCTGAGGGAGAGCAGAAGAGGTCAGAGGTCAGAGGAAGCTGCACCTGTGCAGCATCAGAGCCAGTTTCCTAGGCGAGCAGGAAGCCTTTTAAAAGGTCATTTACTAATGTTATGCTGCTGACTGGCCCACTGAAAGGGTGAGTGGGAAGGATTTATCTGAAGACATTTTCCTCCAAACTTATCAAAGTTTGCTCTACATGGAAATGCTTCTTTTACATTCTAGGAGGGCAATGTGGAAACCACAAACCAAAGTTACCAGAAAAGCTAAGGTATGACTTTGTGTCTAGAGTGGTGGAAGGACCTTGAGACCTTCAAAGGATCTGGAGACAGGTGCCAGGCAGTGGCTCTGGGACTACCCACCAGATATCTGACACAACCAGACAAGAAAACTAACCCCAGTAAGATATTCCATGTCCCACCACGGCTTTGCACCTCCAATAGAGTCCACTCTTACACCTGGGAAATCTGAAGACCAGAGGAAAACTTGACTTGATTAAAAGCATATTTGAGGTATCCTCCAGGTAAGTTGGACCAGTAAAGAAGTTCTACTGGAGGACAGTGAGTCTGGATTTTCAGAATAGATGAGAAATGAAAATATCGTGGACTCCTAATGATGGTACAATTGGAAAGCAGGTGGTAAGATATTCCTGCAGGGTGTTAAGTTATGTGAGTAACGGATCTTTAGGTCACTTAGTCAATTATTTATACATCTGCCTAGCTCTCACAAGGAGTCATATTATGTTATTTTTAATACTTCACAAGTAAAATTATGTAAGTGACTGAATCCACAGAAAGAGAAAATGCATTACATATTTAGATATTTTAGAAGGGTCACTTAATTACACTCAAAACTTCTGAAAGTTCTACAACGGCTGTAGTGGGTGGTAGTTTCATTCCTAGACAGGAAATATCAGGCATCTAATCATGGTCAGACCAACATCGAATACTATAAAAGGAAAAACCCATACTACACAGTATGAAATTCTACAAGAAAAGCTATCATTAAAAGGTGTAACATGTGCATAACACACACACACACACACACACACACACACACACACACGTTCAGCATTTGTGCATCTACCTAAGCCACTAGCATCATAGACGAAGAAAAGGCATCATGGAGTTCACTCGTAGTGAGGCTAGAGGCTGAGGCCAGGACTTTATTTCTCTCTTCTCACCTGCCGCTCCTCCAGTGCCTCTAGTTCTCCAATCACAAATCAAATATCTTTCAGGATATGACCTTACCATTACCTCAACATGTGCGTCCATCCCTTAAACAAACAACCGAAAGACAGTCTTCTTAAAATTGTTGGTGAGCCAGGCATATGTGGGCAGCTAAGCCAAGATGATTGCAAATTTAAGCTCAAAGTGGACTGCATAACAGCACCCTGTCTCAAAAATATATTTTATATGTGTGATGTGTATTATGTATATATACATATGCTTATATGAATACATATTATACTGCTAATAATGACAGTTTAGATACTCATAAAGAAAGTCTTAGGCACTGAGCAGAGCTAGAAACATAAATTTGACAGCAGCACAAGCTCAATATGGACTGCATAACATCACCCTGTCTCAAAAATATATTTTATATGTGTGATGTGTATTATGTATATATATATATGCTTATATGAATACATATTATACTGCTAATAATGACAGTTTAGATACTCATAAAGAAAGTCTTAGGCACTGAGCAGAGCTAGAAACATAAATTTGACAGCAGCACTTTGCTCCTTCTATGGGGAAACTCTGAACACATGTTCTACCTGTCACCATACTAGGCACTGTATCTACGGGGATGCCTGCCTGTGTCACAGTACATGGAAAACACTAATGAAGCGGTCCAATAAAGTAGCAGATTTAAGTCTGAAGCCAGGTGTTGTGATAGGAGAAACTGTGCTGGGTGCAGAATTGTCTGAAGATGCCTTCCACACCTCCAAGCAATGACATTTACACTGCTGTCTTAAAAGAAAAAAAAAATAACTTGGAAGTAGGAGAGGGGGGCACTGTAGAATGTTCCAGATAAAGTGGTATATAGCATGACTTACTGAAAAAAAAAAGCTTTACTGTAAGCCATATATGGGATGTCTCTAAAACCATGTTAAGTGATTCGTTTTTATTGTAAAAATAAGGGGAGCTTACTGAGCAGTTTTTAAAAGGAAGTAATATGCTAAGAACCAAAGAAAGAGGAACCTGGCTACTGTAGGAAAGTAGAAAAGAAACCCAGGCAACACAAGCTGACAGCTGGTGACAGACCTCAACATGGAAGTCAGAACTTCTGGGGAAAAACAAGTGAATTTTGTGAGTTCTGTGGCAACAGGGAAGCCCTGCAGCTGAATGGCGGGGGTTTCTAATTTGCATCTCCTGTTATCTGATAGTCATATGACTCATTGTCACAGTCAAGGCAATCAGATTATTTAGAGAGCAGATGATAGAGGAAAGCAAGCAGTGATCAAAACTTAAGATGTGCCAAATTCGATAGTCTCTTATTTTTTCAAGTGTAGGTGACCAAGATAAGACTGGTCTAAGAGTCTTGATATCAATGGAGAGAAATCTAAACTCACTGAATGATCTACATATGTAAGAGATGCATATATATATACATATATATGTGTATATATATACATATATATATATGTGTATATATATATATAATGTTATCAAACCAATGGATATGAATGAGGCTAGAGAATAGGGTTTGAAACCATAGTGAGTTAATAGAGTCAACAATATAATGGTTCAATTGGGGGGAAAAAGTGTCAGTGGTGTCAGGTGAAATACCTAGTCCTAAAATAGTTATGCTCAAGTTGTTCTCCTTAGATCTGGTCAGACCATCATAGCATCAGACAATCTAGTGGACAACATGACAGTAGAAGCCTCACAAATGGAACCCGCAATGAGGAGCCCAAAGACCAAGGGGAATCTAAGGGCGCTTGAAGCAAATGTGAGTGTTCAGTTACTAGAAAAGGGGTCACATAAAGCTGAATTTAAAAGACAATGTATTTATGTATACAACAGATAATATTAAGGCCATGGAGGTCAGTATGTTCCTCACCACACAGGGGTTTTTCTGGGCTTGCGGAAGAGCTTGGAAGATTTTGTAGAGATGATGACAAGTTCGGACAGAGAAAAAAGAGTAAACCTTTAAGGTACTTTCCAGCCTTACATCTGTGATTCAGTGTGATATGCATGAGAAATATCAGCAAGGCCAAGTTACTTCGGTGGACTCCCTGGAAGATGGCCTGGCACTTCTGAGTTCTGGTGTATGGACCATTTTGAGATGTAACTAACGACCCACTCAACTGAGTATTTGTGAGGTGCCTAAAGCTAACAGCCCATACACTTAGGAAATACCCTTGAGTAGGGTTTCCAATCGCAAAATAGCCATGTATCTTAGCTCAGCAAATGTATTGCATGCATATTTGGTGGACTGAAAGGACTTTGCAAAATGAAATGAAGACTTCAGAGGAAGACAAAGAAACTGAGTCCTGCCTGGCTGTGGGAGCTGGCAAAGACAGAGCAACCCAATTCTGAGTCACAGATAAGCCATATTGAATCACTACATGTGTAATGGACTTTCTAGTCCTTAAATGCTCACATAGGATAATGAGCATCTAGAAGGAAGGGGTGTGGACACAATGCCCTCCCTGTGCCTCAAAACAAAAACTAAATTGGTTGTACACTGCTCAGCTTGTCCGTGATATCTGCTCAAATCTCCCTCGCTCAACAGTACATTTGTATGTGGAATTTTAGGCTTTGTCCTTTGTGTTTATTTTTTTGAAATTCATCTTCATGGTGACAGTGCGAGTCACCTTGCTTTTTGGTCATCTGTTTAGGGGAAGCTGAATTGCTAGATGATGGTTTGGTCCCTTTGTGATTGAATACTCATAAAATTAAGCCACCCAGGTGGTGAGTCCTGAGGAGTTTTGCTGCACTTGCTTGGTTGGCTATCTTTTAAGGTAAGAACCTGACTTTATCGCTTGAAGAGGTAGGCAGCATTAGGGAACAGACATACTCCTGGGTCATTGTCTCTATCAATTTCTACTAAGATTACAGTGTTAGGGATTTCCTGCTAGTCACTGGCTAGGTGAGGAATATTCTTCTCAATCAGGTTTTAATAAACAACCCAACTCACTGGAAGGTTCTTAATGTATAAGGAAGGGTCTAGGGTCTAAGAACTATACTTTGGGGCCGAAGAGCATAACTCAATAATACAATGTAGGTGTAGCATACACACAGCTATAGGTTTGATTCCTAACACAAACAATTACTAAAAACTAAATGAGTAATATCTTCTAGCCCTGCTCCCACCCTCAGTTGCTCTGACTGCTCTCTGACGAATGGGATAAACTTCCTGTTTCTGAGCAGCGCCTCATACCATCCATGCTTCTTCTCCCTTGCAGGCCTTTCCTGAGCACTGGCTTGGCTAGGGCAGTGGCGTTAGCATATGCATGAATTTGGTCACCACTGTATTTTTCTGCTTTCAGTTCTTTGAGTGCTTCATGGACAACTGGAAATGTGCTATAGGGTAGAGGAAGCAGGGATTCGGGATAGAATGCTTCCCTACCCTGCAAAGTGTGGCAGGCTGGCTCTTCTTTTCAAATCACCTCCATGTCTGCATGCTTCCATTCCCTTATTACACAGCTGGAGGCTTTGACCCCATTATCCATACCACCTTCAGCTGCCTATGACACGGCATCCTCCCCACTTGTGAAGTTCTAGGCCAGATGAAATAGGAAACCAATGTATCTATAGGAAAACTCAACATGAAGCCTATGGGGTTGTTTGTTTGTTTGTTTGTTTGTTTGTTTTTTCTGACCAGGTTTCACTGTCATGTTACTGGTCTTTAACTCATGGACTCAAGAAATCCTCCTGCAGCGGCCTCACAAGTATCTAGTACTATAAGCATGTATTTCAGGGTCCATTCCTTTTTCGCTTTGCATCTAGAGGCTGCATCATAATCAAATTATTCAAAAACCTTTCATGGCCAATTTCAGGAATATGATAAATACAGGGGAGGAATATTACACATTAGTCTTGTATGACAGAGAAAAAAATTCAGCTGTGAATCTTCGAAGCTAAAGAGTGAAACAGTCAGTCAGTATTGTGTACAGTGGTTTCTCTTTTGCACTAGGCTCCAGTGAGCTCCCCAGTGGATGCTTTGAAACTGTGGTCAATGCTGCCTTCACATATATGCTCTCTCCAACACATACATACTGTGATAAAATTTAGTTTATGAATTAGATACAATAAAAGCTTAAAAATAACACATAATAAAACAAAACAATTAAAAGAACCACAATAAAAGTTACATGACAGTGATCTTTTTCTCTCCATGGATATGACTGCTCCAGACTCAGCCTTATTCTTGTTGACTATAGCAACTAAAACAGCAGGAAGCAAAATGGTGGGGGAGACTACTGCACCCCTTCCTGTCTTCATTTCAGAGTTTGTTCACTTTTCCCCACAAATAATTCCTCATTCTCAAAGACTGTGTTTAGAAATGGTGGTGGTGAGGGTGCCCGAGGCAGCTTGTTTCACTGTACAGAGATGTGCTTTAGAACTCATAAGTGCTTTTCCTTCTAGAAGGAACGAACCAACTCATAGCAAAGCATTACCACATGTGTATTCAGAATCCACTAAATAGCCTGCGGTACCACCCAAAGACTCACAGTGGTGGACATAACTTAGAGTCATCAATTTACAAGTAAGCTTTGTTCTGAATTCACCTTACTAGGATTTTGTTTGAAGTTTAGTTTTTAGAAATTGAATAATTTTGGTAGAACTCATGCTATTCTTTATTATTATATTTTGTAATAATTTAAAAGACAAGACAAAAAAGAATACATAGAAATTCATGATATTCTATTCAACTTTGCCCTCATTTTAAAATCCCAGATGGCTGCAGATTATAATTGTCAAAACCTTAAATATTAGCAGCTCAAGACCCTGTCTGCATGCCGCATTTGCATTGACTCATTGTCTGCCATGTCCCACTGTTCCAGGACTTAATCTGAGATGCATCTTGCAATTGATTGCCATGTGTCCACTAGCTCCTCTGACTTTAGACTCTTCCCCAGAACCACCATGCTTGTGAAGAATACTGGCTCCTTGTCTTTTAGAATATGTCTCAATCTGGAATTTCCGTCTCATGATTAAGTGACAATAGACATTTTGTTCAAAGTACCAAAGACAATATTGAGCCATCACAGAGCACCAGATCACAAGGTATTTTGCATCAGTATGTGTTCTTAGCTATGTTAACTTCAGTCAACATCTTAAGTGCTATCTTCAGGTCTGTCTATTAAATGTTACTATGCTTTTCTTTGGAAATCGGGGTTTAAGTTGCAGGCTGATAGCTCCAGATCTGTGTCAACCACTTTAGTAATCATTTCTTGTAAAGAAGGGAGGCCACGGCACGTGCTTTCTTCCCTAGAGCTACATTTGCCAAAGGTGGTGGGCAGTGTGAATGCTGCCCTCTTTGCCATAGTCATTGGCACAGAGGACAGTGGCTCATAGAAAATGATTAATCTAACGGTAAGACTTGCAGGTCTTTATTTACTTTTGAACAAGTCATTAACTTCCTCTTCAGCAAACAGTTCTAATAGCATCTATATTAAAAGATGGATTTCAGTCTTCTGTTGTGAATAGAAAGTTCTCAGGTGGAACTAAGCACACAGTGGGTGCTTAATGAAAGGTCCACCATTCCAGGTGGGCAACGAAATATACCCTAACCCTAACCTTATACACACACACACACACACACACACACACACATGCATATATAGCTGCTTGATGTAACACTGGTCAACTATGTATTCATGCCACATCTTTGGTCTGAACCAGTAATTCATTCTTCAGAAGTCTAAATTGAATGTTCTCTGTATACGCAGTGCTAAATTGAGTGTTCCCCATGTACACAGTGCTCATTACACAGTCCCTGCATTCATAGGAACTCTGATCAAGGGGAAATAAAAGCCAACAAACCAATGGTGAACACACAATATGTGAACTGCTTTTATAAAGTAAAAATACCAAAGGGAGCTATGCACATGAAACAATAGAAAATCATCCTTTGTCACACACGCGCGCGCGCGCGCGCGCGCACGCGCGCACACACACACACACACACACACACACACACACTCCAGGTTGGCAAAACTGCTCTAGAGCAGAATAGCTAGCAGGTGCAACAGTAAAGGCAAAATCTAAGACCTGAAGACACCTGGGCTGCTGCAGAGGCTGAGGTGGAAGAATCACTTGCGTTCATGAGTTTGAGGCCACCGTAGGCAGTACAGTGATGCCTTGCTTTTAAATAGAGAAGGAGGAACATGGTCAGAGTGGCTAGAAATCACAGAAATCTACTGTACATAATAGTCAAAACTAGTCAGAAAATCCATTTGTCTCTTAATCTGGGCTTTGGCTCAATTTTCCATATTTTCAGATGTTATTGATGCAGCTTCAGACATGCATGTATGCACACAAATGCATGCACATGCTCACACATGCTCACACTCACGCTCGCACTCTCCCAAACCTGCCTTTACCTTTACGCGTCTCATGGGTGGAAACATCATTTATTTCAGTTTTCCTTCCCCACTGTGGACACGCCAGGATTCTATACCAGTTATGTTCTGACAACGCAGAGATAATCATATGACGGTATACTTGCTGATTATACAGTTTTTTTTCCCCTCTGCCTAAAAATAATCCCCAAGTATGTAGTTAACAGCGCTACTTCAACATAGAGAAGTAAGCTGTGGAAATGACTTCATCCCACAGCTTAAATATTGTCACATTACATTAAAATACATTATACTTAGAAAAAACAAAAATACATGAGGTCTGACTCCCCAGGGCATAGGCAAACTCTCTCAGAGATAGCAAAGCCATGTAAACATCCTGGAGACTCCTTTGTCATCTAAACTGGAAAGGATATGCAGGTTTTCTGAGGATCTGTGTGCAGAAATAACTCCTGGTGTCCCTTGATGGGCTCATGATGGCAATGTGTGCCAGCCAGCGACTAGTCCTAGGCTGGACAGAAATGAGCAGAGTGTTCATTCTGGTGTACTGCATGCAACCTTTGCTTCAAAGTCATTGAGGAAAGTCGAGAGCCTGTACCATAGGATGAAAGCAGGCCTTACAGAAGACTGTGAGTAGAAAGAGTATTGGAGATGGGTGTGCTTGTGCGTGCCTTTGATCCCAGCACTTGGGAAGTAGGCAGATCTCTGAGTTCGAGGCCAGCCTGGTCCACAAAGCGAGTTTTAGGACATCCAGGGCTACACAGAGAAACCTTGTCTCGAAAAACCAAACTAAACAAACAAATAAATAAAGTAAGCCTTTCATTTGCTGTGGGAATGGAACACATCTCCCCCACACTCAGTCTCAATTTTAGAAAGAATGTTGGTGATAGAGGCATAGATATCCCTCTGCTCTCTTTCCCCAATAGAAACAAAATTCATTTATTGAAGTCATAACTCCAGCTTCTCAGACTATAACTTTATTTGGAGTTAAAGTTTTTGATGAGAGATAATCAAGTTAATCTGAGAATATCATAGTGGGCTCCAACTTGATATGGCTGTTGTGTACGCCATGGAAAGAAATTTAAAGACAGAATTTCCTACCCTCCATCCCCAAATAGAGCAGACTATGTGGAGAAAGAGAGAGAGAGAACAGCATTCACCAACTAAGGGAAGAGGCCTACTGTAGACTGTGTCCTCAGAGGCCACAGAAAGAATCCACCTTCCGGATATTTTGGCCCTGGGCTTCTGGCCTCTGTCATTATGAGATATTATTCCTGTTTTGTAAGACACCTCTTTGCTATGACAGCCCTACTAAATAAATACAATATTTATAATGTGTGATGGAAGGAAATATTCACTATCTAAACAATTAAAAGGGAAGGGAGTCTCAGTCCCAATCCAACCCCTTTGAACCTAAAGCTCACCCTGAAATCCTGTGACTTCTAAAGTGGTGGCTCTCAATTGTATGTGTGAGTGAGTGAGTGTGTGTGTGTGTGTGTGTATCCTTAGAATCACCTAGAATTTAAAAACATAAAAGTGATTAGAGACATCAACATGTGATGTGGGATTTTTCAAAGCTATCCACATAATTCCAGTGTGTAGCTGGGATGGATTTGGACACTCTCACATCCATTTACAGCCATGATCCTGGGTTCAGGGCCCCAAGCGTGGCTGTGAGAGAGTCTCCTGGGGTCTTGTTAGAAAAAGCGCATCCTTGGGCTCTATACAACAGCTGCCTAGTCAGTCTTAGGAGGAATCCCAGAACTAGTATGCAAGCAGGCGTATGATATGTGCCACATTTGAGAAGTTCGTGAGAGGCGCTGATGCTTTACACATGATGGCCTCAATAGAACCAAAAATGCTATTGTCTCTTTCCACCAGAAAGCGTGCCTCCACAAAGTTATGTATCTAACCATAGAAAGTTCAGAGTCTACCTCAGTCTGGTCCATAGGTGTAAGAAACTTTGAAACTCAATAGCTAAATAAATAAATAAATATCAGAAGCAAAATCAGACCAACAAAGTTCCCACAATTACAAAGGGTGATAGACTCAGGTAGACATTTCTCAAGAGAATATGCTCGAATGGCTAACAAGCATAGGAGAAAATGCTGAACATCACGAATCATCAGGGAGATGTAACGGAAAACCCAAGAACAAGCGGCTATCAGGAAGACAAAAGATAACAGGTGCTGGCAGAGCTCTGGAGAGGGAGGAGCCTCGGCACACAGCTGGTAGGAATGCGAAGCAATGTGGGAATCAGCATGGAAATCCCTCTGAAAGTTAAAAATAGAACTCAGCACGATCTGGCAATCTCTCTACCGAGTGTGTGTCCAGAGGAAATGAAATCAGTGTGTGGAAGACACATCTGCACTTCCATATTTACTGTAGCACTATGCACATTGGCCAGGCTATGGAAGCAGCAAGCTTTCTTCAGCTGACCAGACAAGTAAAAGGCACAGGTCGGAGAAGAATGGGTCCCATAGAAGGGATGAAGCCCTGCAATTGGGTGAAGCCCTGCAACTCGTGGCACCGTGGCTGGACCTGGAGATCAGGATGCTGTGTGAACTAGGTCAGGCACAGAAAGGCAAGTGTCACATGATCTCACTCCTGTCTAGAATATTGAAAAGTCAGTCCCGTGGAATAATAGAATGGCGGTTTCCAGAGACTGAGAGAGAAATGTGGAGAGAGGAAGGGAGGGAGGAAGGGCAGAGGCTGACCAAAGGCTGCCAAGCGACATGCAGACAAGGGTAAGATTCCGGAGTGCCATGCTTCTGCAGAGTATGTGTCTCCAGTGCTGGGAGAAAGGATACTGGACATTTCCACCATAAGAAAATGATATATACTTGTATATCTCGATGCATTTGTCCTGTTTTGAACATTTTACAATACGTATACATTCACCACGTATCATAGACTACTTCCATAAACATGGGCCTTATGCATCACTAAAATAGATATTTAAAATTTACATTTTAAGTGGAACTTGAAATCCAGTTGTGGTGGATTGTTCCTCTCACCTAATACTGGGGAGGCTGAGGCAGGAGAATCATGGTAAGTTCAGAGCCAGCCTGGAGTACATAGTGAGTTCTAAAGCTGCAAAATGAGACAGTGTCAAGAAAGGCTAAAACAAAGACAAAAGAAGACTTCCTATTCCAACATACATGTCCCAAACTTTGTTTTTAAAAAAATCTTATCTCTCCTTGACTATGCAAGAAACTCCCAGTGCCTCATACCTACCTGCCCCTTCCTGGCCAGTGCAGGGCAGTCTGAGTGGAGCCCCTACCTCCTGCCTGTAGCCATCAGGGTCACAGAACTGTGTTCACTCACCTGATAGATGTGGCAATATTTTTCCTAGGCTCACATGAATACAACAGTCTAGCACTGAAAAGATCAATGTATGTGTCTGTTGTGGCCAGTCAAGTGCAAGGTTTGTTGTTGTTGTTTTGTGTTTTGTTTTGTTTTGTTTTGTTTTGTTTTTAATTTGCAGCAGGGTACAGGACGAAAATGGCAGCTTCTCTTAAATAGAGAGCATCTTTATTTGAAAGTGACAAAGGAGAGAAGCAGCGAAGGTTTGTAATTAAAACACATCTGCATCAATTAGAGTGCCTGTTGTTCTTATTAAGTTAGAAGCAATGTATGCCAACTACAGGGTCAGAATCTGAGCTCCCCGAACGGCCGACTTTTGAGTAGGCATGGCTCTAAACAAAACTAGATAGAATATTGACAGAGATGATTTATTCATTGACTGACAGCTTCATATCTGGCATGTGTCTCCTGGGCTTGAGACCTAAGGTCCACCGACAGGCAGAGGCACTAGGAGGTCAGAGTTTAGTGGGCACCCTCCATGAAGTTCCTTGGCTGTGTCTGGTGTGACTCAAAGTTCTGTGGACACAGGCTGGTTTGGAATATCAATGCCAAGTCTGAGTTTTACATTTTCAAATGCAGGCAGGAACTAGAAAAAGGATAGTATGATTTTATTTGCCTTTAAGATTCTTGCTAGAGTAGTAATATACTGTGTTCTGTAAAGTTCCATCTCAGGCTCTAACAGGATATGAAATCAACAGTGTCGTGGAAATCTGGGCATTTCGAATCCTTCACGATGCACCAAAAATGGTCTTAGCTAAAACCAGTTGAGAGAGGTTTGCTGTTGACTGAGCTATGCTGCACCATCTTATTAGAACTTCTGATGACTTCTACCCACAGGGGCGGGCGGGGCGCACAAACATGCACATGTGCATACACAGAGAAATGCTTTATGAAAGTCTCAAGATCATCAATTGATATTTTCCCTTTTTCAAAACTGCCAAACAGATATAAAAGCAAAAAAATCCTATTTCTAAGAAAATGCACAGTATATTCGATCTCCAATGCTAGTCTAGGCAAGAGAAGTCACAAGACTGAAAAGTCTATATTGGTGTGAGATTTAAATACTTAGATGTGACACGAACCTGATTCATATTGGATTTTTGTATATTCTGAGCATATAATGAGTTATTGATCGATGATAAACTGAGCTGACATTTGTAACTAATATGCCATCAGTGTATCTAGGAAGAAGAACAAGATTCTGGTGACGTCCTGTTGTCAAAAGGCCATAGGTAGCTCTTATGCACATTTGCAAACAGCTGTTTCAAAGAGAACACACATGCATCTACAATCATGCACGTTCATTTACACCACTGAATCGGCACAGATGATGTTTCTTCGTTCATCTCAATATTCCTTGATTTAAGTTATCCAACTCCTCTTTTCCTGGTACTTTGGGGTGGGGAAATGATTTCAAACTTTGTTTTAAACCCTGCATTTCTTTCAGTGTCTTAGGCTTCAAGCACACAAGGTTGTATTATTTGGTGCAAGCAATAGTTGAAATTTCTACAGCCTATGCCCTTTCCAAGGTTATCTACACCGAAACTCCTTAGGACTCACCAGCAGGCTGTGCTGCTCAGTCCTTCTGGGATGTGAGACCTCAGGGTTTTCCTGAGGTAGAAATATGCCTGAGCAGCATGCTATGGGATTTGCTCTCAATGACTGCAAGTCTCACAAATGTTTCATAAATAAAACATTAGAACAATGGGGGAGGAGCAGTTCTCGGACATGGTGTCTCTACTTGACAAAAGTGCCAGGTGCTGGCTCTTGTGTCCACAGGGAAGAGAAAGAATTGGGCCCATGGCGAGGATATGACATCTATGTGCCGTGAATGTATTGGAAGCCAAGCTCTGTGAGAGACCCTTCTTCAACAGCACTGCCACGTGGCTCAGTCCCGTTTTGGAGACTAGGTACTAAGGCTGCTGGAGTTCAGGCTCTCTTGCTGTGTCACATAGGTAGGGACAGAGCGACTGTTTGAGCCTCTGTTCTGTGGCCTGGATGCACATGTCACAGATGCTGTGCTGGTGACCACGCCTGCTTCAGAGGTTTACTATTAACTATGGAACAAAGGGTTAGAATCAGTGGGAGCACAATGCTTGGGCGTGGCTTTGTCCACCATCATAGTCATTGCTCTCATCTTCATCACAGTTATCACCATCTCCTTCTTCTTGCATGGCCTACCCATGTAATGGAATTCCTGGCATTTTTTTTTTAGTAAGCGATTGTAGAATGATTGAATAGGAAAATGATATAGTCCCTTCTTACTGTCTCTTGAAGCTGGTGCCAGGTTTTAAAGACCATTTTATGATGTGTCAACTGTATTTCTTGTCCGGGAAGTGCAAAAGCAATGAAGATCTTTGAATTCGTAAGTACCAAGGGACCAGGACACAGGGATGTGAGCCTCTTTCCCCATTACCAGAGCATAGAATCACAAGAATGCTGTTTCTATCCCCAGAGTGATCCTACACTATGCTCTGACATCATCCAACTCTTCTAAAAACCCCAAGCCCTGTCTTGATTCCTCTTTGAGCCCCCACAGAAACTTCTGGGCACACCTAGGGGAATTCTACCACTGGTCCGGGCTCTTACGTGCCTCTCACTTCCTTTATTTTCCCACCAGCAAAGATTATGGCAATATTTTCCTAATTGGTTTATTATTCATTGACTGTCAGTTTTGCCTTATTTTAATTTATCTCTATTTCCATACGCTAATCCAAGAAACTGTATTTGACAGAATTTATGTCCCTGAACCTCCTCAATCCCAACTGTTTGATTTTCCAGCTCTCTTTTCCTCCGCTCCAAGCTCTCTCTTGGCTGTAACAAAGAGACTCTGGTTATTTGAAGTTAATTCTAATTAATCTAAGTTCTTCACTGATCAGACTTTCTGAATGTTTCATCTCAACCTTTACTTTTCAAGTTAGGTAAACCTTACAGAGCATTCAACATATTGCCTTAGTTACTTCTGTATTGCTGTGATTACAATACTGTAACAAAAGCAATTTAAGAGAGATAAAAGAGCAGAATAGAGGTGGAACGTGCCTTTAATCCTAGCACTTGAGAAGCAGAGACAGGCAGATCTCCAAGTTCAAGGCCAGCCTCATCTGCAGAATGAATTCCAGGACAACCAAGGCTACACATAGAAACCCTGTCTCTAAATAAAAAAATAAAAAAATAAATAAATAAATAAGATAAATAAATAAGAAAGAGAGAGAGACTTGGCTCACAGCTCAAGAGTACAGTCCATCCTACCAGAGAGCAGAGATGTCAAGGTGATAGGTATCTTGGAACACCTGCTCATCCATCCATAGTCAGAAAAAGGAAAACAATGAATTCTGGTTCTTAGCTGACTTTCTTGCTTTTATGCAGTCCAAGATGCACCCCCAAAGAATGGTGCCACCCACAGTGGGTGGGCTTTCCTTCCTCTGATAATGTAATCCCTCACAGGCCTGACTCAAAGCTAACCCCTTGAGGTATGCTTAGGAGCTTGTCACCTAGGTGATACCAGATCTCATCAAGTTAACAATTGAATTTACCAATCACAACATAAAGCTCCATCCCATTTATGGCCCAGGCTAGGCATAGTCATGTTTTCTGGAGACTATTTCTTATGCCAAAAGTCTTGAATCCCATTCTCATGAAGCACTTCCCTAATTCACTAAGCCCAGAGGATCATTAACTCTCTACATGTCAGTGGTTACATCAATAAAACAGATCTGTCCATGGATGATCTTAGAAATCCTTCAATATTGTCTGTTCTCTCAGAAACTACTGGGTATTTAACACAGGCTTATTGGAAACCATCCCATGTTTTCATTTTTCCTCACAGTGACTGTTTCTCGTTACTATAATATTGATGTATTAAGATCCCATTAGGATTATATTTTTATTTTTTATCTGTAAAACTTAAATTTGATCGCTGGTCCTTGTGACCAGGGGGAATGGTCAGAAAGCAATGTGAGGTAAGCAGTTTTAGAAATTCTTCTGCTCTAGAAGAGGTCAGAAAATGAGAGGCAGCCAGTGTGGGCTTAGCTGTTAGCGAGAAACAAAATGAGCAAATTCTCCAGCACGAGAACAAAATCTTATTAATGCTCTTTACTACGGCTGCAAAACCTCTAGCAATAAAAATAAAATTCCCTTAAGACTTCTCGAAGGCATGTCTACTAAAATCTCTCAACCAGGGATACTTCTTGGGAGGGGAATGAAAAGTTGTCTTATATAAATGGGCCCTAAGAATTGTGAGTCTACTGAATTATAAATCTGTATTAACTTCTATTAACTGTCTGGATTTCACCTGCTGTTTTTCCCCTTTGTTACACTTATTTTCCTTTGGTATAGCTAGCCCACATATATGAAATAGAAAGGCGTAGCACACAGGCATCTCTCTCTCTCTCTCTTGCTGTACCTAGAGCTGACATAAATAGTCAAGCACGCTGCTCTTCCCATAAGCCATCCTGTGGCCACAGTCCTTCTGTCGATACAGTATGTCACCTGGAGTATCAGAGCTTGCACAATACATGCTTGTTTGGCTCCCATGAACTAGAAATGCACCAGATCCCTAGATGGTATAGTCTTCTAGACACTATCAAAACTACCACCCTCCAAATAGTAGCTGCAAAACTTTCTTTTGTATCATTCAGTACACTTACATTTAAAATGCCTCAAAGAGGAGAGCTGGTATAAAGGATGTGAAAGACAAAAAAAAAAAAAAAAAAAAAAAAAAAAAAAAGATGGAACCTGAAGTAGAGCAATCACTAAATTGCTTTTTAAAATCCTAATTATCTATCCAAATTATTGAGCACTGTGGGCTTGGCCCAGGGACTGTGAGGAGAGAAGACCTTTATTGGTTTTTAAAAAAGTATTCTTATGCAACTTCTTCTGGTTCAGCCTTGTTTGATGAGTAACAATATTTCATTTCCGAAAGTAGCCCACTTTTAATAATAGGATTTAGGAGAAAAACTTACAGCTATGGCAGCCCCACTGTGAGCCAATTTCTATGCCACGTGTTTGCCTTAAGCTCTCTCATTTAAGGCTTTAACAACCTTTAAAGCCTAACATTGTCTCCATTCTCCACATGAGGAAAACAAAGCTCATCCTCTGTCTAGACACCATCCACTATTGTCTTCTATGCTGCAGTGTTTTCTAGTTGATGTAGCAAGTGCACAATAAATGAACCAGAGATGCGTAGTACATGGGCACACCCGCTGACACCTGGATCTGGTGTTCTTCCCATTAGACCTCTTTCAAGCTGTCTCTAGGTTGTGTCAAGTTAAGAGAAAAAGTCATCGAAGTGCCATTTTTTAGAGAACTATCCATGCTCTTACCATATCATGTAGCACTTAACCTCCTTGGTATCCATCCAAAATTGAAGACTTACCTGCATACAACAACTGGACATAAACATTGTTACAGCTTTGTTCCCAGTTGCCAGTACTTGGATCCAACTAGAACTTTCCCTAGTAAGTAAATGGAAAACCATGGAAGAAACTTAAATGTATAAAATTAGTGGAACATCTGGTCTGAAAGGCCACACGTTATGATTCTGCCTATAAATATTTGTAAAAGGAAAAACCATAAAGACAGAAAAAGAATCCCTGTTTTTTTTTTTTCAATGTCTAAATTGGAGAATGAGTACCAGGGACACATGGAGTGTTGAGGTATTTAGGGCTTTGAGACCTTTTTGTATAACACTCTGATGGTGGATATGTGTCCCCACGGATTTGTCCAAACCTAGAATGGAGAACACCAGCAAGTCACAGCCACATAATCGCAACTGTGTGCATGCTTAAAGACGAGAATAAACAGAGAGAGTGCGAGCTAATTTATTATGAAGGACAAAATATTTCTAAATTTAAATAATTTTAACTTACATTTGCAATGAAGTCATCATTATTAATATTAGGTGAAGTAGAAACTTAAGGGCTCTTTGCAGAGTCCGTAGCATTAGATGGTGTTTCGCTGATGCAAACACATAAAAGTGTTTTCCTGGAGTGGACATAGGTAAAAGGCTAAGGCAGACTCGCAAGGGAATGTTTCACTGAAGCAGACACAGGAGAAAGGATGTTCTGCCAAAGCAAGCAGGTGGAAGGACACACGGTGAAGGATCCTTTGCTAATAGCACACATGCATTGGCCCGCCTTACAGTGCATAGTTGAGCTGAATTTGTCAGGACTCTATAGAGAGAAATGCACCAAAAACAATAAATAAATAAAAATAAAACTTCTCCTGGTGTACCACAGGGCTCTTTTTGCCTCTTCCATGGACCTATTGACAGAGTGATGTCTGCTGTAACAGATGCATGTACTGAGGCAAGACATGTGCCGAGACAACACCCGTGACGGACACACGATAGTTGGTGGGAGTGTAAATAGAACTCAACGGACCACGATGGAGGCCGAGCTTGGCTTGTTTATAGATCTAACGGTACAACACTTGTTGGTTTTGCTCTTCACTGATCTTTGCTTCACTGAGTGAGGCACTGCCGAGGACTTTTCTTGGCGTTCCTGTTGGCCCTGGTCCCTCCTACTGCCTTGAGCCCAGGCCGAGGCCTGGCTGTCTCAGCTGGGCAGTGCCACCGCTGCTGATTTGGGTTTGCTATCCTGACTATACTGAACTAGACGGCTAGTGTATCCATGAAATGTTGACAAACAGACAGAGCTGCTGCTGCTGCCGCTGACTCCTGTAAACTAAACTACCAATTTCCTGGCAACACAGAGGAGAGTTGCTCCAAAGAACCATTTCTATACAGGTCCGCTTCCCTCATAGCCTTTCTTTTCTACTACCTGATGGATGATGGACTAAAAGAAAGATTAAAATGTTTAAGAATCATCATTAAAAATAAATGTTAAAAACTTAAAATTATAATTATGAGCACAAAGAATATTTATTTTTCTTTCAGGTTTTCATGTTCTTTAAAAAAGATACATTCTATTGAAGTCAACCAAAAGAATTTTGAAGTTATATGTGCAAGGTGGGTGGGGGTGGGGTCTGTATGTGCTTGTTTGTGTGTGTTAGTGCATATGAGTGTACTGTAAATTGAGTGTGTGCTGTAATGTGAATCTGTGTGAGTATGCTATAATGTGTGTGTATATGTGTATGTGTGTGGTATATCTAAGTTCAGCATATGTGTGTGTTGTATGTGACTATGCTATAATATTTGTGTACATGGTGTATGTGAGGGTGGTGTAATGTAGGTGTGTGGGTATGCTTCAGTATTTAGGCAGAAGTGTGAATATGGTAGAGTATTTGGCTTTGCTGTAGTCCATGTGTGGTACATGTTGGTGGTGTATAGAGTATGTGAGTATGAGCATGCTGTAGTGGGTATGTCTGATGTGTGTTCTAGAGTGTGTGCATGTGAGTGTGCGTCCCAGAGGAGGACATGGAATGTCTGTTCTACCACTCTCCACCTTATTTCTTTGAGGCAGAGTCTCTCGCTGGCCCTGCAACTAGGTGAGTACCCAGCCAGCTCCAATGACACTCCCATCCCCCTGTCTCCCGATAGCACTGGAGTACAGGTGTGCGAGGGGCCGCTCCCGGCTATTTACATGAGTGCTGAGTATTTGAACTCAGGTCGTCAGGCAGAGGCAGATTGATCGCTCTTACCAACTGAGTCATCTCCCCAGCCCAAGCATTTCTACACTCTAAAGCAAATGATTAACCCGGTGTTTAAGTTTACTGTAGCTAGCTCATTAACTGCAGATAACTGTAATTTATGAGATGGTGGAACTGCATCTTTGTAGGCTATACATTCATTTTATAATACTTTGGGGGAATTTTGTATAATCAATAAAAATATTTATAGGACATTCAATATAACTTTGCTATTTAAATACAACAGATTACATTTATTTATTTGACTTTATGACAGACTATAACTATTATGCATGTCATATACCAATAACAGAACACATTTTGGTCAGATATACGAACTTCTGTGTATGTCAGTATTCTGGGAGAAAATGAGAAAAGATACCATTATGCAGCAATCCATTTTGTGACAGTTTCCAGAAAGTCCTGCAGAGAAAAATAATGCATGTGAGAGATGGTTTCTTCCCTTTGAATTTGCACTGACATAAAGGAAAGTAGAAAATCAATAGAATTACTGAGATAATTTTTACCAAAGAATCTAGAGATGGATACTGACGTATACATGCCTGCACAAGCACACCACACTCAACTCCCTGAAACAGTCATGTCCATAATGGAGATTAAAATAATATCCTAAATGATGGTCTATTTCTTTATAAGGCAAGGATAAATGTGAAGTTTGTACATATGTGTGTTTATAACCACATACACATATGCATACACACATATGCATACATATACACATACATACATACATGTGAGTATATGTGTGTGTATCTGTATTTGAAACAAATGTGGGGATTATGTGAGAAAACTTTAGAAAGTTTCATACATTTTTCTGACAATAGAGTGAATTGTTGCTCAATGAAAGAAAAAATCACAGTCCAGAGGCTTGGCTGCAGCCATGCCATGCAGGAGGGGCAGGGGAGACACCCAGAGGCCCACCAGCCAAGTGACCCACCCACAGCAGGAACCATTGAGCTGTGCGAGCATATGGTGGAGAGATGGGAGAAAAAGGGAAGCAGAACAGTTTGAGCATCATGAAGACAGGCTGAACTGGAGACTGGAGGGTAGAGAGGAACAGCCTGATGGGAGTAGCCTGCCCTGTCACCAGAAGCTGTGGTGAAGTCCCAGCATGCACTGCGGCTCCATGGTCATGAAGCAGCTAGGTATCTCATATTACCACTAATGACCATGTGGATGACCTTGGTCCGGGCTGCCACCTGGGATCATGATGATATCCAAGGGCTGTGCAGAACTTCCCCACACATCATGATTTTTATGTTTTTATTATTTTTTATTTATGTTTTTACTTTCTTTTATGGGAAGATTGAAAGGACAGAAGGCAGATACAAAGGGATGGGGAGATAAGTTTAAGTGGGATTGGGGTATATAATGTGAAACTCACAAAGAATCAATAAAAGGATTTTAAAAAATCAGAATACATGAGAAAGCACAAAGAAGAGACTTACCTCCTGACACATTATGCACACATATGTGCATATACATGCATACACATTATATACACATATGTGCCTATACATGCATACACATTATACACACATATATGCCTATACATGCTTACACATTATACATACATATGTGCACACATGTGTACATGCATATCACATACATGCACACATAGATCATACATATATGCATACACATTTACACATGAATGCAACACATACACACATGCACCCCCAGTTGACATTCATTTTGAAAAATGACTGTGTATGGGATAATATCACCTCTCTATAGCTTATCTTTATTTCATTATAGAGTGGACATTTTTCCATACACACAAAATTAACATTCAACATTACTTCAAAAGTCTAAAAATACACATCATCACTGTAAATGGTGATTTTTTTCTGTTAACTTCATTGAATGTAAATGATAGTTCGTTATTTTAATTTGCATTTTGATTATTACTATACTTAATATCTCTTCACAGGTCAGTTAGTGGGAATTGCCTATTCAACACCATTTGTCCATTTTATTATTGGCATGCTGTACTTTTTTTAAATAAAGTGTTCTGAATATATTAAGAGTCTCAATCCTTTTACAGGCAAGACTGTAGGCATAAGCCACTGCCTCCTATAACACTTAACTCAAAATGGAGTGCAGACCGAGGCATAAGAGCCATATATTCACATTAGAAACACAGAAGTAAAGCTTTGAGACCTTGAGTCAGGTGACTGCTTCTTAGATATGACATTGAAAGTCCGGCTAACAAGCCAGGGGCATGGTGCTACAGTCTGAGGCCAGCCTAGGGAATACGAGATCCTGTCTAAAATAATACAGTAACAACAAAGTGCAGACAACATTCTACAAACTAGATAAACAACTTCAAATGAAGAGCCTGTAGCTTCAAAGGCATCATCAATAAAGTACACAGAATTGCTTCCATTGTTCAGAGATCTGGACTGAGATCAAATAGAGGATGCAGACTTCAGATCCGGGTTTGCCCACATCCTGGCCATTGTGTTGCTGGGTACTTCTTTACCCTCTCCTGGTAATGAGGTAAAGCCCTAATTAAGGCTGTAAGAAATCAGATGGAACAGATGATTCTGTAGCAGAGAAACAGTTTGGTTTTACTTATAAAGGGATACTCATTTCATTTATAGAAGTTTAATTTTTAAAAATCACATTACATATAGATATTTTAATTTATGAACAATTTTTTAAAAATAATTATAGACACATGGTTCAAAATTCCAAGATACTGCAGAGACAGAGAGAGACAGAGAGACAGAGACAGAGAGACAGAGAGATCATAAGATTCAACAACAAAACACAAATACCCTAATCATAGAACAGGTAATAAAACAGGCATGTTGTCAAAGGAAATATCCAAAATTTCAATAGCATGTAAAAATGGAAAATGCAGTATCATTTTAACCCAATTTGATCTTCTAGTCAGACAAGAGCATGTGTTGGTGAGGTTCTGACATAATTAGCACATTCACGTATTTGACAAGTTCTTCAAAAAGCTAAACATAAGTATCCTTATAGGATCCCACGAATGTGGGCATGGAGATAGTGAAGGGCTTCCTTCCTAAGCCTGAGGACCTGAGTTCAGATCCCAGCAAGCACAGAATAAACAGCTATTATGGAGCACGTGCCCATCACATCAGCCCTGGGGCTGCGGCGAAAGAGGTGAATCCTGGGGCTTGCTGGCCTAGCTAAAACATAAAACTCCAAGTTCAGGGAGAGATCCCTTGTAAAAAAAAAAAAAAAAAGGTGATAGAAATAGAGGAAGATGACCCCCAACACACATGGCACATTCCAGTCATAATTATATACCGAAGAAA
This sequence comes from Apodemus agrarius, assembly GCA_964023405.1. Lineage (NCBI taxonomy): Eukaryota > Metazoa > Chordata > Mammalia > Rodentia > Muridae > Apodemus > Apodemus agrarius. The sequence continues at coordinate 56,142,987 of OZ030008.1, read as the reverse complement.
ACATAAAATATCTATCTCTGCAAAAACTTGCATACAAACATTTATAATAACATTATTTATAATAACATTATAAAATATTTATTATTTATAATGCGCATTATAAAATAATATTTATAAAACATAATTTATATAATATGTTAACATTATTATGAATCAAATAGCAAAAAAAAAAGGGAGAAATTACCCAAATGCCCACTACCTTGTGAAAGGGTAGATTAAATATGGTGTGTCCATTCAAAGCAATAATATTTAACCATAAGAAATGAGGTGCTGGTGCATGCCACAGCATAGATGAACTTGGAAAGCACTAAGCTCGGTGAAAGGAGCCAGTCATAGAGGCCACATATTATATGGTTCAATGTCCTTGAAATGCTCCAACAAGACAAAGCCATAGAGACAGAGATTAGATTGACTGTTGTCAGGAAGTAGCAGAGGGGACTGTGAGTGACATCTGATCTGATCGCCAGTGCACCAGGACTTTGTGACGATGAACACCTTGTGAAGTTAGGTTACTATGACAGACAACCCGGCTATGTAGGAAAGCATTGACTTGTAGGGTCTCAAAGTGAGAGTGTGAGACTGGAGGTAGTATTCCTTCTGGCGTGCTTCAGAACAAATCCACTCTGGCCTCATGTGAGTGATGCCCTGAGTTGATCTTCAGCACTGGAAAACGCAAAAGCATGAGGTTTTTGCAAAGTAGAGCAAACTGTTGCTCAGTAGAGCCACTGAGATAACCCATGCATTAAACTTTTCATTCTCATGGTGAGTGGTTTCTAGTTGCCATGGTAACTTTTGTTACTTCAGACATTTTTATTTAGGGGGCGCACTTGAGACAGGGTTTCTCTGTATAGCCCTGGCTGTCCTGGAACTCTGTAGATGAGGCTAGCCTCAACTTCAGAGATCTGCCTGCCTCTGCCTCCTGAGTGCTGGAATTAAAGGCATGTGCCACTGAGCCTGACTAAATTTTTATATTTGTATACTAAGTAATACTTGTCTTTTTCACTGTGCTTTTTGCTTTTATGTCACATTTAGAGGAGCCTTTGCTAGTCTAGGCATGTGGAAATATTCACTTTCATTTTCTTACAGCATCTCTTTAAATTTTAGCTAGTTGGGTTATTAGAATTATTTTTTTGAATAATGAAGTGTGAAATAGGATATTAGCATTCACGCCACCCCACCCCCAGCAGAGATAAACAGTTTGTCAACATGGTTATTCAATAATTATTTTTCCTTTGTTGCTTGAAATGCTAGCATAATCGTAGTTTTAATTCATCTCATATGTTACCTAACAGCACATGTGTATCTACCTGGGCATTCTGTTCTCCCCTGCTTTTGATGCTCCTCCCTACACCCTTTCTTAGCACTGTTTTAATTGTGGTAGCTTTAGAACATATGTAATTATACGACTAGACAAGAATTCTTCTTTTCCCCAGAAATTTTCAAACTAGTGCTGTAGGGCAGCTTAAAATTTTCCACAGCAGCCTTTATATCCTCACAACGGGGCGTCGTAACATAATTACACTGACATTGAACTTAGAGACTTGGAGGTTATGAAAGGTTATTTTTTTTGCACCGATGCTTTATACACAGGTAAAATCAGGCTCTCCATGTAGGGTCTTCTTCTTGTTCTTCTGAAGAGCACCACCCTAGTCTTCAAATATACCATCACAGGTCTTTAAGTTTACCCTTACATACCTTATACTTGGTTTACTCTTAAAAGGGGGTTATTTTGTCCAACATAAATTGCTACAATACTTGTGTGCTTATTAGATGTATAGAAAAGAGCAGTTTTTCAGGGCTGGAGAGATGGCTCAGTGATTGAGAGCGCAGACTGCGGCGGCAGAGGACCCAGTTCAGTCCACAGCGTCTACACCTGGCAGCTCACACCTGCCTAGAACCCCGGCTCCAGGGGACCTGGCCGTCGGCCTCCTCCAGCACCTGTATTCACTCACACGTGCACAGAGAGAGAGAGAGACGCACATATTTAATGAAAAAATATTTAAAAGAAAGACCACAATTTTCATATTATTTTATGAACTGCCAACACTGCTAGCCCCACTTGTCCTTTCAAAGACATTACAATGTTTGCTAACTTTCATAATTCCATTTTGCTTTCTTTGCTTTTTATTACATTAGCTAGCAGCTCAAAATCATATTAAATAATAATACCACTTGATTATTAATATCTAAGTTTGTTTTCTATTTAAAAGGAGCTGTTCTGTTCAAATTTGAAGTGAAAAAGTTAGATGTGGCAAGTCATCCTACACTAATTTTCTTTTGTAGAAAGAACCAAGATGCGTTTAAAGGCACTGTGTTAGTAGAGGTATGTTCACAGTCTTAGTAATCTCCGCATTATCCCATAAACTGCCCCCTCAGTAGGAGTGCACTTGGGCAAGGTTCTGAGACCAGTGATAGGAACCAGGCCCCTGTTGACTAGCACTCATTACTGAAGACGGAGGAACATATGGTAGACAGTGTAAGCAGTCTTTGGGTCACAAAGCAGGAATAGTCAGAAAAGACAACCGAAGACTGTAGGTGCTTAGCACATGGAGAAGGAGTGTGTGTGGCAAACCTGTTTTAGACAGTTTACCAAAACACCCCAAGGCCTCTGACGTGGACACAGATTGAACATCAGTCTTACTAATGCATCATCTGAATATAAGGTTTTAGAGTTTCTTCCCTCGATACTTAGATATATTTTCTTTGTTCCTATATCACAATAACTAGGTGATGTAGTCCTGACAAGCTGAAATATGTTGTTATTAGATCCCAAAGACCCAACAAATGAACATTCAAAGCCCATACTATTGATACTTTGATTTAAAAAAAAAAAAACGGAATTAAATAACATACAGATGGGTTTTTAAGATTTCATGGCCTACTTGGCAGGGGAATCTAAACATATGTGTGTGTGTGTGTGTGTGTGTGTGTGTGTGTGTATGTATACATACATATACATATACATATACATATACATATACATATACATATACATATATGTGTATATATATGTATAAATCTAACATACCCTCCTGAGTATGTTGTACAATGCTTCCCATTTCCCACATGCACAGTAGCTCCTGTCTGTGCCACCTCTACAGTACAGTCTTACCTTGGACCAGCCTGCCTGGAAGTCCTGCTATTCCTTCCCATAAGACCTGAGCTGATCAAGAGAGACATAAGGAAAAATTTGAGCCAGGACCAGTCTGTCCTGCTGTTTTATATATATATATATATATATATATATATATATATATATATATACACACACACACACATACATACATACATATATACACATATATGTATATGTATATGTATATGTATATGTATATGTATATGTATATGTATATGTATATGTATGTATACATACACACACACACACACACACACACACACACACACACATATATAACCTTCCACCCAGGTTTCCCAGCAGCTTGTGGCTAGCACTGGGCGTCAGAAGCCACTGCTCATCAGCTGCATGCTGCGGACTAAGACCAAAGCAACCGCTGCTCCCCAGTGGAGTCTTAGAGTTCTCTCCCTAATCTTCAATTCCTGAGCACCTGGGCAGGATTTTCAGAGTGAAGGCTGCTGTGGGGCTCTGCCTGCCTCTTAGCAACTTAAGGTGTATCAAAGAAAAGTGGAGAAAGAACTCAGGAGGCCAGATGCCAGCTCACTTCCTGCTACAGCCACCCCCTCTCACTGCAAGCCTTGAGTCCCAAGAGCTCCCCTCCCCGGCACATTAAATATTCATTAAAAGCCAAACGCCGCTCTCCCAACATTTGACTAAATAATGAAAGTATAGATTTGTCCCATCTCTGCTTTTGAATTGCTCGGTTATACATAGCACTAAATTATAGTTCTAATGAAATCAGTTTAAAAGCACAAGGAAAAGATCTCTGTAGTTTATCCCTGCCTCGAACTTCCTCCTAATTTAACCATAAACTAAACGGATTCATAAAATGTTTATGGGAGGACAGTAAAGTGAAGTTTTTGGTGCGAAGGTTGCTTATATAATTAAGCATATGCTCTATGACATTCTGTATAATCTGAAGTGGTTTCTGTGACATTACCAAATACTTATATCCATTTTATTTCTCTGCCCATTAATGCCAAAATGTAAAGCAAAAGGAAGAGGGAAAGTCTAACTTCCAGCCAATGCCAATGACTAAAAATTCAGAAATTAAAACTACAGATGTTGCTAAAGACTTATCTTTTCTTCTTCTTCTTCTTCTTCTTCTTCTTCTTCTTCTTCTTCTTCTTCTTCTTCTTCTTCTTCTTCTTCTTCTTCTTCTTCTTCTTCTTGGAAATAAGCCCTCACATTTGATTGGACTTCTCATTTGCCTTCCTCCCCACTCTGCTTCTCTGCCTCCACACCCCACGTTAGGACAACCCTGGGTAAGTTGTTTAGAAATGGCCCCTAGATGTAGAAGAGGAAGTCAGGCCCAGTGACATACCTGGAGTCTCAGCAACCCAGAAGGCTGAGACAGGAGAGTACCTGGGAACAAGCCTGGGCAGTGTAACATGGCCTGTCTCAAAAGTGAAAAAAAATAATAAATTAGGCTGACATTTGGGTGATTCTGTCAGCTGCAGTGTCCTAGAGTGCTTGGTATGTGGCTTCCAAGCTCAAGCAGGCTATTACCTAATACCCCAGGCTCTGCGGTACCTGCCTCCCCTTCCTTTTATCATCCTGAAGGGAGGCAATCTCCACCATTCCATCTTAACCTTCCAATCAAGTAAAATAAAGAGCTGCATAGTCCCAAGAAAAGTCAGAGAAGGCACCGAGCTGTATTTTTTTTTCCAAATTCCCTGAGGCCTTCGAAGCAAGTGCTAATGATCACAGCCTAAGGTTTCTTAATTCCACATGAGTGATGATGGTTAAGCAAATTAATTGTAGCCACATTTCCCACAATTGCACCATATTAGGGGACTAGAGTCCCTGAAGCCTTTCGAGACTAATGGATTTGGACAGTTTCACAAAAAGTTTTAAAAGTTTCTAACAGCATTCCCTGTGTCAGACTGAAAAGCATGTCACTGAACTGTCAGCTCCAAAGGATCTTAGAGAAAATGCAGTGAGCCCCCCACCCCCCAGCCTGCTTTTCCAGTGTGCTGTGAGTGAGAGTGGAAACTGAGGCAGGCTATGGCTCTCAGCTGGCTTCCATGTGTGTAAAGGAGTACAAGCTGTCCTCTGATCACTGTAAGCCCCTGAGACCCAGAAGGCAGATTATCTCACCTGCACGGGTGCAGGAAAACTCTGTCTTTACTTCCTGTCTGTATTTGGCCTATTGAGATTTTATTATTCCCCTGGATCAAAGAAGTTTCCCTGCTCTACTAGCTATATTAAATAGTATTCATAATAACTTTTATGTAATAATTATATTGTTTATCATCATTACTAGTTGCAGGTCTTGCTGGCTATCTGCTCATGAACACTATATGCTTGCACTTTAAGATCTACTTCCAACAAAACATAGTTACACTCTCCTCTGTAAATCTATTCAACTTTGCCTAAATCAAGCCCAACTGGGAAGCTTGGGGAAAGCCCTCCCTGATGTCCAACCAAACATCCGATGCCTGGGTGTGGCTTCTGCTGGGTGTGGCTTCTGGTGGGCATTCCAACTTCGCTCAGGCTCCATGTCCACTGAAGGTGCTGTCCAGGAATGGACAGACAACCGACGTCCTTCCAAATGTACACTCGCCTCTCAACGCTCTTCCCTCTGTCTGGACCTCTATCTGAAGCATTTGGATAACACTTTCTTCATACCTCTAACATCCCAAGATTATTCTCATCCTTTGTGCCCTCAAAAATATGTCTGTCTTCTCAACAGCCGAGAAAACATTCACAGCCCAGCACAGAGCAGTTCAAACCCTCCATGCAGCGATGTGTCTCTTGTTTTCTCAGTCACATCTTGTACTCCCTGCCTCCAGGATCATGCACAAGCCCAGGTCTGCAATGTGACTTACCTACCCCATTGTCCCCTACAGTAATGCATTTGTTTTTAACTTTATCCTTGGTGTCTGTCCTCACTGGGCTTCAATCACTCAGTCATTGAAGCCCTCCCCGTTATGAAATCCTTTATTACCTGCACCATTATTCCTTGTCTACATCCACTACATTTCTCCTGTACCTTTGGACTGGGCGTTCACAGCCTCACGCATGTGCTTCTCCCTTTCGTGCATTATCATTACTCCGTCTATCAAAAGTTCCAGGGTTCCTGTCCCAGACAGTATTCTAGACAGTTATTAAAAAAAAAGGGGGGGGGACTTAGATCCTTCTCTCACAATGGTGGGTGATAAAATATGTTTAAAAGGTTGCGTGGTGATGTAAGTGTAATAAGGAAGTACAAAGGGCAGAGGCTAGAGGAACCCTGCTAAACTGGGAATTGCATCCAGCAGTCTAGATTTCCAGGTTTTGCTGCACACAGCCTGTTACCGGTAAGCACCTCCCAGCCAGCCGAGGCTTCCTCTGTCTTCGCAAAGTTTTTCTCCCATCCCTCCCCACCCCCCACTTGCTTCTTAGGAGGAGGCAGGGATTGAGTCTAAGGAGGGTGCTGGTGACACCCTGGCCTTCTGGCACCAGTGAGGCTGAACCAATGAAAAGCCCAGTGTGGGACCAGAGAGGGTGAAGTGCATTTCCTTGCCCCAAGCACAGGTTACCTCAGGCTGGCAGCGTCCTGTGACTGAAGGTCAGTGCTTCCTGCAGGGTTTCAGTTCATCTCTGTGGCTGCAGGTTCTGCTCTCTGCTTCCTTCTCTGGCTCCTTAGAAATTGAGGCTAGAACAGCCCCCAGGGTGACTGTCCCCGGTGTTCTCCCTGCACCCCGCTCTCACCTTCACAAACAGCTCCTCAAATTACCCAAGTCAAGTATGCCATCTGTTCCCTGCCAGGATCCTGAATGATAAAACTGCTTTTCAAATTTTCAGTTGCTGTCTGAATGCGAGCTATTTCTCATTTATCTCGGCACAGTGCTTTACACAAAGCAGACTGCTGCTATTAATAACAAACGGTGGGATGAACGCACGCGAGAATGAATGAGTGATCCTCTCCTCTTCCAGTGATCCTGCCCTCCTCACCTTGACTGGATTCTGCAAAGACTGTGGGGGTGTTTGTCTGGGAGGGTCCCTGTCCCCCTAGTGTTGGGTTACAGTGGCTTCCTACAAGATTGAAATATTCCATCTTGCACAGAAGCTCTTTAAACAGGGGGTGTGGGGGGGGGGGTAAACAACCCAAAATAGCTTCCAGAGGTTCCTGAAACCCACCAGATCCACAAGGTCCCTCCCTACCAGAGTAAGCAATAGAAGCTGCAACAAAACCAAGCAAAAACAAAAAACAAAAACAAAAAAAGACTCTCGGAGGAGATTAGCTGCCTGAAAGAAGCATAGAGCAGCTGAGCTGGGCTGCCCGGAGGAGGTTTAGACCAACTGAGGCAGCTGGAAAGGACACTCTCCCACAGGCTGAGCTGCCTGCGGGCTGTGCAGTGTGCTCCAGGCCCCCCGCTCTGTGAGCTGCCATGTGCGCAGGGGTGGGCCTTGGCGATGCGATGCAGCTGTCTTTGAGTCATTTCTGCTCCTGTAAGTGACCCTTCATCCATATTCCTGAAAGTAACCCCAATCACACTCATGGATTCACCCACTTGGACTTTGGGCGTGCTTGTACTTTGGTCAATCCTGGGTCCCTATCTGCCTATCTGGGGTCCGGAGATGCATTACCTCCCCGGGAGGACTGCTGACGCTGTGCACTTTTGTGTCCCCAGTGGTTTCATATGAATGGGTTAATTTGACTAGTCTGCAGTTTCTAAAGACACATCTTTCTCCCACAGGCCGGTCTGTCACCTGTGGATGAAAAAATAGAGGACTTTCTTATTCATAATGTTTTACTCTTTAGCATAAATGCTAGCACATAAATCAAAACCAAGCTGCAATGAGTTTCCTCACTAGATTGGAAAACAGACATCTTTTAAGGACCAGGAGCCCAGACTGGGGCCATGCTTTCAAACAAGCTACCCTGTGGGCATCTTACACAGGTAAAGGCCCAGATAATTCTTGATTAAAGAATAGCCTAGACCAATAATCTAACCAAAACTGAAAACCCAGAATTCACCAGCTCCATAGTTACAACGAGCCAAAATCATGACCAATTAGCACTTCCTGCCAAATAAATCTTTTTCCAGCAATCATAAACTACCCTCCTAAATGAGTCATGAATCTCCACCTAAATGATATAGAAAATAAGGCTTCTCCTTTTGTTTTAATATGACAGCTACCAAGGTTGATGGCTTACAAATGAGAAACAGACCCATGGGAACTGTCTTTAGAAAATATACTTTTGAGTCAACATGTTTAATAGTGTGCCTTAGCTTGGTACTAAGTAGGTATTATTCATTAGAAAATAATCGTGTAACTGGAATTCTTAATTAAAAATTGTGATGAGAAATGAATCTGTTTATTTTGTAATTATGACCCAGAAATGCAGAGCATATTGGAGTCGTTTATGAGCACAATTCCAAAGACTTTAATATAGTAAAAGAACTCATAAGGGTTTTAAAAAAAACAAAACAGGAATACAGAGGAAAATACACAAACGTGCACACTCGCGGGAGACCCACCCGTATGAGATAAGACTGGAAAAGTGAACTGTTGGTGTTAAGTTGAACAGGTCAGCAGTTAAATGGTTAAGGTCTTCCTGGCCAGCCCTCTGGATCTTTCCAGAAAAGCTCTCAGCCTGCGTTTTTTTGTCTGTCTGTCTATCTGTCTGTGTGTTTGTTTGTTGTGTTTTTAGCTTTGTAACAGAAAAACAAAATATCCATGGGGTTTTCTCTAAGGTCCCCCCTTTTTATGCTTCTCTAAAAAATGTAAGTTCCAACAGATGCCAACACAATAGTGAAATAAATCGATAATGTTTAATAAATCAATAATGTTTAAACAGAACTTGGTAGTTGGGATCAACCTGACCAGAAAGTTTGTGATAAAAAAAAAATCAGGTCTGAAGTGGTTTTACTGTAGTATCCAGCTGTAGGTTCAAAGACCATAGGTATCTTGGGGTCAAGGAAACTGGGGAGATTGCTCTATGGTGCCAAGGTTTAGACAAGCTGTGCATCTTCTGAGACTCTTTAGAGCCATATCTGAAAGTCCTGTCACCAACTACTGGGAGAAGGCAAGCTGGCCCTGTAACTGACCAGTGGGGGTAGTGCAGGCTGGCCCCTCATTTGTATCCCCTCTAACTCAGAAGTCGGATACCCAAGGCACAGGTTTACATGCCTGTTAGCAAGTGAGCTGATCGTCCTTGCCGCTGTATCAGCATTTAACTGGGCTTTGGGATTTTTGGGCAAGCCTATTATTACAGCTGAACACTAATAAGGCTTACTATTGATTTTTATAGCAGAGTATCAATTTCTTCCTGTCCCCCATTCGGAATGCCTTCCCTCCCTCGCATTTTAGCAGTGTAATTTGTAATAACTCCATATATCTGATGTTAGGAAACTGTCTATTTCTCACCCTGACTGGAAAACAAACAGAAAAAGCAAAGCATGTATTTGGAGAGTCTTTATTTGGAAAGATATAAATTACCCAGAATCCTATTCTGTTTTGTTTATTTGTTTTGTTTTGTGTTTTTAGCCAGTAGGTGGCTCTAGTGGCTTCTGGCAAGGAATCACATTTTGTACATCTAATGGCTAGACACTTCTATAGAGAGAGAATTTGGTGATATTGAAATGGTCTGGAGAAACACAATCCTGTGACCCTAACCATTAACACAGACACTCGCAGCTTAAACAGCAGGGTTTATTTTACTATAGATTTTCGTGGGTTTAAATAACCTTTTTCTTTAAAGCTTACAAGTGGCTGAGACAGTTGTAGGGATGATAGGATGTGTATAATGTACAGATACAGGGATGCTTAATGTTCATCTTTTGTCTGTCTTCAAAAGGACCTAGCAATATTAAAAGCTGAGGGCTGTGCATCTGTCCAGTGGGGGAAAACAGTATTTGAAAACCTCCAGTGTCCGTGCAGTGACTCCTGTGAAAGCATTAGTACAAGTAAAGAGATAATAGATGATTGTCTCCAAAAATTCATGGCGCATTTTCTTTACACAGAGCAAGTGGCTGAAATTATTCATGCTAAGGTAGAGTAATAATCAAAATAAGTTTTTTTTAAAAGTACATTTTTATCATCCCCAATATGGGCATGGCTATGTGCTCCACTAGCGTAAAACAGCAATAGAAATGAATTATGTCAGTAAGGTCTTGAGGCTTAAGATTTACCATGATAAATATTTTTCATTAAAATGAAATATCTTGGAAGAGTCACTTTCATATGCAAACTCTTGACACAAGGAGGCCAGCTGTGTCTATGCAGACGCAGAGACGAGGGTCTATATTATTAATGATTTATCATGTCATGGAGAGCTTAGATTAGTTTTGAAAGCAATCCCTTGCCACAAAAGCACTTTCTATAATGTGCAAGTGTAAGGAGCAGGGTGCGTGCATTCCAAACTGAAGTCATCAGAGAAACTGCCTCGCTCTTTGAAATTCCAATACCTTCATCTTTATATTTTAAATCATGAAAATCTCCATTCTACACTGATAGTCATGAAAATTCATGCAAAATGTTGTTCCCATCAGTTTGAATCATAGGATGTATTAAATTAAAGAATTAAAAGACATATCCCCAAGGACACAGGAGTGGAGATAGATTTAAACAACAACAACAAAAAATTCTGTAACACACCCATTGAGTCCTGCGCCTCACATTTCCTGTGAGTTTGAATTGAGTTTCTGATCCAACTGTAGCATCCCAAGATTGCATTGCCTCTGTGAGATCTAGAAAAATATTGCCTAGTGTTTACTCCGTGCCTGCTGTACTCCTGACAAGAGGTTAAACATGCACCTGTATTATAACTTCCAGTCGGACACAGAAGCCATGTAAAGTTTTGTTAGCATGCTTGTTTTGCAAATAAGGAGGTTGAAGCCCACTCTGGTTAAAAAAAAAATATATATCCAAATCACAAATCTACTTGGAAGTAGTTGGATTTGAATGAAAACTGTATAAACCCCAAGCACTTCATTCTTAGCGGTTGCTATTCAGACCCCTCTAAGTAAGATGGAGCACACAAATCCTAATTACAGGTGTGACATTAACCTGATCACTAAAATTTCTTTCTTCTTCTTCTTCTTTTTTTTTTTTTTTGTTTCTTTGTTATTTTAGGTTTCCTCACCTTTAACATGATGTTAATAATAGTATTTTCCTCACAGAATTGCTGCACACTAATCTTTTTGAAATGCTTAGAACAGCGTGGCAGATGTTAAGCATGGTATTTGTTTAATAGCTTTAAGTTCAATGGTTTAATAGCTAATCGTTTTATGGTTAAGAAACTGCACTATTTGATAATTGATACATTTTACTGAGACTCGCACGCAGAGATTTTCTGTAGATTTTAGATAACTTTTATACTTGCAATTCAATTGGAAAGGAGTTCTTAGTTATCATTGATGGGAAAACCACACAGAGAATGCCCAAGTGTATTTGCTTCGGAGCGAAATAGACAGGTAGAGTCAGTCTTTGGGGGAGGGTTGAAAAGAGCCAAGAGCATCTGTCCAGTTTCTGACTCATCCCACTTAACACCCTCCTCCGTGGGGCTTTAAGACCTCAGGGCACAAAGTTAGTGCCTACAGTGCAGTGCTATGGAGGGGTATCGAATATAGCACCAACGACCCTTTCTTACCTGGCCCAGAAGTGAGTATGAGACTTGCAGGCTCCAGTGTCATACCTGTTCTACAAGTCTTTACTGAGTGTGCATCCCAGACCTGGGTACCAGGTCTGTCCAGGAAAGGAAGAGAAGAACCCTGGCCCATTATCAAGTGTCCAGTTGGGAGGCATTCAAAACAAGAGAAATTAAATAACATTTCAGAACAGAGAAGACAGACAGTCACTCAGACCCATACAAAGGATTTGTGGGCTAAGGGTACTCTTGACACCCAAACGATTTGTTATTCAATCAAGGAACCTGAAATGAAGCCGAACCATTTTATACGGTACCATCAGGAGAGTGTGGTCCAATGGGGGACAGCGAGAGTGAGCCATCGTTAGTGCCTGGAGTGCAGGGTGGGTGAGGCGAGCCGGAATTGGCAGGGGTTGACAGGATTACAGAGCCCAGCCTGACAGAAATGATGGGAATCACAACCACAGCAATGGTAACTGCCGGGTCCTTTCCTTGGACATCTTTCTACCGAAGAGTGTCATTTTCCTCTCAACACCACCCCCACTCCCACCCTCCACCCACACACACAACGCAGACATGGTAAATCCTCAAGAGTAGTCTTTGACCTTTCTTCCCATGTCATGCTCTGGCCTCTCGGCCTCCAACAAAGCAAACAGAAGGATGACTCTGAGGTCCAGACTGATATTTAGAGTGAAAACATGGGATTCATGGTTCCAAAGGACCCACCGGCATAGTCTCCAGCAACCCACCCGACCATCACTTCTTGTTATTCCTGGATTTAAGACTCGGTCTGAGGTGAAACTGTAATCTCCTGGTATCTTTCCCTCGAAAATTGCCCACATGTACAGGAACTCAATTTATACTGGATGTTGTAACTCACTCTTAGCAATTTCAACACTCCAGAGGCTAAAGCAGAAGGACTGCCTCAAAATTTGAGGCCAGCCTGGGCTAAACAACAAGCTCCTGCTAGCCTGAGCTACTAGTGAGATCTTGTTTCTGGGTGTTTGTGGGGGGATGGATTCGGGAATCTGACCATTGCTGCCACCGCAGACATAGGACAATTTGGAAACCTATCAAGGTGGCTGGTGACTTGTTTCCTCACCAACCAAGCCGCTCCTGTCCTCACTTTGCATCTTCGCAGGGTGGCCAGTACCCTCTGCCCGCAGTGCAGAAAACAAGAAATGACCGGCTGGCCAGGAAACAGCCACAGCTTTCTGGGTCAGAAGTTGGCTAGGGGAGGACCCTGACTGCCAAGTAACTCGCAATGATGTCAGAGCCCCACACAACCAGAAAACACCAGCCAACCAGGAACAAAAGACTGAACAGCAGAAAAAACACTGAGCTAGCCTCAGAAGCTGCTTTCTGCCCCAGTACCTCTCCTAATAACAGGAGGAACAGCGGAACAGCGGGAAAAGCTTGCATTTTAAAAGACTGACCTTTCTCTCCTAGCTTGCTTTTGGCTACAAGTGTTAACTGGGGGTGTCTTTTGGGAGTTCCTTTTCAAATCCAGGGCAGTGTTCTTCCTAAATGTAAACATATATCTGTGTGTGAGAGGAAAAAAATAGGAAAAATCATAGACGAGAATATGCTTCCATGCCCCGTCCCTCTTTCCACGGTAATTAACCACACTCAAAGGAAAACCAAAAGTTTGGCGGAAATGCTCTCTTCTTCCTCTCTCTGTAAGCGAGGGCATCAGGGTTGATTCCAGCCACTTAGAATCCTTAAGTGATGCATTATTAGATTGGAAACTAATAAACATAGCCCGTTCTTGGAAATGAACTTTGAATTAAGATCCTCTTGTTTGGGAATATATGATTCTTTTATTTCATTTATGACAGTCCGAACAGCTTAAATGATGTCGCTTCAAGGACATTTTCATTTCTCCCACAACGTATTAAACGAAACACTTGCCTGTAAAACCGGCTCATTAGCCTGCAAAATTACACTGTACTGAATGGCTTTCATTCAAAGTGGAAATAAGATTTTTAGTAGGCAATTTCTGTATTTTCTAAAGCTACAGCTATGTTTGATTGCTTCTTCCCAGCTGTTTTACTTAGTGGTTATAAAGATAAATGGGGGAGGGGTCTTGTAAAAATGAGCTCAAAAATAAATCCTAGACTAGAAAACTAAGTCAAAACTTCGGGGTACAACTGCGCCCACGGCACCACTGGGCTGCAGCGATTTGTCCTCGGGACGTCTAGGGGAGGCTGGGAGAGTAGTGAGGGCGCCTGGAGGAAGGGAGAGGGAGGGAAGGGAGAGGCGGCTTTGCAGGCTACAGAGGCGGCGCCAGCAGGGCGACCCGGCTCCGGGAGGCGCGGGAGGAGCGGCTCCACTAAGGTGGGAGAGCCTGGGCGCGCGGCCGAGCGCGATCAGGGACGCGGCGGCCCCCGGGGTCGAGGCCGCGGCGCGCGTGGGGCTCTGGGCGGCACTGGCCGCGGTGGGAGCTGCAGAGCAGCGAGGGAGCCGGGATCTAGGGGAGCGCCTCGGAGATGGATCGAATTACACCATTTGCCGAGCAGCGGTTTGTTTTGCTCGCGCTGGGTCCCGCCGCCGCCGTCGCCGCCGCCGCCGCCGCCGCAGCCGCCAGGGCTGGAGCGGGCGAGTTTCAGGATAGATCGCAATGCGAGACCGGAGACCGTGGGATTGCTCTTTCTGCACCCTGTCTTGATTGGCTTTACCGTCTGATCGTGACAAGCTTTATTTGTCTGTGTTTTAAAGCAGGCTTCCTCATGAGAGGTAAGACTGTCTCCCAAGCTCCGATGACGCTCTGGGTGCGTGATGGGGGTGGGACCCCGAGCCCCGAGCCCGCAGCGCAGCTGTGTGCGGGCGCGTGTGTTTGCGTGGGCGTAGCGTCGTATCTCCCCGGAGTTCATTGCTCTCCCCAGCCGCACGGTCTCCAGCGGTGCCCGAGGCGCCTGGGGAGGTCTGGCTGACCGGTCCCAGCTGGCCGGTGGGCGGCCTGGGGGGCGGGGCGGGGCGGCTCGGCCCTCCTCCTAGACGCACCCCTCCTCCGGGGCGCACCCCTAAGGGAAGAAAAGACACCCTGGGCTGCGAGGAAAAGTTTCTTCCTGGCAGGGCTGGCTCGACGTTGCTCCGCAAGCCGTCTGGGTGAGCCCGCCTTCCTCGCTGCGGAGCTTGGAGCTTCCAGCCCGCCTGCAGCGCAGCCCAGGCCGCCCCGCCAGTTTCGGCTGCGAGAACGCAGGGACAGCCTGGGAGCGCGGAGCCACTGGCTGTCCACGCGGAAACCGTGGGCGCCCACCCGCGGGGCGCCCAGCCACTCTCCCCCTCAACTTTGCGTGCTTTGTTCTCTGGCTGAAAAATGCTCCACCGAAGCTCCGTAGACGAGGTCTTCTCCAGGCGGCAAGGGCTCGGCCGGGAGACGTGTTATGCTCTCAGCTCCCCATCAATTATGGATGGAAACAAATAAGGAAAAGTCAATTTTGTATGAGCCGCGTCTTTCGCAGCCAGAGGCGTCTCGTAGCCGGGAACAGAGGCAGGCAAACCGAGCCCAACAACCAGGTAGGGAAACTTCCAGATTCTGCTGCAATGACCCTCTGTAGAAATTGAGGCATTAGCCGCCCTGGGGAAATTTGGAAGCGCTTTCAGCTCCCAGTCGGACGTCTAACTCTTGGGTTCTAAGAACTTGAAGGTGTGGATGCAAACTGAGTTTGGAATTTTTTCTCATTATTCGGCTACCAGGACCATTGCTTGCAGAATACTATTTAAATCTAATACTTGTTTGTTTTTTTTAAATGCCGCGGAGCGCGCTGGGGAGGGGGTGGGGGAAGTATTGCAGTAGGGTATGAGTTAGAGCACTAGGAGAATTGGACTGGTCAGTAGCTAATTCCAGCATCCTCAGAGCGGGACTGCTCATCGTTATTATAGTTCTATCCCCTCCCCCCCCCCGACTTTGTGACTTTGTGTACAGTAACAGGACCCCGTGTCAGCCACTAAGGTTTCTTTTTCTTAAATACAACGGTGCTTCTGGTTATGGGAAATGTCAAGGGCTACTTCCTCGCAAAACTTCTAGGTACTCCAAATTTTAAGTCTGCAGTACCAAAACATATGTGTTTTCCTCCTTCCCTCTTGCTTGATACTTGATGCAATAAAGTAGAATCTTGTTTATTTCAATGCTGAGTTCTCAGGGAAATAGTTAACATTTTTATTCAGTTGCTTTAGTCTCTGCCCCTTGAAAAGGAGAAATACTCCCTTTGGAGAACAATCTCCAAGGCTTTGCTTCCCTGTATTGTGAAAGCTTAGACAGCTGGGGGGAGTGTTTTACTGTCTTTTTGATGGCATAAAACAATAGATTCTGGTGCTGTGTTTATTCATGATGTTAAGTATCTCCCTAGGAAATTAACTTCTCTTTAGTAGCAGTTAATGTAGTGAGTGACAGACTCATTCTCGCAAGCTAGCATGTGTTACACACAAGCATTTATCCTGGCTTAGATACCTAAAAACTACAGATAAGCTCTGAGATTGGGCCTCTATCACTAGGAACCTAAATAGCTGAAGATAAACTACAGCTCACTCATAGCTGAGATGCGCTTTTCGGACGGCCAGGGCTTTTGTTGAGGGCTCTGAGATAGGCTCTGAGAAGACAGTTAAATACAAGATCCTAAGATTTCTCTGCTGCCATGCTTAGGAAGAGCAAGGACTGCTAGCGTTTCTTGCCGGAGCCTGCAGAATATTGGTGCCCATCTCAGAATGCCACAAAGGGACCCTTTCTGAGGAGCCTTTCTGTGATACATGAGAATGTGGCAGGAATACTGTGATGTCTCCATCACCAGGCATCTGGTTAGCTTGAGTTTGATTTAGATCTGTGGGCATTTTGCCACCCCTACCCCCCCTCTTCTGATGCCCTCTAATACTACCAGCACCATCTGGTCATGCCTCCCTTGGTTTGATGGATTTGAAAGATGGCTGTGACGTCAGCCTTGGTCCTTAGAGTGAGGGCAACTTAAAAATCCAGAAGACTTCAGTTCACTGGCTTGCTGCACAGGAAGGCTCTGTTCAGTAACTAATGTGGGTAAGTGGGCCTCTGTATCCTGTCTGGTGGTTTCCGTTCCTTGAAAGGCCATGAACAAGTAGCTTGGATTCAGAACTTTGATTCCAAAAGATCCTCATGATTGTTGGGGACTTGTCTGAGGGAGCTCTTCCTGCTGTTCCGTCATAATGAACCGTGGTAATTAGCTTAGTCATTGTTCTTGCCTGTGAGTCTCACTGAGATACAAAGGGTGAAAAATGCATGTGCAATAGGGTCATTTTTCACTCTTCGGATGCATTTCATGCAGGACTGAGAGCCTGGCTAGATGCCTGGCCGGTGCTAGTGCGACCCCAGGAGACAAACTCCTGCCCTCACACGCTGCAGGACAAAGTGTTATCTTTCATTTCTGTTAAGGCTCTGTAAGCTTGCATAGACTAGATTTACTTCAAGAGGCAGCAAGAGGCAGCTGAGGTAGGCCAACCCCTCTGTGATCATTGAGTGCCTGTCATTTGCAAGGAGCTACAGCCCCGTGGCCAGATATGTTTTTGTATATTCACCTTGAGCAACACTGCTGACTAGAAAACCAGATCTGGGGGACCAGAAATATAAATAAATATGTCTCTTTTTTTGTGCAGATTGCTCTGTGACCAAACTTTAAAGCAAGACAGTCTGCAAAGAGTGTTCCTGATACAGGCCTCTCTGCCCTCAGCATTAATGAATGGGCGTCAGTATAGTTTGTGTACTGGGTCTGTCACCGCAGTGGAATATGGAATTCTCTGAGGCTTATGTGAATGGAGATTTAGCAGCAAAAGATCTAGCCAATCCGTCGTCTTAGGACACGGTAGAGGACATGTCCCAGTTGGAAGGAAATTGACAACCCCAGTTGGGAGGGAAAGTGTTGTGATTTATTCCTGTGCCACATGCAAACAGTAGACTCTGTGACTCCATTAAGTATGCCAGGTCACTTTTCAGTTGAGGTGGCTGTCTTCAGGCTCTTTTCCTTTCAGACCTTGATAATAGGGGTGATGTAGCTGACCACTGAGGTGGTTTTCATTTCCCCCCAACAGGAAAGTTGTTATAAGTTCTTAATAATAATAATAATAATAATAATAATAATAATAATAGCAGGTTGCAGCTAAGGGCCTTCAGATCTGTGAGTGTTAGTGTTTTTCAAACTTTTCTTTTCTATCGGGCTTTGTTAACTCATCCAGATTAGCATTTTAACAACCCTGAAGTGAACTTCTGCCATCGTCTCCACTTGGACACAGGATGTAGATCATCCATCATCCTGTCCTTGGTTACAACAGGCTTCTGGCTCTGTCACCATTTGGAGGTGCACAGAATCCATCCAACTGTGAATAGCACAGCTGGCTACAGCAATTTTTCCTTCCACACCACTGGCAACATTGTCTGGCTGTGGTAACTAAAGCTAACACCCAGAACAGGAAGTTTCCATCATTTTACAACCTGTGCCAGCCAGTCCCCTCAGTCAGGGTTGGAAGTCCACCTGCCACAAGGACTGCTGGCTTGCAAGGTGTCTTTCACTTACAGGGGAGCTTGTTCCGGCCTTCAGCGCAGGCGGCCACAGCAGCAGGGTGATACAGTTTAGTCACAGAATTACAGAGTGAGGAAGCTTATTCACACGCTGCTCAGCCCACCCTTCAAGAATTTATTCTATCCAAAGGGTGAAGAAAGAAATAAGAACAGCATTTGGCCTGTAACCCAGAGCTAGAGACAGAAAAAGACGTGTCCAGCTCTTCAGTGCCCTACACATGCCTGACTTCCTCCCCTTCGTAGACTGTGAGGTGGGCCTACACACAGGCCTGTAGTTCGCACTACACACTATTTTGATCACATCTTGCTGCTGTCCCGTTCTTTATATCAGTAATGGTAGCTATTGCTTGTTAGAGAAAGAATAAAATGTATTAGGCAGGTGAGTTTTCTTAGGAGATATTGCCAAGCTTTTCAAGGGCTCGGTTTTGAACTTTTCTAATTGGGAATTCTTCTTTGGGGATGTGATGTGCGTAAGGAGTGGGGTCATTCAACACTTTGGTGTGAGTGACCTCAGCCACAGAATAGCAGGGACCAGGAGGGTAGTGGTGATAGAAGAGGAAGATGGAAAAGAGAGGGACCAGAAGCCATAATGCCCAACAATGAACTGAGTCTGCTGATTAAACTCTAGACAGCACCATCTTGGTTATGTGTAAGACTCAGTTACCTACAAGGAGGTGGGCTTCATTATCACTACTTGATAGAAGAAAACGGAGTCACCCAGTCGGGAGTTCAAACCTCTGAACATCCCAGCCCACATTACCTCATCGCAGTACGGGATCACTTTGATGTTTCCGACTCTTCTTAATGAAGTTACATTTGGGGAGAATGTGTTTATTGAAGACTCATGATGTGGGTGTGCTCCTGAATCGGGTCTTCCTGTTAGCCAGATAGCTGTGACATCTTCAGCGGTCTCGGGGTCTCAGATAGCACCTCTCCCAACGCTCCTCTCCAGGTAAGGTTTTCTTCTCTAGGATGGCAACATGGAAAGACATACAGCAATATTCACCCTTGAGAAAGGGCCGTCTGGGTGCACTTAGGATTCGGGTCCCGATTGTGTCAGGTGACAATCTATTACATACTTCTGTCCCAGTTCCCAGAGGTGTTCATGGGCCACTGCTCTGGGGTTGAAATGCTTGCCTGGAACCTGAACATGGACTCCAGCATACCACACGCTGTTCTTCATATCGCTTCAATGGCACTCTTTGACCAGTGATCAGACATGCGGCTGAGATGTTCTTTCTCCCATGCAGGAGCATCTTGTTACTGTGCTTTTTCATTCAGGATTCCTATGGGAGGAAAACAAAACCTTAAAACCAGATATTCATTGCCATTACACATGATGCTGAAATTTAGGGTTTTCAACATGTATTTAAGGGCAAGGAAATACAGGTTTCAAGAGTAAGCGTTCAGTGTGTCAGTACATGTATAATAAGACCTCGGGAGGATCTGCAACCACTTAGCCGGTTCCTGGAGTCTGCATTTAGCAGTAGAGGCGACTGTTTGCACTGGCACAGAAGAACTGGAGTGGAGGAAGCCCGTCAAGAAAACACTTCTGTTCCTCAGTGGACCATCAGCTCACCAGGAAGCTAGACTCACTACCTTCGCCAGTCCCTCACGTGTAACCACAGGAGTGCTTGGGAGATCTCAGACTTCCCTTGGGTAATGGGCAGATGGAAGAAGGATAGTTCAGAAAGCAATAGACAAAGAGAGAGAGAGAGCACAGAAGCAGTGATCGTATTCCACCGTTTCTGTTCTTGCCATGGTCACACACGTGTCCGTTCAGCTTTGACGAAGGCTCTGATCTGCTTGAGCTCGTAGAGGAGCAAGACACGATTCCAGATTGCTAAGCAAACAGCCACAGTAGAATGGGGTATGTTTTAAGCACCAGAGAAGAGACACCCAGTCCCATGGAAGCGGAGAAAAGGGAGGTTATTTCTGGCGAGGGTGGTCAGGGAGGGCCGTGTGGAGCCACTGATATTTGAGCTGGCCCTTGAACTAGGTAGGCCTTGGACAGGTGGACAGTGAGAGGCGGTGGGGGAGGTGTTGAAAGAGAAGGCATTCCAGGCATAGAGAACAGCTTAAGCAAAGGGCCTGGGGTGGGCTGGGCTTGGGGTGAAGGTCAGTTGTCTGCATTTGAGTCCTTACCTACTGCACAGTTGTATTTCAGGTGCACAGCGGCAGTTGGCTGTGCAACCCACAAAGATGTATTGGGTGTCCCTGAGCTGCTGGCCTTAGAGAGTAAGCCATCAGAATGCACGGGATCAATCCGGGACAACTCAGACTGCACCGCGATGAGTGGCGAAAACCCCATGTCAGCTGCAGGTGGCCCCTACACACAGGAACTCGGTAGTGAGCACACGGCGAGACCTCTGCTCACGGAGATATTGAGCAGAAGCAATCTAGGTTGTTGTTCTGCTTTATCTTTTCTTTTCAACACGAAAATACTTTAAACATAGACGCTTCAATTTTTTTTTAAAAAAAATGCATGTTCATATAAGCGATCTGGAAGGAGAAGATAATGTGGAGATAAGAAATAGAGATGAGAATCAAAACACTGAAGCCTTGATAATGAGACGGGCTGGAGGGTAAGGCCCATTTAGATGGCAGCTCCCTAAGGCTGCGGCCTGGTTCAGGTCAGCAGAGGGAGACGCACACATGTTCAGCAAATGTCGTATATGTCTGAGTCGGTTTTATCATACTGCAGATACAGTTTCCCCTGGCGGGCAGCCTGCATGGAGTGGCTTGAGGCTGGGGCAGCTCGTTCCTCATAGAGGGGAAGGGCTTGGAAAATTATGACTGCATCCTTTAGGAAGTGGACATTTCCTTTGCGGTTCTGCGCTCCGGGGCGGATGTTCTGATACCCGTGCTGGCTCTCTGTGTCATTTCCTCCCTAACCCTGCGACTCCCCCTTCCCCATCCCGAACCTTCCTCCAAGCTAAGTAGGAGCATGGATGGTTCCCAGCCATTGTTAACCCAGAGGTTGACTTAAATTAGAATCAACACACTTAAGTTTAATGGCAAATGTAATAAACTTCAGGGGGAGGAAAGACAGAAGTTCTGTAGTGTAAGTATGCTTATTAGAATGCATATTGAAGGAAGAATAAGATGAAAACTGGGGGGCCTTGGGAATGGTCAAGTCAGCTGCTTTTCCAAGCCTTGTACCCACCCCTGGCTCAGTGTTCCAAGGCATATACTAGTCTCTCACAAGTAAATGTTTTGCATGATAGCCTTAGCGAAGAATTGCTGCCAATTAAACATCAATCAGAAATTACAAAATAGGTCAGTAGGGAGAAGCCTAACCATGAGCAAATCCAATATGGGGAACAAACTTTTGAGGAATATTCCAATGACTTAAAACAGAGAGCCTGTTAAGTCTAGTCACTGATCTGCCGCCTGCACAGTAGTGTGAAGTTAAAGGCACACGGCTCCCCTGTGCCCGGCACAGTTGCCTCTAAACCCAATCTAAAATAAGCTGGCCTGGCTCAGCGGGGCTAATAATAACAGTGTATGCTATGCGTTTGCCCTGCACTGTGGCACTGTGCCTAGCACTTTAAATATGTTGTCTCATTTTATCCTCTCACCATCCCGGAGAATGTAAGGCTGAGAGCAAGGGGCTGGCATATGGGAATCCTCACCATGTGCCCGACACGCAGGCAAATATGCCAAATCATTTGATCCGCATTCTTTACCGAGGCTACTATGAATAACATACTCATTGTACAGATGAAGAAACTGAGGCATAGGAGAGTTAAGTATGTCCTAAGTTAAACCACTACTCCTTAGTGAAGGGGGAGGCTAGGGTCTGTGAGGGGGAGTGTAATTCAATAGATAAACTGTGTGATCGTGAACAAGTTACTTAACCTCTCTGAGGCTTGTAACCGGGAGACTGTTCTAGCAGTACCTGTGTCTGAAGACTGTTGTGAGCCATTAATGAATTAATATTTGAAGAGCACTTAGAATAGTGCTTGGCATGCAGCAGTGTTTTAAATATACCACTGCCGTCTGTTAGGTAAAAATAAATAGAGTCTGATTCCAGAGCCTCTTCATTCTGCGCGCCTTGCCGTGTGGGACTCCGGCGCTGCTCTTTGACTAGTGTGTGGCCCGTGACTTCAGCTCCACAGCACCTCCGTACACTGGTTCAGTCAGGCTGGGAAAGGGATTGCTGCAGGCGGCCTGGAGACTGGCCTCAGCGCCTCCATGCTTCCCCCAAGATCTGTAACCCAGATCGATGTCTGCTGTTTAAGAGACATGACGTCAGGCCCTGGAGTCCACTGCTGCTGCTGTCAAAGGACGGTTGTGAGAACTGGTGTGTGTTCTGTGCTGGTGGCTCCTGGCTTGGTGACACTTGCCAGAAACACTCAGGCACACTCCTGAGCTAGTCCAGGTTTCTGACCCATAGCCTTGGGCAGTCCTCAGACTTTTAAATTCATCAGCATCATCACATAGATTAAAATGTAGATTTCCAGAACCCTAATGCTCCCTCAGGCTTACTAAGTAACTAACACCTACCCCTACCGTCTGTTGACCTCCCTTTGAGAAAAGAGCCTCCAGTGTAGCCCAAGTATCCCTGATAGCCCGGCACCTGCTGATGGCCTAGTGTCTCAGGGCAGGGTTGGGGGTGGGGATGGAGGGGTGCGGATGCAGGTTCCCATGCCAACACAGTACTGGACAGCAAGATGGGTGTGAACAGGCTGCTAGCTGGGCATGGCCTCTCCCTGCCAGCCCAGGGCATCTCAGTTATTAGCTTATAAACGAGAAGAGAAAGCAACAAACACACTTCGAGCTAAAGAGGCTTATTTTTTAAAAACGCTGGTTTGTAAAAGATTTCCACTGTGAGGAAAAAAATCAGGAAAGAAAAAGAGAGAGAGGGAGGGAGGGAGGGAGGGAGGGAGGGAGAGAGAGAGAGAGAGAGAGAGAGAGAGAGAGCCTGGCTTCTTTCTGCTGACTGGCCTGTATCATTTCATAAGTGGGGCCCTGGGCCAGGATTCCTATCAGCAGTTCTTGATTCAGTGATAAACTGAGATAAGGGTAATCAAACTTCATGCTCCAGGGCATCAGGTGATTGCCTGCTGTGGTCAGGATGGAATTCTTCCCATTAGTGCTTTGCACAATTGACTAGACACATTAGACAGAGGTGTGTGTGTGTGTGTGTGTGTGTGTGTGTGTGTGTGTTTTCCATGCTTGGGAGAGTGGGGGCCGAGGGTTGGCTGGAAATTCCCCTGGCTGAGCCCACATGGGAAGAAGCGTGTCTGGAGCTTTCAACCCATCACCCTTCTTTATCATCACGTATTGCTGCTCTCCGGATCTATTGACACAGTGCACACGCTGGGGTCGGGAGCACACCGCACTGAGAAGCAGGTGCCTCGGTTTCCATCCATGGTCACCCAATCAAGTTTCCTCATCTGTTGATGCTCTGCTGCCCCATGAAATTATAGTTCACGTCAGATACAACAATACATGGAAATGAAAGTGCTGTTAAAATGTAAGGTGCCATTACAACATAATGAAATCACTGCTCATTGTAAACAGCCATGGATACATTTATGCTGGAATACAGCCGTGGGCAAGATGACTGAGCACTGAGTTCTTAATCTGTGTGGAGCACTGAAAGGTTTTATTTACACTCTCTCAGGGTCCTGCCTTAGTAGGTTGTGTTGGGAAACCTACTTTTTATTCCCGTTTTGTAGGGAATTTCACAGATCCTTGAGGAAATCCTGAAGGAATGTCACCTTCTCATAGATGACCACAAACCAGTAGCCCACAACAATTGGGATTGTTGTTTATAACTTTAGAGTGAGAAGGAGCAGAAGTCAGACGGGTGTCCGTGGCTGGGGTAGACGCTTCTCCTCGCTTTCTATAATCTCCGTGGTTATGTTCGGTCCCTGATTGTCACTTCTTTCTCCATGTTTGCAGCTATGGTCTGGCTTCTGCACCCCTGACTCCCCTGCCTCCCTCTTCCTCATGTTAAGGACCATCATAATAACGACAGCCTCAGAGATGACCCATGATTAGTTACCAGTTTTAAAGTCCTCAACCTAATTGCCTTTTTTGCCGTGAAAGGTAGCATATTTTAAGGGTATCAGGAACTCAGGTGTTGACGCTTCTCAAGGGTGGGGTCGTTGTTCTGCCTAGCATAGCTCAGGACCTTATGAGGACCATGAAATCCTCACAGTCAGAATTTCTGCCCAGTTCTGACTTTGGAGCCTGCATCGCCACCACTCGCCGTAAATCTCCTCAATTTAATTGATGGAGAAAACAATAAAACCGTGGACCTAAGTGGTGAAAAAAAGCTATGTTGCTCTTAGAGTAATCAATTGGGAGCTTTTAAATAAAGTCACGTTAGTTTGTAACCACCCAGACCTGACCTATACTGATCTTGATATCATGCTCTGTGCTGAGAAAGCTACACAGTAGGTTTTGTTGTTGTTGTTGTTGTTGTTTTGTTTTCTCAGGATAGGTATTTAGTAAATGAATGGAAAGTGGTCCATGAATCCACTTGTTTTTCTCCGACAAAACTGTCTGAGTGCTGTTTGGGAACCTGAGCCATTTGGAAGCCTGAGACCCGTGGGGAAGTGTTTCAAAGCAACTGTCCACTCGGTAGGGGCGAATGGAGAAGCCTGACAGACGCAACTGCCTTGTCACTTGCCGATTTTGGCACAGCCTCTTGGCCAACTGGACGGAGTTTCTCAAGCAATACTGTTGTGCTCCTTCCCTGATGACCATGGCTGTCTCTGGTTTGTGAAGCTCGAAGCCCCCAAAGGCCAGTTATTCAATCAGTGTCCTGTGTTCTGCTAGAACTCAAAGAGCAGCGGAGAGTTCTCAGGGCCTCTTCTATGGGATGTGTAAAGTCAGTTCTGATTTTGAAAATCACACTGTATACCTGTCAACAGAAGAGATTTCAAGTTTGAAAGTGGATTAAGATCGCAGAGCTAGGAGCCTGCTTGACCACCAGTCTGAGGCATGAGACAGGCCCCTGGCCTATGGGCCACCGTTTTCTTCTTAGAACAAAATGAATTTGGGGACAACTAGTACCTAGCACCTCCAAGGTTCTAGTAACAGGGTTCTGTAATGCTACATCTATCTCTATATTGTATCTTCCTCCATTGTAAGAGCGAATACCATGGTGACTTAAAAACCAGGAGCCCCAACTTGAGTGTGATACATTTGTGTGCACACACTGCCCCCAACTTGAGTGTGATACACTTGTGTGCACACACTGTTCCTAACTTGAGTGTGATGGACTTCTGTGCACACACTGCCCCCAACTTGAGTGTGATACACTTGTGTGCACACACTGCCCCCAACTTGAGTGTGATACACTTGTGTGCACACACTGCCCCCAACTTGAGTGTGCTCCACGTGTGCACAAAGCCAGGGAACAGACAGCCCAACTTTTCAAATGTATTACCGTCATTTACATTTTACAGCACTCTGCCCTTTCCTTTGGGGATCACTTACACTTCATTGCTGTTAATATGGTTTTTAGACTCAATTTTCAGAAATACATAGATAATATTTTCAGTTAGCAATAACTGTACCTCATTCAGCTCTTGGGAGTTGGTGCATTTCTGCAACACAGCCTCTCCGTAATTTTCACTTGAGTCCCCGAAGAGCCATCCCCTCATCTTAAACATGTTGCACTGAGAGGGCACATGAGCTTCAGAGGACAGAGATGGACCTGGCTTATGGACTGAGGCTGGTTTAGCTTGTACTTCAGAAAGCTGTAGGCTGATGTCCAAAGTCAGGAAGAAAAGGAATGTCGTTATTGATTAGCAAAACTTTTTCAGGAAAGAGGAAGGTGGTCCTCCAAAACAAATGTGTCATCTTTGATTGAATACAATAATCTCCATCATCTATGGGGAATTAATTTACAGAACCTTTTCCAGTGGGTGCCAAAACCCTGTATGTAC
The DNA here is from genome assembly GCA_964023405.1 of Apodemus agrarius. Taxonomy (NCBI): domain Eukaryota; kingdom Metazoa; phylum Chordata; class Mammalia; order Rodentia; family Muridae; genus Apodemus; species Apodemus agrarius. The sequence goes on along the minus strand of OZ030008.1, from coordinate 56,116,819 downwards.
CATGCCTTTCCTCATACAGAAATAAATGCCTATAATAAACTTTAATGTGTATATTAAGTACAGTAATAGATTAATAGCAATAGCTAATAACAAAATGGAAGCATTACAGTAATACACATTGATAAATGCTATGCTAATTTGGTAGCTTTCAAAATAGTGACTTGTATTTTTGCTCTTCCGCTAAAAGTGGGAACTTAATGGCTCTCAGACATGTAGGTCCACTGACTACATCACTGTGAGACTTGGAAGCCATTTCCACATCAGAGAAAGGGTTGCTTTGGGCTCAAGCACAGTGGAGACACCGCAACTGTCCAGCTGATCCGCGCGACAGATGCTCAGTGGCTGGTAGGCAGGTAACTTACACAGTCTAGTGTCTCTGCTTGGACCGATGGCTCCCGTTCCAGCTGGGATGGTGCCCTGCTTTCATTTCCTGTTGCTGTGATAAAATACCCCGAAGAAAGCAAGTTAAGAGATAAAAAGGGGTTGGATCACAATCCCAGCTTACAGGGGAGTCAAGACAGCAGGAACCCAATGCCCCTAGTCACATTATTCCCAGAGTTAAGAGCAGAAAGTAGTGAGTAAATGCATGCATGCCAGGGCTCAGAGTGTATGCATGCATGCTCACGATACGTGCCAGTACTCAGCATGCATGCCAGTGCACATAATGCTGAGCATGCATGCCCAGAATGCATCCCAGTGCTCAGAATGTACGAATGCTCAGCCTGCTTTCTCTACTCTTACTCAGCCCTGGGTCTCATTTCCAGGAAATGGTGCTTGGGAATTTCCTGCCTCAACTAACACAATCAAGATAATCTCCCACAGTGTGGCCAAAGGCCAACCTAGAATAGACAGTCCCTTAGAGCACTCCCCTCCTAGGCAGGTATAGATTTTTATCACAGACAGAGAAAGACTGAATGGAATGGCTGGGGTTCCCTCACCTTATTCAAGGGTGCTTAATATAAAACTGGTGGGTCATGTGTTTCTGGCATTTTTGTGTATTTCCAGACCCCACTAGGTCATAGGTGCTTGAAACCACAGAATAACAACACTGCATATAAGAGAGGATTGTAATAGTTCCTTTACAAATAAATACATATACATATGTCTAAGCATATATATCTTTACAAAAATATTTATCTTCAAATATATAAATGTATGTATTATATAAATGCTAGACTTAATACAGATGTCTCTGGAAGTCCCTGTTCTCTGAATTGTCCTGCTAACAGACAGGAAGATGAGTAATTTCAAACAGGAGGTGTCTGCTGCCTGCGTGCAGGCATGCAGTGGCCACTACGTACTTCCTCCCACGGGCACCTGAAGCTTGGTTTCATTTCCTCCTCAACTATCCTCACAGTTTTCACATTTTTGTCAGACTCAGAATTATGGAAATTAACTACACTACTATAGACACATCCTCACACTGGTGTTTGCCAATCTGGATTGGTAAAGTGACCCAGCACTGTCACACACCCACACTCTATGCTCCATACAGCACACTTTCTTTATACATATACAGCTTTTGAATAAGAACCCCTGACGTTAGGATAGGCAGAGATTAAAATCCTGGCCTGGGTTCAGTGAGTTGAGTCTATCAGTAGTCTCCCTGACCCTTGGCTTCCCATCCTATAAAATGGAGAGAGTGTCCTTAAAGAGAGGTAGAACCAGTGAGCATTCTGCATCGGAGCCAGCCCGGCCATCGGAAGCCCACGCTGCTTCAGCTTGCCGGGTTCCTACGACGAGACTGTTTTGGCCTGAAAACAGAAATCCCAGTTCAGACGTGTTTAAATGCTCAGGACCTCTGTCGGGCGCCCAGGACGACTAAGATGTGCTGCCTTTGAGGTTGATTCCTTCTTTAGCTAAACGAGCTACAAAGGGTTGAGTGTTTGCCATGGCCTTTCCCGGGGCAGCTGCTTTCGTGTTCCTACACGCATTTGTGTATCAGGTGAGAACCCAGCAGATGAGGCGGCCAGGTCTTCCCGGAATGCCGTAATGAGTGACAGATATCTGGTTTTCATTGGACAGGATTGAGCACCAACCCAAATCTGGAGTCTAAACCGCTTTGGGACAGGAAAGGGGACCACTGTGCATGTAACAGGTTGAGGATGTTGGTATGCCTCTGGCAGCATTCGCAAAAGCAGAATTTGGTTTCACAGAGCACTTGCATACCGTGTCACACATGTATGCTGTTTCTACTGTGTACATTATTATAACAGTATGACTGTGGGTGCATACAATCTTAAAAAGTTGTGTGGTTGTTGGCAAGGAATATTTTTCTCCATTATTTAATAGAAATTACATTTGATTGGCCAGCTAAAATATAGAAGGTGCTTGACATTGGAGGAAAATGATACCAAATGTGGGCACTGGAGAGAGAGAGAGAGAGAGAGAGAGCATAAGCTCGCTCTGTTCCTGCTTCCTTCTCTTCCCCGAAGCTTGTGTATGATGAGAAACAAGGACCCCCCTGCCAGATCAACTTGGAAACATCACAGTAAATATAGTCATAATTAGAAAGGCACTTTCATCTGTTGAGAGTCAGAAACGCTAACTCCACTGTCTGAAACGCAAAGATATTTCATGATCATAAATTCACAGTTTTCTCATGCTCCAACTTAAAAAAAAAAAAAAAACAAACTTGTTAACTCTTGAAACTCCAGAGTTCAACTTTGATGTGTTTCCATTACATGTGGTAAGTCCTGTATCCACCAAAGGAAGTTAACTGCTCTTCTGTTGTCACGTAATAGGGTCTGTCACAGGGTACCTGAACGCAGTCCGCCTGGCTGAGCTGTCTTCCCCTGTGTACATTTTTAGCCTCTTTTCCTGGTTCAGTTAAACAGTAAATCAGGTCTAAGACGCCGTAAAGCCGGGGTGAGGAGGCCCCTCCCCTACTTGTCTTTGTCCAACTGCTCTGCCTTTGGATGGAGCTATAAAAATTAACTACCTAGCTTTTCAATATCTGCGATTTCTACTTTTGGTGTTTTATAGTTGCATTTTTGCCCACCAAGGTGAACCATCACTCAGACTTTTATCAAGTGAGTCTTGCTTCCTAGAGAGATGGCCGCTGACTCCGCTCCTTCGCCTGCACAGTCTTCACAGTTTCCCAGCCCTTGCCACCCATGAGCCCACATGCTCCTAAGCTCAGAGTCGGACTCTGATACTGGCCCTCTCGGGAGCCTCAGATCAATTAGAATAGTCTTTCTACCTAACAGGAACGCCACGAACTGTTCCCCGGAGTAACGGATGGAAAGCAGTTGGCACGGGGTTCAACGCGTTGTAGCTTTACCAGCATTACTGCTGTTTTCAAACCAAAGATGTGTGGCAGTATATGGAGCAGTCACACGGCAGAGGCTTCTGTTCACTACAGGGAAACCTTATTTGGATGACTGCTTAAAAATGCATAAAGGAGAAAAGATGGGAACCGTTCTGATCAGAGCGTGACGCTACTGAGACACAAGGCCAGTCAGCTCTACTACACATACACGGCCACTCGCCTGTTAGACTCCATTCTGGCCATACAAAGCGTTCGCTATGCTATACATTACTGAATGATTATGACACAGCTAATGGGTCAGGTACTCACAATGAGTTACTGTATCAGCTCAACCTGTCCTTGGATCTTAGTAATTTTCTAGGGGCGTCTAAGACCCTTCACATTCTTGCTTAGTCATTCATTTATTCATGCGGTAAGTTTTTAAAATTCACATTTTTCTTGAAATTGCCTGTCTTCCTTTTTTTTTTTTTCCTCAAAAGAACCAAAGTGTAGCATATGCTAGAATATTCGTTAACAGGGCCAGTTCTATGGGCATGTGACCCCTGCTTGGCCCCCTGGTCCTTGCTAGGAATACTTGGCTGTCACCTTCTTGGCATTCCTAACAGACCCCCTTTTTCCATTCCACCACATGACTGGTTTGGTTATGAGGCTCAGTAATGGTCAGCGGAGGCTGGAGCTAGAAGGACTGACTAACTGGGTCTGAGGTCCCACTGTCAGACAGCCAGGAAGTCCCCTAATTTCCCCAGGCCTTTGGATTCGTTGCAAATGAAGACGTGGTTTTCACACCTTCAAAGGGTAAGATACAAGTGATAGGCCTTCAGCTGGAGGTTGGGTTTTGTCTGTAGCAACCGTACTTTCTGAGCTAGAGAGCAGGCCAATGGCAGGTATGGGGTCAAGAGAATAATTGTAATCGGGACTTCTCTTGAGAATGTTGAGCTTTGAGGTGACGCCTTTGATTTCCAGTAGAGACCTCCATGCTGCAGGTGGCTTTACCACCTGCAGTCTGACTGATGGCACTGGCCTCGTTCTGCTCGCTGCACTTAGATCTGTCCCTTCCTCTATAGATTTTATGCTAATTTCCCCAAGGAGACTTAACTCACTCCTGTACGTTGGCCATACTTTAAAAAATAATCTATAGCTAAGTCTTTAAAACTCTCGTACACAAGTATTGGCATCCCTGAGAGTTGTCTAGCTTCAGTCTGGCATGAGTGCCAGCCGATCAAAACAGTGCACATCACGTGGCCCCTCAGGAATGCCAGCTCTGGGTATGCTCCCTCTGGTCTTACAACTCCATGTTAATTAAAGATACAAGTGCGGCCCGTGGGCCAAATAAGTTCTTCGGAAGCCATGTTTATTGGGCAAGAGGGAAGCGCTACCACTGGTGCTCCTCGGTGTGAGAACCCAGGTCTGGCTGGCTCTTCCGTGCCGCTGAGCTCTGTGGGCACTACTACAGGTTACAGAAGACGGATGCCGAATAGCTTGCCAGACTTCTCATCGGGTTGACGTCCCTAGGAAACCTCCTAACTTACCCGGGGTTCCTAAAGCACTTTTAGCTACACTGTCAATGTTACCTGCCAGCACCCATTATGTGAGTACATCTTTTTTTTAAGGTTTGTATTTATTTGCATGGGTGTGTGAATATAAGTGTATGCCGGGAGTGTACAGGCACTCACCAACACTGGAGGATGTCATCTGATCCCCTAGAGTTGGAGTTAAGGGCATTTGTGAGCTGCCAGATATGGGGTTGGGAATCGAGCTTGGGTTCTCCAGTGCTTTTAGTTGCTAAGTCATCTCTTCAGCCTCTTGAGTGAATTTTAGACTGGGAAAAAAATCGATATTCCAAGTGTCTCTGATCACCTACCTGAACACTAGCATGTAAAGCTGGCCTCTCCGCTGAGCAGGCAGGGGGCTGGCATGGTCTAGCAGGTAGACGGGCAGGCGCCTTCTGCCTTGTATGACAAAAGCCACGCCCAACTCGGTCACAGTAGTCAGGACCCTGAGGTCAGAGTGATAACATCTAGTATTATGAGGTTTTATTAAGTAGGTTTTATTTTGACACCAGTTCATAGGTTTTAGCATCAATTATTTTAAGCAACTCAAAAATACAGACTGGGGCAGAGAGGCAGACTATGTTGCCGTCTGTAGAAAGTTATCTATTTAGACAGTGGTTTATGGTATAGCCCAGGCTAGCCTGCAGCCTCAGCCCTCCTGCCTTCGCCTCAAGAGCTTGGCTACTAATTTCTTAAATTAACCACACTTATTTTAACTTCACATTAGTAGGGGATGCCTTGACCCCTGTCTATTTTGGTGTGCAGGAGGGAGATGCTTGGCTTGAAGCCTTAGAACAAAATGAAATTGTACATTTCCTTTCCCAAGATACCTCACCAGTCTTTAATGGACTGCGTTTTGTTTGGTTGTTCTTTGCTATGAGTCTGGGGATGGGGGGGTGTCTTAATTTAACTATTTACTTTCTTATTTTTCTTTGCTCGTATATGTGTGTGTGTGTGTGGTGTGTGTGTATATACGTATGCATAGTTAAATGTGTGCGAACGTGTCTTCACCTGTACTCATATGCAGTCCTGAGGTTGAATTGGGAGCTGTTGTCTATCAGTTCCTACTTATTCATGACTTTTCAGTAGAACCCAAAGCTACCAATATGGCCAGTCTACCTGGCCACTTGCTGGGGGCAGGGGTCCCCTATCTGCTTTCATTAAAGTGCTGGAATTACAGGCAGGTTTTCATGCTCATCTGATCTTGCCCGGGTGCTAAGGATCTGATGTCTGGTCCCAATCCAGTCCTCTTGCTTGGCCTGGTAAGTGTCTTAATCGGGAGCCATTTTCCCAGCCTCAGCTCGTTTGGTATTTTGAACATTTCTTGCTGCATAGCCTTGGCTTATGCCCTGGATTTCACTCTGTAGATCAGGCTGGCCTTGAGTTTGCACTGAACCTCTTGTCTCTGCCTTACAAGTTCTGGGATGACAGCTCTGAGCCACCATATCCAGTTTAACCCTTAATGGTTTTCTGAGACAACTTTAAAAAATTTGATTCCATTCACAATCCCCTTTTTCTGAGAAGCTTTTACTTGCCCCTGGGTGTGTATGAGTGTATGCCCTGGGTGTACAGCTTTATAAAATAGATATACAAATTAAACATTTATCCATAATTAGTCATAAAGAAGTTTACTTAAAATGATGTTTGGTTCACCTATCATTTTATAATTTATTAAAGATGAAAGAAAGCCTTCATACTAATGGGACAGACTTGTTTATTCTTACATATAGGATTCTCAGCTGAATATTTGGCATAGAGAACCTTCAACATTTTTAGTACTTTGATTTTATAGTAGTTAATGCTGAGAACAGTGCTTTGCATAAATGTGTAGTCCAAAATGGGAAATGTATTCTCAGGGCCATTTCAGAAACTGTTGCAAATTCTCTCCAAGTCTCAAGTCAAAATTCATGAAGAATTTTTTTTTAAAGTGAAACTCAAGTTAACAACTCAAATGGCAGTTTTTAAAGTCAATAAAGTCTAGTGCAATACAGTCTAAAGTTATGTCACTATGTTATGTAAATGCTGCAGAATCGGAGTGGGAAATACTAAAAGTCATTGCTTTCTGTAAACTGTTATAGTCCCATAGGAGCAGAAAACCATGTAAGAACTATATCTGCACTGTATAACATACACTGGTCTGAAATCTGAGCCAGCATGCTTCAGATAGCCTTAGGCAGTGCTAGGTGCCTGATGTCACGCACAGCAGAAAGAGCCAATATGATGCATTAAGAACAAAGGCTGTGGTGGGGTCACGTGACACAGCATAGCGAATGCTACCAGAAATGCCTCAGACTCACGGCACACTGGGCTCTCAGTTAATTATTGCACATTCAGAAGCCTTTCTTGAAACTGCCGCATCACGTTAACATGGCCCCAAATGGGCTCAGGAGCCCCAGTTTGAGGACTTGTGATCTAAGGGATGCATTTACATATGTCAGCGATGAGACGGGCGATTGGACAATTCCTACAGAGATGGCTGAAGTCTGACTTGTTGCTCTAACAAATAAAGGCAGGAACACAAATCAGCCTCCTCTGTTCTCACCCTTATCGTGTGACCAAGCTCTCCAGGAGAGTCATAGTTCCAACAGCCAGCATTGTCGTCAGAGTGCACTGAGACAGTCCAGCCATAAAAATTGGGTCTGAAAACAGGCTGTTAATGATTAGTTGCACGTTCTAATAGAAGTCACATCCTGCAGAGACCCAGGTCACTTATCTGGGTTGGGATGGTGTGGGATGATGGTTTAGTGAAGAGCAAGGAGCTAGCAAAGCCGATGTCCTGTGTGTAGGCATCATATCAGAACTCCGCCGGGAGGCTTGGGATTACAGCGCGCCTCACTTTCCTGGACACTTAACACAGCAGCAGTAAATACTAGAAGCGGGAGAGAAGCAAGGGGCCATCTTGCCTACAATATGCCAGCTCAGATGAAGCCTCAGGCCTGCCTTTCTTTATTGCCACCCTCAATGTAAATATGACACAAATACAATGGACGTCCTCTTCTCTACTGCAATAACATCTACAATAAGTTGCATGTTCTGGGGAAAAGATCATATAGGATTTGAGTACCCATTCTTGTCACTCAACAGACTGATGATAACTATCCTCATGAGGAAATACTCGGCTTGTGTGACTGGATGGAGACCTTGTTCACACATGGTGCATTGCCTCTCCATCTTTATTTCATGGAGATTTATATTGGTTCTTTGGAGACAGCTTCACTTTGTAATTCAGGCTTTTCTGGAACTCACTGTGTAGCCCAGATTAATCCTGACCCTGCAGCAATCCTCCTGCTTCAGCCTTTGAATGCTAGGATTGCAATCGTACACCCCAATCCATTGTAAGTTAAACTTTACAAAGCATTACTTTAAGGGGAAATAGCTCAAAAGCATCCTTTTATGGTTTTCTGTTCTATTATATATTTTTCTGTATAGCTGTGATCAGAAAATGTAAACATATAATTTTATGTTCTGATGTTGTTCTCGCTTAGCATTACATCATAAATGAAGGATTTTTAATCATTATTATTTTTCACTCTGAGAGAGCGATGAAATAGACTTTTAACTTTCTATGTTTAGATATGCTTTATCTATTTTCCTGTCAATAACTATCTTACCATAATGCTTTTTCTTTCTACCTTAGATTATTTGCTTGAGATAAATTGTCAGAAGTAAAATTGAATTAAAGATTGGCTCTATTGATATACACACATGTAGGACTAGGAGGGGCAGATTATACCTCAACAAATTATTTAGTTTGTTAATTTTTCTTCTTATTTTTATTGAAAACATTTTCCCTCGCATAGTATATCCTGATTACTGTTTCCTTCCATTTCCCACTCACAGTTTCCCCCACCTCCGCTCCCATCCAGATCCACTCCCTTTCTACCTCCTATTAGGAAGCAAACAGGCTCCTAAGCAACAATAAGAAAATATGAGAAGCTAAAACAAAAACTAGTATTTCTGAGTTGGACCATGCAAACAGGAGAAGAGCCTAAGAGTCAGAGACCCGTTCCTTCATATATGCAGGAATCCCATGTAAGCACTAAACTGGAAGCCATCATATATACACAAAGGGCCTGGTGCAGACCCGTGCAGGCCTGTGTGTGCTGCCTCAAGTCTCCATGAGTTCGTACACTCTCAGATCATGCTGATTCAGAGGGCCTTGTTTTCTTGGTGCCCTCTGTCCCCTCTGGCTCTTACCTTCTTTCTGCTTCTTTTTCCTTGGGATTCCCTGAGCCGGGAGGGAGGAACTTGACATCTCCTTTAGAGCTTAGTGTTTCAATGTCTCTCACTCTCTGCATAATGTTTGGCTGTGGGTCTCTGTATTCGTTCTCTTCTGCAGCAGGAGGAAGTTTCTCTGAGCAAGGCACTGAACTATGAGTATAGCAGATTGCCATTAGGAATTACCTTACTGCATCTCCCCCCACCACCTTTCTTTATCTTCTTTTAGAACAACAGTATTCAGTTTTACTGTAAATCTATCTGGTTCTTGATCACATAAGCAGTGTCGGGTATGGGTTGCATCTTCTACAAGTAGACCGTAAGTCAAATCAGATATTGGTTGGCTGCTCTTGACCGACTTTGTGCCACATTTCCCTAGTATATCTTTCAGGCAGGACACCATTGTCCTTCACGGGGTTTGTGTCTGGCTTGGTGTTTACATTTCTGTGTTGGTAGCATGCAGTGTACCTTCCTGTACCAGAGATGCTAGGACGTAGTGGTGAAGGCTCTGTGTAGGCCCCAGCTGGGCCTGTCCATGCTCAGGAGGGTCTGTAGGTGTTGACTTCAGCAACTGAACCTTGCTGTCAGTTTGTGGAGAGAAACCCGTAGTGTAGTGTCGGCAACAGCCTGGGTTGTTTGGGAGTTGCCATGGGAAACCTGTAGCCAACTACTCCATTAAATGTAGCCCAGGCATGGTATGGAAGCTTCATTTGGTGACGGGAGAACAAGAGATGGCATGTTGGGACACTGTCTCCCCATTATCTGGCAATTACATTTAGATTGCCTTCAAAGATATACATATTTATATTTATATGGAAGCTTCTACTTTAATAGCTTTCCATACTCCCCCCTCACATGACTCTTACTTTTAGCTATCTCTACTTATATTCTCTCCCTCATCCACTTCTCCAGTAGATCTTCCTGTTATAATTATCCATCCATCTATCCATCCATCCATAGCTATCACATTTGCTTTTCCTAATGAGATCTGTGTGTACCCCATAAGTCATTTACTCTATACCTAATCTTTGTGGTTCTATGAGTTACAGCTTGATTATCATTGGCTCTACAGCTAGTATCCACATATAAGTGAGTACACACCGTGTTTGTCTAACTGAATCTGGGACACCTCACTCAGGATGATTTTTTTTCTAGTCCATTCATTTGTCTGTGGATTGTATGATTTCAGTTTTTGAAATAGCTGAGTAGTATTCCACTGTGTAGATCTACCACATCTTCTTTATTCATTCTTCAGTTGATGCACATCTGAGCTGTTTTTAATTTCTCGCTGTTGTGAATGGGGCAGCAGTGAATATGGCTGAGCAGATGTTTCTGTGGCAGGATGAAGTGTCTTGCAGTGATGGCTAAGCAGATGTTTCTGAGGTAGGATGAAGTGTCTTGCAGTGATGGCTAAGCAGACGTTTCTGAGGTAGGATGAAGTGTCTTTTGGGTACACTCCCAAGAGTGGTATCTTAGCCTAGTAGGATCTTGGGATAGATTGCTTCTCATGTTCATAAGGAATCACTATATTGATTTCCTTTTGTAGTGACCATACAAGTTTACTTTCCTACCAGCAATAGATGAACATTCCCCTTAGTCCACAGACTTGCCAGCATGAACTGTCACGTGCTTTATTGATCATAGCCATTCTGGCAGTTCTAAGCTGAAATCTCAAAGTAGTTTTGATTTCTGTTTTCCGAATAGCTATGAGTGTTGAACATTTTTGAAGTGTTTCTCGGCCAATTGAGTTTCCTCTATTAAGAATTCCCTGTTTAGGCCCCATTATTTATTGGTTTGATTTCTTGAGATCTGGTTTCTTGAGTTCTTTATACATTTTGGATATTAGACCTTCATCAGATGTGTAGTAGGCAAAAAAAAAAAATTCTTTCCCCATTCTGTAGGCTGCCACTTTGTCTGAGTGACGGTGTCCTTTGCTATGCAGAAGCTTCTCAGCTTCATGAGAAGCTCCATTGATTAATTGTTGATCTGAGTGCCTGCACTGTCGATGTTCTGTTCAGAAAGCCGTCTTCTGTGCCAGTTAGTCCAAGGCCTTTCTTCCCTTTCTCTTCTATCAGGTTGAGTGTGTCTGGTTTTGTACTGAGGTCTTTCTTCAGTCCATCTGGGGCTGAGTTCTGTGCGGTGGAATGCGCCTCTGTCTGCGTTCTTCTTCCTGTAGCCTTTCCGTTTGAGTGGAAACATTGCTCGAAGACAGTGCTGACTTTTCCCCACTGTGTTAGATCTTCAAACATAATTCCTAAAGTGTTTGTGCTAAGTTACTTTGCCATGTGCAATGTTTTGATTTCATCCAGAGTATTCTTTAAAAACTAATAGCTAGTAGGGTGCTGGGTACACGTCACATTGCGTCGCGTTGAGCTTACTGCCTGTCATGCATAGAGAAAGTCAGGCACGGTAAAGACAGACACGTAATTATAGTAGTGAGAGGCAGAAAGGAGGAGAGCTCGCTAGCCGTCTAGTCCAGCAAGTCAGTGAACTCCAGTTTTCATGAGAGGGCCCTCTCTCAAAACACAATGTACAGAGTGATAAAAGCACTCAGTGTAAAACTGGAGTTCCACATATCCACACACGACAGAGGACACCCATGCATGCATGTACAGGTGAAAACACACCCACTCTTCCCCAAACAAAAATCACTTCCTTACCTCAGTGTTTACTTCTATGGTTGATAACAGGAGCCTGATTTTTTAAGAGGCAGGAGCATGACATTTTAAGGACAAACTCCATCTTGCCTGAGACATAGAACAGTCTGAAGGCTGCTGCTGGATAACTGTCAGAGCATCTGTGCTCTGACCAAAGTCAGTGTGTCCGCAGCATGCTCCACCCTGACAGCCAATTTCACTAATACTGCTGAACTGAGAGGAGAGAACAAAAGAGATGGTACTTCAAGGCAGAGATAATACCGAGCTGCTCTAGGAAAGGATTTCCACACATGCACTATTCCAAATCCCAGTGTTTGAAAGTCTCACGCTTGCCTGGTTAATTCTGAAGCCTGAATCCGGACAGAGTTCAGCAGAGACTCAGCTTAGTCCCTAAGGTAGCTGGAGGCTGGAAGATCCAGTTTTGAGGTGATGACTGGGTACCACCCATCATGACGATGCTTCGTTACAGCTGAGAGGCACAGCCTGTAGATCCTCTACACAGAGATCTAGCCATGCAGGCTTCTCCACAGTGGTCTGGGCTTCCTTACACTACAGTGAGTGACTAGGTTCCCATGACAAACAACCAGAAGACGTAAGAAGTGGATATTACCCCATTATTAAGTCTTGAACAGGAACAGGTACCAGCATCTCTTCAGCCATATTCTGTTTCTCAGTCAGCAGATTGACAGAGAGGGCTCACCTACTTTCAAATGTGAAGAGTTTGAAAACATTTGGTGATAATATGCCAAAGCTGCCATACTGTGTTTCTAACCCTTTGAGAAGCTGAAAATCTGGGCAGTGGAATGCCCGCCCATGACTAGGAGGAACTGCGTATTGCCTCTGCACCGCTCTCTCTCAACGGTTCTGGGAGCATTTCTTTGTACCTAAACTACCTTTTCTACTGCAAAGAATCCATCCCAGGCTCTCCTGAACTGACTGGTGACCTGTAGAGAATGTAGATGCTTTACCACCCAACTCATAACCCACCATAAAGAACTAGACTGCGAAGCTTCCAGGAACCTGCCCTATTTCTGTTATGACTGGCTGTGAGGGTGGGGCCACGTGTGTGGTGTAGTTCAAAAAGAACAAAGCTGACAGGTGTATGCGTTGTTCTTATCCTGGTGAAAGCCTTAACTTCTGAATGTGCTGACGATGCATTTAGAGAGCCTCACCCGGTTGCTGAATGGTTGATTTCAAGGTGCCTGTTACTAGTTATACAGACTAGTTTTCATGTTACCCTGATAGAAGCTAAAGTCATCTGAGAGGAAGGAACCTCAACTGAGAAAAAATGCCTCCATAAGACTAGCATGTAGGCAGGCCTGTGGGGTATTTTCTTAAGTAGTGACTGATGGGGGAGGGCTTAGTCCATTGTACGTGGGGCCACAGAGGCCTGCACCACCACAGTCCTACTAAATGTTTTTGTTGTTGCTGCTTTAATGTTTTGATTTGATGACTTGTTTCGTTTGTTGAGGAGCTGGGAACAGAACCCAGAGCCTTGTGTGCACCGGGCAGGCACTCTATCACTGAGCTGTGTTGCCAGTCCTAAATTATTTGAACAGGAAAGCCTGGTTCTTCTCTGTGTTTCATGAGGACGGTAGCTCTCGCTCGGACAGACATGGCAAGAAGCTGGGCTGTCATCCAAAAGATTCTTACATGTTTATACTTTTTAAAACTCCGCTGACTGGGGATGGGGATGAAATCGCCTATCTCACTGTGCTTCATTGTTGGAAATTGAAAGTCCCAGGAGTAGACAAGCTTTGCCGCGCAGGGAAGACATACTATGTGCTTCCCCAGCGTCCCCCTTCGGCCAAAGCAGCCAAGCATTTAAAAGAAGAAGTTGCTAAGGAAACCACCCTTTCATTTGAAGGGCCCAGAGGAGGGGGAACCTAATCTTTTGACACTCAATTTGTCTCCAAGGAGGCTGGAGCAGCTGGGCTGAGAGGGCTCAGAACACTGTCTCCCCCAAGCTGAAAGGGTGGCTCCAGCCTTCTCAACCCTGGAAACAACCTAAAGGCGTTGGTCAGTGGTGGCCAAGGAGAGCCTTCTGCTCAGGCCTGACCCTTGGCTTCGAATGGAGAAGGCAGGAGGAGCAGGTGGACTTGGAGCTCTCAGGGTTCTGAAGGCACACATCTGGGCTGGCTTCTGGCAGGAGCCTTCCCTTATTTTTTTCGTGCGAGCTTTGATTTATTTACTTTTCTGGGAGCTACCTGTCAGATCATCTGACGAGAGGAAGAAATGCGGGCAGTGTTCTTGTCTTAAAAATAATAAAACCACGCTAAAAATAGGAGAAATATTTCTTTAAAAACTTAAAATGCCTTTCTCCTGTCATGTCCCTTTAATCAGTATTAACTTTTTCTGGCATGCTAACCAAGTCCTCAGACAATGGAGTGTAAAAGACGTGCAGCCTGCTATTTCATGTTGTGACAGAAGACAAGTTACTACTTCATTACCTCACTGGTACATTTAAAAAATAGTCCCCAGTGAGTGCTTGCGTGGGCCAGGGCCAGGGCCCAGAGAGCCCTGTTCAAAGCCAGCCTTGGTGTATGGCAGTCAGTCTTTATCCCCAGGGACCAGCATCTGCGTGACACTAAGCTCCAGGGTGTGTCACACAGAAACAAACCCAGAACATTTTGGGAATTTTCTCTTTTAGTGGCCAGCTGGAGGGACTATGCCAGGTCTTGGACCCTGAACTTGATTCTCTTATGTGTAGTAGATTCTGGAAACTAGAGGTGCAGTCAAAAAGTCAGGCAAATAGGTAGCCAGAGGGCATGGAATCCATCACAACAGATCCACTGTAGGGGTACAGTGAGTGAGCGCAGTGGAGATCGGGAGACATTGCCAAGCTGTGGATGGGTCTTAAGGGATGAGAGAAATGCTGAGGAAACTTCCTGGTCCAAAGAAGTGTGGAGAAGAATGCTGGGAGATCCAGCCAGGCTGGGGACTTAGAAAATAATGGTTCCCTTGGAAAGGAGCCTCTTCTGAGCACGGAAAGAAGCCGTGCCACTCTTGGGCTGTGCACAACTGTGGCTAAAGAAAGTGCTGGTAATGACACAGCCTCTTCCTGCTGGGCTAGCACCTTCACAACTTAAAAGGTATTTTTACTCCTGTTCTCTCATGTGTCCTTCTGAAATCCTAGTGAGGTAGTCAGCAGAGGCGCACCCTTTGGCTACCTCAGAGAGGGGAAGACTGGGAGCTGGGGGCCTGGAAAGCCCTACAGGGCCAGAAGTTCCTTGCTGCCTGGGGTTGTTTTCCTTCACCTCTGTTTCTTTCTGGGGTAACCGTGGGTGCTGTAGAAGGACACTGCACACTGAGAGGGCCACCGACACGCTGAGGTAGCATCATGGGCGAGAGAGTTACGGTTAGAACACCTACCTGTGTTTCACGTGGCCTCTGAGTTACACAGTGCCCACTCACCTGAGGACGAGCTGGGGCATTCAGCCTGTTCAGCAGGAGAGAGGAGCCCTGCCCCCCTCCCATCTTGGCAAGACCACAGGAAGCCTTTCACCCCGGCCCAGTGCCCTTTTATCTCCTCACCCCTCCTCAGGCAGGACCTGCTAGAACTCTGCCTACTCGGACTGTAACCACACTCTGTCCCTGTGAACACTTCTTAGATAAAGGGTCACACACTCTTGCCTACCCCAGCTTTATAATCCTTTCTTTTCATCAAAGAGATGCAAGAGTGGTGTAGGTATAAAGGAGAGCAATCCACTTTACCCTACTAAGGTAATTAGGCTAATTTCCTCCCAAGGAGTTTACCGTTCCTGCTCTTTGCACGTCTATAGCCATATTGTATTCTAGCACAGCCCACGCCACCCACTCCTGGGACATTTCCAGTGACTAGGGTAGAATTTGAAGCCCCAGATCCCCAACATAGGCATCACAGGGACTAAGCCAGAGCCTGCCCCTGGAACACCTTAAGCATCTGTGTCTACACCAGGAATTTCAGAATCAGGGGCAGCCCAAGCCACACTGTGGTCAGTGGCTCTTACAAGATGGACCGTCATTTAGTGTGTTGCTTTGCTGTGTGTCTGTTCGCAGCAGGTGACCACTGGTGATGCTCTCACCTAATTGTCTGTGCTCTGGGAGAACAGACCTGCTAGCATGACTACCCATCGGAAGGGGACTTGATAGACTGGCATACATGATAGGATCTATTGGATAACATCTATCGTCAGCCTGGAGAGCGTAGGAACCCAATAGCTTTCCCGTTTATGAAGTGGACACCTGAGCTGTTGCTGAAGGCCGAGGACTCCTGGGCAGCCGCTGGTCTCCATCCTTTGTTGGAAGTCCTAAGGTGGATTCTGTTGATGGTAAAGGAAGGTTTATGCAGAGACAATGGCAACAATAAGAGAGATGAACTCTCCGGTGGAAAGACCCAGAAGCAGAGTAAACCTTTGCCTAGGACCGCCTTGAATCCCAGCCACACCGGAAGGTGGGACTGTCTTTTAGCATGGGTCTTGCCACTTCACGTGTCCTGATCAAGAACATACTTTACAGCTGTGCAGAGCGGCTTATCTCTCAGTTGCTTCCAGGTCTGATCAGGCTGACAGGCAAGAATAACTATCTTACCATCATCACAGGGGGAGAAGTGCTCTTTGAAAGTTTCTCCACTTTTTCTTTTCTTGATAAGGCACAGAGTTGGCCCCAACTCATTTAACCAACTACCAAATCCTGTGTACCAGGCATTCTTTCAGGAATTTGTGTATAGGCAAAGGAGACAGCCCACAACACTCAACTCACAATAAGGTGTGTGGTTCGAGAGACACTGAGAAAACAAGGAGTTGTCATGCTTCGACATGATGAAGGAAAAGACGCATGGTGCAGGGGGTTTATCGTTTAGGGATTCTCCGTGAAAACGGAGAGGGAAGGCCCGGGAATGTCTCCAGGTGGTGAGAGCTTACAGGAGGGCAGAAGGGTCGAAGGCTACTGTGCTATCAGAGTTAAGTCTTCCCTTGTCCAGAAGAGAGGCTGATGAGATAAGCCTCATCCATTGCTGCTCTCTGATCCTTCTTGGGCGTCATAATTGCCAGGGCTTTGTTGATGACATTGTGGGAACTTTTTATTTTTGTCTATGCATTCGGAGGCTCCCTAAGATTTTATTGAGGTGAGAGGGAGAACAAGGGGCCCGAAGCCTTGAGGTCCAAAACCCCTTATTAGGTATATGCCCTCAAGTCGTTCTTTAATCCCTGGTCTGTAACATGAAGGCTCATTCCTAATTCAGCAAGCAACCATAGAAACAGATGCTGGGTACCAGGCATAGCTATGGGCTCTAAAGATAAGCAGGGAATAGCCCAGGCAAGATGTCTGACCTCACGCCACTGACGTGAAGTTTGCTAGAATTACTGTGTGTGCCCAAACCTTTAAGGGGTCTAAGAGCCAGAGTAGATAAGAAATATTTCCTGTAAGTGTAAAATGCTATGAAAGGGAAATATTGCTCATTCTGCGGGCGAGGCGGAATACCACTGGTGAGTTGGGCCTGCTGCTCCCTCCTTCAAGCCGGGAGTAACTTGTCAACTCTCAGTTGGGTACAGGAAAGGCTCAGGAGCCTGGCTGGAGCTGTGTGTGTGAACTGGGCTTCCCACCACGCCTTATCCTTAATTACAAAAGAAAGCCGCGCCCTGTGGGAGGCCCTCTGCATCTCACCCCTGGGGCCGGGGAAGCTTGGGGTGATTGCTAAAGTCCATGTGTCCACTGGCCACTTGGTTGTAGGGGAACAAATGTGTCTTTTGCTGCCCATCTGGGACCCCGTCAGAGTGTCAGGCCCGCATTCTTAAGTCCCAGTGGAGACTCATTTGCCCTGCAAATCCCATTTGTGGCTTGGCTTCGAAGATCGTGGGCAGAGATGGCAGAGCAGAGCTCTGCTGTCTCCGGGTTGAGAGCAAGCACATGCACTTTGTATCCTAGGCAACGCTGATGCTATGGCAGACATGTAGAAGTATGAATTGGAAATCATTTGGTTAAAGAGCCCTTTTCAACCCAGGCACCAAATCCACAAACATAAAGTCTGATGATTTAGAAACGGCTCTGGAGATCATCTGCGTGCTAGCTCCAGCTTTGGTGGATGGTGAAACGGAAGCCAGAAGCCGGAAGAGGGGCTTCGCCTCTCACGGCCTGTTGACTCCTTCAAGCCTTCAAGGGGTTAAAAGGAAAACCCAGATTTTTTTTTTCTAGCCTCCTCTTACCTCCAGGTGTGTTTGACAATGAAGGTAAGATTAGCACCCCCTGGGGTGATTCATAAAGGGTAGGAAGAGGTGTAGATAAGGGTGGTTAACTGTTTGAAGAGTGATTATCTCCAGCCCTGAGCCCCATACCCTTCCTCAAGGTTGTGGCTTTAGCCTTGGACAGGCTTCCTGAGACTCACCCTGAGTAATAACAATTACAGTGTTCCCCAGTGCCAGGAACTTCGATAAGCTCTTTAGAGGGCTAGACCTATCCTCCTGGTAATCCTCAGAGGCAGCTACTCCTATCTTCCCCCATTTACAGGCTAACAGAAGTGCAAAGGGGTTAATTAGCTTGTCCAAGGTCCAATAGCTTGGTAAATAGTAGAGCTAGACTCCTACTCAGCAGCCCAGCTAGAACCTGTAGTCCAAAGGACCGTGTTAATTGGAGGATAGAACCTCTGTTCATTGGCCTATAGAATACATGTTCATTAGCCTATAGAACCCATGTCCAGCCGGGCAATAGTGGCGCATGCCTTTAATCCTAGCACTTGGGAGGCAGAGGCAGGCAGATTTCTGAGTTCGAGGCCAGCCTGGTCAACAGAGTGAGTTCTAGGGCAGCCAGGGCTATACAGAAAAACCCTGTCTCGAAAACAAACAAAACAAACAAACAAAAAAACCATAACGTGTCCATTAGCCTATAGAACCCACGTTCATTAATTAGCCTATAGAACCTGTGTTTGTTAGCCTATAGAACCCTTGTTCATCAGCCTACATTCCACTGTTCAGCAGTGGATGGAGTAAGCAGATAACAACAGAAGAGTCAAACTCTGCTAACACCTTTGTCCTGCACTTACTTAGTAAAAATTAACAGCTGAGATCCCGAGAACTTGCCTGGATTTACCTCGACTCCAGTTCTGCCTCTGCGGCTCTCGAGGTCCCCAAAGTACATCATCAGAGGACTGGGTGAGCTGTGGCCCATGCCTTTGTGGGCCCTCCCAGTTCTGTCAGCCCTGGAATCCACCCGGTCCCCATTCTTAAATACGTCTTCATTTTTGGTGTTGGACTGGTGAGCTGAGCCTAACTCTTCAGGAATTTCCATCCATACAACAACAACAACAAAAAAACTGGCTATCAAAATAACTAACTGTTTTTGGGAGGAGGGGGGAGAAAAAAAGCAAGCAAAACTAGTAACTCACAGGAAGTTACAAGAGTAGTACAGAGGTCAGCTCCCTATCTACTTTAAAATCCAGTCAGAACTGTGTATGGACTGTTGATGAATCATGCTAATGATCCTTTAGGTCTGTCAGGGTAGACATCCTCTTCTGCCCTAGGAACTTGCTATTACACATGTGTACATGTCTGTGTGCATACAGAAGGCAGATACAAGGTAGCTGAACACTGGATGACTAGTACCTACTGTTCTGGGCTTTGCATGCTTCGTCGCTTGATTTTTAAATTCCGCTTTTCTTTCTCTGGGTTGTTGGAATTTTAACCCTTCTGTAAACCTGTCAACAACTTCAAAACAGGACAGCATCTGAAGCCCTCTGTAAGTGATTTGCTAGGCCCTGTGCATGAAGACTTGAGCTCTCCCCCCACCCCAGCAGAATGAGGTGCTGTTGCTCTCCACGTGCTAATCAGAGATCACTGCAGCCCATTTGCAACATGGCTGCTGTGCACCAGTGTCAGCTGTCTGATTCCTAAGTCCCTTAACGTCCCTGCTTATTTCTTCCCTTGCCAGACAGAAATAATAGCAGTAGTCCTCCTTAGTTTCTCCTGTATAATATTCTTGCTCTCTGAAAAGGCACCTTGAATAATATTAAAGGCTACAGAGGGATTGCATCTGACAACTCGGTAGAAGTTGTGGAACACACATTCTTTACTTCTGTCATCCAGACCCTGTGGGCAGGACCAGGCACACACCCAGACCCCATTATCCCTAGCAGAATGTCACACGCGGGCCATATGGCAGCCACAGCAGGTCATCTGGTGGAGTAAGCTGGTGTTCCAAAGACAAGCTGAGGCCTTTGGCATCCTGTTGTCCCGGGAGCCTGGGTTCTGCTTTTGTTGAGAGCAGTTACTTTTTCTAGAGGCCAAAGAAGAGGGGCAGCCTGGCTGGCACCTGGTGTGGAGAACAGATAATGATGGACGGGTGACCTGCCTGTTAATGTCCCTCCTAACTAGCTAGCCTGGAAAACCATTGTGTCCTCTGGGTAAAAATGACAACCACCAAAAAGGCACTGTCACCCAGTGATTCATTCCTGCCACCAAGTCCCCTTCTATGTAATTTTTCATTTCATTTTTTCTTCCTCCCTCCCTCCCTCCCTCCCTCCCTTCCTTTCTTCCTTCCTTCCTTTCTTTCTTTCATTATTATTGCAAAGGTTCTTGTTTATATTCTCGAAGATCTGGTTCTCATCTTGATCTCTCAGGACGGTTTGTCATTTTCTGGGTAGCCGCACAGCCTTTCTGCTGTGATCTGGGCCTTGCCTTCCCATCAGTTGCTTGTGTTATTATTATTATTATTTTTTACCTTCAATGAGGATTGTTGCTGGAACAGTTTAGCTTTTTTAAAAAAATGTTATCCTATCTGAGTTGAGGCTGACTGGCAAAAGCTTGTAGGCAAGTTTTGACTGGAAGTGTCTGCCCCAGAGCAGTGGGTCTGATTACAGGACACATTGTGCAATCCCTATTCAGTTTGCTTAGAATTCGGCCAAGACAGGTTATATCCTGTTTTCTGTCCCTTCCTGCTCAATTTGTTTTCACTTCAGTTCCTCTTCAAATTATTAATAGAATTGCTGGGGCATTACCAATTCTGATAGTAGTAGTCATTGATGTAAGAACATCCAGATACTTAATAAAAACCTGTTGCTTTTCACCCAACTTCAACATCCAGCTTTCCACACGCACGTAAAATAAGCTGACAATAAGCAGAACTGGCTCAAGTTTTAGGAAGCGTGGAATTTTAAAGCAAGCTATTCATAATGGACCCAACAGGCTCTGCGGCTCAGCCCCTGCCTTCCGTCCCCCGTGTGGCACCCACTGCCACCTTTTCCTCGTCTGTCAGAATCTAGCCCCAAGAAAAGAAATTATAAATGCACTCATGCGATTTAACCTGCGCTGTGCTTTAGCACAACTTAACTTTAGAAGGAAAATGGCCACCTACCGAAGAAGTAGAGAGCTTCCCTGTGCAGCGTTTCAGGCCTAAACCAGCTGCCAGGAGACAGGCTGATTTACTATGATGTTTGCTTGCTGGGTAGCAGAGTCCAATCAAGTAGGATTCTTGGACTGACTTCCGCACCCGAAGCACCTCTCTCAAGAACCACTCTGCTCTCCTCTGAGTCGGGGAAGCTATGAGTGGAAACGGTATGAGGGGATGGGATAGTCGGGAGACAATCTCTTAGTTCTTTGTCCTGGCTTCCTCCAGTAGGAAGGGCTGGGTTTCCAGTAATGGACAGATGTGAAAATAAGCATCTGTTGTGTTTGTGGAGAACATTTGGCTTCACAGCCTGAGGCTCATGGCCTGGGGGCTCCTGTAGGTTGTGTACAGAAGCTGTGAGAGAATACACATCCACCATGTGTCAGCACTCCCCCTAGCATGTAAGCCAGACATGCGCTACCAGTTTCAGGGGCACGTTTCTTCTTGTGACTATTGAGTATTTACAAGCAACCTCCTAGAGGCCAGGCTCAGTGCCTCGTGCTGCCTTGAGAGAGGATGAAATGACATTCGACCACCCCTTCTCTCTTGGTGACACTGGATGCAAATATCTGCTGATGAAATATTCAGTAGAGACAGGTAAAGTGATGAATTTGGTAGAGAACGGTTTTACAAGGTGTCATAGTTAAGGGACTGTCCAGAGTCACTTGACTGTGAGCAGTGATCCTGAGCCTGCAGGGCTTGTTCAGAAGAGGAAGTCAAGGCGAGGAGTCTAGTTCAGGGTCAGGCCTGTAGGAAACTGGATCACACTTAGCAGAGACTCGTGGCATCTGGATCTGAGTTAAGAACGTGGTCTCTGCTGAACATGAGGATCTGAGATTCAAGGAGCTGGTGACAGAGAAGAAGGCAGGTATGAGGTAAGTGACTCTCTGGGGACTCTGACTGAGACTTGAAGAGCCCTGTCTTAAGGACTGGGCACGTTGAGATGATCAGGGGGAGGCAGCTGCTCTCTGGCTGCTAGAGAGTTCTGGATCAGCTCACCCTCAGAGAAGGAGCATCAAGAGCCAAAGGGAGAGCCAGCAGGCCTGCTCGGCATGACTAAATGCCTTGGTAAAGCGGGGCTGAAAATGAGGACTGCCTTGGGCTTTATTGATGGACAGGAGCTAAGTCAGACTGAAGTAGGTTAAAGGTGATAAAGGGGAGATGGTGGGTTCAGGTTGCCTTCAAAGAAGCCTGGCTGGGAAAGGGACAGAGGGGGATGCTTCAAACAGCCCGTGAGTCAGGGAGAGCCTGTTAGTGATTGGACCCACTTGGGATGCTTTCTTTTATGATGAGTGAGAGGAGCCCAGTGGGCGTTGACATTAGAGCAGGCTAATACTGCTCCGAGAAAGGAGCTGAAGGGAATTCAGAACCTGACCTCTGACCCTCAGAGGGAGAACATGGATCCTCAAACAGTAAAGGTTCCTTTGCTGCGACACATGAAGAGTGCAATAGCTTGTGTGTGACACACAGCACTTTATGGACAAGGTCTCTTTCTTCTGTTAATGTCACCTGCGGTCGGAGATTTCCTGAGTCGTTCCTCGTGGTACTGAGCAGGCACATCCTCCCAGATTCCCCTCCCTGCACGGTGCACCAAGTGGAGGTTGAATGAGACAGCCACATCTGTCACATCCTCCGTGTATCACAGAGCACAGAGTTCCTGAGGGTTGATTGTAGCCTGTCATTAGCACAATCATGATGGACACCTCTTCCTCCTAACCAGCTACATTTCCAGAAGGATGAAGGGTCGCGGAGTTCAGGCCTTTCAGCTGCCCTCTTCTTGCTTCGTAAGATAAGAACCTGCATTCATTACTATCTGCAAACTGGTTCTAAAGACTGTGCGCAGAACCGACTCACAGGACAGGTTTCTTCAATGAAAGAGCAACTCTTCTCCAAGACACCTTATCAGGCAGGATCCTGGGGAGCCTGGATGTGAGGAGACACCCATACTGTGTAGGACCCAGATGACCCTCCCCTAGCACTGCTTAAGGGGATCTTTCAGAAGTCTGTACACATGTACTGGTAGCCTATGGCCCTGCCGTGTCACCACACATGGTGGTTGGCTTACTACTTGCTTATGAGCCAGAAGTCATGTCATCCACCATTCTGATTGCATGCTATTGTTAATTACCAATTAAAGCCCAAAGTCCTTCTTCTTTATAGACTGGGGAAATGCTGAATAAATCTAGATCCCCTTCCATAACTGACCTTCAGTTACAGTCCTATATCTTCGTAGACACCAAGGAATAGCTGTTAAGTTGCTTCTTGCTTTCTTTCAATCATCCCAAACCTGTGGTTACTGTTCTGTCTTCACCTGCGATGCGAGGCTGTTAGGCGTTAGACTTGTAATTTCTGGAACTCTGGGGGCCACCATTCTTACTAAGGGTAGACTCCAGAGTGTATGACATCTTTTAGTTCCACCTTCTTTCTGCCCCTTTAATCCTCAACAGTCTTAGTGATCTCAATGCTGCTTGAGAGTGGAGCCTCAGATGCCTGAACTTCTGGAGTTGACTACCTTCTGATGCTCTTTAATAGTTTTATAAGAATCTAAATTAATTCAGAGTCCAAAAAGCTCCCGTTGCCCTAAGCGAATCAGCAGGGCTGTGGTAATCCAGGACTCACGGTTTGGTTCATTCCTTTCTTCACGGTTCACTGAAAATTCCCCTTGGCATTGATGACCTAGCCACACATCCCTCCAAGGCAGGAGAAAAAGATTTTTGGGAGGCTCTGAAATCTTATTATTAAGAAGGCTAAGAACAGAGGTCAAGAACCCTGTGTTCAGGTTGGTCAAAATGGCGTGTATGTTTAATCTCAGGACTCAGGAGGCATAAGCGAAAGGAGTGATGGAAGTTCATGGCCTGGGCTACGAAGGGGGTTCTCGGCCTGCCAGGGCTACAGAGCAAGACCCTCCCCAAACAAACAAACAAAAGCAACCCACAAACAACAGCAAACACAGCAGGATAAGGAGGAAAGGGGGAATGGGACAAAGAGGAGGAGGAGAAGGTCCCAGTGCAGAGGATAAGCTGGGAAGTGGCTTGTCTGTGCCAATGGCATAGACCACATCCCAGCGCCCAACACCGTGCCAAGGTAGCAGAAAAGCTGGTAACAGGGATAGAGCCTCACTATGAAGCTGAAAAGAAGAGGACTGGGCATGAGACCAGTCCAGAAGGCCACACTCAAAGCACTAGGGTTTTACTATGAAGTTATTGAAGGGCTACTCAGTCACATGGCAAGATTTGTATCCTAGAAAGATGATTCTGTTGCAACCAGAAAATGAATGGGAGAGAAGACATGGCGGCCCATGGTGTGGTGCTAGGGCTACAGAGGATGACGCAGGAGGACTTCCAGTTTGAGGCCAGTTCGGTGAGACTGAAGAGTAAACAATTAAGAAGACACACACGCAGGTGAATGAACGGTTAGAAGAATGTGCTAGAAGGAGCACGGGAAGGCGGTGGGATGAGCCAAGTGTGGTGTTTCCTGTCTGGAATCCCAGCATCAGAGGATGTTGGGAGTTGGAAGGCCAGCCTGGGCTTGACTTCACAGGACAATGGGCTGTAGTGTAAGACCGTCTCAGCTGGTGCGGGGACTTCTATGAATAGACATTGACTAAAGCACCTTGGAGAGATTGTGACCAGGGCTGTAAACACCCAGAGATAACCAGTGTCATCTCAGTGTGGCCCCATTTAGAAGGTGTAAGAACTCAGGATGTAGACAACTGAGGAGGAGGTGAGGGAGCCACGGTGGAGAAGAAACAACTTAAACTCCTGAACGGAAGGGAAGAAAGCAGGCGGCTGCAGGACCTGGGGTCGTGTGAGCTCTCGTCCCTTTCATGGAGTGGGGTTTGAGACAGATGTGAACACCTATTATTCAGTCCGTTAAAGAGTTAACCATGGCATAGGAAAGACAGAAAAAGACAGGGCGTGGGAGCCTGTGGTCTTTCTATTCAAGAAAAGACTGAAGGGGATGAATCTGCAGAGAACGTGCTTACCACACAGACAGGGGACCTGAGTTCCGGTCCCCAGCACCCATGTCCAAAGCCGGGCAGGACAACATGTCTCTAGCCTCAGTGCTGAGGTGAGCGGCTAAGGGGGGGAGGGGCATGGGGGGCAGCTTAGCCCTGCTCCTTGGCCAACAGACCTAGCCAAATGAGTTCACTGAGCCTTCATTAAGAGACATGAAGGTCAGGGAAAGCACAGAATACTAACCTCTGGGTCACGCATGTCCGCACATTCCACTCACATGCCTACAAGCCCACATGAAGTCATATGTACACCAATTGTGCACACACACACACACACACACACACACACACATATACACACATGTTCACACATATAGAAAAAAAAAAAGACAGCAGGACTTGGTTAAAGAACCAGGAAAGGGGTCAGTGTACTTGGAATGAAGCAAGGCACTAAGAGGCTCCATTGTCAGGCTTGAGTATGTCACCGAGAAGAGAAATGAGTGGTATGTGGGCTGTCCCTTGTGACTAGAAAGCATACCACGTCCTTGAGGCAAAGTATAAAGTTTAAGTTTATTAGAGAGTACCCAAGTTTACAAAACAATCCAGGATCTCTGTGGAGTCTCCAACGGTAGTCTGTAGCTGGTGCTCAAGTGCCCTTTTCCTTGCAGCCAAATCAAAACTGATGCCTTCCCAGTGTTCCTTGCTGTAGGGGAGATATGGGGATTAATGGCTGACTGCTTGTGCAGGATAGGGCCTTGGAAAGAAGGTTATTGCAGGCAGAGAAGACTGAAGCATCTATAGACATATTCAAGAAGTCCATGACCTTTAATTATAGCGTCTGAGAGGAATGTTGAGACTGGAGAAGAAAGGGCAGTTAGTAGGCTAAAGGTTCTGATGGGAAGAATTGGGTGCCGGAGTCAGCTAAGCAAGCTCGCCTGTAGAGCAGGGGATTGGCCCACCTGGGCCCTGATTGACTTGTAACTTGATAATTTCTGAGGAGGAGTTACAGGGCGGACTCGTGAGCAAAGGAACCAGTAAAATCTTTGGAAGGCTCTAGAAACTAAGATGTTATCAGGCAACGCAGTAAAGAAGGAGGAGGCAAACCTTGGTAAGCAAAGACAGTGCTGGAGGGCCAGAAGAGTCACGGGGAAGCCAGAAGAAAGAAGTTCCTCTTCTGATTCCTGGGTGGGAAAGCTGCACGGAGCTGAAGTGCTCCCCTGTGAGACCTGGTGATTGTGGGACACAGGTAGGGAGCACTCAGAACCAAGGTGGAAGGGCTGGATTCTCCGCTTTCTGTCCTTCTTGGAAGTCAAGGGCCTTTCAGAAAGCCAGGGACTGTTTAACCGCTTCTATATCGAGAATCATGGTATACTATGTACTGTATACTATAAATACACAAAGAGCTCGTGTGACTCTGGTGAATCCGCTTGACCAAAACCTTCATTTTAGTTTGGATCTGCTAGCAGAAAATTTCTTAAAGGTTTGTTTTTATAACCCCCCCTCTCTCTCTCTCTCTCTCTGTGTGTGTGTGTGTGTGTGTGTGTGTGTGTGTGTGTGTGTGTGTTTTAAATACTGCCCTCACTGCTCACAGAATTCTATGCTGGAAATTTATTCTCTTTCAACACTTTTAAAAATCTCATTCTATGGTCTGCTGCCTTCCATCATTTCTGTTGGTAAGTCAGCTGTCAGACCGTTCTTGTTCTTTTGAAAGTAATACATCTTTTTTTTAACTTTTAACCATTTTTTTAAAATTGTCTTTCTTTAGGATCTAAAGTATAATATGTCTAGGTGTGATTTTTCTTTATGTTTAAAAGTTCTTAGAGTAGCTTAATTTTTGTCAATTTTGAAAGAATACTATTAAATATGTCTTCTGGATATCTGTGTGTGTGTGTGTGTGTGTGTGTGTGTGTGTGTGTGTGTGTGCGTGCGCGCGCGCTCCGATTTGCTTTTCCCGGTCTTTTAGCTCTCCACATTTCTGGCTTATAACTTCTTTTAACATACGTTCCAGCTCATTCATCTTCTCTTCAGTGACTACCAGTCCTTTATTGGACACAGTTATTAAGAATTTTTAGTTACATGTAAGTTTTGCTGTAAGACTTCCACTTAGTTCTGCCTTATGGATTATGCTTCTTTGGTGAAATTCTTCTTGTCATTCTTAGATATCCTTAGATAAAATCAGCACAGTTTCGTTTATTTTGAGGCAGGCTCTTGTAACTCTAAGTAGACTAGACTGGCCTCAAATCCTAGAGATCCATCTGTCTCTGCCTCTCAAGTGGTGGGACTAAAGAGGTGAGCCACCACACCCACCTACAATATTGTTTTCTTTAACGTATTCTTTATAACTCTAATGTATAGATTATCTATTCTATTTTGCCTCTGATTTGGATTGGAATGGCTAGGAATGGGTGTTTGACACTGAATATTGTATAAGAAATTATTTTTGGGTGACTTAGGTGATGTTACTTTTCTCACAGGTGAAATTACTTTTGGGTAACAAAATTTTTTCTGGGGCAATGAAACACACTTCTCATCTCACCCAGATAGGGAACCCACAGTAGACCAAAGTGTGGTTACTACCAAAGTCCAGCTCGGTGCACCAGTGAAGTGGTGAGTGGTTCCTTTCAGGAGCAGACATGACTCAAAGACAGCGTCACCAAAGCCGACCCCAGCATGAACCCATAAAAGCCAAGAACCTGGAACTCACTGCACAGCCTGTAGACTGCTCAGCAGGTTGGAGAGTGGCCTTCCCGGGTACTTTAGTTGAACTAAACCTCTTCCAGGTGGATCTTCTTGTCTGAGAGTCTTCTGTGTAGCTTTTCTCCTTGCCATCTTTCTTGCTGCTGGGCTGTATTTCCTCACAGGAAATGGAGGGAGGGGGGCAGGGAGAGAACTACTGAACCTAGTCAATTTCAGGGAGTTCCAGAAGCTATTTGTTGTTGCTGTTGTTGTTGTTGTTGTTGTTGTTGTTGGTGGTGGTGGTGGTGGTGGTGGTGGTGGAGGTGGAGGTGGCAGTGGTTACCTCCCTGCTTGAGGAGTTCCCCTGCAGGATATAATGCTTTAATCTCAGAGGAGACTATCACAGCATCATCTTATCTTTCCTTGAAAACAGGTAGGGTGGAAGAACTCCGGCCGTCAATGTGGGGGTTAGATTGCCCAAAGTTGTTTGGATTCTTTGGTTCCCCTCCTCTCCGACGCAGCTTTCTGGGGCTATAAGTGATGGGCTTCTGATCTTTACTTATGACGCTGTTTCATATATATTACTCTTCCAGACTACCATCGATAGTTTTTCTCTCTATTTGCGTTCTCATTTGTATAGACCTTAAGAATTGGCCAATTCTGTAAGGTAAGGGTGGGGACGGGGTAGCCTTCACATCTTTGTTGCCTAATAAGATGAAACAGTAAAAGTGCAATATTTACTGAAATGCTACTTGAATTTTGCTGTCAATCAGGTTGTGTTAGATGACTTCTATGATTCATTTTATTTAATCCCCAGAGGGGCCAGTGAGATAGTAAAGACAATTGCTGCTATTTTACATTTGATAAACTGAGTCAACTTGAAGTCCAAACTCAGGGAGTAAATGTCCCAGGCAAATGTTAGCTTTTTCTGTCCCTCGGCTGGCACCCTTTCCCATGGTTTGTCTGACCCTTATCTTGCCCGTATCACCTGACCGGTGTCCTGATTCCATGGAGCCCTAGAATCCTTCGTCTCTTCCCAAAGGAAGCCAGACATGGTGTGACACATCTCTAATCCCAGCACTTAGGAGACTAAAATGTGAAGTCAGCCTGGGTGACACAAAGTCTCAAAAATCTTAATTAACTGAAGGATTTCTATATAGATCAGCTCTTTATTTGGTGCATTTCTCTCATGGATTTTCTGATTCTTTTTGTGTCCTTCCTCCCTCCGTCCCTCCCTCCGTCCGACCCTCCCTCTTTTTCTCTCTGTCTCTCTCTCTCTCTGTCTCTCTGTCTCTGTCTCTGTCTCTCTCTCTCTCTCTCTCTCTCTCTCTCTCTCTCTCTCTCTCTCCTCTCTCTCTCTCCCCCAGCCCTGCTTTGCTATATGTAAAACAATAAATACTTTCTATGCGTAGCATCAACAGCAAAATGGTATCTTTTTTAAAATTAAGCTCTCTTTGTAGACAAAAAGCAAATTGGTGGTGGGCTTATTTATGAAGGATTAGGTTGGCTGTAGGCAGGATGTGGGGAGAGGTGACTTATGTATCAGAGGTGCTACAGGATGTCACGGCTCAGCCATAGCCAGGGGCTAGCTGACAGTCGCATGACCTGGCTTCAGTTCTTAGGGTTGAGGGCCGCTTCCGGTGCTGGGACACACAGATGCTGCCTGACTGCTGTGAGCCGTGGAGGAAAGCCTCGCAGGACTTCTGTTTCTGTGCACGTCCTTCCTTCCGCATTTCTTTAGGAGCAGTGAGTGTCTGAGATCCTTTTTCACGATTCTGGGCAGAAAGAACCAAGTGACTTTCCATCCGGAAGATGCAGTTTGGGACCCGCGCCACAGGCAGGCTTGGTGCTCAGAGCACATTAGTCTTTTTAGGCTGCTAGAACTGTCTAGGCTCTGGACAAACAGAAAGCATTAGGAGCAAGACAGGGAGAGGCTGCTTTGGAAGATGTGGCAAAGGGATTAAGGGTAAATTGTTACAACTGGAAACAGGAGGCAGAAATCCCAGGACAAATTAATACGCCCCGCCGTGGAGTTGGGTTGGTAAAATTCTTAAGGGAAGGTTTGATAAGCAGGTATCAGCTATAAAATTTATTCAGTATGTAGTCCTTGAGCATTTTCAAATCGCCTTTTATTTGCAAGAGAAGTTGGACAAATTGTCGTCCGTTTTTAGCTCATCTTTTCACCAGACCTTGTTCAGACTCCTGAGGTCAACCTGGCCGTCCACGGCGCTAACGCCACTCAGAATCTACCGTGCAGTTAGTTCATTTTTAATCTTCGTGAGAAGTGTTTTTCCCATATTTTATAAATAAGGAATCTGATTCTCTTAGAGATTGAAGCCCGTTCCCGGCATCCATTAGCCAGCAAGGAGAGAGTTCCGTCCAGCCGTGAGCTCGAGTGCAGAATGGTTCACCATTGCCGCCCCATCACACTTCGAGAAGCACTTTTGTTGATTAACGTAACTGCTGTTACCTATCAACAGAGATTTTATCGAAACATTCTTCTCTCCGTATGAAACTAGGCCTGGTTTTTAAAAGTAGTTTTACTCATGCATATTTGGTTTACACTTCAGTTCAAAAGAAAATAGTGTGTGCGCTGGGGACTCATTTTTTTTTTTTTTTAATTTATTGAATGATTGTGTTCTCTAGTATTTGAGAGGGCTGTTTCTGACTTGCCCCCAGGGTTCTTAGGTATTACAGGAAGCGCTGACAGCTTTGGTTGTGTAAAGATGGCGTCACTGAAGAACACCACCCTCGGAATCTCACAACCATGCCTCTCCCACTGGCCCAGAAAACCCAATTTTTTTTTTTCAATGAGTTGCTAACATTTACACATCTTTTAACTCTGTTCTCATAGTTTTATTGGGTTATTGATCTACAGTAACTGTACATATTTAATGTGTGATTTAATACCTGTGAAACATAACTTCAATAAAAATGACAAATATAGCCATTTCTCTCAAAAAAGTCTCCTTGTAATACCATCTGTTGGAAAGAAAAATGCCCATTATTCCCTCGGTCTAGTTTGTAGCAACGAGTCTGGTCAGGGACTCAGCTGACTGATCTGGACTCTAGCCTTGCCCTAAAGGCACCATGAACGTCAGGGTGAATTCTTTCCTTTTGCCAACCCTTAGCTTTCCCGTTTAACAAAGGAAGGTGTTAAGCTTGAGGGTCCCCAAGGCCCTCTACAGCTCAGGAAAAAAAAAAAAAAAAACGGTAAAGCTAAGAGGGCAGTGTACTTAGGGTATTGGTTTGGGTCTGAATGGTTTTATGTTAGAATCTAGGTGTCCCTAGAGACTGGGGTACCAGCTGGCCTACTCTGCCACTTCCTGCTTTACTGATTGGTTTTCACGGAATCATTTTATTTCTTTTCAATTCCTTTCACCCTAATACAAGGTCACTGACCTCTTTTTCCATTGGTCTTCGAAACACCTAGTCCAGAATAGAGAGCTGTGACTTGGGCGATGGTAGACCTGCAGCAGCAGATCCAGAAGCTAGATCCTCGGCAGTGACCGCGGCTGAGGGCAAGCTCAGCAGCTCTGGCTTTTCAGGGCAGTGTGGGCCTTTTGTGAGAGGAAAAACAAACAAACAAACAAAACAAAAAACAAAAAAAAACAAAAAAAAACAAAAAAACCACCATGTTGTATCTGTGTGTTTCAGGACTGGGGGGAGGGTTACAGATTGGAGTTTAATTAGAATTCTGAGCCCTCCTTTGCCCACTTCCTTGCCAAGTTAGCAGCCAGCACTTCTGTTTGGGGTTCTGGTAATTTTGCTGCGATGACACAGTTGCCTCCATAATTCTGGCAAACGTACCTAAAGCATCAATATGTTCACCAGGTGCTTCAGCGAGGCCTGGCTCCGTGCTGCCTTTTGTCTGTTCTCGCAGATACCTGTCTACCACCGCCGGCTCTCTTGATAAATAGGGGAGCCATAGAAAGAGGTGGGCAAAAATTTGAGCCAGCTACAAACGCGAAGCCAGTTTCACCACAGCGTAAAGGTCTTTCCATAATGCTTTTGTCTTCTAGAAGCTAAGTGGGACTTGTGAGGAGGGCGAGCTCAGATCTCTTCTTGGCCAACCATGAGGTTCTTTCTGCTTTGGTTCTGCGTGCTGTTCCTCCTGGTCTCCAGGTTACGGGCAGTCAGCTTCCCGGAAGACGATGAGCCCCTAAACACTGTCGACTATCACTGTAAGTCACCCAAAGCCATGTCCTTGTTTACAGAGGAAGCCTTTGGTTTGTCTTTCTCTATGTCTATTCATTTTCAGCATCAGAGACTGATTTTAATATGTCTTTACAATGTTTTCCACATTAAATCATCTGCACTCTTTTCCTCGGCCGTGCAGAAACTGAGCCAGTTCTGTCGGGCGCCATCCTGCAGCAGCCCAGACAGAGAGACTATATATTTTCAGTAAAAAAGAAAAAGACCATTTGCTGACAATTCTCCATCTTTTACTAATTTATATTCAAGACCTTAAGAGAGGAATTTAGTTAAAACCCTTCCTACAAGTACTATATACAGCTAATCAATGCTGGCTATCGATTCTTCAGCTCTGTAATCCTGACTGATGGTTTAGCCCATTTTTACTTGCAGATTCAAGGCAATATCCGGTTTTTAGAGGACGCCCTTCAGGCAACGAATCTCAGCACAGGCTGGACTTTCAGCTGATGTTGAAAATTCGAGACACACTTTATATTGCTGGCAGGTAATTTTCCTTTCGTTGGTTTATTAGATTAAAATTCTTTTCTCTTGTGGTACTTGCATTAATGTGTCTAGTTCATGAAAAACTAATATGTGATTGTGATCAAAAACTGCAAGTAGCCAAAAATACTCTCATGAAGAGCATGTGGGGTACCAGGACAGAAAGCAGAGTTAAAGCCTTCGGTGACACATGCAGAAATCACACATCATTATTTTATCCCAAAGCAGCGGGGGAGAGGGGCTCATTCTTTATTCTTTCCTAACGTAGAATTTCTCAGGCAAATATCAGAAATATATTGTGCTTATGCCCAGTCAGTTTGCCCCAAGCTTGGAAAGAAAGGCTGCGCTTGCCCTGCCTACAGCGATGCATAGAAGTATCTCGCTAATGAGAAAGTGCCCTGTTGACTCTGTTCAAGTCACAGAGAAGCCAGATGATCTTTAAAACACAGTAATGGCAGATCTGTAACGATGAAATAAGAAACAGCGTAGAGCATTGATGCATTCACAGGCCATGACTGAACTGCCTTGTTTCCAACAGGGATCAAGTCTATACAGTGAATTTAAATGAAATCCCCCAAACAGAGGTGATACCAAGCAAGGTAGGTGAGCAGCTAGCTACAGAGGGCGAGTGTAGAGTGTATCCACCCCGGGCTTCAGAAGTCCCCGCCCCCTCCCCACCCCCCACACTCAAAGTGCATCCATTTAATGCTGAGCTTTGATGTTATGTGACTGATCTAGAAGCTGACATGGCGGTCCCGACAGCAGGATCGAGAGAATTGTGCTATGAAGGGCAAGCATAAAGTGAGTGCGTGGGTGGGTGCCCACCACAGCCCCTCTTGGTGGCTTTGCCACCATGACATCACCATATGAGATGTCTGACTAGCATGTAATTATTTTTCCTTTAGGACGAATGCCACAACTTCATCAAAGTCTTTGTCCCAAGAAATGATGAGATGGTTTTTGTCTGTGGCACCAATGCTTTCAACCCGATGTGCAGGTACTATAGGGTAAGTACGGTTTATATGATGATTTTTTTTCTCCCCAACTATAATTTCCTTCATTGGTATGCTATTAGAGCTGAACCTTCTCTGCCAAAACCCAGAGATTTGTCTTATCTCCATTATAAGAGAGTAAAAGACAGCATCCCTCAAATAGAATTTCAATATAAATAAAGCAATATTACCTTCAAACGAGTACATTGAACAGATGTAACAC
The DNA here is from genome assembly GCA_964023405.1 of Apodemus agrarius. NCBI lineage: Eukaryota > Metazoa > Chordata > Mammalia > Rodentia > Muridae > Apodemus > Apodemus agrarius. The sequence continues at coordinate 56,083,225 of OZ030008.1, read as the reverse complement.
AAGCTATTTTTTTTCTCTTGCAGTTGAGTACCTTAGAGTATGATGGGGAAGAAATTAGCGGCCTGGCACGATGCCCGTTTGATGCCCGACAAACCAACGTTGCCCTCTTTGCTGGTAAGAAGCTGCAGTGTATTGAATATCGCTGATTGATGTCATTGAAGGCACAAGAGAATTTGAAGGAAGACAAACGTTCATACCTGGGAAATATACCTTAACACAAGCATTTCAAAGCAACGCCTGTGAACAAATTATTAAGCATGCGTGACAAAAACAACAGGTGCATCTCAGTGCCGGCTGTATACATATCCCTACACGTGGCTCTGTTATTAACTACGCCGCTGACCCTGAGTACATTGCTTAATTTGGGGTGCTTAGATCCCTCACCTGTAAAATTAGGTAATATCGTAGGACAGCCAGTTAGAGGTTGAGGGTAAGCACCGGTGTAGTTTATTGCCTAGAGAACGGTGCCCGGTGAAACACTGCTGAGAGGAGCGGTGCGAGCACACCGTAAGTAATCACGGTTATTTTACCAGATTGTGACTTTGGTTTCAGATGGGAAGCTCTATTCTGCCACCGTGGCCGATTTCCTGGCCAGCGACGCTGTCATTTACAGAAGCATGGGCGACGGATCTGCCCTTCGCACAATAAAATACGATTCCAAGTGGATCAAAGGTGCCTAAAGGAACATTGCCTTAGGGGTGGGGCCGTAGTTAGAAGGCTTAACTGGGAGCAACAGCCAAGGCCGACAGGAAGTTCAGAGCGTGACTCCGCTCATCTAGTAAAAGCACATGGCGTTTTGCTTATTAAATACGGCACTGGCAGGAAATGAACAGGCGAGTAGACGTGTCAGGGAATGGGTTCGTCCAGGCAGTCATGCCAGTGGCCAAAGCAAAAGCAAACATCTAGACGTCTGCCTTGTCCAACTCCAGATGCTCACAGCACTGCCCTCCCATACCCCAGTGCTACCTCCCTACACACGGCTACCCGGTTTTAGAACTTTATTAGTGAGAGTTGATGACTTCATATTTATAGAGTCATCATCTTGTTCGTTAAATTCTGAAAAATCAAGAGTTTAAAAAAAAAATTCTCAATATGAGAATTTCTTCCCTAGTTAAATAGGTTAATGAATAAATCTGTCGAAACAAAGACCTTTGCTGTAGCTCAGTTCCCCGCAGGCCTTTTTCTTTTTTACAGTCCATTAGCTGACTTTAAAGACACAGGCTCTTAAGCTTGGGCACACCCATACTGGGACTCCTTAAAATCATTGCTCTGAGTGTGCTTATGCAACACAGTTGGCAGTTGTGGTCTTATACTAATGAATTAAATCATCCTTTAAGAATGGTTTGTTTCCAATCTTCTTTCAGAACCACACTTCCTTCATGCCATAGAATATGGAAACTATGTCTATTTCTTCTTCAGAGAAATCGCCGTAGAACATAATAACTTAGGCAAGGCAAGTATATGTGTTTGATGTGCACTGTGGACTTAAACTGAATGAAATCCCACCCACTTGGGAAGAGTGCCGGGCGCTCTCCTATGTTGTTTCAGAGCGCTCGCTCCAGTGCATTTGAGGGCGAGGAAGGGAACTGGGTTGCTGATGGTAACAGCTAACTGCTGGGAGACATCTCACAATGCCCAGAGTGGGAGCACAGCCTCCTCGGGCTTTCAAAAGCTTTCATATTTTTATTTCTATCACCATAGAAAGTGAAGGCCTCTTTTACTCTTTAGAAAGCCATTGATGGTCTCATCCCTTCCAGTGTCAGAGGCAGAATGGAGAGGGGGAACCTCTCTTCAATTTGGAGTGTTTCTGTAAAAGCCCATGTGCTCCTTAAGTATTGCAGACTCTTCTGTGACCACATTCGAGGACTGCACATTTTATTAACAATATGAGAAGCAATAGATGAAGTTAGAGGCAGAAGCACGGGCCTGGCCTTCGTTCAGCCGGGAAGATGATAGCTCAGGGCTCAGGGAGCTTGTTTGGCAGAGTGAGAAAAACTCTTCATGCATTCTTACCTCGTGGCAGCACAGGGAGGAGGCGACTTGTTCTGAGCCAGACATCTATTTTCTGTTGTTTCCTTTGGTCTCTGTTTGTGTCCTTCCCTTGAGCGGCAGCATCTTGTCATGCACCTCTTCTGTGCTTACAGTCTCATGTCTTGGTTCTCATCTCTGGGCAGGCTGTGTATTCCCGCGTGGCGCGCATTTGTAAAAACGACATGGGTGGCTCCCAGCGGGTCCTGGAGAAACACTGGACTTCCTTCCTAAAGGCTCGGCTTAACTGCTCGGTTCCCGGAGACTCCTTTTTCTACTTCGATGTTTTGCAGTCCATAACGGACATTATCCAAATCAACGGCATCCCCACCGTGGTTGGGGTCTTCACCACACAGCTCAACAGGTGGGAACAAGCAGAACCCTTTCCCCCCACCCCAGGGGCTCTGTGCTCCTGTGGGAACTGAGCATGGCCCCCACTGCCAGCCTCATCCTCATGATTATATCATTTTTCAGCATTCCTGGTTCTGCAGTCTGTGCCTTTAGCATGGATGACATTGAGAAAGTGTTCAGAGGGCGCTTCAAAGAACAGAAAACCCCAGACTCTGTGTGGACAGCGGTTCCTGAAGACAAAGTACCAAAACCAAGGTAAAGAAAAGACGCAGCGAAGGTTTCTGAATTGAACAGCTTCCCCACCCTCACCCCTTGTGAACATGGGAACCATCTTCTATCTGTCTGTCATCCAACCTCCCACCCCAGCAGGGCATCTCTCCGAGGCAGTCCCTACAAAGCCAATAACCGTTATCCTGTGGTGCCCTGTGCATGTGGCCCATGGAATTCTGGGAAATGACATTTCTGCTCCAGTTTTTCAGTCCCTTCTTCCTTTTTTTACCCCAGAATGTGTGCTTACTCCTTAAATCCAGAATGTGAGAGAATGATTGAAGGTTGCTGTTTTCGTTTCAGGCCTGGCTGTTGTGCCAAACACGGCCTCGCGGAAGCTTACAAGACCTCCATCGACTTTCCAGATGATACCCTGTCTTTCATCAAGTCCCATCCGCTGATGGACTCCGCTGTCCCACCCATCGCTGACGAGCCCTGGTTCACAAAGACACGGGTCAGGTGAGACCGGAGGCTGACGACTCCCAGCCTTTTCTCCTGTCACGGGCCTCCTGATCTGACCGGCCTCTTTCTTCTGTTAGGTACAGGCTGACAGCCATCGAAGTGGACCGTTCAGCGGGGCCATACCAAAACTACACAGTCATCTTCGTTGGCTCTGAAGCTGGTGTGGTGCTTAAAGTCTTGGCAAAGACCAGTCCTTTCTCTCTGAATGACAGTGTCTTACTCGAAGAGATTGAAGCTTACAACCCAGCCAAGTAAGTATGCTTTGGGAGAACTCTCTTTAGCCCTTCTCAAAGACAGTGAGTGGTGGAGGTCTCAACTGGCCATTTTTCTTTCAGACTTCTCTGCATTAGTGGTGCTTCTCACAGGTTCCGTTTGGGTTTTATGTCTTCTTCATTACTTACCTCCCTCACTGAAATGCTCTTCAGGCTTGTTTGTTTTTGTAAGCCCACTGGGGCCAGGAGGGTGAACAGCTGAGGAGTTTAAAAATAAGGCATCCTCCTTCCTCACCTGTGAAGCATGAGAACATTTCAGCACCGTCTTACCTTGCAGATCTATTTTGGGAAGCTGCATGCGGCACAGTTGGTCGTAAGCATGCGCACCGAGAATATACTCAGAGTTCAGCGAGATAGCTTGGACATTTAAAACACATAAGGAGTGAGCGAGGGAAGTTGAATACACGAGACGCCCAGAGGCCTCTAGCGTGGGAGGGTTTAAACGCATCAGAATGTCATCCTTTCTCATTTTCTCGAGTCTAACAAGTCGTTCACAGCTAGCTGCAAACCCCTTCAGCCAGAAAAGCAATTTTAAAGACCCTTTGTCCAGCCTTGGAATGTAACCCATCTACACAGAAACATAGAGCTATATAGCCCATAATTATTATTTCTCAAATTAGGCACTTGGTTTGGTCGGCTGCCAAATCACACGCCTCTTGTGTAGTTGGTGGAGGCCTGACCTCAGTGTATGTCTTCAAAATGTAACCACCAAATAGGTGCAGCGCCGAGAGTGAGGAGGACAGAAAGGTCGTCTCCTTACAGCTGGACAAGGACCACCATGCCCTGTACGTGGCCTTCTCCAGCTGCGTGGTCCGCATCCCCCTCAGCCGCTGCGAACGCTACGGGTCCTGTAAAAAGTAAGCCTCCCCCGTGTCCTCGGCCATTCCTGTTCTCTCGGTGGCGTGACGTAGCCTGTGCCGGTGAGGAAAATCCGCATCATCGCGGTTTGTCTGGTTTCCCCACAGGTCTTGTATTGCATCCCGTGACCCGTACTGTGGCTGGTTAAGCCAGGGAGTCTGTGAGAGGGTGAACCTGGGGATGCTGTAAGTATCCTAGCTGCTTCCTCTCAGGGTGTCAACAGCTTAGAGACAAAATACTAAATTCCCAGTTGTACTGCTTTTCTTTTCCTTCCTTTCTTTATTCTGGTACGGGGGAAGTTTTTAAAAAGAAGATCTAAAATTTGAGAGGGAAATGAGATTGAGAAACAACAGCCCTTGAGGGCAATAGATTGTGAAGAGGGAACATTTTCCTCTCTTAGGCACCCTAGGTAAATGAACGAGTAATTAAATTCCCTCTGGCAAGTGTGTTGAATCATTAGTGCGCTCTCTCTGCTTTCTCTGACTAACTGGTGTGTGTTCTCGGCTCTGTCCTGGTTGTCCCTTGTCCCTATGAAGGCTGTTAACCGAAGACTTCTTTGCTTTCCATAACCACAGCGCTGGAGGATATGAGCAGGACACGGAGTTCGGCAACACGGCCCACCTAGGAGACTGCCACGGTAAGCCGGCCGCCTCTCTGCCCCACCCCCCCTGCGGACCGCATCTGCACGTGAACATTATTTTATGACCAGCCTTTATAATGGCTAGGGACACATGCCACCTAGCATTTAACGTAAACTTCGCAAAAGCTGAGCTCTTCGGTCGTGGGGGTCCGTTAGAAAAGATTCGGAGTTTTTCTTTCCCTTCCTCATTTGCACTTTTGTAAACAAACAATCTAGAGAAAGGGAGTGTAACCAGTAGACTTTTAGTTTGTAGTCTTTCCTTTGGACTTTTCTCTATTACTTGGAATTCGTGAACTTTTTTGCTTTCTTTCCGTTACTCTTCACTGATGACTTGTTCCTTTGATCCCTTTAGAAAGTTTGCCTACTTCAACTACACCAGATTACAAAATATTTGGCGGGCCAACATCTGGTTAGTTTTTTTTAAATTTTTTTGAATTAACAGTCTTTTCTTTCCTTCAGTTCAGCATTTTCTGCCCCTCCCCCCTCCTTTTGCGCAGTTTGGCAGCCCTCCATTTTTCTGCTTTGACTCATAACCCTCTGAAGGTCCTGAGAGATGGTTTCTTACTCAGCCCTCCATCCGTGTGTAGCATGGAATGGTTCATCATTGACCAAGGCACATCCTTAAGGAGAGTCCAGTGGGTTGACATATTCTGCATTTCAATTGCACGCCAGCCGCCCGGCTTCCTTCTCTCGACCCTTTGCATTGTGAATGCTCCCTCTGGCCATCTATACCCCATGGATGACAGAATCGCATAATTTTCCCCTTCTCTCCCCACCTTTCATACAAACAAGGAATGAACAATACACATTTTCAAAAATGTGTATTTTTTAAGTTCTAAAGATCTTTTTTGAATGTTTTGTGGCAATCCCAGGAATCTCTAAATGTTGCGTTCTCAGTGGTGTGAAAGAAGCCAGCTTCAGTTGAATGAAGCTGGATTTTGATGTACAAAGATGTACAGTGGGGTCTCCATGCACATCTGTCTGTGTTTGTGTAGACGTCTCTTCCTGTAACTATTGGATCAGTCCAAACTGTGTCTAAAAGCACATGCTTTTATATTCATGAAAATCTACTAGGCGAAAGCTCGTAATAGACACGGAAAGGTTCAGTTGTTCTGACTATGCTGCATCTAGGGTTCACATCAGTTTCATCCCTCAGGGGGGAGAAAAGGATGACCTATCTCATGTATCCCAACATCCTTTATTCAGTGTATAAATGCCATCGCTTGTGCATGAGTTACTGCTAACTCTTTGGAAGAAATTCCCCAGGCATTTCGGAGAATACAGCAAGGTTTGTGCTGCACTGTGGATGGAGGCTCTCAGGGCATGGGGGAACCCACAAATGGACAGAGGCCTTGGGGAGGCAGAGTGGCCGCCTCTTAGGCAGAACAGGTTTATCAGGCCCAAGATCAAGTGTTTACTTGGGCCGGACCAGGTATTTTCTAAATGTAATTCTGTTATAGCTTCTCCAGGGAAGGAAAGGGTACAAAGACCCCAACCATTCACAGAGGTCCTCTGTACATTACACATTACAAATGAATTAAACGATCCCAAGAGCTAGCCGGAGAGAGCCAGAGTCAGCCCAAGTTGGGGCCTGCATTACATTTCCACGAGGAGGCTTCAGTAGAAATGCTCATGTGTCTTTTACTTTAGAAATCTGCATAATGTATCTTCATTGTCAACTTTTAGTTTTTACTCTTCTCTTGCAAGAAAAAGATTTGGTCTCATTCCCTCAAGGGGCCTTTTTACAAAACTCTAGGTCAGGGTTTCTGAGAACATGTACTTGACTTTCAAATGCAAGGAAGCAATCAGAAAAGTCTTCTTGACGCTAGCCGTGTTAATGGACATCTGTTTGCCACCACAGACATGGAGGTATCCTCATCTTCTGTTACCACTGTGGCAAGTAGCCCAGAAATTACATCTAAAGTGATTGATACCTGGAGACCTAAACTGACGAGCTCCCGGAAATTTGTAGTTCAAGATGACCCAAACACTTCTGATTTTACTGATACTATATCAGGTATCCCAAAGGGTAAGGCCTGGCCAGGCACTTCATCTCTGACTGCATGGAAACCTGATCCCTAGCCTGGCTCTCAGAGCTGAAACTAAGTGGAGCTGCAGTCCCACTGGCCACAGCGACTTTGCTCTCCTGTGGTTTAAGTCTGAGTGCATTCCTGCCCAAGACAAGGCTCCCGAGACAGCCACTCAGACAATCTAATCTGTGTTGGGTTCTGCCTGCAGATGCTGAGAGCCTGCTGAATATCAGAGGATTTTGAGGGTCACCCTCTCAATATCAAAGGACAAAAGCTTGCAGATGACAAATACCTGTTACCAAATACTCTATCTAGGAGGCTGTCTCAGCTCCTTCTTAGCTTCATCTGCAGATCTAATGCGGAAAGGATAGGCAGGGTGACAGGTTGTCCAAATACCAGAAGTGGCAAAGGACGGCATAGTACTTGTCTGTAATTACTACGTTCGGCCCATAATAGGTGAAGTTATTTTTTAAAAAAAGCTATATGATCAATTTGCTTGTAAGATTTAATACTCTAGGAAAATAAAGTGCCTGTCCCTTTGCATATAAGCTACGGTATCAGGTTTCCAGCCAGTTCTTGTGGCACTGCCTTGTCATTTATGATTTATTTCTGTTGATTTTGTTTTGTTTTGTTTTGTTTATATTTTCATTGCAAACAATTTTATAATCATTATTTCTGTTTTGATCTCTTCAGTAATACCATTTCTTTATTCTTTTCTCTCCTGGTCTTTCACGATTCCATTAAACTCCACAGCTTTGACAACTGATTAAAAGCAACTAATATTCAAGGGCCTTATTACTAACTTAACACCAGAGAACCTTCCCAATCCCTCTGACTCAGTTATTCTGGATTAGCTGTATGTATAACATATAACAGACTTGAATACCTCTTAACCTAACATTTCTCTAATCGATTGTTAGATGTCTGTGGTTGCATTAAAATTCCCAATAGTTACAAACTAACTCACTCTTCACTTTCTAGGTCTAATTTAAGTATTTTCTCAAATGCCTCCAGATAATTTAAGGATATTCTTAAACTAATATATAGATAATTATTTTCTTACACTGTCTAGTTTTCTTACATAGTAGATACTTTATGAATATTTCATCCCAAGATGAAATTTCAAAACAGAACGTGAAAACAAACGCAGAGGTGTACATCTGTCCTTAACACTGACCAAGTACTTGCTTTTAGTTTGTGACCAGTTATGTTTTTGTCCTAGTTAACACAACTGTATTAGCTTAGCTATTTGAGCGTGATGTGTGTTTTTGTTAATTCAGACATAACCCCAGCAGCAACTCTTTAATCCTGGTTTAGGAATTAGGTGAGCATCATAAGGTACATGTTTTCTGAACTGTTCTAACTCTGCTTTTTAGATTGAAACTCTTAAATTTTCTAACAACTGCTAAGAGACTGGGTGAAAGGAGAGAGAAATATATACCAAGAACTTGTGCAGCAAGCATACATGTCACTGGAATTCTTATAGTGACTTCAGGGGGGTGGGTTACTGTGAAAGTTTGGTATCTACTTGCTCTTGTAAGCTAGGCATATGGTGAGTTCGAAGACAGTTTGGATTCAGTGTGAGCTATTTTATATTTAATATGTTTTAAAAGCACTTCGTTCAAAGTCTTCACATGTGTGTTGCAGGTGTGCGGTGGGAAGTCCAGTCCGGAGATTCCAACCAGATGGTCCACATGAATGTCCTCATCACCTGTGTGTTTGCAGCTTTTGTCTTGGGTGCGTTCATTGCAGGAGTCGCTGTCTACTGCTACCGTGACATGTTCGTTCGGAAGAACAGGAAGATCCATAAAGATGCAGAGTCAGCCCAGTCATGCACAGACTCCAGTGGAAGCTTTGCCAAGCTCAATGGTCTCTTTGACAGTCCCGTCAAGGAATACCAGCAGAACATTGATTCTCCTAAACTCTACAGCAACCTGCTGACCAGTCGGAAGGAACTGCCACCTAACACGGATACAAAATCCATGGTGGTGGACCATCGAGGCCAGCCTCCGGAGCTGGCTGCTCTCCCCACGCCAGAATCCACACCCGTACTCCACCAGAAGACCCTGCAGGCCATGAAGAGCCACTCTGAGAAGGCCCACAGCCATGGTGCTTCAAGGAAAGAACACCCCCAGTTTTTCCCTTCTAGTCCTCCACCCCATTCCCCACTAAGTCACGGGCATATCCCCAGTGCCATTGTTCTTCCTAATGCCACTCACGACTACAATACATCCTTCTCAAACTCTAATGCTCACAAGGCCGACAAGAAGCTTCAGAACATCGATCACCCTCTTACAAAGTCATCCAGTAAGAGGGAACACCGGCGTTCTGTGGACTCCAGAAATACCCTCAATGATCTCTTGAAGCATCTAAATGACCCAAACAGTAACCCCAAAGCCATCATGGGAGAAATCCATATGGCCCATCAAACCCTCATGCTGGACCCAGTGGGACCAATGTCTGAGGTCCCACCCAAGGTCCCTAACCGGGAGGCGTCCCTATACTCCCCTCCCTCCACACTCCCCAGAAATAGTCCAACCAAGAGAGTAGACGTCCCCACCACTCCCGGGGTCCCAATGACTTCTCTGGAAAGACAAAGGGGTTATCACAAAAATTCCTCCCAGCGGCACTCTATATCTGCTGTGCCTAAAAACTTAAACTCACCAAATGGTGTTTTGTTATCTAGACAGCCGAGTATGAACCGTGGAGGCTATATGCCCACCCCAACAGGGGCAAAGGTGGACTATATTCAGGGGGCACCGGTGAGTGTTCATCTGCAGCCCTCCCTCTCCAGACAGAGCAGCTACACCAGTAATGGCACCCTACCCAGGACGGGACTAAAGAGGACACCATCCTTAAAACCTGATGTGCCACCAAAGCCTTCCTTTGTTCCTCAAACCACATCTGTCAGACCACTGAACAAATACACTTACTAGGCCTCAAGTGTGCTATTCCTGTGTGGCTTTATCCTGTCCCTGCTGTTGCGAGGAAGCTGTGAGGGTACCTTAAGATGAGATACCTGCCTGTATTTTAAGAGAAACAAGTAGCCAAAGAAACTCTGTCACTTTGGTAACACCAGAACTTGCCACATGTAGCTACTACAGCAAGGCTTCTGTGTACTTGCCGGAAACGAAGGGAGGTCCTGCTCATTCCATTTCTTTCGTTTGAAGCCGAAGGGATATGTAGCCTGGAAGGGCCCCCTTCACCAGTATAAAGAGCTGATACAGTACTCAGAAGACTGAACAAATACTTGAAAATGGGTTCAATGTAGACTGCCATTCTGTGTGGTCTTCCCATTAAATGTGAACATTTTAATATGTATGCATTCACCTTGCCTCTTGCACAAATGTCAAAATGGAAAGATGGGAATGTCTCAAAACAAATTGAGCTTGGTTGGAGATTACCAAGCAGTTTGCTGAAAATTCAATCTTTGACCCAAACTGTAGCATTTTTTTTCCAAGTGTGGCACTGGTTTTTTTTTTTTTTCAATGCCACCAACAAACTGTGTTAAGAGAGGGGGCGTGTGTGTGTGTGTGTGTGTGTGTGTGTGTGTGTGTGTGTGTGAGAGAGAGAGAGAGAGAGAGAGAGAGAGAGAGAGAGAGAGAGAGAGATCTACCCATTAGGATTGATTTAGGTGCCCATTGCATCTTTTGTACTACGGAGTTGTTTACAGTAAGCATGACTGAAGAAGAACTAACATCCTCCTACACCGGTCCATCGTGTTCGGTTCCAATAAGGAATAGTCAAGGCTTCTTTGACTGTCAAGTGATTAACATAACCTATGTGGTACCCAGTGTCAGAACATGTACGCGTTCTAAGTGATTTTGTGCTGCTATCCATCAGAACGTCTACTCCAGCCTTGCCAGCTTAAGAAGTTAGAGAAATTAAGAGGTATCCTTGATGTATCTACCAGTATTCAGTAGTAACATTTACCTGTCCACTGTGAATCAAAGCCTGAGGCACGCTACTCACCCTTGGACACAAAAGCATTTATTTCGATTGTGTTATTTTATTTTCCGTGCAGTAAAAATTTTCCTCTCTTAACTCCTCCTACCCCCCCACCCCCCAAGGTGAAAGAAAAAGCAAAAGTTAGAACAAAAGGAAGAGACAGACAGAAAAGAACAGACAGGAAAGGACAGACAGAAGAGGAATTGCAGTTGGCTTAGCAGGGAGGGTCTGTAGAGCTCTCAGTGGCCCTCCCTCCACGTTGTGCTCTCTGAGGATTTTTCTCCCGAGTCATGCAGGCAATGACAGTGAACTGTAGATACCACATGTGAGTTTACCTGGATCTGTGCATTTTGTGCCTTATTCACTCGAGTGGTAGAAGTTACGCAGTATGTTGAGTGTCTCCACTACAGAGCATCATTTCCCATGTGCCACTTGTAAATGTTTTGCAGCCAGCACCTGAAGACTTCTTACAGTCATAAAGCAACCTAGAGCGATTTGTTGTTGAACAACGCCTCCCCTCTCCCTCCGGGATCAGAAGCAGCACCCACCCTTGCCATAATAAACATTCCACCCCTGCTGTTCTGATGATGTGAAGTCAAATGAGGGTTCCCAGGGAACTGGCACCTGCGGGAACCATGTCTAGAGTCATTTCTATGTAGCTTGGCAGAGCCCACGGATGGCTGAAGGTGTGTAGCCTACTGACAGCTTTGGTTAACCCACTGCACATCACCCAGTCATTTACCCAACCTAATCTAGAAATTTCCACAGCTGAGGAAGGCTCCTAAGCCAGTCAGGCAAAGTTCAAGCGATATCTTGGGACAGTGACAATGATATGCATTACTTGGGGGAGGATGGGGTACAAAACACCAGATCATTTTTATACCGGATGTAGAATACTGACGCAGTTGATCTTTTCCTTCAAGAACATTCTTTTCTATAGAAAAAAAAAATGATTCCCTATGATCTCTTGGAAGCGCCAAAGCTGAAACACTTCAGCTTTGCAACTAAAAATATTACAGTTTAATAATCAATTAAACCACCAACAATAAGCACTACACATCTGCCACCAACAACGTTGTTTGCATTTACCTTACCAATATTAATCCCAGCGTGGTAACTCTGTGTGACCCCTGATAACATTTTGTAACATTGTGCTGCCTTAGAGTTTGTACTGTGAGTTCTATCAGTATTTATGTTGAGATTTCTAACATGGATTCTAGTCTCTATTCTGTTAATTTAATTTTAAATGCTTTATCCATTTGTGCAAAGGTAAACACAGATTGTATCTTTTTTAATGGTACGGCATAAAAAAATAACCCTAAAGTGAAGTGACTCTATACTGTTTTATAGAGTACTTTAACGTGTATAGATATCTTGTAAACTTGTATTGTGGATGTGTAAATAATATGTACTTTGGGTTTTTAACACCGCATGTAAAGTCAAAATAAAATATCCAAGTCATTACACCCTGCCTTTTGGCGTTAAGAGGTTCACACTGCATCATGCGTTTATGCGAGCCATCCCGTATTTCGTTCAAAGAACATATTCTTCCCTTGACATATTTGTTACCTGGTCACATTATGCTCCAGTCTCTCCTTGGAAGACTAGTGTTGAAGGCTGGAGCCGGGAATGAGGCAGGCGGTTCAGAAAGGTCCGTGACCTAAAGCCCTGCATCCACAGCCACATGCTTATCTTGGGCCTTGATAGAGTTAAAGGGAAATTTGGAGTTTCCAGCTTATGGGCTGGGGAGATGGCTCAATGGGGAGAATGCTTGATATGCAGTCATGAGGACCAGGGTCTGAACCCTAGCACTTTAAACTTAGCACAATAGCACTTCATAAGACCAAAGCTCTCAACTGATGGGAGACGGAAAGCCCCAAACAGACCAGCTCATCTAGTGTAGACTGGTGAACGAGAGACCCTGTGGATGGAAGATGGATCACTTGTATAGCCCTGGATGTCCTCTGAACTCCACACATGCACTGTGACATGCATGAATCTACACACAGGTAAACACATACATACAGCATGGAAAGATAGCACACAAAGAAGTCATGCTTTATATTATCACATAAAATATAAATGTACTTTTAGTTCAGAATTTTAACTGGCGAACCCTTATTGCTGTTCGGTGTGTAGAAGGCCTCCCCATTGTGCAATAGGAAATAAGTTCCCTAAATATTCATGTAGGAGGGGAAAGTATGATTCTGTGGCATTTCCCTTAGCATGTAACTAGCTGTGGGACAGCCAACATTGGCATTATGGTTGGGTACAAAGCCCTCTCTGATACAGTGGTCATATCGCCTCCGCCTATGTGGTTCCAACAGCTTCTCCCAACCAAAGCTTACGTGCAGCTCTTCTAAGGCCTTTGTCGAAGGACCTCAGTAGCATCTTAGGCAGAACAGTAGACACTGACATATCCCATCAAGGGGTTTACCCTCTTCACGGTGTCCTTTAACCAAGGGTTAGAGATGCCTGTACCTGAGCATTAGTTCATTGGTAGGAGCTCCCTTCATTCCCTTTATATACCCAACAGTCCAGAGAGATGAGGAGTCAAAGGAATCTGCCCTATGGCTATAGCTTAGTCAACTACTTGCCTAGTATGCTGGTAGTCTAGTTTCCCATGAATGCATAAACAGAGTGTGGTCCCATGTCTGCAGCCTGAGTCCTTGGGAGGTGTAAGCAAGATGATCAGAAACTCCTTGTCTGCATAGTATGGTCAGGCTACCTTAAAAAAAAAAACAACATTTCTTTCAGGAATTCTTTCAAAATAAGCTGGTGAAAGTGTATGTCTTCATTTTTGTAGCTAGCAGCTCTGCGCAGCATTTGGCCGTCTGAAGGCCCCTATCAAGCGTGAGAACAGTGAATCAGGGAGTCGTTGTGTCTCAGAAAAGGCTGAGCAGGAATCAGTTGGTAGCTTCGTTTGGGCAGTTGATGGGAAGACATAAGAGAAATGTGTCATCGGTCCAGTCTCGACACCACGTTACCTCCTCCCACTGTGAACGTTCCTATGATGTTGCTGCTGCTCATATTATGAACAGTCCTTTCTCCAGCTCTATCCACTTTCCTTTCCGGAAGTGCGTCCTCTGCCCGCCTCCTTTTCATAGGTGTTCCTAACTATTCCCATCATAGACCGTGATGGTTTAATGCAGGCTGTGGACTGATAAGTAAAATTTGCTTTCCTTATTAGTGGATTAACGGTTCCCTAAAAACCCATCTATGAATCCGCGAGGTGTGTGTTTGCTCAGATCCCATCGGAGAGCCGTATAGCAAGGGAGCGTGAGGATTTTTCAGAGAACACATGGTTAATCTTCAGAGTAAAGGCACAAACACAAGTACCAAGACAGAGCACTCACTCCTATCCCAGCAGCGCATTAACTCGGATTGCGCTGGGAAGTGGCAGCATTGAAGCCCAATGGGACACAAAATGCAGAGAGTGAAGAGTCAAAGAGAGACAGACAGACAGACAGACAGACAGACAGACAGACAGACAGATTAATTTGGCATCTTTCAAGTCAGCCAGTGACATGGTAGCTTAAATATTTCTCGGGAGCCAGGGGGATTTAACTTCCCTGACATCACCTTTCCATTTTCTTCTTTCGCCTTCTCTTCCCTCATCCTCCTTAGATTGTGGCAAAGAGCCCTGTTTCCAGACAGCCCTCCCTCCCTCCCTCCCTCCCTCCCTCCCTCCCTCCCTCCCTCCCAAGGCTGAAGAACGATGGGTCTGACCGACTCTATCGCCTCAACTAGTCTACTAACGCTATCTCAGTTCTGAGCAGGGACAGTCTGGCATTTATTTCTCTGACAGTTCTATGGTCTCTGTCAACTCTGTAATTCTATTTCTTATTTTATGAGAGCTGGGTTTAAATATTCCTCACTCGGCAGCCTGCTTTGTAGGCCATTTAGGAATGTGTGAGGCCTGTTCTCTCTTAGATGAACAATATATGTAAGATTACCAATAAAGAAAGGCATGATAAACAATGCACTTTAAGCTATTTAACTCGGATCTGTATTTGATGTTCTCTCTTTTTGCATATATAACATGTTAAACACCTAAATCTCTGTCAGTGTTCCGATCTTTATCAAATAGCGTTGATACTATAAACAACAAGGAATGAACCTATAATAATATCAATCTAACTCATAGAGGATTCACGCAGGGGATGAAGGGAGAGGGTGAGTAATGTCCTGAACATTCAGACCATGAATCAACTAGAATTCACATACAAAGGAAAACGGCATATTTCTACACTCTGTCTTATGATATAATTCTTTTTAAAATTAGGTATTGATTTTAGAGTGATTAATCTCTGAAATACTTTCAGACTATTCTGGGTTTGTATAGTGAATAGAAATATAAAATGCAGTGTATACATTATTTCCTGGGGCTTTTGAGCCATACTCGGTTACTCCTTAACAATTTTTAATTTTTTTTTTATCATTTTTTTTTATTTTCTATATTCTTTGTTTACATTCCAAAGGCTTTCCCCTTTCCCCAGGTACCCCCCACCATATGTCCCATAATTCCTCTCCCCCCCATGCTATTCCCCACTCTTTCCCCCCCCCCACGATTTCTCTGTTCTGGGTCTACAATACTGGATCCAATCTTTACAGGCCCAGGGTTCTCTCCTTTTTTTCTTCTTGAGAGTCATTTGACTTGCTAATTGTGCCTTGAGTATTTAGGGCTTCTGGGCTCATTAATATCCACTTATCAGTGATTGCATTTCGTGTGTATTCTTTTGTGATTGGGTTAGCTCACTTAGGATGATAGTTTCCAGATCTAACCATTTACCTACAAATTGCATGAATTCATTATTTTTAATTGCTGAGTAGTACTCCATTGTATAAATATACCACATTTTCTGTATCCATTCCTCCTTTGAGGGATATCTGGGCTCCTTCCAATTTCTGGCTATTATAAACAAGGCTGCTATAAACATAGTGGAGCATGTGTCTTTGTTGTATGCAGGGGAATCCTCTGGGTATATGCCCAGGAGTGGTATGCCAGGGTCCTCTGGGAGTGGCATGCCCAATTTTCTGAGGAACCGCCACACTGATTTCCAGAGTGGTTTTACCATTTTGCAATCCCACCAACAGTGGAGGAGTGTTCCTCTTTCTCCACATCCTCGCCAGCACTTGTTGTCTCTCGAGTTTTTAATCTTAGCCATTCTGACTGGAGTGAGGTGGAATCTCAGGGTTGTTTTGATTTGCATTTCCCTGATGACTAATGATGTTGAACATCTCTTAAGGTGTTTCTCGGCCATCCGAATTTCTTCTGGTGAAAATTCTTTGTTTAGCTCTGTGCCCCATTTTTTGATAGGGTTATTTGGTTCTTTGGGGTCTAACTTCTTGAGTTCTTTGTATATATTGGATATTAGCCCTCTGTCGGATGTGGGGTTGGTGAAGATCATTTCCCACGTTGTTGGTTGCCGTTTTGTCTTTCTGACAGTGTCCTTTGCCTTACAGAAACTTTGTAATTTTATGAGGTCCCATTTGTCCATTCTTGATCTTAGAGCATAAGCTATTGGTGTTCTGTTCAGGAACTTTACCCCTGTGCCCATGTCCTCCAGGGTCTTCCCAAGTTTCTTTTCTAATAGTTTCAGTGTGTCTGGTTTTATGTGGAGGTCCTTGATCCATTTGGAGTTGATCTTAGTACAAGGAGATAAGAGTGGGTCAATTCGCATTCTTCTGCATGTTGACCTCCAGTTGAACCAGCACCATTTGTTGAAAAGGCTATCTTTTTTCCACCGGATGGTTGTGGCTCCTTTATCAAAGATCAAGTGACCATAAGTCTGTGGGTTAATTTCTGGGTCTTCAATCCTATTCCATTGATCTACCTGCCTGTTGCTGTACCAATACCATGCAGTTTTTAACACAATTGCTCTGTAGTACTGCTTGAGGTCAGGGATATTGATTCCCCCAGAAGTCCTTTTATTGTTGAGAATAGTTTTAGCTATCCTAGGTTTTTTGTTGCTCCAGATGAATTTGAGAATTGCTCTTTCTAGATCTATGAAGAATTGAGTTGGGATTTTGATGGGGATTGCATTGAATCTGTAGATTGCTTTTGGCAAGATGGCCATTTTTACTATATTGATCCTGCCAATCCAGGAGCAAGAAATATTTTTCCATCTCCTGAGGTCTTCTTCGATTTCTTTCTTCAGGGACTTGAAGTTCCTGTCATACAGATCTTTCACTTGTTTGGTTAGAGTTACGCCAAGGTACTTTATGTTGTTTGTGGCTATTGTGAAGGGTGTTATTTCCCTAATTTCTTTCTCAGCCTGCTTGTCCTTTGAGTACAAGAAGGCCACTGACTTGCTTGAGTTAATTTTATAACCTGCCACTTTGCTGAAGTTGTTTATCAGCTGTAGAAGTTCTCTGGTGGAGTTTTTTGGGTCGCTTAGGTAAACTATCATATCGTCTGCAAATAATGATAGTTTGACTTCTTCCTTTCCAATTTGTATCCCTTTGACTTCCTTATGTTGTCTGATTGCTCTCGCTAGAACTTCAAGTACTATATTGAAAAGATATGGAGAGAGAGGACAGCCTTGTCTAGTCCCTGATTTTAGTGGGATTGCTTCAAGTTTCTCTCCATTTATTTTGATGTTGGCTACTGGTTTGCTGTAGATTGCTTTTACTATGTTTAGGTATGGGCCTTGAATTCCTGCTCTTTCCAAGACTTTTAGCATGAAAGGATGCTGAATTTTGTCAAATGCTTTTTCAGCATCTAATGAGATGACCATGTGGTTTTTTTCTTTTAGTTTGTTTATGTAGTGGATTACATTGATGGATTTCCGTATATTGAACCAACCCTGCATTCCTGGAATGAAGCCTACTTGATCATGGTGAATGATCGTTTTGATATGCTCTTGGATTCGGTTGGCAAGAATTTTATTTAGTATTTTTGCATCTATATTCATAAGAGAAATTGGCCTGTAGTTCTCTTTCTTTGTTGGATCTTTTTGTGGTTTAGGTATCAGCGTAATTGTGGTTTCAAAGAATGAGTTGGGCAGTGTCCCTTCTGTCTCTATTTTGTGGAATAGTTTGAAGAGTATTGGTGTTAAGTCTTCTTTGAAGGTCTGGTAGAATTCTGCACTAAAACCATCTGGTCCCGTACTTTTTTTGGTTGGGAGGCTTTCTATAACCCCTTCTATTTCTTTAAGGGTTATGGGACTGTTTAGCTGGTCTACTTGATGCTGATTTAATTTTGGTATTTGGTATCTGTCTAGGAAATTGTCCATTTCCTCCAGATTCTCCAGTTGTTTTGAGTATAGGCCTTTGTAGTAGGATCTGATGATCTTTTGAATTTCCTCTGTTTCTGTTGTTATATCCCCCTTTTCATTTTTAATTTTGTTAATTTGGATACTATCTCTGTGCCCTTTGGTTAGTCTAGCTAAGGGTTTATCTATCTTGTTGATTTTCTCGAAGAACCAGCTCTTGGTTTTGTTGATTCTTTGTATGGTTCTCTTTGTTTCTGCTTGATTGATTTCAGCCCTTAGTTTGATGATTTCCTCTCTTCTACTCCTCCTGGGTGAGTTAGCTTCTTTTTGTTCCAGCGCCTTCAGGTGTGCTGTTAAGTTGCTAGTGTATGCTCTTTCCAGTTTCTTTTTGGAGGCACTCAGGGCTATGAGTTTTCCTCTTAGCACTGCTTTCATTGTATCCCAGAGATTTGGGTAGGTCGTACCTTCATTTTCATTGAAGTCTAAAAAGTCTTTGATTTCTTTCTTTATTTCTTCCTTGACCAGGGTGTCATTGAGTAGAGTATTGTTCAGTTTCCATGTGTATGTGGGCTTTCTGTAGTTCTTCTTGCTATTGAAGACCACTTTTACTCCATAGTGATCCGATAGGAGACATGGGATTAGTTCGGTCTTCTTGTATTTGTTGAGGTCTGTCTTGTGACCAATTATATGATCAATTTTTGAGAAGGTACCGTGCGGTGCTGAGAAAAAGGTATACTCTTTTGTTTTAGGATGGAATGTTCTATATATATCTGTTAAATCCAATTGGTCCATAGCTTCAATTAGTTTCACTGTGTCCCTGTTTAGTTTCTGCTTTCCTGATCGGTCCATTGAGGAGAGTGGAGTGTTGAAGTCACCTACAATCATTGTGTTAGGTGCGATGTGTGCTTTAAGCTTTAGTAAAGTTTCTTTTACGAATGAGGGTGCCCTTGCATTTGGTGCATAGATGTTCAGTATTGAGAATTCTTCTTGGTGGATTTTCCCTTTGACAAGCAGGAAGTGACCTTCTGTGTCTCTTTTGATGACTTTAGGTTGAAAGTCGATTTTATCTGATATTAGAATGGCTACTCCAGCTTGTTTCCTGGGACCATTTGCTTGTAGAACTGTCTTCCAGCCTTTTACTCTAAGGTGGTGTTTGTCTTTGACACTGAGATGTGTTTCCTGTATGCAGCAAAATGTAGGGTCCTGTTTCCGTATCCAGTCTGTTAGTCTGTGTCTTTTGATTGGGGAATTGAGTCCATTGATATTAAGAGATATTAAGGAATAGTAATTATTACTTCCTGACATTTTGGGAATTGTTATTATTATTTGTATTTGAGTGGTTCTCTTCTTTTGGGTTGGATGAGATGGGGTTTCTATCTTGTTTCTTCTGGGGTGTTGTTTCCCCCCTTGTGTTGGTATTTTTCCCCTATTATCCTTTGTAGGGCTGGGTTTGTAGATAAGTATCTTGCAAATTTGGTTTTGTCGTGGAATATCTTGGTTTCCCCATCTATGGCAATTGAGAGTTTCGCTGGGTATAGTAGTCTTGGCTGAAGTTTGTGTTCTCTTAGGGTCTGCATAAGGTCTGCCCAGGATCTTCTAGCTTTCATGGTCTCAGGTGAGAAGTCTGGTGTAATTCTGATAGGTCTTCCTTTGTATGTTACTTGTCCTTTTTCTCTTACTGCTTTTAATATTCTTTCTTTGTTTAGTACATTTGGGGTTTTGACTATTATGTGACGGGAAGTATTTCTGTTCTGGTCCAGTCTATTTGGGGTTCTATAGGCTTCTTGTATATTCATGGGCATCTCTCTCTTTAGGTTGGGGAAATTTTCTTCCATAATTTTGTAGAAGATATTTGCTGGCCCTTTAAGTTGTAGATCTTCATTCTCATCTATCCCTATAATCCTTAGGTTTGGTCTTCTCATTGTGTCCTGGATTTCCTGAATGTTTTGGGTTACCAGCTTTTTGCATTTTGCATTTTCTTTAATTGTTGAATCCATGGTTCCTATGGTATCTTCAGCATCTGAGATTCTGTCTTCTATCTCTTGTATTCTATTGTTGATATTTGCATCTATGACTCCTGATTTCTTCCCAAGGTTTTCTATCTCCAACATTGTCTCCCTTTGCGATTGCTTAGTTGTTTCTACTTCTGTTTTTAGATTTTGTATGGTTTTGCTCAGATCTTTCAGTTG
Organism: Apodemus agrarius; assembly: GCA_964023405.1. Taxonomy (NCBI): domain Eukaryota; kingdom Metazoa; phylum Chordata; class Mammalia; order Rodentia; family Muridae; genus Apodemus; species Apodemus agrarius. Next base: position 56,062,963 of record OZ030008.1, on the reverse strand, counting down.
TTTGTTTGTGTTTTCCTGTAATTCTTTAAGGGATTTTTGTGTTTCCTCCTTTATGACTTCTACTCGTTGACCCATGTTCTCTTGTATTTCTTTGGGTGATTTTTGTTTCTCCCCCGTATTGGGATTCACTTTTTGCTCTATATTCTCCTGGATTTCTTTAAGTGATTTTTGTGTCTGCCTTGTATGGGCTTCTAGTTTTTGATCTATTTTCTCCTCTATTACTTTAAGAAATTTATCTAAGTGATCCTCAATCTGCATCTTTACCAGTGATTTTAGATCTGAGTCTTGTTTTTCTGGTGTGTTGAGATATCTGGGATTTAATTGTGTTTGTCTTGCAATGGCTTCTAGCTTTTGATCTATTTTCTCATGTATTACTTTAAGAGATTTATCTAAGTGTTCCTCTATCAGCATCCTGACCAGTGATTTTAGATCTGAGTCTTGTTTTTCTGGTGTTTCGGGGTATCCAAGATTTATTGCTGTCGGGGAACTGGGTTCGGATGCCGCTATATTGCCTTGATTTTTGTTAGTAGCGATCTTACGTTTGCCTTTTGCCATCTGGTTAACTCTGGTGTTAGTTGGTCCTGTAGATACTAGCTGGTGCTTGACCCTCCTGTGGGGTTGTAAGGCTATTTCCCAGTGACTGGGATACCTGAATCACTGTCCTGCGGGGGTCTTGCTCACAGATTGCTGACGGGTGGCCTGAGTCCCCCGAGGTCTTAACCTCAGGATATCCCAGGTATTTGGTTCCGCCTGTTGGGCGGCTGCTCTGCACTGCTCCTGCTCAGGGTTCGCTGTCTGATATCCTGTTTCCCCAGGGGTCTTAAAGATGGGATATCTCAGTTATCTGGTTCTGCCTGCTGGTCCCAAGCTGCTGGGAAGCTGGCTGGGTCCGGTTTCCAGCTTCCCTGCCACTGGCTGGATGGGAGGCTGGTTCGGACTCCGGCTGGGTCTGGGTACCTGGCACACTGGCTGACTCTGGCTTCCTCACCACCAGCTGGACGGGAAGCTGCAGGCAATATGGCAGCTGCCTGCAGGGAGCTCGGGGTCCGCCCCGCGCGCGAGTGCAGAGTGTACCCGCTATTTTGTGCCCAATTCCCACTCCAGGCCTGAGTCCCCGAAGGTCTTAAGCTCGGGCTGTCTCGGGTACCTGGTTCTGCCGCCGCCGCCGGATGGTTCTGAGCACCTGGCACGCTGGGTGACCCTCCGGCTTCCCCACCACCAGCTGGGCGGGAAGCTGCAGGCAATATGGCAGCTGCCTGCAGGGAGCTCGGGGTCCGCCGCGCGAGTGCAGAGTGCACCCGCTATTCTGTGCCCAACTCCCACTCCAGGCCTGAGTCCCCGAAGGTCTTAAGCTTGGGCTGTCTCGGGTACCTGGTTCTGCCGCCGCCGCGGGATGGTTCTGAGCACCTGGCACGCTGGGTGACCCTCCGGCTTCCCCACCGCCAGCTGGGCGGGAAGCTGCAGGCAATATGGCCAATTTTTTTGTTTTTATTCTTTATATACATTGTATCCTGACCACAGTTTCCCCTACCTCCACTCCTCCCAGTTACCCTCCTCCCCTCTCCTCCAAATCTATACCGCCTCCATTTCCCTTCAGGAAAAAAAAAAAAAAATAGAGCATCCCTCCCAGAGCTATCAACCAAACATGGCATATCAAATTACAATAAAGCTAAGCAGGAACCCTAACATAAAGGCTGGATGAGATGCCCCAGTAAGAGAAAAAGGGCTCCAAACACACTCCTATCTCCTATTCTTAGGAGTCCCACAAGAGTAACAAGCCAGACAACCAGAATATGTATGCAGAAGACCAAGCTTGGACCCGAACAGGGTCTGAAATTGTCACTTCAGTCTCTAGGAGCTCTGCTTAGTAGATCCTGTGGGTCATGTTCTCCTGGTGTCCTTCACCTCTCTAGTTTCTAGAATCTTTCCTCCCCTCTTCTGCAAGGTTTTCCTGGCATCGCCTAGTCTTTGGCTGTGGGTCTCTGCATCCGCTCCCATCAGTTGCTGGATGACATCTCTCTGATGACGATTGGACTAGGCACCTATATATGAATATAGCAGAATATCATTAGGAATCATTTAATTGACTTTGTTTATTTTATTTATTTATTTACTTACTTACTTATTTATCGGGCCAGTCATATTTAGTTCTATCCTGGATCTCTGGCTACCCATCCAGTAGTAGGCATTGGCTCTTATGGTGTGGGCCTCAAGTTGGACCAGTCATTACTAGGCCAGTCTCACAAGTTCTATGCCACCATAACCCCAGCACGTCTTCCAGGAAGAACATATTGTAAGTCAAAGGCTGGGTGGACGTCTCAGTCTCCCTGCTGGCGTCCTCGCCTGGGGCTCTGTGTTATTACTTGGAGACTTCACAAGAGTCACTCCTGTAGAGATCCCAGGAAGTTTGCACTGCACTGAGGTTCTGCATCACCTCCCAAATGCCCCCGCCCCCAATTCCAGTTGTCTCTCCCAGTACTCTCTCCCTCCATCCCCCACCACCTGCCTGGAACCCCCTGTGCCCATCCCTACCCACCTCCAAGCTACCAGCAAAATCTATTCTCTTTCCCCTTCCCAGGGAGATTGTTCATTCCCCACTAGGCCCTCTGGATCTGTAGATCCATTTGCCTGCATATTTTCTTTATATATTATTCAGTTGGAGGACATCTAGGTTGTTTCCAATTTCTGACTATTGTGAATAAAGCAGTTATGAACATAGTTGAGCAAGTGTCCTTGTGGTAGGGTGGGACATCCTTTGGGCATATGCCCTAGAGTGGTACACCTGATTCTTGAGGTAGATCAATTCCCAATTTTCTGTGGAACCTCCATATTGATTTCCATAGTGGCTGTACAAGTCTGTACTCCTGCCAGCAATGGAGGAGTGTTCCCTTCCCCCACAACCTCACCAGCATGAGCTGTCACTTATGATTTTTGACTGTAGGCATTCTAACAGGTATGAGATGGAATCTCAGTGTCATTTTGATTTGCATTTCCCTGATGGCTAAGGATGTTAAATATTTCTTTAAATGCTTCTCAGCCGTCCTCTGTTGACAGTTCTCTGTGTAGAGTTATACCTCATTTTTTCATTGGTTATTATTGGTTTGTTGATGTCTAGTTTCTTGACCTCTTTATATATTTTGGATATTAGCCCTCTTTCAGATGTGGAGTTGGTGAAAATCTTTTCCCATTCTGTAGGCTTCCGGTTTTCCTATTGACTGTGTCCTTTGCCTTATGGAAGCTTTTCAGTTTCACGAGGTTCCATTTATTAATTGTTGATCTTAGTGCCTGTGCTCCATTCAGGATATGCTTCCTGTGCCCATGTATTCAAGGCTATTCCCACTTTCTCTTCCATTGGTTTAGTGTATCTGGTTTAATGTTTAGGTCTTTGATCTACTTGGACTTGAATTTTGTGCAGGGTGTTAGATAGGGATCTATTTGCATTCTTCTACATTCTGCCATCCAATTAGAACAGCACCATTTATTAAAGATGCTTTTTCCCCATTGTGTATTTCTGGCTTCTTTACTAAAAATCAGGTGTTCATGGGTGTGTAACTTTTTTTTTTTAGTAAGATTTGGCATTCTGGTTTTCAAAGTATAGGAATTAAATTCAGTGGGGTTCCTGACAGCTATGGAAGTATAAAAGATAGCCATTTCACAAATCAAGACACATTCACATATACTCATATTCATGCCCAGCCCACAAGCTCACACCTTCTGTATAAGTTTGATAAAGGACTATGGCCTCTTTCCAGTACTCTATTACAGACAGGAGGAACCACAGAGACAGAATAGCCATAGCCTTCAGGGTCACAGGCCAGGCTACCACTGAACAGATGAACATTCACTGAACCCAGTCACATGCTTGGCCACTGTATTGTACATTTCACATCAATCACTAGAAGAGAAAAGCCATGGATGGAGTTCTCTTTGGGTAGGTGGAATACAACCAAGCAGGATGGAAAGAGTGACACTGCAGGGACCTAAGCTGGTGTGTCAAATTGCTCCCACCTAAGGTTCTGGCAGCAGGCCAAGTTTTCGTCTTTAACTTACAGAGGGACCCTGGGAGTGGAGATGGGCGCCTTGCCTTCTTATTTAGAAAATGTTTGTTTTCACAGTGTGCTGAGGTTGCATATTGGTAGTTAAGCGTGTTATTTTCTGACAGTTTGGACCAGCGTTCTGGTAGGCAGGGAACAGATATGGTGACTGCCCAAGAGTCATACCTTCATTTAGGTTGCAAGGCCTGGCCAGAGCTGTACCTTCTAAGGCTAATAAGCATTGTTGAAGCATGTGACCCAGAGTGGGAGAAGAAAATCAAAAGCATAACGGCTTCTTAGCGTTTGCAAAGGTTTCCCAAATAAGAGGGTTCAAGCAGTCTTCAACCTCTCTCAGAGGAGCACTCCACAGGTGTCACTCACTGATGAGGGAGCTGGAAGGAGAATGCGGAAGTCCTGGGACAGTCTTGCAAACTCGCAATTCTTGAGTATTACCTAGCATTCAGGTACAGCGAGTTCTGAAGTCCATGACATCTCAGAGGTAAGAGACATGGCACTCACTGGGTCCAGCAATCTGGATTTTGGTTGGTCAGTATGTTCTGGGAAGGTCCATAAAATGAAGCTGATGTCAACCTCTTCCAGTCACAAGGTTAAAGTTAGCTGTGAATTAGTCTGTAAGATTTCTAGGACTTAGTGAATGATTATTTCTGATACCTATGGAGCTCACCTCCAAAGAGATCACAAGGTTCGCTTAACTTTTTTCTTTTAATGCAAAAGCAAGAGAATTGACCTTTAAATAGTCTCTCAAGGGGAGTGGCAGGAAGGCGACCCGGATGGCTGTTACAAGCAGTTTTTATTCTTTTTAGGGGCACAGGTTACATCAGCAAGGTTACAGTTCAAACTTATTGGCTAAGCATATTAACCTTTAAATCTATTGACTAGCAAGCACATTTGAACTCTACGTGGGACTTTCGGTTTGCTTAACTTAGATTAGTCTGTAGGGCAAATGAAAGAAAATGTGAAACTACTAAAACCAAGACTATACTATGTTGGGATTCAGGCAAAGAACTGAGGTGCATATTTAATGTATCAAAGTAGGCCTTGCTTCCGGTTCCCCAGCACCTCTCAGTCCCTTCCTGGCATACCTGGCCCTCTATCCGGAACTTTCCAGCCCAGGGGCTAGGCTTCAGCTACCCCAGAAGCTCTTTCCTATATAATCCAGACATTTTGGTCTCCTCCGTCCCCTCCCCTCCCCTCCCCTCTTCTCTCCTCTCCTCCTCTCCTCCCCTCCCTTCTCCTGACCTCTCCTCTCTCCTTCCACACACTCTCTCTCTCTCTCTCTCTCTCTCTCTCTCTCTCTCTCTCTCTCTCCCTCTCCCTCTCCCTCTCCCTCTCCTTCCCTCTCTCTCCCTCTCCTCTTCTCTTCTCTCTCTCTCTCTCTCTCTCTCTCTCTCTCTCTCTCTCTCTCCTTCTCTGCATTTTCTCTCTGCTGTGTGAATACACTCTTTCTCTTTTTCCCTTTGCCCTCCCCTCTGTCTGCCTCCCAATGGTTGCTTTCTTGGCCTTGTTCCTTGGGGCCAGTGAACCTACCCAAGAGAGACTTTCCAATAAACCTGACTTTATATGCTCTAATCTTGCTTAAATTGGCTCATTTCACTGGCAGAGAATAATTTATCACAATAGAATTCAAATTTATTTATTCATATATATGTATATGTGTGTGTGTATATATATATATGTCTAGAAACAAAAAATACTAAAGTGCTTATAATCATTAAAATGGAAATACTTTTTAAACATAATTCTTGCAAATATGTACTTTTAATTTTGTAAGTTCTTATTCTGTTTGCTTTATAAAAGGAAAACAGACATTCTTGAGAAATCTGATTTTGCTTAGTTAATTGGTCTCAAGAAACAATGGACTCTGTCCACTGAAAGCCAAGTGTGAAGCTCAGTGCCTCCTGACTGCTAAAGTATCTAAACAGGACGTGTCCGTCCATCAGCTGGAGACGCAAGACTCTGAAGTACATGAAGATACCAAAGAACAAAAGAGAAACTGTGAGCTGGGCACTGTATTCGCAACCCTGGGGAGGCAGAGGCAGGAGGATGACTACATTTCAACACTGGTCTATAAAGCAAGTCCCTGGATGGCCAGACAGACTCTGTTTCAAAATTAGAAAGAGTTGTGGGAACCCTGGAGAGCTGAGAAGTCTCTTCACAAAATGGAAGATTCTGTCCAGGCTCCATCCATCTCCCTGTCTGGAAGGGCAATGATTCAGAGACCTGTTTTCTCCTTTGTCTTCAATTCCCAGATTCAAAGCAGCTGAAGAATAGACAGCAGGTAGCTTTGAAGACAATGAGGTGATTATGGTAATGAGAACTTCAGAAAATACAAAGTAATTAGCAGCTAAATCCTCTCAGCTTGCCAGTTGAAGATGTCAGAAGAGCTATGCCCCTTTACTAAATTCTCTAGGGCTTCTTCCCCCTACACACACACACACACACACACACACACACACACACACACACTTTTAAACAGGAAATTTCCTTAGCAAGTCATTTGTCCTCCTCCTCCTCCTCCTCCTTCTCTTCCTCCTCTTCCTCCTTTCCCTCATTTTCCTCTCCAGAAACATTTTTGGGAAATAGCTTATATAGTGAGTAAGAAATTGAAATTTTAGAGGCTAGCTCTGAGAGACAAGCTCTCAATGTTTTAATGAGTATCTTTGCAAGTAAAGTATCCTTTCTAACACACATCCACATTCTCTCTCTCTCTCTCTCTCTCTCTCTCTCTCTCTCTCTCTCCCTCTCTCTCCTCTCCCTCTCTCTTTCCCCCTCTCTCCCTCTCTCTTTCCCCTCTCTCCCTCTCTTTTCCCTCTCTCTTCCTCTCCCTCTCTCTTTCTGTCTCTCTCTCCCTCTCTTCCTCCTCCTCCTCCTCTTCCCTCCACCTCTGTCTGTCTGCCCCTTCCCCTCCCTCTCTCTGTCTGTCTTTTACCTTGCCCCAGGTGTGTGAGATGTACCTATGCTCATGCTTCATGTATACACTTAGGAGTACAAGCATCTAGAAGCCAGAGGATGACATCTCTTGGACAATCTCTTCTCCATTGTATTCTTTGTGACTAAGTCTCTCATTGAACCTAGAGCTCATATACTCCTTATTCTAAAGCTACTGGGGTTACAGAGGCGTGCAATTGTTTTAGACTTTTTTTGTAGGTGATAGAGATGCATGAAAGACCCTTTAATAACAAAGCCATCTAAGAGTAATTAAGGCAGACCATTCTGCCTTAGAATGCAAGCAAAGAAATGCAAAGCCCTCCATGCTTTGACAGCTTTGTACAGTTGCTATACTCACTTGGAAGACCCCCATGTCTAGAGTTTCTATGAAGGAAAAGGATAATCTTTTTTCCTTTGGATAAACTATTCCATCGTTTATCAAAACTTTTCTTCCAGCTGAGAACACCCTAAGAAGCAGAGTACTGACAGTGGATGAACTAATAGGAACAGACAGGGTGGAAATCCCCTGTCTCTGTCATTTATCTGCCTTACTATATATTAATTTGTTTTATATTAGTGCTTTTAAAAACCTAGTTAGATATTAAAATCACTTGGGGAACTCTTAAAAATGCCAGTGTCTGGGACAGATCCTAGAACAATTAAATAAAATAAATCATTAGCTCTGCGATGGGTGAAGACATTACTCATTTAAAGTGTTCTTCACTAGATTCCGGTAAACAAATACTTCTGATGAAAATAAATCTAAGTGCTCTGCCAAAGGGTACATGGAGATGTGAACATCGCACCCAATACCTACAAGGTAGATGGAAACCCACAATCCTCTCTAAGGTGAGCTTTTCAAATCTTATTCTGCGATAGAATCAAACAATTTTCATGTCGTGTTTAAAGACTAAAGACTGGAGAATTCTGTCTCTCAGAGAATGATAAAAGAGAAGTGGGAGCATCACCTTTGCCTCCTCTGAGGACAGTGTTGTTTACCATTAAGGACCAGAATGTTCCTTGTGACTTTGTTCTCAATTGAAATAGTAAATAATGAAGCATACTGGCTGGTGTCTACTGGTCTCAAGGGGACACTCTGCCTTCAGAAACTATAGTCTGCATTAGCCATTGGAGGGTGGATGAGGTATATTTAGCCCCATTAGTAGACAGTAGAATTAAGATGGCTGTACCTGGATTTGAGTTCCAGAACACTTTATTTGGTAAAAATTTCCATTGTCATTTTTGAAACCAACAAAGGCTCAGACATGCTTCAAATTTATTACCACAGCAATCTGTCTTCTATAAAACCATCAAACTGAGCTTTCTAAAACAACCTTGACCACTAAACCACCCCCTGATTGCTTAAAAACTTTCAGTTCTTTCCTTAGCAAAACCAGCACAAAACCCCAGCCTCCTGGGTCTTGCATAAATGGCCCTTCCCAATCTGGCCCTGGCCTCAGTGATGAGACCTCATGTCTCTCACAGATGTTTATAAACCATGCTTACAGGACAGAATTGTTTGCTTAATGAAAATCTTCATTTCATCAAGCAAGAGTGTACCAGAGACCTTTTATGGACCATATATAGTAGGCTAGCAACTGGAGATTCAAAAATGATCAACACAGATCTCTCACTACAAGAGCTCAAGCGAGATCACCTACAACCTAAGGTGTACAGCACAATGGTACAGATTATTTTGAAAAATGTCAGGTAAGTTTAACATGAAGAAAATCTCCAGCTTCCATAGGTTTCAGTTGAAAGTAATAGAGAAGCAGGAGTGTCCAGCTGATCAAAGAGACTGAAGACCAGGAAACCTGGCAGGAAGTGTCCTAAAAGTCTAGAGGACACATATGTGTGAGCACACACACACACACACACACACACACACACTGCCATGTCTGCACTCCAAGCAGTAATGTATAAGAAGAGTCTCTTACCACATGGACACAATGCACAGCTGCACAGTAAACCGGGTATCCAGCACCAGAATCCCAGCTCATAGCTCTCTCAGGCACCCCAATCTAAGGGCCAAGTTCTCTGCTTTGTTGTAGTTGTTAATGAAGATTGTTTTCATGGTTAATGAAAATATAACATGGCATGGGGGAAAATGAGCAAAGTATTGTTTCTTCTTGTAGTGGGGCTAGACCAGTGGGAAAGAAGAAAGTATACCACCTGGGAACTGGGGTACAATTAATACAAATACTTTTGCCAACCATATGATTCATTCATCACATGGGCCTATACTGAGCATTGACTGCTGAGCCCATGAGAAAGACTGTAAGAACCAGTGAGAGTGCACTGAGCTTAAGTTATCTACTTTAGCTGAGATTTCATGGTGAGCAAAGAACCAAAATCAAAAACCCATCTGGGTACACAACTCACTGTAAACCAACATGAGTGCAGTCAGGATCCCAGCCCTGGAATTTGAAAAAAAAAAAAAAAAAAAAGCAAATAATGAAAACTTGCAGCAGAGAACAGAGCAATTTTATAGCCTTTCCTAAGAAGGCTCATCTTGTAACAGGGAGCTCAGGGGCAAAAACAGGACTCTGATACCTCTAAGAAGCTAAGTTCTGGCCCAGTGTACCAATGAAAGAAACCAGAGACAGTGAAGAATAGAGAACAGTGATGTATTCAATACGGCCACACTGGAAACAGAAACAGAGAAGGGGCCAGTAATGTCATGGTTGCTTTCCAGGATACTAACATGAGACTGACCCTAAGAGGTGGCTTATTGGTTAAAGGCTAGACTCACAACCAAAGGTCAAGAGGTTGAGGTTTGAATAGAGGATGAAGTAGGGTTGCGTATGGGCAAGAGGTGCTAACTTAGCTATCTCAGTCAAGGTATGCTCTGGTTGCTCACTGACTCCATTCTGGCCCTGCAAGGTGGTTCACTTGTGACTATTGTCACAATTTAAGGGGATCAATGTGGTTCTCAGAAGACAGTAATGATACTCCAGGGTAGGGTGTTTCCATCATGTATAGTAAACACTCTTGTAGGAGGAGAGGAGGTCTGTCCTATAAGGTCCTGCTTCTGTAGAGTTCCAATGTGACTGAAGGAAAGAATAAGGATAATGATTTATCCTTGTGCCTTCAACTGAAGTCAAGGAGACAGACAGGGACTGAATGAATGTGGAGAATGTTGGGTTCTCACTTTGCTTTTAGTTAACTTGTGGGCCTTAAGTGAGGAGTCAATACATTTTGAAAAAGCAGTTTCTAAGTGTCTACTTCCTCATCTTATAGAGAAAAGGCCTCTGGGCTGGGTGACTATATGATATCTAAATAGCACTTCATCCTATTGACAATAAGAAGGTACTTGCCTTGGGTGTAAACAAGCTGTACACATTAGTCACTAGGAAGATGAGTCAGTTGGTCACACATACCAGTAATGGTAGACTCATTCTCTGTTCTTTGAATGACAAAAACCAGAGTTATGCTCTCTAAAATCTATATGTTGAGAACATGTAAGTAAAGGGAACAAAAAAACTGGATGGTGTGACAAGCAGATCTCTTGTGACAGGAAGTCCCTGCTCCAGGTGCACAACACAGCAGGATTAGTCGTCTGCTACGTCATGCTTTCTGCTGCTGGTTCATCAGTATGGAGAGGCAGAAGCAAGAGAACTGAGTTATAGAATAAAAGGAACAGATTTTGCTTCAATTTTTTTCAGTTGTGTTCTAACCTATCAAATGAACCCTGGCTAGGGCTGAGGAAAAGATTGGGAAGTATAAGTTGAGCATGGTGTTCTCCAGAAGATCTGCCTTTCCATGTAGTCTTTCTTCCAAATGTTCTTCTAAAAGGACACAAAGTAAGCAATAAAGAAAGGACAATAATGCTATTGAAAGATGGAGAGACAAGGCTTAGAATAGACAGAGGAGATGGTTCAGAGGTTAAGAGCGCTGTTTTAAGAGCTCTTTTGAGAAGATCTGGGTTCAGTTCCAAGCACCCACATGGCAGACCACAACTGTCTGTGACTACAAGATTTGACACCCTTACACAGACATACATGCAGGCAAAACACCAATTTACATAAAATAAAATAATTTTTTGAGAAAGGAGAGATGAAGGAGACTGACTGACGAATACATACTGGGAAGATTATCAGAAAGAACAGTGTTACAATTTCTTCTGGGAGTCAGGGACCCAGTGCTGTGTTGTACACGCCCAATAGAGCCTTCCCATCATAAGAGCTCTGCTTGTCACTCTGTCCAGTCCCTTGTCACCGTGTCCCTTAAGATCCAAGACAAATGGCATCTTTCTGTAGGAGTTGCCTTCATCCACTGTGAGAGGAAGCTTCCATGTTGTCTCCCTCTGTTCTGATCACTTTAGTCAATAAAGTGAACTGGCAATAGGCAGACAGAAGAATGTTTTACCCGTGTATTCATGGACAGCCACTTACAAAGCACAGGTCTCAGGGAGAGAGGCAGAAGATTGAAGTTTGTGTGATAACCTGCTGGTGATGGAAAGCAATAGCTTCTTGAGACTCCCAGAGCTGAGATGAATAACACAAGCCAAGGAAGGCTCAGGTAGGGATTAGCTTGTGATCACATGCAGTCTTGTGATGCAAAAGGCCTCCCTTACCAGATGACCTGGAAGAGAAGGAGCCTATGTTTGGCTGGACCAGATAGAAGATCCCAAATATCCCTCTCTGAGAGAAGAGTTGATTTCTAGGCATGTGGTGACTCAGAGGGAGAGAGTATCTGCAGTCCTCAGTGCTCACCTGTATTGTAGATGGGTCTGGTGCTGTTTATGTGACTTAATCCCCTAATGAATAAAGGAGTCAATCACTGGGTGAGTAGGCGGGACTTCCAGGTTGGACGGAAGGAGAGAGCAAGTAGGAGAGAGTTAGAGCTCTTTGGAACAGGACCAGCAGAGGGGTATGATGCAGCTGCTAGAGTTTCCTGGTATCATGGCAGATCCGCCACAAGGATTCGCCACTGGAGGAATCAGATTTTAATATGGCTTACAAGATTAGGTTTTAGTTGTTGCACCCAGAGATTGAGTTACCATTGCTTCTGAACTAAGTTTATGTGGCATTTTCCTTGACGCGGCAGCTCATCTGGGTTCAAGAGAGAAAGGCATGGCATCAAAGCATGGAGTTGCCTGACCTGAACCACAAAGGCCATGGGGGGTTTGAAGCATGGGGTTGGCGTGGTAGTGACCCACCAGTGGGAACCTAGTGAACTGGGTGGAAAGATTGTGGAGTTCAGAGTCAGAATCTCCAGGAGATAAAAAAAAACAGGTCGGCCATTGCCCTCCAGTGCATGGCAGGCTTTCGGAGCAGAGGCACCAGTGTGAGAACGTGCCTTTAAAAAAAAAAAAAAAATTTCCTGCAACACACTGGGACGATGCAGATAGTGGTAAACTTCTTTTTTCAAAAAGGAGAGTCATACCCATGTCTGCCCAGAAAGTAGCGCTCTCTCTCTCTCTCTCTCTCTCTCTCTCTCTCTCTCTCTGTCTGTCTAAATAATTAATTCAAAACATGCCAAAGGATATCTTTGGGTAGGGTAGATTACTCCCACAACAGTTGACTGGAAGCACTCCTACAGTCTCTGCAGAATTCCTTGGTTTTTAATCTGAATGCTTCATAGCTTCATATAATTCTTGCTGTTTTCTGTGTACTCACCAAATCCTGTGTATCTATACTGGCTCCCATCCTTGGTGGCAAACCTGTTGGCAACAGACCCCACATCCACTGGAGTATTTCCACCTCCTCCTGTGCCAAGCCTGTCTTGAAGTTAGTAGGCCATCAGCACGTTGAGGCTGAGACTGGCGGCACTGTGTCAGCAAACTGCTTCCTCTGCACAGCTGTCTCCATTCTGCTCCCTAGGTGTCTAATACTGGCCATTGCTCTGCTCCTACAAGGCCACAGCTTGGGGAAGCCCTATTTTGTTGCTCTATACCTTGCCAATAATTGCATAAACTCTCTATTACACTTGACTTAGACTACTATGATGATGGTATGCTCTCAGTTTCTTGTACCTATCCCAACTAACACATTGTTTAGTGAGCGACAATAATACCTAAATGAATTGTATTAGTGTATATTAGTGGTACAAACTAATGGCTTCATCATGATGTTTCCCTATGAACATGTATTTTGATTGTATCCATCCCTCTATTACCCTTTCTTATTATTTTTTTATCATTCCCCTTTCAGTTTCTTCATCCTTAATAGCCCCCTTGGACATTCGTGTGTTTTTATTCTTTCATAAATTCAATATGTGACAGAAAACATGGACGACTCTTTTTCAAGACTTGCTTGTTCTGCTTATCACAGTGACCTCTATTCTCACCCAAGATCTTAAATCTAGCCTGTAGATTCTTTTCTATCTAGATCAACTGTTTAGGCCAAGTTTAGAGGCTCTCAACATTGGCCATTCTTAGCCCTTTGGAGGTTAAGCAATTGGGTAGTGAGTTTGAGGTCAACCTGGGATACATAGAATTCTCAAAAGAAGAAGGAGAGAAGGAACGAGTGGGACAGGAAACAAGAGATGGAGGGAGAAGAGCAAAGAGGGATGCAGATTGGGTGAGAAGTGACAGAGAGAGAGAGAGAGAGAGAGAGAGAGAGAGAGAGAGAGAGAGAGAGAGAGAGAGAGATGACAGTGAGACTCCTCAGGGTCACAGCTGCAAGAACAGCCACTTGGCAAGTCCTGGTAAGGGGACTAAGCCCCACCCCCAAACAAATGCAGCCAGGTAGCATGGCACACACCTTCAATCCCAACACTTGGAAGGCAGAGCCTGGTCTACAAAATGAATTCCAGTACAGCTAATGCTACCTTTTCTCAAACAAAACAAAGCAAGCAAACAACAACAACAATAAACAAACAAAACAATAACAAAAAGGCAAAGCCTAATGAGCAAACTCTAGTTTGATTTAGGACTGGAGTCTCCTAGTAATTCACAAAGTGATGTGAAGACTTCCGAGATCAATCAGTTACAAGCTACACATTAAACAATAAATAAAATAGTTGCTGTTCAACAAATAAGTACCTGATAAATATTTAAAACCAAACAATCTACCATTTCATTTTAGTAAACAATATTCTACATACTAGGAAACAATATTCTACATACTTGACTAAATCTATTGCTTATAACTACAGTATATACACATAGATTTTTGTACATATTTCAATTTTAAAATTTCATAATCATTTTATATAATTAAGTACCACTGTATGTGTGTGCATGTGTGTATGACTGCACGCATATGTGTATGCAGTAATACACAGTTGTATAGGAGAATATATATGCTGGAGAAGGACATCAAGTATCATGCTGTACCATTCTGCCTTATTGCGTTGAGATAGGGTCTCTTACTGAACCTGGATCTAGGCTGCTCACTTGCCAAGTTCAGTGATCCTCCTGTCTATTCTCCTGCCCCATGGCACTGGAGTTACGGTTGCACATGGGATCATGCCTAGTTTTTCCCATGTACGTTGCAAATGTACACTTGGCTTCTGGTTGTTACATAACAAGCACTTCTGCATGCTGAATAATGTCCTCATGGCCTTCAGTGACACTCAGCTCTCTTTGATGGACTTGACCTTCCTTCTGAATGATCATGTGAACCTTTATGCTGAACATTTCATTTTTTGAGAGGACTCTGTTTTCTCCACTGTATGTCCCTCATTTCCTAATTTGAACTTCGTGGCATCATCACTGTGAGAGGTCATTGCTGGAAATTCTCCACAAATAGTGGGCTGCCCATCCTTAGCTGTGAGTTCTTGAGGCAAGGAGCCTAGCAAGGCATTTGGCACCTTCATGGATCTCACACAATATGGGAGAAACAGGCTGGAAGAACTCGGGATTTCCTCCCAAGAGGAAATGACTCATTCCTACTACGTGGTTTTTGTTAAATAAAAATATAATTGTGGAGTAGCATCAACTTGTGCAGTTTTTTTGGCACTCTGATAATTGGGAGAAAACAGAGGCTCCTAAAAATCTGAGTGGGTAAGGAAGGATTCCAGGTCCTCAACTTTACATAGAAAAACACAGATGTGACAGTTAAATGAGAATCAGATAGTATAAAGACAAGAACAGGCCTGAGGACAACCCTTGGCTATCCCAAAGAGGGAAACAGCCAGTGTGGAGACAAAAGAGTAGTCAAAAACAAAACTGCCCAGCCTCAGGTAACCCTTCACAGCATATCAATTGTACCAAGCATTTGTTTGTTCGTTCGTTCATTTGTTTGTTTTTGCTTTTTTAAAAAATTAGATTTAGGTCATTTCTTTGTAACTAAAATCCTTATAAATTCCATGGACATATTCAGAATCCTTAAAATCACAGAAATTTTATCTGGCCTTAAGTCAGTTTCATTTGTGTTGGGGCAATAAAGTTATCTATTTCTCCAATAAGAGGATAAACCCAGATATATGGCCCTGTTTGGCTCAGTGTAGATCTAGTGAGTCAGTGCCTTCATCCCCACCCCTATAACCGATCCCCTTCCCTAAAAGAGTGGTCATTCCAGTTGAGTTGCTACATGTGGCCCAGCCTGGTTCAGGTCACTGTTCCACAAGCAGTCCAGTCTGTCACTCACCTCTAAGTAACAGCCCAATGAGCAGAAAACACAGCAAAAGACACAGCCAACAACGTTACTCCAGGTACCCAGGTCTCATAGGAAGACCACAAGCAGAATGAAACACAAAGACACTGCATCCCCACCAAAGAGTTCTAACCCAAGCAGGATGACTTAGATGAAATAGAAGACACAGACTTCAAATAGTAATTGCAAACATATTCAAAAAGTTCACTAACACCACAAACCCTAATGAGCTTAGAGAGACCAGGAGTAAATTGATTGAAGCTCAAGAGAGAAATGATCAGCTGAATGAAATAAGGAAGCCAATTCAGGCTATGAACATCAAATTCAGGAAAGAAATAGAAATGCTGAAGAAAGCATAGACTGAAATGAAGCTGGAAAAGAAAAAAATCAATTAGTCCAAAGCAAACAGGCAGTTTCCCTAGCAGAATAGACCAGGTAGAAGGCAGAGTTTCAGGCCTAAAGGATGGCACAGGGGAAGTGGGTCATACACCTGAAGAAAATGATAATTTTTAAACCTTTAAGGGGAGCAAGCAGGATCTTTGAGATTTCATGGAAAACTGCAATCAACAAAGTATGAGCAAAGCTGGGGAAGAAGATACAAAAGTATAGCTATTGTTTTTAATAAAATCATAAGAGAAAACTCCCCAAATCTCAAGAAAGAGATTTCTTCTATAGAATACCAAAGAAACAGGACCAGAAAAGAAATGCCTCATGGTACAGAGTTTAAACACAAGAGCCACAAAACAAGAAAAGAATGCTGAAGAAAGACCAGAGAGGGTCCAAGTCACACCTACAGGTAGGCCCGTTAGAATGATGACTGATTCCTACGTAGAAGCTTTCACAGCTGAGGACTTAGAAAGTTGTATTCTAAACTCTGAAAGGTTACAACTGTCAACAAGAATATTATGCCCACTAAAGCTATCTTTTATAAGTGATGAGGAAATAAAACATACCAGGATAAAAAAAACAAATTATACACTCATTAGTTCTGTTGTGATCTTCTGGTGGTGATCCCTGGATTGGACTCACTCCTCCCTCCCCACTTATGCACACCACACACCAAGTATCTGGAAGCCTGGACTTCAATCAATCCCTATCAGATATAAAATCAGCTGAGATAAGATAAAAGAAAACAAAACAAACAATAAAACAATACCAGAAAAACAACAACAACCAGAACCAAACTTCCACTCAACCCAGGTGGACTCATACAAAATGCACAACCAACCACCTAAGCCCTGATGCCTGGGTCCCCACACAAAAACAGAGGCAGTATAAGAAACCAAGAAAATATGTTCTCCAAAAAGATAATCGATCCTATAATAATGCTCCTCAAGGAGACCAGCCCGGATGACTCTCAAGACACTAAGGTTAAAGGAACAGTTACAAACACATTCAAAGAGTACAAGGAAGTGAATAAAGTGCTGAATGAACTTAATGGGGACGTTAATAAACAGATGGAGGGGAAAGACAATGGAGAGGAAAGACGGAAAGAGATAATGGATAGAACTCAGATATGAAAAGTGTACTGAAGAAGAGCCAACTGAAACAAAAACAGAAATGAAAATCTCAACAACACAATCAAAAAACTAAGTGAGAATTTCAATAACGGGATGGATCACCTAGAAGACAAGACAGAATATCAGGACTTGAACAATTAGACCACTCAATCAAAGCAAAGTGAAAAGTGTATAAAATATCATGAATGGAATTGAAGGGAATTTTGGGACACCTTGTAAAGACCAAATCTATGACTAATGAGAACAGAAGAAGGGGAAGAATTGCTACTTAAAAGTATACACTAGATCTTCAATAGAATAATAAAAGAAAAAATTCCAAAACTATAGAAGATGCTCATTCAGGTAAAAGATCCATACTGAACACCAAAGAGACAGGGCCAGAAAAGAAATCCTCCACATTATATTATAGTTACAAATAATACTAAATAGTCAGAACATAGAAAGCCTGTTGCCAACTACAAGAGAGAAGTCGATTGTCATACTTTAAGGCCATGGAAACATTAAAAGCCAGAAGAACTTGGAATAATTGTCTTATGGCTTAGAAGACTATGGCTGCCAGTCCAAACTAATTTATCCAGCATAAAGGTCTGTCATAATTGCAGGAGAAATTAAAAAAAGAAAAAGAAAAGTTCTATGTTGTCAACAAACCAAAGAAATTCATAGCCACTGAGCCAGCCAGCAGGAGAATACCAAGAATAGATAGATAGATAGATAGATAGATAGATAGATAGATAGAGATGGATAAATGTAGTTATATCCTTTTAAAACTTTTTAAACAATTTAACATATATGGTAAATTAATATATACTATTAAATAATAGATTTTAGTGTTATATGTATATATATGTTCAATTTTATTTATTCCATGTGGGGTCTATTTTAAAATTAAATTTATGTATTTATTCACTTTACAACCCAATATCAGCCCTTCCTCTCCTCCTAGTACCTCCTCACATAAATTCTCCTACCTTAAAAGGGGAAGCCTTCTTTGGGTGCCAATACCCCCTACTCCCCTCTACTGTCCCCTACCCTGTATATCAAGTTGTTGTGGGACTAGGCACATCCTCTCCCACTGAGGCCAGACAAAGCTGTCCATTCAGGGGTGCTGGATCCATAGGCAGACAGGTAGGCAACAGGCTTAGGATAGCCCCAGCTCCAGTTGCTGGTGGACCCACTTGAAGACCAAGCTGCTCATCTGCTACTTATATGCAGGAAGCCTAGGTCTAGCCCTGCTTGCTCTTTGGTTGGTGATTAAGACTCTAGCAGCCCCCAACGCTCTAAGTTAGTTGACTCTGTTGGTCTTCCTGTGTGGTCCCTGTCCTGTTCTGGTCCCTCAATCTTTCTCCCAATTCTTTTGTAAGACTCCTAAGTTCTATCTACTGTTTGGTGTGAGTCTCTGCATCTCTTCCCATTGGCTGAAGGGTGGATCCTCTCAGAGTACAGTTATTCTAGGTTCCTGTCTGCAAGCATAATGGAGTGTCATTAATAGTGTTGGGGATTGGTTCTTGCTCATGGGATGGGTCTCAATTTGGGGCAGTAACTAGTTGACCATTCCCTCAGACTCTGCTCTATCTTTGCCTTGAACACCTTGAAGGCAAGACAATTTTGTGTTTGAAGGCTGTGCAGTTGAGTCACTGTTCTTATCCTTCTACTTGGAGTCCTGCCTAGCTACAGAAGTGGCTGCTTCAGAATCCAGAATCCATAGCTAGAAATCTCAGGTAGAGTTGCCCCCTTAGACCCTCTGGGAACTCACTCTATCTCACGTCTCTGGAATGTCCTAGTGATTGCCTCCACCCCCAGCCAGTCTTCCTTCTCTCTCCCCTGCTCTCTCTACAATATGACCCCCCTGCCCTCTCTCCTCTCCATCCCCTCTTCTACCAAGGTCTCTCCTTCTATTAACCTCCGATATTTATTTTGTTTCCCCTTCTGAAAAACATTCAACCATTCTCCCTCGTGCTCTCCTTTTTATTTGGCTTCTTTAGGTCTGATGATTTATATATAGCATGGTTATCCTGTATTTTATGGCTAATATTCACTTATTAGTGAGTACATACTATGCATGCCCTTTGGGGTCTGGGTTACCTCACTCAGGATATTTTTCTAGCTATCCATTTGCCTGTGAAATTCGTAATGTGCTTGTTTTTAATGGCTGAATGGTATTCCATTGTGTATGCATACCAGATTTTCTGTATCTATTCTTCAGTCAAGAGACATGTAGTTTGTTTCCAGTTTCTGGCTATTATGGATAAAGCTGCTCTGAACATAGATGAGCAAGTGTACTTGTGGAATGGTAGAGCAACTTTTGCGTATATGCCCAAGAGGGGTAGGGATGGGTCTTGAGGTAGAACTATTCCCGATCTCCTGAGAAACCAACAAGTTGATTTTCAGAGTGTTTGTACAAGTCTGCACTCCCACTGGCAGTGGAGGAGTGTTCCCCCTTGCTCTACACCCTCACAAATATGTGCTGCCTTTTGAGATTTTGATCTTAGTCGTTCTGATTGGTATAAGGAGTAGTCTCAGAGCGTTTTGATTTGCATTCCCTGATGACTAAGGACACTGAGCATTTCTGTAAATGCTTCCTGGCCATTTGATATTCCTCTGTTGAGAACTCTCAGTTTAGCTCTATTCCCCAATTTTTTTAATTGTGTTATTTGGATTGTTGGTGTCTAACTTCTTGAGTTCTTTATAAATTTTGAATATTAGCCCTCTGTTTGATGTGGGATTCTATATGGAGTCTTAATGTTAGTCTCAGAAATAATAGGTCAGTCAACAGAAGCCCAATCCCAGGCATTGGAACCTCATTTTAAGTTATTATCAGTAGTGGAGTTAGGTGGCTCAGAAGACCTTACCAACACAGTACAAACTACTGCTATTTTATTTGGTTGTCCACATATACTCCATAAGACCCCATTGATAAAAACACCACACAGCACAGTCATGGGACTTGGAGAAGTCAAGTTGGCCTTGAACTGGAAACATCTTCACTAATGCGTATTGCTCATAATCTGTAGGATTTCAGGCAGGCCGACAGAGACATAAAGCACAAATAGTTCTTACTCAGCTGTGAACTACAGTAACAATCTGCCTAGTAAGGCACTCTCATTCTTGTAATAGTAGCAGGAATGTCTTAGGAGATAATCAAGAGCAGTCTGATTGTCTTGAAGGCTAGCTCAATAGGAGGGAACTCATGCCTGGCACTGGAAACCAGGCCAGGAATCCATGGCTATCAAGGCCATAGGCCTTAGAAGAGATCCTAGTATTATCAGTTTGCTAATTTGATATAATATCGCTTTTAAATACTTACGCTTATGCTCATAGATTAGTTCGTCACACACCCCTCATTAAAGAAACTTCTTTTGGCAGGGAATGGAGACCAACACAGAAAACCACAAATGACCAAAGTACAGAGAATAATATAATTGGCAGCAGTGTGTTCATCCTCAGATAGGACATCATTATTACTTCCTCTTCCCGCAGGGCTCAGGGAACACTGTGCAGGAGGAAGTAGAAAGATTATTAAGAGTCAGAGGTCGGAAGAACACTTGCAAAACAGTATCTTCTGCATACCACGGGCCACTGCACTCATGACCTCTCAGCAGCTGTGCGTACATCAAACATGCAAAGCATCAGTCTAGTCAACGTTCCAGCAGAGATTGTGGAGCTCACACAGCCCCACCCTTCCTTCAGAGGCCAAAGGCATATGATGGCAGATAGGAGAGAATGCCAGTTTGCTTCCAGGATGGGAAACTATGGATTGTTTATGCTATAGTGAACAGCCTTGCAGCCATGTGTATGCGGGTAACTAACTGGACTCAATACATTATATATGTTTGCATATGTATATATATTTCTCTCTCTCTGTGTGTGTGTGTGTGTGTGTGTGTGTGTGTGTGTATGGAGAGAGGGAGGAAGGGAAGGAGAGAGAGACAGAGAGAGACACACACAGAGAAAGACAGAGAAAGACAGACAGAGAAAGTGAGCACGGAGGTGGGAGAAGGAGATGAGGTGAGAAACCCAAGAGGAGATGGAGGTAGGAGGAAGGACTAGATTTCATGTGGATAAAGTAAATGTATATATCAAGGGGAAAATCTTTAAAAACCATTTAAACAAATTAAAGATATGTATGACTGCTAATTCAGTGCTATGGGAGACCCTGGGAGAAATACATCAACCTAAAGGATAAACATACCAAAGAGGCCACAGGTTAAAAAAAAAAAGCCACTAAGGCAGCTGATCACAAGATGTCTGTCTAAGAGGACACCACACTGTTATCAACGTAGCCAGAATTAATACACATCTTTCACATTAACTCAGGATATTAATGATTTCAGTTCCCTAATAGGAAAACACAACTAACAGATTGGAGTAGAAAACGGGATCAATCTTTTTGCTGTCCCCCCAAAATATACTTCATCATCAACCATAGATAATAGATACAACCTTAGAGTAAAAGGGCAGAAAAAGATACTCTAAACAAATGGAACTAGGAAACAAATGGGCATTCTAATAGTTGACGAAAATAGATTTCAAACCAAAAAAGAGGAAATAAAGAACCCCACTTTATATACATTGAGGAAATAACCCATCAAGAAAACATCACAATAGTAAAAAGGCATATGCCAACCATATGTATATCTAATTTATAAAACAAATATTACTAGCCATAATACCACAAATTAACTCAAACACAATAATTAGGGAGGATCCAACATCCCATTTTCACCAATGGGTAGACTATCAAAACAAAAAATAAAACAGACAAACATTATAGCTAAATGGCTTCATAAACAATTTGGGTTTAAATGCCTAGAATATTGGTAAAATATTTGAAAACTGAATTCTAGAAGACACCAAAAGGGGTTGTTCAACATAGAATAGAGAACCAGATGTAAATACGCACACAATCACAGCTAACTGTTTTTGGTTTTGTTTGTTTGTTTTACAAAGAAGCAAAAATATACACTGGAGGAAAAAAAAAGAACATCTTTAGCATATGAGATTCAAAAATCTGGATATTAACATATAGAAATAATAAAACTGCATTCTTATTCCTTACCCCACACAGATGTCTACAAAATATTCACCCAAATACTAAGTAATAGGATGTTCTATTTTAGACCACATTTTGGGTCACAAATAAACCCTTAACAAATATAGGAAAACTGAAGTAAAATCCTCAATTATGTCTGACCACTATGAAATAAAGTTGGATATCACAACAATAGAAACTACAGAAGTACACAGACCTGTAGAAACTAACAGTATACTCCTCAATAAGAACTGGGTCATTGAAGAAATCAGAAAGGAAATTTTTAAAAATTCCAGAATTGAATGACAATGAAAATAGCCAAATCAATCAGCCACAACAAAAACAGTTGTAAGGGGAGATTTGTAGTGCTAAACACTTACATTAAAACCAAACTAAACACAAAAGTGAGAAATCCCCTACAGATAACTTAAGGATGCACCTTAAATCCCTGGGAAATGAAGAATAAACAGGACTCAAGAATAGCAGATAGGGATAGATCATTAAGGTTAAGGCAGAAATTAATGAAACAACAAAAATATAGAATCAGGGAAAACAAAGAGTTGGTGCTTTGCAATGATAAATAAGATTGGCAAATTCTTGGATAAATTAACCGAAAGAAAGCAAAAGAACCCCCAAATGGATAGGATTAGAGATGAAAAGATGACAATACAATAAATGCCAATGAAAAATTAAAAGCCTACATCCTATTTGGTTGGAAACATAAAGAAATGGCTGAATTTATAGAGTACATTTGACCTATTAAGATCAAACCAAGATGACAGAAATAATTTAAATGGACCTGTGACCATCAATGAGATTTAAACAGTAATAAAACTGTCCCAACCAAAAACGTAGCAAAATAAAGCTCCCAAAGAAAAAACAAACAAACCAAAAAACTCAGGACTAGGTAGATTCACTGCAGAATTCCACTAGCTCTTCAAAGAAGAAATCATCCAGATAGTCTTTAAATTATTCTACAAAATAGAAAAGGGATTAATAGTGTGAACTCATTTTACAAAGACACTGTTACCTCATTAAACGAACCCCACCAAGATAGAGAATGCTGGTGCTATGGAGTTACAAAAGACCCAGTGCCAGGAGAGCGAGCGCTCCATAGGAAGTATGGGTTAGGAAGGCCCCAGAAGCCCACAGAATACTTGAGCTTCCTGCTGTTCCTCTTAGTTACCCACCAGGACCCAGTGATGAAACCCCACTACTGAGGACACCATAAACCCTGCATGTATGATATTGAGGGATTTTAGGCTCATAGTTTTCAAAACCTACCCACCACTCACCAAAGGCAGTGGAAAGGAAAGGTTACTAGGGCAAAGGAGGATGTGGACCTATTTAGAAACAGTTCTTTAGAGTGAATCCAATCTGTGTTGTCAAGATAGCAGCAGTCCAGTTCACGTGAATCTGCAGCCATAGCTCGATCTACTCACAAATGCCATTCATGAGTCAGCAACAGAAATTCGATCCAGAGCCACAAGGCTCTGCCAATAGGCCGAGCCTGTGGAAGCGGCAAGAAGCCACCAGAACCCCACCAGAAGTTCTTTGGTATATTTCTTTATAAAAACTCATGACTAATTATGGCCAGCGAAGGATGGCAAGGTGAACCAGTACCATACAGGATCATTAGCAAAGACCCAGCATTAGCGAAATCCAACAATGACCAGCAAAGAATGGTAAGGTGTACCAATACCACATAGCATCCTCCACAGTCTGTTGGGATATATGTATATATATATATATATATATATATATATATATATATATATATATACACACACACACACACACACACACACACACACACATATATATATATATATATATATATATATATATATGTTTGGTTTTTCGACACAGGGTTGCTCTGTATAGCCCTGGCTGTCCTAGAACTCATTCTGTAGACCAGACTGGCCTCGAACTCAGAAATCCATCTGCCTCTGCCTCCCAAGTGCTGGGATTAAAGGCGTGCGCCACCACTGCCCGGCCTGTTGGGTTATATTTATACCTTTTCTAAACATCATGTGTTCTCTCAAGACTCTGTTCTAGCAAAACATCATATGCCCCTTTTTCTAGCTGCTTCTAGAAAATAATCGCATGTCTGTTCTCAGAAAAACATCCTCCCACATGTCTGTTTCAGCAAAAACATCCTCTCATGAGACAGTTTCCAGAAAAGTATCACAAGACACAACTGAGTGTCCAAAGATACCAGGTTTTCCAGTTCAAGGAATCAAACCGGAAATGAGGTGGGAGCTTCTTCGCTGTTGGCTACAGTTCACAGCATCAGAGGCTGTTACACAGGCTGCTGTGTCAGGGGAGGGGGGCGTGGAGATACAGCATCCGTAGTCTCACCCAGCCGTGAACTCCAGAACTGTAACACAAACCTGCCAAGTATGATGGACTAATAGGTGCAACGACAACGGGACTATTATGGGAATAATAATAAAAGCAACAACCTTTGCTTGACTGAATTTGAGGCCATCTTTACAAGAAGTTATTTGTGCTTAATACTGATAACCCCAGAACTGAAAAGGGCTTAGGGCCTAGAGGAGAACCTAATTTCCTAAATGTTTTTTGTTTGTTTGTTTTTTAGTGTTTGCGTAATGAGTATTTGGCCTATGTATGTTTCTATATACTGGTTCTCAAAGAGGTCAAAAGAAAGCATTGGATTCTCTGTAACTGAAATTACAGATTGTTATAAGCTACCCTATGGGTGCTGGGAATCAAACCCGCATCTCCTGGAAGAACAGCGAGCACTCCTAAACTACTGAAGCACCTTTCCAGCTCCTAAACACCTATTAAATATCTATGGTTACACCAACAGGCAAACGCTACCCTCAGCTTCAACCAGAGAGACATCCCCAAACAGAGCTGACTACAGAGACTCATGGCTGTTCAAGCTGCTGAGAATAAGGGAAAGCTGAGGGTTCATCCCCACAAAGGCAGGGACTCCAACCCCTAAGGCTCAGGGAACATTAGGAAGAAGGGACAGAAAGAACATATGAATTGAAAGAGAGGGAAAAGGCTGCTGAATGCCATCTTTTAAGTACACAAGGCCATGGCAATGGAGAAAGCCTGACGGGCAGTCTCCAGGCAGGGGGCCCATGGAAGCCAGGCATAGTATTTAGTTGCATGCCCACACATTTAGTTGTGAGCCTACTAGACTTAGATGCTTCTAAATCAAGATCACACAGTACGTCCTGTTAAAGTGTGTGGGATACTAAACAGATAACAACTACTAAATGGGAAATAGGTTTCTGAGGGAGAAGCGGGGCTAGCAAAGGGGAGAAGGAAAGGGTGTTATTGAAAGTAAACAAAACACATTACATATATGCGAGAAATTGTAAAAGATCAAATCCATTAATAAAAGGGGGAATTGGCACAGTGAGAAGTTTCAAGCTGCCTTCTTCTGGATTAAATGATCCCTAGACTTGGAAGTAAAGAAGTTTTATGACATGATTCTAGATTCAGACAAAGTTACACAAGTGAAAAGATTGTACAAAATCTACATACTTGTGAGATTCAAATAATTTACTACACACTTGTGAGTATTGTATAGCACATTTAACTTAGGCAGTTTGTTTCTGTATGTGTCTTCAAACAGTGTAGTCCCATTTAGATCATCATGCACAGGTATTCCTGACTTCTGAATTTCCAACCTCATGTAGACTAGGTTGGTCTCAATCTCTTGATGAGACTGATGGGGAGGATCAAGGCTCTGAGGCTAGCCTGATCTACACAAGTTTGAGGCTAGTATAAGTAATACAGCAAGACTGTCTCACAACAAAATAAAACACAATATGTACTGCAGGTCTGGTGGGCCTCAGAAGACTTGCATCAGGTCCCACATCGTTGTGTAGGTTCAAGTCTCACTTCCTGAGGCTCGATAATCATTTCATCAGATAGGCACCTTCACTTCTAATCTTTGCTCTTGTGAAGACTTTATACCCTGTGGTAGATTCAGAGAGGGAGAGAAACTCCGACTAATCCTGATCTCTGCCATTTATTAACATATAAATTATTTGAAGTTTTTGTCCTGCAAAAATAAACTATACTTAGTTTCTAAATCTCTTCCATTGGGATAATAACCTATACAGACTTCAGGGAGGTTGTAGAGATTAAAGGGAAAGTGTATGCGGGGTGGTAGTATTCATGCAGCCTGTCGTCAAGTCAGGGCTGAAGTTTCATGGCATACAAATCCCAGAAACCCAGACGCCCTTAAAATTCCTCACAGGCTTTTCAGCATGTGACCGTCAGCCATAAGAAGCCACTTCTTCCCGGGTAACAACCCAGACTCAATCAAGGAGAATGGCTCCGAGTGAAGCCTCTTCTTTTGGTGTGATAGGAGTCTGAAATAAGCATTTCAATTAGATTCATTAAGACAGTTATTACTTGATAATTGAATAGCAACAGATTGCAAAGGAACACTTACTGAGGTCTAATAAGTATGTAGGGGAGAGATCTTCTCCTTCTGTAATTCCATCAGCTGTAAACCAGTGTAATTAGAGTCTTACTAACACATTCAAATTGAAGGGAATGTTGAGGCGTATAATTGACACTTAGGAAGAAACCTGCATTTCGTTAAGGTGCTTCCATTTACGTACTTATGAAGTGTCTGTTTAAGCTGTTAAATAATTGAGATGAGTGGACAGTAGTAGGTCAAGAGGGTAAATAAAAACTAAATTCTTTAACAAGTTAATAAACTAGGGAAAGCTACACTTGAAAATATAAAATACTACTTCAATGTATCTATCACTTTGCATCCACACAAGTAATAATTCAAAACTGCCCATAAAATAGCTGGAGTCACTGAATTGATTCTGTCAAAGACGATGGATTCAATGATTTGATGTTCGTGACCAATTCTTGAGCAACTACTGGAATCATAGTCAACCGTGTTGCTGGCCATCATTTGGATGGTGGAGATGAAATAGTCACACTAGAAAAGCCTGCAGCTGGCTTTAGAATCAAAGCATGCTGGGAGGGCAGACACAGAAAAACAAGAGTCGCCCCTTAGCCCTTGGCAAGACAGAGTCCTCTGTTAAACTTTAGGTTGGATCAGTGGCATCACTGCTCCCCGGCGCCTCTGAAATCAGAGTACAAGTTTCAGAGGCAGGAGCATATTTTATTATCTTTACTTAAAAATTGCTGGGTTCTATATGCACGGCAAGAAAAAAAATGTTAAGTTCTTAAAAATAGTAAATAATGTTTTGTAACTAAAATGTATTTTTTAAAAGAATTTACCTTTGGCAAAAACTATTTTTCACAACAAAAGATCTTCTGGGAGAATCACCATCCCTGACCTCAAGCTCTACTACAGAGCAGTAGTGATAAAAACTGTTTGGTATTGGTATGCAGACAGGCAGGAAGATCAATGGAATAGAATTGAAGACCCAGAAATGAACCCACACATGTACAGTCACTTGGTATTTGACAAAGGAGCTAAACACATTCAGTGAAAAAGAGATAGCATTTTTAACAAATGGTGCTGGATCAACTGGAGATCTGCATGCAGAAAAATACAAATCAACCCATTCTTATCTCCTTGTACAAAGCTCAAGTCCAAGTGGATCAAGGATCTACACATAAAACCAAACACACTGAAGCTTATAGAGGAGAAAGTGGGGACAAATCTTGAACACGTGGGCACAGGGGAAAAGTTCCTGAACAGAACACCAATGGCTTATGCTCTAAGAACAAGAATTGACAAATGGGACCTCATAAAATTGCAAAGCTTCTATAAAGCAAAGAGCACAGTCAATAGGACAAAACGGCAACCAACAAATTAGGAGAAGATCTTTCTTTACCAACTCTACATCCGATAGAGGGCTAATATCCAATGTATACAAAGAACTCAAGAAGTTAGTCTCCAGAGAGTCAAATAACCCTATTAAAAATGGGGTACAGAGCTAAACAGGGAATTCTCAACTGAGGAAACTCAAATGGCTCTAAAGCACCTAAAGAAATGTTCAGTATCCTTAGTTATCAGGGAAATGCAAATCAAAACAACACTGAGATTCCATCTTACCCTAGTTAGAATGGCTAAGATGAAAAACTCAGGGGACAGCAGTTGCTGGAGAGGATGTGGGGAAAAAGGAACACTTCTCCATTGTTGGTGGGATTGCAAGCTGGTAAAACCACTCTGGAAATCAGTTTGGCGATTCCTCAGAAAATTAGACATAGTACTACCAGCAGACCTAGCTATACTACTCCTGGGCATATACCCAGAAGATGTTCCTACATGTAATAAGGACACATGCTACACTACGTTCATAGCTGCCTTATTTATAATATCTAGAAGATGGAAAGAACCCAGATATCCCTCAACAGAGGAATGGATACAGAAACTATGGTATATATACACAATGGAGTACTATTCAGCTATTAAAAACAATGAATTCATGAAATTCTTAGGTAAATGGATGGAACTAGAAAGTGTCATCCTGAGCAAGGCAACCCAATCACAAAAGAACAAACATGATATGCACTGACTAATAAGTGGATGCTAGCCCAAAAACTCAAACAAGTTACAGTTCACCAAGCTCAAGAAGAAGGAGGACTTAAGTGAGGGTGCTTCGGTTCCTCTAAGAAAGGGAACAAAATAGTCACAGGAGCAATAAGGGAGACAATGTGTGGAGCAGAGACTGAAGTAAAGGCCACCCAGAGACTGCCCTACCTAGGGATTCAGCCTTTAAACAGTCAACAAACCTTGACACTACTATGGACGACAAAAAGTGTATACCAAAAGGAGCATGCCATGGTTGTCTCTGGAGGGGCCATGCCAGAGCCTTACAAATACAGAGGCAGATAACAACCAGCTATTGGATTGGGCATGGGGTCCCCAATGGAAGAGCTGGAGGATTGTCCAGAGGAGCTGAAGGGGTTTACAGCCCCATGGGAAGAACAATGATTTCGGCCACCCAGATGCCCCAAGACTCCCAGGGTCTGAACCATCAACCAAGGGGCACACATGGTTCCAGGCAAAAATGTGGCAGAGGAAGGCCTTGTTGGGCATCAGTGGGAGTAATGGTCCTTAGTCAGGTAAAGGTTCAACAGAGACCCCAACAAAGGGAAACCAAGGGGGTGGGAGGGAGTATGTTGGATGGAGAGGCATATACATGGAGGCAGGGGGAAGGAGGAAGGGGAGGGGTTAGGGTCTTAGGGAAGGGGGGATATCGGGAAAGGTTTTACCATTGGCAATGTAAATGAAGACGATATTCAATGAAAAAATAAATTAAAAAAATAATTTACCTTTGTAATATTTCATTAATAAACAATGAGAATTTGAATAATCTGTCTCTTTTGAAACTAACAGTAAGAAAAGAAGAAATTCTATTTATCACCAATCATCAATTTATCTATCATCTATCACTCATCTTGTATCCATTTATCTATATTTATCATCTACCACCTCTATCTATCATCTATCTATCTATCTATCTATCTATCTATCTATCTATCTATCATCTATCTACCTACTTACCTACCTACCTATCCACATGCCTGCCTATCTAACGGATGAAGGCTGGGGAGGTCTCTAATACAGACAAGTGTGAAGTCTCTATGCAGGGTCTCTGGCCTCTGTCTCTATCGGAGAAAGAATACATAAAGGAAGCAGAGTAAATAATCAAGAGGAAGTTTACTACAGAATAAAAGTACAGACCTGATGGGTGAATGTGCTTCTTAAGCATGATGGAGTATGGGGGTGGCTGGCTTCATAAGCGAACTTTAACAGAAGACTATCACCCATGAGTTAAAGTTGGGTGGGTGAGAGATTCCAGGAGTGGGTCAAGGCTTTCCCAGAATAAGGTTCTTTTCTTTTTATCTGCCCTTTGACTGTGCCATGGAGGCAGATGCATGACGGGAAAAGATAGTTTCCCCAGGTAATGATAAGAAAAGGTCATTGTAAAAAAGCAAAGGACAACTAGCTGCTGTGTCAGTCCACCACGTTTTCAAAGGTTTTTGGGAAACAAAGCCCAGCAATTGAAGTTTGCTTGTTTTTCCTATGCCTATCTAGTCTACACTGTGTTTATATGTGAGAGTATGTGTGTGAGTATGTCTGTGTGTGAGTGTGTGTATGTGTATGAATGAATCTGTGTGTGTCTATGTGAATGTGTGTGTCTATGTGTGGATGTGTGTGTAAGTGTGTATGTATGTCTGTGTCATTGTATGTGTGTGTTTGAGTGTGTGTGTGTGTGTGTGTGTGTGTGTATACTTTGAATATAAGAACCTATCCAAGTCTAACCATAAAAATTCACAAGAAACACAGGACAATAAAAGCTAAACTGTGCACATGCATAATTGTTGCTAATGGTTTAGTCTGTATTTATAACACAAATTCATAAGGCATTTGGCTTCTATTAAAAAGCACTTTTAAAGTAGCACTTTTGTTACAAAAACCCTTAGGAAGAGAAGATGACAACCACTGTGTTGCCTTCTTTTATGCTTATACCCAAAGGTAGGAGTAGATAGCATCTAAGTTTGATAGATGCTAATGAGTAAACTTGGGCAGGACATGAACAAGTTTGTGAATGTTTTTATTGTGGCATTTTTCTTTCTGCTTGCTGTTTATCTCCCTGCTTGTGTAGATGAGGAGAGGGGAAGAGAAAATGTCTTCCCTATTATTGTGGCACCATTTTGACTTTACTCTCACGACCCTGGCCATGCCAAGCTTGTATTTATAAATCCAACTGTATATCTAGGAGGCCGGCCTCTGCCTCTTCCTCTTTGTCAGAGATACCGTGGTCTCCCTCATCTTTCATAGTGGCTATCACCAGCCTACATCGGATACCCCCTTTCTTCTGTCACTGAGAAATAGATGTCCCTAAGCTTCATCCCCTTCCTGCCATGGCATCTCTAAAGCACCATCTCAGCTCCTGCCTCTAAATCTTTTCCCCCCATGCTTTTATCCCATGTGAAGACACATGGGCTGATGTTTCAACCAGAGGAATTTATCTAGAATCTGAGAGAATCTTTTTACCATGAACCACTGAGAAACCTCTCTAAGCTACCCTGTAGTGAGCTTAAGAATGCCAAATAATCGGCCCTAAAAACATATGTACATTATACATACTGAACAGATTATATTGGGGAATATGTATATATATTATGTATGTGTATGTATAAAGTATATGTGTGAATGTAATGACAATTAGTGAAAACAAAGGCTATAAATTTGAAGACGAGTGAGAAGGGCATTATGAGAGGGTTTGAAGGGAAAAGAGAAGAGAGAAATGATGTAATTATACAACTTCAATTTTTTCTAAGAGAAAAGTGTAATGAAGGAAGAAGGGGAGGAGGGAGGCCTGACTCGCCATTGTCAGTGAACATCTAAAGTTTCCTGACAGGTCACATGACCTGCCAATCGCTCTCACCCTGTGTATTGCTCTGCAGTTCTCACCAGGGTCCCTGGTTCAACTGACATCTGCCTTTCTTGTTTCTCCCTCAACCATCTAAATGAGTTTGTAAGCTTCTGATAACATCTCTGTCTGGAAAGAAACCAAGCTGATTTTTCCTTTGCTCACACACCAACACAAAAGTCTTCTGAGGTCTCAAAAGGAATAAGGACTTCTCCTTCCAGAGAGTAAGCAGCTAGGCAGTAGACGCAACCTGGGTGTCTCCTGGATGAATTCTGTCTGGGTGGAGGCTTTGGTTACTATAACTGCCTACACTTTGGGCCTTAGCACAAGTCTAGATTTCTGGAACTTCTGACCAATACAGATTAAGGTTTCATGGCCAAAGTTTGACAAATTTCTTGGACTCATAAAACTTAAGAGCAACAGGAGGCATACAGTTCTTAATTTTCTATAAAGGATATCAATAAAACTGGTGGATGGTGAAGTAGCCACTGAGGAGCGTTTCAGGTTCTGAGCACAGGCACTAAAGTCTTGAGTCTTCAGGGATCTCCAGTTCCCAGGGGTAGATGTGTCCCACCTGGCTTCCTGTAAGAGCCATACATTCTTTTCTAGAAGATGGAAAACCCTGACTCTCTGCATTTTATGGATGTTTTATTGCATATCA
Organism: Apodemus agrarius; assembly: GCA_964023405.1. Taxonomy (NCBI): domain Eukaryota; kingdom Metazoa; phylum Chordata; class Mammalia; order Rodentia; family Muridae; genus Apodemus; species Apodemus agrarius. The sequence goes on along the minus strand of OZ030008.1, from coordinate 56,030,859 downwards.
GAAGTGACAAAAGGATGCCTAGAAAAGTGGGCAGAGCCTGTTTGCCTTGAGCATTCTTCTTAGCTTTATTGTGTAGCATTCCTTCCCTCAGGGTATGGACTGCAAGCTTCTTGAATGCCAGGGCCAGAAGATCTACTGTTACAAAAGAGTAGATTAGGGAAAGTCTTTATGGCCAGTTCAAAGACAGATTGGAGGGAAGATTAGAATTTGGTTGACCTTCCATTTAAAAGAAAAGTTATGTCTTATGTGTCCTGTGGCCTGCCTTGGAAAATAGGGGCTACTCCAGGAACCCAAACCCCTAATACACATGCTGCAACATTCCATTTGGAGTCATCTATGACCATTTCAAAGACATTGCCATTCATTAAGCACCTATCACATGGCAGAAGCTGTCATAACATTGCTCTGTAGTAGGATCTTGATTAATCCCACTGCAGCTGTACAAGGCAGTTACTGCCATTATCCTGGTTCTGGATTGGAGAAATTAGATCTGGTTTAAACATCTTACCCAAGGTCACATGAGAATGAAAGGTGGAAACCTAGATTTACTCTGGGAACTGGCGCCAAAGGCCCTCCTTTTAGTCCTTGCATTTAAGAGCCACTTGATTAAATACAGGTTAGTTTCTATAGAGTGGACACTTTGCTGGTTACCCATTCCATATTCAGCTCCTCCCCTTCTTAAAAACACATTGCTTATTTATTCATTCACTCATTTATTTGTATGTGTATGTGTGTGTATAGTATGTATAATACACACACACACACATACACAAGTACAGGAGCATATATGCTAAGGTGTGCACTTGTGTAGGTCAGAGGACAACTCTTGAGAAGTTGGTTCTTTCCCGTCACCTTGTGGGATTCAGAGATTGAACTCATATCCCCATGCCTGTGCACAAGGCATGGTGAGCCCACTGAGCCATTTTAGAAGCACCAGCCTTTTAAAAACATTATCCAGGTTTTATGGTGAAAATTGTCCTAAGCACTAATGAGAAACTGCCCCCTTCACAGCTGGAGTAGTGAGGCCTTGTGAATGAAGCTAGTCAAGGTGTTCCCATTCCTTGGCCAGGCAGTGGGCATGTGATCTAAGTGCCAGAGCCTTGGAATTCTCACTTGGAATGCTGGGGCAAATTGCTGTTTCTATTGCTGACTGAGAAAGGAAGCCCAGAACTCCCAAAGCTTACTGGTGTCCTTACAACAACCACAAGATGCAACTACAGGGTAGAAGGCAGAAGGGAGACATTAAAACTCACTGGTAGTAATAAGGACACATGTTCCACTATGTTCATAGCAGCCTTATTTATAATAGCCAGAAGCTAGAAACAACCCAGATGTTCCTCAGCGGAGGAATGGATACAGAAAATGTGGTACATTCACACAATGGAGTACTACTCAGCTATTAAAAACAATGACTTCATGAAATTCACAGGCAAATGGATGGAACTTGAAAATATCATCCTGAGTGGGGTAACTGAGTCATGAAAGAACACATACCACACGCAGTATGTACTCACTGATAAGTGGATATTAGCCCCAAAGTTCAGAACATCCAAGATTCAATTCACAGACCATATGAAGCCCAAGAAGGAAGAGCCAAATGTGAATGCTTCAGTGCTTCTTAGAAGGGTGAACAAAATTCTCACAGGAGGAAATATGGAGGCAAAGTGTGGAGCAGAGACTGAAGGAAAGACCACCTAGAGACTGCCCGACCTGAGGATCAGTCCCATATACAGCCACCAAACCTGGACACTATTGTGGATCTAGGAAGTGCTTACTGAAGGAAGCCTGGTATGGCTGTCTCCAGAGAGGCTCTGTCAGAGCCTGACAAATACAGAGGCGGATGCTCACAGCCAACCTTTGGACTGAGCATAAGGTCCCTGATGGAGGAGTTGGAGAAGAGACTGAAGGAGCTGAGGGGGTTTGCAGCCCCAGGGAAGGAGCAACAGTGTCAGCTGGCCAGACCCCCTGGAGCTCCCGGGGACTGGATCACCAACCAAAGAATATACTTGGAAGGACCCCTGGCTCCGGCCACATATGTAGCAGAGGATGGCCTTGTTGGACATCAGTGGGAGGAGAGGACCTTGAGCCTGAGGGTGTTTGATGCCCCAGTATAGGGGAATGCCAGGAATGGAAAATGGGAGTGGGTGGGTAGGTGGAGGACCACCCTCATAGAGGCTGGGGGAGGGGGTATGGGATAGGGGATTTCCAAAGGGGACACCTGAAAAGGGAAAAACATTTGAAATGTAAATAAAGAAAATATCCAAAAAAATTTTATTAAAACAAAACCCCACTGGTAGAGCCAATTAGAAGCTCACCCAACTTCTGGACTACTGGCCTTTCTGTTGTCTAGACCAATGAACCGCCTTCATTACTTAAGCCCGTGTGTGTGTGTGTGTGTGTGCGCACACAAGTAAACATTTATGTGTGTCTGTGTGCATGTAGAGCTCAAAGGGAATCCTAGGATGGCATTCATCAGGAATTACTTGCCTTGTTTTCTATGACAGGCTTTCTCCCAGGGACCCTTGTACTCACAGTTTGACTAGGGCTGGCTCCCAGCAGACCTTCAGCATCCTTCTGGCTTGCCTCCAGAGCACTAGGACTGCAGGGATGCAGCATTGCAACTACCTTTCCACGTGGACTCTGGGGATCAAGCACAAGTCACCATGCTTGTGCTGGGAAATTGCATTACTCATAGCACACACACACACACACACACACACACACACACACAGAGAGAGAGAGAGAGAGAGAGAGAGAGAGAGAGAGAGAGAGAGCGAGCTATGGACTTGGGAGATTTGGAACATTCTTGATGCTAGGACTCTCTGAGTGAACACCTGTTGCCTTGGTATAATTATTACAAGTGTCTCATTTCATGCTCAGTATCCTACTTTGGAGAATGAATTATATAGTTATCTTAAGTTTTCTGTAACGTAGAACACATCCTAACTAACCCGGTCAATTCCTCCTCAGTCTAACTTGATTCTTCTTGAGCTTTTAGCAAGTATCCCGAAACTTGAAATGAGGGAGACAGAAAAGATAAGAGCTAGTAAATTCGATGTTGTAACTTTGACACATGAAATTTGTAAACACGTCTTCCTTTTGCTCAGCTGAGTAAGGTTCTTTTGGGGTCTGGATCAAATAAAAAAAAAAAAGCCATTTGGGGATGTCAGACTCTCTAGTAAGCATCTGCCTGCTGCAAGCCGCGTTGAAACACAGCTGATTACTGCTCGAAACATCAGTGCCGTGCATCTAGAAGCATCTCACCCGCATTCATTTTGTCAGCAGGTGAAGATTACACTGTTTCTTGCTGCTTAATAAACAGCCAAATGTATCCCTCAGAATAGAAACAGCCACACATGGCTGAGCGTCGTCGTATTGATGCCCTCAGCACAGCACATCCATGCACACCCCGGGATCCAGGCTGAAAAGGTGTTCTTGGCATCTCACTCAGAGCCGGAGCTGTGTGCTGGCTTAACTATAGGTCCGGGCTAGCAATGCTAATTTTAGCTGGGCAAAAGAAAGAGAAAACACGGGGGAAAGGGCTCTGAGGGAGACTAATACTTGGGAGCTGTGGGTCTGTGTCTCGAAAGGCAGCGTGGGGTTGAGAACATGAGCATGGGGAAGGGAAGCAGAGTGATTAAGGGACAGAAGAGGAAGGATGAAAGCGCCCCTGGCACGCGGACCCTTGCTGTCCTCGGGCTCGCCTTCCTTTCTGGCAGGAACACTCACCTCAAAACACTGTGCTTGCCGTCTCCGGTGGACTCCTCGCCACCAGATCACATTTTAACTTTAAAATCACCACAGTCACAACTTGAAAAGGTTGCTGGACAACAATGTGTCCTGGGTGGGTGGAAGAAAGGGCTCTCCCACTCTGAGCTGACCCCTTCACATGGAAATAATCGTGAGCGCTGAAGACATGCTTCAAGCTCCTTGTCGTAGTTAGGGCCTCCACTGCCGTGAACAGACACCGTGACCCAGGCAACTCTTATAAACGACGACATTTAATTGGGGATGGCTTACAGGTTCAGTAGCTCAGCCCATTATCACCAAGGCGGGAACGTGGCAGTATCCAGACAGATGTGCGGACAGAGGAGCTGATGGCCACTAGAAGAAGGCTGGCTCCCACGTGGCTAGGAGGAGGGGCTCAGAGTCCACTCCCACAGCGACACGCCTCCTCCCAACAAGGCCACACCTCCTAATAGTGCCATTCCCTGTACCAAGCATACTTAAACTACCATACCCCTCTAAAGTCCAAAGGCTCCCATGGGAAGCACATGCCCAGGGAGGCACATGTCTGCATCGAAGGGATAGATGCCCACTGAGGTGTGTGGATGAGGGACGGGACTGACAAACAGAAAACTCACTCACGAAAATTAATCAGACCCCAAGTCCACACATCTTAATGAACATCAGTACATTTAGAACTGACATTCAGAACAGAAGCTCTGGAACTTTACATTAAATCTGTATGCTTTCAGTATTAAATATATTCTGTGAACTTACCCACACACACCCCCACCACCAAACAAGAAAGCCTATGACAGAATTGGGGCTAGAAAAACAATGAGCTTTATTTATTTCCAGTTTATTACTTATTTCCTAGCATTAGTTTATTTATTTGCAAGTTTTTAAATAATAAAGTTTACTTAAACAAAACACACAATAGGACCAAGGTCTTGAAAAGCCATATAAGATATAGAAGCTCCTATAGAAGTTGTCTTTACCCACGGCTCTAAGGGGTGACTTCTCTACAAGAAACACCCGAAAACTTGGTAAGCTAACAACTATTACCTATAGGTCAAGCATTGGTTTCCTTTCTGCGGGTCAATAGTTGACTGTGGGGCTGAATGGGGTCTCCTGGTGTGAATTCAGATGGTGTCAGGGCAAAAGGTAACAGGTGACTGGGCCCTGGCAGACACATTCATTTCCCCATGACAAAATATTTAGTAGAAGTAGCTAGCAGGAGGACGGGTTTATCTGGGCTCTCCGTTTCATGATAGGAAGGCTTGGTGGTGTTCAGGGCAGTGGGAGGGGCTCCTGTCTAGGATTGTGGGAGTGCGATTTGGCATGCTCACATCTTAGTGGATCAGGAAACAGGGCTTGTGCCAATAGAGGAAACAGAGTGGAACTGCTCGAAAGCATGGAAGTCCTGCCAGGTAGACACTCTGCCTGCCAGGTAAGTCCCATGCTCAAAGGGCTTCCCAAGCTTTAAAACATCAGCATTACTTGGAGATGACATTTTAAACCAGAGTAGCAGAGATGGCTGGAAGGCTGGTCTCAGCAAGGGCCTCTTTCATTCTCTGCATTTTTAGCTGGGAAACAGTACTTAGGCTTCTTACTCAGCCAGTCCTTCTGAAGGCCAGACCCAAAGGTGGCAAAGATCACTTCCACACTGAGCATTTCCCACTCACCAACCAACCCATATTCACAGCGAGCTTGCCAGAAAAGCATACCACCATCTCCAATCTGCCACACCTGGGTACCCTAACTGGAGAAGGGAGTATGTGTGCACACATCAAAGATCAGATCTCTGATATCTAAAGGGCTGTCCACCCACCAGGTCTTGGGAATCCCCCTTCTGAGGCTGAAGGTAAAATCATTTCTTCCTTCATCTTTCCCTACTGCTGCCCCAAGCATGTCTGAATCAGTGCTTTAGAGCATCAATGGCTGCTGATATAACGGGGTGAGCAGAGAGGCAGCGGGTTGCAGACCCAGGCTCACGCTTAGCATTCGAGGAGGAAAAGCAACATCAGTAACTGCAGAGGCCCAAGCTGAGTCTCCTCGGGAAACCCTGCCTTTCACCCCAACCTTCCTGGCTCAGCCCTCCTTCTCCGTCTTAAAAAAAGTAGTCACAGGATAGATCTTCTAACTGCCAGGGCCAGACAGCTTTCCTGATTTAACAGCTGGCTTTTCAGTTTATGCAGACTTTAGAGGCCCACATCCTAAAATCAGAGCCCTCTCTCCTTAGAAATGTCAGGTGACTTTGCAACATCTTTATAAAATACAGAACACAAGACTGAAAGGCGAAAGAGATATGAGACCAATTACTTGTGAAATATGGAGTGGGGTACGCAACTAAACACAAGCCACTGAGATCGGGTATTTAAAATCTCTCTGTGGGCCAATGAGATGGCTCAGCAGGTAAAAGCTCTTGCCACCAAGCCTGACTTTGACTGTGTCTTTGGAAGCTACACAGTAAATAGAGGGAGAGAACTGTCTTTATGACTTTGCATATATGCTATGCCATACACTCTTAAAAAAACACACACACAGAGAAAAGATCATTAATAATAATAATAATAATAATAATAATAATAATAATAAAGTACAAAAAATCTCCCTTCAAAATTTTGTCTTTGCTCATTGGCTGGGGGTCTGTGATGAGTGTGTTCTGTAGCTGTGACTTTTATTTACTGGAGTCCAGGAATGGTTAAAATATCACCCTCTGCAGATGCACTGCTTAGCAAAGGGAAGGGAGCACAGTGGAGCTGCCCTGTAAGAGGATCTCCTCTTTTCCTGCCCCTCGCAGGGCTGGTTTAGCCCTGGGGTGGAGTGGGAGCACAGAATCCCCCGGTTAGGAGGCTTTTGTAGCAGTCCCTCGGGCATCTCCAGAACAGTTCTGCTTCTTACCATAAATGCTGGAGAGAAACCTTAGAGTTCCTTTCTCCCCTGGGCTCTAAGTTTTTAAATTGTAAGCATGAAACTTGAAAGGAATGGAAATGTGTAGCCATCTCTTGCTAGTGCCCTCTTTTGCCTTATTGCTCAGAAATATGAATGCTGTGTTTCACTGCAATTGGTCCTGTCGCGAAGAGAGACTCGCTGAAGGAAAAGAAGCTATTTGAAAGTGAAGCTGGTTTTCAGCTTTGGCTCGGACTGGGGTGTAACTCACTGTTCCTTCAGGAAGGGAAACATTAATGCTCGTGAATCCTGGGGTACACAGTGATGCTGTGGGGGTTTCCTTACATTCTTTCTGTTTTCCTTTCCTAGGTAAGACAGTGCTCCTGTCAAGTGCATGTGTTATAGCACATGGAGACCCAGTACTACCAAGGGAGTGGCCAAGTCTGTAGGATGCCTAAGTTTCTTTGGGTGGAAAAAAGTATGGGCAGATGTCAGAGACTCGAGTAGGGTCTTGAAGAATGGCACTGAGGCAGGATACGGAAGAGGAGAGCAGAGAGCAGGAGCCTGAGATGTTCAGGTTAATTTTCACAATTTTGTGAATGCAGTTAGGCTGGAGGCAATGTGGATAGTCTTAGTGTCTTGCAAAGACACAGTGGAGCTTGTGGGTACATGTCTTCTGTACTTGGCCTTATCTAAAACGTCACAAAGCAAAGGTCCAAACCTCTAGAAACAATTTTACATTCTTTTCTTTTTTTAAGTTAGACATTCTAGATCTGGGTATTTGTGCATAAGAAATGAAGCAACTTCATAGTAGTTTTGTTCATAAACTATAAAGGACATCAGTGATTAACAGCATAAGTCAGCTGTAGTATAACTGTCCAACAGAATGCTATTCTATAATAAAATGAAGTGGGCTTCTGAACCATCCCTTGAATGTCCCATACCAGAGTGATGCTAAGCAAAAGAAGCCAGGCAGCGAAGGCAGATACTGAGTGGCTCCCTTTATGTCAACTGCAGCACGTGAAAAATGTCCCACAGCATGAGGAGATCAGTTCTCCTGGGAACATGAATGATGAGAAGGACAGCAGAGGGGAACCTTTGCTGAGAAGTACATTCCTCGATTCCCATGACAGCTTTTCAGCTTTAAGCATCTGTCAGATGTAAGAAATTTTACTCTTCAAATGTGTGAAACTCATCATGTGCTTGTTTTGCCTCAATAAAGCTGTTAATTTTAATATCTGACTGGCAGGTGAGCAGGGATGTCTGAAGCTCAGGAAAGAAACTTTTGTCGAAGACAGAAAGACCAGTATTTCAGATATCTTCGAAATCTTAGATATGAGGAGCATAAACATGAGGAAAAGAGGAGTTTCCTGTGGGAAAAAATAGATATTGAGGGAGGCAAAGACAGAACTCAGGAAGACAGAAGGCAAAACACTGTGCAAAGTAGTGAGGTCTTTGTGTTTTACATCAGACCATCTTTATGTTTTGGCATGCTTTGGTGTTTGGACAACCCATGGCATAGGCTTAAGGTAAGTTCTCCAAGCCAGGAGTCTAGACTTCCAGTGTGGACTGTCCGCTTCTATGCTATAGGGACTAGTCTACTGAGACAGGACATTAGTTCTGGTCTGGGTTGAAACACTCCATTGAAGGAAGAACCCAAGAAGGAAATGTTTCTCATTCTGGGGAGCCAGAGCTTTATCCACTCAACCCCAGGCTCTGCTGCCCTGGGCTCAGCAGGAAGTGCTCTTTGACACACAGGCAGGGCAGGCACAGTCTCCTACAGCAGCTCCCATCGGGCTGAGCCACCTTTGCTCCAAGCGTGGTTCAAGTACGGCTCTATTAATCTGGCATTCCCAGCATACACAAGCTGGTGTGCACATTCTTGTTACTAAACAGGGTAATTAACTTGGCAATAAGTGAACACAGAAATAAGGCTAACATTTGTCACATCTCATGTCATAATTTTCTTCAGTTTAGGGGGGAAAAGAATCACTCAATAATTTGAAGTAAAAACTCTCAGGAGTTTATAGTCCAATGGTGATGTACCAGAAACAGGAGAAAAAATGAAAGAAAAATCTTAGTAAGCGTGGTGGTTTAAGTGAGAATGGCCCCCTTCCTAGGCTGCTATGTTTGAATACTTGGCCTCCTCTGGCGGAATTGTTTGGGAAGAATTCAGAGATATGACCTCCTCGGAGGAAGTGTGTCACTGGGTGTAGGTTTAGAGACTTTAGAAATTGATGCCATTTCCAGTTAGCTCTCTCTACCTCATGGTTGCATCTCAGATGTAAGCACTCAGCTACTACTCCAGAGCCACGCCTGCCTGCCTGTCGCCGTGCTCCTACTGTGACGTCCATGGACTATAACTCTTTGAAAGTGTGACCCCCAAGTAAGCTCTTTCTTATGTAAGTTGTCTTCATCATGGTGTCTTATCATAGCAGTCAGAAAGGAACTAAGACAGCAAGGTACTTCATAGAGTGACAACCCTAGACAGCTGGAACACAAGAACATTAGACTAGCATGAGAACTTGCTTCAGACTGGGTGTCAGGGGTAGACCTCATTGTGAACAAAAACCTTGAGTGTAAGCTTGAATAGAAAGATTATCATGTTGTTGCTATGGGAAGAGAACTACAGATACACAGCCAGAAGAGTCAGTGAGGAAGTATACAGATATGGTGAGCCCATGAGAAGAGTAGAGAGAGGAGGAGAATGGGAAAAGGAGGAAAAGATGGAGGCAAAGGTCAACAGTCACAATGGCCTTTCTAGATACAATCTACAGGCCAATTAGTGGTTTGAATGGGGAGGTTTGCAGTCATACTCCAGAAGGTGATTTTGAATATCTGATCTCTGTGTGGGCATTAAGCTCCTAAGTTGGAAACCAGTTTGGGAACTGGAAGCCTAGAAGAATGGATCAGGGTGAATGGGTAGACAGGGCAAGAGATTGCTTCCCTGTGGTGTCTTCTCACTGAGGACTGCGGGAGAGCATGAGGAAAAGTGAGGCTCTGGTAACTCCAAGTTGGGGTTTCTGCGTATACAGCCACAGGGTGGGAATGCTGTGCACTTGGCTGGGGACATTTCACAGGAAAGGAGCAGACGGAGGCATAGGATGCCTAGGAGATTCTGTTTAGCTTTCTATGAGCTACATCGCTCTTTGAACATGGGACTTGAAGTGCCTCTAGCTGCATTTTTTTTTTTTTCATTTGGGATCAAGGGACCCATCAGAACACAGGTTTGCTGCCTAGATTGATAGCTAGGCAATGGAGGCTCAGGGGTCCACAACTGAAATGCCAGGAGTGGAAACAGGAGGCAAAGTAGAGTAGCTGGTCAATGTCAGTGGGTAGGCAGATCCCTGGGAAAGGGAGAGACAATGAGACTGCATGTGAGGAAAAGAAACGGATGCTTAGTTATCAAAACGGAGAAGCCATTTACAAACAGGCAGACATGCCACATAGCAAAAGACAAGGTGTTCTCTCCCTCTTCCTTTCCTTTTCCTTTTCCCTCTCCCTCTCCCCTCCCCCTCCTTCCTGCCCTCCTTCTCTTTGTCCTCCAGTCCTTGGTCCCTCCTCCCTCCTCCTTCTCGACCCTCATCTCTGCATCTCTGCATGTGTATGTGTGTTGGTTGAGGAGACAGAAACAATATTAGTCCTTGACTACCAAAACATGTCTACAGACCATTAGTGATGGCATTAATATAAACATCTTAACAGCTATAGGTATATGGAGGAGCCATGGAGACTGCTTAATGTTGGCCTCTTATTTGGGAGGTTAGATATGTTCTTAGGGCCTGCATTTCTCCCTGGAAGGGGCGTGAGGAGGGAGTTAGCAGTCATTTAAAAGCCCTCTCGGGGGTGGAGAGTGATTCAGCAGGTAAAAGCTCTTCTTGCTCTTGTAGAAAGGACCTAAGTTCGATTCCCAGAAACCACGCGCCAGCTCACAGTTATCAGTAACTCCAGTCTCAGGGGATTTGGTGCTGTCCTCTGACCTCTGAGGGCACCTGTCAGGTGTGTGGTGCACAAAATTACATTCTGGACCTGACTGACTGAGGAGGCTTCTCTGGTAGCGAAACCCATTTTAAATAAGAAGCCTAGAGTGAAATGACTTCAGGTTGCTGTTACATTTTTGTGGTCTCTTTCAAAGAAACTTGGGGACTGTTTAGTTTCTCCAGCTGCTCTAAGTGTTGTCTTTAACTACTTTCTTGCTTTGCAAGCTACAGCCCATAATTCAGATGAAACAATACAAATGAAGCCTAACTGCAGTCTGCAACTCATAAACTAGAAATAAGCAAACTCGATTATGCTAATGTCATGCGCTGCAGGTGGCAACATCCAAACTTTGTGGTACATTTAAATCAGAACTGTGCAGTATAGTTTTATGCCCAACCCCTAAGCTTTGGCTGCTACACTCTCCTGCTCTTCCACGTGTATATTAGACACTACGGTTTATTAACTTTTAATAAGTGAGATACTGATGTGTTTTGTAAAAGGCTCCAATGGGTAAATTTTAGTTGATTAAAGACCTAGGTCACCCAAAACCCATCAGACCCCATAATTCCACTAGGAATTTATCTTCTAACTTCAGGAGACATTTAAAAAGCCTTCTCTGGGCTGGGGAGAGTTAGTTCAATGGTAAAAAGCACGGGTTGCTCTTGCAGAAAGGACACAGGTTCAATTCCTAGCACCCACATGGCTGCTCACAACCGTCTGTAACTCCAGCCCTAGAGGACCCGACGTCTCCTTCTGACTCTGAAGGAGTCAGACAGGTTCAAGGCTCACAGAAATACAGGCAGGCAGAAGAACAGTCATTCAAATAAAATAATGAAATAAACGAATCTTTACAAAACGTTTTTAAAAGCGTTCTCACTTCTAGGACATCCTTCAACCTCATTCCAAACAGTAGCTTTGTTCACTCCCAGAAGTACTGGCCAATGAAACACTGACCTTCACAGGTTTGGGGGTGCCCAGATCTGTCCAGGAGCACTCCAGACTTGGCGTCAGTGAGTTCATATTGAAAAGAAGATGATATTAAATGTGAAGGGATGACAGTGCTTGTGGCAATCTTGCCTCAACAGCATTCTCTAAGGCAGTGGTTCTCAGCCTTCCTGATGCTGGGACCCTTTAATACAGTTCCTCATGTTATGGTGACACCCCCCCTCCCAGCCATAACATTACTTTCAATGCTACCTCATAACTATAATTTTGCTACTGTGATGAATCATGTCTATGAGGGTTTTTTTTTTTTTTTTGATGTTCTTTGGTGACCCCTATGAAAGGGTTGTTTGACTGCCCAATGGGGTCTTGACCCACTGCTCTATGGGATATCTCTGTACTTAAACTTTACTCTGAGTTGTCTTGCTCATTGATGGCAAAAAAGGGAGATTGAGCAGAGTATAAGGCCACGGCCATGTGGACGATGCAAATCTAGTGTGGGTCAGAGCATTAACTTTTTTTTCCGAGACAGGGTTTCTCTGTGTAGCCCTGGCTGTCCTGGAACTCACTCTGTAGACCAGGCTGGCCTCAAACTCAGAAATCTGCCTACCTCTGCCTCCCAAGTGCTGGGATTAAAGGCATGTGCCAACACTGCCCAGTTTTTTTTTTTTTTTTTGGGGGGGGGAGGTCGAGACAGGGTTTCTCTGTGTAGCCCTGGCTGTCCTGGAACTCACTCTGTAGACCAGGCTGGCCCGGAACTCAGAAATCCACCTGCCTCTGCCTCCCAAGTGCTGGGATTAGAGGTGTGCGCCACCATTGCCTGGCTGAGCATTAACTTTTGATACTCAGATTTAAAAAAAAAAAATTATTAAAGGTGCAGGCCATCTCACCATGCAGAAAAGTAGATTTGTAACTGTAGTCTTGGTCCTGGGTCTTTACCTTCAGGTTTTAAGGCATGGATTAAATGTTCATGTTACAGATTATGGTAAAAATTAAGACTGAGTGTCACTAACAAATCCTAAGTAGGTCATAAACAAGTGCATTTAAGGGGACCCATGCTCCTGTCCCGCATCATTCCAAGTGGCCTGCAAGCTGTTCCCAATGACATGCTCCACAGACATCCTGAGCAGATTAGCAGCAACATTTGGTGGTGGGTACAGGTAATTACTGTTTCCCTAATATGATTATTGTTTTCCCTTAGTTTGGCTTACATGCTGTGATTGTGGTTATCTTGTCAACAGGAATTATTTCACACTGGGCAAAAACTTCAGTCGGGGAGGCATATGGCGCTATGCAAAGCACACAAGGAGGCAGATCACCTCAGGTGGAGTCTAGCAGGTTGACAATGGCTGGTGCCACTGAGCCAGGAACCCCAATTAAGCAAATTACCCAACAATTATTATTTTCAGGTAAACTAATTTTTTTTTCTGTTTTCTATAAATATCCATATACACATTCACTTCTGTAGTTTGGTAAAAGTAAGAGCTGCCCATGGGAAAACTACAAGTGACATAGAGTATGAGGAAGGAAGCAAATGAAGGAAGTGAAGGCCCTCAGCTAGAGACACCCCTACACACTTACTTACGTCTGTGGAGCTATCCACTGGAGCACGATCAATCTACCAGGGGCCACGTTCCTAAAAGAAAAATGATGTTGTCTCTTGCAGAAGACAACTGCCAGCAGTTCCCCAGCTAGGCATAGAGACTCGTGAGACCCTCGCCACCTAGGACCAGCCTATTGACTGACTTAATCCTGTGCAGGTCTTGCACAGGCAGCCACAGCTGCTGGGAGGTCTGAGGGCAATGATCCTCTCAGGCCCAGAAGACTCAGTTTTGCTCAGGTCCTCCTTAAGGTCTAGCTCTTAACAACTTCTCTTCCCACATTGGGAAGGATATCCAGTGCCCAGCAAAGACAAGGGTCCCATGGTCTCACTCCTGAGTGGATCCTTGTATTGAATCTTTAGATTTGAGTATTTAACTGGAAGCACCTGTAGAATGCAGGGAGCTAGAAAGGAAACTTTGGTGGGGAGGGGAAGCTAGATCTTAAGGAGAGGGGTGTGGTGGTTTGAAAATGCTTGGCCCAGGGAGTAGCACTATTAGAAGGTGTGACCTTGTTGGAGTAGGTGTGGCCTTGTTGAAGGAAGTATGTCACTGTGGGAGAAGGCTTTGAGAGAGCTTACTTATAACAGCCTGGAAGCCAGTCTTTTCCTATTTGTCTTCAGATAAAGATGTAGAACTCTCAGCTCCTCCTGTACCATGCTTGCCTGGATGCTGCCATGTTCCCACCTTGATGATAATGGACTAAACCTCTGAACCTATAAGCCAGTCCCAATTAAATGATGTCCTTAAAAGAGTTGCCTTGGTTATGGTGTCTCTTCACAGCAGCAAAACCCTAACTAGGACAAGGGGATGGGAGAAAGGGAGGATAATAGGGAAGGAGGTTTAATACGGAGAGCAGTGCTGAGGAAGGTTTGGGGGAGAAAGATGGGTAACACGGTGTTTTAAAAAGTCACATGGAAACCTGTTTTTAAATATCACATATGTATTTCTCTCTCTCTCTCTCTCTCTCTCTCTCTCTCTCTCACACACACACACACACACACACACACACACACACACTAAAATAGTTTACCTGGGGCATGGAAAGATGACTCAACAGTTACAGCACTGGCTGCTTTTCCAGAGACCCTGGGTTCAATTCCAAGTACTTCTGGCAGTTTACAGCTGTAATTTCAGGGCACATGAAATCCACTTTTGGTCTCCGTGGGCACCAGATATTCATATAGTACAAAGACTTACATGTAGACAAAACACCCATACACATTAAGAAAACATTTAATTTTTTAAAATAGAATTTAATTGAAGTTATTCTGCACAGAAGTCAGATCCACGTCTAGTATCAGGTATGAGATATCTTCTCTCCAGTTTTGCTCAGAGCTGTTCCAGAGACCCCCCCAAACAATACAAGCCTTTGCCATTGTTCTTGTTTTTCTGCAGTTACTTGATGGTAAGACCCTATTGCTGAAGGTACCATATACTTTGGTCCCAGGACTTGGAGAAATCAAACTGTCTCCACCTTTCAGGCTTCCTTCAGGCTGGCTAACTCTCATGGTATTGTGCAAGCTTCTACAGGGACAGGAGACCATCATTAGTCCTACCCAGCTGTGAATCTTGTGCTGTACAGTGATGTCTAGTGTGGCGAGATGTGCTTGTGAGTGCAGTAATGCACAAACGCCATAGGGAAACCAACCACTTTCTGGTTGGACTGTATGAGAAAACATTTCTGCTTCTATGAATCTGGCCAAGAACTAGATTGGGATCTTAGGCTTCAGGAGTTCACCTATTAATATTGTTTGTCTAATATCAAACTGTCTTCTAAATTTATATCTTTCTATCCATACATTACTACAACTCTCAGACCTCATCTGAGATTTTTCTTTGTGTGGTGAATGATGGCTAATGCAGAAATACCACCCTGCTCAAGTGAGGAGAATAAGTGTCTATGAAGTGCCCAGCCACAAATGGGACAGCCATACCAGATGTGTCTCTAGGGCATTTAAAAATAAAACCCCCCAGTTGCCAGGCATAGTGGCTCACTCCAATAATCCTAGTATTTTCATACAGAAGAGGGAAAGGCAGGACATGTGTGAGTTCAAGGCCAGGCTGGACTAAAGAGAGACCTCCTGTCTAGGGTCACATACCTGTAATCCTGTCATTCCAGAAGCAAAAATAGGAGTTGCACTAGTTTTGGACCGGCCTGGAAACAAAGAAATTTCCAGGGTATCCTGGGCTCCATAACTACATAGTAAAACCTGTTTCAAAGAACAAAAAATAAAGAAGAAACCAAGTAAGAGAGGTGGGGAGAGAGAAAAAGAAAATGAAAGAGAAAGGAGAAAGGAAAAGTGAGTAGAGGGAAGGAAAGGAAAGACAAAAGGAAGGAAGAGAAGAAAGAAGGAAGGAAGAGGAGAAGAAGGAAGAAGGAAGAAAGGAAGCAAAGAAGGAAGGGAGGAAGGAGGGAGGGAAGGAAGGAAAGGAAGAGATGAAAGAAGGAAGGAAGAGGAGAAAGAAGGAAGAGGGAAGAAAGGAAGGGAGAAAGGAAGGGAGGAAGGAAAGGAAGGAAGGGAAGAAGGAAGAAAGAGGAGAAAGAAGGAAGAGGGAAGAAAGGAAGGGAAAAAGGAAGAGAGGAAGGAGGGAAGAAGGAAAGAAGGAAGAAAAGGAAGGAAGAAGGAAGGGAGAAAGGAAGAGAGGAAGGAAAGAAAGAAAGAAGGAGGGAAGGCAGAGGAAGGAGATAGAAATGGCGGCTTCTGGCTCCCTTGGGCTTTGGCAGTTTTTCTTGATCTTTGCTAGGAAGTACAGGTACACCGCATCCTGTCTGTATTATTTGTTCTGAGCTGCCCTGTCCAGTGTACCATTCCTGAGGTCAGCAGAATGAAAAGGCATTTCTCTAAGCCTAACATTTTAATGCTTTAAATGCTAATTAAGTGAAATTATATTGTTTCCTCCCACTCTAGCAAATATATGTCTTCATAAAGCAAAACTGAAAAGTAACTGTACAACTATGTTTGCTAGTGCTTTTCTTCTGGGATTGTGTGTGTGTGTGTGTGTGTGTGTGTGTGTGATTGTTTTCTTCTTTCCTTCCTTCCTTCCTTTCTTTCCTTCTTTCCTTCTTTCTTTCATAGTACTAGGCTAAAGCTGCATTCAGCTTTAAAATATGGCTAGTGGTAAACTATCTTGTACAAGTGAATGCAATTATTTGTATTGCTACTGATGTGTTTCAGTATATAAATTAACTATTGAAATAAAGGTATGCATTACTTACTGAGTATAATATTTATACTTTGGCAAAATCACATATTGTGCTTATATAATTGTGTCCTCATGTGTCTCACTGTCAGTAAAGTGACAATGAATCAGAAGTGGGACACACTGGTGGCTTTTCTTGTTCTTTTCATCACAAGCACACTAGCAATTTGCATGCTTAGTTTCATTTTTAAAATACATTTTTATTTTGTATTTTTGTTCTGAAAATCACTGAAGTTTCAACTGTTGGGCCCCCTGTGCTAATCTTGACATTCACCAGTTCCTCTTCTAGGTAGGTTGGGATGCTCACAGGGACACAGGAAGTCAGCCATCCTAAACACTGGCTAGGGGCCAGACAGAAGGCTCAGTGGTTAAAAGTGCCTGCTGCCCTTGCACAGGACCCAAGTTCAGTTCCCATCACCCATGTGACAACTCACAACTGTCTGTAACTCTAATTTCAGTGGCTCTGATGCCCTCTTTCGGCCTCCTTGGGCACCAGGAATGCATGTGGTACTCAAACATAAGCACACATGCAAGCAAATCTCCCATATACATAAAATAAATTAATTTAGTTTAATTTAATTTAAAAACCTAATGGCTACCACTGGCAGATATCCATGATTGAATAACAGAAAAGGTGGTCTGGTGACTCACAGCCATCTTAAACTCTAGCTCCAGGGGACCAAGGTTTTTTGTTTGTTTGTTTGTTTGTTTTGGCATCTTTGGATACCTCCATACATGTGGCATATGCTCATACAAATACATTTAAAATTTAAGACAAAAAGAATGGGCAGACAGTATCATTAACATTTGTTGGTAAACATAATTCATGTCTGTAAAAAGTTGCACCCCCGTGTGGGACCTCTTGTCTATAAAAGCAGCCTCTTAGCACAGCCCAAGAACAACCCAGTTTAGAGTCAACAACACCCATTGTTCCCCCACAGCAGAGCAGAAGGCTCTCCTGTGAGCCAGTTTCCTCCTCTCCCCACTTCCAATAACATGAAGGGGGCATAGAACCTGAACCTGCTCCCCAAGGCTCCTGGGAGGTGGTGCTCCCCAGTGGAGCGATAGTGTGCTCCCTTTCAGAGGGTTCAGACACCGAGAAGGATCAGAATATGTTGTCCCTAACGTATTTATTTGACACGTTTCCAACTGCTTCTTGTAATTCCAGACTCAGCAGATGCAGGAAGAACTCTGAAGAGCTGTGCTTTCCTAAACGGAACTCTAAATATCTCTAGGGCAGTGACGGCTTCTTATCTTAGCAAGGATTTTTATTGCGGCAGGAAGAAGAATGGTGAGCTAACACCTGGGCTAGTTAGAAATGAGCGCAGATGGCTGGCAGGGGAACTTAGCTCCATCACAAGACAACCCTTGAGGCTGTCCTCCTCCTCCTCCTGCCAAGCACTCATACTCCTCTCCTACTCCCAGCAGCCCCAAAGATATCCCTTTGTTTATCTCTCTTTAATGACCAGCTACTGTCCCTTTTGGGTCTCACACTTCTTCTGTGACTCTCATACTTTGACATGTTGGCAACTGTTTTTTTTTTCCTGTTTATCTATGCATTGTAAGCTCATTTAAAAAGACTAAAATTATTAAAATTTCAGAAGGAAAAGGATAAATCTAAGACTTCCCTGCACCATTGCCTACCAGAAGATTCCTTTTGCTTCATATCTGGCCTCCTAGGCACAGCCACCTCAGGCACAAATTGTGAGGTATTCTGTCCCAGCATCTTCCCCTGCCTCTTGGCACCCAGCTGCAAGCCCCTAGGGCTCCTCCTGTGTGTTCTTTCTTTGCATGATCTTGTTTTCTGTTAGCTGCTACTCAGCTCTCCACATTTCCTGGGGTTATTACCCAGGAGATCACACCAGTCTCAAGTAGGGGCCTTGTATTTCAATAGAGCATACTTCAGATACATGGTCAGCACCCCGAAAGAATACATCGTAAAAGTGAATTTTATCCAGATGACCCTATCTGATAGGGCCCGCCTGATCCCAACGCCAACAGGACTTCAGGTGCTCTGGCTTTGTTCCTTCTGTTTCCTCCTTACTCACAGCCTGGTTTCCAAATCAAAGCTCACACCCATTTCCCCTCCAGACTCCACCTCAGCTCGCTGCCCTTCGGCTGCTGTGCCCCACCCTGGAACACCTTTTCTGCTCACCTCAGCTTCCTGGAAGTGTGCCTTCCTGCCCCATCTTCTCTGACTTCCCTGAGTTCTCTCTAAGTTTGGGGAAGACAGCCTCCACGTTTTATCAATCTCAGGTCCCTTCCACACCCACATCCTTCCCATTCCCAGTGAGACTTCAAAGGGAAGACAGACGTGCGCCCTGTGCCTTCTTGGGCTGGGGGTGAGACACAGTGCGGTCACTGGCTTTGACGCAACAGGGAATGTTTGGTCCTCAGCCCAAGCTTTGGTACTTTGACATCCAATTGTTTTCTTATTTAAAAAGGATGAACTTTGGGCTAGGGAGATGAGTCAGTTGGCAAGGTACTTCCTGCAAGACCATAAGAACCTGAATTTGGATACCCAGCACTCATGTTAAAACCCTGGCACAGAGCTACACATCTAGCCGGGGAGGTAGAAGCAAGAGAATTCCTAAAGCTTACTGGCCAGGTGATCTAGTCAGTGAGCTCCGGATTCATCAGGAATCTGTCTCAAAAAACAAAGTAGACAGAAAGAGAAGAAAATACCACTAACCTCTGGCATTCAGACACAAGAATAGGCCTGCATACATGTGCTTGTAAGCAAACATTAGTGACACTTACCTGGATCTATTAGCTCGGGACTGTAATCCCAGCTAAATGTAAGGCTGAGGTGGACGATCACCAGCTTGGAGGCCTACCTAGGCTCCAGTGAGCTCAGAGACAGCCTGGGGAACTTTAGCCAAACTTTGTGCTTAAGCAAAAAAGCATGAAAAAGTCTGGGGATATAGCTAAATGGTAAAATACTTGCTTGGTATGCATGAGGCTCAATCCCCAGTGTGACAAGAGGAGAGAGAGAGACAGAGACAGAGACAGAGACATACAGAGAGACAGAGACAGGCACACAGAGAGAAGCAACACTAAGTTCTAATCAACTCTGCGTGCTTGGTGGAGCCACTTACACTCCTCTGAACCTGTTTTCTCAAATGGGAGGGAGTGTGCTGAGTCCATTCCCAGCAACAGACTGCTATGTGAGCTATGCTGAAGACGGTCAAGAATTAATTTTTCCTTCATGGTATGATAAGAAGAGTGGGTTGTTTTTGAAAGCACTGTTGACACGTGTTTGTGCAAATAAACGGACATTCCCATGTCTGCTGACTCACGCGGCCGAGAGCATGCGAACCTGAGAGAGGGGTGAAAGGCATGCTTTCCTGCTCGTCACGGTGGGAACGCTATGCCCACTTCTCCTCCAAGAGCACTCAGCACAGCTGGCCACTCCCTCTACCGCCTGAGACGGTCAGATGAAATCTCTGGACAACCTGGGGCTCAGGGATGGTTATCAAGGCAGGGGACAGCATCAAGCCTGTCTTCCTCTTCGCCTTTGTCACCGCAGCTGAATCCTAGGAGGGAGCCTAATGGAAATGAGAAGCAGTGAGAGACAAAAAAAAAAAAAAAAAAAAAAGGCACAAAGAGGTTCCCCAGGCATTCTGTCCTATGCAGCTCTAGCAAGTCCTGGGAAATACCTGTTTCTAAGTCAGTGATCTTAGACATCGCCCCTTCTCTCGCCCTAGCCTTCCCCTCCACTGTGCTCCCACTCTGATCCTGAGCTACACTCTATGGCTCAGATCCCTGACCTAGCAATGATCCTAACCACACCTGGAGCTGGAAGAGAGTCTCACAATGTCTCCCAGCTGCCCCTTTCCCCCAGAAAACGGCCTCTGAGGACAAGAATGATCTTGCTTTAAAGAAAAAAAAACAAAAACAAAAACCCTCCTCTTCAGAAATATGCAGCCAGCAGGTGTGAGATAAGAGCCAAGTTCCTTGCCTAGAAGGCAGAGCTGTTCTCCGTGTCCTGTGTTCTAGAGCCTTCCTTCCATGGATCAGAACGCAGCTCAGCCACATCTTCCCCTGTCCTGCCCCCCAGTCAGCTCTGACTAACAAACACAGCCTGCTTCGTCTCTACTTTTCTCTGGCATCCTCTATATCGCCTTTGTAGGAAATCCACTTTAACTACAGCGCAAGCTGCGAGTCTGCTCAGCCACACGTGGGAGGGGGATCACTGATTTCCTGGTTGCTGGCCCCAGATACCTGACAAGAAGCACCTGGTTTAGAACCCCAGGAAAACACACGGCAGCAGAAGTGCAAGGTCATGTTGTATCTACAGGAAGGAAGCAGAGAGACAGGAACTGGGACGAGGCTGGAAAACCTCAAGCCCACCCCTCCACGAGGCACTGCCTATCAGTAATCAGTAGCGCCTCCTAAAGGTTCTCCGCACCTCCTAAAGGTTCACTTCCAAAATACCACGGCCAGGCAGGGGACCAAGTACTCAAGCATATGTTGCACACTTCATATTCTAACCAGAGGTGTTTGCACAATCCTAACATGCTTGTCTGTACTTGAGTTACATTTGAAGGTTTGCAGACCAAAAGGCAGAAGTGAGGCACTGCCTAAAGGAGGGGCACTGGCTTTGATTTCCAGGAACTCAGTTAGTTCTTCCAAATCCCCCTTCATAGGGAGTAAGTTGGTTTAGCCCTCTACGCACAGTTTACCGCCCTGCCAAATGGGGGAAGGAGGACAGATAAACCTTAAAGTCTCTTTCTATTCTTTCATTCTAGGATTTTGTGACCGATTCTTCTCTTTCCATTTTGACTCAGGAGGAACGCACAGGAGCAATGTGTGCCCTTCGGCTCAGTGACTCCCTCTCTGTCACCCCAGCAAGGAAGCCCCCCCCCCACGCATTGCATTTTGGGTATTTATTCAGCACATAGTGCTTTCAAAGAACCGCTTTTGAATAAAATGGACCAAGCACCTACTTTTTGGTGGGAAGCTGGCAGCGGGGCTTGCTCATTTCACTCTGGCAACCACTCAACATCCGCTCTTCTTGGCTCTCTGCATTCATAAAATGATGTGAGAGTCTGCTGGAAAAGACAAAACCTGCTCAGATCAGTGCAGAACTCATTTGTAAAAAGGAGAGCGCTTGTTGAATCAATCGTAAGCCACATTGTTCATCTGAGGAGTTCCCTTGCCTCGCTTTTTAACTTCAAAACCTCTTTGCATCCAGTCCTTGATCAGCCTTTCCTGACGCCCTTGTAAGATAGTATTTTTTTTTCCTACTTGGAAAAGGAAGAAACTAAGTCAGAGTGTGGGTGTGTGACTTGATTTTAAAGTGACAGAGAACTGATGTCACAAGCAGGCCGGAGCACAATGCTTACTTAGTTCCTAGCCGCCAGAATTCTGCCTGTTACATGTCACTTCAAGAGCGTCTAGAGGTGGCATATTTTCTATGCGAGCAAGTGCCTCAGATGGTGGATTATCGTTACACAAAAAGGAACTGCATATAATGAAAAACTTTGGGGAGACGCTGGATTATGTAGAATTCTTTAAAATAAGGCACCATGGGAGCAAGAGAGATAGCCCAGGGGTGAAGAGTACCTAGTGCACTTGCAGAAGACTTATGTTCAGGTCCCAGTACCCATGTCAGGCAACTCCAAGCACCTGTAACTCCAGTTCAAGGGAATTTGATACCTATGGCCTCTGTGGCCATTGTACAAATATGTGCATGCCTGTGTACGTGCATGCACACACAAACATACACTTAAAATGAATTTAAAAGACTTTAAAAATAATGTACCCTGGAGCCTTGTCCTTAAAGTGTATAGTGTCCTGGACCACACAGCCCTGACTTCAAGAGCACATCACATCCTGGTATTTATGATACTCATGGTCCAGCTAATTGAGTGACTTCTAGTCCTAGACAGACAGAGCCCAACTATTAAAGCAAATCAGTACTCTAATGACCATGTTTTCAGGTTGGACTGTGGGCACACATGTGTACTGGAAAACTCCGATGGGCCACAATGCTATGTGTGATCTCCATGCATTTTGGCTTTGCAAAAGGTATTCGCAAAGGACTTACAGTCACTCCGATTTTATCTTGACAATGTTTCCAGTAAGCTGAATGAATTTTGTAATAGCCAAGAGTCTGAGAAATCAAGGTACAGCAGTTCTGACACAGCCTGCACTCTTAGTCTGAGACTTCATTCATTCTGCTTCTCCTGAGCAACTCCACAACCCTCCAACCATCTACAACAATAAGTAAGCATTTGGTTCTCCACATATAATGAAATTCCAACGCTAACCATCGTCTCCATACAGATGCTGTACCTCTTACAATTAAATACCGAGTACTTAAGCTGGAATCCGTTTATGTCCCTTTCCTGATTATTGCTCTAGAACTTGATTTTGCCAAAATTTGGACACCAGGTTGGCTCTTGTCATTGGTGGCAGCTCAGATCCCATTTGGAGCTCCTTGCATCCGGGAAGGCCATGGATCCCTCTCATTTGAAGTAGATGAATCACCCAGAAGGACTGAGTCACCAAGGCCGGCAATGGGGGTGTGTGGGAATTAGCAACAGTGAGGCATACCTGGTGAGCAGAGAGAGGAACAAAGAGACATCAACAGGCAAACTGCCCCCTTTCTCCCTGATGCCTTTGCAGGGGAGAGGGGCTCCTTGGCACCTACAGCCCTGCAAGTAGCCTGCTGGTTTTCTTTGCGAACCTGAGGCTGCCTCAGAAGCCACTGCATTTCACTTGCTTTGCCAGCTCTCTTGACACACCCTTTTTTCCTATATTCTTTGTTTACATTCCAAATGATTTCCCCTTTCCCCGATTCCCGCCTCCCCATAAGTCCCATAAACACTCTCCCCACTTCATTCCCCAATCACCCCCCCTCCCATTTCTCTGTCCTGGTACTCCCCTACAATGCTGCATCAAGCCTTTCCAGGACCATGACCCTCTTCTTCCTTCTTCTTGGGAGTCATTTGATATGTTAATTGTGTCTTGAGTGTTCAGAGCTTCTGGGCTAATTAATATCCACTTATCAGTGACTGCATTCCATGTGTATTCTTTTGTAATTGGGTTACCTCACTTAGGATATTTTCCAGTTCCAACCATTTGTCTAAGAACTCCATGAATTCATTGTTTTTAATTGCTGAGTAGTATTCCACTGTGTAAATATACCACATTTTCTGTATCCATTCCTCCATTGAGGGACATCTGGGTTCTTTCCAGCTTCTGGCTATTATAATATAAATAAGGCTGCTATGAACATAGTGGAGCATGTGTCCTTATTGCATGCCGGGGAATCCTATGGGTATATGCCCAGGCACACTGAAACTAATAGAAAAGACACACTCTTTATATCCCTATGATCTACCTCAGTGAAACAGCAGCATTTAGACACGGCCGTAGGTCTTTCTAGGGGATCTGGCTGATAACTCTATGTGTGTTCGAGGGTTTTGCCCACAATTGAAGAAATCATGGCCTGTAAACACTGAAGCTTACTCTGTCAGTTCCTCACACAGCCCTTCTCCTTGCCCAGTTGAATATGTGGATATATTTCTTACTGTCTTTCTTATTTTACATAGCGTTGCTATGTTGTAAAGGCTGGCCTGGATTTTGAGAAACTGCTGCTTTAGCTGGCTGGGGTTGAGGCCTGCCGCCACACCTGAGCCCACCGGAAGCCGGGGAAATGCTGACAGTTTGCTGTTTATAGCCTTTTGTTTGTTTCTACGACCCTAAAATAGATCTGTTCCTACACCTTTTGTATCAGTGACAAATGTAAAAAGAGTTCATTACAAAACTAATTACACTCTAGACAACATATTGCTAGATTTCATCACCGCTGGGGCATGAGAAGATCATGACCTTTTGCCCTAATCTTGTTCAGAGGATGATCTGTATTCTAGCAGAGGGGAAATGAGAAACACATGCATTTTGTAGAAGGATATTAAACACAAGCATAGGGAGAAAGCAAGACTAATAATAGTAAGTTTTAATAGTGTAATCAAAAAAAAACTGGCTAAGTCTTTATCCTTTCACTGAAGACTCACATAAAGCCATTTTTAAAATATTTTTTCCCTTTCCTGTGGCAGAGATAATATATGGACCCCTGGATCCAACTGGAGGCATTTTCAAACCTTCATCTAGAAAGACATTTCTGTAAAGATAAATCACTCTTACAGAAAGGACATAGCAATTGTAGGTCCCCACTTCTGAGGGTGACCATACATCACATGGAACAAGATACGATTTGCTGCAGTAACAAAGAAGCCAGTTCCCTCTGTAAGCTATAACAGCAAAGCTTTTTCATCACTTCTTCTGCATGCTCATCCAAGGTGAGCAGCTGAACACTGTTCTAAATCACTCTCAAGCTGTGAGCGGGCATCATCTGGACCATCGCCAGTCACATGTGCTGGGAAGAAGCATAAGTTTTGTGGTAACTCTTAAGGCCTCAACAAGGAAATAATTCCATTTTTTGCCACCTCCTTTTACTGAGGTTGAGAGTCAGGTTCTCAGATCTATCACAGCTTATTCTAAAAGTGACAGGAAATTTATCTGCTGAAGATGTTAAGGAAGAAATGTCTTGAAAAGCTGCTTCTAGCTCTAAAGATCATGGCCCTTACTGTCAAAGAGCAAAACTGAGTCCTGGTAGAGCATTTTTTCCCCATATGTAACTTCGGTCCTCTGAGGTCCTCAGACTTTGGAAGGTAGTGTTGCCACATTCTCTCTCTCTCTCTCTCTCTCTCTCTCTCTCTCTCTCTCTCTCTCTCTCTCTCTCTCTCTCTGCCCTTTGCAAGCCACCTGGCATAAATGCTTTCTGAAACTGCTCCTCCCTGGGTTGAGCAACCCTGAGGGGAAGATGTATAAACTTTCCAGGATCGTTCTGGCAGCAAACATGATCTTCAGACAGTATCGCTGACGCTGTACACCCTGGTGCTGTGGCTCGCTTCTCTGCAGAACCCGAAGCAGCAGAATGAGCTCCCCAATGAGTCGGCATTCAGAGCGAGCGCACTGCATCCTGATTCACTGGGTTGCTCTGCAAACCTTTCTAAATGCAACCCCCAAGTTCTCTGCAGACAGCCTCCTGTCAACCTGGGAGCTGGCTTGTTTTCTGTGATGCTTTCTTAGCAAGGAAAAAAAGCCATTTCCCAGGAGTTTCTTTGACTGGTTCCTATAAATCAGAATTGAAAGACATCATGGCCAGGAGCCTTTTAAAGAAATGTCTGGTCTTTCTTCTCTAGGCTTTTAAAAGACCACATCTTCAGAAGCCATTTTCTTTATCTATCTATGGCTAAGTTGAGAGTCCTATACAGCAGAGAGAAGAGAATTTTTTTTAAAGGAAAGAAAGAACAAATCATAGGGAGTTTTTAGGCATAGGAACCCTGGAGTTTTGATGTTGGGCGCATTTTTATCACGCTATAGATGTCTCTGCTTCTTCAACCCCCATTAAGTGGGGCAGAGGACAAAAGCACAATTTCTTCCCTCTCCTCTGAGATCATTCCCCCACTATGATGCCCCTGTACCTGGAGGTCAGCGCATTAGCACCACCAAGCCCCCAGAACATCTTAGCTCTCTGCTCAGAGCCTCTCTAGCTACTTGGAAAGCAGGCTACGGCTTAATGAGACAAGTTCTCCTTGGAGACTTCTCTCTCCTCTAGGAATTCTGTAAGTGCTTTATATAAAGCTGTAATAGGCTGGTTCAGCCAGACTCTCTGGCTCAGATACACTAAGGGGTGTTCCCTTTGGGAAGGAGAGGCAGGTAGCCGAGTGATAAGGCCATTAGGACTGACTGTGCCCCGTGAGCTGGTAGTCCCAGAAGCCACTAGTGAACACAAAAGGGAGAAAGGCTGATCAGACTTCCTGGTGGGTTATAGCGTTGTCTATGAACAGAGTCTGGGTAGTAATGAGCTGAGAGTGATTTACTGCCATGATTACTACTAAGCAGGGGAGAGAAGCTCAGGGGAGCTGCGGAGGTGTGATGGGTGAGATGTCATGCTGGCCCCACATTGATAAATTACCCACCCTTTTCAAGAGCCAAGGGAATCCTCTGGGAAGCCATAGCAACAATTCCAGGAACTCAAGGATGCTGCAGATCAGAGGAGAATCCCATGAGTGGAGAGAGAATGCTTCTCCCCTTTCTTCTGTGCTTACTTCACCTTTGTCCTCTGGATTCATGGGGTTTGGCGGCGGCGGGGGTGGGGGGGTTAGGGGGTGGGGGAGAGTGGTGGTGGTGGTGGTGGTGGTGAGCAGGGCTTTCAACTCCATGTTTCAGGGTCATCCCAGTCTATCTGTATTAGACTCTTTTTAATCGTAGGTGCTGAGATTTATTAATGGAAGATCAACAATAGTGAGTCAGGATGGGAAGAGGGTAATTAAAGTCACAAGTGAGGTTGAAGTGACACAGGGGTGGGTCTGGGGCTTGGAAGGTCAATTACTGGGGAGGATAAACAAAGGAGGATTAAAGAGAGATCTAAGCAGACTTAAGAGATTGTATTTTGTCTTTCTTTTCCTTCTGCACAAACCAGAACTTCTATTTAGCTGGTAGGATGATTGTAAAATGTACTTATATTTTCCCAGTTTAAGAGATGGGGACTGTTTTCTCTTCTTTAACATGGGCCTGACTCCGTGACTAGACTCTAACAAATGGAATACGGCGAGCACAACAGCTTTAAATACTAAGTCATAGAAATCAGTGGCTTCTCCCGTATTCTCTTCAGGCTCCCACATTCTGGATGCCAGCGGCCACATTTGAGGGCTCTCCACACATAAAGGAATATACCCAACAAGGAACTGAGACCTCCTGTCCACAGCAATATGAGTGTGCCATCTTAAATCTAGTCTTCGGCTCACAGTGAGGCCTTCCCACGTTCACAGCTTTAATAGACATCTTGATGGCAACTTGTAAGTGACCCAGAACCAGGGTATCCAGTTAAAGACGCAAATTCATGACCCATGGAAAGTGTTATATATGGTTGTCATGTCTACCCATTATGTTCTGAATTGATTTGGTACCCAACATTAAGTAACTACGGCACCTAGGAAGAACGTCACTACCACACAAAGATCCAGAATAAATTCTGTCCTGATGTTCTTCTGCATAAACCTGCGGCTTATTAACACTCGTTTTTACATAACTCTCAGAATAGCTAAAAGGGAGGAAAAGGAAAACAAGCCTAAAGCTTCCTGATTCTGTGCCTGGTTTTGGGAATGGACTTACTATCTGAACATGTCTCAGAAATGCTCTTTTCCATCCCGTGGACAGGGACAGCGACGACAACGACAACAACAGCAAGGCCTCAAAAAAGTTATAATTAAGAAGCATTTGTCTGACTGTCACTCCAAAGTGGTTTAGAAGATCTACTTATTTCTTCTGGGATTAAGAATAAATGTAGGCAAGACTGGACAACAAACAGGCAGGAGTGTGGTAGTGCACACCCGCAATCCCAGAACTTGGGAGGTAGAGGCAGGAGGATCGGGTGGGGAGTTCCAAGTGATACTCAGCTTCACTGTAAGTTCAAAGCTAGCTGACGCTACATGATAGCTCTTCTGAAACTATCAAGGAAGAAGGAGGAGAAGGAGAGAAGGAAGTAATGGTGTCTATAGTTTATACTAACTTCTCTGAGAGGCTCCCGGTTTGGTTTTCATTTTGTTGGCCTCACCTTCCGTATTTGCTGAGTCTTCCCACATTTTTGCTGAAGGAAGACAGAAAGGCCCCCCTCTCTCCCCTAAATCTTAACTGAAGCACACTCAGAGCCCACGGGATACCTTACCAGCCCAGCATCTCCATCCCCCTGCTTCAGGAGGCTTCTTCATCTTCATCAGTCTCTCATCTTAATTTCACCTTCATGAACACCAAGTTTCTTACGGTCTCCATGGGGGAGCCAGGCAGGGGAATCAGGGAGGAACACAGCCTGTATTTTATCCTTCCTTTTCTCTGGGAGCCAAATTATGTAATTTTTGTAAAAGCATCTTTTCTTCTTTCCCACTGTGGGGCCCAGCCATCCCTTTTAGCTGATGGCAAAGCCCCTTAATGTGAAGTCTGCTTATCTTAGTGGGAATCTAGGGGTGGGCTTTTAAAGTTGTCCCAAGCTGTGCCCGTCTGTAATTCTTAGTGCTGTTCATTTATGGAGGTTGTGGGGAGAAGGAGGAAGATGCAGCCTGGCTGACTCCCCTGGAGCACTGATGGAGAAATTGCTGGTGAACGTTTTCATTTTCAGCTCCAGCTTCTTAATCCATCACAGTGGAAGAAACACAGCCAGGCAGTAAACCTCCCATGCCCTGCATCATTCCTGAAATTTTTCATAAATATTGTAATATGGTGGCAGGACAGTAAGACAAAGGCAAGAGAGACCGTCTAAAGATGGCCCAAGAGTGCTCCAAAAAGTGGATTTTCTTCTGACAGATGGCTATCCTTTTTATTAAATCTGTTTTAAAAGACTCTTCTGAGCTTGATTCCCCATGGGCTCAGCCTGCAAGCTCCCAGACTAGGTAGTCATACTCAGCCCTGTGAAATAGCATCGCCTGTGGGTCAGAAGTCTTATGGAAGAGGAGACTGCCACCGTAGCAAACTAAGGGCACTGGAGCCTACGGCCAAGAACAAGCGGCCTTGGCGTTCCCTTGTTTGACATGAAAAAGTTGGCAATGCCCATTTTAAAACTGATTTGAGAGATCAAGGGTCAGAGAACCTGGCTTGGAAACATCAGATGAGGTTAAACGTAGCAAACTAGAGAACGCTGACCCTGAGAAAGCTGATCCTAGGACCTCACAGACCAGAAGGCACTAAAGAGTCTGAAGGATGAGAGCAAGGAACACAGAGACTGCACAGTCCTAGAAACACCCAGAAGAGTACCAAAGATGGATTCAGTACAATAAGGAAGGTGTTTACTTTAATCTTAAAGCCATCACTAGCACATAAGTGCACAACTTGGGATTCACTGCTGAGTGACCACTGGAACGGCCTCTGTTAGTAGAAAACACGGCAGCCATCTTGCCCTGGAAGCACATTGGTAGCCGGTGTGCAAGCAGACCACACACCTAGTTTTAGAAAGTCTCCATCAGTCCAAGTCTCCAGTCTTCTACAATGACTGGGAAGACTCAACTCCATAAGCTGTTCCTTTAATCATCTCAAATCTTCTTGGCTGTGTGGCAGTCAGCAAAGTTGGTGATGAAGGTCCTGCAGCACCTGGTGGCTATTTCGACAGTCATCAGCTCTGCATCAACAAAGAATAATGATGTATTGAATTGATTACTTCCACCAATGAGTAAACAGGCCAAACCGGAAACAAAAGTCCCATTCCTGGGTCACCATTAAGCCGCAGTGCAGTGATTGGTGGATGACATTAAGGTAACATCATGTTAAATGTGCGATGTTGCAAGTTATGCTGCTTTCTGCTGTTTGTTCTTCCAATTTACAGCATAATACTGTGATTTCATTTGATGGTCTCTATTTATCAGTATCATTAAAGCAGATAAAACATCGTTTTCTCCTTACCTGGAGACATCAAGAAATCACTTCAGCTTGCCTTTGTTCTTTGAGTTGCATTTTTGAGGGGAGGACCTAACTGGATTCTTGTTTATTATGTAGACCTGGATTTGCATACAGAGCGTGAGCTTTGATAAAAGCATGCATTGGGTTGATACGCTAAGCAGGATGCAGAGGAGCCTGTCACCCCAGAAACTTCCCTGCATCTCTTTGTAGTTATTCACAAATACCTTGGCTTTCTGCAAGGAACCTGCTATTTTGATGTCAAAAGTAGTTTTGCCTGTTCTTGAACTTCATATAAATAGAAGCGATGTAGACTTTGGCATCTGATTCTTCTGTGAAACAAACGTTAATAGTAATGTTGATGCCTGCATTAGCGGTCTGCTCGTTTTTATTGCTTAATTGTACTCCATACTATAAATGCACTACAATATATATATTCACTCTGGCACCAACAGACTTTTGGGGCGTTTCCAGTTTAAAGCTATTGTAAATAAAGCTGCCATGAAAAGCCCTTTGCAAATCCTTTGTGGTTAAATTTTATTTCTCTTGGGTAGGAGTAGAATTACAAGATCAAAGCGGCGACGTATGTGTAACATGCAAGGGGCTGCCAATGGTTTTCCAATGAAGCTACATTTTACAGTCCTGTCAGCAGTATCTGAGTACACTGGCTGCTCCCTGCGCTCCATCTTCCACTCAGGTGTTGTGGGAGCCATGAAATCCCACCTCACTGTGAGTTGAAATTTCCCTGATGATATGAAGCTTTTTGCCATGTGATTATTGTCTACTCATATATCTTCTTTTGAGGAGTATCTTTCAAAGCTTTCCCCATATCATTATGGAAATATCTTATTAGTGGGTGACCTGTAGACATGTCTATATATAGACATAAATTCATTAGTCACGGTTGTGGCTATGTTCTCTAGTGTGCGGTGTACCTTTTTATTATTTAAACAGCAGTTAAGAAACTTTTATTTTGGTGAAATCCAGTTTTTTTAACTATTTTCTTTTACTTGCCTACCTGTTTGAATGGCTTTTTAGCAAACTTTCAAAAGCCCACCTAAAAGTATTTTTCAATTAAAAATTTATGTTCAATAAAATTTTTCTGATTGGTCACGCTTGGAAAACATTTCTTTCTTTTTATAATTTTATTTTAATTATCCAAACAGTAGTATTCTGATAAGCAATTTTCAGGAAAATAGAAAATAGGCCCAGCTTGATATATTTTGAGCTATCAGGAGTTAAAACATTGATTCATGCCGGGCGGTGGTGGCACACACCTTTAATCCCAGTACTTGGGAGGCAGAGGCAAGCGGATTTCTGAGTTCGAGGCCAGCCTGGTCTACAGAGTGAATTCCAGGACAGCCAGAGCTACATAGAGAAACCCTGTCTCGAAAAAACAAATAAACAAAAAAAATTGATTCACAACATTTCTGAATCTTGGACAGTCAGCTTTCCTTAGCATTATGAGGCCTTCCAGTACATACTGTTTGTGTCTTACCAGGACTGAACACAAGTCTTTGTCTATGAGAGGCACATACTGTAATAACATTTGCACAGAATCTTGTTAACTTACCAAGACTTTGAACCTGTCACTTCTCCATCTCTATCTTCCCTGATAGCTGGGGTTGTCCTTCTGTCCAGAAGTCATAACAGACATTTGACCACCCAAAATGTGGTGTCTGTGACCATGACCAAGTTCAGAGACTAATTTGGCTACCAGTTGTGGTCAGTAAATGCAGAATTGTAGGCAAAACAGTTAGACATAATGGGTGCTTGTATCTATCATTCTGGTAAATTAGTATAAAAACGTCTGTGTCTGAGAACTTATCTAGTTGCTGGGGAGATCTGTTGAAAAAGATAAAAGAAGACGGTGTGGGAGGGTAGTGTACAGTGTAAAGTTACAAGATGAATAATTTGATCACAGACCAACAGAGCCAGATAGAGACTAAGGAAATGGCTCCTGGAAAGTACCAGGTCCCATGCACACATCTCATGGTGAGCTCATTTGACCAAAGAATGAAACCATGAAGCCCAGAGCGGAGACAAGAGGACATACATGTGCGTGCAATGTGTAGCCACTGTGGCCTGGCCGTGTGGTTAATCTGATGACAGGGGAAATGACTGTCTAGGGGTTGGGGAGATGTCTCAGCTTGTCAAGTGCTTTTTACACAAACTAGAGGATCTTAATCTCATTAACAGAATTCATGGAAAGAGCCAAAACACAGTGGTGCTTGCTTGTAATCTTAGCATAAGGGAGGTAGAGACAAATATATTCCCGAGGCTTTCTGTCCAGCCAATCTAAACATTTCTGTGGGCTCTAGGTCCTAGTGAAATGCCTTGTCTCTGTGAATAGGGAAGAAAGGCCTGAAGAATGACACCCAAGCTTGATCATTGGTATACACACACACACACACACACACACACAGAGAGAGAGAGAGAGAGAGAGAGAGAGAGAAAGAGAGAGAGAGAGAAGAGAGGGGGACACTGTGGAATACAGGGCTTAAGTGATAGGAGCAGTCTCATGGATTACTTTCTTGTCATCAATAAACTTAGAACATTTATATGCATCTCTTCCTATATATAACTGTAAAAGGAAAGTGGTATTTCATAGTGATCACTCTACAGAGAATGCACAAAACAGAGTAGACAAATTCTTGAGAGCAATGGTAAAGCCAGTTCATGGGAAATTGGCTTAGAAAGCCTTTATTTTGGGGACCTGACTCAGTGAATAAAAATGAGTAGCCTCACATACCTGATCACCTGAGTTCAACTCTTGAAAGCCATATAAAAAGCCAGATGTGAGGAAGCATATCTGAAATCCCAGGACTCCTGCAGTACAATGCGGGGTGTGGAGACAGAAGATGCCCACAGGCCAGCTAGCCTGCAGTTCAACCTACAGCAGCAACATCAAGGGACCCTGTTCAAGGATGCGGATGGCAAGACATCATCCTCTGACCTCAACATATGTGTTGTGGCACTTCGCTCTCCCAGTCCCTGTGCCTTTTGTCTGTGTATAAGTGTCTCATATAAACAAACAAATAAATAGTAAATAAATAAATAAAACTTGTAGTTTTACAAAGACATTTTAGCCAGTTATACATTGAAATTTAAAAGTATTTAATCTCTACATATTGAACTTATTTTACTTTTCATTCACTAAGTTATATATTTAAATATACATATTTAAAATATTTTTAATAATAAAAGAAAATGAATCTATCTAACAGGATCTCCGGTGTGGTGCTTGCTGCTCCTTTCTGGACGATGTTACTTTCTCTCTATTTGTGGAGGGAACGTTTCTTCATTTCAGGTTCAGACAGTATTTTGTGTATTTTGTTTCTTGATCAATATATCCCCAATAAAGAATAAGGAAGTACAGTGGTCCAATGGATCATAATAAAAGCCTATCCAGAAAGACATTTCACTGTGGAGAGGACTAACACAGGGCATAGATAAGCTGAGCATCAACCAGGAGTTGAGAAACAACAAGGATATGAGAAGGGAAGTCCAGAAATCAATAACCTGAGAACCATGATCACATCTGGGCAAGATGAGAGGGGAAGGCTAGGTTGTAGTCAGAAGAAGGATCTAGAAGCACTTAAAGCTTTTCTGGTGAGGACTGTAACCAGCTTTTGCCAGAGAACCTAGTCGAGGACGAGAGGGTGTGGGGATATAACAGGTCTCTATCTTTAACCCTGTCGTTCAATTGCTGTGAGGGCCTTCCTTAGGTTACCTCAGGCTGTGACTTGACTAATAAACCTGTGTATCCACTCCTATGTACCAAACTCTCCCTTCTACGACCTGTTAGATTATAATAGGGTAGAGTGACAATTTTGGAATTTTAGTTCTTTAAAAAAAAAAAACACAGAAATAGTATATGGTTTTTGCTTTAATCCCAGATGTATGTGTGGGTTATGAGGCTGCTTCGATTGTCCACGGCAGCTGACTATGGCCTACTGCTTTAGTAGGGGCATGATTTTGCCAGCTGCTGATAGTTTCTGTGATTGTGCGATGGATGTTTGGATTTCTGGGGATTTTTTTAGAGGGTATATAAATGCTGTGGCCTAGAGAGGCAGTGTGAGTTGTTGTTTGGTTGGTGGTGTTGGCGGTTTATTAAGTAGTTATATGCAAAGAACAACCAACAGGAGGAAAGTAGATTTCCTGACGGCAACAATCAAACCTGCTCCAAGTAACTCAAGGCTCCTAATCAGCAGGAAGTAGTCTAGTGATACCGTCTCCCTTTTTTCTTTTCTTCTTCTTTTTTTTTAAGTATAAAATAGAGTTTATTAATGGCATGGGAAGGGGAATTAAGAGGGTAGTAGAGGCAGAGAAAGGCAAAGAGGGAGAGAGAGAGAGAGAGAGAGAGAGAGAGAGAGAGAGAGAGAGACGAAAAGTAGAGGCCAGCCATGAACCTGGGGATGAGGGGGTGGGGGGGAAGAGGGGGGAAGGGAATGGGGAGAGAGGGGCAGCAGGAAGGAAGAGCAAGAGAGGAGCAAGAGCGAGCATCTCCCTCTTTTCAACTACTGATTTTATTCAGGGATCTCTTTCCTTTCTTCTCTATCCCTTTTTTGTCTCTCTTATTTAGTGTTTGGGACTTGAACAGATAGGAGAAAAAGGACAGAGAAGGAAGGAAGAGAGGAGAACTCACAAAGTAGCAAAGACAGCTACAGTGAGGGTAGCTTTTACATTGCCATCTTTCAGCAGAACCCTCATAGAGTTTAATAAGACCTATGTCCAGGGGTCCTGTCCCCATTCGATGATGCTGATACTGAATATTAGTTTGTAATCCACCACTAAGTTATGTAGGAAGGATGGTGATTCCCAACAAAGGTTCTGACAGTTCTGGTGCCTCAGTGGGCTGACACACTGAAATCCAGGGCAGACTGTGCCACTGCTGGAGTTGAAACATCACTGCATGCCAAAGTAGCTTGTAATAACATCACATACTCCACCATCCATTTCTAGGTATTTAATTAAGAAAACTGAAAATACACTTTCACAGTCTTGTGCAAGTGCTCATTACATGTCTGCATGCAATAACTATAAAATGAAAACAACTACATTTTCCATTAACTTGGAAGCAGGCAGTGCCATACCCACACAATGGGAGACTGAGCAAACAAAGGAACAAACTTTTCAATCCTCAAAAACCAACCTGGAGGAGACTCAGACTCCTTAGAACCTGTTCAACAAGAGGGACATCACACCTGGTACTGGAAATCTAGCCAATTTCCTGGGGCTAGAGGGATCTCGGAGGAGAACTTACAACCACCACTTTACTAAAGCACCATAATCCCTTACTACATCTTAAATATTTACCTGTATACCCACAGCTAAGTGTAGCTCTCAACCCTCAGCAAAGAAATTTCTCCTTGTAAAAAGACAGAGACCATTACAGAAAACCACAGTCCATCAAAATGCATAGACTAAGTACGCACATGGTGCCAGCCTCAGCTGAGTCATCCGCAGCCTAACTCCCTCAGCTGAGCTTCACGGAGCACCAAGGAACAAGGGAAGGGAGGGATCTTAAGAGCCACAGGACTGGGATGTCTACCATGAGGCTGTGTCTCCTAGAACTGTCAGGAAGCTATAATCAATGGAGCCTGAACAGCATGACTGACTGAACAACATCTGAACGAACAGACATTTTAACATCGAAGCAGGACTCTCACAGGTGTCCCACCCTGGACAAAGAACTCCAGGCTATGAAGGATGCTCAGAGCAAGAAAGGCAGTCTGCTCCCTAGAGGAGGCTCCAAAATTGGCTATCCAATCCCAAGTCGTCAGCCTGAAATTATATACATACAAGTAATATTATACGAGCTGAACAGATTGTGTGAGTATATGAGTGTATCTATGGGCAAGTGTGTGTGTGTGTGTGTGTGTGTGTGTGTGTGTGTAACAAAAAAGGCCAGAGACCAAGAGTTTGTGAGAAAAGATAGGTGTGTGTGTGTGTGTGTGTGTGTGTGTGTGTGTGTGTAGTAAATATGAGGAGTTGAAGGGAGTAAGGAAAAAACAGAATATGATGTAATTATTTTTTATTTTTAAAATTAAAAATTATTTTGAAAGAAGCCAACAAAAATTAAAAGGCAGGTTTACTCCATTTACAGAGAAATCTAGAACATACAAACTTAGGAAGCAGATCAGAAGCTAAAGATCAGAGAAGAGGGGACCACAGAGAGCATGGGGACAATTAGGGGATGATGGATGTGCATTGTCACGACTCTGATGATGACTGTGTTTGTTGATGATAATTGGATCAAATTTTATGCCTGTAGTTTACAGCATAGATTTTAGGGGGTAGGGTGGGGAGGCCGAAGGATGGTACTTGGTCCACACCTAGAAAAATGGGGAACAAAAGGTGGTGACCCTGAGAGCCTTAGTGGGCAGCTAGAAGGTAGTCAGTGGAGAAAGCCCCACTTCTCCTGTAAGCAGGGCAGTGCACTGGAAGAGAAGCCAGGATCGATCATCTCACAGGAGCTGTCCCCATAACCCTATACAAAGGGTCAGAGCATCCAGCTAACTGACATTGTCTGAAGCTGGGTACCACTACCGTCTAACACCTCTAGCTTACTTGAAGCTCATATTCTGTAACCTTGACTTCACAAATATGCTTTCACAGACACTTTGATATCTAGGTTTGAGTTTAGAATCGTCAGGCATCCCCAAATGCTATCCCTGAATGTGCTTTGTGGGGAGACCCAACTTTCTGGCTCTGTCTTCTCCTGTCAAAGATACTATCTTCCCCACTGCCCCCACTCCATCCTTCAGTAAGAAGCGTTTTAGACATACCCGTGGGCAGCTGAATTGTGTGTGTGGTCTCCATCCCTTGCTCGTGGATAGCTAGCTGCTGCCTTTTGGTGTGAGGGAATGGACTCCAGGCGCATTCTGCCATCAGAAGGTGGGTAGTGAGGCCAGCAGTGCCAGAATAGATCCAGCAGGGATAAGGACGTGCCATATGGCCCCGTTTGTGCCATCTTCTTTTCTGTAGATGAAGAACACTTAGGGAAGACTCGGAGCTAAGGCCCCTGCTGTCTGTAATTAATAGTGGAGAATACAACATGGATTCTTAAAACCGTAAATGTTCAGGAGAAACACCATTTCTTATTCTAGGAAACACTCTAAGGAGACTTCTCACATGGAGCATGGAGCAGACCAGACACTTCCACCACACCCAGGAAATGTCAGCACCAGTCCCGTGCTCTCTCCTGCTATGGTCAGACTCCTCAGGCACAGGCCATCCGGGGACAGAAAGACCAGAGGGAAGATCGGTAGAACTGCTGTTCCTTCTTCCGTGAGACTTCATGTTCTGTTAGAAGGATGAAATCAATAGGTATTTTGTTTGTTTTTATTTATTTTTTTTAATGGACACAATTTAAAGAATTTCTATACCGTTTGAATGGGCATTCAGAACAGAAGCTGTGGAGCTTTGTATTAAATGTTACACTCAGTACCACATATATTTTATGCACTCACCATCAAAACAAACAAAAATCCATAATATGCGGTAATCATGGGATGTTGCAGAGTGTCACGGAAGGTCAAGCTCCAGTTGCCGACACTAGGAATGTATTTCATAAAACAACTATCCTTAGGCTTTCTGTCACTTTTCCAACTTCTATTAGTGCACTGGTTCTTACCCTGTGGGTGGCAACCCCTTAGGGGATTGAATGACAGGGGTTACATAGCAGATGTCCTACATATCAGATATTTACATTACAATTCACAACGGTAGCAAAACTACAGTCACAGTCACAAGGTAGTAAAGAAAATTTTATGGTTGGGAGTGACCACAGCATAAGGAACTGCATTAAAGGGTCTCAGCATAAGGATAAGCATCCAAATACTTATCCTTAAGTCCTGGTTTCAGGGTCTTCTGAGGAAATCTAAAACTCTACTTAAATATATGTTGTGTGCATTTAGGGTATTCATGCATTTAGAGTATCCAGAGTGGTTCTATTTATGTTAAGACTAGGAATGGCCTAAGAGTGCACCAATAGGAGAATGGTTCAGTTGTGGCATACTGTTGTGATGGAATGGCTTTGGAAAGAAGGGGTAACTACCACATGACATGACACGCAACAGCATAAAAATGTTTCAAAAATAACCTTGACACATAAAAATATACATCAAGAAAATATAAATATGTTAGATTGATGTTAGGGGCTGGAGAGATGACTCAGCGGTTAAGAGCACTGACTGCTCTTCTAGAGATCCTGAGTTCAATTCCCAGCAACCACATGGTGGCTCATAACCATATATAATGGGATCTGATGCCCTCTTTTGGTGTGTCTGAAGGCAGCTACAGCGTATTCACATACATAAAGGATTCCTTAAAAAGATTAATGTTAAAACTTGAAAAGCTAAATTATGCTGGCTAGGGATATACACACGAGTGATGAGTGTCTTGAAACGAAGCAGGAGACAATATTACTAAGCTGAACTATTAGGCTGTTGTTTGTTTTTAAGTATGAGTTTCTCTTCCTCTCCCTCTCCCTCTCCCTCTCCCCTCCATCTTCCTCTCCCTTTCCCCCTCCCCTCCTCCTCCCCTTCCCCTCCTCCTTCTCTCTCTCTCTCTCTCTCTCTCTCTCTCTCTCTCTCTCTCTCTCTCTCTGTGTTTGCACAATGTGTGCAAGACAGAGGTCCCATTTGGTGTCTTTGTCAGTTGGGACTCACCTTAGTTGTTGAGATGGGTCTCTTGCTGAAGCAGAAGCTCACCAATTTGACAAGATTGCATGAGTTTCATCCCTCAAGGATCATGAGTCTTCCACCACCGTGCCACTACACTCTGATCATATGCTAAAGATCAAACTCAGAACCTCATGCTTTGCCAATGAAACCTTCTCCCCAAAGCCCGGATATGTTTTTTAAAATATGAAAATAACTACAAAATCTCTGAGGAGGGAAGACCATAAAGTAGATTTGCAGGGCAGTGACTGAAAACAGTGAAATAGCTTCCTACTTTGCATTACTACACACACAGACACACACACACACACAGTACACACATGCATACATATATATTATATATGCGCATAAATTATATATGAATTATATGTAATATATGTCAAGTTTTTGTATCTTATACCTGGATATATAGATCAATACATTTTGCATTTTGTTCAAGGTACAGAAGACTTTTGGTTTCTATGATCCAAAAGAAACACATAGAGAAACATATTCTGTTTTCCTGAGGCATTTTATAAATTTTCAGATCAAATAACCATTTCTAGACAGTCTTAAGAAAGACCTGATGCATGAATTTTCAAACTGATCCTGATTAAGGAGCAAAACAAAACAAAACTCACTTTAGAGTAAGGGACCCCATTTCGAAAGTAATGTAGACAAAAATGCCTTTTCCTTTCTGACAAGAAGGTAAATTTCAAGGGTGACTGGGATTCTGTGTAGAAGGACACCTGGGAGTTACTGGGAGCAGACACCTTGAACAGTAGACAATAGTCAAGTTAGCTCTGTGGATGGAGAAATGGTCAAAGAGAAGAAGGAATGGCCAGGAGGAAGGAGCTATCAGATCACGCCAAAGTACAAAGCACTACACTGCTGACAGAGTTAGGTAATATATGAAATCCACAGAGAGAGGACCAGAATTAGTCTATGTGTGGCTTTCTGAAAAAAAAAAAAAGTTTTCCAGGGAACTAAAGACAGGCTCTTTTTCTCTGCTTTCTGATGGAGAATTAAACCAAATCAAGAGAACCATGAGTATGTATACTGATTATAAAAGGCTTCGATACAGAGTTCTGCAAACCAAAAGCTTCAAACATCGCCAGGAAAGGTCATGGTGGGAGCAAGATTCATTATAACCCTGAAGTATGGACTGAACTCCTCTCTGCAGAGTGTGACAGAGACGTCTGCTGACAGGTCGCTGAATATAGGTGAAGCCATCAGCCACACAGCTGCCCTGGAGAGTGGGCGGGGTGGGGTGGGGGATGGGGATGTGTTCCAGCTGCTACCCTGGAGAGCAGTGCTAAGGCTATGTCACA
The DNA here is from genome assembly GCA_964023405.1 of Apodemus agrarius. Lineage (NCBI taxonomy): Eukaryota > Metazoa > Chordata > Mammalia > Rodentia > Muridae > Apodemus > Apodemus agrarius. The sequence goes on along the minus strand of OZ030008.1, from coordinate 55,991,058 downwards.
GTTGTGTGCTGTTGTCTCTGGTTGCTGAGCACCCGCGCTGGAGAACAACAACCAGTTCTCATGCTTTCTACAGCAGTGCTCTTTCAGCAAAACCATGAGGATGAGCAGGACTAGAACCAAGAGAGAGTTTCAGGCCTAAAGAATGACACGGCAGTGACCATGGAGTGAGAAAGCCACGTTCACAGCACAGTGATGATACCACCCAACCAAACGGCCCAGGCTTACAATTGTAGTCCTTTGAACTGTCCTAGACAGTCATCACCCAGCTCAGGGGCCCACTGCATGAGGTTCAGCACCGCCCAGGGCCTTGAAATGCTGGGTTGCAGAAATTTAGCCTATGTCCGTTGTGGAGCCTAGATAAGCAAGTACAGGAAATGAAAAGGAGAGGCATCAGGTAGACCACCATTTTAGCTGGGAAATCTCAGCAAGGCATTATGGGAAACACCTCCCTGGGGCGCCAGGAGTGGATGGTGGAACAGAGAACAGGTACAGGGAATACAGCTGCTGTAGGTGAGACGAATTTTCCATTTCACTGAAACATAGAAGCACTCAAATCGAATTTTCACGTTGGTGCAGCGATGGTGTTTTGCCAAGAAATTAAACTTAGTAACAGGCAGGTGTTTCTGGGGTGCTTTCAAATTGCCCTACCTCTAGAGTCTTAGAGGAAGTAGATACCATGTGAATAATCAAGAAATAACCAATCCGTCCTAGAGAAACGGGAAGAAAAATAAAAATAGTGCTGCCTTCCTCGTATTGTTTGCCATTGCTCCCCTCCCCACGTCCTGTTATTGCCAGAATGCTAAGTGACCTTTTCTGTGTTTAATTACCCAAAAGAAACAAGAAATGAATGTCAGGGAAAGAGAGGGGCTCCTACCCGGAATTGCTTGTCAAAATAAGCACCCCCAGGGTCTTTCCTCTTTATGGAGGATATGCAATATTAGCTTGAAACAAATGGAGATTAAAATGGGAAAAGGCATGTGTCTAAGACACCAGGGAAGTCGGAATGTGCTCAGGGTTGAATACAGTCAGCAGTGCCACATCTCAGAAAGTAAAGTGTGCTATTCTCTGGAGAGGGCAGTTCTCATAGGGTACACTGCTGAGAATTTTAAAACCAAGTTAAAGTGAGATGCTCCTATTCAGAAAGTTCTTGTGCTGATCCCCACTTCCCAGCAATGTAATCATTTCCACTGGCTATTGCACAAACGAATCCTCATCTACAGACAAGCTGCAGAGAGTAAGACAAATGCTTCCGAGCTCCTGACATGCAGTCCAGTGTCACACGCCATTCTCTCCAGCTGGCCATAGAGAGAATAATAAGAATCTCCCAGCTGCTCATTACGTCATTAGCGTCTGATGCCTTGGGTCCCTGATGAAATCCACTTTACAGCCCTGGATTATTTCCTGACTCGGTGACTTTTTCATTACACTCTTATGGGGCTTGATAAGAGCTTCAGGGAGTGATACAAGGGGACCTCCATTTGAATTAGAAGACTTTTCCTTTGCAATTCGGGCACTGAAACAGGACACCTAGACTCCCTTTTCAGTCTTCCAGTCAGTATCTACATAAACAGAGAGGGTGCAAAGTCCTGGAATGGGCATACCAGGGGCATCGTTTACATCTGGGCCAGCTGTTCTTAACCTTCCTGATGCAGGGACCCTCTAATTCCTTGTGGGGACCCCAGCCACAAAATTGTCTTCATTGCTACATCAAATCTGTAGTTTTGCTCCAGTCGTGAATTAAAATGTAAATGTCGGGTATGCAGGATATCTGATACCCACGTGAAAAGATTGTTCTGACCCCTAAAAGGGGTTGAGACCCACCAGCTGACTACCAGTGGGCCAGGGGAAGTGAGGAATTCGCAGAGTCTTTCCCAGAGGAGTGTGTGAGGAGGGAGGGACAGGACCAGGTCTCTCTTGAGGATTTAGCGGTGCTTTGTTTGGGTCTTGTTTAGGATCTACTCAGAAGAAATGTTTTTCACAAAAAGATCTGTCATTCCCAAGTTTCAGAGAGCACTATTCCAAAAATCTTACCTGAAGTCACCCCAGACTAAGCCTAAAGCCCTACAGAGCTACTTGTCTGCTTTTCTTTCTATTGCGGTGGAAAGATCCGTGACCAAAAACAGCGTGGGGAGGAAAGGGTTTATTTGCCTTGTTTGCCCGAATCACAGCCCATCACTAAAGGAAGCTAAAGTTCAAGGAGGGCCAGAACTCAAGTAGACAGACAGACAGACAGACAGACAGACAGACAGACACACACACACACACACACACACACACACACACACACACACACACACACACACACACAGAGAGAGAGAGAGAGAGAGAGAGAGAGAGAGAGAGAGAGAGAGAGAGAGAGAGAGAGACGGTGCTACTAGTTTCAGGTTTCTGTGCACTGAAATGTTTCTTTTTATAAAGCTGTCCACAAACCAAAGCCCAGAATGAGAAACACCAGGACTCTGTGCCACACTAACTGAATTCAGTCCTCAACTGAATGCTTATGTCCTACCTAAACCCACATGGAAACCATGCCAGCTCAGTGAAATGATGACAAGAGGCCTTTAGAGCATGTTAAGTGGTGAAGAATCAGCCCTCATGAACGATATTGGTGTCTTCATGAGTGAGGCTGCCCAGAGGCCCTTGTCCTACCATGTGACCTCTGGGTAAGAAGATAGCAGCCTAGGAACTGAGCTGGTCCCCACCACAGAATTTGCCCTGATACTGGCTCCGAAATCCATCTGACTATCAGAAATGAGTGTCTGCACTGTTTAGAAACCATCTAGTCTACTGTGTAGCCACAACAGATTAAACTAGCCAGTAATTAATCAGACTTATGCATGCCAGCTGATGGAAGCCGGCTGTGGCCTGACTCCCCTGGCTATATGTGTGCATTTACCTCCTTCCACAGACCTACTTGGATTACTTCAAACTAACCTCCTTCCTTCCTTCCTTCCTTCCTTCCTTCCTTCCTTCCTTCCTTTCTTCCTTCCTTTCTTCCTTTCTTTCCCAGATTTACTGTTGAAAACAGAAAGAAACAACTTCATCTTTCTACTTTGACAATGGTATTTTATTGGCAATGGCCAAGCAACTTCTTGATAGGACCCCAACCCTCTCTTGTGGATCAGAAAAATGGGATGTCCAGTCTTCATATGGTAGCCTGGAAAAGACCAAATGTGGAGACAGCTCATGAAATGTGACTTTAGCATCTCTTTCCCCAAAAGGTGTCAGTACCTAAGCCAGCCAACAATGTGGGTTTCAAGGGCTGAAAGTGACATTCCAACTGTGCCAAGGAAGAAAATTCCTTTTCTCTAATCTGTTTCTTTTTTATTATTATTTTTTCAAATGATAACTTGCTTTTGCTTGTAGATGGCATGATCATCAGTGTCATGGGTAACTTGCTTTAAGCATGAGATATGTTGAGAACTGGCCTTATCGTGTCTACCTTCACACCATCAGTTCCCCAACAAATGCCTCCTCTCTCCAGTGTCCACATTCAAGAATACCACTTTTCACGTCTCAGCTTGCAGTCCTTGAATTAAGTTCCAAATTGTTTTTACTTCCCTCCCCAGTGCTAACGTAGAAAGGTTCAGACTTGTTTTCATGAGCACCGAGATGTCAGAGAAAATTTTTAAAGAGGCAGATTTTTTGTATCAGTCAGTTAAAGACTAATTACAACTGTGCTTTCCAGCAAACCAGTGATTGTAGGCTAATTTTCAGTTATGAAATAGAAACTGAGGTTAATGAGGCTAATTGTGTTTACCAGCATTTTTGAACAAAAGAAAAGAAGCCAACTCAATTTTGAAGAGAATTCTTTGTCAGGAACAAATTGGAGAAAATTGCTACAGTCGTATCAGCATTTCCTAGAACCATTTAGAGCCATGCTTGGGAAACATACTCAAACACAAGCCAGCAGTCCAGAAAATCAAGTCCTTAGACAGTGGGGGCTCTTCTGATCCAAAGGGCACCATTACCTCACAATGAAAGCTTCAGTCTTGACAGTAATGTGACACAGAAACATTCAAGTGGTCAGACCTTGTGCTGTCCCATTGTGTGTGAGAGCAGCTGGAGAATCAGGGTGTGCTAGTATCTGATATAGAGATTCTGTAGGTCCTGATTTGGTGAGTGAGGGGGCACAAGCATAGAGCCTCTGAGAAGGCTTTCCCAGCCAGCAATGGCTTCTGAGTGCTTAATCCCACCCTGCCCAGTGATTCCAACAAACAACAAGATTGGCCAGAATAGCTACCAGGAAAGACCTTCAGTCAAGGATCTGAGGTGTCTTGGGTACAAAGAGCTTACCATGCAAGAGAACAAACACTGTTTGTACATAAAGAACATGGAATAAATATAAATGAGATGCCCACCTTTCTCAGCAAATGGGCTTGCCCGTTTGATGTCAATACACTGCTCCCTGGACCATGAGATGACTATGTTCTGGAAGAGGTTGATCTAAGACCACAAGTTACTTCAAATTAAAATTTAGAAATCAACATCTCAGCATCTCTAAAGGTTCCACAGAGCATGTCTAGAGATCCTAGGCAGATGGTGGGGAGGTGCTTTAGACAGAACAGTATCGCAATGACTGCAATTATTCTGTGCAAAGCATCATGTTTTATTTGTGTGTGGTGAGGTACATGTGCGTGTGCGTGTGCGTGTGCGTGTGCGTGTGCGTGTGCGTGTGTGTGTGTGTGTGTGTGTGTGTGTGTGAACATGTAGAGCCCTGGGGAAAATGCTGACTATTCTCTCTCTCTCTCTCTCTCTCTCTTCTCTCTCTCTCTCTCTCTCTCTCTCTCTCTCTCTCTCTTTCTCATACATACATATGTATATGTATATGTGTATATATATACATATACATATATATATATATATATATATATATATATATATATATATTTGATATAGGATCTCTCACTGAACCTGAAGCTGACATTTCAGCTAGATGTGTTGGCCAGTGAGCGCTGGGTATCTACCTATCTCCACCCCTGACACTGGGGCTATAGACATGTCTCCATGCTCAGCTTTCATGTGATATTAAGGATTTGATCTCAGGTCCTCCTGTTTTCATGACAAGCACTGTTACCTACTAGGCTGTCTTTCTAGCCTGGAACACCCTATATTAAGGAAGCCAGGCATCCTTAACCTTCAGGTGGCTTGGAGCAATTATAAACCTGTCATATGTGATGACATATCTCTGATGTATGTGGATGAACCAAGCATGTGCTGTCTGCTGCAGACTGTGAGAACATGTCCGGGTGGGGCCCACGCTGGAGGTGCTTACTCTCTTTCCAACATCAGACTTGCCACAGTTGACAAAGCTGTTCATATGGCTTATGAGTGCTGCACTGTGTGTCATTAAATGCCTCAAATAGGATCAAAGTATGGAAAACTATAGAAAATCCAAAGCCATTTATATTGAGCTCAAATGCAGTCATGTTGTGGTGTCCCTTAGCTCCCCAATATCACTCTGATTTTTAGGGTTCTCACACATAGGGCTGTGGGTGTGATTTGATGCATGTCTCAGAGCCATTTTTGCATAATTGTGTTTCTAACTCTTTTCCCCTTGCAGTTGTAAGATCTTAGATGATGGGATGTTTTTTGCCGTGTTCCTCACAGCATTAACGATGACCTAAGATCATCATCCTAAACTATCTGTGAAAACCCAAACAAATGGGAAGAGATATTTGTGTCTTCTTGGATAAGAGCCAGGGCCTCAAAGGCAAGAAAGGTAAAGATTTAGATAAAGAAGGCTGATGATGAAGGACAGAGGGGACAAATCTAAAAGTGACACACTTGATTGGGTGACAGAGCTTCAAAGGGAAGAAGCAGGTGCTGTGCTCACGGATAAGGGACTGTCACAGGTGGATGAGGAAAGCTGAGACAGAGTTTGGAGAAACTGGTTGAAGTATTGCCAGGGTCCGTTCACTGGTCCCTTCCACCTCTCTGAAATGCATGCTGGAGTTTCTAGGATGGCTTATGGGAGCTGAGAAAGTGTTTATGGTGGTGAGCTTGCAAGGTTGGAAGCTGCTGCCGAAGCTTTGTGGAGGCTGAAAGAACATGGCACCTGGGTCAGTAGCAAATATTTAGAGCTAATCCCATGTCTATGCACACAGCATTTTACCAAAAGTCAGGCCAAGAAACTATGTGTCATGAGGACGCAGGCTGTGTCTGTATGCACAATACAGCATGGCCCCCTGGGTTATTCTAATTTTTAGGAGAATCATCATAGTCCTGGCTCTTAGGATCCTATTCTCCAGAATCAATGGAATTAATCAGTCTGTTTTTTTTACTGTGCTGGCTCTGGGATGCCACAGCTGTTCAGGATGCAGGTTTTGACTTTGGAATTTTCCATTTTCCCCATGGCATCCACAAGCTCGGTTGAGGAGATAAGCCCACAGCCATGCTGCTGCTGAGACCTCCAGAACCCTCTCAAGATGATGCGATAGCTCTTTTTCTATGACCGCAGGCCTGCCTGTGAGCTTCTGCCTTCGTGCTAAGGGCAACTTTATGACAATAGAGCTTTGAGGTGGTTGCTTGAATTTGAACATTCTACCCTGAACTGCCCAGAGCCATGCACAGCAGGTCCTGCCCGACGGGGCACACAGCACACAGAGAGCTCAGCTCAGTCACGCTGGGTATGTATGAAATAACTATGTCTTGTTTCTGAATAGGAAACTAGTACAGAGTGGCACCCAATATCACCATGCTTGGACAATCTATGCACTGTTGTTTGCAAAATCATAACAACAAAAAGCATTCTTATATTTTAAAACAGAGGAGAAAGGAGTGGAGGAGAGGGAGGAGGAGGCCATGAAAGCCACCACCACTACCAAAATGTGACATAATTGTTTTTCTTATTCTAAAAGACTTTATAGTCTTTCCATCTTCAGACAGATTTTTGTTTTTAATTCTAAAGGTTCGGCAGAGACAGGAAAATCCCTAGGACAAAAATACCCAGCCCTTACTCTTCTCAGACTCTGCCTGTACATGGCTTCAGAGCCATTTCTACAGCTCAGTTACTGTGTCACCTGTTGCCCTGCACACAGTGTGCTGCCTGCCTTATCCTCCCTGCCTGCACTGCAGCCCCCACCCTCACTCTGCCAACTGCCAGGAGTGCCCAGCATTCCTGAGAGCCTGGCTCAAAGCCCACCTCCTCTGGGAGCTTTCACTCCCTCCCCAGCATGCCCACCACATGACACCCCACATTGTCCGGTCTGTGAATTACAATCTTACAGTGAGGGTAGTGTTGGAGAAAAAAAAATGTGTCCCTGCCTACATGAAATGAATTTTACTCTCTGCACTGTGGGTGTTTGGAAAAATTTTATAAATGAACAAACGAAAGGGTGAATTAGTAAGACTAAAAGAGAAAGGGGGCTGTATGTTCACCTAAGTGAAATTATTTCTAATAGGATAGCATTCGGCATCCTACAGTTTCTCCTATGATTTACACTATAGAGCTAATGCCCTTGAGATGAGTCTTTGAATGTGTCCTGTCTGGTAGCTGATAGGCCAAGAAGAACCTATAAAGAGCTAAGAGAACCAAAGGTACCTATTACCTAGGCTTGAAAAAGACAAGTGTTACGGTAGTTGAGCGGGTTCCTGTCGCAGGTGTCTGCTGGTTTGAGTGAGTTCATCCCTGTGGGAAGGTAATGTTCGGCAACAGGGTGGGAGGCAGGCCATGCCTGAAGAGTGTGGGCCACTGAGGTGAAAGAGGAAAACTCTCCACAAATGGAGAAAACAATCATACCCAAAATGCCAAAAGTGAATTTTCGAATGTCTAGAAATAGCCTGTGTTACTAAATAGCCTTTCTGTCACTAAAATAAGACACCATGACCAAAGTAGCTCATAGGAGACTTAGGGCTGGAAGTATGGCTCTAGAGGGATGAGAGTGTCCACTAGGGTGGGAGGCATGGCAGCAGCTTGCACGTATAAGACTGGGAGCTGAAACCTGAGGTCTCACGTCTTCTAACACAAGCGTGGCGAGAGCGAGCTGGATGTGGTTTGCAAAGCCTTCGCCAGTGTCAGACGTCCCCCAGCAAGGCTCCACCACCTAGAACACCACCAAGCAATGCCATCACTTGGAGACCAAGTGTCCGAGTGCCTGAGACTCTGAGGGTATTTCACATCAAAACCACCACAAAGCTGCAACTTTAGTACTTCAGAAAAGCATTAAGGATGCTCACTGCTGTATTCTTCTTCATATCATTGTATGTCTTTGACTTTAAAAAAGTGCTAATGCTTTATTTCCTATACCTTCTGGCTGGGCTGAACTGTGTGCAGACAAGAGATCAACAAACAGGCCTGGCCTTCACCAAGGCTATGGCCAAGAGCAAACACGAGCACAGAGCATCCTGCAAGAACCTAATGAGCTGGCAGGAGATACCATGGTAAGCCGTCATTTGCGAGGCTTGCAGAGTTTTATAACGCAGAAATATTTCTTTATTGGAAATAGTACTGATTTCTTCACGTTGTTAGCATTTCATTGACAAAATTAAATAAAAAAGAACTACTGTCACATATATGTTGTGTAGTCAACTGGTATTGTAGATGAGCATAACATGCTGTGGACGGTAAGGTTCAGTCAGGTAACAATGGGTTAAGGAGAGTCCCACCCCCTTGTTTTCATTCTCTCTGCAGGCATGTGTGACTCCAGTGCAAAGTGTATTTGCTAGGACAATAAAATGTCGGCTAAAGCATTTTCTAATGCCAAATGAGAGTCCAAAAGAAAATACTGGTTGTTGGAAGAATGTTGCAAGATTAATTCAATTATAGAATCTCCTGGTTCAAAACCACTTGAAAGATCATCTGATAGTAGCTTTCAGTGAATTATTGAATCCTGGCCCAAGTGGGCATCAGCCTCTGCCTGGCTCTTTTCATAAGAAAAGATCTGCAGAACAGGGCACTTTATTGTTTAAAGTCCTCAAAGCAATCTGACCCCTTGAAATTCTATGCTAGTTCTGTATTCTGGAGGGACACAAATGCCTCCTCTCTTGCACATCAGTCCTACATACCAGGTGTGCAAGTCTCCAGGGATGTGCCATCTAAGGAATCATACCCTACCTGACATTCTGGTACCCCAGAATAAGAAAACTGAGTCAGGTTTGTGGTTGGCAGAGATAAGCTTCAGAAACTTACTGAGGAATGGATGCTTGAGTGTCCACAAAACGCATATGGGAAGACACTTAGCCTTCCATTGGGTGTTTAGAGATGCGCTCTCTAGACAGCAATTAGACTTGTACGACATCATGAAGATGGGGACCGAAGGAAAAGATTATAAGGTAAGGCAAGGGGACAAATGCTCTCCCCCACCTCCTATCCCTTTCTTCTTTTTTCCCTCTCTCCCTTCGTCGCCCTCTCTGCTCTCTGGAGACAAAGCTAAAAAGCAGCCATTATCATGCCAGGAAAACCCTTAACCAGAGTGCCACCCTGGTATGGGAAGTTGGGTGTCTGTAGTTTAGGTCCCCCAGTCCGTGGCATCTTATTATAAACACCCAACCATGTAATGCAAAATAGCTGAAAGGCTGTCCAGTAATGGTCACTTACCAGCCTTAGTGATTATAAGATAATTCAAATGTAAGTGGCCTGAACTGAGAGCTGCTGCCTGTAGAACAACAGCAACTCATGAAGAGTTCTTTGAAAAATTGGGTAAAGTGTCTCATAACTTTCTGTGTTGGTTCCATATTAAAGTAGTAATATTTCTGACATGTTGGATAAATAACATATACTGTATCAAAACTAATTTCATCAGTTTCTCTTATGATTTTTGATGTAGCTAATAGACAATCTAAACGCATATACATGTGGTGGCTGGAGAGATGGCTCAGGCGTTAGGAGCACTTGCTGCTCTTGCATAGATTAGAGTTTGGTCCCCGGCGGTTACTCAAAACTCTCTGTAACTCTAGCTTCAGGGCTTCCAGTGCCCTCTTCTGGTCTCTGTGGGTCCCTGTACTTATGTGCAACACACACACACACACACACACACACACACACACACACACACACGATACACATGCATACAAATAAATAAAAATAAATTTAAAAAGAAAAAATAAAGTCATGGTGTGGCTTACTTTTCTGGCATGGTGCTCTGTGGGCAGAGAGCTCCGGGCAGCTCTGACGCATCCAGAGTCCTCTTGGTTCTGTGCTAGCTTGCATTCCTGCCTTTCTTTCATTCCTCTATCTCATATTCTTTCTCTTCCATGTGCTTGCAGCACGGTGTCGCCCATCCTCACTAGTGACCAACAAACTTTAATTTTTTTGTGTGTCATATTTTAACTTACCACCCAGAAACCCGCTTTCACAGACTCTAGTAAAGTGGCCTCCATTCCTCATAGAAAGCGTGTATAGCTGCCTACATTTGCTTTGTTTTCTCCTGCACTGTAGTCAATGACTGGCAGAAGCTGCCGTAGGCGTGAGGATTTCATTTTGACTTATGGATTCCTTGGCTCTCAGTCCATTGTTTTGGGGAAGGTACAGCAGCAGGAAAGAATCATTGCATGGGCATAGGACGCTGTGGTGATGATTGTTGACATGGTGGAGACCAGGAAGATGAGAGAACAGACCAGACAGAAGCAAGTATAACCTTCACAGACCCTCCTCTAATGAGCTGCTACCACTGGCCAGGCCCCACCTTCACTAGGTTCCAATGCCTCCACACTGGCACCAATGACCAGTGTAAGGACTGAGTGTCCAAACCACGAGTCTACAGGGAGATTTCTAATGTGAACAGTAACACTACTTACTGCCTATGAGGTGCTGTGCTCAATACTGAGAACAGAAAAATGAGTGAGACGCAATTCCTTCTAGCATAGAACTTGAGTATCAAGCACACATGTACGCACACACACTCACAAACATAGACTACAACACAGTGGTTCAAGTGCTGAAGAATCCCACAGTACCAGTTGCATTATCAGGGTCTCTGGTTCACATTTCAGCCCCAGAGAAAAATGTTAAGGAAGTGATGATGAAGGGGTGGTTAGAAAGGGAGGAAGTGGGGACATTGTCCAACAAAAGACTGGGAGGAAAAACTCTTCACGTGTATGAAAGTCTCAAGTTGAGAAAGAACTCAGCCATGTTCAGCCAAGTGAAAGACATCACAGAAGTAGAATGAAAATAGGCCATGATGAGTCTTGGAGACACGGACATGGACCACAACCACACCAGGCTCCTGTAAACCACACCATGATATTTAGGTTTCAAGGATACTGACAGTCCACTGAAGTGGGTGACTCATGACATGACATCTGTTTTTAAAGGTTAGTCTAGTGGCTACGTGCACAATGGGATGCAAGTGTCCAATAAAGGAAATGGGAACCTCTTGAGGCTTTTGTCATTCACACAAAGAGGGCAGGTTGCACAGTATCTATGAATAGAGATGGTCAGAGTGGGTGGAGCTAATACTTACAGACCCTGGGCTAGGCGGGAAGCACAGTGGAGAGTACATAAGTAAACAAAGATCAAGTACTGGTCAGGGGCCTCAGGCTTCAGCATGGCTGAAAATGAAGCTCTTTTTGTATAGGAAGCAGATTGATGGAACAGTGGAGAGAAAGATCAAGAACCGATTTAGAAACTTTGTTCTTAGCAAGAGACACATAATATGATGTAAACAGACCAGGATGGCGTTGAGGTCAAGGATTTGTGAGAAGCTGTTGATGTTAGCCATGGTCCTCCTCACCAGGGAAAGGGAGCAAACTTCTAACCATCTTCCGTATTAACAGTAGGAAAGAAGGAAGTTTGTCTAGTAAAGGTTTGAAGTGGGATCTCAGAAAGCACTGAGAGTCCATATGACCTTAGCCCCAGAGCGAATGATTTTCGGGTCCCCTGCTCTAGCAGACATCGCCATCTGTCCCACTTCCTAGCCATGGGCATCACCCAAAGATCTCAGATAAGTTCTGCTGTTTGGTTTCCTGCACAGTGAGTAGAGTTTTGTTCTCAGTAGAACTGTATGTGTTTGCCTAAGTGAAGCAGAGTTAACTTTGAGGCTACCTGGGGCCACCCAGAACATCTAATTTCGCATCTAATGCTTCTTCTTAACTGTTTGCAAGGACGAGAAAGAAGTGTGAACCTAGTATTACAAAGTACACATTGTGTCAAAGTTAAGAACTAGAAAGCACAGCTGAGTCTCTTAGGAAGCTAATATAAACTGGCTTATTTTGTGGGTCCTAGTAGAGGACATTCCCACCCAAGCAACCTGGAGCCCTTCCTAATTCTCATGCTGTTGAATGTAAAGGAGATTCAGGGAAACACCACCAAGTCCCAAGGAAATCAAATGCATCTGTGCCTGCTGTACCTTTCTTAGTGACAACAAATATCCTATAGGGCAAAAAAAAAAAAAACCTCGTGAGTAGCCTACCCGAGGGCAGGCCACCGAAGACTGCAGATAAGAAGTCCCTGAGAGGAAGGTCCCCTTTGGTCGCCATTGCATTGACTGTCATGGCTGACGCTTCTACTCTGGCACTGTCTTGGCATAATAGCACTTTGGTTTCTTTCTACTTTTCTACTTCCTTGAATCTGCCCATGGATGTGAATCGGGTTTTCAACAGCCCTTCATTCTAGCAGACTTTGCCCACCTACCCAATTTACCCCACCTCCTAGCCACGGATATCCTTCAAAAATTTTAGATGAGTTGCACCATTTTATTTCCTTCACAATGTTAAGACTTCAGGTTACCTACGCTATCTGTACACACCCACACATCTTAAATAAATATGTGATTTTCCAAAAATGAAGATTTAAAATTGCCTACAAGCAGTTACGAAACATGTCAGGCACACAATGGAGATTAGTCAAGTTTGAAACACTAAAGAGGAAGAGTGTCATTAGGCAGACAGACTGACCCAAATTCAGCAAGTTGTCCCCCGTTGTTAGGGTTTCGTAATGATCGTATTGGTTCCATCTTGTCAAGGTTGATTCATCTTTATGCAACACATTGTTCCACAGAGAAGAATTAATTATGGGACTCAGTAACTTTCATGAAAGTAAGGTGCTTGACTGAAAAATATAGTTTTCTACTCAGGCCTTTGCTGATACATTTTAAAATTGAAATCCAGGCAGCAATACTACCAAAATGCAAAAGAAAACAGTAAAAGACAACACTATACAAAGTTAAACCTGACAAGAGAGATTAGAAAACATAGTGGTTTTTTTTTTTCTGAGTTCATATATTTTTCACATATAAACATTTGAAAATAATCTGTTTTGGAAGTAATTTTCAGTGCAAAATAAGATAAATCATGGTTCTTTAATCATGAACATAACAAAACTATAGACAAAATATTACAAACTCTTTTAAAAATAATTCTCTAATCTGTTTCAAATGAAAATAAATCTAGTTTTTCTTTCTTTATGAAACAAATAAAAGAGAATATTATTTTGGCTATTTTCCATGAAAACATGCACTGTCTTTTTGTCTTTATGGAGTTATTCAGTTCTTTGTTGATATCTACAGGCAACGAAGCTTCTGTCCATGCCAAGATCAACAAACACACAAGTCCATTCTATAAGTGCACAGTATTTTAATAAAATAGACTTGCATACTCATATGTGCCCTTAAAAATTGTACTTAGGGCATAAATTACAAGGCAAATATATAAATAGATGTTGTACTGTATTATTTGGAGTTATTGACCAAAAGGGTCAATGCATACTACACATGCTTTTTTTTTTTTTATTCAAAGATTTTCCATCCAGAGTTGGTTGAGTCTGTGGATGCAGAAACTGTGGATGAAGGGTGGGGAGATGTTCACACACACACACACACACACACACACACACACACACACACACCCCAATGGCCCAGCATATGCTGAAACCCAGGGCTTCCTTCCCTTCTCTGCTTCCTCCTCTCTGCCCACAGCTGTCCACTCAATTTCTGGGTTATTCCTGCACCTCTAGAAATAAGGTTGTAGCAGCACATCTTGCTGAATTCAAAAGCTTTTCTATTAGCTTCCAGATATAAAACATGAACATGTGACTTTCTTTACTGTGTCTTAGCTAGGGTTTTACTGCTGTGAACAGACACCATGACCAAGGCAACTCTTATAAGGACACCATTTAATTGGAGCTGGCTTACAGGTTCAGAGGTTCAGTCCATTATCATCAAGGTGGGAGCATGGCAGCATCCAGGCAGGCATGGTGCAGGAGGAGCTGAGAGTTCTACAGCTTCACCTGAAGGCTGCTAGTGGAAGACTGACTCCCAGGCAGCTAGAGTGAGGGTCTTAAGCCCATGCCCACAGTGACACACCCAGTCCAAAAAGGCCATACCTCCTAATAGTGCCATTACCCGGGACAAGCATATACAAACCATCACACTGTTCCCTTCTCTTTTCCCAGCACTGAGAGTTCAAGTGAAACACCTTTTGAGCAGTTGTCTTTGTCATTGTAAATGCTTTTCTATTTTGTGACCCACTGATGCTGATGACCTTCTTGTAATGTGAAGAGGGTTTGTTGTCCTGTCTCCTTCCCTGTAAGACCAAGGGTCTCATCCCTGCACACTGTGTTGTCAGTGTTGAGGATACTTATATTCTATCCTGCAGTCACAAGTAATGAAATAGTGACAGAAAATATATTTGTCTTATTATACTTATGCTGAAAGCTGAAAGCCCGTGCCCACAGCGCCTTTATTATCTTAGCATAGATCCCATTCCATTTTGCTTCCTAGTTGGACTACTATATTCCTTCTCTTGCCTGTTTTTCTAATTTGTCTACATTAGGTTTTTTTTCTTTGAACATATTACCATGCATGCCTAAGATATCATGTGAAGACATTGTATATATTTTTCTAGTCAGAGTGTAAACTCTCTTTTTATGTATGGGGACTTCCTACAAGATGTCTTTCTGAGCAAAAGCCCAACTTCCCCCACTGCAAACTCAAAATGTCTCCAGGCTGCTTTTTTTTTTATCCCCCTTGTGTCTACACCATGACATAGAGACTTGTGTTGACACCACTAGCAGTCTATCCAGGATTCAGACATCAACTCTTCCTGCTCAGGAACTGTGTTTGGGAAATAATGACATACAGAAGTAAGAACTACCAAAAGTTCCTTGTAGGTGATGGTAGTGGCAACAGCCAGTGTAATGAGAGTCCACAGGACCTCCATAAGCAGCATGAGAATGTTCCATGTGTGTGACAGCATCTGTAGGGGAACAAGCTGCCCAGACAGCCTTCTAAAAGGTCATGACAGAAGCCTATCAGTATAAGCTGTAGCCTTTTTTTTTTTTTTTGCAAATACCAGGGTGTTTCATAGCCTAGCAAGTAAAGTAGTGAAGACATGCGTGTTTCCTAAGTGTTTATACTTTAAAAAGTTTCTCAACCCTCCATGAATAGACATAAGCTTTGTTCTTCCTCAGAACTTGTGTCTTGCTTCACTGATTCCAGGCATCTAATGCTGCTTTTTGAGAAGGCTGGTGTCCATTCGTTCATTGTTCTTCTCGGGTATTTAAAACATCATTTCCTCAGGGCCAAGAGGTCAGTGCTAGAGCATTTCCCTAATAGCACAAGCTTCAGGCCCCAGTACTTAGAAATTGGAAAGGTGTGGAAGCTGTTCCTTTAACTCACGAGATTGTACCCAGAGAAGGGGGTCTCTCTATTCTTTGGAGTCAGTCATTATATGCTCTCTCCATTAGAAAATGCCAAAATTAGGATTCTAGGGCAACTTCTTTTCTTCTTCCCCTCTGTTCCCCACAATTCTCTCCATTCGGAAGAGTTTATGGATTTGATGGCCACTTCCAAGATGTTTCATTTCCCTACATATATTATCTTTTTTTGCATTTTTCTATCTTCTTTTTAAATTCTCTTTTCTGAGAAATAGTTCGGATCTCAATCTTTCTATTGATTGTTTACAGTTTTTCTTATTTGTTTTGGTTTCCAAAACAGCATCTTACTATGGTTGACCAAGCTGGTCTTGAACTGGCATTAACCCCATTTCTTCTGTTCTTGATGCTGATGGTCATAGGTGTATATCACCAAAGCTGGCATGGTTATTGGGCTTTAATCAAAAGAAACTTTTTATTTGTTCTTTTCTCTTGGTGCCTCTTTGTGCAGCATTGAAATACTGTTTCCCAAATGTACTTTTCTAATCTTTCTGAGTTTATTGTTTAGTAACGGTTGAAACATTTCTCTTTTACTCAATGTTCTCTGAGTCCTTTTCTTGTGTGGTTTGGTCTCTGGTACTTCCTTTTTAGTTTCTGCTTTTCTGTTTTTTTATGACTATTAATACAACCATCTGGATAACAGGAGTTGCGCTCCCTTGCTATTGTGAAAGGAGCACTGCAGCTTGCTAGAACTCAGCACAATTCAAGTCGTCCAGGCCTCCTCTCCTGCTGGTCATCAGGAGCATTACAGTTAATGTTTCATCAAGGTGAGGTGCTTTCTGGACTCCATATATGTATATATGAACAAATATACATATATATTTATGTGTGTGTATGAATATATATGAATATATATGTATACACACATATGAATGAAACTCATTGCTGAATATCGGGTCAAGCCCATTGTAAAGTTAGAACTCAGGCACAGATGCCAAAATAGACTCCACCTGGGCACTCCAGCACTATGGGTGTACTCTCACACCGAGGGCTGAGAACTGATTTCCCTTACTACTGCCAGATGCTCCTGCTCTGACCTCTAATCTGCATCAGTCATCCACCAGCTACCAGAGGTAAATGGAGTATTTAAATATCATCTAGGTTACAGATTGCTTTGCCAAATGGGTAAGAATATCTTCATTTTCACTCTCAAACATAACAATATCTAAAATAATTTCCACATAATTAAGGAGAGTGTGAACCATAGACACTGTGACTTGGAACTGAGAAAGCCTTTCCTGTGTTTTGTGAGGGCCAAGCTTTATAAGGACAGCACAGCAGGCGGTGTCCAAAAACCATCTTAACATTTGCCCTGCCACCAGCATTCTTCTGAGAAAAATGAGACCTGGTTGCAATACTTCAACAGAACCCAGACATAAACCCAAAGCCAATCTTCTTTCTCCCCTCACCTTCTTTTTTCCT
The DNA here is from genome assembly GCA_964023405.1 of Apodemus agrarius. NCBI lineage: Eukaryota > Metazoa > Chordata > Mammalia > Rodentia > Muridae > Apodemus > Apodemus agrarius. The sequence goes on along the minus strand of OZ030008.1, from coordinate 55,974,047 downwards.
TTCTTTCCTAAGTACTGGGAATAAAGCCCAAAGCAGCACATACAAGACAAGCAATCTACCAGTGAGATGCATCACCATGCCACAAAACGGATATTAACAAGGCAAGAATTGAAAATTCTAAAATAAGAGAGAGAGAGAGAGAGAGAGAGAGAGAGAGAGAGAGAGAGAGAGAGAAGAGAAGAGAAGAGAAGAGAAGAGAAGAGAAGAGAAGAGAAGAGAAGAGAAGGGAAGGGAAGAGAAGGGAAGAGAAGGGAAGAGAAGGGAAGAGAAAAGAGGTAAGAAAGCAAGAATTGAAAATTCCTCCCCCTTTCTCTCTTTCTCTACAGTGAAATCTAAGCTGTGTAAATGGTATTTCCAGTTGGTTCCTAGCTTTATGTATCTTGTAGTCTGAGAAGAGACAAGTTTCCCCATTTGGAGCAAGTAAACACCTCTTTGGAATAGGCAGAAGGCTGTTTTTGGTTAGTGGAAAGAACGTACAAGCAGGGAGCCGCGTTTGCAGTATAGCCATCAGTTAGTCTATGTTCAGGTTGGGGACATAGGCTCTTATTGTCCACAAAAGTGGAATATCACAGCAGAGAACACATGCCATTCAAGAGTCCCTGTAAAGACTTGATTTTCTTCTTAAAGCTTGAACACAGATATCTCAAAGTGCGAATTGCCAAACAGGTACTTGCTAGCATATGGTTGCTCACTCATTCAGGAAGACCTGGATGGACTCAGTGTCTAAGTGCGTCCCATTACAATCCTTAATAACACCCCTTAATGGGGTCGGAGGAAAATGCATGATCCTTGGAAACAGCTCATTTAGGAACAACAGCTAACTTGCTATGAAAACATACTTTAAATCACTAATAAAAAGACTTTTCCAGCACCCATCTTGCATATGAGAGTTAGCTGTGGAATCGACGTGTTCTGGAAGGATCCTCAGATCATTGGTGGATGGGAGAGACAGAAGTCTTTCATGGGATTATCTGGATATATTCTCTTGCTGTGCTTGGAATTTGCTTGGGCCAGGACCTTGTGCCAGGAGCTGTTGACCTTTTACAAATGAGGCAATTGCCTCAATAGTCAGTCCTGATAGAAAGGACTCTAATTGGTATGCTTCAAATTGCAAAGCCCCAGAGCTACCTCAAGCTTCCTCAACTCAGAGAGGTATTTGTTTGTTGTTTTCTCTCTCTTTTAGAAAGACTATTAAACCTACCTGGAGCTTTTACATCACCAACTAAAGTATAAAGCTAGAATGAATATAGCAGCTACCTCTCATTGAGGGCAGGGATTGGGTTATTGTCCATTAGTGACGTCTATATTGTTTAGCTCAGCTCACAAGTTTATAAAACCCTTGATGTCTCTTCCACCCTGTCCTTAATAACCAATGTGACAAGAAGGGGTTATTATCCTAGTTTGTTTCCTGTTGCCTTGACAAAAAGCAATGAACAAAATCAACTTGAGGAGAAAAGGGTCTATTGTATAGCTTGCAGTCCATCCTAAAGGGAAGCTGGGGCAGGAACTCAAGTGTTCTTCTTACATGCAAAGATGGATTGAGCCTCCATTATGCTGCCAGTGAGCATGAGGTTATGGTGTTTGTGGAGGTGTGGACCTGTCATCCTTTGCTGTTGTCTTCATACTCAAACATCAGTTAGAATAGATATAAACTGGAATAGTCTAGATTAGGCTAAGGCTGAAGGTATGAAGTATGCATGAATGTCATAACTTGAAGGTAGCTTCTTACGTGTGCAATACTGTGTAGAATCCTCCATCACCAGGTATCTAAATTAGGGTTTTACTGTTGTGGACAGATACCATGTCCAAACCAATTCTTGTAAAGGACGACATTTAATGGGGCTAGCTTACAGGTTCAGAGGTTCAGTCCATTATCATCATAGCAGGAAGCATGGCGTTATCCAGGCAGTCATGAGGCTGGAGGAAGTGAGAGTTCTACATCTTCATCCAAAGAAAACAAGGAGCAGACTGTCCTCAGGAAGCCAGGAGAAGTGTCTCGAAGCCTACCTCCAGAGTGACAGTCATTCTTCCTCCAACAAGACCACACCTACTCCAACAAGGCCACACCTTCTAATAGTGCTACTCCCTGGGCCAAGAATATTCAAACCACCACACTAGGCAACAGGAGAACATAACCCTAGGCATCCTCTACTACCCGACCATACCTGGAGCAATACCCTTTAGACATGAGGTCAGCAGCCAAGAGGTTGAGGTCATTGAAATGGCAAGGGAAAGTCACTGGAATTAGACTCACATAGAGGCTGCATGGCTGGGAAGGTCATCTGTGAGACCTAAAGGGTGCTGTAAAGTCCAGAGATGCAAAGCACATCACCTCTTCCCCAGACATGGATGGAGGTGTCTTCCTAGAAGGACAACTTATACCTGCCATTCAGTGACATGTACCAAGAAGTCATTGGCTTCTAGAAAAGTGATTCATTAGCACCTCCCTCATACCAGACTATGATGATTTCATCTGGGTCTGCTTCAGCTCAAGTGCACTTCAGTGAACAGTGTCTTTTTCCTAAAGATTTCCTATTCCTATCTTTTATGTCCCTTGCATATGGCAAGGAACAATAAGATAATATATGAGCAATGCTTTAAGCTCCTTAGGAAGGCAGACCTCTCTAAGTGCATGATATTAATAACAGCAATATTTCTGTTGCCACGAAGACAGGCTGGGTCCATCTTTCACATGTCCTTTTAAGTCATTTTCCCTGAGGCTGCCTTTTCTGGTAAAATGGTTCTGAATGAGCCATACAAATCTCTAGTTTAAAAATACTCACTGGGGAAAGTGCTAGTTAGGCTCACCTTCCTGGAAGGGGAATATTCTTATATTTGTTTCTTGAAATGATGATGGCTCTAATAGGTGAGGAGTGGGAAAGCCATTGGCCCACAGAACAGAGATGTTAGGGAGGCAGCTAATATGGACAGAAGAAATCCATAGAAAGCCAGCTTCCTGTGGTCAGAATTCCAGGGCCATTCCCAGAAGGGCAGTGATTTAGTGACCCAAGCCTTTCCTAAGAGCTGTGACCCACTGTATCTAGATAATTGAAAGCTTCACTGTGTTCAAAATTAACCTGACATTGTTATTTACAATGGAGGGGAATGACTATGATAACAATGAGAGTGTTTGCCACTAATAAACATCTTGCTAAACTGTTTAATCCTCTCAGGACACTGCATGGTGAATACTATCTTCAGTTCTCTGAGAATTTTAGTGCCTGGCCCAGTGTTACATGGCAACCATTTGAAATTGGAGTTATAAGATAAAAGTTTGGGTTATATTTTAAAAAGAGTGGAAAAGAAAAGGAGCTGTTTCTTTGCTGACACCACTCTCATCCAGTCAATGGTACTTGTCATGGTAAATTTTGTGTGTCAACTTGACTGTTCCACAGGATGTCCAGATATCTGGTTAAATATTATGTGGGATATGTCTGAGGTTGTTACTGTCAGCATTGCTATTGGAATTGATGGAGTGAGTAATTCAGATGTTCCTCCCTGAGTGGACAGCCATCATGCCATTCATGAACAGGACAAAAGGCAAAGGCAGCTTGCATTTGCTCTGCCTGGATTCCTTAGTTGGGACATACATCTTCTGCTGTTGATGCTCCTCTTTCTCAGGGCTCTAGAACTAGACTGGAAGCTACACCACCAACTCTCTAGCCTGAAACCTACACCACTAGATCTCTTGAGGCCCCAACCTGGCAGTACAGATTAGAAGGCTCCTTAGCCTCTGTAAACCTATGAGCCCAAACTACATACCAAACTTAGTCATGCAGGCATAAATACCCTCCTAAACATACAGAAAGAGATGGGGAGAGAAAGAGAGATGCTAGATGCTATTGGTTCTATGAATTTGCTGCCTTTAGGTATGGGCCTAGAGCAACTAATAAATAAAAGTACATAATTTGGAGAATTAGGAGTCTCCCCCAGGGATGACGTGCCATGTCTTTGAGCACAGAAGGTAGGTCTAAGCTTTCTTTTGCCACCAAGAAAACCATCTGAAGAATTATGTGCACTTGGACTACATTCACACTTCACTGCTAATCTTCAGGAATAAAATTAAAGAAGTGGGTGGAGCCAAGTTTTTGGTCACTCTGGGCAGTAAAGAGCACAGAGCTTCAATATACATTAACTTTGTTTACTGCCTTTGAATCTACCAGCTACTTGCCATGTGACCATGAGAAAATTTCAGTCTCTTTAGGCTTTAGTTGCTTACAGACTAGATAGTACTGTCCATTGCATAATGGTTAAAGCATTGAATTGGCGGCTACATATTAGAGGCCCAGTAAAGGATTTGACAGCTGTGCCACCCTAAATTATAAAGTATCTGAGTCTTGTAAAATCTAAGAATGTTCAAAACACCAAGGACTTAAGAACAAAATCAACAGAGAAGGGTGAGGTGTGGGGGAATGACTGTTCTACCCTCTGTGAAATCCCTAATATTCCTTTTTGAGGTGGCCACACTTGAGCAAATGCCTCTGCACAGGGAGATTGCTAATAAAATGAGAACAAAGGAAATCATGAGGAAACCATCCATTCAACAAGCAAATAAAGCCATTGCAAAGCCACCCACTGCCCTGACCACAACAGCCTGGCAGGTCACAAGGCAGGCATCCAAGGGCCACTGGAGAGAAGCCTTATTACTAGACAGAGCCCAAGGAGATCCAAGCTATTCACAGGCTGCAGCCAGGGGGGCTCAGATTATCCACCCTTCTCTAACAAGCCCTCACATCCTCAGGGGATTGACACAGCACGAGGCATAATTAAGAGGCTTCTAATTCACCCACTGCTGGGCCTTGTTCTAAGGAAACCAAGAGTGAACTTGGTATTATTTAATCTTAATGAAGGCAAACAAGGCTAGGTGTTAAAAAGCCTGTGACTTTCTTGTGTGAGGGCCTAGTGTTTGGCCATAGAACTCACCAGACACACACTCCGTTGCTTCCCCAGTAAAAGAATGTCATTGTGAAGCAGACCAACTATGACAATGTAAATGTGTGCCCCAGGGCTAACGGAGCATGGTGCCAAGAACTGTATTGATCCTGGTAGATACCGACAGCCTGGTCCTCAGCAGCAGGCCTGGGAAAGGGAGGCTCTGCTGCTCAAACACAAACAAAATAAGTCCTTCCATCTAGAGTATTCTGTCAAGTGCCTTCTTTATTTATTCTGCCCTTTGTCACATTCAATCAGAATCTTGAATATGAGAATCCACTCCATCCATTTCTACTGTTCTCGGTCTACTTTCTTTTTTCTTCCTAGAGCATTTAAAAGCTTCATTTAAAAATACCAAACAAATAAGCAAGGAAAATTAATTATTTTCCGGTTGAGCTACTAACCACCAGATTCAAACTAATTTGGCCATTCTGAGACAAATAGAAAGTGTAAATAGTAACGACCAGTAGACGTTCTGTAGATAGCAGCTGTGGCTGACCTTGGGTGCCAACAACCTTTCCTCCTTGAAGATGAGGTTCTGATCTGGTCCTAGTGTTTCTTCTTTTCATGGCTACAGGTACATTCTGAATGGCCAAAGTGATGATAATGTTTTGCCTTGGGAGAAGCAGGGTAGAGGCATATATGGATGCCAGTCCTCGCCAGTGAAGCATGAGAGGAGGCCATAGAGAGTCTTTAGGGAAAAGTTAATCTGGATATGATGTTACAAACCTGTATTCCCAGCACCCCGGAGGCTGAGGCAGAAAGATTGTGAGTTTGAGGCTGCCCTTGAACACACTTGATACATAACAAAACTCTGTGTTGACAAAGGGAAGGGAGACTAAAAAGGAGTGAACTAGGGCAGGAATTATCCAACATGGTAATATTTTGTGCTGTAGGATATTTCCACTTATTCTATAAGCCCATTGAGTTGGGAGTATTTTACTTGTGATTGAAAACATTTAAGCTGACAGATGATAACTATTCAAATCATTTTGTAGTCTTCCCTACGAAAAATGCTGTCAAAATCAATTTAGCTCCATCTCGGGGAGATTCGTGCAGCAGGTGAATGCAGGCTCCTTCTCCCCAGCTTCCTTCCCCCTGTCTCAGGGGGGTGAGTTGGTGCCTCTCTAACTTGTGTGTGCAGAAGGATCATCGGGGATCCTGTATGACAAGGGATTCTGATTGGGTAGGCATGGGGCATAGATGAGCCCCTGAGGTTCCTAGTGTTGGCACTGGCACAACTGCTCCTTCAGTCACTCTTTTTGACTGCTCTACTCTGGATATAGTTCCCTGGAGGAAGCAGCCACAGCCCATCCCTGGACTGCATGTTCATTCAGAAACTGAAGCCCATCTGTGATGAGCTAGTGAAATGAGAGATGTTTGTTGAAGCCACTGAACAAGATCTTAACCCTCAAAAAGATCTCCTGGGAGAGTTTCCAAAACACGAAGGTTGGGATCATGGTAGCCATTTCTGTTCAAAGGAAGAGACACACACATGAGGACAAAGCCCGAGGAGCAGGGCTGCAGAAGCAGGGAGAAACGACGCCTTCAAGCTGACTTCCAGCTTAAAGCAGAGACTCTCTCTCATCCTTCGAAGACAGGAGCCGATTTGCAACTTCTCTCCTTGCTAGAAATGTTTTGGGTAACTTTCTTGTCAACTGCATTAAATGATGCAGTGCTGGTCAAATTGGTGCTCCAGATTATAGAAGAAGAAGAGAAAAAGATCAGAGGAGAGGTTAGAGGTGATATCTGTAAGATCTACCAAAAGTATCCTGTTCTGAGAGCCATTTAACCTTTTTATAAAATTATAGAAGATTATATAGGGGAGGTTCAGGGAGGATCAGGAAGAAGTTTCCATAGAGGAGCGTCCACACCTGTCAGCCATCCCTGCATCTGTGTGGCAAGGACAGTCATTATGCCACACAGCCTTCTCTGTGCCACACAACACAGGTATGTTTGCACAAGCCACATTGTTTTAGGCACACCAGCTTGTGGATATGAGGCTAATGGTTGGGAAGCCAAAAACACTTTTCTCTCTTGACCTCACCACGTTGATTCATGGTAAGCCCTTCAAATCCTCAGACAGTCCCTGGCTCCATATTTTCTGTGGGCTCTTAGTAATATTTCTGTGGCTCTCTTTCTTAAATCATCTTTGTCCTCTTCCATATTGTCTTAAAAATTAGGGTAGACAGTACTAAGGCAAGTACCTGCCATAAAAAATATATAGTTGTCTCATATTTCTCTCAGTGTCTCATAAAGTGCTGGTTCCAAGCCCACAGGCACTGACAGTTGAGCGTTATGTTTACAAGGTTGTCCCCCAGTGAGTCCTGTTCATGGCACTGGGGTCCCAGGGGTGATACTTCTTTGGCTTTGCTCCAAGTTGCTATAATCCCTTACTCTCATTTGGACAGCAGGGGTGGCATACCAGGGCATTCTCCTTAGTGTCTATGTCACAGCTCCCTTGACCTTCAAACCAAACCTGCCTTTGGGCCTCTCAGTAGGGCCAAGTTAAGGATTCAGACATAGGAAGACTGCTATAGATTACTTTGGTTGGCCTCCATAGAATCACAGGTAAAGAGGACAGATGGCAGTTTGACTACCAAAGAGAAGGTAACGCATTAGTATGGGAAGCAGGCAGTGGAGACCAGAGCATGAGCAGCCCCAGAGCTAGCGATGACTTGGACACTTTGAGAATCAGCCTTGACCAATATTGATTTTTACCTTAAGAGCTGCTTCAGACTCCTACTTTGGGAATTTAAGATAAATGTCTACCACTTTGGGCTCCTAAATTTATAGTAATGAGTTATAGTGGTAATAAGAAACACACTACTAAGACTTAACAGTGGTGTGTTCAGAATCTTTGATCTTTTCCAAAATCCTTGTAGCAAATCTGGTTCCTTGTCTTAGTTAAGGCAGTTCTGGAATGGATACTCTACCAGCCTTAAGACAGTCACCTGCATAAGGTTTGCCAATGACTCTGGAATGGCAGCATTTTGAAATTCCGCTGCTGTTAACTTTCCTGCCACTTCTCATCCTCAAGGTAAGCATGTTGTCTGCCTAGAGAAAGAGATGGACTAACAAGCTTCTAACGTTTCTTCTTAGTCTAAAGTTTCTCCATGTCGCTACAGTTTGATCTTGTGAAAATGGCTCAAAACATTGCTCATTGTTCTTCCCAAGGGTGAACATTTGTACCATATGATGCCAAGTTGGCCTTGAAGGATAGGACACCCTGGTGCTATGAAGGGACAGCTCCAGTCAATTTGGCAGACATTGTTTTAAAAACCTAATAAATGTGTATTCATTTCACCCACGTGTGTATATATTCTCCTGGGAATTTACTGTAATCAGATTAAGCCAAATGTGCATGAAGATGCAGTTTTTTCAAAGATGTTAATGGCAATTCAGTTTGTAGCTGCAAAATGAGACGAAATGGACAATAATTTAATAAGAGACCCAGCAGGTATATTGTGATAACTTTTTATAATTGAATGATGTCATAAAAATTAATGACATGGGAAACACATAGAATTATGAAGAGAAAGAATCAGTTTACAAAACAATGTTTATGCAGCTTCCTTCATATACATATGCAGAAATAAATTACTGGACTAGCATACACTACAATGTTTTTAAAAAAACTATTCTTTCTTGGCAATATTAGTGGTCACTTGTAGTTTTTTAACCCATACCTATATATTAAAAATCGACCCACAATAAGTGTGCTACTTGTGTCACCTAAGTGAAAAAGTGGTCACTTACACATGCAAAGACTGCATCCTTAGTTCAAGAGCCAGGCTCCTGACTCTCATCCTGAGCTCCATAAAGGCCAGTTGCATGACTATGGGGAAGACATCTCATTTCCTGGGATCCAATATCCTCATCGTCAAGACAACAGTGGGGATTCATGGGCCAAGGGAGGTGAAGTGGACAGATATGTGGGTGCCTATTGCTGCTTTGATTAGATCATTTGTGCTTTTATCTAAATATCAGGCATTGATTTGTTCTTCTTTGAGATAAGATCATTTTTCAAGTGTTACAGATTGCTGACTTAGATATGAAATCCCTTCTGTGGATAACATTCTTTTACTTGTTTGCCACAATTTTCATATCTACTTCACATCTTGCACCGATTCTAAGTGAACATGAGAAAGGGCTGCGGTTCTGAAAATATGGTGGTAGAGCCCCTCAAGCAGATTCTAGAACATGGATGCTTCATGCGAGGGACTTTTCCCAAGTCTGGATTTGGGCACCGTCCGTCCATAAGCAAGGTCTGTGGCACCTTTGTGACACACTCTTCCATTAGTCTCTTCTGTAGATAGAAGAGATCCATCATCCAGAGTCTTCTTCAAAGACCACCAAAATTAACAGTCACACACATGAAGAAAATCTCCCTCCAGAAGATATTAGCCCTACTCATCAGGTGCACACTTGAGTCTTACCTACTAGTCAAGCCTTCTATATGGAGAATTTCCTAAACTCCCCATGTTGAAACCTAACTGCCAACAGCACAGGAAGGTGAGGTCATTAAGAAATAATTAGGTTATGAGGGAAGAGCCATCACCAATAGGATTTTCATCTTTATGAAGAGGCTTTAGAGAAATTTCTTTGTGTCTTTATCATCTGAAAGCACAGCAGGCAGGTGTCATCTAAAAAGTGGAGAGCTCTGACTGCAGAGATACCCCAGCTGATAAGAGCACTGTATGCTCCTCTAGAAGACCTATGTTTCATCCCCAGCACCCACGTGGTAGTTTACAACTGACTGAAATACCAGATTCAGAGGATCTGAGCCCCTTTTCTGTCTTCTACACCTATTGTTTTTTGTGTGATGCACATACATACATACATAATACACACACACACATACGTACATACATACATACATACATACATACACACATACGTGCATGCATGCATGCATACATACATACACACATATGTACATACATACATACATACACACATACATACATACATACATATATACCGACTTTGAAGCACTGGGAGAGGCACCTGTCACCATATCTGGATTAGAGCCACCAAGTTTTAAGCACAAGTGTTAACTTGTTTAGATTGTACTAGGGCTCACCTAACTGAGGGAATTAGAAATAGCATCCCCACCTAAGGAGATAAGTCTCTCTGTACCCTGAACTAGTCAGGACACAGTCAGAGCAGCAGCTGTAGGAAGCTGGGCTTTGATGCAACAAGCAAACCTCTGCCCTGACTTTTCCTGATCTCTCTGGTGAATTAAAATTCTGGATCCAGACCTTGGTTCACTTGTTGTTACCTGATTAGTGGTTCTGTTGATATCTGCTGGGGCACCGTGGGGGGCGGGGAGCACAGGTTGCTGCATGCACTCTGTGGCAGCCATCAGAACCTATCTCACACAAGTTCCACAGGGCACCTGTGTGATTGTACCCTGTTCCTGCTGAGCACAACCTGCCTGTCTAGACTGCCTTCCTATCTGCCCGAGTTGTCTGAGCACCCCAGTGTGTGCATGCTCAGGGTCTTGGCCTCCCAATCTGCTCTGTCTAAAACCAGCCAAGCCCTCTTTCTGGCTCTATGTCAAATCTCTCCAAACTAAAATTGTTATGACATTGCCAACAACCATGAGTCAACTCAATAGTCATCACTGATCTCTAGTCTCAGATACATCCCAAGCTGGCTCCCTGGAGAAAGAAAAGGGGAGGAGCCTTGGGCCCTAAGTCCTTTGCTTATGACTTAAAGTCTCTCCTGGCACCTCTGGCATATAAGCTCCTCTGCTTCTGCCCAGCAAACAAAGGCACCATCTGCTGACTCACGGAGAGCCAGCCGCAGGAAGGCATCCTCTTGGCTGAGAGTCATAGTGCTGTGTAATTTTGGGAAGCACTCTTCCCTCATCTGTACTTGGAGCTAATACTGTTGGAACAGCTGAGGTTTATGCTGGAAACTCACAGCCGTGCCTGTTTACCAGGAAGAAAGTGCTTCTGCCATAGCCAGTCACAAACTCTCCTGCAAGGCAGAGAATGATGCAAAACTCATCATCTTCATCCACTTGGCCTTCTACCTAGACAGAGTCAAAGCTGGGTGGATTACAGGAATCTCTCTCACCCTTATTTCCCCAAACTTCCCCTCCCCCACTTCCTCACCTGGAGATCCCCGGTTTCATGTTCACAGACAATTACACCATCAATCCATGATGGCCATTTTCCTGGAGTTGTCCCAGTAGGATGTATGACTGAAGGTTCTTTTGTTCTATGATGACTATGACAGGCCAGCAAGTGGTAAGCAATCTCAGATCACTCTGTCAGTCTCCGAGGCACCATGAACCGCCTCCTGCTGGTCCCTCAGCCCCCGTCTGCTTCCATTTCCTTCTTGCGCTGTCAATCACATGCCTTCATTTCATCAAACCCACATGGCGCAAACTGGCCAAAGACACCACGCCGATCTTAAAGAACTCTTAAAGTTCTAGGAGAGAAAGAAGCTGTTTTGGAATAATATGACTGGAACCATGTGGGAACATGGTGCTATTACATAGAAAAAAGCAAGAGTTAGTATGGAAAGAATATTTAAAAAAAAGGCATAGAGGAGACTTTGGGAGATGCCTAAGGTTTGGTCCACTAGAGAAGCTTCAGAAGAGGGTTTTATAAGAGCTGGAGTATTAGTAGTAATAGTAGTAGTAGTAGTAGTAGTAGTAGTAGTAGTGGTAGTGGTAATGGTAGTAGTAGTAGTGGTGGTAGTGGTAGTAGTACTACTAGTAGTAGTGGTAATAGTGGTAGTACTAGTACTAGTACTAGTAGTAGTAGTAGTAGTAGTAGTAGTGTGATGGGTAATTAGGAAACTAAAGCAGGTGAAGGAATTAAAGTTTAGCAAGTTTGTGTCTAAACTGGTGTAGCTTTAACCCAACCTCACAGAGACCCCCACAGCAGAAACTGTACCTCAAGGGGATCAGTTAGTAGCTTTGACAACTCCTAGAATGAAGAGATATATAGCTTCTCAGGCCAGAAAGCCACAAACTCTCCCCATCCAACACCACCCCTAAGTAGGACATGGAGTGCTGTCTGTTCTGGACACCAAGAGCCCCAAGGCAAGGGGAGACAGAGAGTCCCAGAGAAAATCACAGGTGCTAAGAGCATGAATCTTGGTTCAGATCACTGCTCCTCCCTCAGTGGCTGCATTTCTCTTGGAAAATATTCATTATAACTATATTTGGTCTAGTTGTTTGAATGAGAATGACCCCCATAGGCTCATAGATTTGAATATCTGGTCCACAGTTGGTGGAACTGTTTGGAAAGGATTAGGAGGTGTGGCTTTGTTCGAAGAGGTGTGTTACTAAGGGCAGGCTTTAAGGTTCCAAAACCCTTGTTCCATTTTGAGTAAGTTCTCTCTCTGCCTTTTGGTTGCAGTTGTGTCTCAGGACAAAAGCTCTCAGTTACTGTTAAGCCTTGTCTGTTACTATGGTCATCATGGATGGTTATGTAGTCTAAATCTCTGAAAGTAGATGTTCCAAATTAAATGCTTTCTTTTATAGTTTTGCTCATGGTGTCTTATCATATCTATGGAAGTAACTAAGACATTGGGTCACATTTCTTCTCTTGTCAAATAAGGATAGTAACATTAACTACTACATAATGAGAAATGCACATAAAATATTAACACAGAGGCTGACACCCGAGTAGGGAAGGCAGCCTGAAGCCAGTTTCCCAGGACATTGGGCGAACTTACAGTGACCTCAGAGCAAGTCTCTGTACCCCTATGCATGGAAAGAAAGGAACAAAAATAAATAAGAAGTCTCATGCATTACTGGGTCTTTATATTACCAGAAACAAGTGTCCCTAGAGAAAGCCTTTTCAGAGACACTTAGCAAGGGAGGAGGGGGGATATGAGAGCAGGCTTGCTTGTTGGACATTCCCTGGAGTGGTTTCTGAGGGTTCCTTTTTAAAGGCAAACACAGTAACCCATCCCCCTAAGGAGTGGCCCGATGTACCAAGGCTCTGAAAACACGCAGATGGAATTTCTGGGATTGACGATGTAGCAATCAGATGCTGTTCTTTTCTCAAGCAGTTAGTCCCAAGGGCGTTGGCAGCAATCTCTTCTCAACACCACAGATAAGCAAAGAGCAGCTGAGAGCAACTCTCCTGCCAGTCCCAGAGGTGCAGATGACCAAGTAAGTGTCACAGTAAAATACACAAAGGGACACAACTGGCATTTAAGCTAACGATGCTTTCCAGCTCAGATCCTGTGCCCTTTGACCCTGCACTATACTCCAGTAGGTCAGAGCAGACCTGGCTGAGCTCCCTAATGCGAATTATGCTCCCTAGTCAATAAAATTTCCTCCGCCTCTGTGATGACAATAGATGCAGTCAGCCCATCCCCGCCAGCTGCAGTGGTATCTCAGCTGTCAGTGGGAATTTAAATTAAAGATATAGGTAATCATTTCACTGCTTTTAGGCAAAAAAAGGAAGGATTTATATTGCTTTGGCTGCAATCACTTTCTCCTAAGAAAAGTAAAAAGATCTCTAGTCCCCCATGGGGGAACAGTATTTTAAAGTGCCCAACGGGGACTCAAAACACATGGCAGCCTTAAGTGGTAGATTTCCTGAGAGAAATTCAAGTCACTCTGAATTTCTGGTTGAAAGCCACCTTCGTCCAGAGCTTTCACGGTCACACAGCATCATATATATCCAGGGGACAGAGGGAATCCATGGTTTCAGTGAAAGGAATTTTGAGCAGAAGAAAACTCACAGGAAAAGGAAGGGAAGGTGGAGAGGAACTGGGAGGGAGGAGAAGCCGCACTGAGCTTGGAGCCCCTGTCCCAAGGGTGACTCTGCAGCTAGCCAGTGTTGGGACCCTGGGCGGGTCCATCAGACTCTGGGACTTGGTGTTTCTATCAAACACATGATTTGAGTTCTCTGAACTTCGACATAATTTTGGCTTCTAACTGTTTGGGGTGCCCCAAGAGACTGTCTGAGGAGGAGCAGAGGAGAGGTGTGGTTTGCCCTCAGCATTCTCAGTCTCCTAAGGCTGAGCTGAAGTAAAACTCCACAGATGTCCTGGTCAACCTGCTGCTATTGGAGGAAGTTCACGTGCGTTTCCTACTTAGCTTTTAAAATAAAGGAAAATGTCCTTCTAGTTCCCTCCCTCCCTCTCTTCCTACCTCCTTTTCTCTTGACCTCTGTTGTCAACAACTAAAGAGAGACCTTCAAGTTCAGCACAAATATTTCAAGATTTGAGGGAGAAGTAGCACTCAGGGTCTATACTGTCCTGATGGCCTCCCGACAGCCTCTGTTCTTGGAAGCTGAGCAAGATTTGGCCTGGTTAGTTCTTGGACAGGAGAAATGGCTCTCTGAGTAGCTATCATGATTTTTTAAATGCAGCCAAAACATTCACATTGTTTACTTTTTACAGGGAATTTCTAGGATAATTAAAGATTTAATTGCTAAATTCAAAACAAAGCAATGAATGCAAATACGGAGAATGTGTGGCTAATCCTCGTTGTGAGATTTTCACAATGTGGTGTGGGAGGCAGAAATGTAAACAAATAAACCGATTAATTGTAATAAATATAAACCCAGCAGCCACCACACCCAAACCACCTAAGGTTTATGATAAAAGCGTAGACTCTGGTGGTGGACCAGCATCTTCAGTATACGAAGATCCCTTATTTACTATTTCATCAAAATAGGAGCACACTTTAAGAGAAATAAAACATTTGAATTGATAAGTCACAGAAGAAATAAAAATATACACCTCAATAATTATCAACTAAATCCATTTTTAAAAGCTGTCAGATGTGTTTTGCTCATGAAGTTGACAAGGCTTGTGACTTAACAGTGACAACAGCTACACACGTAAATGTGCTCAAATACTACCAGGGCCAACACGACCAGGCAGAGCTAGTGGCATGGCATTGCATTCTAGGCAAGTGGGGGCTTCGACATGAATGCCTACCTGAGAGAGTCGCTCACTGGCCGTGCATTTCAAGGAAGTGGTTAGGATGCCTTACTAGAGCCCTTTTGGACACCTACCGTCTGTCCCCTGATTCTAGCTATATGGCATTCTGAGAGTGGTAGTTCTGGAGAGCCGGAGAAAAGGCCATCACGGCTGGAGAAAAGACAAGTCCTAGCTGGGAGCTAGTGAAGACAGGGCAAGGAGAGGTAGAGCAAGCGAGGGGTACTTTTAGGACAGTGACATTTTTCTGAGTGACAATGGAGGAGTGTCAAACACTTGTCAGGGCGCTTGTTAAAATATATAACATTTGTCAAAAGCAGGTAAGTGTGCATCACAAGGAGTACACACTCCTGTAGACTAAGAATGCCATTTAGTGACCATCAGTCTGTCGGCTTGTAAGAAACACACCACACTCCTACAAGGGGTAAAGAGGAGGACGGGGCGGGATGTGGGGTGAACTGTGGGACACACCTTTAGGAACTTCTCATTCTTCAGCGAACTCCTAACTATTCAAAAGTCATGCTGCTTACTGCCTTGTTTTAAAAATAAGTATAGAATGGCAGAAGACACTATTTCCCACATCCCTCCATCCCTCTCTGCCCCAGGCGGTGAAAGGGCTCGAGCAGCTTCAGATGTGGGTATCGGAACTGACCTTCTCCCTGGGCATCCCTGCAGGGCGGACCCTCCCGTATGCAGGCCACACACAGTCAATGCAGCCGAGGCGCCGCTCCCTCTAATATCGCCTCTAAAACATCGTCCTGCAGAGAACTGCAGCCATCCCATCGGAGTGCAGTGCAGGAGTGAAGAAAAGATTCATCGTAGCCCCCATATGGCAAGTCAGCGTGGGATACGCCTCGGAAAGAGGGTGAGCTGCCTCTCTTATGCCACCTTTTTTTCTCTAAGTCTCTGAGGCAGGAGAGTTGGTCACTTACAGAGGGGTTTTACTCAGAGGTCAGTGGTAATGTGACACAAGGGAAACTGAGAAGCAACTCTCCGCGGAGTTCAAGCTGGTTGTTCATAGTTGTTCATAGTTTAAAAAAAAATTACAATCCATTCATAGAGACTCCTTGTCTTTCAGAAGAGAGAGATCCGATTCTTTCCTTTGATGCTCTATGAATGCAGCCAGGAATCTGTTACATAATATGAAGATCAAAATTGCAAAGCTCTTTCTGTTCCGGCTCCACACCAGCCGCATTTTCTGGTCATCGGATCTCCACATGCCGTGGCAAGCCGTACTTCCTCATGTCCAGTTGGCAGCCTGGCTGACCCTGGCTCCTCAGCCCAGCCTGCTGTCCCGTGGCTGGCTCTCTGGCCACAGTGTGCACAAGCATTTCATCTGGCACGGAAGGGCATGGCACAGGAGGGCCATCCTGCTTCCACTTTTCCCTGGGACTCACAGACACAGGCATCCCCTGCCAATGCCATTCTGTCTGTCCTTGAGGGGAAAAGTCATGAGCCCACTTGGGAAAAAGACCTCATGATGTTCTCAGGCACGACAGTCAAGCTGGGTTTTGGTTATTAGAAATTTACCATAAACATTGGGTCTTCAAAAATATTGCGAGAGTCTACTTTTGTGCTTTAGCTCTGTACAAGGCCATCGTCCTGTTGTACAAATAGATTCATAATATGTAGGAGCCACTCCTCCTGGAGAATTATAGACTGGGGGATGTCAGAGGTCAAGCAACATGGCATCTCTGTAGTTGCCATGGAGATGGCTACCCTGTACCTTTTTACTAATAAAATTACTTCACCAGAGCAACAGTGAATGGAATCATATTCTAAGTAGCCATAGTTAATTAACTTTCCAAGCACCGAACTTCCTCCAAGTAGAAATTCAGACATCCATATGATTGTAAGATGCACATAGCCTGTTACATACCCTATCCAGGTGCTGTATAACCTGTGGGAACTGGACTTTGTAGACCTTTGATAATATCACACCAACTCATGTTCTCCTGAGCACTGAGTACTTTCACATCTACAAACTCATGACCCGAATTGCAAATGTGCTCTTTGAACTGGGATTTTCAAGGCTAGTGCCAACAGGACACATCACTCTGGATCAACTCAGCCTCTTTCCACAATCCAGAAGGATCTGCCTCAGGCAGCGGAGGAGTCAGGCGTAGGGTGCAACAGTATGCGGGCTTACTGTCGCATTGCAAAGATGCAGGGCCATGAATCGAGCCTTTCCACCCTAATGTCTGGAAAAGTCTTCAAAGACCGATGTATTCAAATGGCTAACGTGTTTCCTTTCCTTTCTAAGTTGTTTGAGGGGAAAGAGTTATGTTAGGCAAGGGGCTGCTAAGTTAGAAGTGTAGATGTGAAGGTTTGCATGGGGAGGGAGGAAGAGCTTCCTCTCCCAGACGCAGATGCATTCGGCCCTACTGATTAAGTTGGCCCTACATTGCTCTGGCCCTACATATTCATATTTCTGGCTCTATTAACCGCTGTCTATGTGTCCAGTTGTGTTAGCAGGTGACAGACAGGAAGGGCCATGCAATTCAGCTGCCAGTCAAAGTCTCACATCCTGCCAAATGTCCTGGTTTCATGGGTCTGGCTTTTTTTTGTGTGCCAATTGGTTTTATTGACATAATTATTCGTCCCAGTTTCAGTATATAATTGGATTTTTTTGTAATCTGTAAATGTGAGTCTGTTATTTCTCTTTGATGTTACTTGTATGGAAAGGCTGGAAGTATAACTCAGTTTCTGCTCTATCTAAAAAGGAAGCATGAATGTAAGTCACAAGGAGGAAAGGGAGGAGGATCTGATTAGTCAAACGTGGTTTGGGAAGATAAATGAGTGCCATCGATTGTGTAAGATCCTGCATGATCCCAGGGCCCCAAAGTGTGTTCAGCGTCTGACTGCAGATCGAGTTGGTCTCGAGCAAGACACAAGTGGTGGATAGGGAATCCCGATGCTTTCCATGTAAGCAATGACTGTCTTGGCATTCCCTGACGCCACTTCCAGTGTGGGAACATCCAGATGCAGAGTGATGAGGCTGCCAAGTACATAGCTTTGCATGAAGATGAGTCCCTGCCACTGAAAACTGGCCTTTCAGAGGCCAAAGGGGAAATCCTGGGAAATGCACTCCTCTGCTTGTATTTTTCCATCTGTTTGCCATAAAAGTATTCCAGAACTCAGAGATCACAACCTCCTTTGGCTTTTAAATATTTGCTCTGAATCTCTTGTTTTTCCAGTGGTAAATGTTTTGTTTTGTTTTGTTTTCCCCCTTGAAGGCTGCCTGTCATTGTCTGAGTAAGAACCCAGAAAAAAAAATACTTGAACCCATCCTGAGCTTTTAAAGCAAGAACTTCTCACTTAGCAAGGCAGTGATTGGAAATTGAAGGATAAGGCTATGGAATTCTTCAGATATCTAAACCTAAGTCATAACAGGAAGTGGAACAGGAGTTCATTAGTGACTCTGTGCTTTGGGGGAGTGTTAATTAGTATATCATACAGAGATCCGGATAGCCACAGATAACCATGCACTCAGTAGAAGTCCTGTTTGAATTTTCATGTAAAGATCAAATGTTCACCTAATCATCATATATGGCCGACCTGTGTTGGAGCATACCACAGTATATTGAGTATACTGAGTGCTTGAATGACGAATGATTTACATTGCAAAATTGCTCTTAAAAAAGTGATAGTAGCAATTTAGAAACTTATCAGTACAGCTTGTTTGTTGTGCCAAATCACTCAAAATATTGTCCCCTGTTTTCTTGTAATGGTTTTACTAAAGTGATTTGAATATTATATCATCAGTTTTCCATCCTTGACACTTTGTTTTCTGAAGCTACATTTTTTTTTTAAATTTAAGGAGTGAGTAGAGATAACATCAAGCTGCACACACAGAAATCTGTTCATATTTTCCATAAGGCATTTCTGTGCGGTTTTCTCTGTATACAGTTTATATGATGTGATAGTACTCAAATTGGGAAGAGACTTGATGAAGTATAATAGTGTTTGACTATGCTGAGCTTAGAAGTTCTGATAAACAGAATTACCAAATAAAAATTTACACTGAAATAAAATGTTATCCTCTGTATTGCATAGGCGCTAGGGAGGCATTTAAGGAAACTGATAAAAAACAATCTGGGAGAGGTACACTAATCTGACGTAAAAACTGAATTTATAATTACTAATACAGCTGAAGCCTTCAGAGGGATAATATACTGCAGGCATTGTGCTGATCAGTCTTGTCAACTGGAGTCACAAATTTGAGTTACCTTCAAGGACAGAACCCCCGCTGTGGAGTTAGATCTCTCAGGTTGGTTTGTTGGCATATCTATGGGGCATTCTCTTGATTACTGATTGACATGGGAGGGGCTAGGCCTTTGTCAGTTGTCCAAGACCCGGGCAGATCCCCCTGAGCTGTGTAAGAACTGTAGCCAAAGAAGCCAAAGAGAGCACACTAGCAAGCAGCATTCTGCTTTTTTAACCCCTTCCGGCCAAGTTGCTTTTATCAGCGTTTTATCACAGCAACAGAAAGCAAACTAAGTGAGAAATTGGTATCAGAAGAGTGGGGTGTTGCTGCGAGGAACCTGACTATGTTGTTTCACGGGAGAGTCATGGAAACCCTTGGAACTTTGGGCTGGAAACGCTCAATGAGCTGTTCTGCAGAAACGTAGAAGATAAGTCCAAGAGCCATGCTGGCGATGGAAGCCTGGCCTGTGAAGTTTCAGAGAAAGTTAAAAGTCCATCAAAAACTCTCAGGGCCCTTCCTGTATACAGTGGGGGTTTCAGCACCAGGGTTATATAAGGAGGACATGACCAGTCCAAGGTATGGTTGAGAAGGCTTTATTATAGATATGAGGGAGAGAACAGCCACAGACATCTGGAAAACTCCAGAACTCGGATAGAAAGGAGTGGACTACACATGATCAGAACCTGGCCGTGAGAAGAGAGGTAAATGAGGCCATGAATGAGAGAAAAGAAGAATACTCGCAAGAAGACCGAGAGAGGGGGCCAGCAGAGCACACGGCTGAGAAGGCCCTGCCTCATTCCTCTGTGGGAATAAGGAGCTGGGAAAGTGAAGCCTGTGAGCTGTGGAAGTTTAAGTAGGGGCGGGGTGAAAAGACCTGAGAAGGGCCACAGGTATGAGTGAGCCACGGCCAGCATGGGCTTTGGGATGCTAATAGGTACCAAAAGTGACCATTTGATCTGAGTTCCCTTTGGACCTGACAATTTCTGTGATATTTTGAATTAAGAATCTGTGGTTCTGGTCAGCTGGGGCTGAAAATTCAGCTGTGTGTCCAGCACCATTGAAGGAAAACCTTTGCTTTACTGGAACGATTGATGCTGGTTGCCCTGGGACTGAGAAATCACCTGATTAAGAGACCAACAACATTGAGATGAAATCTTCTGGGAAGTGCTTTCTCAGGATCAGCACACATAAGCTATGGTCTGGTTGGGGGGAGGGGTGCGAAGTTGTACTTGGTGCTGATGTTTGAGTCTCCAATGTGGTACTGGTTTTTGTGGGCAGCTGAAGGTTGGTACTGTTTGAAGTTAGGCCATATTGGTGAAGGTGCACCTTCCTTTGAAGTAAAGAATGCAGGATTGAAAGGATCTGGGGAGAAGCTGAGGCTGTACACTGTTTGGCAGTGTGGGAGACCCTGAAGAGAGGGCAGGAGGCCATTGGTGAAGTGGTAGCCTCTGCCTCAGTAAAGATTCTAAAATATTGGAGATGCTAAGACTGTGAGATGAAAACTAAGGGCAGCATTAGCTGTGAAGTGGAGCCAGCCAGGCCCCACAAGACAACCCATGTCTTCTATAGATGGCGGTTAGAGAAGTGGAACTGCCCAAGCCCTTGCGAATCCAGAAGTTCATGAATGAGTCCCAGACATTGGACACTGGGATATTTACACTGTTGAATTATGGCTTCTCTTTGATTTGAGTATAACCATGCTCTGGTTCTTTCCTATTAGAATTAGGAAGCATCAAATTTATTTTTGGTTTAACTGAATCACAGTTAAGAGACTTTGGATTTTAAAGACTTCATGGACTTATGTTAAAATCATTAAAGACTATAGAATCTTAAAAGTTGGACTGTGTTTTGTACTGTCATGTTACTATGAGATCATGAGAATAAACAAGATCTTGGGGATAAGAGGAAAGACTATGGTTTATAAGTGATATTTGTGTGTTAAGTTGATAAGTCAGTATTATTGGTTAGTTTTTTTCAACTTTACACATACTAGATTTTTTTTTGGAAAGAAGGAAAGCTCAACAGAAGAACTGCCTCCATAAAGGTGGTCTGTGGGCACATCTATGGGGCGTTTCCTTGATTAGGATTGAGATGGGAAGACACCGTCCACTGTAGGCAGTGCTATACTTAGGCACACAGGCCTGAGATGTATAAGAAAGCCATCTATGATCTCTGCTTTACCTCCTGCCTCCAAGTCCCTACCTAGAGTTCCTGCCTTGACTTCCTTAACTAATGGACCTGTAAGCTGAAATAAATCTTTTCCTTCCCATGGTGTTTTTCATCAGTGTCTTATCATAGCAACAACGATGCTAAGTAGAATAGAAAGAAAACAAGGGCTTTCTCTAAAAAAAAATAAACAAGTGAAAGGAAAAGGTAATAGTTAATTGAAGATGAGGACACCAGAAACCATATACACAAAGATTCTCTCTCCCTCTCTCTCTTTTTCTCTCTCTCTCTCCATATATATATGTATATATATGCATATATCATATATATACACATATATCCATATATATATACATCACACACACACACACACACACACACACATATATATATATAAGAATATACAACAAATTTGGAAATGTGTACAGTCAGTGCACAATGAAAAGTGGAATAGGATTGGAACGTAGGTCTAAAAAAAGTGGAGGGCAAACCACGCACACCTTGTTTAAGCATTCTGCTCTTTATTCTAAGAGTAATGAACGGCCACTAAAGGGGATCTTTAAGCATGATCACATTTGCATTTAGATTACCCTGACTTTATGTAGGAAATGAACTGGAAGAGGCCAGTTATTGAGCCCGTTAAGTTACCCAGGTGATAGATAATGGTAGCCTGGATCAGAACAGGATGAGAGAGAGGAAGGCAAGGGGACAGGTTCAAGAAGGGATGTGACTAATAGGCTTGCTGAAGGATATCACCGAGTTGGGAGGTATGCAAAAGTAAATGAAGATATTTTCTCATTTGCATAACAATGCTGTGTTTCAAATGGGAAATCTTTCCCCCTAGGTTCAAGAGTTTGGATACTGGGCTCCCAGCTGACTGATGCTTTGGGAGGGTATTGTCCCCCCTAAAAGACAGTCTCTCCAGAGGAAGGGGATCTTTGGGTTTGTAGCAATGCTTATTTCCTGTCCAGTTTCTGCTGTCTCTTCCCCTGAAGTGTGACCAATCCACCTCCAACATTTTCACTGTATTTTGCTGACATGCATTCCTTACTAAGATGGGCCATCTCCCCTCAATGTCAGCCCTAATAAACTTATCTCCCTTAGAAGTATCTTCTTCTAAGATATTCTGTCACAATCCCACACACACACACACACACACACACACACACACACACACAAACACAGAGAATATCAGTATCAAGAAATGGGGCCACTGCTGTGATAAATCTAATTGTGTGGTTCATAGTTTTTTTAGAACTGGTTTATGGGAGGAATGTTGAAGTCTTTGGAGCTATAAAGCAAAAGAGACCCTAGAAAGCCATAAAAAGAACTTAGAGGGCTGTGGTGGTAGGCATTCAGCAGGAATCTACTCATTAAAGATAGTGCCCATGAGGCTTTAGAAGGGAACAAGGACTTTACAAGCAAATAAGCCTCAGACCATTTACATTATATTCTAGCAAATACTATGACTGTGTGTGTCCACATTCTGATAATGAAAACTTAAATGATATTAAACTCAAAAGTCTGAACTCTTTGGTGAAGGACATGTCAAGACAATATAACATCAAGTTGAGGCATGGGTATTGCTTGCTGCATTTACCCAGATTTTCAGTGAGACAGAGAAGAAAATTATGAACATATAGTTTGGGAAGGAAAGGAACATGAATACAGTTAACATTGAGGACAGAAGAGGTATGTATAGCTTGAGACTAGTTCTACTAAAGAGAAACGGTGGACTGGGCGTGAAGACAGTAAGAAGGATATGGAGGACGAGACTCCACTCAGGCAGAGATCCATGGAACAATGTAAATTAACTTTAAAGGAAAATGTCTGAAAAGATGAGCCTTTAAGGGTATGCTGGGGAAAACTGATCCCTAGAAAAATACTTTTCCCAGGATTAGCTTTGACGGCACACAGAATCCACTGCAGTTGCCATCAAAGGAACCAGGCTATATCTCAAGAAGGCAGCAGAACTTGGCATCATCCAGGTGGTGCTTCTTTTGAAGACATTCAAGAATGAGGTAGTTATAGAGGCTTGTGCTAAAGTTCCAGAAAGCCAGTGAGACTGGAAAACATGTAACGGCATTGGCTTTTCTGCACAGAGTTCTTGTGAAGGTTGTGCATGAAATTATAAAGCCCTACCTTGACTTAAAAAGGCTTTAGCAGATAGGGGAAACCAAAAACAAAGACTGTTTGCTGTAGGCACCAAATAGACACAGTGCAAAGAGAGGTCGTGTCTTAGTCACTTTTATGTTGCTATGATAAAGATCATGACCAAAGACAACTTGGGAAGGAAAGAGTTTATGTCAACTTACATTTACACATCACAGTCCATCACTGAGAGAATTCAAACCAAGAACTCAAATAGGGCAGGAACCTGAAAACAGGAACTGATGCAGAGGCCATGGGGAGTTGGCTGTCTACTGACATGCTCTGTCTGCTTTCTTACAGCACCAGAACTAGGAGCCCAGGGATGGCAGTGCCCACAGTGAACTGGTCTTTCCCGCGACAATCATCAATCAAGAAAATAAAACACAGGCTTAACCACAGGCCAGTCTGGTGGCGGTATCTAGGTTGAGGTTCCCTATCACCAAATGACTCTAGTTTTTGCCTATTTGATATATAAGCAGCCGGCATGGCATGCATGCTGAGGGTCAGAGCTGGAGGGTTGGGGTTACTCTGACCCACTGGAGCTGCCGCACGTTGTCGGACTTGGTTGTCCTATGAGGCTTTGATCGCTTGGCACAAGTTTTCATTACTGTTCTCCCAATTTTCTCTTTCAGAATATGAATGGTTACCCTCTTTTATTGCACATTAAACGTTTTTAATTTAATTTTTAAGTTTACAAGACCACACACAAGAGATTATCTGGAGTTTCAGAAGAGGGTTTTTGAACTTTGCACTTTTGAATGGGATTAGGACTAAAAGAATGCGGGAACTTTTGAAGTCAGTCACAATGTACTTTGCTATATGAGCTGGTCGTGAGCCCAGAGTGGGCTGTTATTGAATAGTTTTTAAATGTTCTCTACAGGCTCGTGCATTTGAGCACTTGGTCTCCAGACGGTCATGCTATTTTGGGAGGTCATGGACCCTTTTGGGGCCAAAAATATCACAAAAAGAAGTGGGAGTCTGGAGGTGGGTCTTGACTTCTTACAACCTAGCCATACTTTTTATTCCCTGAGCTGTGAATATCAGCTATAGCTCCCTTCCTCTGTTACAGAGCCATTGGCATCCATTTCTTCTCCAAACTAATGCAGCATATACTTTCAAATGGTGGGCTAAAATCAGCCTCTTCTGCCTTAAGCTGATTTTAGTCATCTATTCAATTCCATCAGTGAAAAGGCAACTAGTAAAAAGAAAGTGTCTGTGCTTTTCACTGAGCTTCAGACCTCGGGAAGAGGATCATTTTGGGAGGAAGTATAAATGTATTTGGGGTAAGTTAGAGTCGAAATGCCCTAGAGCCATCTTACAAAAGATATAGTTTGGTCATTGGTTGCATAGGAAGATAGAGATTACCAGTGAATATCACTTTAATGGGAGTACAAAGTGAAGCACAGGGCAGACATTAATAAAGTAATGTTTGTTTGTGTGTGTGTTTGTTTGTTTTGCAAAAATACAAAGAATGGGGTGAGAAAAATTCTACAGGACTCAGTCTTGTAGAATTTTAATGCTGATTGGGTGGAGGAAAAGAACACCATTTACACAGAGAACCCAGACAGAAGGAATATATGAAGACCGAGATGTTTGAACTTCAAGTAAAGGTGGGATGCTCAGAAGAGGAAGGATTAGCAAGAGATGGAAGAGTCTCATCTCGGTCATGGAGACCTTTACCAGAGCTAAGTCAGGGTCTGGGACCAGCCTGAAGCAGGTCAAAGAAAGAGTAGAAGACAGCCAGCTACAGGCCTCTGGTAGAATAAACCACACCAGCTTATAAAGCCCTGAGGGAATTTGAAATAATTAAGTAGAAAGGCTCTATAAAAATGTCAAGGTCAAAGAAATTCAGATTAAAAATAAGGAGTTAAACCTTTTGTTTTTCTTTCCTTTTTTAAATTTTCTTTTTTCTTTATTGTTTTATCTTTTTTTACAGTCCAGACTTTATACCCCTTCCAGTCCACCCTACAACTGTTCCACATCCCACACCTCCTCTCCCATACTCCAAGAAGATATCCCCACATACCCCACCCCTCAACTCCACAAGCTCTTCCCACTCCCTGGGGCCCCAAGTCTCTCAAGGCTTAGGTGCATCTTCTCTGACTGAGTCGACTGAGTCTAGACCCGGCAGTCCTCTGCAGTATATCAGCTGGTTTATCCTGCCTGGTTTGTGGTTCAGTGTCTGAGAAATTCCCAGGGTTCAGGTTAGTTCAGACTTCTGGTCTTTCTATAGCATTTCCCTTCTCCTCAACTTCTTCTAGCTTCCCTTAATTCAACCACAGGAATCACCAGTTTCTGTCATTTGGTTGGGTGTAAATATCTGTATCTGACTCATTCATCTGCTTATTGGGCATTTTAGAGGTCAGTCATGATAGCCCGTTTATAAGCATATCATAGCATCAGTAATAGTGTCAGACCTTAAGGCATCCCACTAAGCTGAACCCCAATTTGTGCATGTCACTGGACCTAATGTCTACCTACATCTTTTTTGTGGGGAGGGCAAGGTTTCTCTGTGCAGCCCTGGTTGTCCTAAAATTCACTCTGTAGACAAGGCTGGTCTTGAACTCAGAAATCCACCTGCCTCTGCCTCCCAAGCGCTGGGATTAAAGGCATGTACCACCACTGACCGGCTAAGGAGTTAATATTAATTTTATCTGTACTAATCTCACACTGAAGCTTGATTTGCATTCCATGAATCCAACAAGACTTAAACACTAAACCAATATATGATCAGACTACTTTTGTCAGCTTGGAAACTAGGTCAGATCATTACCCAGCATCAGCTAATTGATTGCTTTAAAGTTGGCAAGTAACCAGTCAAGTCAGAACAACTTAAAAGTCTTTGGTTCTAGACCACCTCTTTAATTATGGATATACCATACATCTTCCCATGGAGGTGTTTGGCTGTGAGTTTCTACATTTGTTTTGGTTGGCTGCTGGGTGGAGCCTCTCAGAGGATATTCATGCTAGGTTCCTATCTGTAAGCATAACAAGAGTATCATTAATAGTGTCAGGGATTAGTGCTTGCCCATGGTGTGGTTCTCAAGTTGGGTTGATCAGTGGTTGGACATTCCTCCAGTCTCTGCTCCATCCCCTGTCCCTGCATTTCTTGTACATAGGATAAATTTTGGGTGGAAGGTTTTGCGAATGGGTTGCTGTCCCTGTTGCTCCCATAGGGTTCTTGCCTGGCTGCAGATTGCCTTTTCATGTTCCACATCTCCACTGCTGTGAGCCTCAGCTAAGGTCACCTCAATTGATTTCTGAGGATCCTCCCCTCCCAGGTCTTTGGCACATCCTTGAGATGCCCTCATCCTCACCACCACCAGCTGCAGATTTGCATCCATTCTCCTGGTCCTCTGGTCTTTTCTCCTATCTTTCTCTACACTTGATCCTGAACACCACCCCCATTCCCCTCCCTGTCCCATCTCCCACCATAGGACCACTTGCTCAATGGATAGCATACCCTCAGCAATGGGCTACTTACAACTCAACTACTACTAAAAAAAATACCCCACAAATGTACCCACCAACCAGCGTCACAATTCATTGGTGGAGGTAATTCCTCGGTTGATGTTCCTTCTTCCCAAGTGACTCTAGTTTGGATCAAGTGGAAAAACATTAACCAACACAAATGACTCACTGTTAATTTGACAAACACCTCATTATTAAATAATAATCTTCCCCTTTTTATTTATCCCCAAAATTTCAAGTTAATATCATAAACTAAAACATAGTCCAGCTTTTAGAAGCCTGCAATCTTTTTTAAATGCTGTCACTTAAAAGTTTAATGCCTCTTTAAAATACCACTATCTTAATTGTGTGCTTCTTTATGATGAGAAGTAAGCTAAACACTTCATATTCCAACAGCTACAAAAACAGATTACAGTTACAATATGATCAAAAGGAAACCAAAATCCAACAAAGCAAATAGCTCACTATCTGATGTTTCTGACTCACTGTCTTCTGGCCTCCAAAGAGCTTAATAATGCCACTTCTCCAGCTCTACACATAGGTTGTCTTGGAGGCTAAGCCAGCTCCAGTTCACAGCTACCACATACCTTGGTAGACATCCTATAGCCTTGGCATCTCCAATATTATAGATTCTTTACCATAACAAAGACTGAACCTTCACAAATGTCCCCATGGCCTCTTTTCAGGGAAACTCTGATTCTATCACTTCCTTGCTCTCTCTGATCTCCTCATCTCTTCAAAACCACTTGTATATGGGAGACTCTTCCAGAAATTTTTCAGCTTTCAGTTCAGCTGCCAGCTTGAAATGCTGCCTTCACACCCTCTGGATTACAGCTTCTGTGTGCTGACCCTCAGGAAATATTTTGCAGTAGCTTTCACCCTAAAGATGCTAGATTTTATTAATCATAGTTATATTTTCAGCCCAGCCAACAGGGAAGTATTATCCTAGAAAAGCAAAGATTCTACTAGTTCTTGACTTGTCCAGCTACCTTTCTTATATAACCTAGGTCTACCAGCCCAGGGATGGTACTACCTACATTGGGCTGGCCCCTCCTATGTCTATTAGTATTAGCTTCTTTCCTATTGGTATGGCAAAACACCATGACCAAGACAAATTAGAAAGTTTAATTGGGCTTATGGTTTCAGAGGGTTAGAGTCCATGGTAATATGGTGGAAGAAACAACTGAGAGGACACATCTTGATCCACAAACTGGTGGCAGGGAGAAGCATACTGTAAACTGCATGAGCCTTTTTGAAACCTCAAAAGCTGTTACCAGTGGAACATTTCAAACAATGGCAACCCTCCTAGCTCTTCTCAAACATTTCCACAAACTGGAGACCAAGTATTCAACTGCAACCAAGAAAATGCCTCCACAGACATATCCAAGCTAATGGTAGCAATTCCTCAGTTGAAGGTCTCAAACACTAAGTGACTCTAGTGCTTGTAAAATTGAAAAAAATGACCAGCATACCACACAAAGCAACAGAATTCACTGTGGCATTTTCATACTTTGTTCATATTGATCCTTCTGCTCCACTCCCCTTGTTTATATAAAGTCTACAGAGTTAGTATGGATATCACCATACACAGGCTGTTACAGTTGCTTGTTGTGGGAGAACTCTGCCCTCTGGTTAGGACAAATGGAGAATGGAGAACAAATGTCACTCAATAGCTCATCTTCTTGTAAATAGTCCAGACCAATCTAATTCTGTTACCTCTGGACTCTGGGCGCATTTTTTGAAGACCCCCAAGCACTTTTGCAACCATGCAGATGAGCTTTCTATACCTGAGTGGTGTGTTCAGAAGGATGGGGCAGATGGGTTTGTGTTCAGGAGCATAGAGGCAGTGAATTCCACTTGGCTGTGAGTCTCCAGGCTCTGTCTCACTCCTGGGGGTGGGGGTGGGGCAGTTTCAGCCTGTGTCTTCCCAGACTGTGCACTGTGATTTGTATGAGGAAAGTAGCATTTCTGGCCAGTTATACCAATCACATTTGAATAGGCCATTAATAAATGCAAATCCCTGGGACCCAAGAGGAAAGGACCAATGCAGAAGACCTACATGGGGCCCCACAAATGTAGATTTCTGATGATAATTTCAGATAGTTCTGAAGCAAGTGCCAATTTGTGGACTATCAACTTTGAACCATTAATGAGAACCACCTGTTTACCCAAATCACTTTCTAATCTCAGATCCGATTCAGCATCATGAACTGGCACAGATGCAGAAGCTGAGGGCCCATTAGGAGAATGACCTTTGGGTCCCCATTCAGTGGCTACCTGAAAAGTGTGGCCTTACTGTCTATTAGCTTATATATATATATATATATGTGTGTGTGTGTGTGTGTGTGTGTGTGTGTGTGTGTGTGTATGTGTATATATATATATAATTACAGAGATGAGCCATCAAGATTAGAAGGTGGCACTCGCAACTCATTTAAAATTTGGTCCCATTACCAGATCATAGAACTCATAATTAGTAATTTCATTTTAAAACTAGTGCCTCTAATTCTAGTATGTTTGGAATAGCCAACTATATTAAATTTTTATTTTCTAATTTGAAAGTGGTAATATCATTGCAAATTCTTAAGTTATATCTTTTTTTGTAATTTTTTTAGCTTGGCATTTCTTTCTGTTCTATAATGTACCCACATAGAGCCCATATGTACTTCCACCAGTGTCTGAGAAGACAAGAACTTCGGATCGTGAAAATAATAAAGGATCAACTTTCAAAATGTTGCTTGGAAGGATTTAAATATGCACCACTAAACTAAAGCCATTTATCTTGTCTTACTGTCTCAGGTTTAGCATGGCTGAATCGCTTCCTGGTTGTGCCATAGTACAATAGGAATTTATTTATTTTGAGATGGGAGGGAAAATAACCTTTCAGTCTTGAAAACTGAGCCAGTAATCACCAAGCTGTTCAGGGAGAGCTCATAATAAAACATTCATTTACAGTTCGAAGACCTGGGACATTTACTATATGTGTGCCATCCACGTTCTCTCTCCCCCTTTACCCCCCCCCACCTCTCTCACACACACACCCCTGTCCTCCAAAGCTGGTGCATCAGTTGGAGGAGTCATATCTTGCTTCTGATCTCTTACCCTTAAAAGGCCTGATGGGAAACTCCTTTCTGCTTCCTTAGCAGATTCCACAGGAGATACAACTGATAGATATTTAGCAGAACTGCACAGCTAATGGGCTACTGGACAATTTTGTAAACTACTTGTTTTCTGGTGTCTTGTGTATAATATATAGGAAACTATACAATGTTATCTGTTCACAAATAATTGGAAATCTTTTCTGAGCTTGCAGGGGAGGAAATGTTTTGGGCTAAAGGCATTGGTTCCCTCAGCACTGTAGTTCCCTTTCATATATCCCTAAGGCTGATACCTGCCTTTCCTCATCTTTTTCTCTTCTAGGACAAGGAACAACAAGAAAACAAAACAGACTTGTGAGGATACAATCATTTGTTGAGAGTGAGCTCGATGAGATGAGATTCTGATTACTGTTGTTTTAATTAACTAGGATGCAAGGAGGGAGCCCACGGGATGTTACTTACCTGCAGAGAAAATGAATTTCGAGCAAGAGATTAGTGCCAGGCTTCTATGGGGGGGGGTGCGTGGTAGCTGTTTGGGGGGGGGGTTACGTGCAATTTGGAGACAGAGTATTTAGACAATTTATTATTTAGTATTTAGTATTTGCCCATTTAATTTCTGGAACCAGCCAAAATAACCACTGTGTTTCGTTTTCTGGTTTTCAGGGTGCCTTGAGACAGTTTCAGCTTTCTTTGTGATACCCAATGTCAACATGCCCACGCTATCCAGGCTGCATCCCAGCCATAGCAACTACACTGGATATGCTGGAGTCCAAAGTCCTGCTAAGGAAGGTATCCATAGAGAAGAGTCGTGAAAACTTCTCAGCTGCTCCCTGCGTCATCACAGCTCCAGACAGCAGGCAGCTGGGAACCCTGCGACACTGAGAGCTTCCCACCCAGGTAAAGGGGTAATATGCATCCACTACCCATCAAGTGGACTGCACTGACAGGTTCAAAGCTGTAGCCAGGGTGACAAACGCGCCCTGTAAAGGCAGAGGTGAGTGCTCTGTGAACAGCTGCTTTCCTGGGTGGGGAAAATAGACAAAGCCTCTGGCCTCTCCCGTGACAAAGGGAAGCTGTGATCCCAAAGAACAAGGAGTCTCTTGAAGAAGAATGAAAATTCATAGAAAGAAGGTTTTGTAAAAATTCACAATGTGTGACAAAAAAACAAACAAACTGGAATTTAGGCCATGAATGGAGAATCCCCATCCCCATTAGAAGCCGCACATACGTATTTAGCTGAGGTCATGGTGAAGTAAACAGCCCTCCTCCAGAGAACGCTAACTTTACAACCACAATGTCAAGAACTCATCAAAATTCATTTCCCAGAGCCTTCCTGCCTTGTGTCGCTGCCTCATTCTGGCACCAGAGGTTGGCAGTCAACTGAGGCAGGCAGTCATGGCGGACACATTCCAGATGGAAAGATCATTTTGTTTCGAGACACTGTAACACAGAATTTGGCAGGCAGAGAGGAGCCCCCCTGCTGTGAGCAGGTGTCTCTCCTTTGACAAGACTGCGTTTTATACAGAAGAGCTTGAAATGGACTGTAACTCGTAGCGGGTCGAGCAAGTCAGGCTTTTGAAAAGGTTTGGCTAACCAGCTTAGGTGAGGAACAATGACACAGGAAATGAATTATTGGTTTACTAATGTCACAGTAATTCAGTCATTCATTCTGACGGGAGCATGTAGCATTGAGGCTCCATACTGCCAGGCTGAGGTTCCAGTTACTGAAGAGCTTATGGAAACTGTTAGCTGGGAGGAAAGTAAGTCTGTCTCTCTGTCTCTCTGTCTCTCTCTCTCTTTCTCCCCTCCCTCTCTCTCCCTCCCTCTCTCCATCCCTCTCTGTCTCTCTGTCTTGTCTGTCTGTCTCTGTTTCTTTCATACACACACACACACACACACACACACACACACACGCATGCACACACACACGCACGCACTCACATAAAAGGTAGGGGAAAAGAGAGAGAGACTGAGAAAGAGATAGAGAGACAAAGATGGAGAGGTGGCCCTCAGCATCAGAGACTTCACAAAGTACTTCCATAATCTTAGTTACTATTGTCCCCCTTGGGAGAATATATCTTATTCCCTTTGAGAAAATAGTTTCATTTTTCTTTCCTATGGCTTCATGTGTGTAAGAGCTGGTGCATGCACTATTGGGCATGCATGGTGGTCAGAGAACAGACAGGTGTTGTTCTTCCCCTTTGCCGTGTTTGACACGGTGTTGGGTTGACCATTGCATATGTCAGGCTAACTGGCTGCTGAACCTTCAGAAATTCCCCGACCTCTTCTTTCCACCTTGACATTGGCGCATTGAAGTCATGGATCCCAGCTCACCTGACGTGCTTTCTTGGGATTCAAACACAGGTCTTCATGTCCCAGGACAGCTACTTTATCAGCTGAAAAGTTGAACACAGTTCCCTCTGGCTGGAACTGTGTTTCTTCCAAACAGCTCAACACAATGAAAAATCTTTAGGTCAATTGCTTAAAGATAGAATGGCTAAACAATTTATAATTTAGTCCTACAGTACATGGACAATTTCAGATTAACGGAAAAATGTGAACGATTCGCATTAATCTATGACCCCTTTACCCCTAACAAATGCCTTTCAGGTTCTATGACTGAACCTATAATTGAGGTCCTATGACCATACCTTGGAGGATTCTGGTCAGTGAACAGAAGTGGCACCCAGCCATCTGAACGGGTAGTGAATTTCCTACTAGCTTCAGTCATATGTTTCCAATTCTTTCCCAAATAAATTTCTAATCATGACTTATCTTGGACTAGCTTTGACTTGAAAGTACACTTTACTCCTGACTCATGTGAGATGTAAAACTGCTCCTGGTGCATAAAACCAAACCACCTGATAAAGGTATATATGGAATTTGGAAGACCACCTGAAACTGAATCCCCACCCTGATTCTCCTCATTTCTCTTGCTTGCACATTCATGTATCACATTACTTAACATTCAGTGGGCTGGAAGTTGCTACCACTTGGCTTTTGTTAAGTGGTGAAGAACTCATTGGTAGCACTTTCCCCTCACCTTCAGCTGGATCTCAGATAAATCATTTCCTCGACTGGAGTCCTGCTTTCTCCTTCCGTGGAATGAGTGAGTTAAAGCTGGATGACTTAAAGATTCATGGATTCACAAATCAGCAGATATCACTCTGATATGATTAGCTATAGTACAGTACAAATATTCTATCAACATGGCTTTCTACCCTCTCATACTGAGTTATTTGATGGGGGCAGGAGGGTGTGATCAAAGGAAGCCCCAGTGATTGGCTAGGCTGTGGCAAACAACTGTGTCTTACATCCTAGAATGAAAACAATCTCAAGTTGCAGAGAGATGGTAGTGAAAGGCTTGTAATTTATGACTGGATGTTTTTGTCTCTATTGTTGGTCATTGCACAGGGTTGCCCCATCCCTTTGAAACACAGGAGCTATAAAAAGAGAAGAGAAAATGACCCTTCAGAGTGGCCTCTGTCATTCAAAGCTAAGGAAGTAAATCTTAACCTGAAGCCCAGGAACTCTGTAATCACAGAGTGGCCCCGGTCAGCTTGTAACTGGGATTAAAGTATCAGGTCGGACCACAGTCCTATCCCCTAGAGGGGCGTTTTATGAAGGGCTGGCAAGATACAGGCTAAGAAAATGCTCTCAGGCTGAGTAGGTGAAGCACTGAGCCTCACAGCGGCCTTGTTACCAGTACTGTAAATTTTGCTATTCTCATTCCCTTTAGAGCTGGCCTAAAGTAGCAGGCTATTGGAGGGGAGGGCATCAGTCCTTCTGGGTGCATAATTCAAGCACAGCATTAAAAATGTCCAGGCGTGGAATAAGAGAAAAGTGTGTCAACTGCTTCAATTCTTTCCTCCCTGGTAACTTTCCATAACTAGCCTGTCACCGGTTCAGGGAGGTCTGGGAACCAGCCAGTCAAACAACAAACAAATCTACATTTCCGGATTGCATGCTTTGAACTCAGAGATGTTTGCAAGGGGATGTCCTACATTTATTATGCAAGAGTTAAGTTCCCTTCCCCAACAACAAAGACAATTTCAAGTTTTCCCATTCAGCTCATTTATTACTGAAAAAGTCGAGGTGAGCAGTTTTGGGGGTGACAGCACACTCATGGAGTTTGCCTCCCCAGAACTAACAGCTGTCTCTCTGTCTCTGGGAGAATCACTGATGAGCCAGCCTCTCAGAAGGATCCTGCCTAGCCTGGGACTCCTTTGCCATAGCTGAAGGGAAAACACACTAGTAGCTTAAAGGATCTGGCTGTCTGTTTATTAAAACGTGATTATCGCCGTAGGGCCTGCTAGTGTCTGGTGATAATACAATGTTACTGGGTGATCAAGGGCTAATTGACCTCATCCAAGTTCCAAAGGTTTACTAGAAGTTGTTTTATTTGAGGGGGTTGTATTAGCTATACCTGGGGAAATTAAGCAATTTTATCTGTTAAAATAAAACATTTAGACAATATAAATTTAATAGAACTTACTTGAGCCAATGGCCACTTATGGATCAAGCAGTGCTCAGGTCCAGAGATGTGCAGAACGTCCCCCAGCATGGCTAGGCAGCATTTATGGACTGAGTGCAAGACAGAAGTACATTTAGTGGGTGAGAATGGAGACCGTCAGCTGCTGGCTTCCGACTGGTTGCATCTCTGGTTTCGTAGTACCATTTGTGTCTGGCTTGTGGAGCATCTAAAAGTGCTGGAGTCATCCTAACCAAGAGCCTCTTCATTTTATTTTTTAAAGTGCTTTACTCATAATACATTCCTGTGTGCAAACAATGATTGCAGCACTTGATTTGAGACTGTGCATTGTTTTCCATAGATATTACTGTTAAAGTTCTTACTTCCCCCCTCAGGTACATTATTTGCATTCAGTAACAAATTTAAATAAATGCAAGTGTTTAAAGTGCTGGATGGTGATTTCAGCATCACATTTGTACACTCCCTATTCACTCTTCCAAGGACAGCTAATCTTATTAAATGAACACGTTTTGTGAATGATTTCTATATCTGATTCTTATAATTCCATTTGGCCTCCTTAGAGGATAGCTAAACTACTGCGCAGCCAGAAAGAACTATAACACACAAATGCAAATGGAGGTGCTCTCTCATCCTTGGGCCGTTCTTTCTTTACTAGTTCTACAATTACCTTCAGGAGTTATACATGTAAATATTGCTTTTGAACTAATCATACATAAACTAATTTCAGATAAAGAATCCAAAGATACAGTCCACATAGATAGTTTCTAAAAATGCATAATACTGAATTGTGCTGAGGAAATTGTGTAACTGGTGCCTTTATTCTCAGCTAAAGAGAAAAGGGCTTTCAATTAAAAAAAATTAAAAGTATGTGAGTCATGTAAGTATTCAAGTCACATACGTTTACACTTACACTGGGGACTTCCCATCATTAAAATACTGAAATACTTTCCCTTATCAATTAAAAATAATGTCTCCAAGTCTTCTGATGCCTGGTCCTCATCTTTCCCTGGGGATCTTGGAACCTTCACTCCATCCAGTAATGAAAGGTATTTAAGAAGTATAGAAAGGGGCCTTAGGACCTCTTTGTAACACTACTATTTTAAGCAATACCTGACTGAGTAGGGATCTCAGATAAACCATGACCAGCAGGATAAGCAAATATGCTATCAGTAAGTAACACTGGCCAGGAGAAGTCAGTAATCCCCTGACCCAAGTACTAGCTTTATCATCTCGGGTAGATATTTCAAACTTTCTTCTCAAGTTCCTTATCTAGAAACTGAAATTATTTGCCCATGTGGGATTGTTGACATCATTAAGTTGGGTTTACATGCATGGAATGTTTAGAACGGGGCTCCCGCTCTTCGGATGGATGTCTGAGCTGGTGCAGTATTTAACAATGAATGGTAAAAACTAAATCAGATATGGACTCTGCCTGGGCAATTAGAAGAATTGTTTCATACACATAACATATTCTTTGAATCTAAGAGTTTCCAAACTAATGTCAATGTCAATCTGCCATTTACTTTCCCTACAAGGAAACAGACATATTACAGGGATTAAAATGGAACCCATGTTGGCACTGCCTACATGAACATAAAGGAATCAGAAGGAAAGTTCTGACTACAAATGTATCATCTCTATAACAAACAGCAATCCCCAGAGTAATGGCTCTCATACTTCAGGACAATGGCTACTGACCCCTGGAGTCCTACAGACCACCTTCCAGCACAGCATAGCGTTTAGTTCAGGTGAAATCTATGGCCCTTCTAAACTAGAAAAGAAAACATGGTTTAACCAAAGAAGAACAAGGAAAGAGAAAAACAGGGAAGGAAAAAAATGTGTCTTCTACTTGCTAAGCATCTGTTCTTCCCAACAGAACAACGCTATAGATGAGTCAAATGATACTATCGTTCTTATTATCTTTCTTGTGAGGTTCCAGAGGGCTAGAACTACCCCAATATTAGACACTCACCAGACCTGCAGCATTCCGAGGAGTACAAGCTCAGCAGAAGTAGTAGTGTGGAAGGAGCATTGAAAGACACAAATGGTAGGAAGAAGACTGAACCCCTAGCACAGCAATGGCTGTGTGTGGAGAATAGTGCATGGCTGTATATACTCTGGGGGAGGCAGGTGCTATGCATGTAAGTCAGGGTTTTCTAAAGGATGGAGTAAATAGAACACATATATAGGATTTAGTAAACTGAGTTACAGGCTGTAGTCCAATGGTGGCTGTCTCACTCTGGAAAGACTGGGAATCTGTTAGTTGTTAATCTATAAGGCTGGAAGTCACAATAATGCTAGTCTGTCACTGAGAGCGAGGAGAATTCCAGAAGAACTGCTGGTCTCTGTTGGAAGCCTGGAGAAGTCAGTTCTAATATCAGTGAAGGAAAAAGCTACAATGACTTCCTAGGAAGAGAACTGCCTAGCAAGAGTGAGGGCACACAGTCAAGGAGAAGTCGCTTTCACGTCCTTTTATCTGCACAGCCAGCAGAAGGTTCCTCCAGACGTAGGGTGGGTTGTCCTGCTACAGATAATCTGATGAAGAAAACCCCTCACAGGAGTACGCAGTGGCTCATACTTTTTATACAAGTTGATCACAAATCCAGTCACTCTATACAAATGTACTGAACATTGCTAAGATCTACTCTCTTGGCCTATTCTTTCTCTTTGAAAATTCTTTGTGAATTTCATACATTAATACAGTATATTTTTATCATATTCATCTACCCATATCCCCCCTTCAGCTT
Source organism: Apodemus agrarius (assembly GCA_964023405.1). Classification (NCBI taxonomy): domain Eukaryota; kingdom Metazoa; phylum Chordata; class Mammalia; order Rodentia; family Muridae; genus Apodemus; species Apodemus agrarius. Next base: position 55,936,856 of record OZ030008.1, on the reverse strand, counting down.
TGTCTCATATCCCTTTTTATATTTGCATTGTTGTTGAAAATATCACAGCTCTTATTTTAAAAGGAATAAGAAATAGTTTGTTCTGGAACAATTTTTAATGACCATTGGCCCTGGGACATAGATTTAGGTTATCAAAATTTCTATGCTCCACAAAGGCAGTTTCGTAAAGTGTTTATCATTTTACAAAACAAAGTCAAAAATCAAGGCAAGTTTAAAATACATCGGTTGGTACCCCACAGAGACAGCTACAGAAAGATGGGGAAAACTGTCTACAGGAACAAGATGCTATCTGATGACATCCTTGACCTTCAGGTTAGTGGAAGCTTGTGGTCTGCTAAGTTAGTAGATTCCAACAAGTTCTTTTTAATAGTCACAAGAAATTAGTTCAGACACAGAGGTAGGCAAGGAATGGCTGTTCCAGAGAGCTAATTAGTCCAAGATAAGGTAATTAGCCTCTGGACATGCAACGTCCCAATCTCCCCACAGCACCAAACTCTAATCAGTCCCTCGGTTTCTGCAGCACCACTTCTTTTGGGAGTTTTGTCCATGGCATATAGAACCCACTGAATCCAATTAGTTTTGTTCACATACACGTGAACGTAGCATCTCTTGTCTTTTGGATCAGGGACCATGTCCCTGAAGAAAACTGGCTAGCTTCCCAAAGCAGCGTTAACTATCTGTGGCTTCACAACTAAGAGTGGAACCTTCTGAACGCATCCTTCGTCTTTGCTTTCATGTCAGCAGCTGTGGTCTTTTGTAGGTCCTGAGAAGGTAGCCACAGCTGTAGAGTGTTCATAGGTATGAGATCCACGTCCTATCCTGAAGATATTTCACAGTAGTCCTCCTGGTCTCCTGGCTCTTAAACTCTTTGCATCCCCTCTTGAGTGATCCTCCCTGAGCTCTAATGACCAAAGGTGTGGTGTGACTGGCTCATTTAGGTATGAGCACTCTACGGTCATCTATTCTCTGCACTTTGACTCATTATGAGTGAGTTCTACATTAACCGCCATGTACTGCAAAAAGGAAGTTTCTTTGACCCAGGTTGAGAGTCACAATCATCTATGGTTATAAGAATAAGTATTTAGAAGGCAGTTGAATAAATATCAATTTAAAATGGTGGTGACAGAGTCTCCCTTAGCCTCTAAAACCTGTCAAGCCATGGATTCTTAGGCAGACTTACAGTATGGACACCCTCCTATTGAATGAGACTTAAATTGAATTAGACATCTTTTGGTTGCTCCCCCCCCCAAAAAAAAATCTATGCCATTATTACACTTTTGGGCACGGCTTGCCTGGCTGTTATTGTAGCTCACAGTGGCTCATTGTTTCTTACTGAATGTTTGTTAGTAGTTCAAGTAGTTTCATGAAAGACAGGCAAAAACTTGATCTCAGAGAAAACTGAATTGTCTAAATACTAGAAGATTGTCGTAGAAAGTTCTAAGTGCCTTTTATTGGCTTAGTTATAGCAAAGCTCATTGGGAAAGAATAAAAGATAACAAAAAGGTGATACCAAGATTCTCCCTGCACTCCCTCCTCTGGCCACACTCTTCCTTTGTAGTGAGATTGAATCAAGAAAGAAAGAAAGAAAGAAAGAAAGAAAGAAAGAAAGAAAGAAAGAAAGAAAGAAAGGAAGGAAGGAAGGAAGGAAGGAAGGAAGGAAGGAAAAAGTGAACTCAGCACATTCATAGCATCAGCAGAAGTCCTTTCCCTGCTCCGTACCTCTATCTGCCTTGAGAATTCATTGCCATGTTGTCTGAAAATAAGTGAATGTCTGCTGTTTGACTGGCTTCTGTGTCTTAAGATTTCTTAATCCACAACACTACAAGCAGAAAACAGCATTGCCTTTGGTGTGAATGAGGATTGTAATTATTAATAGTCTGAAGGCGTAAGTTAGAAAACTTCAGAGAAGTAGAGGAAAGCAGATCTTCTAACAGCTACCACTTCTCATCTTTCAGACCAGAGCAAGAAAGCTGGTTTTCTATTTCCTTCAATGACAAGATTTATCAAAGGCAACCAGCCTTCCTTATCAGTGATCTGTACAGAAAAGGCTGACAGGATCAGGGCATTGTGAGAAGTTGCAAGAAAACACTGCGTGCAAATATTCTCTGATTCAATGTGTAGTGTAAGAAGCTCTGAACAGCAAACGAATGTTGGTCATCAGGCTCAGAACTCAGAGAAGCACAGAACCAAGGGTGGGTTCCTAAATGTTTCCTCTTCATAGAGGTGCTTCTTTAAGGGGCCATAGCATGGGACAAAACTGCCAAGAGGACATAGAGATTACCCCCAATTGCTGACAGCTGGTGGCTGCTAATGGCAAGTGTTCTTAACACAGCTTTATTGCTCCAAATAAAGGCACTGATGTATCTCTGAGGTTTTCTGTTTGTTTGTTTTTTTGTTTGTTTGTTAATAAGTCATTTTGTACAATGACAGTGTGATATACATTGTAATTTTTGCCTGCACTGGTACATTTGTATAAAAAGTGACTTCATTTCTTTGGTGTGGGGGACAGGATTTGGGACCTAACCAAGGACGAGTCGGTAGCATCTTGGCTTTAACAATTAATAAGATAGGCCTCAATTGTTCCAAATCAGTGAGGAATTGCCTGTGTCTTCTGAGCAATTGGAAGGGCTTTTAACCCAAGTGAACACAGCCTGTTTCCACACACAGGATGGGTTTCCCAGACCCTGGGGCGAACAGCCCCAAGTCTATTTGTGAGAAGAAAAAGGCTTCTTATCACTTTTATTTTTCTAAAGAAAAAAGTGACTTTAGTCACTCAGATTTTAATCTGATTTCTCAGTGATGATATTGTTTGAATTCTAAATCCACTGTATTTTGTTGGACTCCAGCTCACTGAGACAGAGGCCCAAGGCAAATGATGATGGAAAAAGAAGCAGCAGGAAACAGGCAGACCCCTTAACGCTTCTCTGCCGTCAGGACCCGCCCAGTCGCAGGAAAAGATAAATAACAGCTGATGAGACACCAAGTTCTTTCTTGTCCTCCTTGCTCTTTGCAGTACCCCGAGAGTTTCCCATTTGATTTTATTCCTCTTCCACCTCCAAATGAAGGCATGACTGTAAAGTGTGATACAGTAGAGTTGGGATAAGGATGGGCATGGGGGGGTAAGGATGGGAAATATAATTCCCAGTGAACCTCAATTCTGTGTTTGTAACTGGGATAGTTAGATCAAGGAGGCAGGTAGGAAGGCTGGGTACCTATTCTTTGACACCAACTGTCAGAGCCTGGGCTTCCTAAGAAAGAACAAATCCTTCAGTAACACAAGGACATTTTCCCTGCCACACTGAGACAACCCCAAAGACCTGTATCACACTGTCCCCGATGGTTCACAGCTGGAAGCCTGATATCTATGGGATCCAACAGCTAGCAGTTTTGAAGAGAAAATAACCAATGAATAAACCAAGATAAATGATTGGCTGGTTTACTTGGCAGTTTGCTGCTCAGAACTTTTCTGTTCACTTAGGAACGTGGTAGAATACGCTGCCCTTTTAAGTCTGTAAACAAACAGCTCAAGCTTGTAGACTTCTATATTGCTATGGCGCTAAGGTGCCAAACACACTTTCTGATTTTCCCCTTCCTCCCTACAGAGGTAAGCATCTTGCATGGTGTTTGTTTCTTGGAAGAAATTTTTCTAAAGCTAACATCTTTGTACTTCTAAAGTACCCCATCACTAATTAAACCACCCCAGTTGGAACATCAGATCATCTGCTATAGTGTACCACCAGCATGGTTGGAGGGTTCTGCTGAAGTCAGTAATGGAGTTTTGTACCCCAGTAAGACCCTTAGAAATAGTCCTGGTGTCAGACCCCACAGCCTTCTCATCTCACCTCTATCACTACCACCACGAGACAATCTGAGAAGCTGATACTCCATTGTTTCTCACAATGGCCAGTGGGGTGGTGACTAAGCCAAAACCATCAAACTTTTCTATGCATCAATTAGGAAGCCTAGCGCTGTAAGTAAGAAAATGTCTCTATTCATCTGGCTGAAACATAAGAACTTGTGTGGTTGTATATAAATTACAAAGCAGCTCCACAAAGCCACCCAGGGGCATTTGATGATGGTTCCCTCTTTCCATCATGTCGCAGTTAGGGTTTCTATCATTGTGATTAAAAGCAACTTGGGAAGGAAAGGGTTTATTTCTCATTATGTGTCCTGATCACTGTCCATTGCGAAGGGAGGTCAGAGGAAGAATTCAAGGCAAGAACCTGAAGGCAGGAGCTGATGCAGAGGCATGGAGGGATGCTGCTTACTAGCTTGCTCCTTATGGCTTGCTCATCCTGATTTCTTATAACCCCCAGGACCATACCCAGGTAGTATGAGCCACAGTGGACTAGGCCATCCCTAACAAATCACTAATTAAGAGAAAAACACCACAGCCTTGTTCACAAGCCAATCTGACAGCATTTTCCCAACTTGGGCAAATGACTCTAGTTTATGTCAAGTTAACATAAAAACTAGCTAGACCACAGTGTAATATCAGCATAGTAGCTTCATCTTAAGAGGGTATCCTAGAGTCTCACAAAATGACCTCTACAATCAGAGACAAACATCAGTATCCAGTCAGATAACAGGATTGTTTGTTATCATTTAGTTGTTTGTGGGTTTTCTTCATTGGAAACAGGGGCTCACTGTGTAGCCCAAGTTTGTCTTAGGATAGTCTCCCCTTGGTTCCTGAGTACGAGGTTCACTGTACTGTCCCATCCAGCTTCTTTTATCCCTTTCAAGAAGGAGGAGTCCTTTTCTAGAACCAGACCTCCACACACACACACCATGATTACCATCAGGCTTAGAGTCTAAAGGAAAATGGATGGCTGCCATTGGCTGAGGAAGAGTCAGGACTCTACTGGGTCACCTGAGGAAACCTGGTGAAGCAGGAAATTGCTGGGACGTGGGATTTAAACAAGCCCCAGCTTCAAGAGCCAAAGAACCTAGAGCCCATGGAATTTTCTAGAACTACAGTTTTTCCTTCCAAAACCATGATTACATCTTCACGAGTTTGAGATATATATGGGTGGTGAGAGGAAGAGCAGAGAGCCCCACTCCTTCCCCAAGGCCTCCTCACTGCTTCCTCCAGCCCAACCTGTCCATTTCCTATCTATTCTACTGGCATGCCATCTTGTTTTCAATGCTTATTTGCCTTTCTTCAACATCTCTAGAAAAGTAATATGGTCTATGTTTTAGACCATACAAACAGCTAACTGGATAGAGCAGCTAGGAGCTTGTGGTTCTTCCAACACATGGTGTGCTTACTTTCTCTGTCTTGTACAGAAGTATTGTTCTCTAGAGCCTGTGGATACAGACAAGTGCAGATACAGATGGACAACCACGAGCCACCGCCTGCTCTTGGACAAAAACACACTGATCAGTATCTCAGATCGCAGCACTCACATCTCAGGGCTTATCTATCCTCTACCAAACCATGTAGATTGTTTTTCTTCGTTACCGAGGCCATAAAGAATTCCTTGCATTGATTTCACTAATCTCTAATTATATTTCCTAGTGGACATCACAGTTTTATAGGTCATTTATAGAAATAGCAAATCAGGGTGTCTTGTCTGTGGTTGGGCAAACCTGTGTTCTCATCATTTACAGCTTGCTGTATTTCCTAGGCCTTCTTGCTCTTCAGCCTGCAAGCTGCAAACAACTTACTGCAGGGAGAGTGTCTTGCTGAACAAGCCAGCAGAGAAAGAGAAATTAAGATCTTTTAAATGCAGAGTTAGAAAGTGATGTAAAAACACAACAACATGTTTAGAGGCACAGCTCATTCATGAGGGAAAGAACACCCAAGGTGCCAGAAACAAACATGGAATCAAAACAGATATGAAAACCCACACTGCCAAAACAAACAAGAAGAAGAATTGGGGGCATAGGAAGCCATGTCACCAGTCAGAGGGGCTGGCACAATGTGCTGAGGGAAAGACCCGGTCTGTGGAACACTTCACTGGGTATTGGGAACAGGGTTCCCAAAATGATGGTCTCCCTGGAAGGGTGGGCTTGAAAACGTCAGTTGGTTAGCAACATGCTATAGAAGTTATCAGTTTCCATTTGTGATTTGGGTGACAATATAATTCTTCCCTGCAGGAAAATGAAGTAGAAAGCAGGCCCATGCGTGTCAGTCAGATCCTGAGAATGTACCTGGTTTTAGTCAGAAAGAAGCTGTGGCTCTTTCTTTACCTGGTGGTGTCTGGGAGTCCCAGTGAACACTACCCCCATTTCAGGGACTCTCCACTCTAAGAAAGCTTCATGATTTGGGCTGGGTGTGGGTGGTGTCCCTTTATACTCGACAGAAGCTAATTCAGACCAACTCAGTCTCACAGCCCGAACCATAGGCAAAAGGATGAGTGGGCAGGAGATGAGTTCACAAGGAAAACAGTAGGCTGAAGGGCACACACCATCATGTATGGGAGCCTGCAGAGAAAACTAACATTGCGTGTATGTGTGCACATGTGTATGTGTGCATGTGTATATGTGTGCATGTGTGCATGTGTGTGTATGTGTGCATGTGTGTATGTGTGCATGTGTGTATGTGTGCATGTGTATATGTGTGCATGTGTGTATGTGTGCATGTGTGTATGTATATGCATACTGAGAAAAGCTAAGAACTCAACAATGGTTGAGAAAATTTGAAAAGGAACCAATATGACTATGCATTTGCTACTTTCTCTTATAACTTTTTATTTGTAAATGTTCATGTATATTTATTTACTTACTTAGACAGAAGCACAAACACATACCTGCTACAGTATTCATATGGAGGTTAGAGGCCAACTCTCTGAAGTCAACTATTCTTTCTTGGCCATGTGGGTCATGAGAACAGAATTCATGTCATCAAGTTTGGCAGCAGATACCTTCAGCTGCCGAGCAATCTCTTCAAATCTCTCTTGTAAATGTTGATGCTGTATTGATATTACAGATTAATAATTGCTATACTTAATCCTGGTAAATACTTCCTTTTATTATTAATTTAACAATATTTATTCTTTAAAATCTACTTTTGCATAGCAGTTTCATTCAGTTGAATTTTTCCTTAAAAACAAAATTAGCATGTAAACGTGGGCAATCTATGCCTTTAAAGGGGCACATGAAAAAGTTGACTTTGTTTTTGAGGTAGCTAAGTCTGTCCTTAACTTGAGATCCCCTATCCATGCCTCTTGAACAGATGAGGTACCAACATACCAAGCACATTAGATATACTTGATCTAGTAGATCCCCGCCACATGATGTCCCTTGTTAGGAGCATCCCATTGGAGGTATGTGTGGATTCAGAGCACTGCAGCTGGGTTCTTGCTCAGTGAGTTCATTCTCTGTAATAAGAGATGCCATAAACATGCACTTGTATGGGTCAGGGTTCTCTGGAGGAACAGAAGTGATAGAATGAGTATATTTTAAAGGGGGATTTATTTGATTGGCTAACTCCATATGATTTTGGTAGTCCAACACTAGCTATCTTCATACTAGATAGGCCAATGTCCAGAGGCTGCTTAGTGCAAGAGACTATATTTCTCAGCAACCTAGTGTTGAAGATCTGGAGGGCTCCGGAGAGCCACTGGTCTTTGATCCATGTTGGAAGCCTAAAGAAACTGAGTTTTGATGCCAGCAGAAGAACACAACAGCCATGCGGGCAGCAGCGTGGCAGCTGAACACGCAAACAAGATAGATGAACTCACCATCAAGATGTGAAGGTGTACTGGTTGCTTTTGCCAACTTGATACAAACCTAGACATACATAGGAAGGGGACATGTTAGTTGAGAAAATGCCTCCTTAGGATTGCTCTGTAGGCAAGTCTGTGGGCATTGTCTTGATTAGTGAAGTTCTGTGGGTGGCACCATCCCTGTGTAGCAGGCTGAGCAAGCCGTAGGGAGCAAGCCAGTGAACAGCATTTGCCCATGGCTGCTGCATCATTTTCTGTCTCCAAGTTACTGCCCTGCTTGAGTGCCTGCCTTGACTCCCCTCAGTGATGGAGGTGTAGGCTGGAAACCCCTTCCTTCCCAAGTTGATGGGGGACTTGGTAGTTCTACCCAGTGCAGAAATCCTAAGACAAAGGCAATGAGTTAAAAAACAAACAAACAAAGGAACAAAAAAGCAAACAACAAAAACCCAAAACCATCTTCTTTGGACTTCCTTTATTTTTCTGCCATCACCCACATTTATACTTCATGTTGTTACAGAGCTACCCAGTACTCCCAGAGCTCCCAGGGACAAAACCATCAACCAAAGAGGACACGTGGAGTTAGGTATGTCTCCAGACGCATAGGCAGCAGAGGAAGGCCTTGTTGGACATCAAAGGGAGGAGAGGCCCTTGGTCCTGGAAAGGATTGATGCTATAGTGTAGGGGCACTGTATGCCTACAGAGGGACAGGGAAGCAGGAGAGGGTTGATTGGGGAACAGGGGGAGGGGAGATGGCTTATGGGATTTTCGGGGCAGAGAGAACCAGGAAAGGGGACAACATTTGAAATGTAAATAAAGAATATATCTGATAAAAAATAAAATATAATCTTTAACAGCTGTGCTCATCAGCTTACCAGTCAGGTTGACAGCCAAGATTAAACCAAACAGGACTCATATTAGGCATAGTAAGTATTGAGCCAATGTTATCTTGAAATCATTTGCTTAGTTTGAGCCTTTTATTGCCATGTAGAATAATATATCATTTGTAAGGAGTGGGTAGATTCACGGCCTAAAGTCTTCAACTTTTTAGCTAATGAATTTAGTTCATTTAGAGGTATCATGATTGCTAACAGATTTGACTTTGTCTTGTCTGTAGCAATTTTCTTTCTCTTATTCCACATTCTTCTTTGTCACCTTTTCCTTCTTACTATTATTCTAAGGATGACTTGCAGGCTCTGTTCAATGAAGGCATTAACAGAATAGTAAACAGAATACTGTGTGAGAATCCGCTAAAGACTTTTTCATAGGACTTAAAGATGTATATTAACATTAACAACAATATATGGATTAGCAAAAAATAATAGCTTAGATGATTTTGAAGATGAAAGAAAAAGATGAAGAAAGGAAAAAGGATTTGCCTTCTCAGATTCAAGACTGAATATAAAGCTAAGTAGTAATGTGGCATCAACATTGTGGTAGACAAAGACAGAGCCAAGAAAAGGAAATCCCTGTCTCTCAGGCCTCCTTTGTCTCCGACTAACAACACAAATACATGGATATTAATGTATAACAAAGTGACATCTTGATAAGAGGGGGGAATTGTGTATTTATTATACATGGGTAGAACAATTAGGTGCCTAAATAGATGATTAATTTTAAGAGGGGAAATTAGATTTTTTTATTAACTCCATGAAAACATACACATACAGATAGGGTTATTTGGTTCTTTGGGGTCTAACTTCTTGAGTTCTTTGTATATATTGGATATTAGCCCTCTGTCAGAGGTGGGGTTGGTGAAGATCTTTTCCCAATTTGTTGGTTGCCATTTTGTCCTTCTGACAGGGTCCTTTGCCTTACAGAAACTTTGTAATTTTATGAGGTCCCATTTGTCAATTCTTGATCTTAGCGCATAAGCTATTGGTGTTCTGTTCAGAAACTTTCCCCCTGTGCCCATGTCCTCCAGGATCTTCCCCAGTTTCTTTTCTATTAGTTTCAGTGTGTCTGGTTTTATGTGGAGGTCCTTGATCCACTTGGAGTTGATCTTGGTACAAGGAGATGAGTGGGTCAATTTTCATTCTTCTGCATGTTGATCGCCAGTTGAACCAGCACCATTTGTTGAAAAGGCTATCTTTTTCCCACTGGTTGGTTGTAGCTCCTTTATCAAAGATCAAGTGACCATAACTCTGTAGGTTCATTTCTGGGTCTTCAATTCTATTCCATTGATCTACTTGCCTGTCAATACCATGCAGTTTTTAGCACAATTGCTCTGTAGTACTGCTTGAGGTCAGGGATATTGATTCCCCCAGAAGTCCTTTTATTGTTGAGAGTAGTTTTAGCTATCCTGGGTTTTTTGTTACTCCAAATGAATTTGAGAATTGCTCGTTCTAGATCTATGAAGAATTGATTTGGAATTTTGATGGGGATTGCATTGAATCTGTAGATTGCTTTTGGCAAGATGGCCATTTTTACTATATTGATCCTGCCAATCCAAGAGCATGGAATATTTTCCCATCTCCTGAGATCTTCTTCGATTTCTTTCTTCAAGGACTTGAAGTTCCTGTCATACAGATCTTTCACTTGTTTGGTTAAAGTCACGCCAAGATACTTTATATTGTTTGTAGCTATTGTGAAAGGTGTTATTTCCCTAATTTCTTTCTCAGCCTGCTTGTCCTTTGAGTACCGGAAGGCTACTGATTTGCTTGAGTTGATTTTATAACCGGCCACTTTGCTGAAGTTGTTTATCAGCTGTAAGAGTTCTCTGGTGGAGTTTTTTTGGGTCACTTACGTATACTATCATATCATCTGCAAATAGTGATAGTTTAACTTCTTCCTTTCCAATTTGTATCCCTTTGACTTCCTTATGTTGTCTAATTGCTCTTGCTAGAACTTCAAGTACTATATTGAAAAGATATGGAGAGAGGGCAGCCTTGTCTAGTCCCTGATTTTAGTGGGATTGCTTCAAGTTTCTCTCCATTTATTTTGATGTTGGCTATTGGTTTGCTGTATATTTCTTTTACTATATTTAGGTATGGGCCTTGAATTCATGTTCTTTCCAGGACTTTTAGCATGAAAGGATGCTGAATTTTGTCAAATGCTTTTTCAGCATCTAATGAGATGACCATGTGGTTTTTTTTCTTTCAGTTTGTTTATGTAGTGGATTACATTGATGGATTTTCATATACTGAACCATCCCTGCATCCCTGGGATGAAGCCTACTTGATCATGATCAATGATTGTTTTGATGTGCTCTTGGATTCGGTTGGCAAGGATTTTATTTAGTATTTTTGCATCGATATTCATAAGGGAAATTGGCCTATAGTTCTCATTCTTTGTAGCATCTTTGTGTGGTTTTGGTATCAGTGTAATTGTGGCTTCGTAGAATGAGTTGGGCAGTGTTCCTTCTGTTTCTGTTTTGTGGAATAGTTTGAAGAGTATTGGTGTTAGGTTTTCTTTGAAGGTCTGATAGAATTCTGCACTAAAACCATCTGGTCCCGTACTTTTTTTGGTTGGGAGACTTTCTATAACCCCTTTTATTTCTCTAGGGGTTATGGGACTGTTTAGCTGATCTAATTGATCCTGGTTTGATTTTGGTATTTGGTATCTGTCTAGGAAATTGTCCATTTCCTCCAGATTCTCCAGTTGTGATGATTATAGGCTTTTGAAGTAGGATCTGATGATTTTTTGAATTTCCTCAGTTTCTGTTGTTATATTCCCCTTTTCATTTCTAATTTTGTTAATTTGGATACTGTCTCTGTGCCCTTTGGTTAGTCTGGCTAAGGATTTATCTATCTTGTTGATTTTCTCAAAGAACCAGCTCTTGGTTTTGTTGATGCTTTGTATAGTTCTCTTTGTTTCTACTTGATTGATTTCAGCCCTTAGTTTGATGATTTCCTATCTTCTACTCCTCCTGGGTGAATTAGCTTCTTTTTGTTCCAGGGCCTTCAGGTGTGCTGTTAAGTTGCTAGTGAATGCTCTCTCCAGTTTCTTTTTGGAGGCACTCAGGGCTATGAGTTTTCCTCTTAGCACTGCTTTCATTGTGTCCCATAGATTTGGGTAGGTTGTACCTTCATTTTCATTGAATTCTAAAAAGTTTTTGATTTCTTTCTTTATTTCTTCCTTGACCAAGGTGTCATTGAGTAGAGTATTGTTCAGTTTCCACGTGTATGTGGGCTTTCTGTTGTTCTTCTTGCTATTGAAGACCACTTTTACTCCATAGTGATCTGATAGGAGGCATGGGATTAGTTCAGTCTTGTATTTGTTGCGGTCTGTCTTGTCACCAATTATATGATCGATTTTGGAGAACGTACCATGTGGTGCTGAAAAAAAGGTATATTCTTTTGCTTTAGGATGAAATGTTTTATATATACATATATATATACCCATTAAATCTAATTGGTCCAAAGCTTCAATTAGTTTCACTGTGCCCCTGTTTATTTTCTGGTTTCCTGATCTGTCCATTGTGGAGAGCGGAATGGTGAAGTTGCCTACAATTATTGTGTTAGGTGCAATGTGTGCTTTGAGCTTTAGTAAAGTTCCTTTTACGAGTAGGGGTGCCCTTACATTTGGAGCATAGATGTTCAGTATTGAGAATTCTTCTTGGTGTATTTTCCTTTTGACCAGCAAGAAGTGACCTTCTGTGTCTCTTTTATGACTTTAGGTTGAAAGTCAATTTTATCTGATATTAGAATGGCTACTCCGGCTTGTTTCCTGAGACCATTTGCTTGTAAAATTGTCTTCCAGCCTTTTACTCTAAGGTAGCGTTTGTCTTTGACACTAAGATATGTTTCCTGTACGTACACAGCAAAATGTAGGGTCCTGTTTCCATATCCAGTCTGTTAGTCTGTGTCTTTTTATTGGGGAATTGAGTCCATTGATGTTAAGAGATATTAAGGAATAGTAATTATTACTTCCTGACATTTTGGGCCTTATTTTTTATATTTGAGCGGTTATCTTCTTTTGGGTTTGATGAGAGTGGGCTTCTATCTTGCTTCTTCTGGGGTGTGGTTCCCCCCTTGTGTTGGTGTTTTTCCCCTATTATCCTTTGTAGGGCTGGGTTTGTGGATAGATATCCTGCAAATTTGGTTTTATCATGGAATACCTTGGTTTCCCCATCTATGGCAATTGAGAGTTTTGCTGGGTATAGTAGTTCTGGCTGAAGTCTGCATGAGATCTGCCCAGGATCTTCTAGCTTTCATGGTCTCAGGTAAGAAGTCTGGTGTGATTCTGATAGGTCTTCCTTTATATGTTACTTGGCTTTTTCTCTTACTGCCTTTAATATTCTTTCTTTGTTTAGGACATTTGGGGTTTTGATTATTGTTATGTGATGGTAGGTATTTCTGTTCTGGTCCCATCTGTTTGGGGTTCTGTAGGCTTCTTGTATATTCATGAGCATCTCTTTCTTTTGGTTGGGGAAGTTTTCTTCCATAATTTTGTAGAAGATATTTGCTGGCCCTTTAAGTTGTAGATCTTCACTCTCATCTATACCTATCATCCTTAGGTTTGGTCTTCTCATTGTGTCCTGGATTTCCTGAATGTTTTGGGTCACTAGCTTTTTGCATTTTGCATTTTCTTTAATTGTTGAATCCATGGTTCCTATGGTATCTTCAGCATCTGAGATTCTGTCTTCTATCTCTTGTATTCTATTGTTGATATTTGCATCTATGGCCCCTGATTTCTTCCCGAGGTTTTCTATCTCCAATGTTGTCTCCCTTTGCAATTTCTTAGTTGTTTCTACTTCTGTTTTTAGATTCTGGATGGTTTTGCTCGGATCTTTCACTTGCTTGTTTGTGTTTTCATGTAATTCTTTAAGGGATATTTGTGTTTCCTCTTTTATGACTTCTACTTGTTGACCCATGTTCTCTTGTATTTCTTTAAGTGATTTTTGTGTTTCCTCCTTATTGGCTTCCATTTTTTGATTCATATTCTCCTGAATTTCTTTAAGTGATTTTTGTGTTTGCCTTGTAAGGGCTTCTAGCTTTTGATCCATTTTCTCCTGTATTACTTTAAGAGATTTATCTAATGTGTTCTTCTATCAGCATCCTGACCAGTGATTTTAGATCTGACTCTCGTTTTTCTGGTGTGTTGGGGTGTCCGAGACTTATTGCTGTTGGGGAACTGGGTTCGGATGCTGCCATATTGCCTTGATTTCTGTTAGTAAGGATCTTACATTTGCCTTTTGCCATCTGGTTATCTCTGGTGTTAGTTGGTCCTGTAGTTATTAGCTGGTGCTTGAACCTCCTGTGGGCTCGTAAGGCTATTTCCCCACCACTGGGACACCTGAACCACTGCCCTGCAGGGCTCCTGCTAACAGATTGCTGACAGGTGGCCTGAGTCCCCAGAGGTCTTAAACTCCGGATATCACAGGTACCTGGTTCAGCCTGCTAGTTCCGCCTACTAGGTCGAAACAGCCAGGAAGATGGTGGAGGTTGCAGGGAGTGCAGGGTCCACCTTCAGGGCACAGAACCCACGCCTGGCTGCCCCCCACCCCCACCCCCACCCCTGTTCTGTGTGTGCGGCTCCTGTTCATGGCCTGAGTCCCCAGAGGTCTTAAACTCCAGATAGCTCAGGTACCTGGTTCAGCCTGCTGGTTCCACCTGTTAGGTTGAAACAGCTGGGAAGATGGCGGAGGATGCAGGTAGTGCAGGGTCCCCCTTCAGGGCACAGAGCCCATGCGTGGCTGGGGCCCCCAAACCACTGCTCTGCGTGCAGCTCCTGCTCATGGCCTGAGTCCCCAGAGGTCTTAAACTCGGGATATCTCAGGTACCTGGTTCCGCCTGCTGGGTCGAAACAGCCGGGAAGATAGTGGAGGCTGCAGGGAGTGCGGGGTATGCCTTCAGGGCACAGAGCCCACGCCTGGCTGCCCCCCCCCCAACTGCTGCTCTGCATGCGGCTCCAGCTCATAGCCTGAGTCCCCCAAGGTCTTGAACAAAGAATTTTCACCAGAAGAAATTCGGATGGCTGAGAAGCATCTTAAGAGATGTTCAACATCATTAGTCATCAGGGAAATGCAAATCAAAACAACCCTGAGATTCCACCTCACACCAGTCAGAATGGCTAAGATTAAAAACTCAAGAGACAACAGGTGCTGGCGAGGATGTGGAGAAAGAGGAACACTCCGTCACTGTTGGTGGGAGTGCAAAATGGTAAAACCGCTCTGGAAATCAGTGTGGCAGTTCCTCAGAAAATTGGGCATGTCACTTCCAGAGGACCCCAGCATACCACTCCTGGGCATATACCCAGAGGATTCCCCTGCATGCAATAAATACACATGCTCCACTATGTTCATAGCAGCCTTATTTATAATAGCCAGAAGTTGGAAAGAACCCAGATGTCCCTCAAAGGAGGAATGGATACAGACAATGTGGTATATTTATACAATGGAATACTACTCAGCAATTAAAAATAATGAATTCATGCAATTTGTAGGTAAATGGTTGGATCTGGAAAATATCATCCTAAGTGAGCTAACCCAATCACAAAAGAATACACATGAAATGCAATCACTGATAAGTGGATATTAATGAGCCCGGAAGTTCTGAATACTCAAGGCACAATTAGCAAATCAAAAGATTCCCAAAAAGAAGGAAGGAGAGGACCCTGGTCCCAAAAAGACTGGATCCAGTTTTGCAGGAGAGTACCAGAACAGAGAAAGGGGAGAGGACTTATGGGACACATAGTGAGGGGGGAACTGGGAAAGGGGAAAGCCTTTGGAATGTAAACAAAGAATATAGCAAATTAAAAAATGAAAAAAAAGGAATATGGAAGCCAAGCATGGTGGTTCACAGTTGTAATCTCAGCACTTGGAGGCTCAGACTCAGTGAGATCCGAGCTCAAGAGAAAAAGTGAGGGGAATGGGAGGCAGTGAGATAGCTCAGCAGGTGAAATGCTTGCTGCACAAGCTGGCCTACGTCAGCTTGGTCTCACCATCCCACATAAAGGCGGAAGAAGAGTAAGGTCTCCGCGAAGTTATCTTTTGACCTGCACATCCACCCTGGTGAGCACACCCCACACACCTAATCCACACATGCCATCTACACATATAAACATTACACAACATAGTAATATGTTAATAGTAATAATTTTTGGGGGCTCATGAGCAAGGCCAGGAGAAGATATTTAAAATCTCTTTTAACAGGGATACAATCATCTGTAAGAAATATTACAGGTTAATACAAAAATATTATAACAACAAAAAGCTATGTTCGGTAACTATGGAACACTGCAAAGGAAAGAGGCATCAATAAGCACATGGGTCTGGGTTCAACCTCACTAGTGTCTAAAGAGAGATTAAAGCAAGTGACTAGCACCATGTAGGCAGAAGAAAGAAAGAAAAAAGAAAGAACGGAAGGAAGGAAGGAAGGAAGGAAGGAAGGAAGGAAGGAAGGAAGGAAGGAAAGAAGGAAGGAAGGAAGGAAGGAAAGAAGGAAGGAAAGAAGGAAGGAAAGAAGAGAGGGAGGGAGGGAGAGAGACAGACAGAAAGACAGAGACAGTGAGTTTGGAGAAATGTGAGGAAGGAAGATACTTTCTGTCCTAAGGGAAATGTGTTTGTGGAGGAAGATGCTGGCGTGGTGGAGGAAAGTGTGCAGTTTGTAGAGAAGTCCACGGTGTGGTGGTCATCTCTATGGGAGGAAGGCACCCAGCATGCCCAGACACATGATGACATCACTGAGGACCAGAGGCAAAGAAAACAAATACCAAGAGAAAAGACAAACACATTAGACTCATTAGAACAACAAAGCTCTATGTGGCAATTACATATTGGACTATCTACATTAAAATAAAAAAACCCAGCATTCAGTCATTAGTATAACCCCCCCCCCAAAATAACAACGTGGATGCAAATGTTGATAGTGACATCATTGGTAAGAGCCAAAAGGCAGAAATAATCTGCAGGTCATCAGCTGGCAAACAGATGAACGGACCATGACAAAAGCACTGGATGCTGCAGCGTTACAACAGAAAGACCAAAAATACTATGCTCAGAGAAAGAAGCCAGGCGCAACACACACACACACACACACACACACACGCATACACACACACACACACACACACACACACACAACTTTCACAATTTTGCGAACATGAGATTTCCAGATGCATACCTAGGAAAATAGACTAGCGGTGGCTTAGAACTAGGATCGGATAATAAAGGACTATAGAGGGGGGGCTGGATAAAAGGCACAAATTTTCCTTCTAAGACAATCATGAATCTATAGAATTAAGGGAGCAATGGTTTTAATTATGTGTGGATATAATAAAAACCACAAGATGGCTCTTACACAGCTGGATTATAAATGATGTGGGTAGGTTCCCAGGATGTTTCTCAAGACACACATGTGCTGTGGTCAAGTACAAGTACACAGGAAACTTACCTCAAACCCTGAATTTAGACAAAGCATGTGGAAAATGGATGAGGAGAAAGGCTTGAGTATAGCTTTAACATAATACTGATTTTACAAAGTCATGTCAGGGGAAAGCTGAGTGTGCTTTAATATCAGACAGCAAAGGCAGGAAGATAGCTGTCTTTGGGTCCACCCTGGTCTACCTAAAGAGTTCCTGGCCGGTCTGGATTACACATGATTTTGTCTCAAAATCCAAAATTCAAAAAGAATAAAAGAGAGAAAGGCATATCTGAGAATCACTCACGAATCTTCTGAGTTTGAAATCTCTCATAATAAAATTTCTAAACACTAAAAATGAAACCAGATAAAAAGAAAAGAAAAACTTCTGGTAAGCCAACTCGCCTCACTGAGCCAAATGAACCTTCAGGGACGGACTCTTCCCTCCTCTGCTCTTCCCTATAAGTAATAAATCCCTCCCCTTTTTCCCTTTGACTGTGTTTCACAATTAAAGAGGAGACCTCTGGAGACAAGGGCTGGTGCCCAGAAGTGAGCTTTCCATAAATCACCTCCCCACCCTGACCTCCCCGCTCCCCGCACATCCCAATAAATGTCATAGGATTCCAGTAACAGGAAACTACAAATGATGACTCTTGTCTGTTCGGAACAGATTTCTGTCATCCTTTCAAGAATAATATAAACGACACCATTCTCCTCATACTAACAAGGCAGCACATTTCAGCTTCAGCTTCAAATGGGCCACGCTGGCTTGTTTTCCCAGGTGTATGTTAATAGACATGGCGATAGCTGAAGCAAAAGCAGGCACTTTGGGAGGTGTCATAGTGAATGTGGCACGGCATCTCTTTACATTTCCTCTGTAAAGTCAACAACTTGTTGGTTGTAAAAAGTGTAAATATTTTGTAGTCCAAGTAAATCCATGTTTGAGATTCACAAAGATGCATAAAAATCACTGCGCTGCCTCTCAGGAAGGACTGCTTTTACTGGAGACTGTAAAAGCTATTCAGCTCCTGCCGCCCTTCGAAAATGACATATTAAACTGCTTCCCGTAGTGTTCTGAGGAGATCACGAATTCCACTAAGTAAATTTTATAAATCTGTGCTGTATAATGAAGGAAAACTAATGGTGAAGTGCACAGAATTCTGGGACAGCTTTATCAAAAAAAAAAAGAAAAAAGAAAAAAATAGGTGAGCCCATGGGTAGACCTTATTTAGCAATCCCTGTAGTGTCTGAAGTCACTGATATAAGAAGCTCGCAAAATCCACCAGGCTTATTGGCTTAGCTGACCATCACACCCAAGAGGAAAGACTTTTTTTTAATGGAGAAAAGTCATTTGTGGCTTAGATATGAGGCTGACTGCTAATAGATGAAACCAATTACCCAAGAAATTAAAATGAATAGATGGCTAGTCACCGCCGCGTGGGTTACTGTAATAGCCTGTTTGCTACTGGGTCTCCGGCACTAACAATGGTACCCCCAAGGATAGATCCCAAGTGCTAAAGGAAATTTATAACTCATAATTTCTCTTACTAGAAAGTACCCCTAGAGAACCCTCTGGGGCTCTGGATCCCACCAAGACGCTAGCTGATAATGGACTTAGCATCCCCGTGCGTGCCCCTTCCCCCGAGTCAGTAGGAAGCCTATTTTCTTTTTCTGGACCACTTTCAAAAGAACTTCTCAACCATTTGTTTGACCATAAAATCAATGTGATGTGCTCTTCCAACAGCCTAAAACATTTGATCAAGAATATTGAAGCTAATGTTTAAGTCACATAATCATTCTCTGGTCAAGTAATTAAAGAGCAGTCTTGAGAGCCTAAATAATTAGTTTCAGATGCACACAACTTTTACTTGCAATGTATGAAAATATTGAATTCACTCAAGCTTTCATAATTGACATCAAATTCATATGTCAACAAGGAGACTGAGAGGAAGGGGACTTTTTCTTCCTTCCTTCCTTCCTTCCTTCCTTCCTTCCTTCCTTCCTTCCTTTCTTCCTTCCTCCTTCCTTTCTTTCATTCACTTTACATCCCACTCACTGCTTCCCTTCTGGCCACCCCCTACCACAATTCTTCCCCCTCCCCCCTTCCCCTTCTCCTCTTAGAGGGTGGTCCCCCTCTGGGTTTCTCCCAACTGGCACATCAAGTCTCTGCAGGGCTAGGTGCATCCTCTCCCACTGACAACTGACAAGGCAGTCCAGAAAAAAGAACATATTCTACAGACAGGCAACAGCTTTTGAGATAGCCCCCTGCCCCAGTTGTCCAGGACCCATATGAGAACCAAGCTGTACATATGCTACATACATGTTAGGAGTGGCCTTTGTATGTCCAGCCTTTGTATGTTCTTCGGTGGGTGGTTCAGACTCTGAGAGCCCCAAGGGTCCATGTTAGTTGACTCTGTTGGTCTTCCCATGGAGTTCCTATCCATTTTAGGGCTTCAATCCTTCTCCCAATTCTTCCATAAGAGTCCCCAAGCTCTGTTGATTGTTTGGCTGTGGATCTCTGCATCCATCTGAGTCAGGTGCTGGGTAAAGTCTGTCAGAGGACATCAAGCCTAACAGATTATCATTAATAGTGTCAGAAATTGCGCTTGCCTTGGGACAGGTCTCAAGTTGGGCCAGTTATTGGTTTGCTATTCCCTCAGTCTCTACTTTATGCCCATCCCTACTCCTCTTATAGACAGAAAAAAAATAGGGTTGAAAAGTTCATGGATGGGTTGGTGTCCCTATTGCTCTAGTGAGATTCCTTCTTTGGGTGGTTTCTGAGAAACCACCAAATTGAGTTTCCAAAGTAGTCATACAAGTTTGCACTCCCACCAGCAATGAAAGAGGTGGCCTCTTCAGGTCCCATGTCCCCACTGCTCTGAATCACAGCTAAGATCACCCCCATTGATTCTTGCGCACCTCCCTTATCCCAGGTCTCTGTCGGGACCTGGAAATGCCCCTCCCCACTTCCCCACCCAAATCAGTTATAGATGTCCATTCATTCTTATGCCCATCTAGCCCTCTTTCCTATCCCTTCCCATGCTGATCCTGAACTATCCCCATTCTCTTCCCCATTCCCTCTCCTACCCAGTTCCCTCCCTCCATTTGCCTCCTATTTTATTCTCCCTTCTAAGTGAGATTCAAACATCCTTGCTTATATCCCCCTTTTTCTTTAGCTTCTTTGAGTCTGTGGAGTATAGCAGAGGCATCCTGTATTTTAAGACTAATATCCACTTATAAGTGAGTACCTACCATGTATGTCCTTTTGGGACTGGGTTACCACAACTGTGATGATATTCTCAAGATCCATCCATTTTCCTGCAAAATTCATGATGTCTTTGTCTTTCATAGCTGAATTTCCATTGTGTAGATATTTTTTTATTGTGTAGATGTATCATATTTTATTTACCCAATTCTTTAGTTGAGGGACATCTATAATGTTTCCAGTTTCTGGCTATTAAAAAAAAAGCTGCTATGAACATAATTGAGTAAGTGTTTTTGTGGGATGGTGGAACATCTTTGGGTATATACTCAGGAGTGGTACAACAGGGTTTTGAATTAGAACTATTCCCCGTTTTCTGAGAAACCACCAAATTGAGTTTCCAAAGTAATCATACAAGTTTACACTCCTACCAGCAATGGAGGAGTGTTCCCAGGAAGGGACCTTCTCAATGCTTGCAGGAAAGCTCTAGAAAATCACTGCATGACTACCTGAGAAATGGGAGCTATGACCATTTCCTAATAATTACTAACTATGCAAAGTTATTTAGGATGCAGGCATTATATTTTAACCATTTCCCAGCTATTTTGAAGTCAAGTCACAAAACATATTGCTAAACCTCAGAGGTTAGGAGACAAGGAATGAGAGAGAGGGGGTGTCCTCTGGCTCAGAGGATGAGGGAATGAAGATGAGAGAAGGGGAGAAGGACTCTGACTCTCAAAAAGTAGGGTACAAGAATGACAAAGAGGGAAGGGTCTCCTACTCAGAGGAAGAAGATGGGTCACAGGAAAGAGATGGGATCTCACTCAGAGGGTGGAAGGACAGGAAAGCATGGAGATAGGTTTTGTGACAAAACATGAGAAGATGCTGTCTTCAGGACCCAGCAAATGTTAGCTGTCAGGGCTCGCTAGTGTAGATTAGCATATTAAGGAATCCGAGGAGTCCTGCAACAAAGAAATACAACCCAGCTTGTCATTAACCATGTTTACTTGATCAACATATAGTATTTTTATCTAATATGTAATCCTCACATCACACACTTGGAAAAGACCTAGAGACTGACCTATCAGCTCACTGATGAAAACCAAAAAGTTTCAACTGCTTACAGAAGCCCCAAATCAGATGGCAGGAATCCTGACTCCCAACCATGGCCTTCCTGGGAATGATCCAATAAGTGAGATGTTTAAGCGATCCTGAAATTATGCACCTTTTACCCAGTAAAACCAATAACTTTAGTCATAAAATTAATATGAAATCCAATTTAAGTCTCCACAGCTTCATAATGGCTGTTCTAGCTGTGTAGAAGCCTGTGCACTGAGATGTATAGATTTTGAGTCTGATTAACTTGGGTGCATACTGTTTTATTTATAAGATTTTTAAAATAAAGTTTTAATTAAAAAAATAGAAAAATAAATCTAAGGGGAAGAAACCATGGAATGCTTAAGCAGTGTCATTTCTGGTTTCAGAAGCACTCGATAATTGATGAGTCCTAGTCCACGTGTAGACACCACATGTCACTGTGACTGGAGCAAAGGTCCCCTTCCCCCTCCTCCTCTCCTATTCCAAAACTACACTGTAACTCCCAGCCTCACCCACCCCCTTTTTATTTTACACTAGAGAGAAGACTCAAATGTCAGAAACAGTGATTGGCAGACAGAAGCCTTGATTAGCCAGACTCTGCCTGGCATGGTCTCTCTTCTTTCCTTCATTCTTCTAATTATACATCAGCTCTCACTGTGGGACCCTCAGGAAAAGCCCTGTCTGTCTGAGCCCCTCTGACTTCACCGTGGAACCATTTTCCCCTCCCGTCAGAAGCAGATGGAATTAACAGGCTGTGACAATTGTCTGTTGTTCTAAGTGAGTTACACCATGATTTCTAAGCCTCTTTCCCAGAAGATAGATGACAAAATGCAAGGCGGAATGAAAATGTGTAATGTCTGCGCGCCTTGCTTATTAAAAGTTCCTCTGTTTAAAAACCATGCCACTGTGATTCTGTGTTCTGTTATGTAATAGAAGAAGGCTGTTTCTCAGTGTCTCCGAAGACACTAAAGCATCGTGACAGAGTCACAGAGGCCTGGTGGGCTTCTCCCTGGAGGAAGCACAACAGAGGAGTCAGAATGTCTTCCTCCTTGGAAAAGGAGTTTTTCAGCCTAGGGATGCTTGCCTGGAGCCAGGCACCCCAGGAGGCCTCTGTGTACTAAGGAGAGAACTGGGAAGCAGAGACTGAAGTAATTAAATAATCCACCCGTCCCTCGGAGCATATGGTCGGCACTGCTGTCACCCACATCCTTGGTACACAAGCAGCTTTGCGGGCTGCTCCCAATGTGCTGAGTCAGAATCCGTGTTTCAACAAGACCTCAGGTGACTCGTGTGTGCTTTGAAGTCTGGGAAGCAGTGTCTACCCAATTAAAATCTAACCCAGAGGAAAGGGGTTGGGGAGTTTCCATGGGCAAGACAGAGCCAGGAAAAAGACCAGAACAAAGACAGTCTTGAAGGCCATTGTGTGGTGTGCAGGAGCCTGAGAGGCAGGATGGTCAGGTAGCATGATGGTGCTTCTTCTGCACCTCATCCCCGGCTCCTCTTCTGATGTGCTTTGAGAGTGGTTCGCGGGTTTGGAGCATGCCAAGCACACCGTCTAGCCAGTAGACTTTACATCTTCAATCATTCTTGATTTCTGGTGTGAAGCTGCCTTTCCACTCTCCCATGAAGCGGCCCCACTTTCAAATAGGCGCCAGTTAATGAAGCTTGTGGAACTTAACTGAATTGGAAGGCTGACTGAGATCTGCTGATTACGCAAGAGAAGAACGGGGCTCAGCGCACGCACATCTTCCCCTTGCTCCTTGGGTGTGGGACCTTTGGCTTCTACAAGCTTTATTTCGCTTAGAGGAGCGAAGATGAGACAAATTTGGGTCCTTGAACTGCTCAGAGTTTTAAATAGCAGTAACAGCTACAGAGAGGTCCTGTAGGGGCAGCAGCCCTAGGACCGATGGTAGTGGAAACCAGGACCTTAATGGAGATCAAGATCTTAGCCTCCTCCCCAGACTTATGAGTTCTGAGCATGGTGTGGGTGCTAAAATGTTAAAGCATCACTCAGCACTGCCCACGCTTCACTGGTGACCTCTTAGCCTTAGAGGGTCTCATCTCACACAGCTGCTCCCTCTACCGCTGACCCCTAGGCACACAAAATGACCTATTAAATTTGAATATGTGTTCTTACAACTATCACCCAGGCCAAACCTTCCAAAGTGCCTCAGGAGAGAGAATGATTCTGAGCAAATGTCAAATGCATTGTTTGGCAGCGGTAGAAGAAATCCTGGATTATCTACTCCAGCAGTGCTCTGAGGCAGGGGATGAAACCTACTCTTGGATTTATTTACTTAATCGGGAAATATTTTATGCTATAACTATTCCAGTAAGTCTGATTTCAAGTTTTGAAACTAAATATGAAAGATCCTCTTACTATCTAATTCGCTGCCATAGGAATCGCCATACTCCACATACAGTTAATTTCATTCTAGTGATACGGAAGGGGTCTTTTGGGCACAGATTGATAGACAAGTATTTGGCAGTTTCACTCCTGGAATATGCCCCAGAAAAAGGAAAGTATACTATATGTGGTGGTTTTGAAGAGAAATGTGCCCCAGAGGCTCATGCACTTAAATACTTGGTCCCCAGTTGGCGGTTCTATTCAGGAAGGTTATAGAACCATTAAGTGTTAAAGCTTTGCTGCTGGATTATAGCATGGGGGCAAAGGACGGACAGAGCGCAGTCTTTGAGGTTATATAGCCTTGCCCCAGTCCTGTGAACTCTCTCTCTCTCTCTCTCTCTCTCTCTCTCTCTCTCTCTCTCTCTCCCTCTCCCTCTCCCTCTCCCTCTCCCTCTCTCTCTTTCTCTCCCCACCTTACCCTCCATAGTCAACCAGCTTTCTGTTCCTGCTACCATGTCTGTCTACTTTGCTGACTAGTTTTTGTTTTGTTTTGTTTTTCATTTGTCAACTTGACAGAAGCTAGAGTCATTTGGGAAGAGGGAAACTAAACTGGGAACATGCCCCCATAAGATTGACCTTTAGGCATGTCTATGGATATTTTCTTAACTGATGATTGATGTGTGTCCAGACCTCTGTGAGTTGTGCCACCCTTTGGCAAGTATTCCTGGGATGCTATAAGAAACAGGCTGAACAAGCCATGAGGGGCCAAGCAAAACACAAAGAGCAAGTCAGGAAGCAGTGTTCCTCTGTGGTCCTCACTTCAGTTTCTACCTCGAGTTCCTGACTTGACTGCTCTTCATGATGAAATAAACCCCCTTTCCCAAAGTTGCTTTTGGTGAGTGTTTTATTACAGAAAATCAAATCAGGACACTCCCCATTATGGACTCCATCCACCTAGAAAGGTAAGCCAAAACGAACACTTTCTTTCTAAAGTTGTTTGGGGTTATAGTATTTTATTACAGCAGGAGAAATGTAACCAATACATTGTGTTAACCAGGTTTTATCACTTTGGGAAATATCTGAGAGAAGTTGTTTAAATTAAGAAAAAAGTCTTATTTTAGTTCATGGTTTCAAAGAGTTTAGCCAAGGTGGACTTAGCCTATTTCTTTGGGTATCAGGAGAGGCAGGGGATCTCAGTAGTGGGATCTTGGGGCAGAAAGTTCTCACCTTCTTGAGGCCTGGAGAAAGAGTCTATGGGATGGCATATCTCTAAGCCATGTCTTCAGTAACCTTCAGCTAGGCCTCCCTTGTACCTTCTATGAACTCATCAAAGGTAGGCCATGGACGAAATCCAAGCCCTCAGAATCCAATCACTTTCCGCAAGACCCCAGCTCTCAACACTACCACACTGGGAAATAAGCCTTCAATACATGAGCACTTTGTAAGAGATCTCGTATTCAAACCATAGCACACATAGTGACATGGAACCTTCCACATTCATCTTTATTAGTCATAGTAGCCCATATTGAAAATAACTTAAAATGAATAGATCAATAAAATGTGATATCTCTTAAGCCCACTTTGCACTGCCCTAACAGGAAGTATAAGGCTATGTAATTTTAAAGTAAAGAAATGGGTCTGAAAATGGAAAGTTCAGAACCAGATATCACCATGAGTGATGTCCTCTGGCCCCATCATCTTGTTTCAGAGGCAAAAAGCAAGAGAATGGAAAGGGGCTGGGCATATCCTTTCGCTAGATACACAATCCCTTAATGAGCCTACTTCACGATAGTGACATAAATATGTTGACAAGGACCAAGTACACATGGCCTAATTACCTCTCAAGGTTTCATCTCCCAACACTGCAGATCAGGACTTAGGTTTCTAGCACATGATTTTGGGGAGAAATACTCAATTAGCAGCATAGTACACCCACAGAATGGAATGTTATTTGCTCCTGATAAGGAATGATGCGTTGACACATGCTATGACAATGGTGAGCCTTGGCGTTTGATAAAGCAGATGTGAAAGGACAAAAAGCAATAGTGATTGCAGTGATGGGGCTTGGATGCAGAAGAGAGGGGAGATTGGAGAAGGGACTGCTTGTGTGCATGAGACTTCTGTCAGGACCTGGAAAGTGTTCTAAGTGGACTGTGGTGATGGCTGTAGGAAATGGCACCGCTCCACGGACACACTGAAAAGACACCCAGTGGCATAGTTTACAGAGGTAATTTTGTGCTGTGTGAATTATGTCCTAATCAATGTGCTTTTAAAAGTGGCTGATAATGAAATGGAGCAGTGTGAGTCTGAGATGAGAGCCTGCTGGAGGGAGGTGCACCGCTCCTGCCTGCAGCAAGCAGTCTGGTGAAGGGGGACTGTCTTGTGACCCTCGCTCTCTATCACTCAGCACAGACCCTGAATGTAGAGATGCTTCATGGCAGCCAAATCCCAGAAGTGGGCATGTCTTAGGTAACACCTCTTCCTTGACTGAGGAAGGGATTTCTGACCTGAGTTTTAATTTTTTGTTACTGGTTCCCTAGATGAGTCTCCCAGTGGCTCGGTTGTTCATTAAGTCACTTAGCTAAGATACATCACTCAATTGGCAACAATTAAAAAACATCTTTACCTGCAGGGAGTGGTTCAATCTATTGAAATCCATCAACATAGTCCACCACATAAAGAAATTTAAAGGAAAAAAATGATAATCTCATTAGGTGCTGAAAAAAGTCTTTGACAAAATCCAATACACCTTCATGTTAAAAGTCTTGAAATGTCCAAGATTCAATTCACAGACCATATGAAACACAAGAAGAAGGAAAAACAAAATGTGGATGCTTTAGTGCTTCTTAGCAGGGTGAACAAAATATTCACAGGAAGAAGTATGGAGACAAAGTTTGGAGTATAGCCTGACGGAAAGGCTATCCAGACTGCCCCATCTGTATATCCATCCCATATACAGTTGTCAAGCCTGGATGCTATTAAGAATGCCAGGAAATGCTTGCTAAAGGAAGCCTGATATAGCTGTCTTCTAAGAGGTTCTGCCAGAGCCTGACAAATACAGAGGTGGATGCTTGCAGCCAACCATTGGCCTGAGTGTGAGGTCTCCAATGGAGAAGTTGGAGAAGAGACCAAAGGAGGGTTTGCAACACCATGGAGGGAGCAACAGTGTCAACCAACCAGACCCCCTGGAACTCCCAGGGATTGGACAACCAACCAAAGAATACACATGGAGGGACCCATGGCTCCAGCCACATAAGTGGCAGAGGATGGCCTTGTTGGACATCAGTGGGAAGAGAGGCCCTTGGGTCTGAGGGTGTTTGATGCTCCAGTGTAGAGGAATGCCAGGGAGGAAAGACAAGAGTGACTGGGTGAGTGGAAGAGCACCCTCATAGAGGCATGAGGAAAGGGGATGAGATAGGGAATTTCTGAAGGGGAGACATAGAAAGGGGGAAACATTTGAAATATAAATAAAGAAAATATCCAATAAAAAAGTCTTGGAATGATCAGGGATACAAGGCACATACCTAACAATATAAAGGCAATGTACAGCAAGCCAGTAACCAATATCAAATTAAATGGAACAAAATTAAAAGCAATTAACTAAAATCAGGGGCAAATTAGGCTGTCCACTATCTTTCTATCTCTTCAATATAATACTTGCAGTCCTAGCGAGAGTAATAAGATCAAGCAAAGGAGATCAAGGGCATACAAACTGGAAAGAAAGAAGTCAAAGTATCACTACTTATAGATGATATCATAGTATACATAAGTGACCAAAAAATTCTACCAGAGAATTCCTACATCTAGTAATAGCTAGATACAAAATTAACTTTAAAAATTCAGTAGCCTTCTGTTACACAAAGAATAAATAGGGTGACAAAGAAGTTAGAGAGATAACACCCTTCATGATAGCCACAAATAATATAAAATATCGTGGTGCAATTCTAACCAAGGAAGAAAAGGCCTGTGCAACAAGAACTTCAAGTCTCCAAAGAAAGAAATTAAAGAAGATATCAGAAGATGAAAAGATTCCCCATGTTTATGGATTAATAGTAAAAATGGCCATCTTTCCAAAAGCAATCAACATATGCAATGCAATTCTCATCAAAATTCCAGAACCAGAAGAATTCTCAACTTCATATGAAAAAAAAAAAACCCCAGGATAGCTTAAATAATCCTGTACAATAAAAGAACTTCTGGAGGTATCACTGTCCCTGACTTCAAGCTGTACTACAGAGCAATGGTAATAAAAACTGTATGGTATTGGTAGAAACAAACAAGTTGAACAATGAAATCAAATTTAAAAACCCAGAAATAAACACATACACCTATAGACACTTGATTTTTGACAAAGAAGTCAAATCCATACAATGGGAAAAGGAGATAAACTTGAACAGATGGTGCTAGTAGAAGAATGCAAACAGAAGCATATTTATCACCCTGCACAGAACCCAAGTCCAAGTGGATCAAAGACTTCAACATAAAACTGCATACATTAAATCTAATAAAACAGAGAGTAGGATATAGCCTGGTACAGGAGACAACTTCTAGAAGAGTACACCAATGGCTCAGTCTCTAAGATCAACAATTAATAAATACAACTTCATGAAACTGAAAATCTGTAAGACAAAGGACAATTGTCAATAGGACAAAATGGCAGCCTACAGATTAGGAAAGAATCTTCACCAACCTTACATTTGACAGAGTGCTAATATCCAAAATGTATAAAGGACTCAAGTAGTTAGACACCAACAACTCAAATAACCCAATTTAAATTATAAGGTACAAAGCAAAACAGAGAATTCTGAATAGAGGAATCTCTAATGTCTGAGAAACACTTATGAGAAATATTCAATGTCCTTAGTCATCAAGGAAATGCAAATTAAAAGACTCTGAGGCTCCACCCATCAGAATGGCTAAGATCAAAGTTTTCAAGGGGCAGCACATGCTGGCAAGGATGTGGAGGAAGGGGACGATGTCTCCATTGCTGGTAGAAGTAGAAACTTGTATAACCACTTTCAAAATCAATTTGGCAATTTTGCAAAAAATTGGGAATAGTTCTACATCAAAACCCAGCAGATGTAGAGCTTGGTCTCCATGTGGGTCCCCCAGTAACTGGAGTTGGGGGCTGTCCCTGAATCTGTGGCTGGCTTATGGATCCTGTTCCCTAACTGCACCACCTCGCCTGGCCTCAGTGGCAGAGGATGCACATAGTCCTGCAGTGATTTGATGTGCTAGGGTGGGGTGGTGCTCAGGGGCTCCTATCCCTTCTCAGATAAAGGGAGGAAGAATGGAGGGAGAGGCTATATAATGGGGGGGGAGGACCCAGGAGGAGGAAAGGGATATAACCTGGATGTAAAGTAAACATATAAATTAATTAATGAAATAAAAATTCCTTACCATAAACGTGTTCATTCTCCTCTGCCCTGACTCCTGGAGAAGTTGCTACCCATATAAACTAATCCTGCATGGTGAGCTAGATCTCACAAGGGACTAAGGAGGAAAAGAGATAGCAAACATAGACCTTATATTCTATGTGGTTTTCAGAGCAAACTGAAAATGAGACCCTCCTTGTTCGTAAATTATTAAATGACAAACAAGTGACCAGCAGAGAAAGTAAAAAGAGTTTCTACAATGAGGCACCATGTGACCCTATAAGTCATAGTCATAAAGTTAGCCCCAGTTAGATAAGACACAAAGACAGAAGATGGGAGAAGAAGGAACAGGAGCAGCAGAGAGAGTAGGAGAGGGAGAGGGAGAGGGAGGGAGAGGGAGGGAGAGAGAGGGAGAGGGAGGGAGAGGAGAGTGAGAGAGAGTGAGCAAGGGAGAGGGAGAGGAGAGGAGAGAGAGAGGAGAGATTTTTCCCATGTATTTGAGTGGAATTTCATGACCTTTATTAGATATGCTATTTCTTGTTAATAAAAGCTACTTCAAAATAGTGTTATTTCTAGGGAGTGCCTAGAGGTAATAGTTTAAAATATAATCTGATTTTAAGGGTAGCTCTCCCAGCATTTCATTAAAACAGTCCATTTCATGGGACTTTAATTTGCAAATTATTTTATTTTTATCTCCTAAAATTATTGTGAAACAGACAAAATTTTAGCCTCTATTTTATTTATGAGAAAAATTTCACACAAGACCATTGTAGCCTGGGTTCCTATTGCTATGATAAAATGCCATGACCAAAAACTACTTGAGGCAAAAATGATTTATTTTTCTTATACTTCCACTTCATATTCTATCATTAATGGAAGTCAGTTGTGGTTTGAATATGCTTGACCCATAAGAAGTGGTACTGTTCAGAGGTTTGGCCTTGTTGGAGGAAGTGCGTCACTGTAGGGGTGGGCTTTGAAGCTCTGCCTGGTGGGGAAGAGCCAGTCTTCTTGCTACCTTCAGAAGATGTAGAATTCTGTCTGCCTGGACGTGTCTTGCTTCCTGCCATGATGATAATGGACTGAACTTCTGAACTTATAAGCTAGTCCCAATTGTCTTTTTAGAAGAGTTACCTTGGTCGTGGTGTCTCTTCTCAGCAATGAAAACCCCAACTAATACAGAAGTTGGTGTTGGGGACAGGGGTATTGCTATGATAGGCCCGATCATGTTTTTATTCGGAGGAATGTGAATTGGAAAGCAGCGGAATGCTTTAAGTGGGATGTAATGGGCTATCCTAGTAGGAATATGGAAGACATTGGTGCGAGGGTGATTTAAACTGTGGGGGCATGGCTCAACAGATTTCAGGGAGAAGAATGTTAGTATGTGTACTTCAAACTGTTTTGTAGTATTTGATGAAGAATGTAGCTGCTTTTTGCCCTTGTCTAAAGAGTCTTCCTGAGGCTAAGACTAAGGTGAAGAGATTCAGATTAATTGCCTATACAAAGGAAGTCTCAGAAAAGTACAGCAGAAAGTGTTTCCTTTGGTTTATTCTCATAAAAAGTGTTTTGATCAAATATAGTAAGCTTAGAAAGAAAAAATACAAAATATATGATTCAAGTAATAAAGGGGCACAAGGAAGTAAAATGGAGTGAAATCCCATGTTCAAGGATGTTAGATGGATTGAAGGTGAGACCCCACCCAGCTAAGATTATTGTTCATGAGTTTGAATGAGGAATGGCCATGTCATGTTAGGCATTATTACCTGGTTATTGTTTTACTTGGACTTATAATCTGGAATGAACTAAAATCCAGAAATGGAGAGGGGCACACCAATGACCCATATCATGCGGCTGGAAGACACAGACTTTGATCTGGACTTACGGCATAGCCTCAAACCTTCATAGCCATGAACAGCTTAGGCCCAGGCATGGGGGCACATGTGTTTAATCCCAGGAGACAGAGGGAAGCGTGTGTTGGTATAGATCAAATTCTAGGAAAATAAAGGCTTACATCCAGGTGTGGTGGCACATGTGTTTAATCCCAGAACTCAGGAAATAGAGGCATGCAGATATCTGAGTTCAATGCCAGTCTGGTCTATAGAGCAAGTTTCAGGACAGCCAAGCTCAGGCAGTGAAGGCTGTAATAGAACAAGGGCACATGTTCCAGCCCCAACAAACAGAAAAACTTGGCAGATTCAGTCATGTGGCTCTGGCTTTAGAGTCAAGAATAGAAAGGGTTACTGGTTACTGGGATGCTGGTCAGCTGGAGCTAAGAGATTAGAGGAGATTAAGAGGAGGCCAGCATAACTGAGGTAAAAATTTCTGGGAAATGTTTTCTGAGAGCACAAATATAGAAGCCCAGAGATAGAAGCCCAACTTGGTAATGTGTAAGAGTAACCAAGGAGGTATTGGTTTTGAAGGTATAGAGTCATGGAGAACAGTTGAGGCTTGGCACTGTGAGAGGCCATGGAAGGCCATTGGTGAAGGTGTAATTTCAGTTGCAGTTGATGGCCCAGGACTGAAGGAGCCATGCAAAGAAGCTGAGGCTTGGCACCTTGACGCAAGCCTATGAGAGTTTATTAGTGAAGCCTAATTGCAGTGGAAGACCCCATAACATTGGAGATGCCAGTACCATGGGATGATCACCAAGAACAGCAGCAGTGGAGTTGAGTCAACCAGAGACTAGAGTGCTACAGAGGGCAGAACTGGAGAAGCAACCCAAGCCCTTCAGAGGAGCCCATAAGATTATGGGTGAGTGGATCCCAGGCACTGCCTTAAATACCCCAAGATGTTAGAGATGACAGAGCTGTGGGAAACCTACCTAGAAAAGTTGCTAACAGGGAGTAGAACTAGCCTGAGAGAAAGACTTGTGTTACAATCAATAAAGCTGGAGGCATTGAGTTGCATTGTTTGGAGTGTGTCCAGTTTGTTTCTGACCTTGTTTGGTCCAGTATTTCCTTGCTATGACGTTTTGGAATAGTAATGTATATCCTGTGATGTCTGAGGTATGTGATCTGCTTTTTAATTTTGACTTTATAGGGGATTACAGTCAAGTGATTTCATGAATCTCAGAAGAGACTTTAAACTTTGGACTTTTAGAATTGTTGAGACAGTTATAGACTATGAGGATATTTGAAGTTGGGACTAAATGTATTTTGCATTATGCTATGCCTATGTATGACTACCATAGACTCAAATGTTTGAACAAGCCTGTGGGGGCCAAGGAGTAGAATGTGGTGGTTTGAATATGCTTGGCCCAGGGAATGGTACTATTAAGAGGTATAGCCTTGTTGGAGTAAGTATGGCCCTGTTGGAGGAAGTGTGTAATTGTGGGGGTAGGCTTTGAGACAATCTTCCTAGCTGCCTGGAAGACAGTCTCCTTCTACTGCCTTCAACTCAAGATGCAGAACTCCCAGCTCCTTCACCAGTGTCATGCCTGCCTGGATCTTGCCATGCTTCCTGCTAGGATGATAATGGACTAATCCTCTGAAACTTTAAGCCAGCCCCAATTAAATGTTTGCTTTTATAAGCATTGCCTTGTTTATGGTGTCTCTTCATAGCAATGGAAACCCTAAGACATCGGTATAGGGTCAGGGACCTGGAACCAGGAGCTAATGCAGATGTTCACAGAGGAGTGCTGCTTACTGGCCTGCTCATCATGGCTAGCTCAGCCTGCTTTCTTATAGAAACTAGAACCACTAGGCCAGGGATGGTCCCATCCACAATCAGATGAGACTTCCCAAATCAATCACTAATTAGTAATGTACTCTGCAGCTTGCATATCACCCAATCTTGTTGTCTCCTCTCAGATAAATAACCACTGGAATATTGTGCGGCCAAGAAGGTGTCTATATAAAGTATCACTTTATAGCAATGTTCATTACTAATTGCTTACATAAAAATGAGAAAGACTTTCTTTGGTCTTAAACATGAGAAGCACATACTCTACCACGAAGTAACACACTCTACCCCAGGAAAAATTAAATATTAACACAACAGGTGAGTGTTCGCTAGCCTGGTCCATTTGTACAAAGTGTTTCTTGATATTTGACTAAACTGTACTTAAGTATAATTCACAGTAGTTCTCCAAGTAACAAGACAATCACCTACTAGGGCACAATTAATGGCAGAGACATGATGGGGTAATAGAAGCCTCTTCTTGGACCATAAAGATTGGGCAAAACTCCTGGGTAACTTAGGGTAAGAACTCTACATTTCCACATCACAGAGATACTTCACACCCTTGTTTATGGCAGTGAAGCTACTCTAATAGAACTGATCTAGGATCCAGGTGTCCAACAGCAGAGGAATGGATAAGGAAGTGTGGTAAGTATACATACTGGATTTTTTAGACAGAAAGAACAAAGCTGTTTTGTTTATATGAACATGGATGCAACAGGATAGAATGTTTAGTGAATTAAGTCAGTCTCAAAGACACAAATGTCCTATGATTTCCCTCATTTGTGGCTCTGAATTTTTTTGTAGTGCATGTGTGCATGCATGTGTGTGTGTGTGTGTGTGTGTGTGTGTGTGTGTGTGTGTGTGTGTTCCTGCATGTGTGTGCATGTCTGTGATAAAGAGAGATGGGGAATAAGTGCAAAAGTGTCGAGAAGACAAGAGACAGTTGAGGAATATGGGAAGGAATGAGCTGGAAATACATTATTTGAATACATTGTTTGCTTTATAAAGTCTACATGCAGCACAGTAGCATATGCAATGGGTGTACTTGATGGGAAAATGTTTAATGTCAAAAAGAATGAATCTTTAGAACATTGGTAAAGGACAATGCTGAGTGCCTTTTTAAAGTATCCAAAGAAGTATTGTTCCCAAAATGTTAGCCTCTAAGCGAGGCTGCTCCAAAGCAGCAGGACCTTGTGCAAATACACTGTTAAACAACAAGGCTTTCTGCAAAGTGGGATTCCAGCAACTGATTCAGTCAAGGGCACAACTGTCATCCCAGGGGAGAGGAATAACAACCACGAGTAAAGAATAGGCATGAGTCCCTGTGCCCAGAGACCTGGCAGTAACAGGCTTCTACTACTCTACAAGAGATCAACTGTGCCTCAGAAAAGTCCAATCCATACATCGCTCCGGGTGGAGGCTATGTGACCCAATGAGGAGAGTATGGGCAGTGATTGTGTCTGTGTGTGCGCGCGTGCGGGTGTGCATGCGGGTGTGCGTGTGCGTGTGCGTGTGCGTGCGTGCGTGCGTGCGTGCGTGCGTGCGTGTGTGTGTGTGTGTGTGTGTGTGTGTGTTGCATAATAGGAACTCCAAAATCCTTGTTAATGAATAGATGGATAACAGCAGTCTTGTCGGTATTCTGAATCTGCCCAGGGCTGTCTGATGTCTCAAGGCTCTGATGAACAAGAGAACGATCAGTGTATCCAGGTAATCATTTGCATAATGCAGTCTCAAAAAATGCCTTTGAGGATTTTTTGAGCATCTCAAGCAGAACTCGCCTCTTCCTTGAGTACTGTGTCATCATCTCCAAGCAGCAACACTAGGAACAAGTGTGGAGGGGGAGGGGCAGAGCCCTGCGTGAAGCGCATCTGAGGCACAATGTAAATGTTTTTAGGTTAATTCCCCAAATTGCTTATCGAGTTTGCCTACGTGTAGCATGAGGGCTTGTGTAAAGATGGCACCCCCTCCACAGAAGGAAGAGGATGCTGAGCACAGCCACCAACTTCACAGTGACAAAGTTGAAAATTGACAGCAGCCTCCAAAGAGCTTCGTGAACTGACACATCAAAACGTGCCTGCTGGTAACAGCCGGGGTGACAGAGAGCCAATCATGAGGTGGCTTTGCAGCCCCCATTTTAGCAGACTGCTTTTCAGAAAGTGGGATGTGCTAAAAACTGCTTGTGCCTGAGTCTCACCTCAAAGAGCTGGACCTAGGGTCATGGACAATAACTTTCAGAAAAGCTAGATAAATTCTGCAGTATCAGCAATTTATCCTCCACCCTCAGAACCAGCTGCAAGCACTTGGGGTTCAAAAAAGTGATAATATGAAGAAACACACACTTACATTTTAATGAGCCATTTTCAGCCTAGATGGACATCCATCAGTCAATAAGGTCAGAAACCCAATACTAGGTTTTGCTTACTAAGTGAAAGACTTAAAGTTTTTTTATTTGGTTGGTTGGTTGGTTCGGTTTGGTTGTTGCTTGTTTGTTTGTTTGTTTGTTTGTTTTTCCTTGTCTGATATATAATGAATTCACATGGGGACAAACCCAAGCTACAAATTGAAATCTATTATTTAATTCTAGCTAGATTGTCATTTGCTGAGGTCCACAATTATGGTGCTAATGGTTTCTGTTTTCCTTTCACCTCCTAAAAATAGAGATTTATTGACATGCTCCATTACTGCAAGAAGGAAGAGCTTTGAATTATCCAGGACACCCTCTTCACCCATGCTGAGATTTTAGGAGCGATACAAAAATGCAGCCTGTGATTCATGAGTTCTCCACACTATCATTATGCAAGTGCCTTAATTTTGCTTGGTTCCAGGATAGTAGCTTAGAATTATTGTAATATTCCAGGAGAGTAATGAGGGATCTTACTGGAGGACTTTAGTGTCTCTCGAGAAATTACTAAGTCATTCACAATGGAAAGACCAGGGACTAAGAATATATGCTTGTATTAATTAACATGGTAAATAAGCATCTAGTCATTAGAAGGGCAAAATGAAATCTCTATGTTTTAAATCTCCAAGCACATCTGTGCAAATCCAGACTATAAAAGCATCATCTCCAGTGCTCATTCAAATCCCAAACACCCACACAAGGAAAGCAGAGTTCTAGGAAACAAATGACAAAAACAAAATCTACAGAACTTACTTAGAAGTAGGTAGAATGCAGACGAATGCCCAGTTTCTAGGGCCAAAATGAAGGCAGGTACAGTTTTCTCAGCTTTCCCTGAGCAAAGTACCAGCCATCACAGATCTCACAGGCCTCAGCTTTGTTGCCTCAACTTGTAGTACTTGGTCATCAGTGGTACCCAATCCGGCCTGAGCTGGTGGCAGGGCTACCCTTTCCCTACTTGGGCCACAGACAACATGCACAACAAGCTTTGTGACACACTTTAAGAGGACAGCCAGCCTGCCCTCTCTTCTGACCTTTCTGCCTTATACTTTATGGCTGCTTTTTGTAAGCAACATTAATCAGCATGGTCCCATATACGAATAAGCATGGACGTTAGAACATCACGCGAATTAAGTTTCAAGCAATGAGTACTTAGACTTGTATTAGGGAGGCAGTATCTGTCTGGATTACTTGTAGCAGAAGTTGAACAACCAGTTTGGGCTGGAAGGGGCTTAGGAACTTGCTCCAGTTTGTTTTCTTAAGCCTGGTGCATTAATGTCATCTAACATCTTGGCTAGAGAACATTTTGCTGCACAGAATAGAGATATGTTCAAATATGTTGATGCGGGAAGGCAATTCCGTTGATGAGACTCTTGGCTACAGGCATTCTAACTAACTGCAAGGCGTGAGGCCATTCTGTCTCTTAACAGACTCTATTGGCTTATTTTTCCTTTTGCCTTCAGTTTTGGAGGGCGGGAGTCTTTGATACTTCCCTGCGTCTTCAGCTGCAACTTTTCTTAGCTCTTAATCGACATCCCTTCTAACCCTTTATAGTTTGTTTGTTTGTTTGTTTGTTTTGCTACTACATAACCAAGAATTAAGACATTCAAAGCAATTTGACCTGTGCTACAATGCAGCTGTGTGTGTGGCCTTGGCCAGCAGCACAGAGACAAACGTGGAGGCTCTTAAATTCAGTTGGTGAGTCCCATGTGATGAACATTCTTTGTCACAGGAGTGTGTTACGACAGATGACAGCTTAAGGTTAATTTGTTACTGTAACCTGCAATCATATAAAACCCAAGATTCATTCCAATCACCAACAGAAAGCTTAAATTTAATTATGACTTTGAGGTCATGTTTCTGAAACTGGTGGCTGCCAGTTATTTTCATTGGAAAAATACATTATCTCTTTACTTTGGATAAAAGTTAATATTCTCAAGCTCGGGGGCATTGCTCCAATAGAGCTTCCTGTTTCCATCCAGCTCTGTCTGTGAGGTTGCTTTCTCCAGTGTCACACAGAGCCTACTGGAGGTAGTAGGATCTGGGTGGCACTCCAGTAACTGTGTTTGGAGACAGCACAGAAGCTCATGCCAGTGCCATGAATGTTCATTCTGTTCTCAACGAGCCAACCTAGCTTTGATCTATCAGTTAACAAGACGGAAGCTCATTCATTACACTTCAAATTAAAATATCAATAAACATCACACACAGTCAAAATGGCTGTAGACTGTGGAGAGTTTCTTAAAGCTGACTTTTGATTCAGCTTTGACTCTGGATCAGTTGAACTCAATGTCAATGTTGAGTGTCCATATTTGCCTACTTTCAATGCATGTTAACCATATTTTTTATTAAATTCTTTCTCCCTTTTCCTTAAATTATGTTTGTTCTACTTATTTTTTTTTAAATGATGTCATATCCACTGGAGTAAATAACATACATTCAGGTTTTGTCATTAGTGCAGACTTTTTCTGTTTGTATTTATGGTTTGCTTTGGTTATGTCTTGATAACAGGATCTTTGAAAGTTGGAGAACAATGATGTACAATGATGTGGCTACCCCTGTAAAAGCCATGCAAAGTACTGCCCTACCTAGTTTCTCAGGAACCTAACTCAAGATCTCCAGGCACTAACCTGTTTAACTCACTTAGAACATGAGTCCAGTGTGACATCAAAACTTATGATGAAGTGAGGGAGGCACAGGGCTGTTCTTGAAAAGGTCAAGGCCGTTGGCTGTCTTAGTCATCTGCATTAGGAAGCTCACCCACTCACTCTTCTTAAAAATTCAATATGATGACGCATAGTTATCAACAGTCTATCTATCCACCAATGCCAAAGCACACTTCCTGTAGCCAGGCTTGAGTAATGGGAATCATCAGCAGACATCTCTGCCAGGGAGTGAAGACAAACTGAGGACAAAGAGGAAGGAAACTGAAGATGGTGAGGACAGTAGAGTAGGGCGGCACATGCACAGCCCTCACACTGCCGTCAGACTGAAGGCTGGGATGGTACAGTTCACAGTGAGAATGGACAGCCAGGGCTCAGGAAACAAGCTCTGTGTTTAGAAGCACGTAGCTTGAGTGCCTGCTACATACTGTGACCTATGCAATAGTTTACACCTAATTTTTGAGAATATGTTTTCTCCCTTTGAGTTCAAAGTCCATAATTGCTTTGGATTAAAAACAGTGAAGTGTGGTGGATACGTGGGAATCAGGGGAAGGTGTGTCTAGAGACAGGACAGGATCCCGGTCAGCTTTGTGCTGCCAGGCCCCCTGTGGCTGGCCTCAGCTGTAGAAATCTCCCTCACCATGGTCACATTCAACCTTGGGGTACTGCACCTGAGAAGTCAGGCAAAGCTAGACAGTCCTAGCCATTTTGTCCCAGATATCTAGTGGCCAGAACTCTATAGAACTCCCTGCTGTATTGACATAAGTCAGCATGGCTTTGATCTTAGGGGTCCCCCAAAGCTCCATTTATGAAGGCTTGGTCCCAGCTGCTGGTGTTGTGGGAAGGTGATGGGACATTGGTGAGTTGGCACCTAAGAGAAGGAACTTAGCTCACTGGGGACAGAGATTCCGGGATTTCCTCATGCTCCCTCCCCTTTCTTCTTCTTCTTCTTCTTCTTCTTCTTCTTCTTCTTCTTCTTCTTCTTCTTCTTCTTCTTCTTCTTCTTCTTTCTCTCTCTCTCTCTCTCTCTCTCTCTCTCTCTCTCTCTCTCTCTCTTTCTCACTGTCTCCTGCCCCTCCTCTTCTCTCCTTCCTCTACTCTCTCTTCCCCTCTCTCTTCTTTCTCTCCTTTCTGAAAATTTGGGGTAAACTACTTATCTACTACACATTCTCAATCATATTTCTCTGTCTTGCTTCAGGCGCAATCAACCACAGACTGAAACCATGATCCCAAATGACCTTTTGGTTTTTCAAGTTAAAGGTTTTCCAGTATTTTGTCACAGGAACAGGAAGCTGACTGGCACAAAGGCCTTTTCAGATCGGCATCACAGCGTGAAGTGTTCTTCTACCCACTCTTGCTTCCTCTGTCCTCTAGTCAAAAATAGTGATCCCAAATAAATATTTTGTTCCTTAATCTCAGTCAGAATCTGCTTTCAAAGACTAAAACCCACACACATTTCAGCCTGACATGGAGGGGCCCAAGTCCAGTGCAGGGAAGCAGAGGAAGACTGGACCTGGAGCAAACCAAGACTGCAGAGAAAAGACCGTCCTAGAAGGGATGACTTTACAGTTGACCCTGGGAGGGTGGTGACACAGCAGAGGCAGGGAGCTGAGCAAGGTGGCCACTTTCTTCCCAGAGCAGGAAACAAAATGTTCAAAGAAAACAGGCAAGTTTTGGGCACTCTGGACTCCTGCCCTCTGCAGTCTCCTCTGGAAACTTCTTAGACTGTCAAGTTCATAGTTTCCAGGATACTGAGTCACGTCCTCCCAGCCAGGAAGTGATAGCGCTCGTGGCATTGAGGATGCAGCTGGGGCTGAGGCCAGCGCAGCTAAGTCGGACTTAATCCTGAAGGTCACAGGAAGCCTTTGGGAGACTTCAAGTGTGTTTGCTGTGTCATCCAAATGGAGATTCGTGTAGCAGCTACGTGTGGATGCTAACAACGTGGATGAAAATGCCAGGGAAAGGCTTCAGAGCCTCTGCCATGATACATTCTATAAAGGAGAGAGAACTCAGAAGTGACAAGGCAGTGCCTCCAGGCACCTGATACTCAAATACCAAGAACCCTTTGAGTGACCTGGAATATCATTAACATGTCCATCCTGACTCCTGCTGCTCATCCATAGAGATGTCAAGTGTGTGTGTGGGGGGGAGCACAGGAATCCCTGAATGAGTGGAGTCCTGAGTGTGTGTGGTGGTGGGGGGGCACAGGAATCCCTGAATGAGTGGAGTCCTGAGTGTGGGTTGTGAACAATCAAGACTTCAGACCCATGGGAAATTTGCAGAGAGGCCATTATCCATGCAGGCCAGGAATAACAAAGCTTTGAGCACCGCAATTTATGGATGATTGTTCAGTGTGTACAAAAACTAGCAAGTGCAGCTTCTTCTTCCTCTCCTACCTTTATAACCTGAGGCAAATCTACAAACACCTCCTACTGAGACTCTCTAACTCCTCTTCCTGTACTGTGTTAAACACACACACACACACACACACACACACACACACACACGGTTCTGGAATGCTGGTAGTAGTAGGTGCCATTTCATCAGAGTGAGCGTACCCCAACCTGACCCCAGTACATGTGTCTGTAGGTCTAGCCTTTCTTCATTCCCTTGCCATCCCTAGTCAGGGTTCCAGGAACCAAGCATCATCAGACTTGGCAATCAATAACCAAGAATCAAGTCCTTGATGACCAGGGTTTGATGTTATAGGAGAAGGAATAGAAATATTAAAACGTCACTAAAACACAGCTATATTCCCTGATAGCAAAAGCACTGGAGAGGTCTGGGGTCCAGGGCACAGCTGGTTGGAGACACACCAGGCAAATAGATGGCTCTCTCACCTCCAATGACTATAAACATCTCCTGAGATGCGGCACAGGGATATAGTGTGTTTAACTATGGTTTGTCATACCTTGCTTAATGAGCATGATCCTTTAACTACAAATGGCCTGAGTCAGCTTTTGACCTCTGAGAGCTCAAGATTCATCAATTTCAGTTGTTATTTCATCCGTGATGTGATTTTTACAAGAAAGAAAAACACACAGATTCTCATAGTTACTATTATTTTTTAATAACACCATTATTAAAACCAATTAACACAGCTCAGCTTGCAATGTCAGGTGGTGCTTCTGAGCCCTCAAGTTGACTGAAATCAGCTCCGAAACCCTCCTTTGCCATGGGCTCCATGGCATTGCCTAGTTTTAGACTAGATGGTTAACTGACTTTCTGGACCCTCTCTTGCAGTTCTCCTCCTCCCTCTGGCCCTGCATTCCTTTGATGCTTGCAATTCAACACAATTTGGAATTCCCATTACCTCACAATGAACCTCGAGGATTCCAAAATTGAACTCGTGTGGTGTGTCTGTCTGTCTAGTGTCTGTCTGGTGTCCATTTGTCTTTAAACCAGGTTAGCTGACCAACTTAGGAAACTTTCCAAACGTTAATAGCATTTTCCTTATGCAGATCTATGTATTATCTGCTCTACAATCATCTATAAAAGAGCAAGACATTCTAAAAACTCATCCATCAACAAAGGGATTTCTTCTTGGAGTAGATGGGAACACAGAGACCCACAACTGAACACTGTGCAGAGAATGAGAGCTCTGGAGCGCTGGGTCGGAAGTGGGATGCCTTCCTCAAACTCCTCCCCTGGGGATCAGGGCCCTATGCAGATGAGAAGGCAGAAAGATTACAAGAGCCAAAGGAAATGAGTGACTGCAAGAAATGAATATCTTCCACACACAATAGCACTGGTGCACATATAAACTCAGAGACTGCAGCTGCATGCCCGAGGCCTGTGCAGGTTCAAGCCAGAAAGGATCCGAGAGAGGGAGAAGTGGGCACAGGCCTCTAGCCCTAACCAAGAAGCTATCCACAATTGGCACACACTTACAAAGGAAAAAATACTTCTCCCCAGTGGAGTTTAACGGGGTATATTAACCACATTTAAGGGCGGCCCCCATTCCCAGGAGCAGCTGGTCAACACAAAACCAACTCAATGTTATTTTTGTAGACCTTTTTTTTCATTTTCCTTTGTTTTGGCTTTTTTGTTTTGTTTTATTGGTCTTTGTATCTTTTGCTTCTATATCTTGGATTCTAGTTTCATGGGATTTGTAGGGATTTTGTGAGAAAGAGAGAAAGAATGAGGTAGAGACTGTTTTGGTAAAGAAAGAAAGAAAGAAAGAAAGAAAGAAAGAAAGAAAGAGAGAGAGAAAGAGAGAGAGAGAGAAAGAAAGAAAGAAAGAAAGAAAGAAAGAGAAAGAAAGAAAAAGTAAAAGCATGGAGTTGGAGTTGGGTGGGGGAGGACTGGGAGGAGTTAGGGGAGGGAAAAAGCAAAATTAGGATGTATTGCATGAAAAAGTGGTTTTTTTTCAATGAAAAGGGCAATATATATGTATATATGTATGTGTGTATATACATATATATGTGTATATATATAATATATATATATATATATATATATATATCCTATAAAAATCCCTTATCCATCTTTATTCATTCATACATAGGTATACTCACTTATTACTGATAGGGATTGTTTTGACACATGTACACTAATATTACTTTAGTTTGAAAATAATATTGACCTGCTGGGTAGTGAACCTAAGACCTTACCATTGCCTGGCAAATGCTCTAATCAATGAGCTGTGTATACTCTACCTCAAAATGAGACTTTTTCCTTTAACCTAAGACATTTTTTTGGACCAAGCTATTTAGCTGAAATTCTGTGCTATCATTTAGATGGTACTTCTCAGTCATCTTGCTTTCTGGTTTCAGGTCGTCAGCAGCGGCATACAATCTGTAAAGAATAAATACTGCAAATCCTGCGAGTGCCAGTGGGCCTGACGACTTCACACAGAGAGGAAGAACGGGAAATATTAATTATAAGGTTGTGATTCAATCTGGAGGCCTCTAAGGGCACAGTCTAAATTTAGAACAAATTTGCCAATGAGTGTTAGTAATCGGCCCCTCACCGCTAGTCATTTCCGCTTGTATCCTGAACTTGGTTTAATTAAGATTGAACATTGTGAACTGAAAAGCAGATAAGGTTATTTTGGTGTTTGTATAAAAAAAGAAAAGAAAAGAAGCAAACTGCAAAAGGATCGCACGGGTGTGACGGCAAAAGGTGAAAATTCTCTACTGAGCAGACAGCTGTTTCTGAGGCAAAGGCAATAAATTGTTTGTGTAAATTAACGCACGTGAAGGTGCACTGCGAAATTCAGTGTTCCAGATGCAACACAGTATGACCACCGTCATCTAAAAGATGGTCGCAAGAGGGACAGAAGTCAATGTAATCATACATTTCCAGGCTGAGAAAATAAAATAAATGCGTGCCCCTGGCAGAGGAAATGACGCAAGCGGGGAAAGCAAACAGCAGCCAAGTAGAACTCCATGGCCGGAGCGCCGTCATGCGCATGTGTAGAACTCCGCGGCCGGGGCGCCATCGTGCGGTGTGGAGGTAGCAGGCGATGGCAGCTCAGCCATGCTGTGGTTGCCACAGGGGGTATTTTTCATTCCCACAATATTTCCAGAAAGGCCCAGAACAATGGTACAGAGAGCTCTGGCAATATCATTGCAGTGTCCCCCAGGATGGGCATCCTGCGACTAATACTGGATTCAGCGTGCCTTGATGATACCAAAGCAGCCTGCATTCTGGCTTCATGGACGCTAAATAATACCGACAGCCTAGAGGGTTCTAGATGCCAACAGAAAGAGCAGGCTGCACTCAGGAACCATGTCCGTGTAAACCTTTCTTGTAAACTGCCTCAAGACGGTGAAGAAGAATAAGTAAACATGTTCATTCTCACCTAGTTTTGGATTTGAAGTAATGCTGAGACGCCTGACCTATCCGCTTTCCTTTGCTCTTACATTTCGTGTGACGTTTAGTCAGGGCTGATCTGGTTCTGCCTTTTAGGAGAAACTCTTTAAGGTGACAACTCTAACGTGTGTATCAGTTACTGAATTATAGTTGAGCAGATACAACAGGCAATGCGCCCTCTAGAATGCTGTGACCTATGCTGGCACGTGGTCATCAGGGCTTGCTCACCCTCCCCGGACTTCCTGCATGCCAGGCGAGAACTGTGCCGCCCTCTGCGCGTCATCCCTCTCTTTAATTACTAAACATGTACGTATGACGGACCCTCCTAGCAGTGTTCTATAGATAATATTGTATAGCCCTAGAGAGCCCAAGGGAAGCTATGGAGTTGGTAAGCGGATGGATCATTCAAAACAGCAGTGTTTCACCAAAGGCTGAGACGGAGACGGACGCTGCACCTCCTGTCAGACTCCAAGGACAGCACTCATGCTGCCCGGTGTCCCTGCAGGTTGGCGCCAGTCACTTCATCAGATGAAAGTATGGATGCCACTGAAGTCCAACTTGGTGAACCAATGAGTTTTATTGGGGTTGCTCACTGGAGGTACTCACAGGAGCAGGATCGGCTCCCAGACAGCATCACTGAAGCCCCCTGCAGCGTGGGTGACAGCTCACGAAGGTGGGGGGTGTGGAGCTCACTGCACCGC
The DNA here is from genome assembly GCA_964023405.1 of Apodemus agrarius. NCBI lineage: Eukaryota > Metazoa > Chordata > Mammalia > Rodentia > Muridae > Apodemus > Apodemus agrarius. Next base: position 55,892,608 of record OZ030008.1, on the reverse strand, counting down.
CTGCAGGCAGCAACGTTTGAGTGTCCCGTCCACGTGCCTCGGTTGGTCTAAACCTCTTCCGGTAGTTTGGCTGCTTTCTGCTTCTTCCAGGCATCCGGGCTGGTCTGAGACTCTTCCTTGTAGCTTACTTTCCTCCCATCTGAGGGGAGACTCAGCTTTCGTTGCTTATTCAGGCAGGGAAAGGCCTAGTGATTCCCAAGCCCATGCCTGCCCCAGCACCTCTGTTTCAGGTCAGCTTGGAGCACAGCACATAGCTGGGATTTGTTTGGAGAGTGAACCTGTCACAAATGCTGACAAAACGGCAAAAATACCAGTGAGGCATTTTTTTCTGAGCCACTGAAGAGTGAGGACAAAACTACATCCATGCCTCTGAGCGCCAGAGCCTGTGCTCATGCAATGGCCCAGCCCAGCATCTGGAAGGGAGAACAGCACAGGCATCTCCTTCTCGCTGACCACACTCCTTGTATCCTACCAATGCCATGTAGCAAAATAACAGCGTCTGAACAAAAAAGAGCCCACCTAGCAGCAGGCTCTTGCCAGCTGCTCATACCTGCTCGTTAAGAAGTGGGCAGGAAGACCATGCAGGAGCAGCCGTGGTTCCCCTGCATTCCGCAAGGCAGGTCACCATTTCAGTTTATCCCGTTGCTTCGGATGCTCACATCCATCAGCTGGTTAGCCTGGCAACTGTCACCTTCTCTGCCATCGCTGTCTTCATTTCCTTTGTATTTTGTGAGTGTTTTTAGGGAGATATTTTGAAATTTGATAAATTTTCCATTAACTTATTCATTTGTGTATTGATATCAACATGGACTCCTGGCCATCTGTTTTAGTCTGTGGCTCCTAATTTGTTATCATAACTGTTTTGATTTATTGTCCAAGGATCAGTCAGTGGGAGCCCCTCGGGCTAATTTGTGTCTTTTTGGTTTACTCCCCATCATATACCTTGTTTATAGGACGTATCCTTACTTTCTAGTTCAAGGGGCTGCTTCAGAATTATCTGTACTTTATTTTTTCTTATCTCTGGGATTTCTTACTGTTTTATTTTGAACGATAGCATCATGTAGTTATCAAGACATGACTATTCTTCTAGCTATTGGGCTAGTATTGTTCCCAGACTGTCTATGTATAGAGTTAGAGGATATATGTAAGTCAATAGATAAATGATAGATAGATAGATAGATAGATAGATAGATAGATAGATAGTAGATATATAGGTATATAGATAATAGATGCATAGATACTTACATAGATAAATAGATGATAGATAGGTAGGTAGATAGTTGGATGGATAGATAGATAGATAGATAGATAGATAGATAGATAGATAGATAGAGAGTTAACAGGAGTGTATAGGAACACTGAGGCCAGAGGCAGATTCCCCATGTGGCTTGTTGTAGGGACAGCTATTGGAGCTGAAGTGCCTCTTCCTTGGTGGCTTTGTGGTACACTCTGTTCTTTTTCTTGAGGCTGTACGACCCACAGCTCAGTCCTTGTCGTGTAGAAGAAAATCAAGCCCTAGAGTTGGGAGCCCATGTGAGCCAGGGTCTATGTGGGGCAGATGATAATGGAAGGCACAGGGAGGCAGAAATAGACTCAAGGTCATATCTCTGGTAGTCCTGCCTCCACGTGTAGGAGTCTTTCCGAAATCTCAAGTCTCAAGGGCATGTGCCCACCTGTGTCTCTTCCAAGAGATCTGGTTCTTGGTACCAGGATGCATGACTAACACCAGTCACCCTGGGGGATCTGTCTAATGAGATCTAGCCTCTATCCGCCCAGCTCTGTATCTACCTACCTACTTTTCTCTCTCTTCACATTTGTACTTCCCTTCTCTGACAATGAGAAGCCCGACTCCCATTATCTTAAAACGTTTCCTTGTCTGCTCCTCATCCCAGGAGGCACCCCACATCCTGTGGCTGACTCACACATCCCCCGCCCCCCCCTCCTCTGGCAGGCTGCCCTCTCCCAAGGTTTTCTGAATTGTTGAGGAAAGGAAGGCATAGGGATATCCCAGGAAGGACAGGAAAGGGAAGGGTGGAGCATAAAAGAAGAGGGAAGTACCTCTGCCCTTTTGATTATATAAAATAAGAACGTTATCAGTGCACGTTCCCAGCTTAGTCGGTGCTATAAGCATGTTAGTCAGAGACACATGGACCTATGCCAAAGCGAGGCTGATATAACCATCGGAGGGCACCCCAGTTTCAAACCTTAGGACACTGCGTAGAGGCCACTGCTTTGGTCACACTCTGGCATAGCTGTAGCTTTCTCCATAGCAATCTCTGGGTATCTGTAACCAGGAAAATAGAGCTTGAGATGTGTCTTAGACCTCAGGGAGTCCAAGAAAGGGACTGAGCTGCTGTGTTTAGTGCCCACAGATGTGAAGGGTGGTTACAAGAGTCCTGAGGAAAGATGGATGCTCCGCCTGATGCCCAGGATGCCTCTGCTGTTTACCTGCACAAGTGCTCTCAGGAGTGTGTGTGCCCTCGTAGGAGATGCCACCTGCTTTGACAAAGGGCTACCCATGGGTAGGCTGCTTGTGTCTGTGGCAGTGGGTAGAGAGGCTGGAGACCCAGCTTCACAGTGCGCCCTGCAGCAGCCAGAGCTCTTCTCCTCAGAGACCTCCACAGAAAAGAACCTCAGGGTAAGCCTGTATGAAGCAGAGTCAGAGCGCTGGTGAGCTTTTAACAGGGATCTAAGCGCAGAGTTAAGAGAGAGGCTCTGGGAAGGGACAGTATGCTCAGAAGGTGTGGGTCTGCGCTTCTCAAATGTACCACAGTAGCTTCACAGGATTTCTATTTATATTCGTCACATGGTTTCTTAGAATACACAAACACACACACACACACACACACACACACACACACACCCCTTTTCCTCTTATTGGTAAATGACATCATAGGGTGGCTCTGAAGGTATACCGGACAGGATGGCAGTAGATAAGGTCACAAGGGTTGCACAAGGGACAAAGAAATGTGTGTTGTGGTGGGTTTTTGTTTTTTTTGTGTTTTTTTTGTTTGTTTGTTTGTTTTGTTGGTTGCCGTTTTGTCCTTCTGACAGTGTCCTTTGCCTTGCAGAAACTTTGTAATTTTATGAGATCCCATTTGTCAATTCTTTTTTTTTTATTTTCTATATTCTATGTTTACATTCCAAAGGCTTTCCCCTTTCCCAATTACCCCCCACCATATGTCCCATAATTCCTCTCCCCCCTGCTATTCCCCACTCATCCCCCCCCCACGATTTCTCTGTTCTGGGTCTACAATACTGGATCCAATCTTTACAGGCCCAGGGTCCTCTCCATTCTTCTTCTTGGGAGTCATTTGACTTGCTAATTGTGTCTTGAGTATTTAGGGCTTCTGGGCTCATTAATATCCACTTATCAGTGATTGCATTTCATGTGTATTCTTTTGTGATTGGGTTAGCTCACTTAGGATGATATTTTCCAGATCTAACCATTTACCTACCAATTGCATGAGTTCATTATTTTTAATTGCTGAGTAGTACTCCATTGTATAAATATACCACATTTTCTGTATCCATTCCTCTTTTGAGGGATATTTGGGCTCCTTCCAATTTCTGGCTATTATAAACAAGGCTGCTATAAACATAGTGGAGCATGTGTCTTTATTGTATGCAGAGGAATCCTCTGGGTATATGCCCAGGAGTGGTATGCCAGGGTCCTCTGGAAGTAACATGCCCAATTTTCTGAGGAACCGCCACACTGATCTCCAGAGCGGTTTTACCATTTTGCAATCCCACCAACAGTGATGGAGTGTTCCTCTTTCTCCACATCCTCGCCAGCACTTGTTGTCTCTTGAGTTTTTAATCTTAGCCATTCTGACTGGTGTGAGGTGGAATCTCAGGGTTGTTTTGATTTGCATTTCCCTGATGACTAATGATGTTGAACATCTCTTAAGGTGTTTCTCGGCCATCCAAATTTCTTCTGGTGAAAATTCTTTGTTTAGCTCTGTACCCCATTTTTTGATAGGGTTATTTGGTTCTTTGGTGTCTAACTTCTTGAGTTCTTTGTATATATTGGATATTAGCCCTCTGTCGGATGTGGGGTTGGTGAAGATCTTTTCCCACTTTGTTGGTGAGGCAGAGGCTCTTTTAAGATTGAGAGAAAAGTGCAGGTTTGCAGCTCAGAAAAGAGCAAGGGTGTGCGAGCCGTGCGAGCCGTGCCTGAAATGTGGTTCTTCGGCAGTTTTCCATTCTTATTTGAAACAACTTTATTTGGTAGAGAAGTAGTAGAAAGGGACCACTGAGCACTGGTTGCTTTTCCAGAAGACCCAGGTTCAGTTCCCAGCACCTCCATGGCAACCTCACATTATCTGAGACACTAGTACCAGGGGGCCTGACACTGTCTTCTGGCCTCTGCAAGGATGTGCCACACAAGTCACATACAGACATATATTTGCAAGCAAAAAAAAAAAAAATCCATAAATATAACATTTAAAAATAATAGTTTTTTTAATTTGAAAATGATTACTGTCTCTAGATAGGCAACCTTCACAGTAAATTTTGTTAATTGTACTGGAATTGTTGATTCTCTGGCGGTGAGAGACTTTGACCAACCTCCAGGATGAAAGCTCTCTCTCCCTTCCCACATCTGTTCTAGCTATCTTTCCATGTGCTTGCCTGGACAGTGAGGTGTAGGAAGCCACGTTCGCCATTACAAGATGGCGCCCATTTCCTGTGATGAATCAGCCATGTGCTATTGTTACTCCACTCCACACCCTACTACACATGCGCAGGTAGAGGTTTGGTGGGCTGCAGCTCAGTCCTGGAGCATGCTAATGAGGCATCGTGGCGTGCACCAATCAGGTAGAAGCATGTCTTGCCTAGGCCTATTTAAGCAGCACCTTTCTTCCTTCTGGGTCTTTCGCCTCTGCAATCAACCCCGCAATAAACGTCTATGGAAGGATCCTGATTGTCTCGTGTCATTCTTGCTGGTGAGATAGACAGTGAGGAGTCAGCTGTTCCTGTCTTCTTAATGGCCTGAAAGATAGGGGTGCGTGTGAAAGCCCGAGCTGCTGAGTTAGGACCCACACGGCCTGACTCCAGTGTAACCGTGTAGGACTAACGGAAGATGGGACCCAACACTGACATCACTGCTTTGTACCTCCAGACTCACTTTTCCTAGTTCCTCCTATCTTCCCGTGGAAATGCTTTCTTGTGCCTCCTCCAGGCCTGATTCTAGTAGGATGCCAGGCACATCATCTCAGCTCTCTTTCAAATGCCCTGCATACCATGAGCACATGTGCTAATATGGTCCGTTGGGAGGGGCTTCACTTAATAGTTTGCATTTTTATTCAGACAACTTCCATCATATGTTGCAGCTAGCATCAACCTTTGCAAAATAGTAGGACACCCTAACAAGATTCTCAATTTGCACATGATTTTCTTTTTAAAAGATCTTGTTTTCCAACTAGCTGATAAGATGAGAAGTCTTTCAAGTTTAGTGGAAAGGAAATAATTCAAAGTAAGGCCAAAATTGAATGCTATTTCTAACTTATCCAATTAGTAAAGACTTTGAAAATGGTCTTATTCAATCCTCTGCGGGTGGGAGTGCAAATTGGTACCGCCTTTTGCAAAAGTAATTTGTCAAAATACATCAAGAATCTGAAAAGTCACAATCCTTCAGCTCAGTATATATACTTTCATGAATCTAGCCTAAGGAAAATAATTTGAATTTTGGATAAAGATTTGTGCACTAAGGAGTTTATCTTCCAACACAGGAAATAAATTAGATGTTCAAGAGACTGCCATCCTGGAATAAATGAAGAAATAGTTATCTGATTGAAGAGTTTTATGTGGCTGAGCAAAGATATAAGGAATGTTTTGTAATATGTGTCTTTAAATGTATTAATAAGTTGCATATACCATCAAGAAATACTATTTCATCTAGGCAAAAGAATGTATCCTTAGGAAAATAATGTTTAGAAGAAAAACATAGCAAAATCTAAAATAAAAGTGGTATTTCTATTTTTTTGGAGCATGCAATGCAGATGTAAGTGATTCTCTGTGCATGTGTGTGTGTGTGTGTGTGTGTGTGTGTGTGTCTGATGTCATCATTCTTAGCAGTCAGCATGTGTTACCTTCTTAATTAAAATGTGTGCTTTAAATCTGTACCAGCTTTTGCCTCTTGAATTTCCCTGGGACAGACACTATTGAACCATGTTTGGTTTTCAATTTTCCCCCTTATCTTTATAACACCACCTTTACCATCTTCAAAGAGGATCTTTCTTGTAAACAGTTTATGAAAAGACAGGTGAGCCTGGGGAGACGGCTCAGCAAGTGAAATGCCCGCCATGCAAGAATAAGGACCTGGGTTTGCACCCACAGCACCTTGTAAAGCCAGGGTGAGGGCGTGCAGCTGTAAGCCGAGGTTGGAGGAGGCACAGCCAGGCAGATCTGCACGGCTCACTAGCTGGCCAGTCTCGCCAAGGTAGTGAGCGGTGGGGGTTCAGTGAGAGCCAATCTCAGAAAATAAGGTAGAAAGAGACTAGGGAAAACACAGTGTCAACTTATAGCCTTTGCACCACAGGCATGTGCACGCGCGCGCGCGCGCGCGCACACACACACACACACACACACACATACACACACATACACACACACAGGGAGAGAGAGTTAGACAGACAAAGACAGAAAGTCGGAGAGACAGACAACAGAGACAGAAAGACAGAGGGACAGAAAAACAGAGAGACAGAGACAAACACTGACAGAAAGACATACAGAGTGAAACAACAGGTCAGACTGTATAAAGCCCCTCCCCCCCCCAAAAAAAAACCACCCTGAAGGCCACTGTGTCCTAAGCTTTCCTTGTACCTCCCAATAACACTGTTTCTAGAATATTTTCTCACAGTTGAAATATGACTTCCTGTGTCCTAACCAATCACATGCCCTAATTAAAGGAGACTATCAGATAACCGGTTGTCATACTTACAGGTGCTGATGTTTAATAGTGGCGTCAACAAATAGAACCTGGGTTTAATGCAAGACTGGCCAATGGTGTTCACCTCCACTGAATATTACAGCCAGTGCATGGGCAAGGCATGTCTTGCTGGTAAGGCACAGCCAATATGCCTTTCTGCAGGATTCTGATGAAAAGTTCCTGGTACACAGTCCAGCCAGCTATAATATTATGCCTCATCTTTTAAAATAAAACTCATGTTAACCATAACGTAGAGAAACTTCCCTCGCTAACCTTGTATCTTAATGTTCCCCATAGGGTTATAATAGACGAAACGTGACGACAAACTCCTGGACTTACATTGGCTGATGAAAAGCTCCTTGAAATCTTGAGCCAGACGATTGTCTTCTTGGTGGTGCACTTCCCATGGTAGATCATGGTGACAGAGGAATCAGCCATCTTGTTGATGTCTATGACGAAGCCCACTAAGGAGTCTTTGGATGTTTTTTTTTTTTTTTTTTTTTTTTTTTTGCCTGTTCTCTTTTGCCTCCTATGGGCAAAACTGCCTCCACCATTTTTCCAAATATACTCTCAGTAGGAATCATAGTCCTACTGACAGTCTCACCTTTTACATGTTGCAGATGCTCCCTCCCCTGTTATCCTGAAAGAATGTGGAGTTTTAAATGAATTCTTCAATTTCTGGTGTCCATTCCACCACATAGGAAATAGGTGAGAAAATATCCTTTCACCCTTCATGTCTTCCAACAAAGACAGGATGGGTCAGCACAGTGAACAGAAAATGAGAGGTGGGGTGAAAAAAAAAACAAATGCAGGAAAATGGTCGGTGTGAATGAGCCCCAACACTGTGAACCTCCTCCCATTTCCTCGGGGATGGAAACATTATATGGAAACCTGCAATCCTGACCTTAATCATCAGTCAAATTCTCTGTGTATAACAGAAAACAGACTTTTAGTATTACTGCCCCCAACTTTCTAAGCCCACCGACCCAAGGCAAGCCACAGCAGAAAAGGTTAAATAGTCCAAGGTTAGTATTTAAAAAAAAAAAGATTGTAACCTTTTCTAGTTTACTAGTTCTGTATCTATTTAAAAGAAAAATCAGTGATTTTGCTTTAGTAGAAGCAAACAGTTGATATTAAAGGCTTTGATGTACATGATAATACAATGACTAAGAAAAAGGACAACGAAGGAAGAAACAGCAACCAAACACACTAAGGTAGTGAGTTATTGGAAGGGATGTGAGGGCGGTGGTAGAGGAACGGGGACTGGGAAAGGATGGGATAAGCCCAGGAGAATGAACTGCTAGGGTGGGCGGTTGGGAAATGAGCAACTCCTGGGTTTGTTTTATTTATTTATTTATTTATTTATTTATTTATTTATTCATTCATTCATTCATTCATTCATTCATTTACAGTCCAAATGCTGCCGCCCTTCAGGTCCCCTCTTCACCTCTCCTTTAAGAGGGTGCTCCCTCATATGCGACCCCCCCTCCCCCCAGTGAGTGCAGCACATCCTCTCCCACTGTGGCCAGACAAGGCATCCCAGCTGCGGATGGATTCCACAGTCAGGCAACAGCTTTAGGGAGAGCCTCTGCTCCAGTTGTTGGGGGGCCCACATGGAGACTGAGCTGCATGTCTGTTGCATACATGCTGGGGACTTCATTCCAACCTGTGTGTGTTCTTTGGTTAGTAGCTCAGTTTCTGAAAGCTCCCAGAGGTTCAGGTTAGTTGCCTTTGGTGGTCATCCTGTGGGGTTCCCATACCCTTCAGGGCCTTCAATCCTTCTCCCAACTCTTCCATAAGCGCTCCCAACCTCCATCTAATGTTTGGGTCTGAGTATCTGTGTCTGTCTCAGTCGACTGCTGGATAGGGCCTCTCAGAGGACAGTTATGCTACCCTCCTGTCTACAAGCATAGCTGAGTATCTGTCATTAATCATTAATGTCAAAGATTGGTGCTTGCCCATGGAATGGGTCTAGAGCCTTGAACAGGTCTCTCAATAATTCCCACCAACCAAAAAAATTAAATTCCAGCCATTAGAGAGTGGTGGTGGTGGGGAGTGTCCCAAGCTTTTACTGCACTGTGTGATTCCCGACATCTGTTGCTAACACGAAGCCATATGGTGTCAAGGTACACAAATAAAAAAGACATGAGCAAGCCGGGCAGTGGTAGCACACGCCTGTAATCCCAGCACTTGGGAGGCAGAGGCAGGCAGATTTCTGAGTTCGAGGCCAGCTTGGTCTACAGAGTGAGTTCCAGGACAGCCAGGGCTATACAGAGAAACCCTGTCTTGAAAAACAAAACAAAACAAAAACAAAAACAACAACAACAACAAAAAGACATGAGCAAAGAAACACCATCATGTTCACTCCCAGAGAAGCTCCCTGCCTACACCCCAGAGAAAAGCCACAGGGTTCCCTCAGGAATCACATTTGTGGCTTCTTAGTATTATCTATGAGACTGGCAACTGAGAAGAAGGGGGACTCCTAAGAAAACTAGGTTGTGGAGCTAATCCCAGGGGAGACAAGAAGCACAATTGCCTGGAATGTCTCTGCAGCTTCTGAAGACCTGGCTTCTTCCACGAACTCTACAACAAAGTCTTGAACTTAAACAAGTTTAACATTGGTCTTTTCCAGTTTCTCCTTTTTATCCCCATATCTTGTAAGATGGTATCATCACATCTCCCATATAGTCTGGGCTGCTCAAGAACCACTTACCAATTGTCCCTTTATTTGTCATTTGTCAAATGCATGTTATGCAACATCTTCGTGTGCTCATGCTGCTGTAACAGAATACCCATGATGAGGTAATCTATGGAGAACAGAAATGGAACTCTCACGATTCTAGCTAAGAAACCAGAAATCCCAGGATCAAGGTCCTGGAAAAAGTTTCTGGCAAGGACCTGGTGTCTCTGAGAATCAGGCTCGACTGGTACAATCTTAATAAAAGCAGACTCAACAGTGTCCTGTCTTACTCTGGAGGACTACAAGGCCTACCCATTACTATCATACTAGACATTAAGTTTCAACACATGAATTAGGGGGATGGGATGTGTAATAAAAATTTCATCCAGACACTAGAGAGAGAGAGGAAGTTGAATGCCGTGGCCCCTACTGCCTAGGATATGATGGGATCTGCCGAGGGTGAATACCTGTATTAGGATATACATGCAAAGATAAAGGTTTAGATAGAAATTCAGGTTTGCATTTCAGAGCCCAGAGCTTAGGTCTGTGGAGTAAAGGGTCCAAGTCCTTATCAGGAGATGCTCCTTTAGTCAAGGGGCATATGAGAACCAGGGACCAGACTAATGATGCTATGCAGGAACTCTAAGAAGACAGCCGGCAAAGGAAGAAGGTGTCAGACCTATGAACTACGAATATGGCAAAGAATTGATGGAGAGAAGCCAAGCAGGAAGAGGTGTTTTGAAGAACCTGTTAAAAAGCTTGGACTCCAGTGCTTTTCTCCTTTGGTCTAGTCAGCTGCCTTCCAAACCCAGGCGCAGGTCCATCGGTATTAGCTGAATGTTGTTGACAGTTAAGTGTTTCTTTGTGAGAAGAAGATTAATATGAACAATAGCTTTGAGACTGCATCCTAAGACTGTGTTTTGCTTTGTTTTCTTGTAGTTCTGGGGATTGAACCCAGAACCTCAGGCATACTAGGGAAGCACTTGACCTCTGAACCCCATCCCAGTTTTAAAGGTGGATGCTTGTTGGCCTGAAGGCCTACATCTTGACTGCTGGTTGGGTTAGGACAACAGGTGGGTTCCTTAGGCCACAATCCCCAGGTGTCCACCCTTCCCCTCTGAGACCTTCCTGCCTGTACACTTCTTACTCAACTGCAGTGTCATGGCTCTGTTCAAGAAAATCATCCCACTGTCAAAGATGATGTGAGACTCACACTTTTAGAATTATGTCTTGTAAACAGTTTTCAGCTCCTGAGTAAGGAGCATAATTTTAATAGTTTTTCATTCTAATGCCCTGTTTTTGCATAGCCTGATTGAAAAAAGAGAAAAAAAAGAAAGACATTGACCTTTTGAAGTTTTTTTAAAGTTCATTTTACAGTCTGCATAATAAGGCAAGTGGCTGCTTTGATGGTATTTTGTCCAGCTTCCAATGACTTGCAATGGAATTTTATTTGATTTACATTTTTACATTTACAAAGCAATTTTCTCTGGCATGTTATTTTTCTTGTAAGTTGCACTAAAACATGATGTAAGTAAGTAGATTACATTGATAAAAGACAGAAAATATATTACAAATTAAATAACATCAGAATAATTAAACTATTTTTTTAACAGACTGAGTCAGTATGTCCGTTTTTATTTTTTGAAGACAGTTTCTCACTATGGAGCTTCAAACTGCCCTCAAATTATTGTTCTTTTGCCATGGCTTCCTGTAGTTTGAAGATTAGAGATGCTACCACACCTATTGTTTTTAGAAACTATAATCAAACACACACATTGCTGATAATTATACAATAGCTTTTCAAACTAGAAAAATATATTAGTAGAAAAATGTTCCTTTACAATGCCTATTAGTTTTCCCATGTGTGCATTAGAAGACATACCCAACAAAGACTCATTGAGTACTCTGTCAGCAAGGTAGAACATGTGTGTGTGTGTGTGCATACTCATATATACATGTATAACATATACACACACATGTATGCACACAGGTGCATGAATTGTTGCACATACACATATATTCACAAGCTGCCATAGTTACACAATCTCTTCCTTTTCCAATACAACAATGAGTCACTGAGGCTTGGGCTGGTGTTTGAGCCCTGTGATCAAGCACGCTCACTTCTGTCTTTTACCAGTTCCCTTTTCTTAACATTTGCTAGCCGTTTCATGCTTTAGGTACAGTGCTTTTCTTATCAATTTGATGCTGTATTTATATATTTCAGTCCTATTGACTGGAAATAGTTTCTGGCTTCACACATAAGAACTTACTGCTTATGTGAACTTGGAGAGTTATGCCAACCTGTACCAATCTTCTGATTTCTAAACTTACAAACTCTTACCCAGCATCCCTGCTTCTTTCTTTTGACTAACTTGAGTCCAAAGAACAGATATCGGTTTAAGACTCTGCTTCTATCCTCAACTCGACATATATTAATTATTTCATAGGTAAGAAAATGGAATACTTCCCACCTGTCTTGGTCATTGTTCTATTGCTGTGAGGAGACACCAAGGCAATTCTTTTCAAAGAACACATTTAACTGTGGGCTTGCCTACGGCTTCAGAGGCTTAGCACACTCTCATGGCAGGGAGCCATGGCTGCTGGGGAAGCAGCTGAGAGCTCCATCCTGATCTTCAGGTAGAGACTGAGAGACGGGGCTTGTCGTGGGCTTTTGAAATCTCAAAGCCAAGCCCCATTGGCACACTCCCGGCAGCAACCTTCTAGCCCTTCCCAAAGAGCGCCACTCCCTGATGACTAAGCATTCAAATATATAAGCCTAAGGGAGCCATACTCATTCAAACCACCACATTATCCTATAACCTGATAGTCAATATAATTTCTTAATATGTAAATATATCCCCATATTGAGACACATTTTTAACCATCCTTATCTATGCAATTCATGTTCCCACCAGGTAATGAATATTTACACTATTTTAATTTTTTTACTGTTCTAAGTAAAGATGAGATAAGCATCTTTACATATATATATATATACATATATATGTAAAACATTTCTTAAAATATTTTTTCTGTGCACGTTGTCAGAATGATCTCTGAGAAGCGTCTACACTTGGGGAGTTAGGGAGTTATGAATGCAGAGAGAACTAAAAGAATATGGGGTCATGAACCAAGATGAAACATGCTGGAAGCTGGTGATGAAAGATGAGAGCCACAGTTCAAGAGAGCCAGATGAGGAGAGGCCAGCTAGAGGAATGCCGCCTCTCCCAGGGTGCTCTCAGTCACCAGTTGGGTTTGTTCAACAGATACCGGAAGGCTTGCCATGACTGGACAGTATTTTCAGAAACCAAACAGACAAAGTCACTATCCTGACAGACCTTACTTATATTCTAGCTAGAGAGACCTACCATGCTCAGGCAAATAAGATGCTGTGTGTCCTGTGTTAGAAGAATTCTGTAAGCAAAATATAGAGAAAAAACACAAACAAAACACCACAGGGGAATGTTAAGTCCAGAGGCCTTTGCCTTGCCATAGGGCGACCATGGAAGGTCTCTCTGAGAGGATGGCTATAAAAGGAGAACCAAGGGGGAGACTGGGGATGGGGGTGGGGATGAGAGAATCATCTGGAAAAGTGATGATGGAACATTAAGGGGAAAAGTAGTAAGACCAAAGATGGCGGGTGGCACCAGTGATATGGGGTACCAGACCTGGAGGATCATGGGAAATGATGAAAGTAGTGGGATCAAAAGGAGGGGTTTCAGGAGAAAAGTTTATGGTACATATCAATGGAAACAGCAGGAAAGCAGGAAAGAAAACTAGACAGTCCTTCTCCATTCTGAAGGACACTAGGTGTGGAGAAAGCTGCAAATGATGAAACACCAGGAAGAAAACAGATGCAGACATAAGACCAGAGCAAGGAGAGCACCGGTAGATGGAAGGGGGAGCTGACTGGGCCCCAGTCCAAGACAAAGAACTTGAGGGAACTAGCAGATCCTGAGTGAGAACATTAGTCTTCCCCAGGGATAACTGATAGGTTATTCAATACCAAGGCCTCAGCCCTGAGATTATATATGTACAAGGAACACTAAGTCAACTGGGCAGGTTGTGTTTACATATTTCTCTCTCTCTCTCTCTCTCTCTCTCTCTCTCTCTCTCTCTCTCTCTCTCTCTCTCACCACACACTTGTTTTTGTATAACAATAACAAAGAAAAAGAGGCCATGAATTCAAGAGGGAGCCAATAGTGGGTACATGGGAGGGACTGGAGGGAGGAAGAAGAAGAAGAAGAAGAAGAAAATACAATTTTATTTTAACCTTTAAAAACTATTTAAATTCAAAAGGAAGATAGCTAAATATCAGTAGAGGGAGTCTTGCCTTCCTAAGAGTGAAGAGGGAATCCTTGAAATAAAAAGTAAACTGACTCTGGCCATACCGAGGGGTGCCCGTGGTTGCTTCCATTCTGGTCTGGGGAACGGAATGGTTTCCATGGTTTTCACTGGTGTGCTCATGCCAACACCATGTTGAATGGTGACTTTGGGATAAGAAAATGAAGACCAGGAAGAAAATGGCATGAACTCACCAGAGAAATACACAGGAATCCATTTCGAAAGTGTCCGAGAGAATCCTAGTGTTCCAGGAGGGTGAGGTGGGGCAGGAAGCATCGCATCTTATGTATGTCTGAGACATCAGTTGCGGCAAATGATGTGGAGAGATTGAGAGATTCAAGGGCTGAGAACTGACCGCTGAACTCGGCATCTTTAAATGCCCGTTGCACTGACAGAACAGTTTCACTGGTATATTGAAAGCTGAAAGAGGCACGTTCAGTTGAAAACTTCAGACAAATTAAACTTAGCAGGATTTAATCGAGCAGAGAGTGGTTCTCAAATTGGGCTTCTTCCTGAAGCAGAAGAGGTGCGGAGACCCCCATGCTTTGCACAGGATTTGTGAATAGAGACAGCTGGATTGGTTAGCTCAGCCTTTGCCTGGTTTGAACAGGGTCTGATTAGCCAGCCATGATTGGCGGGTGTCCTGCAGTTGTGAAGGGCTGAAGCTCAACTATTTGTTACAAAAATGTACTCCCAGCTTGTTTTTTAATTAGTCTACTACTACACCATATCGCAGCTCATTACATAGGTGAAAGCACAGGGGCAACCTTGGGCCAATTTTAGGCTAACGGGTTGAAGAGAAAGGCAGTAGAGCAAGCTAACGGGGATTGAAATCAAACTTCTTTGTTGGCCTTTAATGTGCAGAACATTTGTAAAGTTAGACAGAGGGATGGGGAGAGAAGATGTTTAGAGGTGAGTGTTGGAGTTTGAAAGAACTGGATAAACACATCCTTTCCCTCCATATATCCACATGCTAAGTTTCTGAGAATTAGGAAACAGGCTGTGAAAGATGAAAATATTACATTTATTACTAAAGTACTAATAGGAAGGTCTGTTTCTATTAACTAAAAACAACTGGTAATATTCCAGAGTGGTAGGCACACTTGCTTCCCATGGTCCTCACCACTGGATAGTGATGAACTCTTGTCTTCAGGGGTCTGCCCTTGTGGTTTCCAGTTCCAGGAAAGGAACTGAAGGTGGCCCTTCTTCAGATTCGTAGAGCCTAATGAGAAATGAGAACCGAAGGCAGAACCAAATGCAAGTCTCCCAGTCTGTCCTCAGCATTTGCTCTCTGTCCTGTCCTCCCCTGCAGGAGTGTAGGGAACTGGTCCCTCACCACGTGGGTGCTCTTCCATGTCTGCCTGATGACAGACTGGGCAGAGTCTGGGAGAGCAATCACACAGTAGACAAGGGACTTGTTGTGTGGTTGCAGGCAGAGATGGGGCCACAGCATTCAGCAGGAATCAGCTCGGTCCAGCAGCAGGTAAGAGATAGGAGCGCTGGCGGAGCGATGGATTCAGTGTTGGAAGGTGCTTTCTCTCTTCTGACTGTTCTTGCTTCTCGTTGATGTAGCAGATGAGATCATCAGCTGAGTGAAAAAGAGCACAAGGGGTCTGAAGGGATGGGGGGTGTGAACTCATTTTCTTAAAGAGTAGACAAGTAAATTGACCAGAGAGAAGAAGAAATTGGCTAGGCCGTGCTGAGGGCCCGGGTAAGATCTGGGGTTGTAAATTTAGTCTGTGCAGCAACGTGACATTTTTTTTTTCTGCTGGCTATACCATACACAGCTGCAGGAAGAGCAGTGGTAGAAGATCTCATGGAACCAAGGCTGTGGTTTTGCCCAGCAGGCCTAATAGACAGGTAACAGGAAGGAGATTTAGGTTGGTGCATGAGAGGGCTGGCCTGTAGGACTTAGTGAATAAAAGGACATAAATGAGGAGCAGCGTGTGACCCATGCTAACATGAGCAATGGGAGGTGAGATGAGGTCCCTATGGCTTAGGAAATTGTTGGAATACTGGAACACATCAGCGTGCTGTTGTTTGTTTTTTTGAAACAGGGTCTGATGTAGCCCAGGCTAGCCTCAAGTTCCATATGTAGCTGTGGATGACCTGAAGCTTGAGATTCTCTTGCGTCTACCTTCTGAATTCTAGGACTGGAGGTGTGCGCTGCAACATCCAGTCTTATGTAGTGCAAGGACTGAACCCCGGGTCTTGTCGTCACTTCTTTAGCAAATAGTGGTATCAACTGAGCTTCACCCCCAACCCCTGTTAGTATATTTTAACTTGAAATCTGGAGATGATGAAGGCAACGGTAATGATGAAGGACGTCTAGAATTCAGCTACAAAAGTAAGTGGCCCAAGCTGATGGATTGACGGCATTGTTCTAAGCCAGTCAAGTATCTGAAAGGACAGGGCATTCAGTAGCCCAGCCACACTGTTAACCAAAAAAAAAAAAAAAAAAAAAAAAAAGCAAAGAACACCAATTTTAAGAATGTAGATCATCAGTTTCCATGCTAATGATCAGTTTTTTTCCATGAGTTTGGTCACGGTATGGTTAGAAAAAGATTTCTGGAGAGAAGAGTAAAATTATCTTAATATAAGTTATACATTTCTCCATGTTCAGGTATCTGAGAAAAAAAAGGGGTAGCTTACCAGTCAGCTGACCCAGCCCAAATGCTAAGTTCCAGGTTTATTGAGAAACTGTCTTAGAAACAAAGGTGGATGGCTCCTGAGGAATAACACCAAGGTTGTCCTCAGCCTCCCCGTGCATTCTAACAGGCATACAACCACTCACACAATGCATGCCTCTGTACATGCATGCACATGCACACACATACACATACTTCCCATAAGCCTATACCTAACCTTCTTTCATATTTCACACACATGCAATCACAAACACACCTGGGTAGGCACATACTGGCCGGATACACACATACAATTTCCCATAATCTTCTACCCACATCTCACAATATTTCTATTATTTTGACGATTACCTCATATCTGCAACTTACAGAAGTTTTTATTGCACTGTTTTACCAAACACTGCCTCACAGAGAGACCTAAAAGTCAGTGGATCTGTAAAGTATGAGGGAAAGCAGTAGGTGAGCTGTGAGGCGAGACCCAGTCTGCATTCTGGACCCACCATGCTGCCGGCTACTGATATGTCTGCATCTGCGACCTTGAGCGAGTCACTCAACTTCTGATATTTTCATTTGAGGCTGGTTAGAATAAACAGCCTATCTGCCTAACAGCTGTTGCAGTTGTCAAAAGTGTGAGAGCTTTGAAAAGGCCTTGAAAGCTGTTTGCAAGTTAATTCAAAAATTGAAATATTTTTTTCAAAAAATTGCCAATTCATAGCAAGACAATTTGATAATTTGCAGGAAGCACTCCATTATCTTTTGGCTCAGATATATCTGGAAATGGAAAGGCTATGGGGGACTCATACGGTAATTGAGTTCTCTCAGTCAGCCCGCCTTTAGCATCAAAGTACTGCTGGAGGTAGAGCCGGGGTCTAGATGTAGCTTCAAGTCCAAATTCAGCAAAATTCTTCCGTAACTTCATAGCACACCCGAATGCCTAAGCCCTCTAATTTATTCCCTGGAGTTACACACATTGTCTCTCCTTCAGCTTTGCTTTAAGAACATAGAGGAAGAACTCAGTATATGTGGCACGGGTTTGAGTCTCCACTTTTCATTCTAGTGGCCCTTTGAATTTTGAATTTCCTAATTCGTCCTACAATAGGAATGTTAATATTCCCCTCTTAAAAGTTATGAGGTCAAAACAAGATCATGTATAAAGTATACTGTTACACATATAAGAGAACTTGGCCTGGGCCATTTGATAATGTTGTAGGTGTTTTAAAATTTCCATAACAGTGAGTGTCACTGATAAAATAGAAAACAGAGACAGAGAATCAACAGGTCCAAAAGGCTGTTTTGAGGGAAAGGTAAAAACAAAAACAAAAGCAAATAAACAGCAAAAACAAAAAAGAAAAAACAAACAAACAAACAAACAAAAAACCACACACACAAACCAAACCAAACAAGAACAAACAAAAAAACTATGGGAAAATCAGCCAAGAAAATAGTCAAGGTTGAACGCACATGACATCAGGAATAAGAGGGGCTAAGCTACAGTTACAACGCAGAATGCATTAAATACGAGAATATTGAGAACATGTAATGCCAAGAAGCAGACATGTAAATAGAAGACATACATTTCTTAATAAAAAAAATTGCAACTTATCAAACTTGGAACGAAACAGAAAATGAGAATATTTTCTGCAATGGTAACTGAGGAGGAAGGAAGCTGACAGATTTAAGAGGTTATCTGTTTTGGTTTCCAGGTAGCAACAGTAAGTTCAGATACACAGATTAGTGCCCAAATATAGCTAAGCAACAAACCAGATAAGAAAAGAAGAGAGCACATTATACAATATCTGTTATGAAAACTCAAATACATTCAAGATTATTGCATATGTTGCAAAAATACATATTGTTCTGGTTTGATAGTTTCTGATGAAAATATCATAACCAAGCACAACAGGATAAGAACAGTTTTATTTCAGTTATAGGTTACAATCCATAATTAAGGGAAAATTGGGACAGAAACTCAAGGCAGGATCTTAATCAGGCCAGCTTGCTAGTCTACATAAAGTTACCTTTACCTCTGGTCAAGAAATTCACTTTCCAGTCCAAGCACAGCAGGACCTATGGAGGATGATGCTTGCCAGCCGGCCCTTGGAAACGTTGCTGCTGTCTTTCTTACACAGCTCAGGACCGCCTGCCTAGGGATGCTGCCACCTACAGTGGGCTGTGTTCTACAGCAATGAAGAATCAAGAATCACAGCCATCAACTCTCTCCCCTTTCTCCCCCACCACAGATGTGCTCTCAGAACAATCTGATCCAAGCAGTTCCCTTGTTGAGGATCAGATGCCTCTGGGTCGTGAGGTCACATTGACAGTTAAAGCTAACCAGGATATATGCAAGGAATTTATATCGAATAGAACAGAACATTTCCTGTGAGAAAAAAAAATAAATGGAAGGAGGTCAGAAGGGCCGATGGTGGGAAGGAGGGGGGGGGGGAGACAGGGAAACAGACACAGAGACAGAAAGAACATATGCTCAAGAATTCAAACAGTTAACGAGCCAAACGTATCCATTCTCCCCAGACAACTTACAGATTCTATGATGTCTCGCGTAAATCCTTGGAAGATTGTTAGTAGGAATTGACAATGTTGCTTCTAAGATTTATATAGATCAACAGAAGGTTAAATCTCTATATTCCTAAGGTGGAATAATAATGGGTAATGACTGGAGAAGCCATAGCTCCATACAAGGCTTTAGCACTTAAGGACTTGGTCTTGATACAGTATAGCAAATAGACCCACTAGACCAGAATACAGAGCACAGACCAGAGTTTAAGGCCGACACCCCCCACACACACACACACATACATGCAGAAGTCTGATGCATGACAGAGTGGAGGGATGGCTTGTAGAGTAAACAGTAATTTGATGACAGACGTGTTATGGATAGCCTTGTTCACACACACCCGCCCCCAGTTCATACAGCCCAGCTCCAATCCCCACTGTTGGCTTCCTTTGGAAATCCAGCCTATGAAGGGGTAACAAAAGTTAACGAAGTCCCTCTTGATTGAATGGGACATGAAAAGGATGTGACACCAGAGAGCTCTCAACACCAGTGTGCACAAGAGGCCAACCTCAGTCACCCCTGTGAAGGCCAACAGCACCTTCAATTTTCTAGCCTTCCCTCCCCCCAACTGTGAGCAAATACATTACCCAGTGGATCCCGGAATACCCAGCCTGACCAGATTCATATATTATGGGATCCATTTGGAAAAGAAAACAAACTAACAAACAAACAAACAAAACCTTGGTTTCCCACGCCTCACGTAGAAACTATTATTACATTACAGAGAGTAGCACACAAATAAAAGTTGAAAACTTTTCACATAGAACATAATGGTTTAAAGGTCTTAATATCAGAAACAATTCCTTAAAGATCATAAAAAAACATAATTATAGAAGAAAACATTGTTATTTGAACTGTGTTAAAACTAAACTCTTGGCAGCATTCACCTGTAATTTCAGTACTCAGAAGGCTGAGTCGAGAGGCCCAAGGCTAGTGTAGGTTATTGACTGAGTTCCAGGCAAACCACCTACCGAGCCCTGCCTCAAATGAATAAAACAATAAGTAAATAAACGAAGTGTATAAAATAAATATTAAAACATCATAAGGCATCATAAACAAAGTAAAAAAAAAATTCATCACATGGAAACACCAGAAAAGGTTAATATCTGAATATAGTATCTACTGACAAGTGAGAGAAAAATAATCCCAGAAGAAAGACAGCAAAAAAATAAATAAATAAAAAATCCAACTCCCAAACAAATATAGATAGTAAACAAAGGCTTGCAGAGATGTTAAGGCTTGTCAGCATGCAGAGGAATACAAACAATTCAGTGACGTGCCCTTCCACACTGCAGACACTCAGGTCGGCTACACAAAACACCGGCACGGCTGAGTATTTACACAGGACTCTTAGCAGTAGACACTGCTACAGCCACTTTGGAAAATGATTTAGCTGAAGGCAGTTAAATAGATGATGGGTCTCTCCGGAGACTCTGCTCTCTCATACATAATTTGTGCCCTAGAGAAACTATTGCTCATATATACCCAACATAAGGGAGGGGTGCGCACAAGGCCATATTATCAATGTCCATAAACAATAAAATGGATGGTAAGTTGAGAAGCAGTCTAGCATATGCTACACAGTGGTGAAAATGAACTGTAGCTATATTACATGGTCGTATAGACAAAGCTCGAATCATAGTGAAAGAAAAGGTAAGAGTCAATCATGAAACTACTCATGTTATATTTTAAAACATGTAAACATGCCAATGCTTATTTATGGGTTCTCACATATGTAACAAAAATAACATAATTCAAAGGAACAGAAGACAGGAGAAGACAGGAAAATCCAATTATAGATGATACAGAGCTATGAAACTATTGGTACAAACTATTGGTACCTTGTTTTCATCGTTCTAAAGCAGCATGTTGTATTACATGAGTGTTCATTTTTTCTTTATGCTATATATTATAAAATATGCATACAAGTAAACATAAGAATGCATATGTAATTATGTATTTGTGTTGCATTCATCGTTTTTTTTTCCATGCACATGATACACGCAAATCTAAAAACAAAGTAAAAGAACAAAGTGAACTTCAAATTGGTATATAAAATGTCTAATAAAAGCTTTGACGGGGCTGGAGAGACGGCTCAGTGACTAAGAGTATGAGCTGCTCTTCCAGAGGACCTGGGGTTCAATCCCAGCACCCACATGGCAGCTCTCAACTGTATACTCCAGCTCCAGGGGATCTGACACCCTTACACAGACATGCATGCAGTCAAAACACCACTGCATATAAAAATAAATAAATAAATATTAAAAAAATAAAAAGCTGCTCAAGAGAGTTATAAAAAAAAGTATTGGCAAAACATTGATGTTCAGATCTCCTATTACTTTGTCCAACTTAGAATTTACCCTATCATTTGCCTTCAACAAAACATCCTCACAAAACTCGGTGTCTGGGCACACACACAGTTAAACAGATCCTCAAACACACAGGGAGATGGACAGCCAGACATTGCACTTTTCTGTTCCCCTTTTCAGCAGGGAGGGACAGCACAAGGCTCGAAGCTAGTCTGAAAGAGAAGCATCTAGATTTACTTCTCGGTCTAAGATAGGGAGGGCTAGGAAACTTCCAGAGCCTAGGAGGAGGCGTCTGAAGAGCCTGGGGAATGTCAGCCTGACAGGAATGCATGCTAGAGCTGACCTTCAGAGAGAGCAGGGACAGGCACAGCGAGTGCACACACATCCTTCTGAGAGCACGCCTTCCCTCCACATTGCTAAAAACGGAATCAGCCACAAAAGGAGTGTGACTGTGAATGGTAATTTGTGCAAAGCTTGTCAAAGGTAACATTTAGCCAGAAACAGTATGGGATCAAATTATTATTTTTAAGAAGAAATGGAATTGCAACTGGCCGCCTAGAGAGCTGAAGGGGGTAGCGCCAGCCATTGTGACTCTGCCTTTTACCCCAGCCAGCTCTGAGCCTGCACAGAGGCTATTCAGGGTTTCTAGTAGCTCACCATGGGGTAGCTAGAAGGAAAAACATACCATGAACACCCTGAAACACGGGAAAAATACCCAAGGACTCCCTCACTCCTGAATAGAATTCAAAGAGATCTGGGAGGATCTGGCTGAGACCCTGTCCAACTAGACATCTTATGCCACCTAGGAAAACCTCCAGGGACAGAAATGGGTTGCATTTTGCTGGGGTCATTGGCCAAAGTGGTCCATTGGAAGCCCCCAAACATCACCGGCTATTGCCGAGGCTCTTGGTCACTCTCTACAACCTGATAGTGAGACCTGACTGTCTTCAGAGATTGATTTCATCTGCGAAGTCACCCCGCTCTTTCTACTTGTTTTTAATTTTCCTTTCTTTTAGAATTAAGACTACACAGGTTGCATGGCAGCCCTTCACAAACAAGTGAAAATAAAAGTAACTAAATAAGAACACTATTTGATTTGCTGCGGCGTCTACCTTTGGCTCATAGTTACCGTCCCCCTATTACTACATAGACTTCACTCTAGGTGTTTTGAGTTAGAGGCACTGAAAAGCCAGAGTCCTGCCTATCAGATGCAGTAATGTGTTAATACGAGGAACCAGGAAGCTTTTGGAAACAAGCACTCTGGTTTTCTCAAGTCCTGCATGTGTATCAGCAGACGTAATAGCACCTAACACCGTTCTTACCATGCCGTGGTAAATCACAACGAATGCTGATCTCGAGGAGCACCACACAGCACGTGCTCAGCAGAAGCAATAGAGTTAGCTTGAGTAGGATAGGGAAGGGTCACCGTGGCCTTGGGCGCACGGGCGCACCACCAGGGGATACAAGAGTTTACAAGGAGGGAAGGTGATTATGACAAGACAGAGAGAGGGAGGGGAGAGGGAGAGGAGGGAGGGGGAAAAGAAGGGGAAGGAGGGGGGAGGCAGGGGAGAGGAGAGGAGAGGAGAGGACAGGAGAGGACAGGAGAGGACAGGAGAGGACAAGAGAGGAGAGGAGAGGAGAGAGAGGTAGAGGAGGGAGAGGGAGAGGAGGGAGAGGAGGGAGAGGGAGAGGAGGAAGAGGGAGAGGAGGGAGAGGGAGAGGAGGAAGAGGGAGAGGATAGAAAAAAGGGGAGAGGAGAGAGAAGGGGAGGGAGAAGAGAGGAAGAGGGAGAGGAGGAAGGGGAGGAGAAGGGGAGGGAGAGAGAGGAGGGGGAGAGGGAGAGAGGGAGGGAAAGAGGGAGAGGAAGAGGGAGGGAGAGGGACAGGGAGAGATATGAAAGCATGCTAAAGAACAAATGGAGGAGGAGAGCAAAGATGAGAGAGAGAAAATCAGGAAAGCAGAGAACAAAGGACAGAAACCCAGATGCTCTGACCGCAGAACTAAGCCAGTGCCTAGATGGGGTGGGGGCCTTAGGGCACTGCCTTCTCCCTTGAATATAAGCAGGTCAGGGGCTTTCCCTGATATTGTTTTTGCATTCTTTTCCCTATGGAAAACAGATTAGGGAAGTAATTTGAGTGCGGGACCACATGTGCCACTCTGATTAAGATGTCGATCCCAACTAGAAAGGGCAGGGAAAATTGGCTCAGGCCCCGAGCTCCTGTTCAGCCCTTGACCTTGTCAGTAAAGTTCAGAATGGTACAACACAAGCTGCTTACAGACACGGCTTTCAGAAGCTGGGTAAGCAGAAAGCATGCACTTGATTCCTGCTGGGTTAGGTCACCTAGCGTACATGTGCAGATATACCTGTATACACATACATGTGCACGTGTATGCACAAACACACACACTACTTAAATTAAGTGATTGCTCATGTTTATCACTGCATCTTTCCATAGTGTGATATCCTTTCCAGGCATATTTGTGATGATGAACTCTGTAACAGTACCATCGCCTTCACAGTCACCTGCTGGTACCCCATCTCTTCCTGAGGCACAGGCATTGGATGGCAATAGTACTCTTTTTTCCTCTTCATTTGCTTAACAACAACAAACAAGAGTTCATTCCCAAAGCCCAAGGACAGGGAGCTAGCTGGCCACCCACCTGCCAAATCCA
Source organism: Apodemus agrarius (assembly GCA_964023405.1). NCBI lineage: Eukaryota > Metazoa > Chordata > Mammalia > Rodentia > Muridae > Apodemus > Apodemus agrarius. Next base: position 55,868,454 of record OZ030008.1, on the reverse strand, counting down.
CTTTTGTATTTGATAAGCTTTCTTGCAGATTGGTAAAGGCAGTGAGGGACACTGAGGGGCAGGTCCCACGCTTTCATTTGACACCCCGCCTCTGCTTGTCTGTTATCCACTGTGACTGGATCCAGACTGTTTCTCTACATTTTTAAAGGTTTGCAATATGTGGTGAGCTCTAAGAACCAGTGACATCACAATACATGATAAATGACCCTGTTCACAAAGGACATTGGGAGGGAGGGGGAACTACTTCAAGTATCTACAGCTAGTAATCTAGTGTTTGTCTGACGTTAAGCTATTTGCCAACAAATTATTAAAACATGATTAAATGGCGATTTTGGTGGGTAATGGGCTCTGTGCAGAGCTGTGTACTAGGACTCATTACTTTTTGACTCATTGATATTTCTTTACTCTTCATCACAAAATCCATTTCATTTTGCAGATGCTGGGGAAACTTAAATAGTGATTAACTAAAATCATCAGCTAGTCAGTGGAAGAGTAGGGATTCAGTTGAAACCCTGGCTGATGGAGTCTAAAGGAAGGACCCTTACCTCTGCCCACCCCACCCTCTGCTCTAGACTGACCGGCCTAGTCTATATAGGAAGTTTCAGGCCTTCTAGAGTTACTTGGTGAGATTCTGTCTCAAAACAAACCCAAAGACCTTCTTCCACAAGGTTGCTCTGCAAGTCCTGGAACCCACCAAGCGGGTTGGACATGAGGTGTGGCCAGTGGTCTCATGGGTCATTTAAATGAAAAGCTATGCTGTTTCATGTATTGCTGTCTTCCACGAGCTGACCAATTGCCCCTCCCTTCTAAGTTTCCTTATCATACCTTCTAACAATAGGGACAACCTTCAAGAAGCTGCTTCGAGAATTCAATGAAATGAATAAGCTAAGTGCTCAGACCAGTGCGTTTGATGCTGCGTGGCAAAGCTCCAGGCGGGCCACTGTTACCGGCAAAGCTCCAGGAGGGCCACTGTTACTGGCAAAGCTCCAGGGGGGCCACTGTTACTGGCAAAGCTCCAGGAGGGCCACTGTCACTGGCAAAGCTTGCTGCTTGCCATGGTAGCTCACACCTATAATCCCAGCACTGAGGAGAAAACAAAAAGAAAGTACCACGAAACCAAGATTTGCACTAATAAATGTAATCAGCTACAGCGATGTGGCTCCTGGTTCTTTCTCTCTGTTTTACACATTTTAGTCCATGTGTCTTTTATTGAAACTCCACACAGTTCTAAAGCAAACTGGGTTTACATACTAAGGACTTGAATAGGTTTCATAAGCCCCATCCCCCTTGGAAATGCTGTAGAATCATCTGTCCGCTTCCAGCAGGGTCGCACACGTGAGGACACCCCCTGGAAGCACTGAAGGCTGTCCACACCACATACTGTCACAGGACATCATGAAGATGTTCATAAAACCTTTTGGGTGTGATTCTTCTTTCATGGGTGGGCACAGCCTTCCTGCAACTGGAGATCTTCAGATAAGTTCTAAGAAACATCTCAGACAATCTGGGATAGTTTTCATAATTATGAACGTGGTCTAAAAGGACATTTAAAACAAAAGAAATAAAATTCTTGTAGCCTAATAGAGTTGGCCTGAGTCTATCTTCTTCCTTTCTTCCTTCCTCTCCTTTCCTTTCTTTTCTTTTCTTTTCTTTTCTTTTCTTTTCTTTTCTTTTCTTTTCTTTTCCTTCTTCCTTTCTTTCCCTACTTGCTTTTATTCTTTCCATTATTGATTCAGAGACTCTATTATGTACAAAGATGTATATCATGGGGAGGGGCGGATTGAAATTATCTTAGAGTGTTCATTTAAATAATGACCATTTATTGAAATCCTGTTTCTTTAAAAAACGATAAACAAAAAAAAAATCATCCTCAAACCAGCTTGAGCAAAATAAGAAAATTGACATTTGTATATAAAACTTCCAAGATAGTTCCTAGTTTCAAACAGGAAACTGAGTAAGGACTCGGTAGTCTCACCACAACCCATCTCCTGACCATGCCTCTGCCCCTCCAATACAGCTGTAATCGCCAATGCCTCTTTATAGTCTGTGCACTTCTTGGCAGCTACCCTGGACAAAGGCAAGTCTTCAGATTTGTTGCCATTTGATGTGTTTGGCTTGGCTCACCCATGTACCCTTCTGACTTGCTGGATCCAGAGCACTGCCTCATGAAGGTTAATGCGTATAGAAAAATCAAGGCCGGAGACCCAGAATGCTATAAGCCATGCTTTCGAAGGGTGCGTCTTATTCATAGTCTTCCCTTGATCTTTCTGCTTCCTGCCTCTTGTGAGAGACAAGCAGCTCCTCTCTGACGCACCTTCCTGATGCCAAGATGTTCTGCATCTCCTCGGGCCCTTGGTGATGGCAAAGGAGCAAGCTAACCATGGACCGGGGCTTCTAAAGCTGAGATGGGATAAACCTTCTCCCTCCAGTTGTTTCTTTGGGCATTTTGTCTTTATGGTAAAAGTGATGTAGCATATGCAGAGAAAAACAACAGAGGTTTACTATGTTGGGACATAAGAGAGTTTCCCTGAATGTCCATTCATCCCTGAGTTTTAGTTGGACTCAACGCCACATAAAAGTAACAAGTAACAGCAGTGAAAAGCATGGGATAACTCCCCTCCATGCTTAGTTGGCTGAAGCACTAAGTTCTGGGATGTAAACAGCCGGCAGGTGGAAGTTTCCAGGCATCCTTGCTATGACACAGTCGCTGCCTGTCCTCTCCAGGTCTACTCTTCACCCTCCTCTGTCTCATTACCTGGTTTCTTTCTAGCCACAGGTACGGGGCCATGGCCTAGGTCTATCTGGAAGGTACCAATAAATTCCAAACCCAGAATTCAAGCCAAGGTTGATTTGATGTTATGGTCACTGTTCATCCCACTGTGGTGGTTTGTTAAGGTCTTATATCCAAGGGGTTTCCTCCATAAAAGATGTAATACAATTGTACCAAGAAAGCAGTGAAGAACAGGGTCATAGCTGAGTCCCGACTTCCTGGACTTCCTGGATTTGCCCTGGGTTTGCGATGAAAGCTTCATCTGCTTACAAAGTGTGAGTCGTCAGCCTAGCCAGGGCTCTGTTTACATTTCCATAAACTGCATGGCAGTGTTGCAAATATTTCATGAAATACGCAGTGGAAACTGCCTGCCACATTTTCTGGCACGTGATTTATAGCCACTACCCCATCTCTTCTTTCCCTCTCTCCCTCTCTTTCTTTCTGGTATGCTAAGTTAGAATGCAATAAGTACCAGGAACAAAATACTAGTAGGGGCTTACAGGCTATTCTAATCACCCACAGGCCACATGCACCACAGGAGCTGTGCATGAGCCTAGCACAAAATTCTCTGCTTAGTTAAAATGCTATATGACTGAATTGTGCAGTTCTCAAGCAGGAACTTTGCAGGTGGCGATGTTCCACTGCAGTGTCAAAAGGCTGAACATGACTGGGAGAATGATAAGAGGAGTTAATTTATAGAGATAATCAGCTCTTAATCCCAGAAATTCTGGGGTTGGGAAGAAACGCCTGCATGATAACCAGCTTCCTTGTAGTTTCTTCTGTGGTGAACCTCAGGTCACATTTTTGAGAAGCCCTTGATTAAAAGATAATGAAAGAGTGAGAAGGAAGAAAACAAGATCAGGAAGATGAGAGAGGGAAGGGGGAAAGGGAGGGAGGGAGGGAAGGAGAGAGGGAGGGAGGGAGGGATGAGGGAAGGAAGGAAGAAGGGAGGGAGGGGAAAAAGGAAAAAATACAGGCTTAAACAGATGGAATACAGACCCTAACTTTTAAGATATAAAATTTGGTCTCTGGATTACTGAGAACTATATTCCATTTTTAATGGAATTTAATCCAACTTTTGGCTCAGGAAAGTTAATAAACTAACTGTGGTGCTTGTGTCTTGGAAGGGCTGACGGGGAGTGACAGGATGGGGCATCTCTTGACTCAAGGTGAGGTTACAGAATATGAGATATTTTAAAACGCTATTTAGAGGCAAATGGTAATGAACTTGGACTCAGGTTTCATTGAGGATGCCATCAGGACATGTAGCCAGTGTCAGGCCAGATCCATATCTGCTAAAGAAAAAGTCAATAAAATATTGTATCACTTCCCAACTTCGAGAACCTTCTCTTTTTAAACAAGAGGCAAGAATAACTTTAGAAACGCTATGATTACGGTCATTTCTACTTAGCACATCCAGATACACTGGCGTCAAGCTGCTGGTCTGAGCTGTCACCACTCTCAGCCAGGAAGAAAAAGAAGCTGCCTTCCAGCTGCTGCAGAACAGAGCCAAGCAGGGCATGGACTCGCAGCTCTCCAGTCCAGCCACCTACTGAGCACAGACACTTTTGCCTGGAGCCAAGACTGCACACCCAAGCCTCGTAACGTAATCATCTTGTCAACTGCTTGACCACAGGTGTTGTACACAGCTGAGTGACAGCTGAGCCTGCCCATCATTTCCGAAGCTCCCTTAAGTAGATTGAAGCTAGGTAGTTGGTGCTGCTAACACAGGGGTTCTCAAACTATGGGTCTTGCCCTTCATTGCAGTCATATAGCCTATATTTACATCATAATTCATAAAAGTAGCAAAATTAGTTATAAAGTAGCAATGGAATAATTTATGGTTGTGGGTCACCATAGCATGAGGAACTGAGTGAAAGGTTCTCAGAGCTAGGAAGGTTGAGAGCCACTGCTTGAAGGCATTGGTTCTCAGCTGTGGAACTTTTGTACTTTGGGAACTTTTGGCTATATTTGGAGGATATTTTTAAGTGAAGACTTGAGGAAGATGCTATTGTTACATATTTGGGGGGCAGTGGCAAAGAGTGCAGCTAAAAACCACACAGGGCTCGCAAGACCCTCTCCCAACCCCCACTTGACTAAAGATGCCAGTGGACCCAGGCTAATGAAGCACACGCATGGCCCCATGGCTCCGTGTCTTCCTTTAGATTTGTCTCTTTAACTGAATGCAATGACCCGTGTGATAATGAGGGACCAAGGTGAAGATGATTTACCCAGCCCCGAGTTCAGGAGAGATGGCATTAGTGGGTCCTGAACTCGGCAATGAGAAAATAGATCTAAAATATATCTAATCCTAGCCTTCTGTGTGTGTTGGAGATGGGCATTGTGTAAAGTAATTTGCAGGCAGAAACAGCCATGCAAATCTAAACAAAAAAAAAAAAAAAAAAGATGGTTTGATGCTGAGCCTCAGTGGACAGCACATGCATAGTAATTTCAGGCCCAGGAATGAGCAGGGTGAACCTAACCCAATAATGTCCAATAAAGCCACACGAATTGTCTGCAAAAGCAGAATCTTCCTCCCCAACCCTGTTCCCAATAAACAACAGAAGACAAAGCTATGCAAATTTAGTCTTTCATAAAAAATCCATCCCGCAATTTTCTACAGATTGGCAGTGATCACACGACTAATACAGTGAGTGTATTGAAAGGACACTGTGGAATGGCATTCCACAAATAATCAGGATTGGCTGGACACTACCTCCATTGTGGGCACTGGGGAGTTCCCTGATGGGTTCTACATTATCTACCTGTGGGCGGTCCTGTGGGCAAGCCAAGTGGGAGGAGTCAGCAGGGACCAAATGAGAACATGCCACACCTCCAGGATGTCGGTAACCATGCAAGCTCTGGAGCTCAGGTTTGCAGGGAACCACAGAGGGACAAGCTGAAAGGAATGGGATGGACTGCCATTAGTAAAACTCACTTCCCCTACCGCCAAGGTTGCCTCCTCACCAAGCTTATTTGAGGGAGTGTCCAGGAAGTGACCCTAGTTTCTTTCAAAGCTTGCGGGACTACTCCTGAGAGCAGACTTTGTAAGTAGAATAGAATCCTGTCATTGGAGAGGCTGTAAGTCTACACAAGTTGAAGGTCGATTTGTAGGAGCTGGTTCTCTCCTTCCACCATGTTGCCTAGGGATGGAACTGTGTCTCAAGCTGAGCCATCTCAGTAAGCTGAAATATACCCTTCATTAAAAAGTCAAAGGGAACTTGCCAGCAAATGTTCCTTCCAGACATCAATATTGGGACTGGAAAGATAGCTCAGTCAACAATGTCCCGTGCTATGTCCCCACTCCCCCTGCCCCTGGTGCAAGACCCTGTCTCAGAATGTCATAATGTCACATCATTTCACTCTGACATTGGTTCCTCTTCCATTACTTAAATAGCATTGCAATTAGATTGAGCCCACCTAGAAAGTTTAAGGAAATCTTTCCATTTTAAGGTCGACTGATTAGTGACCTCAATTCTGCTCTTCCGTTGTCCCTCCTCAAAGAGCATAATGCATGCAAATCCTCCAAGACTGCAGCTTAGATACCTTCAGGAGGTCAAGGACTCTGCCTGCAGTTCATGTCTTTGCACTCCTCCTTGCAGCTTTGGGTTAGCAGTTCTTCGGGGGCATGTGCAGCACCAAAACATTTCTATAAATACACTTGTTAAGTGAGCATTTATGGGTTACCAGTTTTAAATGCTGGTTTCAGGTGTCCTGTGGATAGTTCCTTGTTTCCTATTACTGGAGGAGGAAGAGAGGAGTTAACATGTAAATATGGCATTTGGTTCCCTAAGTCGGGAAAACAAATGTAATTACTGGAGCTTCTGAACTCTGCTCCACGCCCCCACCCTCACTCCCCACCCACCCACCCCCACCCAGCATGCTCTCCTCCTGTGTACTCCTGAGCTCACTTCTGACTCTGATCCTTGACTATTCAAGACCAGAATGGGCAGAGCCTCTTTCTCATCTTCTTCACATGGTCAAGATGATCAGTTATGCCAAACCTGTCTTTCCACAATTCTCTTTATGCATTTGTATGTCTGTAATCACTTATTTGCAGGATGCTTCTTTAAAAAAAAAAAATCCCAAGATTTCTTCCAACTAATTAACCTTTTCCCTTTCACTCAAGGGTTGAAGCTTAGGAGTAATGACACAAATACAGTCAGTCAGTCACCGAGGGATTCTCGTTTACTGGTCTCCTCTGCAAAGGACCGAGCTATTCTAGATTCAAATCTATTGCCCTATTAAGTTTTGTAAAATTCTGACAGCTGCGAAAATAATTATGATGCTAAAATAGAACATAAATATATGTGCGAAGCAAAGTCATTTTATTCTCCCTCGATTAAACCCAGCGATTAGCCCTTTTGTATGTGAGGTCAGTAGAGACACATTTAACCCCCTCTGCTCCACAAGACGAGGGCTATGTAATTGCTGGCTATCTTACCATGAGCTTCATGCCCATACCAGTCCCTTCCACAAGTCACTCGTGTTGAAAACTATCTCATTTACATCACCGATTTATGAATGTTAATTTTTTAATATCGGTCTAATCAAGATATATTAGGCTCTTAACTTCAGACCCTCCAAAACAACATTTATTTATTCTTAAAATATTGCACTTATTTGCCTAATTCTGTCTTTCCAACCCTTTCCACTGATATGTTTGTAATGAAACAGGGGGAATCATGTAAACATCTGGCTACCAGCTGTGACAGTCATTAATCTTAATAAATTTCACACTCCCATTCATTAAAGAGCAGCGTTTTGCCCAGACTTAGCCAACAATCATCGGCAAAGTCAATTGGAAGCTACATCGGTTTTTGAATTTTCCTGTCTGCTGTCTCATAAAAAAATTAGTTTATCAGCCTTCACCAACTCCCCCCTCCCCGTTACACACACACACACACACACACACACACACTCCAAACCATGAGACAGACTGTGGGTAAGCGGAGCTTCGTGGGCTAAGCCTGGTGCTCTCGGCAGCCATATTCCAGGACTCTTGCAGGAGCTCTGCAGACGCCCCCCAATCGCAGAAAGGGCATCTTATGGTTCCTCCATTACAGATAAGGAATCTGGAGTTCAGAGATATTAAGCAATTTACCCGAAGCTAAACCACTAAAAGGTGACAGAGTGTGAAACTAAAATCATAACTTCCTTTCCAAGGCTTAAGATGTATTTACTATTCTCAAATTCTACAAAAAAAAGTGACAGTTTTTCTTTTTACAAAATGAATAGCAAAAAAAAAATATTTATGGGCTAAAATTTTCAACTGCTGTTTTTTAAGTGTCCTTCGGACAAATCTTTTCTTTGCCTTATCTCTGGTCTTTGTCTGCGAGGACATGCCGTGGAGATTCCTAGTAGAGCTTCCCTGCAGCTGGGTGCCCCACTTTCTCAGACCCAGTGGTGCCCACACCATCATGCCTGAGAGCGAGGACTCCCTCAGACCTTTCAGAAGGCCCTGCTGCTCCTAGGTGGAAGCAGCCTTTCTTCTGGGCTTTTCCACATGGCCCCACATAATCTTCCTGTGTGTTCTCTTCTCCTTGATAATTCCCCCCTGCTTCCCACCTCTCCGTCCCGACAGCACCCCTCCATGACCCTCTTATGTATCTCCTCACATACCACCTTGCCTGACCAAGGTCCTGTTGACTCTCTCTTCATGTTCTAATTTATAATTCTTCAGCGAGGCTTCGTTAAGGGCTCAACTGCATTTGTGTCCATCTGTTCTCCATGTCCGAATCCCTCTTCAATCCTGGTTTTGGTGACTGTGTACCTTTCTATCAAGCCTTAATAAGTAGTGAGTCAGGCCAAGAGACAGAAATTGTGGTCCGTAACTTCTTAGCCATTCTGAGTCTTCCCACTCCTCTGTGCCTCCTCTCTCTGCACCACAGTAATTTTTCAGAACCGGGCCTGGGACTCCAGTTAGTAACACTTAGTACAGTAACCTATGCTAGTGATCTCAGCAACCGCAGCATTGCAGAATTGAAACTTTCCATCCTGACAAGACCTAAGTCATGGGGAATATTTTTCTTCTCTCAAGTAGCTCATAAGGTGGAACGAACTTCACATGACTCTAACCAGACCTTCCACTCAGTAGCTTCAGTGGTGTATGCTACTGGCCCACGCGGGAGTCTATTCTTAGTAGATTGCATTGCTTTTTGTTTTCATGTTTGCTTTCTGGTGCTTGGTACTGAACTTAGACCCTTATACATGCTAAATATATGCTCTACCACTGAGAAATGCCTATAGCCTTTGCTTTTTTTTTTAATATATATTTCTTCATAAAATCATAATGGTTCTTTTTTCTTGTTTTTCTTCTTCTAGTCCATCCTCCCTTCCTTTATTTATATATATATTTATATATTTAATATATATTAAATATATATAAATATATAATCAATATATAAATATATATTTATATATATGTGTGTATATATATATATATAGAGAGAGAGGGGGGGAATCTTCCCATTCAGTCAGCCATCACTTAGTCAGCCATCATTTATTTTATGAGTCAGTTCTCTGAGGTACCTGTGATACTTGGTACCAGTCAGTCCCTCTAGAAGAAATAACAGGCCCATCATTTTTGTTAAGTGAAAGGTATTAGTGGTAGGACTCTCCTTTCTTAAACCATCATCTCCAGTAATGCAGTAAAGGGCTAGTCACAAGGTCTCCCTATATAGGTCTGGATGTCCTGGAACTCTCTTCATAGACCAGACTAGCCTTGAACTCACAGGGATGAATTCTGGCATTAAAGGGGTGTGCCCCTACAAACAGTTGTATAATGGTTCTTAAATAATGTTCTCTATGGATTTATTCATCCAGCTCACAGGTATTTATGATCTTTTCTATGTACTAGACAAAGTAATCAGCATTACAGATAACACAGAGAGCACATTACCTCTGCCCTATCAACCACTAGCACAGAGGAGAGGAAACTAATGCACAGAGCAATACAGCCTTGCAACCTGATGCAAGCGAGAGCTTGGGAGGAATCCCCTAATACCATCTTTCCAGGATTCTATTTCTATGAGTCTGTAGGTAACCACAGTCATCTAGATTTTATCAGGGTACACTTGAGTCTTGGTACACGCTTGATGTAGGCTTTTCTGTCACTTCAAGGCTCACAACCACACAACATTCGACAAAGCTTGATCTGTTGACTGTGGATAGTGACCAATGATCAAGTGCATGGGTCTTCTTTGTTCTCGGTAATGCCTTTCCCACTTGTAACCAACTTGGACTCATTCCATTTCTCAGGCGCTGAAAGCATGGCACCCTCAGCTGAGTGTGGAGGACCTGAAAAGGGAGACTGTCTAACCCTTTACAGTTCTGTCCAATTAAGAACGGCCGACAAATGTGGGAAGGGTTGGAAGAAGCTGTTGAAGCCTTTCCCTCCTACTCATGGCCAGGCTGAACACATGAAAACAAGAGCCCACCCTTCTCTTCTTTCCATGGAATTTTTGTATCAGTTAAAATATAACTTCCCCATAAGGGCGATTCTTGTGGGTACAGGAAAGATATGGAACAAGAGCCTAGAAACATTTGACATCACTCTGTTATTCTCCTTAGAAGCAGCTTTCTACTCGAAGACCCAGATAGGTTGGCAATCTCATTATTTTCTTCCAAACTACTCCAGACATTTTATTTTGTGCTAGAGAAGGCTAGTCTTTTTGTCTTCATATTTATTCTTGGATTAGCATAACTCACACAGCCAGCCTTTACGGCATTCCTGGAGTAGATGATGGTTTAAGAAAGGAGAGTCCTACCACCAATGCCTATTACTTAGCAAAAATTATGAGTCTGTTATTTCTTCTAGAGGGTCTGACTGGTGCCAAGTGTCACAGGTACCTCAGAGAACTGACTCATAAAATAAATGATGGCTGACTGAGTGGGACTGAATCCTTAGGTACGTATTGGCCAAGAAAGAAGGCAGAGAAGCTAAATGCCAGAAGGGGCTTTTGCAACATGGAGGTAAGGTTGCATGAGTTGGAAGCCACATCCTGCAAAGGCCTCCTCTGCTGTAGAGTAAAGCATGAGGGAACATTCAAGTCTAGAACCCACACTCTCCCAGCTTGATGTGGAGGCGTTTTCTCCTCTGGGTCAAGACTTCACAGAAGGGCTGTTATGCTCCTGTCCATTGGCGTCTTTGCTGGTAGCAACCACAACCGCACCCAGTCTAACTGATAGGAAGCTCCCACCAGCTCAACGCTAGCCTGTGGTCACCTTGCTATTCTTGGCATTGATCTTTCTTATCTCTGAATCTCTTTCAGCACCTACACTCTACCACCTACTAATAAACGGCTCCACTGGCCAAATGAGTCATCAAGGACCCCTTCTGTGAAGCAGCCAGGGTACTAGTTGTTTGATAGATTGTCATCTTTCTACTGTGAGTGAGGAACTTGCTGAAGGCAGAGCACACCTATTTCTTTGAAATCTAATTGGATTCTTATTGGGTGAAAATATGGGTCACATATGCCTATAAAGACAAGGACATGATTGGGAAGCAGGGAAAGGGGTATCATAGATGCAAGCCTCTTTGGATTCCTGGGCTCCTACCCTCCCGGCGAAGCCAGAACATGCTGCAGTCCACACTGACTGTGGGAGAGACGAAAAGCAGCCAGGGAGTATTTTCCAGAAGGAGCATCAGCTTTATTTCATGAGAATAATTGACATGCTAATCATACATGATAGTTAGTAAATGTTTTAAAGAGTGAGATATTTTCTAAGTCAAAACTTGGATGAAATCTGCATTCTGCAGCAAGCCTCTCAGGCTCCAATCACCACCCAGCTGTTCCTCTTAGAACGGTGCCAGGTTCTTTCTGGAGGCCAAAGCCCAGGCATTTCTCTATTTAATATCCTAGGGTCATATATGTGATCCCTGCTCCTCCACACCCCTCGAAGGGCAGAGGAAGCTAAGTGCTTGAAAAATATTTATGGACATATTGAGGATTTGTCTCTTCAAAACTTCAAAACAACAACTACAGACTTAAAAGTTCTTTGAGGAAGAGATGGAAGGGTGGGAGGAGTGGTCATCCTAGCTCTGGAGCGGCTAGCTCCCTCCTAGAGAAGAGTTCTAGTTTCTAACAAAGATGGCAGTCACGTGATACCATGAAGTGGCAGTGGCGATGGGAATGAGGACATGACTCTGGGGCGGAGGGGGCTTTTGGGTGGCACAGGCACAGCTGTGAATCACAAGGGACAGAAAAAAAAAAGAATCAAAGAAATCAGAGACAAGTTCCAGAAACAGCAATTACACCCCAGCAACCCTTGATTCTTCACCACTAAACCTCCAAGAAACAAGCAGTAAGTCTGTGTTTTCCTTTTGCCTTTGTTTTTGTTTTGCCTTTGTACCTCAGAAAGGACCAGGAAAAAAAATACAGTGGCTCAGGTAAAATCCTTATGTCAGCAAAAAATAAAACCCAGATTAACCACCTTGGCTGTGTGCCCCTCGGCAGCTCCAGCCACAAAGCAAACACCCTCTCTAGCTTCAATAACCTCCAGCCAAAGCCAAAATTGCTTAACCACTGTTGCCAAGTCGAGATGGAATTTCACAACCGCTTTTTAAAAAATTAATTTGATAATGTGTAAGTTACTGTGACATTCCCGCCAAGACTGAGCCCATGAGTACAAGGCTTCGTTGCACTCGTGGTAAGAAGAATGAGTCATTGTTGGGCATCTTTTAAGTCTTGGGATCTCTACATTGTCTCTAAGTAGGATTATAATGTCTCAAGAAGAGGGTGCAGCCCAGCTCTTCTTGGCTGTTAGCAGCCAAGGATACTCAGTGGAGCCATGTCCTCCCAGCAATCATCTGGGGTGAGTTAGTACTTCTCACCTCGTGGAATTCACCCGGGATGCCAACCTGCAGGGCAAGAACTGGAACCCCGGGGGAATTACTCTAAGCTACTAGGCTTGGTCTCAGAGATGGTTGGCTGGTACTTTTAGTGGTAGTCTGAAGCGTAAGGGTGAATCAGGGATAGACAGAGTGAGGAACACATCCCTGTGTGTGCTTGGCAGTCACAAAAAGCATTTTCCAGTCCCAGCCTGGGAGGGATCTTAAGGGCCAGCTGAGTCTTGTGATGAACATGAGAAAGCCAGGTCTTGAAAAGGATGGATGATTAACTCTTTTTAGACACCATGTGACTTGTGGTAGAGATGGTAGGAATTAGTGCTGCTTTTGATTTTTGAAACAAACAAACAAACAAACAAACAAAAACAGTGTCCCAGCAATTGTCTAGATTATTATCCTAGAAATTATACAAATAATAATCAAAAAATTTCTATAGAATAAATAAGATCTCTATTTTCATGGATTTATTTTCTAAGGATATAAGCTCTGAGAGTTAAGTTAGATTTGAAGCCATATCCAGGTGAAAAGCTCATAGTTTTTCCTCTATGCACCCAACACCCTTACTACTTCAGCATAATTGAGGATACCTTCACCTAAACTAGCTTGGGGCAAAGCACTATGCCTCCATTGCCATGCGGAAGGTATAAGGGATGAAACGGTTATTCCCAAGGCTGCTACTACACCTATAGCACATTCACATACCGACCTAACAATAAAAATGAGAGTTAGGCCTGCATCATTATAACTAGAATGTCGATGAGTTAAATAAATATGTTTTTGTTAAAATATGCTCTGAGCTTCTAATGATTAATGCCTTTTAAATGTACCTACTGGAGATGCCTTTAGACAGAGCAAAATTCAGTAGGTTTGCAGTGAGGCCGGAAAGTCTTTTATTTCCACAAGACCCTAGTATATCTGATCCTGCTGGTTCATGGACCACTCTAAGTAGCAAGGCCATCCAATGAACACATGGGTACACAGTCTAACCCAAAAGCTGGAGTAACTTTTGATCCATCCTTCCTTCCCTCCTTCCCACCCTCCCTCCTTCTTTACAAGTAAAGCTATTTTTAAGATAGTTCTAGGCATCTATATGGAAAATTTTTATACCTTATATACCCATTTCCCTGGGGTCCTATCTAAAGTCTATGATGGTATGGGTAGCAGATTTCTAAAACCCCACAAGGAAACACCACTCTATCCTCAAGCACGCGGGGTCACCTAGCAGCAGTCCTTGGGTTGAGCATTTTTCCAACAAGCAGGCCAAAGTTTAGGTGAGCAGAGCACCCTCTACTGGGAACCTCCCTGACCCAGGGTGAATTCCCTTCTGCCCCACCTTCTCAATGAACTCTTCAAGGAACATTCCAAAGTAATCACCAAGGCTCTTTAAAGGGCTTCAGCTTCCCACATTTGCCCAGGTAAGAGCCTCTTACTGGGTCATCACTTCTCATTTGTACATTTTGTCTCCACAGTCAGAGCACTTTAAGAGGCCCTCCCTGCCTGCTATCTGCTTAAATCTTTACGCAATGTGCCCAGCCCGGAGTTTTGATCATATTATGGCCTAAATGAAGATCTCTTAGTTCACTGAAAGTCTTGTTTTCTTATTGCATGAGAATGTAACTCCCAATGGGTCTGAAAAAGCAAGTGTCTGGCAATTATTACAGAGTCAATAAATGAATTCTTACCAACAGCCATGATGGATTGTATAAACCCATGCCAGAATTTCACACCAATGGCTTGCAAGGATTCTATGAGGTCAATTCAGGTCAACATGTTTAATTAAACAAAGGTCTAAGAAATGGAAGGTATTACCCTAATGCTCTGATGATGTAGGCATTCGCACGTCTACCAGAAGTGAACACAAGATCAACAAGAAGTAACAGACATGCCCCCAAACTACCCTTCAAACTCAGTTCATGCAGAAGGACTTAAGCATTCATTCTTCCTTGAATCAATTAATAAACTAATTCTCCCCTGGACCATAAATTCGCAAAGAGTCAATCTGTAAACTCAATGCTGGCATCACATGGCACAGCCTGTTTCCTGAACCTCAAGGACAGAAAAGTGGGTCCTCTTACTATCATGAGAGCTGATTTCACGGCTGAAGGGGGCATTGAGAAGGGATGCCATTCACAGCAGACAGTTCATGTGTTTGCCTTATGTGCGCAAGTCCTCCCTATATGCAGCATTTTCGCATTATTGAATACAACAGGCTACTTCTTACTTGCCTCCTGCCTGACCAAGTAGTCCTCGGCCGTCAGCTCCTACCTTTGTCCTCAGGACCATTATCTTTGTGAGCAATGGCTTGCAATAGTTCGGGGGCTGGAGGTCTTAATCATCCTTCCTCTCAAACCTCAGCCACTTATCCCAGCTTCTCACCCTTTGCAGGAATATTTTCTTGGGTCTTTTTTTTTCCTTTTTTGGTTCTACCTTGCTCTTATGATCATCACTCTACCCTGGTTTTACCATTGCCACCTTACAGCAGACACCATCTCCCTGCTAGGTCTTCTCTTATTTCTAGCCTTCTCTGTCTAATTTCCCCATAAACCCATTGATTTTGCCACCAAAAGTCCCATTCCAGGATAGGCCTTCTCCCAAAACAGACTAAGTCAGTTGGTTCCCACTTCTCTTCCGGAGGCATCATGGGGACCATCTGTGGTTGCTCGGGCTAGCCAGGGCTGTTAGATCAGAATACAACCAGCCTGGCGGCTTGAGTCAGAGAAATCCATTGAGTCAAAGTTCTAAGATGTCTTCATCATTGGCTCCTTCTAAGGTTCAGAAGGGCTCTGTTTTATGTCTCTCTCGTAGCTTCTGGCCATCTGGCATTGCTATATATATCCTCATGATCTCTGTCTTCATCTCTACAAGGTGTCCCTGTGCATGTGTCTGAGAGAACTGTCCCCTCTCATAAGGGCACAAGTCCTCACCTAGTAGAGGTCACCTTAATCCAGAATGACTGTGTCTGATGGAAGTGCATCTACAATGATCTCATTTCAAAAAGACTTTGGTTCTGAGGTATGGATGCAACTCCCGGCACTCTGTATCATACGGGAGTGTCAACCTCAGTGCCTTGTCAGCCACCCTGGACAGTGCATAGCGATAATGTAGCAGTTCTGGCTAGAGTCTCCCCGTGCAGCTCGGCTCAGTGCCATCTGACACTCCATTTCACTTTCAGTCACGCTCCCTCAGCCTTCTAGACGGGCCCCCACACAGCTGAGGCCCACTAATCAGGCTTGGGGGGGGGGGTTCCCGACTGCAACCATGTCTTTCTTTAACTTTGTCTCTTTTTCACATCTCTGCCTAACCTGGCCTCTCATCACACTGAGCCTTGGTTACTAGAGTCTACGTCTTCTTCTTCCTGGTCACCTCACTCCTCACCAACACACATGCGGTGGGACCTGTCATCCCACCCCTATCAAGCACCTCTGATGTTCCCCGAGCCCTCTCTCAGCAGCACCCCTCCATCAGGACACCCCAGAAACCACTCCCACATCTGAAATCCAGGAGATACCCCTGGAGTCGCCTTCAAAGAACAAACTCCTTTGCTTAATGCCTTGGGTGCTCCAGCCCTCACTGTCTTGGCCTGACGTTCTTGTCTTGCTCCTGCCTTCCTATGTGTACTCTTTCTACCCATGATGCCCTTCTTCCTAGGGGTCTCAGTCATGTCCCTCCCCCCTTTCCAAGCCTCAGCTCACAGGTGAGCTTTTCCCCAATTCACAAACCAATTCCTCTGGACCCCTTAGACTTTACACTGCACTTGCTGCAAATAAGTACAGTTCCTTTGGGTCTCTTCCCCCTGGTTGGAGGATAAGGAGTTCTGGAACCGTCTAAGGCTGTATCCAGCAGTGCACTTTGAACCTCGTCTCCCTTTGATATCAGATGAGCACCCCCGGGGCAAGTTATTTAAACCTTTTAAGCAAAGAACTTCTCTGCAATCTGCAGATCATGAAACGACCCACTTACGAGCTGTCATTAGTATTAAATGAGACAATGACTGTAGCAAATGACTAGCATGTGACGCTGAATTTCAAAACCTGCCGCTCTGCAGTATGATTCTTGCTGCTGCTGGCTTTAGAGGCATTGTGTATTACTCGGGAATAGAGAATGCCGACTCTAGCTGTGAGCTGCTTCAGAGCCAGTCCTACTTCTAAATGTTCATTAACCACACGTATTCAGGTTTAAGTTTCCATCCCTTCACGTGTAAGTAGAAGATAACTCCCTCAAAGAAATGAGGAATAAAAACTGCGTTTGAAACTAGCATAGAACCTAGCCTGCAGTTAGTGCTCAATAAATATTGACTTCTAATATAATAGGATTTTATCAGTGTCCTGCAGGGTTTCTTGGCTGCAGGAAAGATTGAGAATCAATGCCTTCACCCTTACTTTTTTTTTTTTTTTTTAAGAGAGAGAGAGATCATCTATTACTTTTTGCAATCCGGTGATATGGTAAAGACTCAATAATATGTAAATGAATGATTGAATTGTAAGTTGAATAACAAGTTAGATAATGTCATTTCCCAAGAAGGCACAAACTAAGCCACTTCATCCCATGGGAATATGGCATTGACTAAGAAAATGGGGGAAAAAATAAGTGTTCCAAAAACAGTGCATAAAAGCATCTCTGCCCTAATTCAAAGAAAGCATGGCCTGCCCGGTGGCAGCTGGACCAGATGAGGAAAACAAGCAGGCTCTCAGAAGCACTGTCCCTTCCTTGCATGCTTACGTCCGTGGAGCTTCATTATCTGGTTTCTTGGCAATTAGAAGAGCAGATTTGTAGAAGAGTACTGCGTGTTAACTATAATATATAAGGAGAAATGGAAGCTGAGCTCGTGGTGGGCAAATGCTATAAAAGGTAGGCATAAAAGCAAAGGAATGTCCAAAGGTGGATGCAGATGTAAAACTCAGTAACTGAATGTGGACAGCCCAACCCTAGAACTGTGAAAATTTAAATTCCCCTAGTCCTTTATAGTATCGTATACTCCATCAAGGTGAACAGGAATTCAAATCCAAGACTTCACAGCACCCTTTAACACACTCCACAGTTCTCATAAAGGCTCTCAGTGATGTCAGTAACATCCAAACTCCAGGACAATGAGTATACATCTCCTTGGGTCCCTGAGACGCCCCTGCACACATGGGTTATAGGTAAGCTCAACCCCAGCCAGGCTCGCCCCTGCTTCTTGTCTAACATTGCAAGATAAAGATCCTTCCGCACTGCCGCGCTTCGCTCCGGGCCTGCACGTGTCACCCAGCCATCTTGCCTGACTGTGCTCGTCTGCCTCAGTCGTCAGCTCTGTGAGCTCCCTCCTCCTTTGCCCTCCTCCCTCCACCTCTATTTCTTCTTTGCTATTTTCCTTTATTATTAATTTTAGGTCTAAAGAATTATCCATCTCTTTCATGTGTCTGTACCAAAGATCCCCTTTTTTAAGGAAATCTGGATCTTCTGATTTACTCCAAGGACTTAGACCTTTGGACCTGATATCATAGACATACTTAGGTTACTTGTATTTTCTACTTTACTCCCATTTCTAAGACACTAAGCTAATAAAGGCTAATTCTGCTTGGAAGAGAGAGATGGAGACATGGGGAGAGACAGAGACAGAGAGGGGTATCTCAAACTTTCATCCCACATGCATGTAACAGATTCTAGGAACAGCTTAAGATACTAAAAAAAGAATAGTTTGAGGAAAACTTAGTTTCACAATTAATATGTAATGTTCTAGTTATCTAGAAAAAGGCCCAACTGCGCCACAGCTTACTGTCATCTCAAGGGAATTAAGAACTGTGTTCTTCACATGGTATACACTGATAAGTGGATGTTAGCCCAGAAGCTTGGAATACCCAAGATACAATTCACAGACCAAATGAAGCTCAAGAAGAAGGAAGAACAAAGTATGGATACTCTGGTCCTTCTTAGAAGGGGGAACAAAATACCCACAGGAGGAGATACAGAGACAAAAGTGATTGAGGGAAAGACCATCCAGAGACTGCCCCACCTAGGGATCCATCCCATATACAATTATCAAATCCAGACACAACTGTGGATGCCAACAAGTGCTTGCTGACAGGAGCCTGATACAGCTGACACCTGGGAGGCTCTGCAAGTGCACAACAAATACAGAGGGGGACACTCTCAGTCAACCATTGAACTGAACACAGGGTCCCCAACGGAGGAGCTAGAGAAAGGACCCAAGAATCTGAAGGGGTTTGCAGCGCCATAGGAGGAACAACAATATAAACCACCCAATACCCCCAGAGCTCACAGGGACTAAACCATCAACCAAAGAGTACACATGGAGGACCCATGGCTCCAGATGCATGTGCAGTAGAGAATGGCCTTGTTGGACATTAAAGGGAGGAGAGGCCCTTGGTCCTGAGAAGGCTAGATGCCCCAGTATAGGAGAATGCCAGGGCAGGAAAGCAGGAGTAGGTGAATTGGTGAACAGGGGGAGGGGGAATGAGTTAGGGGGTTTTTGGAGGGGGGGACAGGAAAGGGGACAACATTTGAAATGTAAACAAAGAATATACTAATTTAAAAAAAGAACTGGGTTATTGCCTGTCTATAAGAGCATTGGGCAGCATGTCCCCAAACCTGTTGTACATAACAATTAGTACTCTAATACTGATCCAGAAAGAAACTGTTTCTGAGATTAACACAGTTTCAAAAATCCTATCTTTCTTAGAGGCTTAAGAATTTATCTTAGTAAGTTAATGACTTTTAACTGTCCAAACAAGGTCTGCCATATAAGGCCTGGTTTGATTATTTTCCCATGAAACTGATGAAATTGGGGACACAGGTTAGGAAGATCTGTCCAGTTCTCTGACTCATAACCAAGTCATAAAGCAGAAAAGTAAATTGGCCATACCATAAGCCAAATACAGAGATTTGCAGGTGTCATTTAATACCTTAGGACAGAACAAAAAATAATCCCTGGGTCTGGGGAGTCGGGAATAGTTTTGTTGCCAGTTGAGGTTCACACTGCAGAGATGGAAAGATTTGAACTCTGGTCCTTACCTGGATGTTGCCCTCTCTTCCACAAGATCCATAGCTACTTGGACTGGATATTCTAAATCAGTCACAACCCACCACCCATTTGAATGGACAAGAGTAAAGTGTGGTTTCAGATTATGATGTCTCTAGGATTATTTTCCAACAGACCAAGTAGTGACTCAAATTATTTCTTCTCCATTCTCAAGGAGGAAAAAAAATGTACAAACACAAGAAAAAATGGAAGGTGCAGAAAGCTATGTAACAAGGGATGAAGAAGAGCACTGCTCTAGCTCACTAGATGCCACAGGTTCTGGTTCAGACCCTGGGAGAAGCATTTCGGTATCACTTCAGCAGGGGGAAGCTTGGTTAAACAGTCCATGTGTAGCATCTGTCTGCTGATCACTAAAAGAGAACATGGAATGTTCAATGCCCTAAGGCTTTTTATTACACAGCTATCATCTAAGGCAGTGCTTCTCAACCTTCCTAATGTGGTGACCCTTTAAATAAAGTTCCTCATGCTGTGGCGACCCCAACTATAAAATTATTTTCCTTTATGCTTCATAACAGTAATGTTGCTACTGTTATGGATTGTAATGTAAATGTCTGTGTTTTCTGATGGTCTTAGGTGACCATCGTGAAAGGGTCACGGCCTTTCAGTGGTTGAGGGCCACTGATCTAAGGAGTCCATCCAGGTTTATTTCATCCAGGCTGAATTTATTCATATTCAGAATGGTGTTGAAGTGCCTTACTCCCAGTCCATTTTCTTCACAGCACTATACTCTTATATTTACACACCAGGGAGATGCCTGGATCATGCTCCAGTCCACCAGACAAACACCTATTCCTCCTCCAAGATGCAAATTAGATGCTGATGAACACTTTGTAGGGTGGCTTTCATCCCCAGATGTCTGTCCTCTAGACTCTCGGGTTATTCATCCTATATATATCATATATTCATGACAGATTTAGACAATTAATGTACTTGGGAGCCCTGATCTTATATTTAGTTGCTCAACACTGGGCACCTTAAGCATTTTGCATATGCCAATTGTCTTACCATTAAACTATAGATAATGCCTGTCTTAGTAAAGTGTGATGATGTAATGATGGCTTTACTTCTATTTGCACAGTGCCTATTATGTCCAGATTTTCCACCAAAACTTTCATTATTGTGTTACTGCAGCTAGTGGCTAGGTACCTTTTATCAGGGCCAAATTCAAGGGCAGCCACATTAATTTAGGGTTCTTTATTCTTGTTGGGGGTCTCTAATGTACAGTAGGCACGTGATAAAATGCTTTAATGAAACCTCTGAGTAGCTAATTAGTTGGTGGAGACAGGAACAATTTCTGTTTTAAGGGGATGTAATCACCTCTAGGAGACAAGCAGGGATAAGCTAATCAACCCACTGGGACAACGGTTCCCTGAACACAAGTTGGAGCCCAAAGTTGTGAAAGCAAGGTAAGGCCTGGAGCTCAGCACAGGCCCCTGGATGCAAGGCCTTGGCCTGGGAAGGAGAGATGAATAGCACATCCTTCCTGGGTCTATAGCCAAGGCTCAGGCCTTTCTGAGGACGAGGGGAACCGATGCACAGCAAAGGCTTTGGGAGGAAGACCCTCAAGGGAGGAAAAGCTAGAGATCCTAGGAAGGCACAGGAGCAATTTGGTACAAATGTAACTCCTTAGAGAGAGGGAGCAAGAGCTCATCAGAGCTGCCTAATGGGGCAGGAAAACACCATTTTCTGAGAGCAAAGTAAAACAGCCAGAGTGATCTTAGGGGCCAAAAGATAAAATACAGAAAGAGACGATACATTTAAAATCCAGTGTTCAGGCTGGGTATGGTGGTGCACACCTTTAATCCCACCACTCCAGAGGTAGAGGCAGACAGATCTCTCTGAGTTTGAGGTCAGCCTGCTCTACAAATGGAGGCCAGGGCAGCCAGGATTCTGTTTCACAGAGAAAGCAAAACCCTATCTGGAATAAAACAAACAAACAAAGCAAACCTTCCCAATGCTGCTACCCTTTGACACGATTCCTCATGTTGTGGTGACTCCCAACCATAAAATTATTTTCCCTGATACTTCTGGACTGGAATTTTGCTACTGTTATGAGTCATATTGTAAATTTCTGAAAACAAAAAATGGAAGGAAGGAAGGAAGGAAGGAAGGAAGGAAGGAAGGAAGGAAGGAAAGAAGGAAGGAAGCCTTGCACATATGGCCTTAATTTTCTCAGAGACCTGTGATATCTCTGTCCACTGAGAGAATGGGAGTGGCTATACACTTAAGTGACCTCATAGAGACATCCAAAGTACACAATGTCACCCAGCATCAAGTCCCAGCACTCGGCCACCAAGAGCTCCTTAAATACTTTGTGACTCTATAAATAGAAAGATTAACAATACCCCTCCATCTTCTAAGGTTAGTAGGAGGAGTCAGTTATTTAATCATTGTTAAACACTGAGGATAGTTTGGAATATGATTAATTACCATAGCAATGTTTACTGATAGTATTATCATGCAACAATAGCATTATGTAATTATTAGCAATCATTATACAATAATTATAAAATTGTAACAATCATAATATTGCTACTGTTGTGACTGGTGGGCCCACGTAGATTCTGACATATTTGAGCTGCTCATTATGGGAAATAAAGTAGAAATCAAAAACCTGACACTATACAACCCAGGAATGCACAGGGGGCACAGCTAGTGTGGGCGGTGTCTTTTCTCAACAAACAATGGGCAGGGGCAGAGGGCAGGGAAAGTGATAATTCACTCCTGGGAGCTTGGGTAGAACAGTGTAGCAAGAACACAGAGCTAAGGGACGTGACTGCAGAGTAGCAAATGAAGACAATGAAATAACCAGGCAAAGAGTCAAGGAACCCAAGTGTGGGCTAATGGACTGATTATTGGCCCAGGGAGCAATGCCCATCCTTTTATTGGAGCTAAAGTTAAAGGCCCTTAAGCTTAGGACAGCCACTCTCTACTGGAAGTGTCTATTAAAGTTGGCAGTGAGACCCAAATTGTTTGGCTCAGAGTACGCATGAACATCTTCTCAGCAAAGGAACAGCCTGAGATAGAAGACATGCCACCCTACCCCTCTCTCCTGCCTGCCCTCCATCTTTCCACCACTGTAATCACACAAAGCCCCAAAGCAACACAAGGCCAGTCAAGGGGTGGAGGCCGTGGAGGTATCAAGGAAGGTGAGGAAAGTATTTCTTGGGAAAGCTCTATTGGGAAAGAACCATTCATAAGCTGCTTAGCAGTAAGTCGCTCACACTGGCAGCCTGGACCTCCGGAGTAAAGAAGGGTAAGCTTGGGAAGCTCAGTATTGACAGGCCTGAGGATAGCAGAATGGAGAGGTAGAGGGGGCAGTGCTACTTATGGAATCTAAGTAAGAGGGAAAATATCTTCCATGATTAGAACAGGACTTTATTAATACATGGTGAATATGGAGAAAGAAAAGAGATAATAGCATCATGGTCCAATATGGACCTATGTTCACAGGAACAGAAAATAGACAATATAGCCGGGCGGTGGTGGCGCACGCCTTTAATCCCAGCACTTGGGAGGCAGAGGCAGGTGGATCTCTGAGTTCGACGCCAGCCTGGTCTACAGAGTGAGTTCCAGGACAGCCAGGGCTATACAGAGAAACCCTGTCTCGGAAAAACCAAAAAAAAAAAAAAAAAGACAATATATTCAGTACCAAGCAGAATCTCATAGTGTTGATCAGAGGATCTCATTTTCCATTAGTTTATTTAATCCATTAGTCTCAGTAAAATTTAGTCTTCTACCCTCTTCCCTCCTCCCTCCTCCCTCCTCCCTCCTCCCTCCTCCCTTCACATACCAATACACAGCCTTCTGATCTCACCCGCTGTGTGCCAGCAATACCCGTAATTATGACCAAAAAAAGGTCCCCAACAAATATTTGTTGACTCACTGGCCTTTAGGACAATCTCCATGCCCTAAACAAATATCTTCCAAGAAAGCTCTAAGGTTACAGAGAAAGTAAAATAATGTTCCTGAGTATCCAGTGGAAAGAAAGAGGCATTCGACTTCCGTAGGGTATTATCTCCTGGGGTTTCTCCTCCATTAGAAGTCCCCTTTGAAGAGGAAACCCATAGACTAGCCCATAACAGTGTATTAATTGATCTCTCTCTTAGGCTGTTATTCCAGCCCAAAACACTGTGGTAATATTTTTCCTGACCTTGGGAAAAGTAAATGAATACTAAAGAGTTTTAATATTTTACTTATTTTCTGAAAATCTCATACATTTATACAATATATTTTAATCCTATTTATCCACTACCACCTCCCTCCAGTGCCTTCTATTGCTCACCGTCCTGTCTCCCTCCTGACTTCATGTCCTTTTCTTGCTGAGTCCAATTAGTCCATATGCACATGGGTGTGGGACCATCTTCTGTAGTACAAGCAACTAACCAGTGGCCATGCTCCCCCCCCCCAAATGACTTTCCTTCCCTTAGTAGCCATCAACTGTCAATAGCTCTTCTCCCAAGGATTGCCCTCAGGGGCTCCTTACCCATCTAGGAGGGATTTTGACTGCCATGACCTCATGCAGATAATGACAACTGCTATGAGAGTAACCTGGACCACAGCCATGTCATGTCCTGAAGTCGGCATGCCAGAGCTCCCCTCTCTATCAGCCAGCTCCTACACTATTTCTGCTCTCTCTTGGAACACGATGTTCCTTCAGCCTTGGATAGGTAAAGTAGAGCTGTTTCATCTATAGCTGAGCACCCGAACTCGTTTTCAGTACTCTGTCCAATGATGAGTCTCTGCGTTAATCACTTACTCATTCCAAACTGAAGCTTCTCTGACCAAAGCTGAATGTAACATAAATCCATGAATATAACCATAAATATTTAGAAGGCAGTTTGATTGCATAGCCATTTAACATAAAAATAATAGTAGCTTTCCTCCTAGGGTCCTTGGTCTTCCGAGTCACGGGCTTTTGATCCGGCTTACAGATAAGCCATAAATTCCCTGTCGTGAAGCAGACCTCATATCCAATCTGAAAGTGATTTGCTGATCCCATAACTGTCATGCCACACTGCATTGGTGTCCTCACCAATAATATCTACTTATCATAGGCAACCAAGAGTGGTGGCAAAAGCATGTGTTGTTTTGGCTTCCTCTGAGCTCTTCCTGACTAGTGAATAGCTCATAAAGAGTTATTCCAAGTCTGACAACAAGATTTGTATTTAATAATACATCTTCTGGAGGCAGCCTCATCCATCCATGCAAGGTACTTATTATATTCAACTCCTTTTGAAATATATTACATATTTTATTAGCTCATAAACTAGTGGGTTTCCCATAGGTCTTCTTCCCAGATTCTTAGTTTTAGGCTAACCTCTCCTCTCCTCTCCTCTCCTCTCCTCCTGTCCCCACTTGAACCTTTAATTCCTATAGTGGCCTCACCCTCCTTTCTTGTTGCTTGGGTTCTACTATTCCCCACTAGTTTCTCCTTGTGTGGAAAGGTCTTAGATTTCCATATAACTTTTTGTGTACCTTTTGCTTTATTAAGCCTTGGAACTCCTTATCTCCCCAAAAACACCCCTGGAAGTTTTTTAAAATAAAAGTTAGTCTTAATTTTACAGCTTTTATATAATCATACTATTTTCCTGATGTATGCTTGGCTATTAAGCTGGATTCATGCAAGTCTTTGTAACATCTTTAAAGGGGTAACAAAAATAGCATTCTTCTAAAATGCCCATGTCTTGTCTCTGGCACTTATGAACATGTGTATGTGAGAGAAAGAGACATGTCATAATATTTGTAAACACGATAAAGGTTACAAACCCTAAGATGAGAGAAGGGGCTGTGGTCTAGGTTTTCCAGGTGTACCCAATTTAACACTGTAAGTCTTTCAAAGAGACTTTCCCCTGCCTAGTCAGCAAGATATGTTTTTATTTTAGGTTTGTTGCTTTTATTGCTATGTTGCTTTGTTTTGAATTTTGTTTGTTTTTTTAGACAGAATCTCACTATGTAGCTCTAGCTGTCCTGGAATTCCCTTTGTAGACCAGGCTGGCCTCAGACTCACAGAAATCTGCCTGTGTCTTCCTCCTGAGTGGTGGGATTATAGGTGCGTGCCACCACCACCCAGCAAAGCAAGGTAAGGTTTTTAAGAGGAGATGCTTGAAGTAGAGAAGAAACCTGACACACTGCTAGCTTTGAGGATGAAGGAAAGAGCCTTTGAACCGACAAAAGGGAGCAGCCTCTCAAAACTGTAAAGCTTTGTGACCCGAGAGCAAAGAGTAACAGCCCAGACTCTCAGTCCAGCAACCTCAGGGAATATACTCTACCAAATCTAAGAGAGTAAGAAAATGGATTCTACTACAGAGCCTTTAGAAAGGAATACAGCTCTGCAGGTACTGGCTCGAGGCCTTGAGACATATGCCAGGACTCTAAGATGCTCAGCTGTATGGTATTAAGCCACTAAAGCTCTGGCGATTTGTCATAGCAGTAGTAGAAAGCTAATACATGTATGCTGTTGCAGTCAACCATTTTTATTTATAATGTGAAATTATATCAATAGTATATTCTCATTTCACATATTTTACTTATATATTGTACTCTATTAGTACAGCATAGAGATTTTTTTATTTATTCAGCTATTCACAACTTTTCACAATTTGGCTGCAATTTTACTCCTTTTCTTATAGTAGGGGAGAAGCTATGACTTCATTGGTAGAGCGCCTGCCTAGAGTGCTGTAAGCCCTAGGTTTTATTCCCTGAATCCCATAAACTCACAAAGTCAGACATGACGAATCAGACCTGTAACCCAAGCATTCGAGAGGTAGAGTCAGAAAGATTAGAAGCTCAAGACCATCCTTGGCAATGTAGTGAGTTGAGTGTTAACCTTGACTATATAAGACCCTGTCTCAAACATGTGTGTTTCTGTGGGTATATGTTGTACACATTTCAAGTTTTTGATGCTTAATTCTAAAGTAGAAACCATCAGATCTCCTGTCTGCCCAGAGTGTAGAACTTTCTATTTCACCCCACCATCACATGAGCTCCACTTGACTAAGTTTCAGTGTCAGCTTCTTACATGAAGAGTAGCCCCTTAGCGTTTTATTTTGTATTTCCTAGACTGTTTGAAACTGAACATTTATTCACATATGAATTCCTCATACCTAAAAAAAACCTGATTTATCAATGAAAGTCTTAAAGAGTTTTTCACATTGCTTTGAAAAAGCTCCTCAAACATTTATATTATTTAATATAAGCCCTGCCAATTTGACACATATGTCTAATGATATTTGTAATCCAGCTTGACACACCAGATTCTCATCTTATTGCATAAGCAAGTCAATATTTCCCTCCTTACTCTCCGCCAATGCCATGTAGAAGGTTTTTTTTCTGGAATGGAATCAACTAGAAATTTACCTGTATTATATTTTTATATTTTAAAGACTTTTTTCTTTTAATATTCAAATATTATAATGGCCTGAATTTATTTTGGCTTATAATGTTTAAGGGATAGTTGCATCTTCTTCATTCCCCAAATTTCAGAAATTTCTGAGTAATTTTCTCATTTTTAAGACTACATAAAATAGGGCTGGAGAGATGGCTCAGAGGTTAAGAGCACTGACTGCTCTTCCAGAGGCCCTGAGTTCAGTTCCCAGCAACCACATGGTGACTCAAAGAAATCTGAAATGGGATCCAATACCCTCTTCTGGTATGTCTGAAGGCAGCTACAGTGTCCTCATATACACAAAATAAATATTTTTAAAAAACCCTACATAAAATATCTTCATTCTCCAAAGTCCCTAACATACAATTTTCAGGCTCTGTGATAAGCAGTGAGTGAATTAGTTCCTTTCCTTTCTTGTCTTGTTTTATTCTTTGGGGAAGGGTGAGAAAGAATTTCTCAGCATCTCCAGTGCATTTCAAGAATACTCAAAGTAAGTTCTGTCAATAAGATTCTTGCATCTAGGATCACCTATCACACAGGGAGAATTATCCAAAGCAAGACACTTCAGAGGTTCAAAGGTCTAGATCATACTTACGTGGTCCTGCAGAGTACCTTTGAGCATCAAAAGCAGATACTTTTCTGTTTGTACCTCCAGCTCCTCCCATATGGTCTTCCATGGTCCCTAAGGCTACCCTAGACCAGCATCGTAAACCTAATAAATCCAGGCCATTATAATACTTGAATATTTTTTAAATGTTTAAGATACAAGCAAGAATATAGGTAAATGTTTAGGTGATTCCATACCAGAAAACTTCATATCAATGGAGAATATGGAGGAAAAGAAAGATTTACCTATGTAGTAAGTGGCAAGGTATTGGTTCACAGTGCTAGAGACTGAGAGTGCATACTGCTCTGTGGCTTGACTTAATTTCTCCTCTCAACCTCTTAGTTTTTCTTTGTCCCTTTATTTCTTTTCACCACGCCCTTCTGCCCTTCCACCACCCAGAAAATAGAGTGCCATTTGTGAGGATTTAGCTTTCCAGGAACAGCCTCTGGGGTTCAGAGGAAGGCCTAGACAGAAGAAAAACAAGACAAGCCTATGTCAGCGGGGTAGGGGCAGAAGGCCAGCCAACTCAGCCTCCTCAGGGCAAATATGGCATCTGTTGATCTCACAGCTGCCAGTGGCAACAACGTAGGTAAGAAAGCTGGATTCTGCCCAGGCAGTTTCCTGGGTGGTAGTTAGGACTTCTCAAGCTCAAGTGTGCCAGATCTTAGGGGGCTATTTAAAGCACAAACTTTCTTAGTGATGTAACTACGTTTGCAGTTCTTAGATAGGCTTGGGGTAGGAGGAGAGAAGAGCACTCTGAAATCAGGGCTGAGCCCATGGGGCAAGGTCCTAACCTTTTGGCTGGGAAAAGCTAGAGAGGCTAGGATACAGAGGTTCAGCTACTTCCCAGGGCTGGAAAGCCTGCCCTATCTTACCTGCAGGAGTGACAGGGACTTACTGTCTCAGAGGACGGGGAACAGAGAACGAGGCCAGTTACAGCTGTCTTCCAGTCTAGCATTAGAAGGTATCCTAAGGGAGGAAGATAATACCAGACAACCATGTCCTGCACGAGCCCAAGGGCCCTGAGGATGGGGGAGGGGTAACCAGTGACTGCCTTTCACACATCGCTTCCCATGCCCTCCCTAAGATGGACTTCATGTCTCAGCTTCAGTCTATGTACTCCCTCAAAAGGTACTATTCTCCTCACTTGGAGGGAAAGGGAGATGCAAGGAGGCCGGATGAAGAGTCCCGAGCAGCATTTCCCCCCCTCCATCCTGTCTCATCCGGCAGCTCAGAGGATGGACTGTAACCAAGGGCTCAGTTACCATGGCATCAGGATGACCCCGGAAAATAGGCAGGCTCCAGACAGTGGTCAGCTCTGGAATGAGTTTAGAAGGAACTCTGTTAGCCTCATCCAGATTTCTAAAATTATCTTTGTCCTCCGAGATACCAGAAGAAGGCCCAATTAACATTTGAGCTGAATTGACCCTTGGAATTTCAGAAATTAGTTTATCACCAACGTTTCAATAAACATTTTCTTATCTAAGACTCTTAGTATCAAAAACATATATGATCGAAAACTTCTGCACAGGGAGCCAAGATATGAAGGTTTATTGAGCAGGATGTAAGCTCTGAGTGGCAAGAGAAAATAGTGGATGAAAACCAGAGACAGAAAAGGCAGCAAAGAATGGACTGTCCTTGGGTATTTAAACGACGACGTGTAGAGGGCTTGCACTGGGAAAGCTTGAAGGCTTAAGAAGGATAGGCAGGAATGGATCTGGGCTCAAGATAAGCTGGATCCAGCTGATTCCTGGGAAGAATGGAAGAAGGAGAGGAGGGCAGAACCGAGGAAAGCAGCTGGCAGTGTAAGACCAAGGCAGGGAAGGCTCACAGCCAGGAATCCAGCAGCTCTTTCCGGGCAACAAGGAACAAATTCCAGCTGAAGTCAGAGATAAAGTCGAGTCTTCTCAGGAGGAGTGAGTGGTTAACAGTAGCTCCAACTTAAGTAGACAAGGAAGGGGCATTTCTGAGAGTAGAATGACACTGGAAAGAAGAGTGGTATCTCGGTCCCTGAGAGAGGGGACAATTAATGAAGCAATGGACTGTAAAGATGACCTTATCCAAGTGTGGTCCTTTGCTGCAGACACCTCATAGAATGAGAAGCCAGTGTCATGGTCATTCCAGTGCAAGCTGCTTGGCATGTAGGATGGAATTGTTCTCACTGTCTCAGGAGCCAAACCGACGCTTAATGAACGCTAGATACCAGCTTTACTGTTACCGCAAACATAAAGAATGTGGCTCGCCTACGGAGAAAAATAGAAAATGACCTGAGTGGCAATGAGCTCACCTGTAAGCACGCATGTGCACACAAGGACACGTGAGCTTTGCCATGTTTGTACACATGTGAAATGGACTCCCAGTGGCAAACAAGCATCACTCCTTTTGACTAAATAGCTTCACGCACTGTTTCAGAAGCAGTGTCAAGCATCCTGACTTGGAATGCTACAAAGAGGAACAGCTACATTCCAACATGCGGCTGGCATAGGTGGTGCTGGGCTCTGTCTTCTTAGCACCAGTGGAAGCCATCTCTAGCTTCATCTTGACTGAGTTCAGGTATCAGAAGTGATTCCTTCCCCTAATTTATGACCAAGAATCTTTTCCTTGCTTTGGCCAACACTGATCTTCCCAGTTTTCCATATGTTTGGGTATATGGAGGTATCTAGCTTTTCCTAGGCTCTGCTCTTTGTTGCTTCATCAAGAGTTTGAGACACAAACACCAAATGGGTTAAAATGCAGACTCACCGGCCCTATCCCAGACTTCTGGAACCAGCCCCTGTAAAGTAGCACGGAGTTGGGTTGTCATCAATCAAGTCATCAATCAGTCTTGGTGGCAAGCACCTTTCCCTGCTAATCCACATATTCGTTTGTAATTACATGGAACCATAGCAACCACAAAGTAAATAGGGCATATTTTATTGGCTTTAATTAGAAAGTCCTTTTGACCGATCATGCTTGCGTGTTATATGAATCAAGCCACCACAAAGAGACAAGAAGATTCCTTTGTAACATTGTTTTACAAATGAGGTAACAAGGGATTAGAAGCCTTCCTAATATCTAAGGTCAAACCAGTGAAGCTTACACAAAACTGACGATGATCAAATGAATGTGCTGATGGGATCCTTAAAGACAGATGGTGACTCCCAAAAAAGAAGAAAGGGCCGTTTTGGAAAGGAAAATAGAAAATGTGCTCCTGCTTAGGAAACAGGCTCTTCTGCCTCATCTTCCCTTACTATTGTCAAATCCTGACCGGTTTGCACACTGCTCACTCCAGGCAGCACCCTGGGTTGGTCAGTCCTGGTGCTGACCTCCAGACGCTGGCAGCGACAGAACCAGAGCAATATCTTAAATTATCTTTTGGTCAAATGTGAATGGGACAAACGTGTAATTTCAGTCAGCATTTGTAACTGTCTTGTCCCAAAATAACTATGCCTAAAAGCATCCTTTACTCAGGCTATATTTTAAGATAGAAAAGGTGAATCCAAATTTTTCTCTTTTTATATATATATATATATATATATATATATTTCAGATATGTGGAGGCAATTTTCAAAGCAGGAATGCTGAATTCATTTTTTCTTACCTAAAATAACAGCAAAGAAATGCTGGAGTATTAATTTGATAAAAATACAATATATTTACCCAAGCACTGATGTTTAGAAAAAATAGACATAACAAGTTTATTCTTTTATACTTCTGATAAGCAGCTAGACATGTAACAAAAAATTCTATTAAAACTAAAGTCACTAAATATATCACTATTCAAGACAAAATGATTTAACTATTCAAAGAAAATTTAAAAATCCTTGTCTTAGTCAGGGTTTCTATTCCTGCACAAAACATCATGACCAAGAAACAAGCTGGGGAGGAAAGGGTTTATTCAGCTTACACTTCCACACAGCTGTTCATCACCAAAGGAAGTCAGGACTGGATCTCACACAGGGCAGGAACTTGGAGGCAGGAGCTGATGCAGAGGCCATGGAGGGTGCTGCTTACTGGCTTGCTTCTCCCGGCTTGCTCAGCTTGCTTTCTTATAGAACCCAAGACTACCAGCCCAGGGATGGCACCACCCACAATGGGCCCTCCCACCCTTGATCACTAATTGAGAAAAATGTCTTACAGCTGGATCTCATGGAGGCATTTCCTCAAGGGAGGGTCCTTTCTCTGGGATAACTCCAGCTTGTATCAAGTTGACACTCCATAAAACCAACCAGTACACTCCTGATGGAAGAGAAAGAATAGAGGAATAATGACAGATATGTGTATACATATATGTGTGTGTATGTGTATACATACATATATACACACATAGACAGTCACACACACACATAAACATGCACACATGCATACACACACACATACATACATACATACATACATACATACAACTTCTTATTAAGAAAACAGGTATACTTGGAAAATAATTTCTAAGGAAACTTCTTGCAAAACTAAGATCCCAGATGAATGTCTTAGACACTCTCTGACAAACCCATATTTTCTGGAATAGAAAGCTATCAGGAACATTGAAGTATTCTGTTAAAGGAGATAATTATAATGATTTTCTGCACCAGAGTTTTAAAATATTTATAATAACAACTATTGAAATGATCATTTGCTGGGTTACAATGGAAAAGAACTGGCCAGGGCTTTAGAATAATTCCAAGTAATGTAGTTAATACCACAGGAGCAGTGTTCAGGCCCAGCCGCTGGTGGTTCACGCCATGTCTACCACACATGTGTTCTGTGGGAGCCATTATTTAGTTTTTCCTCCTTTCTATTTTGTTGTAAACTAATTCTCCAAATGAGATAAACCTGTGATTGTCATTTAACCACGCCGTGAAATTTTTATTCAATTCATTTAGGGAAAGAACCAAGCAGATATTTATACTCGTTCAAAACTCATCAATCAACAGCGTTACTAGAGTTTCCACAGGACAGAAAAATTATTTTGCTCTGCGATGAGTTATCTACAACTTACATAACTGTAAAGCAGCCAGAATGTGAGGAAAGCTGTGGTACTCTCACTGAACAAGAGTCAAGGAACCCTCAAGTGTCAAAATAGGCCAGTCTTCCACTACATTTCCTCTACAATTAGCATGGCTGTTTCTCTCATCCCCCGCTGAGAGGTAGGTGCTAGTGTTTATTAGATCTTTTACCTATGGACTCGGCCACTCGCTCCATCCCTCTCTGATTCACACAGATGCCTACTCCATCAAGAAGATATCAATGGCATTGTCCAAACCATTGATTTTTTTTTTTTTTTAAGCAAGTTGAGCAGGACAGAAAATCAAAGTATATTTACCTCAACCATAAATTATGATAAATCTTCTTTTATGTAGAGAAATGGAGGTGATTGTCTGAAACAAGACAGAGCAATACACCCTTGAAACAGCAAACTGAGCTAACAGCCTGGGGTGGGACAGAAGAGAGCGGGCTGAATAAGCACAGGTCCGGTTCATTTGCATAATGAGTAACAAGCAGGAGTTCTGTTGATGTTTTGTTTCGAGAACCACCAGGACACCATGATCTCCAGAAGATTAGCACCTCATGGAGATTTATGATCTGTACGAGAGTCGGGGAAGCACAGTGACTAAGCACTGGACAGGTTGGAGGGCGGTGGTAAGGGATGTGCTGAAGCAACACAAGAAGAGTTGTGGCTGGAAAGCCAGTGGAGAGGGCAGGTGTGGGGACCGCAGTCACCCCAACTCTTTCCAGCCTTACAGCCATGGCCCCTGCCCCCATAGTCTTCCATTTTCTCTCTTTTCCATTTTCTCTCTTTTTTGGGTGGGCACTACTGTTTCCATTCAAAGTAGAAGCAGAAAGAGTGAGTTGAACTATAACGGTCTTTTAATAGCAAATGGAGGATGACCACAGCTTGCCTCCATTTTCTTCTCTTTATGAACAACCACTCAGCCCCGACCAAGTGTTCCGTTTGCGTAGGATGAAATAGAACAAGGCCTCAGCTGTTCAGTTCTACTGTAACATCCTGAAAATAAACACTGCTACATGCCAGGCACCAGGGTATAAAATAGCTCAGAATTTACTTTCTCAGTTGTATATGTATGCAGTAAATAGTCAAATATTATCATAAGCTTATAAAGAAACTAAAACTTGACTCATAGCTAATAAAAAATATTTGCTGGACATTATAACTGTCAAAGGATTAATATATTATACATATAAGTAATATCTAAAATTAATTACTAATTCCATCAAAATTAGAGATATTTATATAGACATTTTATGGAAGAAAAATACTGATGTCCAATAAATATAAAAATATATTTTTTCAATTTCATCAAAAAGAGGATGCAAATTGAAACCTCAACTTCTTTGTCCTTACTTTATTGTCTTAAATACAGAAGTCCTGGCAGCAGTCACCGTAGACCAGCGTGGGGCAGTCAGAGGCCTCTGGCAGGCTGGCAGGACTGTCCACTCTGGGGACAGCTACTCTGACCTTACCCTCTGGGTCTCCCATGTCTGTCTAGTCTGAAGGTGCATCTTCCCACCTGACCAGGTCCTGCAGTCCACCTCACACCGACCAGCACTCTCATGGACTCACTACTTGCATATTTTGGGGGAAATTAATGTTCCTAACCATCCAAATCACCAGTCTATGTGCATGTGCTAATGAATTTGCCTAGTCAAAGCAAAGATGGTATTTTGATCTCAGGTGTTTGTACCTAAGCTCTAGTTCATGACATGGATGAAAGCTTTGAGGGAATCTTTGGTATAAGAGTTTGAATAAATAGTATGCTATTTTGTTTTTATAAAATATCAGAAAGAAATAAATAGGAAGAATTCTCAATGTAAAGGGATAAGATGGAATATATTTCTAGATGGTGAATCATATGCACACATACACACACACACTTACACTGATTCATATTGCTTCATATTTCATTTGCATAAAGTTCTAAACTGGGATATTTAGAGACATAAATGTAAAAATTGTAAAGAAAAATAACAGGAATAATGAAATTCCAGATTGTAGGTCAAGAAGAGGGGTCACAGCAAGGACATACATGAGCATCAGACATCGTTAAGCTTAGGAGTGGATTCTTTAGTGTTTGCATAATCATCATGCTTTAAATACATACACACAATATATCTTATTTTGTAAAAATGAAAGTGTAAGTATATTTTATTGGTCACTATAAATAGAGTATATAGAAATCTCAAGTAATTTTCAGTGTGGTTAGCAACAGTTAGACATCAGCCTTCTCGAGATGTAGAAATTTTGTTTAGGATATTTCTCTTGTTTTAGATATTTGGAAAGCATTTACTACCTTCTGAAACCCTCCAAGTCTATCTCACTCAAGCATGAAAACATCTCTACAAAATGACCACTGGTGACTGGCGTTGCTTTTGGGGGAAGGTATTAGAAATCATCATAGATTTGGGGGCAAAAAGAAAGTATCTTTAAGGTAGCTGCTTCTGCACAAGCTGGAGCTCTGTGTTACTCCATCAAACACAGCACCTGGCTGCAGCTGCTGCTTCCTTACAGGGCAGTGCCACATAGCACTAATTCCTATCCCCACTGGGTCTTAGGAGAAGGTGTAGACACATGTCTAGTCTCTCTTGGCTTTCCCTCTCAATCTGCTCTGCTGCTCTAGACCGAACATCCATCACCCCAAACAACCATCTTCTGCAGCGTGTTCCTGACAGTCACTGCTCTCTCAGGCTGGCACTGAACTTGGGTTCCTCTGGCCTTCACAACCCAAATGGTAGAATGAAAGGATGTGTCACCACACTGTCTTTTCTTCATCTCCCACAGCTACCATGAGAGTTATGCTTTGCTGTCATTGACTTTGATGACCCAGGTTAGGTGAGCAAGGGCCACATTATGAAGCCTGTTCAGTACACTTGGCGCGGGACCTTCCCGTAAAGGCGTGCCTCTGGGTCTCTCTGTATTTCACCCTCATCATCACGGGGAGTAGTGTGCTAACATTCACCACTGACCAGTGGTATGTTCCTAGGGATCACGGGGAATAATGCAAACACACACCACTGGACAGCAGTGTGTTCCTGGGGATCACAGGGAGTAGTGCACACACACACACACACACACACACACACACACACACACACACACACCTGGTCAGTGTTGTATACTCAGAGATCATGAGAGTCAGTCCACGGCATGTTCTGAGATACACAGACCTTCAGCCCGGTGGAAGAATTAGCAAATTGCACAAATGAGCTTAAACGCACATAAAGTCAGAGCTGCACATTAAACAGGCTATGTTAAAAACCCTCCCTTAGGTCAGCTGCTGGAGACAGCAGGCAGACGCTGACAGGGCTGGGATGCTAAATACAATAGAACATGTAACAGGGAATGAAGTTTTTAAAAAGACATTTTTTAATTCACTTGAACTGTGATTATTAAAGAAAGGTTGGTTTATCTAAGACGGAAAAAAAAATGATGGCTGGAGCGGCAGGTGATGGTGCCGATGCTGAAGAGAATGTTGGAGACCCTTGGGACCTGTGGAAATGCGTTCCCTTCCCACACGTCTTCGCTTCAACATTTCTGCCTTTCCCTCCACACCAACCTCTCTCTTATAAAAGTCAAGCCATTTTATTGACTTGCCAAGTCAAATAATGCCCAGAAGGGGCAAGTCTAAGGTAGAAAAAGGAAGTTTCACTAGGGAAACCGAAGAAAGTGCTATCTCAAGGAGGATTAATTGATTAGAAGCCCAGGCACACTTATTTATCATCCACTGCCTACCTCTCTGCTGGGCCTCCGGGGTATGAAGAAGAATAAAACAGTCTCCCTTCTCTTTATTTTCTGCAATTACCTGCACAAGACTTGCCCTGTCAGCAGTCAGTCATGGTAGGAAGGGCCCTATGGGACCCTGTTCCTCCCTGTTGAATACTGGCTACGAACAGAAGCAAGTGAAGGGAGAGTCATTGCCTTTAGTTGGGTACCCACTGGTGAGCCCACCAGGCTCCAGTGGATAATTCCAAGCCTATGATTAAAGGCTCAGTGGGTCACAAAATAAAACAAAAGGACACCTGGAAAAGGGAGGAGGGAAGGCTGACAGTGTGGGGGGGGGAGGCAAGAGTAATTAGAACACTTTGTATACACGTATGAAATGTCAGGGAACAAATTTAATTCATTAAAATATTTTTAAGATAAAATTTGTCAAAGAACTAAGTCTATATCAATGAAAATGTTAAGAAAAAGCTAGTCGTTTTGTCAGTGGGCAATGGAAGTAAATAAGCCAAGCTAAGAGACAGAAGCAACTGGTAAACCTGCACGTCACTCTACACTGTGTTGAAGGCACTTCACACTACAGTGTGTTAAAGACACTTCACACTACAGTGTGTTAAAGACACTTCACTCTAGTGTGAAAAGGCATGTCACACTGCAGAGTGCTCTAAGTTCTATGAGCCAGGCTGTGTAGGGAACCAAGGAAATTATTCCTATGTGGACATTTAATCATCGAAAACAAGTAATATTTTTTTCAGAAGGAACAAAATGTACAAAGTCAAATGTCTACCATTCTTTTGGAAGTGGCTAGGGTTCCAGCAACTGCAGAAAGAAGAATGGGATTAGAAGTCTGAGGAACTCTGTACGAAAGGAGTCCTCCTCCATCCAGGAGCATCGACAGAGAGCTCCGTCTCTTTCTGTTGGGACTCTGGAGACAACAGTTTAAGTTTGTAAACGAGGGATGGACTCAGGAGGACTAATCGAGATGCAATTCACTGAATTCACTGACTTTTGTTTGTATGGCTTCACTGTCTTCACTCTCGGGAAGCCATAAGCAATGGATACCAGTGTGGGCTCTTGGGAGGAAGAAGGCAGACCTGAGTGTGTCACGCCACAGGGATGATTGCATCATAGGGTTGAAAGCTGAGGGAAGTTTCTCTCTGAGTGTCACTGACCGCTGACAAAATGGAGACCTTGTGGCCACAGGCCATCTGCAAGGCCTGGGTCATACAGAAATAGGGAATTCATGCATAATCTCTGGAGGTTTTTCACGGACAATCACAGACTTGTTTGTCTTTCCCTTTGGCATTTCTGTGATGCCGTTCCTAGAATATTTTTCCCCTGGATCTTTCTACTCACCCCCAACTTTTATGCATCAAAGAATGCTTTGGAAGCCTGAAGCCTCCACTGTGGAGAACATTCACTCGGACTAAACTCCTAAAGCCAGAGTAGTCTGTTCCTCTGAGTCTCAGGAAGGCCATGTGCAAAGGATAAAAACATAACTAGAAAAATAACATTTTCAAAAGCTCCAAATCCTCACGAGTTAAGCTGGAACAATACAGTTCCCAGAATTCTAGATCCCACTGCCCAGCCCCACCCAGCCCAGGCAGTGGTGGGGGCGTATGATCTGTAAGTCCACTATGCATTGGGGGAAATGAACCAGGGCTGACTGTGCATACAGAAGGAAGACACTGCCACCTACAGGCTATAAACTTAGGGAGATAGTAAATTAATGTTTAATTTATAGGAGATTTGGTTTTTGGGTTGGTTTTTTTTTGGGGGGGGGTAACATTTTCATAAGCCTTTAAAGTCTCAAAGTTTGCTAGCTTGTCCCTGTCCCTTTGAGCAGCCCTGTTCCACAATGGGCAAGGACTGTTGTAGCTACTATTGGAGAAGCTAGTTCTAAGTTAAAGGTAACCAATGTTGGCCTTGTTCCATGGGGACTGAGAACTAGCCTGGACCTTGCACAGGTGACACTGGGAAAGTGGTAAGTAATTGTCTGCTGATGTTCTGTTTAAACACTAAGCATACTTGGGGCCTTAGTTCCCTTCATTGTAAACTAAGGTGATTAGATTAGATAAGATTAGATTATTTCCAAGCTGTGATCGCTGTGCCAGCACTGGTGGACAGAGACCAGGAATTGTTAATAGTAATTGCATCTGGTTCCATCCCAGGTCATAGAGTCAGAAACTGTGCAAACGGCAGACCCTCAGGTTTGAGGAGTGCTCAGTCACATGACTTAAAAATGTTTAATATGCGATTCCTTGCCTCTAAGATGATGTCATTTGCAGCTCAATCAACTGTCTCCTGGGAAGGTGGAGTTGGGGTGGTGGAGAGAGGGGTGGAGCTTCAAGAAGCCCAGGGTTCCCTCTGTCCCCCACTATGTACCATCTGTATGGTCAACTAAATGTCTGAAAACTAAGCCTTCCGCCAAGACTATCAAGCAAGGCCACCACTCTACCAACTTCTGTCCAAGCAAAGCTGGGTTTTCTTGGTGATGCCCCAACTACAAAATATCATCCTTCAAAGCCCAGGGTTTCCCTCCTCTTCCACAGAGTCTTACCAATGACACTAATCCACATTTTTCTTCCTGCCTAAATCCCTCATAATTCTCTAACAGCTCCAGATATTAACAGCTCATCTACACACACACACACACACACACACACACACACACACAGTGAGTTTCAGTTCTCATGGCTTATATGTTCAGCCCGTGAGTCCGATGAGTTCCAGGTACAGTCAGGCAGAAACTGATGTTTAATGAATTATTGATGATTGGTTTTTAGAGAATTCTCTGATTATGAATCTGAGTTTTTGAAAAACATTCAATCAATCTCTATTTTTCTTATCCTTCCCCCACAACAGACCTAAGGGAGTTTATGTAAGCATCATAACTTTACAAGTAACTACCTGCTTTATACGCATACACGGAGGGTCAGGGTCAGAGACAGAGAGACAGAGACAGAGACAGAGACAGAGAGACAGAGATAAACTAAAGGGCTGAGGTGGCAAGGGCCTCCCAGGCACTCGGCTAGACCACTACGTGTGGATTGGTAGATTAATCGCTCTTCAAGTTTCCTTCATCTTTGGAGCATTTGCTTAAAAACCCTAAAGTCTATGTATATATAAGCCCCATCAAACCAAAATTTTAAATATTCTTTTTGAACAAAACAAGGAAAAAGTTATGTTTTCAATGTAGTTGATACTAGAAAAGAAACTCCAATACAGGAAGCCACGCTCAGAGTTGTGATGTCAATGCTGTCACAACAATGAATGGCATTGAGGATTAGAGTTGTTTTCCAAGAGGCCAGAGTCAGTCAGAGGTCTGAAGTTACCCCAAGTTTTCTCCTTTCACATAGGAAGTGTGGTCATCTAAATGTGGTTCGGCAATTCCATACCCAGTAGGTGTGCTAGACTCTGAGGCAAAGCCGTTTATGTCAGGCTCCCAGCTCCTAGCCCAGTTCTGACACACAGCGAGCCCTTTGCAGAACCTCTTCAGAATAAGCACATTAATGCTCGCAGCCGTTCGGGAACCCGACTGAAGAAAGTTTATTCTATCACACTTAAATGGCTTTATACAGATGTCATTTTAAGAGGCCTGCTTGTTTATAAAAAGGGCCGTTCGCAGTAGACCAAAAATGAACAGAGTCAAAGTTTACATCTTCATTTAATAAGATTATTCTGCTGTTTTAGGGTTCTCGGGAAGGTGGTTTGAGTATACAATGAGTTTTGTTAAAGTCTACTCTTTATAAATTACACGTTGTCTTACTGAGCCCATGTCAGCATATGGCTTTTTAAATGCTCTCTAATGGAGAGATGTTTTCCGCACAACCCAGAACAGCTGTCTGGGAGCTGCTTGGCGGAGGTGGTGGCATTTCAACTGGGCCAGTCAGTGAAAGACCCCTTATTGTCTCGCAGTACGGGGCAGGCTACAGAGTAGATCGTGTGCTTGGGATCCTTTGAAATAAAGGTGCAAAAGGCAGAAAATGGGCACCATTCAACTTCATGGAGGGCAGATATGTTCCTGAGAACAGAGACTGTCTTCATCGGGCTGGACGTCGTGCTTGGGTAGAAGGGGACACTGGCAGCAGTATCTCGTGGGTGCTGAGGGGTGAGAGATCCTCCTTTGTGGTTCCTCTCAGTGCCTCTGAGTCCAGACAAACAAAGGCTTTACTAAAGAAGCCAGCTTTGTTTCAAAAAGCTTATAAGGCCACTCTGAAAGGAGGTTTTGTTTGCCAACACTGGGGACTTAGGGTTCTTCCCCCAAGGGGCAGGGGACCACACAGCTGGAATAGCCATTCACCCATTCCCTATTCCCAGGTGACAGGTTACATTCACTGACAAACGACACCTATGGCTTAGACCATTTCTTTGGAATAGGCAGCGCAGATATTAATATTGCCATCCATGGGATACAACGGTATAATGCTCAGACTTCTACAGGAAGTGAACATGGTGGTCAATAAACAGAAACCCCAATTTCTCATCCTGGCTAAGCACATTGGCTCCAATGCTCTGCAGCTACTCAGCATGCCGAGACCCAGGAGCTACATGGCTGGGGGCC
Organism: Apodemus agrarius; assembly: GCA_964023405.1. Classification (NCBI taxonomy): domain Eukaryota; kingdom Metazoa; phylum Chordata; class Mammalia; order Rodentia; family Muridae; genus Apodemus; species Apodemus agrarius. The sequence continues at coordinate 55,827,524 of OZ030008.1, read as the reverse complement.
GCCTTTCCATCAGCTCGCTCTTGGCTGCTTCTTGGTCTGCTTTCCATCACAGGTCAAACACACACTCGTACACCCATCAGAGGATGCTGCGGCTATGGAGATACAGAGCTGTGTGTGGCTACAGGATGCAGGGCAGGGCATCACTAATGCCCTCAATGTCCCTTACAACACAGCTCCCAGCATCCAACCCCAACACCCGGAGTCCCAGAGGGCCTCTCAAATTTCTAGAAAGAGGAAGCAGAAAGCAAACACAGGCAGCTTAAGCCCTTCTCTGGAGAGGACCAGAGGCAGATCAGCGCCACTGGGCTATAATTTTTTAAAAGAGGAAAGGAAATTCACAAATAAGGCAGAAAATAGTTGAGGTGTATGCAGTTTCTCCAACAGGCCCCGCCAAAATACTGGCATAGCTTTGCCATGCAAGAGAGAAAATGGCCTCATTTGCAGGGAAATCTCTCTTCTTCTGGTGTAACCTCATAGAACCACACATCCAACTTAACAAGGCAAAATCCAATTCACCCTGACTCCCAGGTCATGCAGAAGTTACTGAATCATTTTGAGATAGACTCTTTATTCATTTAGATGGAGAACAGGGATTGAATACCTTATTGGCACACCTCACAAAACCATGCATGCATTAGAGAGAGAGAAAGAAAGACAGACAGAGACAGAGAGACAAAGACAGAAAGGGATCATGTGTAACGTGTGATAGGAAAGATACCTTACTGACAAAAGTATTCATTCAAACATAGAGAATCAGCTATTTTCTTCCTTCTTGCTGATAGAAATGTAACAGCCATCGCAGAAGAAAATCTACATTAGCAACCCTGCAAAGTCAGGCCAAAGTACAATTACTTCACTTGCATTTCACGTTTGGACTTGGGCTGGTGTTGAAAGTTCTTTGTGTAAATTAACACAGATTTCCAGGCTCTACTGCAGCATATTGACTCTGAGGGCCTGAGGAGAACATGGGCTTTTACACTATGACCACGCCCCCCATCTCACCCCCCCCCCAGGTCAGTGCTGGAGGTGGGGCCTTGCTGAGAAAGTTACTACAGAAGAGTCTGAAATCCCAGGCTGGGTGGCCTGGGGTTGGCAGAGTCCAGCAAGATTCTGGGTGACTTTGGGGACAGAGCAGGTGGTTGCCTCTGTCTCCATGGTGTAGCCTGCAGCCTGCAATCTGTTCCTAATGCAGGGGGGAAAGTAAGTGCACGGTTCATGCTGAGCTCAATAAGCCCTTCTTCAGCGGGTGGCCTTGCACCTGGAGCTGGGCACCATGAGACCACCTGCAGGTCCCAGGCAACTTTGTGAAGGTCCTTATGTGCAAGGCCAATGTCCCTCTTCACGTCAGCTATCCACTATTTTCTTTTTCAGTACCCCATCTTTCTATCTCCCATAAAACTTGTCTCTTTCCTTTTTGCCTCCTCAACTTGTGAGAGTCATAACCCCTTTGTGGGGGTCAAATGATACTTACACAGTGGTCATCTAAGACCATCAGATATTTGTATTATCATTTATAACAGTAGCAAAATTAGAGTCATGAAGTAGCATTGGAAATAATTTTATGGCTGTGGGGGTCACCACAACAAGAGGAACTATATTAGGAAGCATTTGGAAGGCTGAGAACCACTGTGAGTCTCAGATCATAATGATAACCTCCAGTTCTCTGAGGGCAGGGTTAATGTCCAGGTAGGCTGAGTAGATCTCACGTAGTAGACTAAGACTCTGTATTTCTCCTAAGCCCACAAGCTTGTGCTGAACCTTCTGGTTCCTAAACAGACTCTAGGCACTCAGGTATTGAGTAAGTTGAGGCCTCTTTATGCTACCTACAAATCCCACCTTTTATTCCTGAGCTACCCTAGGCTGGAGGATCTGAGCCAGTGGGAAATGAGCTACCATGACAAGTGTGTGGGTTTTGCAACCACCACCTCTGGTAATGACGGGCAAAAATGTTTGAGATCCCTGTTCTCAACAGTGACACCCCAGGGGCATTGGTTCAGGGTCTTGGAGGTGAGATTTGGGCGTTAGGCTAGTTCTGACTGGACATTAGGCTAGTTCTGACCATTGTCCTTCTGTAGATCTGAATCCTTTCCTTCTTAGATTTTCAATCCCTAAGGTGGATTAGTGATTTGTTTGCAGTTTACATACCTATTGCCTTTAAAATGTGAATTTAGGTGGTGAGGCTGGTTCTGGACGGGGGCACTGACTAGTAAAGCCAGATGTAGAGTTTTTTCTCTCTGTTTTTAGTCATTTTGTTGTTGTTATTGTCATTGTTGCTGTAAAGAACATGGAGGAGACCTGTCCTTTTCCCAGTTTCTTTCTGCTATAGCCAGCTAAACTAGTCCTTTGGGTCTCAGAAATCCCACTGTATCAGGACGGATTCCCAACTGCTCTTTTATTTTATCTGAAATGTGTCAGGCAAAATCAAAATAATTTAATGCTAAGAACCAAGTAGAAGATGACTCATCCATACATCACAGATAGTTCTTTGGTGAGTCATCTTCTCATACAGCCATCCATCATCCTGTTCATCACCAGTTCCTGTCTGTCCCAACTCTTCCATCACTTTCAGATTTTCTCTCCCATCCTCCCTTCCATGGTAACCAAACAGCCTAGCCTTAATGACAACCCCCCCCACACACACAGCATTCCTAAGACCAGCAGTTATTAGCAACCCATTTTGGACCAGCCAAAATGGGTATTTGGAACCAGCTCAGTTCCTTATACATCAGCTTTTTAACTATCAGTGTGACACCACACCGTAGGTACTGCCAACCTTGTCATATAGATGGTGAATTTCAGATACACGATAGAATTACCCTACCTAACACTCCATGAGCATCAAGTAAAAAAATGTCATGGGGCTCAGCTAGGAGCCCTGGGCTGAAGCTTCCCATTTGGCATAACCCCTTTTCATCTTTCTATTTACACACCTGTCCGCGTAGCCATTGGTCTGTCTCAGCTTATTCTCGACAAGAATAAAAAGGCGAAACTACTTAGGAAATACATTTTTAAAAGGTATTATATAGGGCTGGAAAGATGGCTCAGCAGTTAAGAGCACTCACTGTCTGCTCTTCCAGAGGTCCTGAGTTAAATTCCCAGCAACCACATGGTGGCTCACGACCATCTGTAATGGGATCCGATGCCCTCTTTTGGTGTGTCTGAAGACAGCAACAGTGAACTCATATATGTAAAATAAATAAATAAATCTTTCTTTAAAAGGTATTATGCATATTAGAGCTAGAGTTGCCTTCCCTACTAAAATAATCAGTGTCCTACTGTAAGTGTGTAAACCCTGCATATTGTTCCTCAGGTAAGCTGTCTGCTATAACTCTTGCAAAATATCTTGCAGGGCTGGGAGATAGATCAGTAGATTAAGTGATTACTGTGAAAGCACCAGGACCTGTACAGAACCCTCATAAAATCTGGATCTAGTAGTGAATTGGAATGTAAAGACAAGCAGGGCCTTGCTCTATCAGAAACAGCAAGCTTTGGGTTCAGTAAGAGACCTTGTCTCCAAAAAAATAAAATAAAATAAAATAAAATAAAATAAAATAAAATAAAATAAAATAAAATAAAATAAAATAAAATAAACCAGCTATAGTTGAATATACACAAAAGCCACCCTCTGGCCTTGACATGAGCATGCAGAGAGGAGCACCTCTTCACACTCATATGCACACACATATACATATGAACACACACATATACAAACAAACAACAAATAAATAATCTGTCCCACAAATGGTGGCCTGGACATCTTCATAAACTCACTTTTCCTCACATGATGCTTCAGTGTAGAACCTCTCTACAACTTACCCCCAGCATCAGAAACACATATCCACAGTTGAGAAAATAGCCTCAGGGCTAGAGAGATAGCTCAGCCGTTAAGAGCACTGACTGCTCATCCAGAGGTCCTGAGTTCAATTCCAAGCAGCTGCCTCTTAGCTCACAACCATTTGAAATGGGATCTAATGCCCTCTCTGGTGTGTCTAAAGACAACTACAGTGTACTCATACACATAAAATAAATAAATCTTTTAAAAACTCTAAGAGAAAATGGCTTCATTCTGCATATCCCTGCTGAAAGTATCAAGCCCCTCCATTACTGATTCTTGTAGAATAAGATGTGAGCAGATAACCCAGAATCTATCAGCAGACAACACTTCCTCAATTTTAAATTGGAAAAGACCTAGGTTTTTGAAAACCCAATGGGATAGGGGCTATATCTGTTTTCTAGAAGCAAGTGTGGTATAGGTTTAGCAGCGAGAGTCCTGGACTGGTGCTGCCCTGGCTAGGGTTTTTGTCAATTTGACACAAATTAGAGTCATCCAGGAAATGCAATCCAATTGAGAAAAATGCCTCTGTAAGATTAGCCAATCAACAAGTGTGCCAGGCATTTTCTGGGTTAATGATATATGTGGGAGGATCTAGATTTCTACAAGTGGTACTAACCCTGAGGAAGTGTTCCTGGGTTGTATAAGAAAGCGGGCTGAGCAAGCCATGAGGAGCAAGCCAGTAAGTAGCACCCCTCCATGTCATTGTCTTCAGTTCCTGCCTCCAGGTTCCTGACTTGAGCTCCTCCCTGACTTTTCTTAGTGATGGAGTATTATCTTGAGAGTTGTGAGCTCAGGTAACCCTTTTCCTCTCCAGGTTTACCATATAGAAACTCTAATATGCTGTGGGGCAAAATGAACTGGGGGCTCAGTGACCATGACAGAGAGGTTACTGTGTTATATGCAAAGAAGAGACATGGTTTCTGAAGCTTTGGGGAGACTCCCAGAATACCACACTTTCCATGACACACACCTACTCTGAATCAAGCCAGCCAGTGCCAGGTTTGCTGTCAAACCTGGTGGCTGCTGTAAGATCCTTACCTCATCACCACCAAGGCTGATATGTGGAGCACTCATTTCTCCCGAGGGAACTGACAGAAGAATCAGAAGGATCTTGCAAGAGATGTCTTTGTTCTTCTGTTCTGTCATTGATCCTTTTCAGTCATGTTCATTTAAATAAATTTGCTCTGCTTTGCCCTGTATTGAAGGATTATGCCAAGTCTTGCAAGGACATCAGCTGAGAGTATTGACCTGTCATGGCTACTAATGGTAGAAATTATACAAGCGCTTCCTGAACCCACCGCTTCTAGTATTCAGAGGTGTGGACTTTAATCCTAATAACTGGCAGAGAAGCTATGGGAACAGATGAAAGATCCTTGGGAGATGTGCCATTAATCTTTCATGTATCTGCCTACAGACCCTGCTTGTCTTAGTTACCCCTCTAAGGGTTTTATCACGCTGTGATAAAACACCATGACCAAGGCAACTTAGAAAATAAAGCATTTAATTTGACTTAAAAATTTCAGAGGGTCAGAGTCCATGCTGGTGGAACAAAAGCATGGCAGCAGGAACAGCTGAGAGCTCGCATCTGACCCACAAACAGGAAGCAGAGACGGAAAAGGCATTGTGGAAATAGTGCTGAGCTTTTGAAACCTCAAAGGCTACTCCAAGTGGCATACCCTCTCCAATAAGGCCACACCTCCTAATCCCTCCCAAACAGTTCCAGTTCCACCAACTGAGAACCAAGCATTCAAAAATGAGCGTATGGGCATCATTCTCACTCAGACCACCATGTTGCTATGAGACAACCCAGTGCCAACCTCGCAGGGTTGAGCCTCCTCTTCGCCCACAAGTCAACACCATATAACCTATGGGTAGCTAATTTGGACACTCACCAAATACCCACACCTGTAAAATTAAGTTGCTACAAAATAGAACAAATTGGTCCAAATGCATTTTTCACTTAGGGTGGGGTCAGATATAAGCAAAAGGCAAAGGTCATGTTTCTAAGATGGAGTCAGTTGAATCATGAAGAAGCCAGGTTATGAGGAAGTTGTAACCATGGATTCCCAGCTCAAAAAGACATAGGACATGTGAGGGAGACACCTTGAAGGCTTAGAGAAGATGTGGCTCTTACAGAATGGCTGAGTCCCATCCACAGAAGAAATGTAGGTAAGAGCCCAAGGAATTAAGATGAATCTGTAGCCACTTTGGCTCTGAAAGGCTACCTGGACCTTCTCCTTCTCTGCCAGGCTGCTTGACTGACCCTGCAGTACTCTATGTGTATGTCTTTTGACCACAGGGTACCCAGAACTTGAGGCTACTAAAGAGCAATGATGATGTTGATGATGGTGGTGGTGGTGATTGATGATGGTGATGGTGATGATGGGAGTGATGGTGGTGATGGTGATGGTGATGGTAATGGTGGCAGTGGCGATGGCGGTGGTGGTGGTGGCAGCAGTGACAATGGTGGTCTTTTATTAAACAAGATGATGTAGACATAGGGACACATTTTTCTACCAAGACAAGATTGCACTTCCTAGGTACTACAAATACAGGGATGGGTTCCTCCTCCCAAAGGCACAGAAAGAGCCATTGGTCAAATTCCAAATGAGCCATGGAAGAGCCATGATTCCAAATGAGACTTGGGTACATGAAGGCATAACTGTGGCAGTGTGAAATTAATCATTGTTCCTTTCTAGGAAAACAGTATCAATAAGACAAAAATTGGCAGAGCTGAACCAATTCACAGCCCCACATTCTCCTATGATTTCATCTTGTCTTATAATCACTTTTAAAACTTCCTTAACATTGACCTGTGCGACTGTCTAGTGAATTTGCCCTCAGTCTGTGACATGAATACTGCACATTGAATATGCAAAAGCCTGTGGTTGAAAGAAGGATTGCCCATGTCTTTGGAAGAGTTGTTGAACCCTGGCATCCTCACCAAGCCAAGCCTGAACTCTACAGCTTTCCAAAGCTCTTCCTCGTCTGGTTATATCCTCCCTACCCAAGTGTTATTTCCCTGGCCAATAATAACCCACTACCAAGGGCCCAGACCTCTAGCTTCCTAAAAGGGTTCCTGTAGATTTGCCACAAGCAGTTAATTTGTCATAACTTTTAAGCACATTATATCCCTGGGACAAGGCTGGGAAAATAACGTCTGGGTTCTTGAAGATATGCCTTTGCCTCAGTGTTGTCACAGCTAAATGGAGTGATTCATTAGCCCTTGTGAGAAATGTCTGGCTGTCATTATTAGAAGATATTACAGTTATTACGCAGCAGCAAGTCAATATTCAAAGAAAATTGAAATCTCTTCCTTCCCTGAACTCCCACAGCACTTCGGATTTACAGTTCCCACAGCCCTTCTCGTCAGAAAGCTTTGAACTGCCGTGATTCAGCATTTTCACAGATCAGCTCACTACTGGCCTCCAGGATGGGACAGGCAGAGATTTCTAGCATGAGGAAGAAAACCCGTTGTTGTTTGGTTTATATTTTAAAATGTCACCAATTCTGAAACTGAATGTTTCTCTTTGGTTTTTTTTAGGAAACCGCGTTACTGAATGCTTTCCTGCTTCTTTGCTGCCATAAAGGAATGCCACAGACAGGATAAATTATAAACACCTGAAGTTTTGATGTCTGAGGGTTCCTGTCAGAAGAAAACCTGTCAGAAGTAAGGAGGAGGACCGGAGGTGGCAACGATAACCAGTAGCCAGCTAAGGCAAGCTAGACACGGAGCCTCTCAGGGGATGCATCCCTGAAGAAAACTTTCCCTCAGTAGCCATCAGTGGCCACTAGCTCTTCAGAGTGGAGCCTCATGCCTCTTCTCCTGTCTTTGCTGGTATTTTTTTCTTGGTTGAGAGATATACTAATTTATAAGTAAAAAGATAAGAATTTAGAAGATGCTTTAATCCTATGTTCATTTAGCTGATGAATGTAATAGATTCTCTGACAGGGCTTATGACTTAGCAAGTCATGGGTTCTTAGTCCCATTAACTGCTCCAAAACTGAGTTCTGTCATATAGAATGGACCTCAGAATCCAAGTGGAAAGCAATTACTTTTTACTCTCAAAACATTCATACCATGTCGGCATTTGTGAGCATATATTGCCAGGACAACCATTACTGTAGCTTGAAGGACGCCACAGCTGTGAACTCCCCTGGTAGCATGCATAGCACTTTTCTGTACTATGAAAGCTAGCCAGCAGTATTAAAGCTTCCAAGTCAGAATACATTGATTTCCCCATGCCTTCTGACTCAAGAAAGTAATGACTTGATGAATAGGGTCTTACTACCAAGTTCTGAAGAATAAGCAAGAGAAACAGCCATCGCCTATAATGTTGGAGGGTCTATGGGACCCACTGACAACTCGAGAGGAGGTAATCCATACCTGCACTTTGTCTTTCATTTGATAGCCAATGATATCTGGAAGAGGCAGCGTTCCTCCTTTACAGGGCAACTCCCTTTACACTTCTTTTATAAGTGTATGTACTATAGGAAAGTTGAACAGTAGTAGGTTTCCATGTGGCCTTTTCAAAGGCTTTTAATGTTAGTTGTCCCTCTCCACACACTCCTCTACCCTGTTCTCCCATCGTCCTCCCCAGTTAACCCTTTTGGCTCCATTCCCCATCTGTACCACCTGCATTTTATAACCTCTCTCTTGCAAACCCCCGTGGTCCATCAGTAGTTTCCTGCCTACTCTGGGTATTCCAACTTAAACACACACACACACACACACACACACACACACACACACACACACACACCTAAAGATTTAAAGCTAGTATCCACATATGAGACAGAATATGTGGTATTTCTTTCTGGGTCTGAATTACCACATTCAGAATGGTTATTTCCAGATCTATCCAGTTCTCTGAAATTTTCATAAATTAATCTGGAGTGCCTCAGAAATCTTGAACCATATCTTTCTTTGTATTTTTATACAAAAAAAAAAGTAACTAAAGGTAGGCTTCTTCCTGGGGCACATTCATAATAAGGAGCCATGTTATGTGGGTCCTCCAGCCTGGGGCTCTCTCCATAAGCGTCCTCTTATGGAAGCTGGGGCTTAGGCCTGGCGCTGGCTTTGCTCTCCTCCATTCTTTGACTTGTAGTTTTCCTGCTTCTTGACTAATGATGAAATAGGAAAAATCTATCACTTTTTTCCCTTCTCTCCCACTTGCCTGAATAATGTACAGAAGTCCTTTTGTCACTGACTATATAAGAAAATAGAACTGTATACACTGGCCCACACCTATAGAATCAGCTACTTTAGAAGCTAGGAAGGAGGTCATTTGAGGCAAGGAGTTCAAAGCCAGCCTGAGCAACATGATGAGATACTATCTCAAACACCTAAACAAAATTTTTAAAAAGTAGAAAAGAGGGGTTGGGGATTTAGCTCAGTGGTAGAGCGCTTGCCTAGCAAGCGCAAGGCCCTGGGTTCGGTCCTCAGCTCTGTTAAAAAAAAAAGTAGAAAAGAAATTTTGACAAGGGTTAATACAATAATGAGCAAAGGGATATGAAAAATCTCTACCTTGGGAAAGACAGAATTTATGGAAAGCCTTTTATGTGCCTGGTTGGTTTTCTCCCTTCTGGAAGGAAGGACCATGTGCCCTTTGGCTAAGCAGAAGTTGGAAGGAAGAAACTACTGAGCATGAAATGGGGCCTACTGTGTTTCCAATTACATCTCTGGAGGAAGTCAGAGGCTCTAGAAAAGTGACCACAACAAGAACCTTGGAAGGACCTCAGAGAGCACCATGAGCTTCTGAAGAGCAAACTTTTCTCCAGTGGAGCAATGCTATCCCATGCTTCCCATGTTTGGTGTGTGTGTGTCATCAGACACTGTTCTGGGAAAAGGAGAATTCTGGGTACCACTACGGCCTGGAAAGGAGTCCTGGATGAAACGTTAAGTCAGGCTCAAAGGCAGCTACATGGGAGTTACAGACGAACAGACAGACGGACAGACAGGCAGGCAGGCAGACTGACAGAACAGTGTACTGATTTTTTATGTGACTTGACCCAAGCTTGAGTCATTTTGGAAGAGAGAACCACAGTTGAGAGAATACCCCTACCAGAAATACCTGTGGTACATTTTCTTGGCTGATGGATGACATGGGAGGGCTCAGAACATTATGGGTAGTACCACCCTAAGATGGTGGTCCCAGGGTGCTATAAGAAAGCGGGCTAAGCAACCCATCATACCGATAGGAACCACTTCTTCATGATCTCTGCACCAGATCCTGCCTCTAGGTTCTTATCCTCTGAGTTCCTGCCCTGACTTCCCTCCGTGATGGACTGTGATATTAACGGCAAACTGAAATAAAGCCTTTCCTCCTCCACTTGCTTTTGGTTGGATCACAGCAACAGAAAACCTAACTATGTACCACACGTGTACTGCATAATACATTTCAGAAGCATCTTGGGCCTGGCATGCTTTCTGAAGGCACATGTGTTGAAGGCATATTCTAGTCTGATACCAGTGGGTGGAGACTGGTTAGGTTATTGGAGATGTGCCTTGATTGGCATACTAGAACCCTGCCCCCTCCCCTCTCCCTACTGTACTTTCCAGCCACCAGGAGATGAGCAACTCCTCCGCCACATGTTATGATAGACTGTGTACACACAGGCCAAAAGCAGTGGAGTCAGGTAACAAAGGGCTGAAACCTCTGAACTCTGAGCCAAAGTCAACCTTCCCTCCTTCATGTAGATCTTACATGCATGGCTGTTTATACAGCAGTGTGAAGCTGAGACACCACCCAACATCTAAATTGAATATGATTAATGCTACACACAGTGCTTTCACCCCTCCTTGATCCATTCCTAATTTTCTTTTTGGGGAGCCTGGGTGACTTAAGCCCTCCATACTCAGAGAAGTCTGTTTCCATTGAGGCTGAGAAGGACCATGGAGACTGATGACTTCCGTTTACAGATAAGAAACTATGGCACAAGGCCAGGCGGTGGTGGCGCACGCCTTTAATCCCAGCACTTGGGAGGCAGAGGCAGGCGGATCTCTGAGTTCGAGGCCAGCCTGGTCTACAGAGTGAGTTCCTGGACAGCCAGGGCTATACAGAGAAACCCTGTCTTGAAAAAACAAAAGAGAAAAAAAAAGAAACAAAAAGAAAGAAACTATGGCACAGAACCGTGGTCGGAAAATGACCCAAGAGCTGATGAGGCCACTGCATCCGAGAGCTCTTTTCTGTTAATCCAGTGAATCCATTGCCACCCAATCATCAGGGGACTTCAGGGCTGTGTGGCAGAAAATAACTGCCATGGCATGCAAATGGGCTCCCCAAGTGTTCTTGCATTCAGGGGTGTATTTCATCCTCCCCTTCTGTGGGGGAATGACAAAACCTAGTGGTGAGTAACTGAATCCATCACATTTCAGATTCCTTACAAGACTCAGGACCCGGATCCTGTCTGCTGGGAAGTCCTTACATCCTCTACTGAAAGGAGCCGCCCTGTCAGTGCAGTGAGAAGCCAGGTGTAAGAGTCACCACCACGTTCTCGCCTCGGCCCCAACCATCGTCCTTCACCTTTTTAAAGCTGTGTGTGCCTGATCAAGCATCCATGTACAGACAACGGCCAAAACAGTCTCCTCTCCTTGTGGTTGCTCTTTTCAATAAGGAAAAAAAATGCACTCAATTGTATCCCTTTAAGAAAATTATTAAATAGGAAAAATCTCCCAACGTTGAGTTTCCATGTTGCCAAGAAATGTCAGATTTATCATATTTACAGAGTCCCTCGAGCCACTTAAGGGAGAGAAAGAGCCGTGGTGCATCTAGCCCGGCAGGCTCCTCATGCTGGGGAAAACCTGCTCCTGGAGCAGTGAACACAGAGTGATCTCTGAAGACACAGCCTTTGTCCAGGGAGCTCAGCCCCACTGCTTCAGACTTCCCGAGTTTCCTACTCAGTTCCTGGAGACCTCGGCTATCACCCGGTCAACTTAATATGTCAAAATTGAAGAAGGGTGGAAAACCCATGCAGCAAAAGCAATTGTTTGTTTGTTTGTTTGTTCGTTCATTTTATCTCTAGAGTATTGAATCAACTCTGCCACAAGCCTGACACAACATTCTACTTATATAAACCCGTGGCTTAATGATTACAACTGCTTTGCTTTACCTTCTCATGTGGAAGCAAAACTGTTGACTACAGACCAGGTCTGGGGTCTTTTTCTCTCTGCAACTTCCGTGTAAGGTGAATGACTCGCAACCCCTTGATGTAAGAAATTCACTACTTAGGAGTTATGAAAACTCTGAGACTTCGCTTCTTCATCAGCAAGCTGCAGGTAAATTTAGAACAACCTTACAAGATAATTAAATAAATATGGATGAAATTAAATGTGTGTTGATAGAATGAATGAAATGATTAAATGAATTAATATATGTAAAATATTAAATAAGTTAATTAATATATGTACTCACCACAGTGCCAAATAAAACTGCATAGTTATTTTTGTCTACCCCCACGTAGACCTACACATACCTGGAGAGAAAGACTCTCAGTTGAAGCACTGCTTTCATCAGGACTTGAGCCACTTTTGTGGGACATTTTCTTGAGTGATGTGAGAGGGCCTGCCTTACTGTGGGTGATACTATGCTGGGTTGTGTAAGGAAGACAGCTGGACAAGCCAAGGGGGCAGCATTTGCCATGGTCTAGGCTTCAGTTCCTGCCTCCAAGTTCCTGACCACTATGTATAAGCCAAATAAACCGTTTATTCCTCTAAGTTGACATCAGATGGTGTTTAGAGCAACAGAGATACCAAAGTATAGCATTAGCTCAGGTACTGGATAACCCTGCTTTCGACCTCAGGTAAAGTCTTTTGGAGCAGTTTTGAGCATCAGGATAAAAGTTTAATTCAGAGTGGGCAGCAGTTTCTGATCATGCTGTCACTAAACACCTCCTGGTCCCATCAGGGCAGCCATGATGAGAGGAGGTGATGGGGAGAATCAGAAGCTGAGGTTGAGATAGAGGAAGATCTTCAGTATGGACGAGCCCACCAGCAAGGGCACACGATTACAAGCTAGGCAAAGGGGCACAGAGTGGGCGATACAGGAGACTAGAGCAGACACATGAGCCACAGGAGTAGCTCATGCAGGAGGATCCATGAGCCCTGTTTTTCCTGAATAAAGTTCTAGCTCTGTAAGGCCTGCTGTTTTCTGTTCTGCTTTTCCCAGGCTCGGGCCTTTACATGTCTCAGGGTAAATATGCCTACAATTTGTCACCCTCTGCTGGCCCTTTTTCTTTGCAACCAAATTACAGGAAGAAAAACAAAACAGAAAGATTAGGAGGAAAGGAGGGAGGGAGGAGGGAAAGAGGGAAGCAGGGAGGGAGGAAGGGAGAGAAGGAGGGAGCAAAGGAGGGAGGGAGGAAAGAGAGAATGAAGGGGAGATGATGAATGAATGAATGAATGAATATAAGCAGATTACTTCTTTTATCCGTGGTGTATGCCTGGATGGCCCCTCCTACCTAAAGCCTGTCATCAATGAAGTGCTTTAAGAGCTGCTAGGGTTTTTCCCAAGGATACCTGAGACTCGGTATATCTCGTGACCCTCTGCATGCCTTTGCTTCTAATGGCCCGCCCTGTGACTCTATTCAGAAACCTACCCTCTGGCTCTGAGGGTTAGTTTGGCCATACTCTCAAAAGCTAAAGGACCCAGTGGTCAGTAGATATTCCCTTAGCCAATGGCCAAGTAGCACAGGATGATAAAAAGCCTGGTTGTTTTATATGCAAGACAAGGGCAAACTGATGTGTAGTTCACCCCCAGGATTTCCCCACAGGATCGGGCTACTCTCTCCTGGACAGGATGTGAGCAGATTCTACCCTCAACTGAGTCACCCTCCTCCTGCTCCTGACACTCCCTTTCCAATTTCTCCCAAAAGCACGTTCTTAAACACTCATTTGCTGCTCTCCTGTGACATGAGCCCAGCTCCTCTTCTCAACGCCGCCCATGGATGCACCCTGCCGGCCCTAAGGTCCCAGCTTAGCATCAGGAACATCAGCACACTGGCGATTTTTGAGAAAGCCTAAATTATGAGTTCACTGAGGTCATGCTTTCGTCTTGTATTGTCCCTCATGCTTAACACATCTTCAAAAATATACTCCAATAGTATGTTTCCTATGCAAATATCCACAAATACTCTAGATCCTCAGAGGGGGTAAATGATACAAAGTAACTCATTTCTAAGTGCCTCTAAGCTTCAGTTACCGTGGAGGTAAAAATGACTTTATATCTAAGGTTTTTTTTTAAAAATCTATTATCTCTTATTTGAACAATATGATGACAATTTCTCACAATAAATGCTGTTATATTAAATGTCTCAAATCAGAAGACTTGAAAAATACAAATAGTTAGCTTTTACTTCAGAATCAAGTGTTCTGGCTATCCAGGGGAAAAAATGTATATAAGTCATTGATTTTTATAAATATCTATAAATGACTCAGATGCTGGCAAATAATTATAAAATACTGTCTCACAAACTCACTAATTTATCATGCAGCAAATGTTTGCCCCAAAGCACTGGAACCAATGGGGTAAAAACAAAACAACAAATCAATTGCATCGGATCCACAGCAATTAAAATATGTGTAACAATTTATAGTCAAATGTGCTTGCCTATGTAATCACTCAATGCAAAGCAAACTATGCGGTAACTAAGGCGACCTCCATCTACCCAGGACCACAGGAAGGTGACATACCTAGTCCAAGATCACAGAGTCAATAAATGAGGACCTGGAACCAATCACCTAGCCTCACAGATCACCCCATGCCACCCCTGACTTATATGCACTTGGGCCAGCCTTTATCACATTTTCTTGTCTTATCTCTGGAGCAAAGGTCACCTTGAAATGTTTCCGGAGATCATCCTTGAAGGGTAGATTGCTCTATATGTTGAAAATGCTTATTCAATAGAGCGGCTGCTGCACATACTAATTTCATCTCTACTAAGTCTTCCAAATAATGTAATCTCATTCCCAAGGGGGGAAATCTGACACATTCTTTGTTGGGTATACACAAGATTGAATAAAAATGTAGATTCATATAATAGATCACACCTGTAAATAAGGTTACATTTTATAGACATATTCGGCTATAATAATAACTCATACATAAGGATACATTTAGTTACAGAAATCTAAACATATGTTTATATAAGATTGCCAACATATTTCTATATAATGGAATCTGGCAAGAGTACAAAAAAGCTTGAAATCACTTGTTATTTATTCCCGGGAAGCCAGTGTTGTGTTTAAAGGCTTCAGAGTAAGATGGAAAGGTGGCGTGAAACACAAGAAGCACACAGCCACCAACGTGATAGAATTACAAAGACGCAGCCAGCGTCAAGAGCAGGGTGCGAGGTCCACTGACCCCCAAAGTCGATCCAAGTTTGCGATGTAGGCCAAAACACATAAAAGGGAAATGCTCAAGGCCTTTGCAGCCAGAACCCCATCAAACCAAGACATCGAAGACAGCGTGCTATCTATTAAGCTGTGGATGGCAAAGGAGCGGATTTTCTGGTAACAACGTTTGCAGCCACTGGTCAATGTAAGGGGGCGTGCTGGGCCGCCCTCTGGGAGCTGTCCGCTGTCTTAGCTCTTCTCTCAAGGAGAATCCTCTTCCATAGAGAGTAGGTGGGAACCAGAGGGTCATCTGGAGAAAGGGTGGCCAGGATTGTGTCAGTCAGTGTGCGTGCACTTCTTAATCTGAACTCGGGTTTGCCTGGACTTCGTGTCTGCCCAGGTTTGAGGAGTATATGGCTCTCCGAATCCAGGCCTTTCCTGGTTCATCTTCTTCAGAAGATGTCTGCATGCTCCGCTGAGGACCAAAAAGCCGGCGTGGGATAACTAAGGTGGAAAGCGGAGGGAGGCTCTCAGCCTCCTTTGTTTATGCTCTTTCTGAGACTCTGCAAGTGGGAATTTCTCTATATTTGTCTCTCCCCACGTCACCCTACACCCCTTTTAATCCCTGATGCATGCACCTTGACTACCCACACTCTACTCTGCCCCGGACATTCATTTTTTACCTTCCCAGCCACAGTCTCCTAGACTATAGTTACAATACTTCCCCTGTCCTTTGTCCTTCAGGATTCGTACAGCTCTAGGTCTCAGCTTTTCTTTTGTTTCTAGAAAGTGCTCCGATGAAGAAAATGTGGCTGCAGTTGCATAAAGAGATTTTCAAAGGCAGTCACCAGAGGACTGTTGAGTTGACTGCTTTGTCATGCCACAACCCACACACCATAGCTCCTGAAACAGAAGTATAGGCCAGAGGGCTTCAGGTCAGGCTTGTGGCAGGCACAGAGCCATTCCGAAATGGACAGCTCCTTTCCTGCCAGCATCAGGACTTCTGGCTGTCCCTTTCTTCCACTAGTCCAGGAAGCAGCGGAAATGTCCACTTTCACTCGCCTCCGAACCTTATTGAGGTCCTAGATCTGAAAGCTCATAGCACAGGGCCTGGCACAAGGTTCCTCAGCCAGCAACGGCTCAAGTTGATTCTTTCACAGCCCTAGACATCAAATAAGGCCCTGAAGGGTCTCCATTTGTCTCTGCTCCTGGTCCTTTGGCCAGTCATAAAAGGGATAGAAGGAGAGAAAAATAAAGCAATAAATCACACATGCTGGAACCTTCAAGTCTGAAGAATAGTGCTTCGGGCAACTCCTGCACCCCCTCGGAGTGCCTGGCTTCCTCCTCCCACCCACATCACACACCAGAGGGCTGTGCCCTGGACAGTGGGAATTAGAAAAGGCTGTTTTCTAAAGCTTTCAAGCATGATCCTGCCCCTCGGGATATGTGTCAAATGACCTCTCTGGAGAGCGGAGAGAGGCATTCCATATTCATGTGATCCTTGATCCACTTAAAGGTCACCCCCGACTTACATCAGCCCCAGCCCCTTCTCGGGAACACTTAGCACCTGACCATGGAAGGAGCGGTTGTAGTTTAATTAGTTACCCATGGGGTGCTTGGCTGAGAGCCGAAATTCCACAGTCTCATAACTTAAGGCACTTTCAAGATCATATATCCAGGGCTAAAATCTCCTCTATCCTGTCTTCCACCGGTGACCATTTAGCCTGAGAGGAAAGCATGTATG
This sequence comes from Apodemus agrarius, assembly GCA_964023405.1. Lineage (NCBI taxonomy): Eukaryota > Metazoa > Chordata > Mammalia > Rodentia > Muridae > Apodemus > Apodemus agrarius. The sequence goes on along the minus strand of OZ030008.1, from coordinate 55,810,613 downwards.
TTCTGGAAGTTTTTTGTCGTCCATTCCTTTGCGGGCATTTGGGTGGCTTGAAAGATTACGCACAGCAAAGAGCAGTAGCGTCTGTTCCTGCCGTCAGGATGCTGATAGTTGGAGAAGAGGGTGAACAAGCATCGAGAAACCTGTTTGGTTGGGGGGATGGAACCGTGGGCAGGAGCACTTGCTACGCCAGCATGAGGACCTGAGACTGAGTCCTAGGCTCTCATGGAAAACACTGGGTGTCACTGAGGACAAGCCAGTAATGCTAACGCTGGGAGGGACAAAGATAGGAGTCACTGGGGCTTGTTGGCTGCCTGTCTAGGTCCAGGTTCAGTGACAGACTCTGTCTGAGAGGAATAAAGCAGAGAGTAACAGAGGAGGGAAAGAGATCTCCTCCCCCAGCCTCTACACATGTGCATGGATGTGCAGACACATATGCCACACATGCACACATATGCACACACCACACACATATGCCACACATGCACACATATGCACACACCACACACATATGCCACACATGCACACACACATATGCACATACCATGTACATATGCCATACATGCACACATATGCATACAACACACACATATGCCACACATGCACACATACATATGCACATACCATGCACATATGCCATGCATGCACACATATGAATACACCACACACGTCTGCCACACACAAACACAAAGAAATCTGGAAGTGTGAAGAATGTGGTAAATGTTACAAAGGAGAAGTAGATAGCAAAGCTGAGAGAACAATCAAAACCCTCCCTCCTCAGGTGTCGGAGAAGGATGATCCTTAACCCCCAAGGAACACTAACAACACCTACAGACATTTTTGTTACGATAAAAGAGATGCTACTGGCTTCTAGCGAGTAAGGGATGGAAATGCTGTTCCACAGTCTGTGATGTTACCCCCCAAGGAAAAAGAACCTGGCCTGCAAATCGCAACAGTAATGACAGAATAACTGATCAGGAGGTCTCAGGTCTCAAGAAAGGCCTCTAGCTTTGGTGAATGAGTGTAAGCCAGTATTCAAGGCTGAGCCAAGATTCCCCAGGGAGAGCCAGGGGAAAGAGTATTTCTGCAAAGGGGACACATACACAGAGCTGGAGCCTGTCAGCATGACCAGGGTCTATCAGGAAGGCAGTCTGGGGTTGGATTTATGAAATGGCCCAGAGCTGATTGAGCCTTCCTTTGGGAGCCCCCCTCCCCTTTAAATGTCTGCTGACAGTGGGTGCTGGGGGTTTTACCTTCTTACTCCACTCGGTGCTGGTCTAAGAGAAAGTTCTGTACTATCTCAGTCCCAGTTACATCCTGTTTATCTAAATCCCTCACTGGAGGCCATTTTGAGACATGATATGGTATACAGGGAAAGCCTGGTCCCATCACAGCTTGGGATCTGCAGACGAAGAGAGAAGGTAGAACTCGCTGCTGACTCCAGCCTGTAACCTCCATCCCTCCAACCACGGGCACCACCCACTGACGCAGCACCGCGCAGTCCTCTCCTGTCTTGATTGGAGCCCTATTGCTGAAGACTAGAACACGGCTGGTCATGATAAGCCCTGCAGTTGGGTTTGATTATAAAAGACTGAGAAGGGGAACACATGGAACAAAAATGGATTCCTGCTCCCAGTATGAGAGAGGCTGGACTAAACTCAGCCCCAGGGCGTGGGGAGGCAATGTGCAGACTGGCTGTGAAAAAATGCCTTGGTCTCAGCAGTCCCAGGAGGGCTGTGTGGGACCAACTTGTCCACACAGATAGACATAGCGTTTACCTATCACTGTGGCCTGTACCAGGTGCCAGTGTGGACCGATCAACTATTCCCTCCCTAGTCGAGGGGTGTGTGTGTGTGTGTGTGTGTGTGTGTGTGTGTGTGTGTTTAGTCAGTAAAGGATCTTTTAGGCCAGTTGCTCAGAGGTAGCCTAAGTTAAGTAGTCAACTGAACTCAACAACAACAACAACAACAAAATGACATTTATGGCTATTGGTAGTTAATGTTGAGGGATCCAGGGATGGAAAATGAGTCTGTCCCACAGGCTGACAGTTAAATGCTCTTATGTACAGTTTCTAAGGAAGAAGCCATGGAGGTTCAAAGTCCCAGGAAGAACAGGAAACAGAAGGATTCAGAGGGGAGAAATTATAAAACCCTTGGAAAACAGGCCTAAGAGTTCAGAGAATCTCTGACAGAGGAAGAAAGCAAGGAGACCTGCAAAGTATGAGAGGATCCGTGTGAATGAGGGGGACGCATTGCCTTGGACCGACTGTTAGGCTGACACGGCCCAAAGCCAGGTCATACAGCTCCAGAACAGAGTATGTTTCCCAGAAGCAAGGACTAAGTTCTACTTTCCCTCTACCTCCCCGGGTCCCAGGGTGCTCCTTGTAGCGCCATCTGTTCCCATGTGTCCCCACTGGCTTGTTTAAATGTCATCCTGACTCTGCTTCCCGTTTCCTTGTATGATCCTGTGTGATAGTTTTGGGTGTGCATTCTGTACCTCGATTGGGCATCACAGTCCCTGGAAGAGCTGTGAAGATGCGTGTCCTGTTCCACTGTAGTAACATTCCCAGCTGTGGCCCGGGTCACATGCGTGTTCCCAACTGTTTCCGACACTTATCAAGGATTCACAGCCACTGGCCTTTTTAGAAAGGTGACCATGCAAGCCCCCTCCAGAGGGGCCAGAATGGTGCTGAAGGAACCCATTTGGATCAGCATGGAACACAAGATCGCTCACACTTTATTCTAGTGCGTTTAGTCCTGCTCCAGACAAGCTTGGGAAAACCTCGGACCTCGTGCCTCAGTTTCCCCACCTGATCAACAGAAACTTTTGTTTGTCCGTTATGAAGAGGTACTGTTTGAAACAAGTGCCCAGAGATGCAAAGCAAAGCATCCCATTAGGATTTCGTTATAAGATGATCTTGACTCACTTGGGTCGAATTCCTTGACAAACTGCTTTAGAACAGGACAAGATGCCCAGGAGCTAAGCATTCTGTAGTCCACAGTGGTGACCCCAACAGTTGTTGTCCAAGGAACTAAGCCTCTCTATCCTCTGTCAGGACATTCATCTATCTCCTTTGTGTGAGGGTAATAGTGCAGTTACTATTTAATTAAGAACAGCTTCCAAAGAATAACAATCAGTTTGCAAATTACCTTGGGTACAGAGCTGACAAGGGACTGCAGGTCATTGTGGCAGGAGATGCATTGGAAGGGAGAGGGGAGTTCTTCACCCAGCCTGCCCCGCCCCTCACTTGCTCTGTGGATTCATAGTCTCCAGAGTTCTTCCAAGTTGTCATCCCAGGGAATTTTTGAAGCATCAAAGTATTTTTTAGGTCAGGGGCCAAACCCACTAGGCACGGCCCTGTCCCTTTATCAGCGGGAGAAATGATCAATCTGAAAAAGAATATATAATTCATGATGAAATTGGAGAAGGCATTAAATCAGGAGCCGACACCAGTCCAATTCACTGCATTGCTTTGCTAAGTATATTCCCCGCTGAGCCATCCGACAGCCCATCTTGATCTAAAAACACCTGCTTTGGAGAAAGGGTCTCTCCTCTTTGCAGGGGCGGAAAGCAAATGGCTCCAATCAGCAGCCATTTCTGTTGATGGAAAACCTCATGGCCCTCAGCCAGCAACACATAAAAGTAAATAAAAACTCAAGTACTGGTCTGAAAGGAACTGTAGCACAGTGTGGCCACATTAAAATATTTATGTCCTCCGATTTTAGGCATCTATTACACACCTTATGTTAATAAGAATGCTGAACTGACCTTGGCCAGGACACAAAACTTCCAGCACCCTGAAAAGAGCCCCGCCCTCCCTTCCCTCCACCCATGCAGAAAGCTGCAGAGCAGAAGGTGAATGCGGAAACCCGGGTGTGGGTCAAACCTCTACGCCTGGGTCAGCCGGGACTGCGTGACTAGGAACAGAGAGGCTGCGTTTGAGGTCTACATCTGCCAATCATTAGCTGGTGACATTGGGGAATGGCTTCACCTCTCCAGGCCGCCACCTTTCCTTGAGAGCACCGTGAAAGGAGCACAGAACATGAGCGCAACCCCAACCTGGCTCAGTGTTCGCAATGTACAGGAAGTGTTTGAACACAAAGAATGCTGGGCCCCATCCCAAGACTGAATGAGCATCAGGAGTCCGTGAAGGGGGTTCTGGCAGGATGCTCTGTAAGGGCCCACCCACTCCGTCTAGATCCCCCTCAGTGGCACAGCTAGGGCACACACCTGCCCACGGCTCTCTCTGAGGAAGCCTTTGTCTCTGCCTCCAGCACCAGTGTCTGTTTATCTCAGGCTCCTCTGATGACACCCTACGCCCTTTTCAATTAAGCCTCTCCCCTTGCTCCTTCCGTCCCCACAAGCTTTCAACTCTATGCTCTTGGAATTTGAGATAACTTCCCATGCTCTAAAGATGAGATCTTCTGTCAAACTTCCATATGACAGCCTCATCTTTTAAACTGGTTTCTCTGCCTCTTCAAAATTCTTGATTTTTCGTTCAAGGCCTGATTTTATTTAGCTTCCTATTATTTGTTTAATTAATTTTTGGACACAGGCTACATCTATCACTGAACTTGAGCCAAAAATGGCTACACTGGCCACACAGTAAGTGCCGAGGCTCCTCCTGTCCCCAGCTCTCCGGTGCTGAGATTACAAGCGTGCATTGCTGGTCTCAGCTTTTAACAGGAGTACTGGGGAAGCAAACCCAGCTCCCAGCCCCAGACCAACTTCGAACATCATCTCTACATGTAACCAAGTGAACCAGTTCTCCGTATCATTTGTGATGTTCTCCCCCTCTCTCTCTGTCTCTCTGTCTCTGTCTCTCTGTCTCTGTCTCTGTCTCTGTCTCTCTCTCTCTCTCTCTCTCTCTCTCCTTCTCCCTGGTGTCTCTGTCTGTCTCTCTCTGTGTCTGTCTCTCTCTTTCTTGTCTCTCTTGCTCTTACAGGCACTCTCTCTAGATGTTGTCAGGTGTATATTAAGGAACTCTCACAGTTTTAGGATGAGCCTGATGCATTTAACTGGGGCAACACTTTTATCCTTAGGCTAGGAGACATTTTTAATTACTTTCATTTATTTATTTATTTATTTATTTATTTATTTCATTATGTGGGTACACTATCACTGTCTTCAGGCACACCAGAAGAGGGCATCGGATCCCCATTACGGATGGTTGTGAGCCACCATGTGGTTGCTGGGAAATGAACTCAGGACCTGTGGAAGAGCAGTCAGTGATCGTAACCACTGAGCCATCTCTCCAGCCCACTAGTAGACATTTTTAAGCATAAGTTTTAATTTTTATTTTATACATTTTGTTTACTATGTATTCATTTCATGAACCCCAGGCTGGCCTTATGTTTGCGGTGAAGCTAAGCGTGACCTTGAACTCCTAAGCCTCTGACCTCTGCCTCCTGAACGCTAGGACTGCAGGCATCTACCATCATGTCTGTCTTATTTTTGATATTAAAGAAAGCACAGGTGTCTTATATCGCCATATAGTATAAGACGTGCAGAAAATTTTCATTCAAAAGCCGCCCCCCCCAAAAAAAACCATCAAGGGAGATTGTGGCAAGACATCCAAGTCATGGGTTCCCCCAGCTGCAGTATCCCAGGCTAGACCTCCTCATGCTCCTCAGTCCATCTCCTTGCTTAGTAAGCATTTGGAAAGTACAACCACGGCAGCGAGCTTCTTTTTCTCGCTGAGTTTTCCACTCCTCCTCTTTAGCACATAGTAAAGACTCAATAAACCGTGTGTGTATTCACAATAGACAAGTGGATGAGCTAATGACCAAGAGGGAGGTTGGTGGAGTAAAAATGTCTTCTTCATATGGAATCCCCCAAAGCCGTGCACTGTAGTATTTTTCACTCCATAGAACTAATGCACTGTCGTCAGAGGGCACTTCAGGACTTCAGTGCTTTGGGGTGGCATGGCTCACGACTATGCATCCAAAGAATTAAAACCACCCACAGCCGGCTCCCAAAGCCTCAGCATTCCGGAAGCACCTCCAAGGCAGGTGAGAATGCTCAGCCAGGATCAAACTTAACGGTTGCCTGAGGTAATAGTGGCCAATAAACTGAAAAGAAAGAATCCAAAGGTTTTAGGCAACCTCAGGCTAAGTGAACTTGCTGGGTCATTGGTGGAAGTTAAGGAGCAGAGGGGGAGGGGAGCCGGAAGTGGGAAGAGGCTGCCTGTGGGTGAGAGCCACTTTCAAGGCAATGGGCCGGAAGCTCCAAGCTGAGGACCAACTGTGCCTACTCACACTCTGATACAGAGACCAGGAAACCAAACGGAGCTGACCAAGAAGTAAAACAGCCCAGGGTAGCTTATGTCTGAAACAAAACTCACTTGGAGTTGAAACCACTTTGAACAAATGAGGCTTAGTGCAGGATGCGTAGTTGCAGAAGCAGCATTAGTGCAGGATGCGTAGTTGCAGAAGCAGCATTTACACAGAGGCTCCCTTGCCACTCCCTGCTGCTCCCCTGCAATTCTTACTTCTAAAACCCTATGTTCTGCCTTCACCTCCTTCTCTCCTGATCCCTGCAAGGCTCCTTCTGGACTCCTTTGCTCCTCTCTCTGCACTTCACAAGCAAATCTTTAAGGCTAGCTCATCAGTGTCTCCCAGGATCTGACACACTCCTCTTAAAGCCAGTATCCTACTCCAAAGCCAGGGCTTTTCTCTCAGAGACTCACAGTAGCTTACCCAGAATCCCTGTAGGCCAAGGATCAGGCCCACCTCCAAGTTTACTTCAACCAGCAGCCACGGGAAGTTTTAGGATGTAAATCCTGGGCTGAGGAGATGGCTCAAAGGTAGAGCATTTGCCCAGCATGAGCAAAACTCTTGGTTCCACACCCTTCCCTGCAGAACCGCAAAACCAAAATGAGTCCTATGTATCGTGCCCTTCCATAAAACCCGTCTCCTCGTTTTTTTCATACACTGGAAGTCTGAAGCTCTCATCAGACCTAGTAGGGCTCTTCCTTTCCTTTCCAGCCTCATCTCACCCTCTCTTCTATGGCAGCTGTGGCATTCTTTCAAATCACCATGGGATGTGCTACTATCTGGATAGCTCTTGCCTCTTCCTGTTTTTACTCTATGTTTCCTTCCAACCTTTCTGGCCTTTCCCTCTGAGCCTAGCTGTTGCCCCTCAGGGCATTTGTTAGAGGTGGATATCTCCATTGTAGAAATAATTTTCATCCATGTATTCACAGTAAATTGTGAACTCTGAGAAAACCAAGGAAAAGTCTTTATTTTTTTCCCACACGCCTAGTCACTGATTATCTTGAAGAAACCATGAAACACACTATACACCACGTTGTTAGAAGCCATCTGTTGGATGAATAAATCCATGAATGAGTGAGTGGGTGAACATGCAGGAAGCAGCCATGAGACCATGACATTAACTGCTTTTGCTATGGCCTCATTAAAGAATGAACCTATTCTTTCCTGATACAGACATAACAATCAAAGAGAGGTGGTCCCCAGTCTGTCGGCATTTGCAGACACTAGAGCCTTATAACTAAGTAGACAGGTCCTGGTCTCCATCTCTTGCACGATGCACTGACACAGGCACCCAGGAATAATCCTTGAGCACAAGAATTGTGATCTGCTTCTGTCTTGCTTCTGGAAAATCCAACCAAGGTCACGTGTACCTCTCAGCTTCTATCATTTATTCTGGAACCCAGTTCTCTCTGAGCCCATCTTCTGGGCAGCCAGACTTGCTTCTTCGTGAGTACAGACGCTGGCTGCAGTGAGGCTCTCTCTTTAATGAACTCAGGAGCATAATCTTTCTTCAGGTAGATTTCCGGGAAGAGACAAGTATACCTAAGTATGAGTATAGACGACATAGAGATAGCCAGAGGACGGGATTGATAAGTGTGTGACTCCTGAATACAGCGGTAGATGATGTCTGTGTGGTTTTGTGTCTTGCATAACATGTAGGGCTCTACATATCCTGGTGTTGACTACATCAATTTGACATAGAGGACTTAAAGGTGCTAGAGTCAGATGAGTCATTGGAAGTGAGTTGACCATTCTTTGTCGAGCCCTGAGCATGGTATCTCTTTAGATGCACGTGGAAATCTCTAAATTCTATGAACTTCTGAGATGTGCTATGGTTATTTATGCTAAATATTATCTTTATTTGCTTGGCAGATAAAAGAAAATGCCGTAAACTAGATAATTTACACACAATAGAAAATCTGCCCCCTCCCAGCAGTCTGTGAAATTATAGTATCAAGTTCAGGAAATTCCAGATGTGCCTCTCAGCTCACAGCGGCTCTAAGGATACTGTCTCTGGGATGATAGCCTCTCACGTGGTGACACCGACAATCATACTCACTGGCTCACTTGAAGCATTTGTAGTCCTATTTACCCCCCTCCTCCAGCCTCACAAGCAGGATGTTAACATGAGCAAAGGTTAAATGTCTCACACAAGGTCATCAAACTAATTGGTGGAAAAGCAAGGCTTCAAGCCCTGGTCTTCAGATCTTAGAACTGGGGCTTTTTCTATAATGCTCGCCCTTCCCACAAAGAACTGCCCTTATCTCATTAACATTATCAAACTAAGGCCTCAGATGCATGGTTTTATAATTCATGACATAAAAATTTAGCTTTAAATAAACTGTCTCTGCATCTCACAGACAATAACAAAATAAAACTGTAAACCATGTTTCTCTATTAAAAAAAAAAAAATTGGCAGTTGTCGCTGGCCCCCAAAAGAGGAAAAATAAAAAAACCATGTTGGCAGGGCACATAAGTACTGAAAGATGTCAGCTTCCCTCAGGAGAAATTAAAAACAAAACAAATCATGACTGTGTAAGAACACATTCTCTCCAAATCCTATTCCATCTCCCTTCACGCGTTGGGCCAGGCACACCTATAAATTGCCAGTCAAATCAAGTGCACAAGTGCCTACTGTAACTTGTATAGTAGTCACTTCCTGTCCTAAGAAAGAAGGTGGAGGCAGGGGTGGGGACAGCGGTGGAGGCAGGGGGAGCCTAAGTCTGTTGCAACCTAACGGGAGCTGCTTTTCTAAATGGATATGGGCATGCTGCTGTCAAAAGAAGGCATCCCTTTAAAGAAAACAAATCTGTGTTCTGAGACTGAGAAACTTCTAAGCTGCCTCAGTCCAGCTCAAAAGATGATCTGCTACTGTCACGCTGAGGAAAAGTGACAGACAGCTGGGCTCAGGAACATGGCCGCTGAAATCCTGAGGAGAGATCTCAAAGAGAACGTTCCAAACCAACTCACTTCTCAAGTGAATTTCTGCAGACTCCTTCCTCATCATGAAAAGGCTGCAGAGTGCACAGTGCAGGTTCTCACAGCCAATGACTGCAGAGACTGGCTTCGTGGGAAGTGCAGCATGGGCCTTGAGCTCCGTCTTGGATACCACCCTTCTCAACTCTTCACAGCTACTGTGAGATGGAAAAAGATACAAAGGTCGGGAAGAAGTCTGGGGAGACTAGACACCTGCGACGCAGGGCAGACCTCTGCAGAAGAGCCATCCGCCTTACTCTGAGGGTCAGAGGGTGAACTAAGGGTGAGAAAATATGACTGTCATGTACCCCATTTAAACAGGAGCACGGGCTCATCATGTTACAGTGTGAACAGCACGCTCTCATATATTTTGTCCTCCTTAACTCCTGTGCAATAGTGTTGTGATTAGTTTCCAGGTTTTCTACCTTTTTCAGATAAAAAAAAAATCTGAGATGCTGAAAGGTTAAGTTTACCCAAGGCCATATGAATGGACTCGAATTCAGCCCTTCTCACTTGAGATTCTGTTTGTTTCCAGTAAGAATACAAACTCAGGGGATGGTCGTAGTCACACAGCTGTGGCACTGGCCTTCAAGTGCTTCACCATTCACTGTCCATCCCCTTGGCATTGTCACATCCAGTTATCCTTGCAAACCCACCCAATACAAAGCACATGTCACCCCATGACTCTGCCCTCCAGGTAGACTGACTTCTCGGGAAACCAACTTCCCTCCGGGTAGGGTGAACTGGCAGAGGAGGGGTAGATTAGACCTCCTTCTAGGACTGCTTATGAGAAATTGGTGTGTCAACCAACTACAACCCATAGGGTAAGGAAAAAGGCAAGATTTTTTTTCAGAGCATAAAGATGTGCATGTCTTCATCAGAGTCCTCCCTTCTCATGACCACAACCCAACTAAGCTAACAGCGGACCCCAGTGAACGAGGTGAGCTGACTGAACCGTGAACTAGCAAGCGATAGAAGACCATGTTACTCTTAGAGCCACCAAGTCATCTCCGGCCAGCATGGCCATACAGCCTAATGGTATCCATGAGGCAGTGTCTACAGTTGACAAAATGCTCCCCCGTCTACATTCTCTCTGAATCCTTATAAGGATATCAATATTGGACACCAATATTAGTGAATCTTACACAAGATGATTGAGATTCAAAATAGGACATTTCTCACATTTATAATTTAGGAAATTCCCTGGGTTTCTTCTGCCCCTGAAGCTAGTCAGGGCCCGAGCAGAATCTCAAGGCTGACTAACTCACCCTCGTACACCAATCTTTCTTTACCTCAGCAAACTGCTTTTCTTCAGTAACTTTTGAACCCCTTCAGTCCTCATTCTCACTTGGACACCTTCTCTACATCTTCCCCTTCTTAGGCTGATTTTCAGACTCCTTCTCACTGATTACATCTTTAATTCAAGAGAAGCAAGACAAGAGCTCCGTGTGACCATTATCTCCACAAGCATGGGAAACAAATGACGACAGAACCCGGGAATAAAAGGGGACATGCGAGTGACCTTTCCCAAGCCCTCGGCATGTGTGCTGAGTCGTACCTGAGGTGATGCCAGCTGGGGTCACTGCCTGGAGGCTCACTGAATATCATTTTCCTGCAGCACATTCTTCCTCATTCATGCATTCTTGTCCTTGCTTCCAAGGCCCAAGGACTCTGTGGGCAAGGTGAGATGCTGGAGGGGGCCTGGGGGGCAGGGGTGTTGTAGTGTAGCTCTTGCTGCCAACAGCTGCATAACCTTTTCAGAGGGCACACCGTGCCCTAGGAAAGGAGCCCCAGCAGTGTTTGAGGTGTTCACCCTGAGCCTGCAGCCTCCTGAAGCCATCAGCTTCCCAAGATACCTTTTAGCAAATGTCTTGTGTTTTTGTTCTGAAGCCCAACACAAATATTTAGGAGCAGCCAACACCAGACAGAGGAGCACACCAGCCACCCGGTGGGATGTGGAAGCCTGGGATCTTTTGGCCACAGATATTTCCAGTCTAGTGGCTCCTGGATGGCCTTTACCCAAGCCTTTTATTGCTTCCATTCAGCATTTAATGGGAAGCAAAATGACTATAAATTAGTGCCCGCTAATTCCTAATCATGGAACAGAGGTCAGCTTGTCTTTTGCAAAGCACAGGCTTGGAGGGCATGTGAATCACATCCCCAGAGCCCACCGTGCTCCCCATCCCCACCCCCCATGTCCCAGTGTGTCCCTGGGTGAACTTGGAGCAGGACAAAGCTTTGAGTAAGACACATCATCCAGCAACAAGAGTAGAGCCAAAAGGGCAAACCCACCCAGTGCCAGGGTTGAAGGCTGCACAGGTGACATGCCACGGCTCTCGGAATCTGTGAAGGAGTCACAGAAAAATTAGTCCTGATTGTTGGTCACTATCCTGAGTAAGTGACTGCTGTGTCTAAAGATCATGGGGACTAAGCCATACTCCCCTCTGCCCTGACTTGCTGAGGCCCTGATGGCCTTTCCCTTCAGCCTACACCCTCATAACTCCTGCAGAGGATTCTGGCGAGACTTCAACTAAAAATGTTCTAGTTAGTTAGAAGCAGAATAGGTTCCAGGTAACTGCAGACAGAGTCCTGCGCCTACCCTGCCATTCCTACCCCCATGTGCCCAAGCACCTCCACCACGGCAAATTCATCAAAAGCTGACAATGAACTAGAAAATAGGACGGGGCCTTTAGAATTTCAAGGCCAGGAGGAGCTGAGATGGATGTGTTTGGGAGGGGCCATGTATCTTGCCAAAGTTCTATGCCTATGATTTCAGTTGGTCTTCACCTCAGCACCAAAGAACAATGATTCCAGGCTGAAGATGAGGAAGCTAAAACTCAGAGATGCTGAAATCTTATGTAGGTTATGCAGTGAATCCAAGAACCTAGGATTTCAGCAATCCTAGAAAGTTTCCTCACTCTCTCCTGTTCACAGAAAACTGGGCTTTGAAATGGCACTTCACACCCTTTAAGATGTCTATTATTATTCAAAGTGGTGCCTAGTAGCAAGTGCTGGAAGAAGGTAGAGAAATTGGAACCCTCATACAGGTCTAAGGAGAAAGCAACACAACTCAACTGCTGTGGAAACCGTCTCCGTGGTCCTGAGGGTGGCGATTGCAGAGCTTCCGCGTGGCCTCGGCCTCCACACTCATGACAAAGGGAAACAGCCACACGCTAACTTGTGATGGTTCATAAAGAGTCAGGCAACAACAACAAGCACGTGGCTAAATAAAGTGAGAGGTCCCTACAGGGGAAGAGTATTCAGCCCTAAAAGGCATAAGGTCCTGATACAGTATTCAAACAAATGAGCTTTGAGAGCATTAAACTAAGAGGAGAGAACCCATGCATATAAGGCTACAACTATATGATTCTGTCATACAGACATCTCAACAGTAGAAAAATGTGTTGAGACAGAAAGTAGATTTGAGGGATCTTGGACTAGAAAGGATGAAAATGTAAGAGACGGTGGAGAATAGCAGTTGATGCCAAACTGTCCTAAAAGGGTGGTAATGCTTACATAATTCCATGACTATACAACTTTGCCTGTGAATTGGATGATACAGGAATGACGGCTCGATCATAGAGACACATACTGTGTCATAGCAGACTGTGCCCCTACAGCTATCTCTTGATTTGAGAGCTATGGAGAATGGGCTCGAAATCTGAGTCCATTGTAAGGGAATGTCCTCATTTGCTGACACAATTCACATCCTACAGTGCATGGAGCAGGTGACCATGATTAAGTGCTGCCCTCGGTTTGTGACATACACCAAGACAAGAGAGTGGCGGGGGCCTGTGCCTACATCATGAGGCACAGAGTGGCATTAGAATACTGAGACCAGAAAGGCCTACTCAGAGTGGTGTGATCCACATTCACACTGGCCGCATGCACACCGAGGTCCCATCTGTGCAGCTAGAGTAGATGCTACTGGTCGAGCAAGCTGTAAAACATAGTTGATTGATCGTTTTTGGTAGAATATGGCTACTTGTCAAACTTCAATATGAAGTATAGTATTAAAAGAAACACTATTTACATATATCACTGTTCCATAACAGTAAAACATTTTTAAGTTAAATGAATATTAACATTAACTTGGAAATGCTGGCTCTTACAGACTGTTTTTTTTATTAAACCTGTAAATTTGTTTTGATTGTATGGCTGCATAGAGGCTATGGAGGCAAAATAAAATACACTTAGCTCTGTGTCGCACTGTAATTAACTATCTTCATAAGCCAAGGAAACATCTACAGCCGACAGACTTCATGTCGCTTTGGAGGTTCAAGACTTTGCACAAGGTTGAGAGATACTGAAACACACCACACCTTTGAGTGGCAGCAAAGGGGTAGGATGGCCTGGTGCATGAAGGGGGCTGGCCAGAGACACTGCAGCTGTCAGTTTAAGCACATCCTACGATGTTCACACTGACAAGAGCACCCAATGGTGCATCTCTCAGAGGCGCCTGTCGTTAAAGACCTGACAGGATTTCCCTTCCTCCCTTTTATGTCCTTAAGAAGCAAAAGTTCCCTGGGTGCATCCCTCTGTTGTCAGGGGCCAAGGTGCCTTGCTCTGAACACTCTCAGGGGATCCATAGATCTGGCAGTTTAACTTCTTTGTTTTTCATTTCATGCATGTAATGTAAGGAAGTTTGATCTCATGATTCAGTAAACAGCCTCCCACCTGTGCCCGTGCAAGCAACTCTAACAAAGCACAGCAGGCCACAGACAGAGAGAAGACATGAAAGGTAGGAGGGGGAACTTGATGAGAAGAACTAATGTTAAATCAGCTAAAAGGTACACAGACTCCCCCAAGAGCAAAGAAATCTGATGATGATAGAATTTGCTTTGCTATTTAAGTGGCAGCCTTGGAGAACCAAATACAAGGAGGTACAGGACAAAGGCATATGCTGCTCCCAGGGCTCCCCCTGTTCAGGGCCCCACACTACCCCCAAGAAAACCTCTGAAACATCGACACAGATTCACCAACTAGTCACCTATCTGTTTATCCTATCTCTCCCGTTCACAGACATGAGAAGTTTTTTTTTTTTTCCCAGATCCTTGTAGAACACTGTGAGACAGAATTTCTGCCTGCTGAAAATTTTGGAAAGACATCTGGGTCCACTGGAGAAATCGGGAAGCCCAGCAGCTCCCCACGGGTCATGCTCGTACAGATGGCCTGACCCGCCTCTGCAAGAGGGTGTTTAGGGAAGTTCAATAAGCTAATGTCTTCCCTGTGTTTCCTAGAGATGCCCCCTAACTGTACAGCTGGCTATATAGGCTTTAAATTTTTACGCCGGAGTTAGAGTAATTCAGATAAATTCTGATATTCACTTAAAAGAAAGATAAGCTAACTGTTGGATCCCTGTGGCACACACCTTGAATTCTTGCATTCAAGAAACAAAGGCAGGTGGATCTCTATGAGCCAAGGGCCAGTACTGGTCTACATAGTGAGTTATAGGTCAGACAGGGCTACAGAGTAAAACCCTGCCGAAAGAGACTGGGGAGGGGGAACTAGCTGGAGAAATGGGTCACCAGGAGACGGGTCTGTGAAAGCTATCCAGCCTCCAGCTTGTGCCTCTCTGATTCCTGACTGTGGTATAAACGCCTTGGCCACATCCGCCCACTGCTAGGCATGGGCCATCCCACCATCCTTTTCTCTGCTCGATGGATCCATATCTGAAACCATGGGCTGTAAGAAGCCCTTCACTGTGAGTTTGATTCTGCTAGATACTTTGTCACAACTACGCACGGAATAAGTAATATACCACATAACAGCAATGTTTTGAAAGTCCTAGAGCCCAATACCACAAAGTATGACTGTGGTTAGATTTGGCACCTTTAAAGAGGTTGCTAAGGTCATTGGGGAAGGTCCTAAGAAAGACACACAGAAGATGATGAGAAGGCAGCTATCACCAGCCCAGGAGAGATACTTCCTAAGAAACCAACCCTCCAACACCTCAGACTTGTACTGAGCTCCAAACTCTTGAGAAGAGTCCTGACTAACACCCTCACCCCAGGCTGTGCTATGTTTTTATGATACCCCAAACAAACCATGTCCCTTTACTGAGGCCAGGAACCTGTAAGCTCTATCTTGCTCTTTAGAAGGTCTTGTGTGTACTAGAGGATGCACACACAAGCCAACAAAGAAAGCACACCGGTATCTTTGCCACTCAAGGCTACAGCACTCCGCTGAGGCGCAAGTCTCCACTGCATCCATCCGCTCCTGGAGCTTGCTCTGTTCAGGTCCAAGGCAAATCGTACAGTACACCTCTTACTCTCAGTCCTCAAGACAAAAGGCAACTAACTGTGCCTGGATGCTGAGAAGGTCTGACTGCCTGTGTGACATCCACGGCAGACACAGCTTCCGAGTGGAAACAGTCTGTGCTTGGCTAAGAGAAAAGACAAATCTACTAGCTCATCGGGTGCTCTCCCTGCGGTAGTGTCAGTGTGGAAGAGCTGTGCAGAATGAAGTTCTATTTCCCGGTCATGCTGAGAGACTTCCCTTGCCTTCCCTCACATTCCAGATTGTAGTTCTAGATAGACTCTTGGATTGCCAAGACGTACTGGCAGCAGCTGCATGTAGTAACTGAGGGATAGTCTGTGATATTAAATAGTGCACACTGCAATTAGCTCAACAATTATGCATGAAGTGGGACTTACATGCTTCCTTTCCCAGCAATGTTGATTCTCCTTTTCTTGGTCTACTTGTCTGTGAATCCAAAGGTCCCGCCTCTGTCTCTCTGCCCAGCCATTGGCCAACAACAACTATATTTACCATTCAGAACCCGCTGGGGACAGGGACCCTCAGTGTATTACATGCAGGATTCTCGTGCAATTCTGGAAACCCAAATAACACAATGCAAGCATTAAACCAAATCTACAACACCAACATTTCAAAAGAATTCTGAGGCATACATTAACAATTAAGCTCTGTCATTGTTGCTATTTTGCAGATTCTCAGCAATTAAAAAATAAGCAGCTTTATGCATATTTAGTTTTTACCACAAAGAGGATATGCTTGGCAAAACAGAAAGACAGAGCTATCCTGATTTATAATTTTTCATTATGTAAGCACATGGTTCACAGGCTGCCATTTATACCCTCATTCTAGGCCTCACAAATATAAGGGCAAGCATGAATTTTCCAAACTCCCAAAATATCTCTCTCTCTCTCTCTCTCTCTCTCTCTCTCTCTCTCTCTCTCTGTGTGTGTGTGTGTGTGTGTGTGTATGTGTGTATGTGTGTGTGCATGTGTGTATGTGTCTATGCATGTGTGTGTCTCTGTGTGTGTTATGGTGTGTGTATGTGTGGTGTTTGTGTGTGTGTATGTGTGTGTGTGGTATGGTGTGTGTATGTATGGTGTTTGTGGGGGGGTGTATTTGTGGTGTATAGTATGTAGTGTGGTATGCGTATGTATGTGTGTGGTGTGTGACGTGTGTGCACATGTGTGCATGTGTGTGTGCCTGTGTGTGTACTCCTATATATGTAGGACTGCACACATGTGCATGTTGAGATCAAAGGACAATGGCAGATAGATTCTATCATTCTCCACTATATGCTCTTAAGACAAGGCCTCTCAATGAACCTAGAGCTGGCTGTTTTCCTCTGGTGATCCTCCTATATATATACCTCTTCCCCTAGTGCTGGGGCTCTAGCTGCATGTGGCTGTGCTGGGAAGTGTGTGCTGGTGTCTGAACTGAAGTCCTTGTGTGTTCACATCAAGGCTCTCCCCAGACCTTTGCATTAGGCATGTGTGGGTCAATGGTTGCCTAAATTGCAAAAGAGAGGAAGAAGGAGAGGAGGAGGGAGGGACAGATGGAAGGAGAGAGGGAGGGATGGAGGGAGAGTCAAAGGGAGGGAGGGGGAGGGAGGGAGAGAAATCGGTGTGCAGTAAGCTCTGGTGAACTCCCGTCGGCCCCATAAGAAATGCTGCCCAAAGACCAAGAATTCTTAGGTGGGTTGAAGGGATGAAGGGAGTCCAAAAAGAGAAACGTGTTAGGGAAGGGGAAGAAAGCTTTACCACTCGTGGGGAAATGAAGCTGTGAACCTAAGTGTTAGAGAGGAAAGGGTAGGGACAGAAGAGACCTTGGCTGAACCCTTCTGGAAGCCCAAACCAGGCACTGGCAATATAGTCTTTATAGAAGCTTGAAACCTATGAAGACTCCTCAGCCAAGGAGTAAAATTAGTATGCTTCGACTTAGAAGAAAATATGGTGGATGCTTCATAGAAGGAGCAGTTTGGAAGCATACTAAGATGTGCAGAGAGGAAACAGGATGGCCTGGGGTGTGACTGAAAGGACAGACTGTGTTACATAATTGTGTGCGCCTGTGCAGACACACAAGTGTAGTTGTCCAAACCAGTTAATCACTCCTTTCGGGCTTCCTCTGTGCAGTGTCCAGGTATATTCACCCTGCCAATGGGCCACTTTGGCCTCAGGAAAAGGATCCTCTGTGTTAAGCAGAGACAGCTTCCATAAAAGGTTCCCCGACGGAACCAAAGCTTGCCTATTTCTGTCGTTTTTTTTATCAACAGAATTTCAGCCAGAGAAACACAGCAGTCTGTCACATGATCCAGATGGTTTCCAGTGTCACTCACTTGTCTATTTCCAGACAAAATACTGCAGGGCCTGCCTTCTTTCAAATTGTTTGAGGGATTTTTTAGCCCCCGAGAAGTCCACTGTCTTTTCACTAAGCACAGCTTGAGCACACTCGTCAGGTGCACTCTGGAATACCAGCGCCCCTAGCATGCAGCCCTAAGGAGCAATGGAAGCTCACATCTCCCTGCTCATCATGTCCTGTCTCGTAACTGATGGAGATGGCGCATCTTCAGGGCACATGGTTATAATATTTACCACAAAGCTTCCATTTCCCTACTTCTGACTATAGAATGATTTGTTTTGTAACTTACTCTATCAGCAGTGGAGAGTGTGTCTCTTTTGTCAAAGATCTGGGATTATAGTTAAAGGGGTATCCCCCCCCAAAAAAAGGTTTCTTGTTTTTTTTAATTAAACTAATAAAATGTATTTTAAAATATACAACTTAGTATTGGCATTTTTAAGTCATCAAAATAATATAGTTAAATGCCTCTTAAATATACATGACATCTTCTGAAGCTAAAAGTAATATGCACTCAACCAGTTTTTAAAATACATTTGGAACATTAAACATGATAGAAGTGAAAAAAATCTCTTATGAAGCCCTCTATGAAAGGAAATTCTGATTAGACAGAAACCATTCCATCTCCAAGGGAGAATATGCAGTGTAACTGTGGATTCATATAACAAATTAGATAGTGTTCCTCTGTTTCTATTTTGTGGAATAGTTTGAAGAGTATTGGTATTAGGTCTTCTTTAAAGGTCTGATAGAATTCTGCACTAAACCCATCTGGTCCTGGGCTTTTTTTGGTTTGAAGACTTTTAATGACTGCTTCTATTTCTTTAGGAGTAATGGAACTGTTAGATGATTTATCTGATCCTGATTTAACTTAGGTATTTGGTATCTATCTAGGAAATTGTCCTTTTCATCCATATTTTCCAGTTTTGTTGAATATAGGATTTTGTAGTAGGATCTGATGATCTTTTTTAATTTCCTCAGTTTCTGTTGTTATATCTCCCTTTTAGTTTCTGATTTTGTTAATTTGGAGGGTACACAGTCTCTATGCCCTATGGTTAGTCTGACTAAGGGGTCATCTATCTTGTTGATTTTCTCAAAAAACCATCTCCTGGTTTGGTTGATTCTTTGTATAGTTCTTTTTGTTTCTACTTGGTTGATTTCAGCCCTGAGTTTGATGATTTTCTGCTGTCTACTCCTCTTGGGTGTATTTGCTACTTTTTGTTCTAGGGCTTTCAGGTGTGCTGATAAACTGCTAGTGTATGCTCTCTCTATTTTCTTTTTGGAGGCACTCAGAGCTGAGTTTTCCTCTTAGCACTGCTTCCACTGTATCCCATAAGATTGGGTATGTTGTGCCTTGAATTTCATTAAATTCTAAAAAGTCTTTATTTGTTGTTTGACCAAGTTATCATTGAGTAGAGCGTTGTTCAGCTTCCATGTATTGTGTGGGCTTTCTGTTGTTTTTGTTGTTATTGAAGACCAGCCTTAGTCTGTGGTGCTCTGATAGGATACATGGGATTATTTCAATCTTCTTGTATCTTTTGAGGCCTGTTTTGTGACAGATTATATGGTCAATTTTGGAGGAGGTACCATGAGGTGCTAAGAAGAAGGTATATTCTTTTGTTTTAGGATAAAATGCTCTATAGATATCTGTTAAATCCGTTTGGTCCATAACTTCTGTTAGTTTTAATGTGTCTCTGTTTAGTTTGTGTTTCCCTGATCTGTCCATTGATGAGAGAGGGGTATTGAAGCCTCCCACTTTTATTGTATGGGGTGCAATGTATACTCTGGGCTTTAGTAAAGTTTCTTTTATGAAGGTGGATTTGGAGCATAGATGTTCAGAATTGAGAGTTCTTCTAGGTAGATTTTTTCTTTGTTGAGTATGAAGTGTCCTTCCTTATACTTTTTTATAACTTTTGGCTAAAAGTTGATTTTAATCAATTTTAGAATGGGCACGCCAGCTTGTTTTTTGGAACCATTTGCTTGGAAAATTGTTTTCCAGCCCTTTACTCTGAGTTAGTGTCTGCTTTAACATTGAGGTGCGTTTCCTGTATGCAGCAAAATGCTGGATCCTGTCTATGTATCCAGTCTGTTTTTCTGTGTTTTTTTAAATTGGGGGAATTGGATCCATTGATGTTAAGAGATATTAAAGAATAGTGATTGTTACTTTCTGTTAATTTTGATGTTATTTTTATGTTTGTGTGGCTATCTTCTTTTGGGTTTGTTGAAAGAAGATTACTTTCTTGCTTTTTCTAGGGTGCAGTTTACCTCATTGTGTGGGCATTTTTCATCTATTATCCTTTGTAGGGCTGGATTTGTGGAAAGATATTGTTTAAATTTGGTTTTGTCATGGAAATCTTGTTTTTTCATCTATGGTAATTGAGAGTTTTGCTGGGTATAAGAGCCTGGTCTGGCATTTGTGTTTTCTTAGGGTCTGCATAACATCTGCCTAGGATCTTCTAGCTTTCATAGTCTCTGGTGAGAAGTCTGGAGTAATTCTGATAGGTCTGCCTTTACATGTTACTTGACCTTTTTCCTTTACTGCCTTTAATATTTTTTCTTTGTTTTGTGCATTTGGTGTTTTGATTACTATGTGATGGGAAGAATTCTTTTCTGGTCCAATCTATTTGGAGTTCTATAGGCCTCTTGTATGTTTATGGGCATCTCTTTCTTTAGGTTAGGGAAGTTTTCTTCTATAATTTTGTTGAAGATATTTACTGGCCCTTTAAGTTGTGAATCTTTGCTCTCTTCTATACCTATTATCCTTAGGTTTGATCTTCTCATTGTGTCCTAGATTTCCTGAATGTTTTTGGGTTGGGAGCTTTTGCTTTTTTGCATTTTCTTTGACTGTTGTGTCAATGTTTTCATGGTATCTTCTGCAGCTGAGATTCTCTCTTCTATCTCTTGTATTCTTTTCATGATGCTTGCATCTATGATTCCTGATCTCTTTCCTAGGTTTTCTATCTCCAGGCTTGTCTCCCTTTGTGATTACTTTATTGTATCTATTTCCATTTTTATATCCTGGATGGTTTTGTTTAATTCCTTCACCTGTTTGTTTGTGTTTTCCTGTGATTCTTTAAGGGACTTTTTTGTTTCCTCTTTGAGGGCATGTACTGTTTACCTGTTTTCTCCTTTCTTTCTTTAAGGGAGTTATTTATATCTGTTTTAAAGTCCTTTATCAGCATCATGAGCTATGACTTTAAATCAGAGTCTTGCTTTTCTGGTGTTTTCGGGTCTCCAGGACTCACTGTGGTGGGAGAACTGAGTTCTTATGATGCCAAGTAGCCTTGGTTTCTGTTGCTTATATTCTTGCCCTTGCCTCTCAACATCTGGTTATCTGTGGTGTTAGCTGGTCTTGCTGTCTCTGTCATTGGCTTGCCCCTCCTGCAAGCCTGTGTGTCAGTACTCCTGGGAGATGAGTTCTCTCTGGGAGGAATTTGGGTATGGAGAGCTGTGGCATAGGGTCAACTCTGGGGTACAGACAGAAACCAGAAAGATCCTGTTCCCGACTTGGTTCCTGTGTCCCGATGGCTCTGGGCGTGTCCTTCTTGGGCCAGGAATTTGAGCAGAAATAGTGGTCTTACCTGTGCTCACAAGTGTTGGCACTCCTTGAAGACCAGCTGTCTCCAGACTGTATCTGGGTATGGAGCACTGTGGCACAGGATCCCAAAATGGTTTCTTGCTAACAGTGAATTAGCTGCTGATTCTCTTTGGAGATTATGGGACTTGCTAGCTGCCTCCCTCTCTATTTGGACTAAAGTTTCTGTTCAATTATTCAAAATATCTTAATATTTGAAATTGTTGCTGAATTTTGTCCTCTTCCTCCTCCTTCTCCTCCCCCCTTGTCCTCCAACTTCTTCTGTTGTCCTTTCCTTTCTTTTCTTTCTTCTCTTCGTTTTCTTCTCTCTGACATTCATCTTCATCACCTCATTTAATCTTAAGGAGGGTAGTAACAGCATCATACACTAGGTGTTAGTATTGGGAAACAATGTATTTTATTTGTTGCTCTGGATTGGATATGGTTTGCTTCCCAAGAGTTCATGTATTGGAGAATCAGTCCTCAATGTAGGGGAGTGGTGGAACCTGCAAGAAGTGGAAGCCAGTGAAAATGGCTGTGCCAATGGCGGCACTGCCTTTAGAAGACATTACGATGGTTTTCATAGACCACCCCTGCCTCCAGTTCATTTTCATGAGGTTGACCTGCTGTCAAAGAAGAGTACAGAGTCTTCAATTCCTTAGCTTCCTGACTCTCCAAGGGATGCCATCCAACTTAAGACCCCAAGCACGGTCAAATTGAGAAGACTACCCCATCTTTAAGTCTACAAATCTGTGAGCTAACCTCGTTTTTTTCTATATATTACTCAGCCTCTGTTACAGCAATAAAGACTGGACTGAGACATCATCTCTGAGCACAGTGCAAATAAGTCTATATGGAGCTAAATGTGACATATATGAGCTTCCAATTGACACTTGTAACACAGACACTTGGAGAACTACTTAACAGAGCTGTGAGAACTCAAGCTCTCTGCCTGCCATCCTGCATACTGTGGATGCTCAGGACTTGGCATACACCACCACCTTCAGTCCTTTGCATGGGAATGCTCTAGGACACTCTAAAGAACTGCAGAGAGTCTGGTTCCTATTTCAAAATTTGTCCCAGAGATGGGATTTCACAAAAGTTATTTAATAAGCTAAAGAGTATAATCAACTATAACCCAAACCCTTTCCTGATATGGAGGGACTTCCTTCACAGAAGCCATGCTTTACACCCCATGTCCTCAAGTGAATCTGAGACAATCAAGAATCATAACAATAGCAGTGGCATAAAGGCTTCAGCATTTCATACATTCCTCTCAATCTTGTAACATCTTTCTTGGTGACTGAAAACCAAAGCTTGTACACCTGTAGAGGCCACATAATCATAGATACTTTTTTGTTTTAGTCAGAGATTCATTATATAACTCTGGAACTTGATATGTAGACCAGGCTAGCATGGAACTTATATACTTTCCTAAACCCTCATCAGAAATTGCTTTTATTATCAAGTAAGTACACTTCAAAAAGCAAAAGTGTTTGAGAAACCTCCATACCAATCTCCAACATGTACTAATCTTCATCCATTTCTACCAGCAGTGTAAACAGTCATCTTACTGGGCTATCGGGTGAGTTCTAGTCCACTCCACAATTCTGACAAAAGTCAGAAAAAATCCTCCAAACAAACAAAATAGAGACAGCCCATCAATGGATGAATGGATAAAGAAAACGTGGACAATCTACACAGTGCAGCATTATCTATCCATTGAGAAAGAACTCATGTCATTAGCAGGAAAATGGATGGGAACCAAAGATCATTAGATTAGAGGGATAAGCTAGCTGTGGAAAAACAGGCACCACATCATTCCTCACATAGACAAAGTCTCAAAAGGAAAGAAAGCAGAAGTGTTAGGGAATAGAGTGCTCACCAGTGGAACCAAGAGACTATAATGGGGCAGGGGGAACATAGTGAAGGCACACTATCTACAAAGAGAAAATGTCACAGTGAAACACCGTTTATATCTATTGTGTGTGCAAAACATCACGGGAATACTCAGGGTGTCTGCTTTGACTATGTAGCTCATCTTTTCATGATTTGCTGCCATGTTAAATTTCTGAACAGCCTGTTAGGGAGGAGATCCACGGGAGAATGTGTGCTTGGTGCTGGAGGCCCTCGGCACACAAGCACAGTCGCCTCACCGGTGGTTCTAGAGAACGTTCAGAAGTCTCAAGGTCAGGCCTTCTCTAAATCAGACAAAACCAATGGAGTGTCTCTGAGCCAAGGACATCTATGTCCAAGTTACTTCATAATCATGGCAACTTAGTATTCTTTTCCAGTGTTAAGGATTACACCCTCTGTTATAGGCAAGTGTTCTACCATTGATCCATGTCCCCAGACCTTTGATTCTACACCTCAGATACACCTATAGCAGGTTGGTCTCTCTGGTATAGAACTGACTGCTTGCCCACACTCCTCCCAAAAGTGTATATGCTCTCTCTCTCTCTCTCTCTCTCTCTCTCTCTCTCTCTCACACACATACACACACACACACACACACACACACACACACACACTTCCTCTTACTTTCCTTTAAGCAGAAGAAAAAGAACACTTAATTTTCACTTTCACAATAATCGTGAGACTTTCTTCCTTTCTCCGACTCAAGAGGCTCATTGGGCATCTCAGGGAGGGGATGCTTCATTCCATCCATATGGCAAATCACAAAAAGACAACCTAAAGAGGACCACACATTCCTGTGCTGAATCCTCATTTGATTACTCAACGCATCTGGAGTACTCTCCATTCAAGGAGAAAACAAAAATATGGAAATGCTTCATTTCCTCCCTAGGTTATAGAAATTAGTATAGTTATTCTCTCTCAGAATCAAAACATGTTGAGATGGATTTGAGGCACTCCTGTTAAAATATCTGTTCCCCTCAAATCAAATTTCCCCTGCCATTGAGTGGCAAGGGTTGGCGCCCTGGGATCAGTGAACCACTCGGCCTCCTTCTGCTGGAGTGTTTAATTTCATTTTCCTTCCCACAAATAAGCGTGCTTGGAGCCTCTGCTTTGCCTTCCTCTGGAGTAATCGAAAAATTTAATTCGCATTAAGCCAGAGAGGATGGTGCTTTTCCCTAAGGTCACTCCAGGCAAACATTTTAAACCTCTAACAGCCCGTCAGTCAGAGATGCACGTCTTGTCCTCTTCTGATGAGTTGCTTCCCAGAGACAAACAAAGCTGTCTGGCCAGCTCCACTGACTCGGCCCCCGGAGGAAGATTCCCTGAGAGGCCCACAGGTGCTGAGCCACATTTGATCTCCACTGTTATCCCTCCATTTGGAGATCCACGTGTTTCTAGGCAGCTTCATTTCCGCTTAAAAGATTAATGTGAACAGAGAGCAAAAGCCTCTTTGCTACTGCAATCTGAACTGCAAGCAGCTTCCCCAAGAATGAGTATCCCGCCAGGCCAAGGCTATGCTTGAAACCTTATCACCCCTTCCCTACAAACTAATAAGTTTTTTCTGTGCTAGCACGATGCCTTGTGAGCCCCAGGTAATGTTCTCTGGGGATGGGTGAATCATTAATTGCTTATAATGCTTTGAGTAAACACACTGAGGTCACCGTGCGCAAAGATTCGGTGGAGCACAACGACACTCAGAACATTTCTCTCTTATTCAGATATAAAGCATGTGAAATGGTGTATAAATTTTCAATTTCTCACAAATACAACCTGCCACAAATTGCCAGGTTGCACTGGGACCATGTAGGAGATTCTTTGTTCATGGGTCATAGAAGTATTACACTAAAGACAGAGAAGCCTCTCTGGAAGAAGAAATCTAAATATTCCTTAGATAAGTATCTTATACCAATACCTAGAGATCTCCCGCTTTGTCTAGAATACCATTTCTCAACCACTTTCTGCAAAGTAAACTTTTTACTTTTTACATTTTATTCTGTAAGGATATATTTATTTTTATTTTATTTTACGGGTGTTCTACTTTCACATATGTCTGTGTGCTATGAGTGTGCCTGGATCTATGAAGGCCAGAAGAGGTGGGTCAGATCCCCTGGAGCTAGCTTGTAGATGATGATGAGCTATCATGTGGACGTTGGGATTTGAACCTGTGTCTTCTGGTAGATCAGCCACTTGCTCTTACCCACTGAGCCATTGCCCAGGCCTTCTCATTTTATTGTAAAGCTAATGTGGTAAAATGGAGTAAGAATTGCACCTGATTCTCTCCCTGGGCTCTTCCTTTATTTCAGTGATAGTGTTCTACTTCATATTTTTACAGCAACACCCTTGTCTTCTTCCGGGAAGTCAGAGTCATGCAGAATCACCACCGGTTTTAGGAAAAGGTAGGCTGGAGTGATGACCCAGCTGGTCTGTTTACCAGTTATCTGTGTATCTCTAGTGACAGAAGAACTGACCAAGGCAACGTACAGAAGGACTTACTTATTTGGACTCACAGTTCTCAAGTACAGTCTACCTTGGAGGGAAGTCACAGCCACGGAGCCTTGAGGCACCTGCTCACACTCCAACCGGTCAGGAAGCAAACAAAGAGAGATTGTTGCTGGTGCCCACTTCCTCTTCTTTATCCAGTCATGGAGTATCATTGCCCACAGATAGGATGCATTTTCCCACAGCAGTTAACCTCATCTGGATAATCCCTTAGAGGCTTGTCCAGAAACCAACAATCCCTCACAAGCACACCACATACCTAAGGTGGTATTAGGTTCTGTCAGGTTGACAATCCATGTTAAATATCATAAGGCTCTACTATTTACACACAAAATAGAGGTCCAGGCTCATCCCCAATAAGACAAAGTACTACTAAAGGGAAGAGTGTGGGCACAGGACCGAATCAATGAGAAGGGCGTGGCCACAGGAACTGAGCTATGGAGCATCCTTAGAAAGATTATACAGGAACATTGCAAAAGGACACAGGTGCATCTGCCTCTGTGACTCTGTCCGCACCCCACAGAGTCACAAGCAGAGAGACAAAGATTTACAATCAAAAGTGGCCTTTTGCCATGCGTGAGTCTGGCAAGGTGGCTCTGGGAGGGGCCTCCACCTGAGCCCCGGTTCCTTCTCTGGCCTGCTCAGCTTACGCCTGCAGTCACAGATGTTCTCGGGGATCACAGGAGCCCCAAGGCACTCTGGCTTTCTTCCTGGGGATTTTCCATAGGGTCTGCTCACAAATTCTTCTCCACTGCTGATGCCCTTGGTTCTCTGCTCCCGCCATGCACTCCTTCCAGAAAGCAGATGCAGCTTCCTGATCCTCCACCCACCATTCTGCTGATGCCTCCCAGGTCCACTCCACCCCTGTGGCCACTAGGGACAGAGCTAGGGTGAGTTCCCCTCTCGCCACCACAACAGTTGCATTATTATATTACACCTGTCACTGTATATTGGGTCTTCAGTTTTCCAGTGTTTTGCAGAAACAGGAGGACTAGTTATGTTCTCTGATTCTTTACCCAGACCAGCATCACCACTACACTTGCATGTCCCACCTTTTCAGTCCTACCTGGACTTGGGCCACAAGCACACCAGGTCAAAACACCTTTCCAATAACAGAAGCCTACTAAATAAATTTAAGCCTAAGTAAAGTTTTTGCTCTATGGTATTAATTTTTTCATGCATGATCACACTGAGCACCAGGACAAGGATCCAGGGGCCTCGGAAACAGATGGCACCTGTACCCAGAAGGCCATTGCCCTGGGCCGCTATGCTTTTAAGCAGATCCATCACCCCCTTCCTGCTGCAGGTAGACATTTTCCTATTCCTGGGACACCTGCAGCTCCCACGGCTGGAACGTCCATGCCTACATCCTCAGTGAAGCAACAGTGGCTGGCCTAGCCTAGCATGGGGGTCTAACCCTGGATAATTGTGGCTGGTCATTGGATCATATGCTACATCTGCTGTGGGAGTCTCCAAAGGAGAGAGACAATTTCCAGAGGAAGCAGGCACTGGGTGAATTAGCCTGCCAGTAAAACATATTCAAGTATTGGCCTCCGACCAGGCTTACCTACTTCAAGGCTTTGTGACTGCCTATAGCGACTCTTAGCTCCATCATAAACACAAAACATAGGTGGCCTCTGGGAAAGGAAGACTCCAGTCCCCTAAAGGCCAGTTAGAGTTGCTTCTGAAAGGCATCCCCACGTCCTCTCCCCTCACCCACACCGCCATAGCCTTGGTGAGCTCACTCCCTGCCACACACAGCTCTGAAGAGAAGCCAGGCAACCAGCAATCTGGAGCATCACCAATTTGGCTTTGATTTCACCATTTACCAGCTGTGTGGAAGAGTTCCCTGACCTACAAAGAGATGCATTACTGTACAGCTCCACTCCAGAGTTCAACTGAAAGAGAGCCGGTTCAAATGAAAGGGAGCGTCATTGTGACTCTCGCGGACATCAGCCTGCAGCCACCTTTTAAAAATAGGCAGCCAGTCTACAGCTTGATTTCGAAACTATGGACCTACACCATGAGTCAAAGCCAAAGCCACTAGATAATATGTTCTAAGAAAACAATAGGCTAAAATTTAAAAACACAAATAACAAACAAAAAAATACATACTAAAAAATTCACAGTAACCTCCTTTAGCTTTCTGCCAGTCTTTTAGGCACCTGCAGATGATGCATAGGCAAGAACTTCACAAGGAGGAATAAAGAAAGGATGCAAAGCTCTGAGCATGGGATCTAGACATAGGGTAGCCGTGTTATTGAAGGGGTTCCACATACTGTGGAATGTCCCCCATCTGGACCCTGGAATAGACACAAACCATACCAATTTCCAAGCACAAACCAATTGCAAAGATATCTTTTATCAAACAAGGTAAAGAGACAAGGTGGCCGAGTCTGATTCGGCAGAAACAGCAGCAAATAGCTTTGCAAGTGTTGAATTTTGAATGGGGAAATAAAGGGGAGCTCTATGCTAGAATGGGCTAGGATGTGTTGTGAGTTCTGATTGGGTGTTTTAATTAGGTTAGTCAAAATACTCTTTGGGGGGGTTGGTTTTTTTTTTGTTGTTGTTGTTGTTTTTTAATTTATTTTCTACATTCTTTGTTTACATTCCAAAGGCTTTCCCCTTTCCCAGTTCCCCCCTTACCATATGTCCCATAAGTCCTCTTCCCTCCACCTGTTCCCCAATCACCCCCCCCCCCATTTCTCTGTTCTGATACTCTCCTACAAATCTGGATCCAGTCTTTTCAGGACCAGGGTCCTTTCCTTCCTTCTTCTTGGGAATCTTTTGATTTGCTAATTGTGCCTTGAGTATTGAGCTTTGGGGCTCATTAATATCCACTTATCAGTGATTGCATTTCATGTGTATTCTTTTGTGATTGGGTTAACTCGCTTAGGATGATATTTTCCAGATCCAACCATTTGCCTACAAATTGCATAAATTCATTATTTTTAATTGCTGAGTAGTATTCCATTGAATAAATATACCACATTTTCCCAAAATACTCTTTTGATTCCTGGACTTTTGTGTCTTGGTGATCAGTGTCAGGGATGAGTGTGTGGCTGAGTAAGGGACGAGACCTTGGAGGAAAGCTTTAGGACCATGATCTAATGGGTCAGCAAGGGGGAGAAGGGTCAAAGGAAAGACCTGGCAGTGCCGTGATTGCCATGGCCCAGCCTGCTAGAGCCCTTCAGTTATAACAACTCGTGTGGTTAGAGTGACCAATCCTAAGCGCTTAAACATTCAGTGCTAAATGCCTTGCAGTGATCCTTTCACTTGGAAGGTATCCACGTGCGTGGGGTTAGTTATAAATCAACCTATAAAGCATGAAACAATTTTTAGGTTTAGAAAAAAAATGGCATGAAGGTCATTGATCAATACCACAAAGTGTTTGCCCCGGGGAGCCTGGAGCTTCTGAAGGGCCACTGCGAGCAGCACTCTCAGTCGCACGCTTCTCTTTAGCCTTTTCTGTAAGTGAGTTTCTTACAGTTTCAAGGGCAAATGGACAGCTCCTGGGCCCAAGCGTAGCCGTCCAACCCCAGGCTCTTCCACCAAGAGCCAGAAGGAGGGAAACGTTGGGTTTTAATTTGCACCATGTTGTTCTCTGCTCTGGGCTTCCGTTTGCATCTTTAGCCGGTTTTGAAGGACACCCAAGATGATGCACAGAGGAAACACCTTAGCACCCACTGCTTAAACAGCTCCCTCTGCACAGCAGACCCAGGGTCCTCTGTCGCTATCACAGCTCTCTACCAAGGCCATAAGTGATATCTTTGTTAGGCAGGCACCAGGGAGCAGCACTTTGTGGGTACTGTTAGATTTGTTCTCGACACTAACTATTGATTCTTCCTACAGCAGAGTCACAAAGGTAGGACAGCATGAAGGAGAGACAGCAGTGGCTTCCTTACCCCTCCCCACCCCCCCAGCAGCAGCAGCTCCTTATCTTTTACAGGAGATAAAAAAGTGAGCCAGGGGTTCTTTTGTACTTCTCGATGTCTGTCAGAAACATGGTGCCCTCTGGGGTGGTGAGAAAGATGCTTTCCAGCCCCTTATCACTCAGTCTGTTCAGGGCATTGATAACTATGCTGCAGCCATTTACCCACTCTTTAAATACTGACAAAAATCACTGTATCGTTAGGTTAGATATTTCTCCCTGCAGTCGCCAAAGACTGCTTCTTTTATTTCCTTAAGTTTCTCTAGAATTTCTCAACATGGTTAAATACATTTATCCAAAGATTTTGTTAATATCAAAGACTCTGCGCTGACCCAGCAATTCAACCTCTCCCGTGGAGAGAAATTGCTTCTGTGTAAAAACTACTGCCCACCTGGTTTCAAACCTCAGCCGCAGGCAAATATGTCACCACAGCAGACATTTCCTGTTCCTTTGACAGATTGGCCCAGGGCTGAAATTTAATCCAATGTGTCAAAAAAAAAATCCAATAGGTGGAGGAAAGCCAAAAGGAGCTGCTCCTACTCAGAGCCTTACAACGCACCTTGCTTGCGGAAGCATTGGCTGCCAGTGTCAAGCGGCACAAAATGAAGCAATAAAGAGCCTTTGTAAACCCCAGCACCAAACTCATCCGGATGATAAACAACTGTACCAAAAGGAAGATAGGAATAGCCATGTCTTGGGGCAAAAAAAATTAAGGAGTCTAGTCACTAATTTTATACCTTCGTCAAAGTGAAATCCAGATAGAGAACCCAAAACTATCAAAGTCCTAGAAGATGGCACAGAGGAAAACTCAGATGACCTTTGGCTTAGTGGTGGCGATCTAGAAGGAAATGAACAAAGGTGCCATCCCCAAAAGAAACTGCTGAGAGGAACACATTCAAATGAAACATTCTACTCTGTGAAAGATGCTGCCACCACAATAAAGCCAGAGCCAGGGAGAAAATCTATGCAAGACATTTATCTAATCAAAGACTACCAACCAAAATATACAAAGAACTCTCAAAGTTCAATAATAAGAAAATGTTCATCCTAATCTAAAAGCAGGCGAAAGATCAGTCACCTTATCACCAAAGATGTAAGATTGCAAATAAGGGTCAGCACAGCTACTGTCGACCTCACCACACTGTAAGCCACACGGCAGCACAAGACACCTAGAGAGTGACAGAAATGTCAAACACTGATAGGACTGTGTGCTGGTGATGATACGGAGCAAAGGGATTCTCGTCATCTTTCTGGAAGATGGCACAGCTTAGGCAGAAGACATTTTGACATTGGAGCATCCTCTTCCCATATGACTGGCAGTCAAGCTCCTTAGTTTTACACATAAGTTTTACTCCAGAAAATCAAGCTAAAGGCACTCAAATACCAGCCAGGGATAGGCTATAGTAACTATATTCGTAATTGCCAAAAGGTGGAAGTGACCAGGGTGTCCCTTGCCAGGTGAAGGACAATAGGATATTATCCAACAAGAGGATATTATTCACAGCTAAAAGGGAATGAGCTTTAGAGTCACAGAAGCACATGCAACATATTACTAAGAAAGAGGCCAGCCTACAAAGGCTGCATATTATCAGACTCCAAACATACGATGTTGAAGAAAGGGTTGAACCATGGACACCATTAAAAAAAATGGTTGCCATGGTTACCAAGAGTAGGAAGGAAGGTTATGAGTAGGTAGAATACAAAGGATTATCGATGTACCTGATACTGTGCTGCCTGATGCTGTAAATGTGTAATGTTGTTCAATGTATTTGTCCAAGTTTTTATAATCAACACTCAACACTAAAGAAACCTTACTGCAAAATGTGGACTAATATGGAATACTGAAGGTGACCCATGTCTCATTCTAGTATAGGATGCTGAGAGTAGAGGAAGGAGGTGGTAGAACAAATGGTCATCTCACAGTGACAGGAAGTTAGAGGGGAAAGGAAGTGATCAGAGTCCCAAAAGCCATTTCATGTACACATCTATAGTAACCCATCATCCTCTCATTAGGCACTATCTCTTAAAGGGCCCATGGCCTCTCTGGTGTCAGTCCCTACTGCCCACCTTGTTTTTGAGGTAGTCTCTTTTTTTCCCTTTATTCTACTTACTGTAGGATGAGCTTTGAGGAGTTTCTTCTGTCTGCCCTGAATCTCTTCTTAGGAGAACTGAGATTTCAGGCAGATGTCACCACATCTGGATTCCTTTTATTACTATTATTATTACTATTATTATTATTATTATTATTATTATTAAATAAGGTAGGTTCTGGGGAGCTAAGCTTGGGTTGCAAAGCTTGCTCAATGTCTTCGTTACTGTCCTATTACAAGGAAGAGACATCTTGGCCAAGGCAACTCTTATAAAAGAAAGCATTTAATTGGGAGCTTGCTTAAAGATTTAAAGGATTAGTCCATGATCATCATAGCAGGAAACAACATGCATCTTACTGGAGCAGTAACTGAGTGCTTTAAATCCTGATCCAAAGGCAGGAGAGAGAGAGAGAGAGAGAGAGAGAGAGATTGAGAGAGAGAGACTGGTGCGAGCTTTTGAAAGATCAAACCTCACCTCCAGGAATGCATTCCCTCCAAAAAGCCCACACCTCCTAATCCTTCCCAAACTCTTCTACTACCTGGTGACTAGCCATTGAAATATATGAGCTTATGGGGGCTATTCTCAATCAAACCCCAGCATTTGACACATGCCAAGTCATCCCCCAAGCTCACTGTAACAGCACTCTGAAAAGATAAATCATCTATTTGGCAATAACTTACATTGTAAATGTATCAGTATAAACTCATATACAGTGATGTTCTGTTATAACTAAGCTTTGTAATCAAAGTCATATTGATTTTATAAGAAGTTCATTCTTTACTGTCCTTTTCTTTCTAGTAGTATATAACTTCAGCTTTTGTCTCCACCATGCCCTATACCACAGACTGTGGCTGATTATTGTTAACACTGGTAACAATGATGGAGTATTTGGTGGGTGCTGGCAAGGACCTTGTTCCATGATGAAATAGATTGTGTCACCTGATCTGACATCACACATAAATGGTAAATATACCAGCTTTACATCTGAGGAAACCCAAAAAGGCTACTTTAACACCTATGGCCTCATGCCGAAAGGATTTGGCAGTCTGGGTGTCCACCCAGCTACCTGACTCTTCCGGTCATTGGACTGCACCTCAGTCAGGTGGGGACTCACTGCCTGGAGAACTGTCTGAGAGGGAGAAGAGCCTCACTCGCTGAAGTCCAAAAGCACTAAGTAGGGTTTCCTTCCCACCGAAGTACATACACTCTCCCTGAGATAGAGCTCTCTGATGGGTTATGTACCTGTAGACAAGAAAATACTGAGGATGCCTTCATCTAAAATGTGTGCGTGTCTCTCTCCTTCTCTCTCTCTCTCTCTCTCTCTCTCTCTCTCTCTCTCTCTGTGTGTGTGTGTGTGTGTGTGTGTGTGTGTGTGTGTGTGTGTGTTGTACACAGTACACTTAGATTCTTTTCTTTACAAAGAGCTGCTATTGAAATGTGAGCTGACGGGAGAGAGGAGAAGGCATAGGCACCATTATCTGTGATCTGTGCTTCCCCCGACCCTTTACCAGTCAAATGGGTGGGGACATCATCAGAACTAAGATTAATTCAGGCACCCAAAAACGCAAAGAGAAACCTTAATCAAAACCTCATCTAATGTCACATAGAAATCTCTGAAACATTCAAAAGCCAGTGCAGCCTAGAACCCACATATGATCAGATACAGTGGTCACTACTCCTAGGCCCCAGTTCATTTGCCTCCTGATTTTTTTCCCTTTCAATTTATTGTTTTGTCAGTGGATCCCTCACGCCGCCCCAGCCCAGCCCACTACCATGCAGTGATGACTGATGCAATCATGATCAGGGCTCTCGGTGGCTCCCGCCTATTTGAGGAGAGCCCTTTGCCTATTTCATCCCATCCATCTCTCCAGGACATGGAAACTCTGCTGCAAAGCATAGCAGCGCTTCCTAGGACCTCATTGAGCTAGTTCTGAGGCAGAGGCTTTAATAAAGGAGGCGCTGACCATCTAAACAGTACATTGAAGGGCAAAGGCCTTAAGCGGTTGAAACCCAGTGGCTGGTATAGGAGGCCAGCAAGTGTACCGAGGGACATGGCAAGCTTTCATTTTTATTTTGTATCAATATTACATTTGTTCCAACAATTCATAAAGCAGTTCTGAGAAGTTTGTGTAGCTTTTCGTATCCTCAGATTCCCATGAACTGAAGCTAGAAATAATATAATGAACCAATCTAGCCCTTACACCAATAAGGCTATTGGCCACAAGATAAACTTGTAATTATGTGTTTCTTCAAACATACAATTGCAAGATAGAAAATATAAGATTTTTTTTCTAACAGTCTAAATTAACTGATGGACTGTAAAAATAAGTGAGCCATGTTATCTGGAACATAAGGTGATCAATCTCATGGCTCATGTCTCATATGGAAGGTGCCACCACAGGGCGGTCACTGCAGCCCTGGGCCCTTGCCTATGAACAAGCAGGTTGGTCTACGACATCTCTGTGTGGTGATTGGCATGATATGAGCCACCGCTGTGCTCTGTTGGTTTCTATCTCTCTGTTTGAAGGCAGCAAGAATCCTTTGGCCTCTCGTGCTGTTTGTTCATTGGTTCCTATGAGCTCCTGGAGAGATAGCCAATTTTCCCAAGCATCTTACAAAATATACTTTGGTTCACACACCCATTCGTTTGCTCTATGAACACTTAGCCTGGAAAGAAAGGATCTTGTTTAGAAGCTCAGATGGTCAGGGTCAGAATCAGGCTGGTACTTGGAAGTACCAATCCATGCAGCCTGAGCAGGAAGATGGAGGTGGTTAAAATGCTGGTCTAAATTATCAGTAACTGTTAGGAAGTAGTGTTTTTTGGCAGCTAACATGCCAAGCATTGTTCTATAGGCTTGGTTACTCAAGATAGGTCCGTAGCTCTACCGGGGAAGGGACCACGCTAGTTCCACTTCATGGAGAAGGAAACGAGAACACATGGAAGTTAAGCTGGTAAATAGTGAGCAGAAGAGATGGGATTTGAGCCCAGAGTTGCCGACTCTAAAGCACTACATTTGCCTCTACCCTACCTTGGCTTCAGTGAAGGTGATTATCCCCTTATGAGTGCAGGAAAAGAGGCAGGACAGCATCACGACTTGTCCAGGAGAGTGTGAGGCACAGCTCTGCTTGGTGAGTGGCCCAATCCTAACATTTCTCTACAAATGCTTAGTGTGCTTCTGCAACAGAGTAGCCTAGGCATTGTAGAACCTAGGTGGGTTCCTGCAGTTCATGGAGGCAGAGCCCTCCTAGCCTGGGTAACTCTTAAATGTCCTACTTCTCAACAGGGCTGCATCTGGGAGTGTGTGTACAACAAATGAACCCTGGGGCTACAAGAAAACCTCAGATACAGAGTGGAGAGGAAGAATCCCCTGTGCCTGAGCTGAAGGGAGTAAGACGTGGGAAAACAAAGAGCTCAGGCAGTGGAGATCACCAAACATGGTCACAGTCATTCTGAGCGTGAAGCCCGGACCATCCATTGACTGGCTGTACAAGCTCCGTGTCTCGGTTGCTCTGCTGTGAAATAAATACCTGCATATGGCATGCGCTGTCTTAAATGCGGGGTTGGATTTCAGCGGTAAGTGAAAAAAATGAAGTAAAAGTGGGGAGTGTTAAAGCTTTACTGACAAGACCTAAGCAAGCAACATAACTTCCACAATACTCTTTGTTAGGAATTCAACAGCAGCAAATTATGAAGAAATGGCCTCACTGTTGGATGGGACTGTGGCGATATTCTAAATGCTCTGTAT